>MU867260.1:39023158-40351861 GCA_033996785.1 Trichosanthes truncata | reverse complement strand
GCCAAGTCAGGTAGGTAGAGGGCGCTAACAAGTCTCATTATCACATATTGTTGAACTCAAATATATATACATATATATATAAAAGAATCAAATGTTTAAAGTTTTTACTCAATTTGGTCCCCATATTTTTATATAAAAAAAGTTACAAAGTAAAATTTTCCCCATCATGAAAGTTTTTGACTCCGTATTAGTTAAGGTATCTCTACTTTTTTCTTTAAAGGGTCTCGGTTTGAATTTCTGGCCTAATATTTATAATGTAATATTCTAAAAAGAAAATAAAAAGGCAAGTTGTAAAGACATTCTTGATTAAATTAAATAAAATTAGAGGGGCAATGCAATGCATACATAAAAAGCCACTTTCTAAAAGGCCATTATATTGACATCAAAACCCCACTTTTTCTTATTTTTCTATGGTTTCTCCATCCATAGTCTTTGCGGCTTCTCAAACATTTTTCTTTTAATATAATAAGTTTTCCTATTGGTTACTACTTTTGACTTGCGTATGGCATGAACAAGCTCCCTCAAAATCTATTGGATTTTTTTTTTTTTTTTGTTATATATTCATGCGAATTTTCTTTTTCATTTTATAATATATGTTTGAAAATGATTATTACAATTTTAGTTAGCTTTTCAATAAATTTCAACTTAATGTGATTTGAGGATCGCAAGCTGATGACAATTTTATTTTTATTCTCGACTTTTAAAAATTAGTTTATAAAAAATACTTACAGATATATTTAGGCAAATTTACTAAACAACTAAAGAAAAAAAGCAAAAAAAAAAATAAAATCAGAGCACAATTTCTTTAAACAAATCAACAAACAAAGACCTAGAACAACAAAATACTTTTTTTTTTTATCGAATAGAAGAACAAAATCACTAGACCTTATATGACAAGGTTATTGATTCTGTTTTTAAAAATTAGGCTTAATCTCTCAATTTTGTTCTCACCTTAAAATTTCAATCAAATTAATAAAAAAAATTTGAAAAAAACTAGTTTAATTTTTTTAAAACTTAGAAATTTAAAAATATTTTTAAAAACTAGATTACAAAATAAAGAAACTATAAATTTATAATTAAACCAAGCTTGTATAGTCTATAATCTCCTTTTGTTTTTATGCTTTTGAAAAACAAGAGATCTTGTGAATGGGTCACAGTCCACAGAAGATGATTGTTTTGCACCAGAATAATGCAACAGGAGCTCCATTGCAGGAGAATACAAAAACAAATCACATAAGGGCTACATTGTTCCTAATCTTCCCAAAAGTAACCTCGTCGCCCTAATTAACGCTTAATTGTGTATATGATCTACTGGCCAATGTTTAGGAACACAAATACACATCATTTTCTAAGCTTTCCTATTTTAGCCCCATATACTATTACTTGAGTAGTAAACAAATATAAACGACATTTCAAATCTTAAATTGATAAGCAAAGTTAGAGTCGTCATACTTGAGATTAATTGCAACCAGCTGAATCTGCCTTCGACTGATAAGTTCAGCTCCTATAAACAAACATTCATGCCAAACGCTAATTATTAATTAGTTGAACTTAAGTTTCTGCATTCACAATAGTAGAAATAGGTTCATTATCTCAATAGTTCCATGGGGATGGAAAGGTAGTAAAATAATACATAATCTTTGTGTACGAAAGACAACATATAAATGAGATGGGATGAGGTCATAATCATATGAAATCATCTTTGCGAGGAAGATAATAATTGACAAGAGTGTAGGGAGATGCAGTATTTATTATTATTGTTTTGTAATATCGATGAGTGCCACGATCAGTTTACATGCACCTCAACTATTCTCACAAGACTTGTCTCACCCTACTACATTTGGTTGCAAAGGAAATTTATAGAATATTAAATCTTAGGTAGATGGGCTTGAACCTATTCCTTTTAAACTCTTTACTATTTACATTCACCCTGCGCTAGGCTATCCTGGCTAAAACTCAAATGAAAATGCAGTAAAAGAGGAAGTAGCAGATAACCAAAGATAGTGCAAAACAACTCAATGTAGGCGTAAAAAAAACCTTTTCTATCAGAATAATACAACAGCATTAGTAACAGTCTACCAGAAAATGCTTATTGAATAACATAAAACCTTTACTCTTCTTTGGTCATACACGTAAACGGGCATGAATGCACATGTCCAAGGAACTTACGATTAACATCACCCTTTTCAGTGTCTATAATTAATTCCCGCTGATATTAAAGAGAGAATCTCGCAGAAAAATAACAACCCAACAATGATAATTGATCCCCAAGGACAAAAGCCTCTACCATCAACCTGCACAAGATGCACAATTAAACCAGTCAGCGTAAACAAAACCAACCAAAAGGACACGGAATATGACCAAAACATTTCAGTGACTACAGCATCTACATGCTTTGTATTTGTTAGAACTCAAGGAAACATTTGCTCGACCTATAGTACAGATCCTGTTGAAGTAAGGTTGTTACATGCTTTGTATTTGTGGTTGAAATTAAATCATAGCAAATAAATAAAAATGATGTAGCTGAGCTTATAATAAAAAGATAGGGCATGAATTATTAATTCCAAGTTTGTTTCTCCTCAATAGAAAAGATATTCTTATTGCACCAAGTTAAATATACAGTGTAAGTTTTCTTATCTGGTATGGGGATGAGAAGACTTGGAAGGAAAAGTAAAAATTAAAGAATGTGAGATACTAATATCATCTTATAAAAATGGGGGAAACATAAAGAATATTGGAACCAAGTTATACATTCTTGAATATCTTGTTCATATACCTCTTCAAAGTCTAATATAAAGCTGTAAGAAAATTGTACGACATGGGAATGAACAAACTAAAGAGAAACCAATACCTGTATATTTGAACTAGCAAATATCCCCTCCTTAATACTGAACCTAACTAGTTAAAACTGTAAGTGCAAACTTAAATTAAGCCCCAGCAACTGTATCTTAAATCTCAAAATACTGCAGCTTCTAGTAAGAACAGCTAATCTAACAGACCCCAACATTACTGTTTCATAAAGACAATGAAGAACCAATCTCCATCACAGTCAATTTCACTGGCGATAGAGTAAACTCAAGCTTCCATTTGCAGAGCATGTTCATGGAGGAAAACAAAATTTCATGGCTAACCCGTCTCGTCTCATACCATGTTCCCAAGAAACTGATTTAATTATTCAACATTTAACAAATCAATTTATCATAGACAATCATTGAACAGTAAATAAATGGAGCTTAATACAACATATATGTCCTATACCCACCTTCATTATCATACACTGAACATTGAACTATCAAAAACTCCTTTAGCATGAAAAAGGAAATCCATACAATTCGAATGAAAGTGTAAATTGAAGAACAATTTCGTACCAATATCTACCAAGAAGATTTCTTGACACCCATTATAAGACCTTTGGACGCCAGATCACGGAAAACGATACGAGAAACACGGAAAAGCTGGTAAACAGCCCTAGGTCGACCGGTGAAGATGCAGCGATTCCTCAGTCGAGTGAACGAACTATTTCTAGGCAACTTCGACAGCTTATAACGCTGCTCTTCCCGCACATCGTTGGGAAGACTCGGATCATTGCAAACGGCTTTGTAAAGCTTCCGCTTCAACTCAAACTTCGCAGCAAGCTGTCGGCGATAATGGTCAAGAATGTTCCGCTTGTCCTCCGACATATCGTTCGACCTAATTTCACGAATTTCATGATTTCAATACCAATTCAAAAGCCTAGAAAGATACTCGTTCCAGCGCCCTTCAATCGTTACTCGGCCGTTCAATGCCGATAATGAAAACTCGTAACGGAAAACAAAAAGAGAATAAAAAATGGACTATTGAGTTACCTTCAAGCTTTTAAATCCTCTGCAATGGCTACCGATGGAAGAAATCGAAATCGACTGAAGAAGAGGCGAAATGGTGACGAGGGAAGGGAGGGAAAACAAGGGCGGCGGGCCGTGGTAATATATATGGGCCGGCCCAATGGGCTAGCATTTACTAGCTTCTTCTTGAGCCTGGATCAGTGGGCTGTTATGATATTTGGGCCGGGAAGCTTGTATGGGCCCATGAAGCAAAACCTTGTTTTCGAGATTTGAAATAGCAGCTGAAGAACGGAAAATTTTCAAAAAATATTTATAAATAAGTTTGCGTCTCATTTTCGTTGCTCCCTTTTAAATTTGTGTTTTTTTTTTCCATAAATTTTCAACGTATGTATTTTAATCTCTAAACTTTTAAATTTGTTGATTGACTTCCTAATATTGTAAAATGTTAATTTTAGTTTTTAAACGTTCAAATAATAACTATTTTGATTATTATTTTATTATGTCGTTTAATATTCGTTTGCCCATATTGTTATCTACTTGTTAAAAACAAAATAGAAGTACAAATTATAATTCTATATATATTTTTACTAAATTCAACCAACGTAGGATTCATAATTTTATAAATAATCATAAATATCAAAATTTTAAAATAATAATGACCATGTAACTTTTTTTTTTTTTTTTTTTACAGTAAGGGTATAAATTTTGAATCCCTAATCTTAAAGAAGGAGTGGATGTCAATTATCTTTAAACTATACTCATGTTGGTCATGTTACGTTTCAATTATTAATATAATATAATTTATTATTATTATTTTGAATCTAATATATTTTAATTTATAAGTGATATGTATTTTAGATCAACAATATGTGAAGGAGGAGAATCGAACTTCTTACCTTTAGGTCAAGTGTACAATGTCTTAATGTTTGAGTTATGTTCAAGTTAGTCATGAAAGTCTTTATTTTTTAAATATGTTTATTATTTTCAACCATTAAATCTGTTTACTTGCAAAAACATTTAAAATAGTACTTTTGTAATATTTTAGGTAATTAAAGACAATATTGCAAAATTGCAAGTGCAACCGTCAATCCGAGCATAACTTAGGAACCAATTACCATATAAAAAGTCGGTAGTTTGAGCTAGACCTACCTCCATTCCTCGAGGAGCCGTACGAGGCGTAAGCTCCTCGTACGATTTTGAAGTCAAGCTTTTCTAGCAATGGAGTCTAAAGACAGATATGATGATGCAATTCGAAAAAAATTTCTGTCTTTCATTATTCCATGCAAAATGTTTGATTTGTGATATATTATGAAAATATGAATCATTTTTCTCAAAGAATACGTAAAACATATATTAGACATTCTTGAAATTGAAAAAACTTTTGCATAAATTTAAAATCTATTCGATTTTTTTTTTGTGCGTGGGAAAACTTTAGAAACCTCCCCCTCCCCCCCCCCCCCCCCCAAAAAAAAAAGAGACGATACTTATCTGTAGGATTAATTTAGAAAACCCGTAGGGATATGTAAGAACAAACAATTCTTATTGAAAACATTCCTCTAATGAATTTCATGAAACCTTCTATAGAATGTTGAAGTGACAATTACTATAAATTTAGAGGCGTTGATGACAAAGAAATTGTTAAAGACCTAGGGATTGTTTGGTGCATGAGTTATAATAGTCTGTGGAATATTCTGCACCGCAAACATATACTATTATAATTCGGATTAAATAACTTTGCATCCTAAACACATATGATATATTATTATAAGTCAGACTATTATAACTCACTCAGCGCCCCAAACAGTCCCTTAGTGTTATCATTTTTATCTAGTAACAATATGCTTTATGTTAAAAAAATATCTTTACAGAAGGTTGGCATATATATATATTTTTAAATAATGTAGTTAAAAAGAAAAAAAAAACAAAAATATAGGAGTTTTAAAACTAATTTCAAATATAGGTGGTTAAATCGTGTACATGGACCATGATTCCGCTCAATCGTGTACCATGTACACGAGTAATTAAATGGAACGTGTCCCTTGGTCGCAATTTACCTGACGTGGTCGGACAGTTGGATGCAACATGCTGCCACTTGGACTCCATGTGACACTTGGATGCCACTAGGAGTTTGGTTGGGATTTTTTATTTGTGGATTTTCGTTTTTCTTTGATACCCATCTATGTGAGTAAAAGAAAGTGAAGAATGAAGGATTTCTCAAGGAGAAGTAAGAGGACAAAGATGAAGATTGAAGGTGATAGGTGAGGAAGAGGAAAAGGGTAAGAGTTGTTTTGGATTTTTGAGGAACAAGGGAAGAAGATTATGCAATTTTGGGAATTGGGTTGTTGTAATTTTGTGCTATTTGCTTTGACTTGGTGAAAGTAGAGTAGGTAGCCATGTAAATAGACAAATGTGAGAGAGAGATGAGAACTTGTAGAATTTTATTTTTAACTTTATGTTTAATGAACCATAGTTTTTAAGCAACTTACGATACACTTTGCATTTTGGTTGTTGTTGTTCTTTGAGCCCATATTTCAACAACAAGATTTACTAAGCTCTTCACTAATTGAACGAGTTGCGTTGGTTGAGCTCCAATCGTCATTGGTAGTTTGAGAAGCAAGGAGTGACCAATAAAGCCTGAGCCTCGCTTAGGCTGGAACTGAGATCAACATTTTGCTGGATTTAAAAGAACACAAATTGGTAGGCAGAACCATATCTTTGCTGTTGAAGCCTTGCCAATTCGACCATTTTACCGTCCTTTAATGCCTCCAACTTATTCCTTGTTGGTGTCGATCGTGAATGGAAGAAGATGGGTTTAGTACACGATTTAGGTGTAAAGCGTGTACAATGTACACGATTTATTTACACACCTCATCACCTACATGGAAATCACTAAATCGTGTACACAAGTTTTGTGCTGGCAAAAAAACACCATAGTTTTGTTAATAGCTTGCTTTTATACCCCAGTTTTGTAATTTTATATTTTTTATTTTAAAAACTACTCTAATTTTGTAATTACTTTTTTAAAGTACATTATTCTCGAAATTGACCCGAAGGTTGGCTAGCGATTTTATTATTATTATTATTTATTTAAAACGCTAGTCTTCTATTTTTTTTGAAAAATTATGGTCATCGTGACAAAACATCTAGTTTTCTATTGGATATGTTTCCGTCTTTTGTTGAATTTTTTTTTTTTTAATGGCTGATAGGTAATTTGATAAGCCTTTTTTTTTTTTTTTTTTGCACTTCCCACCTGTAACTGTTGAAGTAAAAAAAAAATGCAAATGCAAACAACTAAGAAATAGTTAGGGAAAAAAATTTAATGTGTATTTTATGTATTTGAAATTACCAACGTTGCCCCCACCTCTCAATCGTAATAACCACTTTACACAAAAACAAAACATTCCGCCCTCGTTTGCGCCCAGCCGCCTACTCTCGCCAGTCGCAGCAGCAACAGCATCAGCTCCAGAGCAAATCTTCGGCTCTCTGAGTTTCAATGGCGAAGGGCGACGATGTGGCGATGAGAAAAAGGAACAAAGCTAACCGGAAGAAGCTCCGAAGTAAGAACGGAGACTCTTCCTCCTCCGTTTCGGCGCGCGTTGCCGCCATAATCGCCGCCAAGAAGCGGCGTAAGTCTGGCAAACGCAGAAAATGCCAGGTGACTTCCCGAAGCATTCATTCTTGTTTGATTTCATCGTATTCTTCGATTTACGAAGTTACTGTATGATTTAGAGTAGCGTCCTATGTTTGAGGAGGGATACTAGTAAAACGAGGGTTACTCATTGTGGATTTCTCGTTGGTATGCGAAGTCTATCTTGCTTCAGGCATGGTATAACTTATGAATTAGTGTTGTTTTATTCGTAGCACAATATGCAAATGCTTGTTTGCATAGACAATATTTTCAAGTGCTTCTTAGCGAAAACCATTTTCTGTGGTTGGTTTGTTTTGGTTAGATCATACTTATATTGTAACTCGTAAATTCAGTTTGCTGCTTAAACATACTGACTTTTGGGACATTGATTAGCAGAAGCTGCTGAAATGCTAATGATCTTTGTTAGTCGTCTCTGTTGATCGTTTTCCATTTTCTGCTATTTAATTACTCTGTCTGTGTACTTGACTCATCTCAAGGGTTGTAAATATGTGGAGTTTGAATTTATTACATTACAGGGAATGTGCTTTAGCCTTCCTACTCCTGAGGATCCCTACAATGATATGAATGGGAATAAGGATTTGAATAAGAAAGAAACTAAGGTCACACCTTCAAAAGGCTCCAAGAGGGAATTTCCAAAAGAGAAGAGTACTTCAGCACCTAATGGAACCCTTCGAGAGAAAGGACGTAAGAAAGTCAGGAGTTCGAAAGAAGGGGTTGGAGATACCCTCACTGATGGCCACATAGCTAAAAAAAGGACTGATCCTGAAAGAACAAAAGTTCATGCAAATGTGAAAGGTGATGTACAGGGCTTTCAAGAAGAAGGCTCAGAAAATTCTATTTCCCCCTCAAAGTTTCTTATACTTTGCTTAAATGCAATAGAGAATGCCCTATATCATGATTCCATCAAGAGAAATGACAAGCCTCTGTTTGCTGATACTTGGGGAATTGAGTTCTGGAAATGTTTTTCTTCTGGGAAGGATATTCTAGACACCAGTGGGTTGTCTTCTACAGATGAGAAACTTGCATGGGTGGTTTCATCGGCTGCTGATAGTATTGCTAGAAAAGAGAAAGAAGGTTTATCTTTTGGTAGCCCATATCTTTTATTTCTTGTTCCTACACAAGAGAAAGCTACTCAGGTTCGCTCTATGTGCAAGCCATTGAAGGCTCTTGGAGTACATACAGTTAGCCTACATCCCGGGGCATCCCTAGATCACCAAATTCAAGGGTAAGCTTGCCTATGTATCATGATATAGTGTAACAGATTTTTGTTTGAGCTTGAGCGTTGAAAGATTTTAGAGTATGAATTCTTTGTTTGTCTTGCATCTTGTACCTGCCAATTGTACATACAATGGATTTGGCATTGATTAATTGACTTTGTACCATGTATATGTATTTAGCACTGTAAAGAATTTGACCTCTATCTGCTTTTTCTATATTTTATATCTAATTGGAAATTTATCTCTCCCATAGTTTGAAGAGCTGTGAACCTGAATTTCTTGTGTCGACACCTGAGAGACTCTTGGAGCTTGTTGCCATGAAGGCTATTGATATTTCTGGTGTATCATTGCTGGTAATTTGACAATCTATGTTTATTATTTGAAGAATCATTTTGTATTTTGTTATTCTCTATTTTTTGTGATGAATTTTAATGATTATAAAATAATTTTACTGTTTAAGACTTCTTATCTGGTTATTCACTCCCCAGGCTTTAAAGATATCCCTTCTACAAATTATTCTAATTCAATGTCTAAAAAAAACACCTTCCAATCAAGGTCCCTGAAGATGAATAAGTGGCTTGTTTTTACTTTAGAATTATATGGTATGTCACTAAATGCATATTGTCAGTATTATGGACGTTTTGTCTCAAGATTCATAATCTGTTGGGTTTTTGTTTTTTTTTTCGTTGACGTTTTATTAGGTTGTCGACGGACTGGAATCTCTTTCAAGAGGTGGTTATCTTGACTTGACACGATCTATCAGGAAGTCTATATTGAGCAATCCACATACAATTGTTTTCAGTGATAGCTTCGGCTGTGCCTATGTCCCAGTTGTACAAGACCTCCTCAGGGGCCCAATTCGAAGACTGTCTCTAAATACTTCTGTGGCCAGTCGAAGTGCCTGCATTATCCAGTCGATAAACTTCTATACTTCTGAAGAGGAAAAAATTTCAAAGGTACGTATGGACATCAACTTTACATATTTTAGTGCAGACTGTGCAATTGTGAACTGCAGGGAAATCTCATTCAGTCTTCCAATGCCATTTTTAGAAGGAAAAAAAATGAAGATGAATTGTATGTTGTTATTGTGAGCCTAACTTCTTAAACCTTGAGGTAGCAGTTATTTTCCAAGTTATGATGTAAAATGGATAGGTGTCTTATCCAAGCTTCTAGGAAACTTTTGATAGTGGATATGACCCCCTTACATTCTGATTCTAGTCAATCCCTTTTGAACTTTTCACTTTTTAGTTGGTAATTCTTACTCCTAAAGTCATAGTTTGCAGCAATACTAAGAAAAGAAGCTTCTCCTTTTATCATTGACTTTTCATTTTAACGTCTCTTACACTAGGATTGGGATTTTTATTAACAGTCATCATTAATGATCTTTGAAGGTCATCCAAGCTTTGGATCGAACCAAATCCAATGGCTGTCAGCTCCGCGCTCAGCCGTGGAAGGTGCTCTTTATTCTTGGGAAGGAGTGTAATGTTCACGAATTAGCTGCTGCTCTTAAATCCAAGGGCCATGATATCGTAGCTGGAGCATTGTGTGGTATCCCAGAATTTAAGAACAAGTAAGCACGTGCATGGCAATAGCTTCTTTATGCTATTCTAAAGGGTTTTTTTTTTTTTTTTTTTAATTCTTCTTTTATTTCTTTTTGTAAATTTAGATTTCTATAATATAAAATAAATATTATTTTTTAAATTAAAAATTTTAAAATTATTATTATTTTTCCTGAAGCAAATGCAAGGGTCTTGTTTGACTACCAGCAAGTGTTTGTTTATCCTTTTTCTTGAATTTTTCCTACGCCTCTGTATTTAAGTTATTTACCAATGTATCCTTTCTTGCTCAGTTCATTCCTTGTATTCCTACTGGAATTTCTTTGATGGGTTTTCTGTAGAAGTTAGAGATTTGTAAGACATGCATGTAGAAAGTAGGAGCTTCTATCCTTGTCGGGTAGGGTGTATGTGAATCTCATTTGGTAAATAGTGGCATTAGAACTGCGGATGCCAGAAAAATGTCAAATGTCTTTCAAACTTTTAATTATTATTAATCCTCCATCCTCTTCTAGGAAAAAAAGGATTGGCATGTGTTCTTCCTCTACTTATTTTCTGTCAAAAGTTTTTACTCATCATCATTATTATTATTACACAAAGCTTCCTAAGTGATCCATATTTGTATTTGTACTCTACTAAAACTAATCTATTTTTACTCTTTTCATATTTGTTTAGTTCGGAAGTAGACAGCAAATTGAGGCCCGTAGTTGCCAAGATTGACATAGAGCAAATAGACACCATAGATCTTGGAAATTATGAAAGCATATTCGTACTCAATTCCTTCCCGCCAATAGACAAATATGTTCAGATTCTAACAGGAATGGCTCGACACATGGTCAACGGTGTGTTGCACAGCTTCATTACCAAGGAAGAAGCATCGGTTGCTGGCTCATTAGTTGAAATCCTCGAACAATGTGGGCAGACTGTCCCTGAAACTGTAAGAAACTTATGCCTCACACAAGGCACATCTCAATCCTGAACATTAATTGCTTCTTGTCCTCCTAATTGTCATCATGATGTCTGTATAAAAAAAATTTTTGACCGTCGATATATTCTTTTTTTATCATGTACTTGTTAGTTTCTACTTTTTCACCTAAGAATTCTACTCCTTGTCTAATTTTTACCTAGGACTATTCTTCATTTCATTATAAAACAGGAAGCTGGTGAGCACAGAGGTATTAAAGCAAATATGACTGCTTTAGAATTCAATCTATTTTTGTTGAGAAGTAATGCACGAATGAATTACGACCTTACTTGAACCAGATCTGTTCTATAAGCTGTTCAACTGTGTCCTTGAGTTTTAATGAGTTCTAAAGCAATGCTGAATGAATTTGTTGATTTGAATTTCCCTCTGTGTGCTGCAAGCCTGCAACCGTGAAAAGCATTGGACTTCAGATTCTGTGGGATTAGTGGATAAGCTTTTATTTATTATAATTTTTTAAAGTAATAATAATAAATTTGATTGTATTTTAAGTCATATCTTTTAGGCATGCATTCACTTAGTTTGCTTCAAATGTTCCCTTTTTATGATTTATTATACAGAAGTGTAAAAGATTTGGTGAGCACAGCAAATAAATGTAAAAGTCAATTCTTTATAGGATATATTTTTAATCAAGCCTCTAAGGCTGAGTTTTAAAGTAAGTTTTAGTTTTAGGGAATAAGAATGCAATGCCCTTTGCACACGGCACAGATACACGAGCAATGCAATTATTATTGTTAGGTTAAATTGCAAATTTGGTCTCTATCGATTGGAGAAAGTTAGAATTTAATCCATATGGTTTTAAAAGTTAGATTTTCATCCTTATGGTTTGATAAAAACCTCATAAATAGTCCCACTGTTAGAAACTATTGACGGATTGAATGCATGACGAATAGTTATCCATATGTCAATGATGTAGTCTTTTATATTTAGATGATTGTTTGCGTTAAATAGATGACGGGATAAAAAATGGGTTGGAAATTGGCAACTCATTTTTTATTTATCCAATTTGCAACTTAACTCTCATAATCAGCTAAATATAAAATATCATTTCATTAACACAAAGATAGCTAACTGCTACATACTCAATTTATTAGTAATTTCTAATCGTAGGGACTATTTGTGAGGTTTTATCGAATCATAGGGACAAAATTCTAACTTTTTAAACTATAGGGATTAAATTCCAACTCTCCAATAGGGACCAAATTTGAAATTTAACTTTATTATTTTTATCTTAATTTTTTTAAAAGGAAAAAATAATCAACAAAATACTTTATTCTGATTATTCTACTGATTATTCTACAGTATCTCTCCAATCTTTCATTTTCCTTTAAAGATAACCCAACTTTTAAACGATTTAATAGACATTGTAGATGTCAAAAAATATTTAGAGAAACATTAGTATAGTCAGTTTGAAATTAAGTCGTTACTATTTATTTATTTTAATTGTTATATCATATAGTAAGCAAATGTATGGATGAATCTATACCATTATTAATTTACCCAAGGATTTAATATATATAACCACAAAATTTATCTCAATGAGTTGGCTTTGCAAATAACAAAGGGCTTAGAGAATGAGTTCAAGATATGGTGGCCACCTACTTAGGATTTAATATTCTACAAGTAGTTCAATCAGTTGTCCCGTGAGAATGGTCAATGGTGTACAAGTTGGTCCGGACACTCATAGATAAATAAAAAAAACTACAATATTTCTTTAAATAATTAGGGATTTTGTTTGCCATAAAAATATCTTTGTTTTTTTAGCCATATTTGTGTTTGATATGTCCTTTTTGTGTTTGGTATATTTTGAAGCACAATGGTTGGTGAGAAACTCATAGGTAGACAGCCTAAAAGCCTAGAGACATCAAAAATGATTTCTCATCCACCAATGACTCCAAATCCCTCTTCTTCTCTTTTCTTTTCTCTTCTTTTTAATGATGAATTGATTGAGATGCTGCTTTTAAAGCTTGTGATTCAAGATAGCTTCTATTGTCTTTTTGAAGTTCCTTTCTAACTTCACTATGAGCTTTGAGCTAGACACTCCACCTTTTCATCTAACACTTCTTGTAGACTTGGCTCCCAAGGTTGACCAAACCCCTCTCACACACACACATGACTCACCCTGCAAATCTCTGATTTAAGAAACTTGTTGTCTTTGTCATTGATTTTATTAGGTTTCTTGGCATTCCCCCCCCCCCCCCCCCCCGAGCAACTGTAGAAGATTAATTTGTTTTTCATCATTAAGCTAATCTAATTCGACAATTCATAATTGATTGTTTTGATATGAATGATTTTCATATTGAACAAAAGCCCTTAATATTGCCACCTACCTATGATTTACTATCCAACGAATTTCTTTGGCAACTAAATATAGTAGGTTCAAACAACTGTTTCGTTAGTGTAGTCGAGATGCGCCTAAATTAGATTGGACACTCACGGATATAGAAAGAAAAAGCCCTTGAGGTTGCCCAAAACTTGTTCTTTGGTATTATTTGGTGTTAACTTAGTATGCTTTGCACAAACCCCACAAAATGTTTGGTACAAGAAACTTTATTCAATCTTTTTTATTTATTTATTTATCTTATGAGTTTTTCTAGCAACCAAATGTAGTAGGGTCAAACAGTTGTCTTGTTAGTGTAGTAAAGGTGCACGTGACTGGCTAATGAAGTCTCAGTTCATAAAATAGCTGGGTAAATTACAAGGAATTGCAAAAATGTATATGTATTCTGAGAGATGCTGTTGCTTCTAGATTAATTTATGTTCTTCTTTGTCTCTTGCTTGTTGTTTCTGATCACATAGTTGAGTTAAGTAATCCATTTTTCAACTTAGAGTCTTAAATATGATAAAGAAATCTAGAGTGAGAACTAGAGCTAAAGGGAAAAAAAATTTCAGTGCACATTTGAGATAATTACTTTGCATCTGCTGTCTATAAGCTTAATTTCCCTGTAATTTTTACTGACTCCTTGTTTAAGCAGAGTCATAAGCACTTTATCAGATGAATCAAAGATTTGCCTTCTACTCCATGGATGGTAAAACAGGGTGTGAATGAGGCAACTTTTGAGTTTTGACTTTCAAGAATAAAATCTTTTAGGTTTACATCCTATTTTGGTCCTTGTACTTTTGACTCTTGTTTGTTTTGATCCTTATACTTTCAAAACGTTCATTTGAGTTTTTTTTTAAAACTTTATAAAGTAATTGTTTTGGTTCCTTGAATATTGTTACATATTAAAGGGTTTTTGTTGCGTATAGAATTTCTTTTAAGATTTTGAAAATAAAGATCAAAATAATTACTTTAAAGGTATAGGGGCCAAAAATTGATGTTTTGAAAGTACACAGATTAAACTTGACAAAAGCTGAAAATACAAGGGACCAAAATAGATGTTTTCAAAACATATAGACCAAATAGGATTTAAACCTATCTTTTAAGCAAAATATTTTCTGACGACTCGAGCATAACTCAACTAATTGAAGTATTATAATCTTGACCTGAAAATTAGAGGTTTGAATCTCCACCCATACATATCGTTAAATTCAAGAAAAAAAAACTAAACATTTTCTAATACGGTTCAATAATATTAAAGATTAAGAATTCCTTATATGATAAAAAATAGGTTTTTGTAGGTCCCATTTAATAACCATTTGGTTTTTTATTTCTAAACATTGTACTTGTCTTCCCACAATTTATTTACAATGATTTTCATATTTCTTAAGAAATATTTGTATTCTTGTTTTTAAGGCCCCATTTGATAACCATTTAAATTTTGAATTTTGGTTTTTGGTTTTTGAAAATTAAGCTTATAAACACTACTTCCATATATGTGTTTCTTTGTTTTGTTATCTACTTTCTACCTATGTTCTCAAAATCCAAGCCAAGTTTTGAAAACTAAAAAAAGTAGTTTTCAAAAATTTGTTTTTGTTTTTGGAATTTGGCAAGAAAATTCAAATGTTTTCTTTAAAAAAATGAAACTCATTGTAAAAAAATGATGAGAAAATATGTGCAATTTTCAAAATTCAAAAACAAAATAGTTATCAAACGGGCATAAAAATTACGTTTTTTAGTTTTCAAAACTTAGCATGAATTTTGAAAACATTTATAAAAAGTAGATAACAAAACAAAGATACTCATAGGTGGAAGTAATGTTTATAAATTACAAGCTTAATTTTCAAAAATAAAAAACAAAAAACCAAATGATTATTAAACCGGGCTGTACTTATTTGTTTTGTATTTTCAAACACGAACTTCATTGGTTAGTCAAATTTAGAAATCAACAGATATCTTTTGAATTTCTTCATTTGAAAATCTGAAAAAAAAAAGAAAAGATTGTAAATTAAAGAAATTTGTTTCCAACATTGATAAGATAAATTGCCTCCATGGATCTAAACCACACCCAATAGCTAATACAGGAAAGGCAGCTGGTAATGGTCTTATATCCTTACCTACTTTTGAGATTTCCCATGTAACCAATATATATATATATATATATATATATATATCATGTTAAATTAAAAAAAATCTCCATTTTAAACAGGGACAGATTACTTGATTTTGCAGTTATTGTTGGAAGGAGGGTGGAATTATGAAATCATTGACTGTCAATCAATAATGTATGGCTGTGTGCAGTTCTGTAATGTGTTAGGAATCATGCATGTTTCTTCTGGATCTGAACTCAAGAAGGTGAAATTCTTTAATCATTCACAACTTTGATTGATTGTGCCATTTCTCTCAAAATATTGAAGTTTTGATTGGATATTCAAGTGGTTTTATGATTGAAAATCATTTAATCACATCTTTATTTTCTCTATGGGAATTTTATTAATCTATCTTAGAATGACTTTATAACTAATGAAATGAACTGATTCATTGTTTTTAATTTGAGTGATTGGATAGTCTCTTCTTTTGTGAGTTATATAATAATAGATGAAAGAGATTTTCAAATCATACTCGTCATTTCATAAGTTTAAGTCGGCCAAATCATGAGTTGAGAAGTTATTATATTACTTTTAGAATTTTGACGTGTGCAAGTCATTTGAAGAGATGCTTAGTTGTATGATATAACATTTTTCATATGATAGATAATATACGTCTCACTTTTTTTCCTTATTCTCTTGGTTCCTAAATTTTCATGGAAGTAACAATTTAGTACCTGAACTTTCGTCTGTAACGATTTAGTCCATAAACTTTCAATTTTCTAACAATTGAGTCCTTGAATTTTAATATGTAATAATTTAGCCTACGTACTTTAAATTTTGTTCTTATCATGAAAACATATTGTTAAAATTCGATGAGATCATTTCTTATTATATAGATCAATAAATTGATTGGAGACTAAATATGTTTATAAACTATAAACACTAAGTCGTTACATAATAAAAATTGACACATAATTTTGATGATATTTTTTATAGTAGGAACTAAATTGTTGCAAATTTTTAAGTACAAAGACTAAATTGTTACATACTAAAGTACATAGACTAAATCGCTATATATACACTATAGTTCAGAGATTAAATTGTTACAAAATTGAAAGTATAAAGACTGTTACAAACTAAAGTTTAGTGGCTAAATTGTTACTTTCATAAAATTTGAGAGATCAAAAGTATATTTTAACTAATTTATTCTGTGATGATTTGTTTGTTTGAGTAATACTAATTACTATCATGGTTAATAGGACGTGAACTAAATATAAAATATTACAATTTGATTGAAATCCACGTGAATGTTCAAATAAAAATAAACTTTTTGTTGGTAATCAATTATGATTTCCAATCATTCCAAGGATCATTATCTTTTAATTACTAGAAAAATACATATAAAGTATATTCTAAACTTGCTTGTCGCAAGAAGCTCACAACTTATGTAAAATAATGTTTGTTTAAAATGTTTATTTATTTATATACACACAGTTTCAACATGTTTTTCCAATATTGTAGAACTTATTGGTGATAACTTTTTAAAATCAGTTTTCGGGCCTGGTTGGAAGTGATTTTAAAATTGTTAAAATTACTTTTTGTCGTATTCAAAATTATTTTGAAATATGCCTTTAATCATTCAAAATCAACTTAATATTTGACTTTATACTTTTAAACGTGATTTTCATACCATAAAAATTGATTTTGAATAATTAAAAATATATTTTAAAGTGATTTTGAATACGATAAAAATGATTTTAACAATTTCAAAACACTCTCAAACATGTCCGATACATTTAAAGAAAGTGCTTAAATGATAATTAACAAACTTTACTAATAAAAATATATCTGTTACCAAAAAATTGTTTTTGAGAATTACGAACCTATTGGTACCCATTACATTTCTGGCTTTTTAAAAATTGTTTCTAAAATCTCTCTCTTCTTCTTCCTTCTTTTAGAATAGAGGTGAGGATTCAAATATACGATCAAAAGAAAAGCTTGTACGCTTTAACTTTTTATATATATAATATAATCTTTTGATTATATTCTTTTTGAATTTATGACCAATTAAGAGAGGGCAATTGTCTCCCTTTTTTCCTCTTGGCTCCACCCTTGTATATGACCTCTTAGAAAAAATAGAGATGCCTTAATCATTCTATATTTATATTGACAGTTAAAATTTTAGGTTAAAAAACATGTTTGGTCTCTAACTTTCATGAAAATACAATTTAGTTCATGAACCTTAATTTGTAATAATTTAGTCTCTATATTTTCAATTTTGTAACAATTTAGTTTATGAACTTTAGCATGTAGCAGTTCAGTCCCTATACATTAAATTTTATAACGATGTAATTCCTAGAGTCAAAAAATCCATCAAAATTAAGTTTCAATTTTTATTATATAATAACTTAGTACATGTACTTTGTAAACACATTGGTCCTTAATTAGTTCATCAATCTACAAGAAATCACATTAAATCTTAACAATATTTTAAATCGTTACAAATGTTAAAATACAATGACTAAATCATTACATATTAAAGTTCAAAGACTATTGTTACAAACTTAAAATACAACTAAATTTTTACAAACTAAAGTTCATGATTAAATTGCTACTTCTATGAAGGTACGTGGATCAAAAGTGTTTTTTTAACTAAAATTTTAAAGGGTGTATTAATGTACTTTTATTTATTATAATATTATTGCCATAGTAATTCATATCTAAATGAAGGCTTAGCTACTTAGAAAGCCTACAAGACCAACTATCAACTACAAATTTACAATTAAGCACTTCATTCCTATGTAATATATACATTAAAAAAAACCCACTTCTTTCCCATATTTCCATCACAAAACTTAATTTGAAAATGATGGTTAAGCTATCTTTTTTAAATAACAAATAAATTAAAGGAAAACATACATATTTTAAATCAAACCCCGAACAGAATTTGTATTCAAAATGGCACTAAATTTGGTTCTTCAGTCTTTTTCCTTCTCATTTTTCATAATCAAATTTCATGATATAAATACACTTAAAACCCCAATGAAAAAAACCCAGTTCCAAATTCCCAATCTCAACCCAAATCTCTCTCTAAAAATCAAGAGAGAGAGAGAAGAAAAAGTCCACAAAATCCATTTTCCTCAACTGGGTTTCATCTCAAAAGCTCTGTTTTCAAACAAAAGCAAACATTCTGACACTCTCTCACACACACACCTTTGATTTTTGAGTAACCCACAAGCAAAAAGCACTTCAAAAATTGGCCATCTCAAAGTGCTTTTTCTATCAAACCCCGTCTCTTTAAAACCTCCATTTCTTTGCCATTTCTTCAAAAAAAGCTTCATCAATGGAGGAAGGGCTCTTCACTTTCCAAATGGGGCTTTTTTGGCACCAAACCACTGCCCCTTTGATTGTCCCTTTTTTGAAGCTCTCTGTGGCTGCTTGTTTGGCAATGTCCCTAATGCTCTTCTTTGAAAGAGTTTATATGGGCATTGTCATTCTCTTTGTTAAGCTTTTTGGAAAAAAACCCCACAAAACTTACAAATGGGAGCCCATTAAAGATGATCTTGAGCTTGCCCATTTTGCTTATCCCATGGTTTTGGTCCAAATTCCTATGTACAATGAGAGAGAGGTGAAAAGATTTAATATCCATGTATTAGTTAACTTCATTTTTCTTTTGAGTCCACTACGTGGATTGGGAAGATTTGAACTTAAACCTTAGACTTCTTGATCGAATATATATATCTTAATCAGTTGAGCTATACTCATGTTACATTTTCGTGTTTATGTCGGAGTTCGTATGAACTTCGAACGTTTTTTTGATTGGGTGAAGTTTTTTCTTTTTGTTGTTTGTTTTAATGATGTCTGATTTTGCAACAGGTTTATCAATTGTCTATTGGGGCAGCATGTGGACTTTCATGGCCATCTGATAGGATCATAATTCAAGTTCTTGATGATTCTACTGATCCTTCTATCAAGGTTTGGTTCTTTTTTTAAATAATCCATTACCCATGGTCTCATTTTAGTTTTAAAACTTTATGCTTATTCTATGGTCAGAAAGTGAGTTCTGTTAATGGTTGTTAGATTTTCACATTACAAACAGAAATCTTAGGCCACTTTTTCTAATTTTTAATTTGAAATGTATTATATGACTTAGAATACAAATTTATAGAGTGTTGTTGAATGTTACTAGAGGTAATTGAATGCACTAAGAAACTAAAAAAGTAATTATTTTCTTGTAACGTCATTTTTTGTTAGTTCAACAACATGTGAAAGTGGACTATAACAACTATCCTCTTGATTAAATATTTTTGTTCGAAGGTATGCCTTAAACGGTTAAGCTATACTCAAGTTGGCTATAACAATTATCCTCTTAATTAAATGTTTGAATCTTCACTTTTATATTTTTATGAAAATATAACTTGTCTTTTAAATAATAAAGTAGGATTAAAAGTTATCAATAAATGTAGGATTAAAAGGTTTATAAAATTAGTTAGACTTATCCTAGAAGTCAAATATTAATACATATAAAATGCTCTTGGGAAGCCCCACTCTTTTCCTAAATTGGCTTCATTATTATTTAAATTTCAAGTTAGTCGGGAAACCAACTACAACAAATGGCAAAAACAGAAATAAGATTTATGAAAGTGAAATAACAACAGTACAATAAATAAATTCACAAAAACTAAGCGCTAATTAATTAGTCTCAGCAATAATCAACAACATTTTTAAGCTCAAAAGCATAATCTCTCCGAACAAGTTTAATTCCTTCTTCTTCTTCTTCCTCAACCCAATTTTTACGATCGAGAGAGAATGGAAACGAAGACATCTTTCAGATCGAAAACCAGCATTTAAAGAACTTCTCTCAGTTGCAAAATTTTCCATCAAAATCAGCAACCAACACATATTTTGGTTGAAACCCACCATTCTTTTGCTTATTTCTGATGTGGGTTTGTGAAATTTTGGACCAAAACTCAACAGGATCTGGTGGAATTAGAGTGCAAACGATGGGCAAGCAAAGGCATAAACATAAAGTACGAGATCAGAGACAACAGAAATGGGTACAAAGCAGGGGCTCTAAAAGAGGGAATGAAGCATAATTACGTTAAACTCTGCGATTACGTCGCTATTTTCGATGCCGATTTCCAACCTGAGCCTGATTTTCTTTGGCGCACCATTCCATTTCTCACAAGCAATCCTGAAATTGCTCTTGTTCAAGCTCGCTGGAAGTTCGGTAAGCTTTCTTAAGTAATCGATTTCATGTAAATTTTCTGAAACAAGTTTAGATTTGATGATTTTGAAGTTGGTTGTTGGATGTGGTTTTGTTGGGACTGTTGCAGTAAACTCAGATGAGTGTTTGATGACGAGAATGCAAGAGATGTCATTGGATTACCACTTCACAGTGGAGCAAGAAGTTGGGTCTGCAACTCATGCCTTTTTTGGGTTCAATGGTAAGCTTCGATTGTGAGATTTTGTTAATAGCTTTAATCTATGAAAGTGTTGAGCTCTGGAACTAGCTGAAAACGATGGAGTTCTTGCAGGCACAGCAGGTGTTTGGAGAATTGCTGCACTGAACGAAGCTGGAGGATGGAAGGATCGGACCACTGTTGAAGATATGGATTTGGCTGTTCGAGCTAGCCTCAAAGGCTGGAAGTTTGTCTATGTTGGCGACCTCAAGGTACTTCTACTTCATTTTTCTTTTTCGATGACGGTTATCGAGCAACTCACTCTATGTATTATGCTCATGCTCATGGTTCATCTCTACTAGTTCTTGGGAGGCATCATTTACCTCAAGGCCTCTTCTAGGAGAGAACAAGTTTTTAAATGGTTAAGTTTTCACTTGGGAGTTTGAATCTAAGGACCACAATCTTACTTGAATAGGATTTGTTCTATAGGTTGTACAACTGTGTCCTTGTGTTCTAATGAGATAAGAACCTAAGTTGATGATCCACTAAAAGAAAAACGACCTTACTTGAAAATATCAGTTCGATAGGTTGGACCGCTACGTTCTTGAATTCTAAAGTGAATCTAAGGACTTTACAATCAGGTGCACCTTTTATGGGAAACGGGAATAATCTTGCTAGGTTTTTTAGTTGTTAGTCAATGGTAAATGTAAATGAATTGTTTCAGGTGAAGAATGAATTGCCAAGTACCTTCAAAGCCTATCGATATCAGCAACACCGATGGTCTTGCGGTCCGGCTAACCTCTTCAAAAAGATGGTTGTTGAAATCATGAGGAACAAGGCATGGTTTGAGTAGTCCTTTGATATGTTGAATCAATTGGTTGGATTTTCTTTATGCTTCTCACCATTAGCTTTCTATGTGCCTGCAGAAAGTCTCCCTGTGGAAGAAGCTTTACCTGATCTACAGCTTCTTCTTTGTTCGGAAGATCGTTGCCCATATCGTCACGTTTGTCTTTTATTGTATTGTTTTGCCTGCTACAGTCTTGGTTCCTGAAGTATCGGTACCGAAATGGGGTGCCATTTATATTCCTTCGACAATCACTCTCCTTAATGCAGTTGGAACTCCAAGGTCATCTTTTTACCGTTTTGTTTTTTGATGTCTGCATTGCAAACTTTCATCCTACGTCATTTGTTAGAAATCAAGAGGGAAAGAAATAACTTTTTCCTCAAGTTTTTCAGGATGAAAAAGAAGAAAAATGATCATAGCATTATGCTGAACCTGCAAAAGTTTCCACTTTGATTCTAATCTCATAACCAGGAGTTCTAGCATTTTACCTCAAGTTGATGAATATGAAATACTCTACACTGATACTTACAGTTTTGATTGATAATCTTGCATTACAGATCATTCCACCTGATCATTTTCTGGATTCTCTTCGAGAATGTCATGTCGCTGCACCGAACAAAGGCAACATTCATCGGTCTGTTGGAAGCAGGGAGAGTAAATGAATGGGTTGTCACCGAGAAATTGGGGGATGCGCTAAAGACTAAACCGGGTTCCAAAGCTCCACGGAAGCCTCGTTTTAGGATCGGAGAAAGGTAAAGGTTTATGCATATGCATCTCCCATTAAAATGTGTGTATAAAATCTGCAATAGGCAATAGTATACATACTTAAGCTTGCCACTAAAACACTGAAATTTAAAACCAATTATTTGCAAAGATAATCTCCACTTCATAAATGGCATACCAATATGACACTAAACTAGAGTTCTCATTCCACTGTTCTTGCTAGGAAATCATTCACATTCCTATCTATAAGAAATGTGTTGTTTCATTAATTTCTATTAGTCCTCCACATTGTCTATTTTTAAGAACTATTGAACCAAACAATTGAAGCACGTCGAGATACATTACCGATGTATATACCAGAGTAGAATACCATAGTTGCTTCAAGTTTCTAGATTTCTAGACTTCACCTTCTTCTTTTTGATTGTGGATGAACAGACTCCATCTGCTTGAGCTTATTGTTGGAGCCTACCTTTTCTTTTGCGGCTGCTACGATCTCAACTTCGGGAAGAACCGATACTTCATCTACCTCTTCCTTCAATCGTTTGCTTTCTTCGTCACCGGGGTCGGCTATGTTGGTACTTTGGTTCCCAACTCTTAGCAGACTCACAGGCTCAACCTCACTCAATTATTTATACCACACATTGCTTCCCTGTGCCACAGAAAGAAAAAAGGGTTGAAAGAAAGAATCATCTAGGGAAGTTTTTCTTGTTCTTAACTTATTACATACATATTTTTTGGGGGAAGAGCTTTACTTGTTTTTAGTTTGGTATAACAAAAAGTTGGTTATTTTTTAAGGAGAGTGTTCATTGAGAGTTGTTATGTTGTATGGTTGTGAAAAAGAAAAGAGAAATAATGAAGAACAAACAATAAGAGCTTACTGCAAGAATCTGTTGTATACGGTTATACATTATACTTGAATTGCATTACAGAAAATGAAAAGGAAACAAACAAGAATTTCCAATCTCTCTCACCTTCATTGCAACTTCTATAGAATGTGTTGCAACTGCAAAAGCTTTCAATCTCTAATCAGACGAAATCAATGGCGCTTGATGTTCATATGTTCGAATCTTTTAACCTTTCTCGTTTCACATCCTTCTCTTTCTCGAATCCATGTCACTCTCATTCATCTCTCCGAGTTGCTATGCTTGATTCACCGATCTAACCCACCGGTACCCTTTTAGTGGCTGTGACGTTTGTTCTGTCGAGCCTTGAAATCGAATGTCTTTTTTTCATGGAATTCGGGCACTATCAACTTATGTTCGATTCACTTGAAGTTTCGCGCCTAATTCTAGTCGAAAATCAAGAATTGGTGATTGCCGATGATTCGCTTACGATTTACAATTGTCCATTGGATGAGGATTCGTCTTCGCATGGGGTCGACTGATGGTGAGTTTACACCTGCTTTTTATTGCTTTATCGCCCAAATCTTGTTTCAAATAAGGAATTCATAAAGTACAAATTCTTAATTTCTACGATAACGTGATATGTAGTGTCGTTTTAGATAAATGTATTGATTTGGGTGAATTTCTCGTTGAGAATGTGGAAATCGAGAGAGAATTGGAGATGAAAATTTATGAAACTAGGGCATTAATTAGGAGACGTTTAAGGTTCAAGAATATGCCAAACTTGATTCAAACAGAACTTCGTATAATTCCTGAGGCTAATCTTAATCTAGATGGCATTGAAATCCAAAACATCAAGTTCAAACCAGATACTAAAGTTCTTGTTCATCCTTACTTACTTTCAACAGTGGCAAGTGTTTCATTGATTGGTTCCTCCATTTACGAACAGATTCAAACTGGTCATAGACCAAAGCTTTGTGTCTTGGAGTTGGGGTGGGGCTCTACTTACCTTCCTCGCAAGCCATTTGGATTTTGAAGTTGTGGGTGTGGAAATGGACATGGAGGTTCTCAGAGTTTGTACAACAGTATTTTGGATTAGTAGATAATGAATTTCTTCAAATCTCTATTGGAGATGCCATTGAATTCCTTGAAAATGCTTCAAAGTTAGATAATTTTTTTTTTGAATTTAATACCTTAGATTATATACTTTTAAAAAAAAAAAATTATTGGTTTACTATGAGTATTATATAATTCACCATAAAAAATGAATGTATGGTGTGTCTAAGTGGTATGTATGCTGATTAGAGATGTCCACGGGGCTGGGCGGGGCTGAGGAGTGGGTTCCCCATCCCCAGCCTCGCCCCCCATTTCATTATCCGTCCCCGTGAAATTTCCCATTTAATTTCGTAGGTATCGGGGTGGGGATTCCCTGCGGGGAAAATTTTTTCGTTTTTTTTGTTTGTTTGTTTTTTTTAAATCTTTTTTAAAAAAATTATTCTCAATCATAATAGAATTTCTTTCTAAATGAATAATTTTCAATATAATTTCTATTTAAAGAAAATGTTATAAAATTTCCTAATAAAAACAATAATATACCATAAGTAAAAATATTATAATGTCGAAATAACTTAATTTCTAAAAATTCAAATTTCAATATTACAACATAGTATTTAACTTTTTTTATATAAAAAAAATAGTTCTCAACTAATTTCTACTATAGTTTTTTTAAAACTTTCTATTTATAGGTAATAATTAGCATATATATATATATATATATATATATATATATATACACTAACTAATCGATGCGGGGCGGGGTCGGGGTCGGGGAATATATTCCTCGTTTAGCAAACGGGGAGAAAACTCTCCCCACTCCCTCCCACATTTCCCGTGTAATCATGATTCTCCACCCCATTCGGAGAGGCCGCACGAGTTAAATGGACATCTCTAATGTTGATTAGAGCTCTTGCGTGCACATGCTCAAAGCTTGCTAATGACAGTTTTTGCCACTTTTCCTTTGTTTTTTTTCCTTTCCTGTTTATATATTACTTTGCTTTGTTTTTTTTTCTCTGTTTATATATTTCTTTACTTTTATATATATATATATATATATATATATATATATATATGGTTACTATTTTTATTGATTTATAAATATATAGAAAAATATTCTTAAAAATAATTTAGATCTATATTTTTTTTATATATAAATATAAATGATAAGCCACATTTTCTTTAAAGAATTCTATCTACAAAGTATTTAAAATTTAAAAATATTTTTAAATGTTAGTAAATTAGCTTTTAATATTTAATTCTATAAGAAGCTTTAATATTATATCATTGACCTATTTGACATTTTTTAAAATTTAGAAGTCTATTAAACACAATATTGAAAGTTTAGGAACATATTGGACACGTTTAAAGCTTATGAACTTATTAGATACTAGATTAAAAGTTTAGGACCCAAAAATTTAGGGATCTAATAGACTCGAACTTAAAAGTTCATGGACTAAACTCAACTTTTTTTCATATTTGATAAGACATCGGAGATGGGCTAAATTATATGATAGTACTTAAGGTTGTTCAAACTCAGTTAGGAATTCTTTGGTACAACTACCTATTCTTATCGCCAATAACATTTTTTTAGGTCAACATAATGTGAGGGTTACCTTTTGGTAATAATGTTTTTTATTATATTTATATAGTATAATTTGTCGCCCCCCCAAACATTAATATCTGGGTCCGCCTGACTCGAATCCATGTAACTCTCGTCTTCCTCTCTGAGTTGCTGTGCTCAATTCGTCTATCGAACCCACTAATCCACCTGCAGTGGGCGCGGTGTTCATTTTGTCGGGCCTTGAAACTAATTGGATTTTTTCCACAGAATTCAAACACTATCAACTTCGGCTCGATTCACTTGCATTTTTTAGCATGATTCTTGTCGAAAATCAAGAACCAGTGATCGACGATGATTCGCTTGAGGTTTACAATCATTCGTCAGACGAGGATTGGACTTCGTCTCGACTGGCGGTGAGTTTACAACCATTTTTTTTTATTGCTTTATCTCCCAAATTTATTTCCAAGAGGGAATTCTTGAAGTACCGATTTTGAATTTCGACGATAGCATGATATGTAGTGTAGTTTAAGAGACATGTATTGGCTCTTCCTAGAGATGTCTATTTTCCTAAGGGGACCCGCCCTAATGGGGCTGTGAATCTTCGTTTAGGTGGAGAATGAAGAGAAAAAAAAATTCTCCGTGAACTAAACGGAGACGGGGATGGAGAATGTATTCTCCATCCCCATTCTCCATTCCCCGCCCCGTTTATTTTTTCTATTATTTTATTTTATTTTATTTCTATACATACATACATACATACATACATTTAAAGTTTTATTGTTAATGAGAATTCTATGGTTAAACATTTGAATTATATGTATGGATAATTAGATAATTTGATATGAAATATTATTTTGTTTCTATTAGAAGGTTTAAGAATTTTATCTTTAAATAGCGATTTTTAAAAATAGGAAATTAACTATTTAAATGAAGATTTCATGTGAATAACAAACTATCTAATTGAAAATTAATGGATATTTCCCATGAAAAGTTAACAATTTGAAAATTTATTGGATATTTCCCAAGAAAAACTAAACAGAGAATAATTCCCAACGGAAAACCCGATCTTTGTGAATTCCCCGACGAAATTTAACGAGAAATTTTGCAACGATGGGGATTAAAATGAGGAACAGGGAAGCCATCCCTATCCTTTCCCCATCCCGCCCCATTGATGTCCCTAGTTCTTCCATCAATGAATTTCTAGTTAAGAATGTGGACATTGAGAGAGAATTGGAGACATATATTTCTGAAACTAGGGCATTTAGGAGACGTTTAAGGTTCAAGAGGATGCCGAACTTGATTCAAATAGAAATTTGTATAACTCATGAGGCTAATCTTAACCTAGATGGCGTTTTAATCTAAAATATCGAGTTCAAACTAGATACTAGGGTTCTTGTTCATCCTTAATTACTACCAATGGTGACTAGCCTTTCGTTGATTAGTTCCTCTGATGAACATATTCAAATTGGTTGTAAACCCAAAGCACTATGTCTTAGAGTTGGGGGTGGGACTTTGCTTACCTTCCATGCAACTCATTTAGATTTTGTAGTTGTGGGTGTGGAAATAGACATGGAGGTTTTCAGAGTTGCACAACAGTATTTTGGATTAGTAGAAGATGAATTTCTTCACATCTCCATTAGGGATGCCACTGAATTTCTTGAAAATCCTTCAATGTTAGATAAGAAACAAAGCTTCGGATCCTCTGGTGTTGTTCATATGTCTTTTGAGTATGAAGTGATTATGATTGATTTAGATACGAGCGATGCTTGAAAAGGCACATGTGCTCCGCCATTGAAGTTTTGTTGGAAGAAAGGTTCTTTTGAGTGCTAGATCAATTCTTTCCGAACATGGGATTCTTGTAATGAATGTAATTCCTCTTAACAACTTGTTCTTTCAGACACTGATAGATAATTTCAGATCGATTTTTAATGATTTGTTCCAGATTGTTGTTGATAATTTCAGAAACTTTGTTGTTATTGCTTCTGTGTCTCCAATAAAATCTTTTCCTCATATTGCAGAGAACAAGATGAACAATTTTTTATCCTTATTGAGCTTGCTCTCTCGAGAAAATACATGAACTCCATAAAAAAGATATGAGTTTTCTTCAGAACTAAATGAAATTGAAGATGGACTTGAAGAAATGATTTTATTGAGACCCATTCAATTTTTTTTTCTCTTTTTTTGTTATGTGCATTAACAAACCTGAGTTTTGACGAGTTTGGAGTTTTAGATATATTTACTAGAAAGAAATAGAAGAGTTTTTATCGATAGAGCTATGGTTTTTGGGATGAAGTTTGGCATTTGGTTTAAGAACTGGAGTTTTTGTGTTTGTTCATATGACCCAATTTTTGTTGTAGTTTATGGTATTGTAGTTTCATTCTTCTTCATGAAATGAAAATGATCTTCTTTTATCCCATATTATTAAGAGCGATGGAAAGTAACTGATTTGGTACTATTATTTGAACAAATTGATTGAACCATTCTATTCCATATGCGTAACTTGAAAATTTTCCATTTGGTTTTCATCTTTTAACCAAATAAACCGAATTAGTTTTTAAATATATCTCCATTCCATGTGTCATAAGTATATCTTATCTAGTTTAGGCTAGAGATGACAAAAATACTCGTAGAGTAGGGCCCTGCAGTCTCCACCCTGAACGGGGCGGAAAATTCTCGGTTTGATTGAGTATAGAGGTCAAACTTGGGATTTTTCTTTGGTCCCCGACCCCAAACCCGCCACGAATAATTTAAAAAAAAAAAAAAATATATATATATATATATATAAAACATATTATAAATTATTTATAACAATAATAATAATAATAATTTATATTATTAATAACTTTTTTAATTAAAATCCTGATTGTATTCAGTGTATAAAATTTCGCTTGACATGTCGAAATGTCGAGACGCTCGACATGTCGAAATGTCAAGACGCTCTACATGTCGAAATGTCGAGCGAGATTTTGACATGTCGAGACGCTCGACATGTCGATGGGGGGGAAGTTCGTTTTTCCCCCCATTTCGTCGACATGTCGTCAACATCTCGACATTTCGTTTTTTTTTTTTTGGTCTGATTTTCTATACCTTACCTTACCTTACTTACACACTTCTAACTTACTTACACACTCAAACTTCACTTCAACTTACTTACACACTCTTCTTACACACTCCAACTTCACTTCAACTTACTTACACACTCTAACTTCTTACACACTCCAACTTCAATTATGATGATTCTTCAAGTCCTGGTTATAGCAATATCCAGCCTAACTTTCCACCACAGAGTTATCATCCATCTGAAAATCAAGGACCATCGACTGATGAGATGTATCCACGAATAGGGTCTATATGTTGGTCGTATGAGTCATATCGTTTTCATGTAAGCAACTATGTTCAACATTTTCAATATAGGATGACTTGGGAGCAATATTGTAATTTCTATCAGAATTATCAAGATTTTGGATTAGATGCTTCAAGGTCATCTTTTTGGTATTAGACATGTAAATTTTATATTAAAATAAATAAATCAATTATGGTATAAATATAATTAAGCCATAATTAAAGTTTCATGAAATACTTAAAATAATTTTAATCAATTTCTATATATTTTTTCTCAAATTCCTGCTGGCAAGCATGTCATCGACATTTCAATCGATATTTATATCTAAATATTATCTTAGTTTTTAGATGTGATGCTTAAAGATGGTCAATTATAGTCTAATTAAGCCACAATCAAAGTTTCATTGGCTAAATCAAACAATTTCTATCAATTTCCACAATTTTCGTAAATTTTCCCGAAATTTCCATAGACATTTCCATGAAATTTAGACCTCGACATTTCCATCGACATCGACATTTCGAACCTTGGTTGTATTGTACTGTGTATGATTTATATTTTTCTTTTTTCTTTTTTAAAATTTAATTTCATTACTTTGTATATTTTATTATATTTAATTTCCTAATACAATACTTTTTTTATATTAAGTTTATATAAAGATGTTAAATATTTTTTAAAATTAATTATTTACTTAAATAAAAGTATAATAATATTGACTTTATCATAAAAGTATTTATAATTTTAATATATTTATCAAATTTTAATTATTTTTTCAATAAAAAGATAATTAAAAATAAAAATGGAAATGAGGATTTTTTCTCGTGGAGACCCAATTCCCGAACGGAGAATCCCCGACCTCGACTTTGATATCTCGAAATAGGAAATGAGGTGGGGATGAGGATAAAAAATTTCCACGGGGACGAGGATGAAGAGTGCATCTTTGGCCCTGTCCCGCCCCGTTGTCATCCCTAGTTTAAGCATATACTCTCGACCAAGAGGTCAAAAATTTTCATTCCATCTCACAAGTTACAACCTAGAAATCCAAGTTCACTCTAACTAGAAAAAAAAGAGAGAGAGAGAAATAAAAGGGCTAAGTATAAAAAACAGCTTTTGATCTTTAAGGAAATTTTTTTGTTACAATTTGTTAACATAAAGCTAACATGTTATTAAATTCTTGTTTTGTTAACATATTTGGATACATGAGCTTGTCGCTTAGAGAAAAAAAAATGAAAATTGTTAATCGGATGGTCAAATTATGTTAATATGTAAGTTGAGAAAAATAGAAAAAAAAGTAAGATGAAAAATCGGTTATATTAATGAGATTCGTTACCACCTATTTGATTCCAACATTTCCATGTAATATGATATTAAGTAATGCATTTAAAAAAGTTTACACACTTACGAGAATTAAACATTAACGGTTTTTTTTTTGAATTCAACAATATTTGAAGGTGGGAGGATTCAAATCTATGACCTCTTAGTCATAAACTCATACTTTATGCCAATTGAGCTATGCTCTTGTTGGCTAATAAATATAGTATATCACGTTATAAATTCAATTTGTTTATGTTAAATTAAAAAATATATAATATAATATATGATAAATTATATGATATTGTAAAATAATAATTATACAAAATTTATAACAAAAAACATGTTCATAAATTAATTAATAATGGTTTACATTCAACATAATATTTAGTTTTGCAACTACAACTAGTTTCATGGTCTATAAATATATTATTGAACACATTTCGAACAATTGTTTAAATTGAAATCCAATTTCTAAATATGCTACCAAACACATATATGAAAACATGAAATACAACTTTGTTTTCATTAAATCTCTTATTTTCAAAATTTTGTTTTTGGATTGTCTACCAAACATGTCCTAACATTTTAGGGGCTGTTTGGGGTAAGGGTTATAATAACCCGTGTTATAATAACCTGTGGAGTACTCTGCATCTCAAACACTGACTATTATAACCCCAGACTAAACAACTCTGCATTTTAAATAATATTATATTATTTCACAGACTATTATAATCTACAGACTATTATAACCCATGTTATTATAACTCACTCAGTGCCCCAAACAGCTCCTAAGAGTTTAAATTGATTCTATTATTAATTTAGAGTTTTAAAAGGTATAAATTGATTTTTCTCAATTTTTTTTTAATGAAACGGCCTAATTGAATTTTAATACATTGAGAATAAAATTGATGATTTTTTTCAGAAGTGAATAAAATTGATGATTTAAAAGATGGAGGACTAAATCATTTTGTGTATTTAGCCATAATAAAGGAAAAAAAATCCCATCTCACATTCTTCACTCTTCCAAATCGATCGGTTCGGGTGAATAATCGAATTTTCCCAATTCGATTCGACTCGACTGTTCATTTTAATGAACCGAACAATCGGTTCGGATGTCGATTCGAACCCGGTCAAGACCAAGTCAAAGACTAACCTCTCTAAACGCAGCGTTTAACCTCATTAGTAGGAAAACCGCAAATCCGAAGTCCTCGACCAATCCATTGCCTCGTCTCTCTGATTCCGCCGCCTCCAACTCCACCACTTCTCTCTCCGATTCCGATTCCGATTCCGATTTCTTCTTCTCTTTCAGGTTCAGTTCTCTCCAAATCCTAATGTCCGTATTACTCTAGGAAGGAAAACTCCGATTTTTCCTTCTCCAATCTTCGCTGCACTGTCACGCCGCCTCTGATTGCTTTCTTATCTTATCTCCCATCTCCTTCTCTGCCGTCACCGTCGCCGGCACGCCTCCATATCTCCCTCTACTGCAACCTCACGCCGCCACTCCGAGGGTTTCAAACAGAGGGTGAATCTTTGGTTCCAAGGCTGCCATAAGGCTCGACTTTTCTCACTCATCTGTATTCTGCTGCGACGGAATTGTTCCATATCGTCTTTAATCTTGCAGCTCTCCGGCTACTCCCTTCACTCGTAACCCTTATTCCCACTTCAGGTGATTTCTCCTTTCTTTTCTTCATAAATTTTGGTTTGAAGTCCTCCTCTTTAAATTTTTAGGTCTTTAATGTTACATTCGGATGGCTGATTATTCGATCCCGCTGTAGGGTCTTCAGGGAAAGGAGAATACGCGTGCAAGGGAAGGAAGACTATGGCTATAACAGCGCCAGGGCAGCTCAACGTTAACGAGTCCCCTTCGTGGGGATCTAGAAGTGTCGACTGCTTCGAAAAACTGGAGCAGATTGGTGAAGGCACTTATGGGTCTGCTATTTGTGCCTATCCCCTTCCCCGCCTTATTTTAATTATCCGCTGCCGTAGCTATTGTTTGTTGGGAAAATCTTTCTTTGCTGTTAATTTCGTTCTATGTCCTCCCTCATTAGTCGATAACATACTGCTGTAGCGTTTTTTTTTTAATTAAAAAAATGTATTTATTGATATATTCATGTGTACCAGAATTTGAGTTATCAAATGAAAATGGAACTGAAGTCAAGCTTGTAGCATCTATCTGTTTTTCGCAGTGTCCCATGTCAAATTTTCTGCTTTCCACATTAATTACATTTGCAATGAATTAATGCTTCAGATCGAAGAAGATGAGAAGAATGCTTGTTGGGAAAGATGCTGTGACATATTTGAACTAAAATACTTCACATAAGTTCATGTATTCTGGTGTCATATTAACATCTATTTCTTAGATGGGCGATCTTAAAATGTTAAGACACTGATAGATGTATAATGGCAATGACCTGAGAGGATTAAGGATCATTTAACAAACACTAAACTGCACTGCACCCTTATCAAGCACTGAAAGCGTGGTCAAATGAATTTTTTTTTAAAAAAGGAGTTTCTTTCCATCAATGAACTGAGATCACATGGACTTAAAAACCAATAGTAATGTTGTTCCTTTTAGTCCCCTATCCACGTCCACTTCCATTATTATTTTAGACATAGCCCATGTTCTTGGCGTGCTGGAAGACTATGGCAGGTTCCTCACTTTGATATGATTTATATGCATGCTTCTGACTATAGTGTTCATGGTAATATGAGAACTTCCCTTACCTCAAATCAAAGATTTTAATCACTCTTCTGCTCAAGGTTGATGATATTTTATTTCTCATTGGTAGTTGAATGTCAATTTAGTTGCTATAATGTATGGAGTAATTTGTACCTACGTGCTTTTGTGCTTGCAGTCAAGTTTACATGGCCAGAGAATTGAAAACAGGTGAAATTGTTGCACTGAAGAAAATACGAATGGATAATGAGAGGGAGGGGGTATGTTTCTCATTCACTCGATCTTTTCACCATCTGGCTTACGTGCGTAGTTTTTTGTTTGTAAGCATTGTAGTTAACCCTGCCATTATATGAGAATACCAGTGCTGGTTATAGACTTGAAATTCTAAAAGTTTGTATGATAGTTCACATTTACGTTGGAGACTTAATATGCTTTGTTACAGTATAGAGCTACCTGCCATGGAAAATATACTGTTAGTGTAATACTTCTATTTAAGCTAGAAGCTTGTTCTGTGATGTAACATTCAGTTCATTTGTCCATGTAGTTCCCTATTACTGCCATACGAGAAATCAAAATTCTAAAGAAGCTCCATCATGAAAATGTAATTAAATTGAAAGAGATTGTGACATCTCCAGGTATTGTTTTAACATTACATCTGATACGTTGTGATTATGTGGTTTTTGCCCCATTTTCTACAATTTTGTAAGTTCTGGTATGTTTTTCCAGGTCCTGAGAAGGATGAACAAGGGAAGCCAGGCATGTTCTCTGTTGTCATTTGCAGCATTAGCCTTCAATGCCATATACTTGTCCTTTTCATTTTAGTAGAATTTAGTTGCATCAGTGCAAGCTTTCCTCTTTTTAAATTGTAGTATATAATGCATGGAATTAGTTTTTCTTATTGGATAGCTCACCTGGATGTGCAGATGGTAACAAGTACAAAGGTGGTATCTACATGGTTTTTGAGTACATGGACCATGATTTGACAGGCCTTGCTGATCGTCCAGGGATGAGGTTTTCAGTTCCCCAAATCAAGGTATTTACAAAAGAGATGCATGTGTCCTTTTCATTGTTGAATAGCTATTTTGCTGTATGAGAATTGTGGTGACGTCTCTTTTCTGGACAGTGCTACATGAGGCAGCTTCTCACAGGGCTTCACTATTGTCATGTAAATCAAGTACTGCATAGGGATATAAAAGGTAATTAAAAAGTCACTATTCATGCGTGTTCTTTCTTTCTTATCCCTTTTTGCTGTATAGTTTATTGTTTTTATGTTTGTGCTGCAGGCTCAAATCTGCTTATTGACAATGAAGGAAATCTGAAGCTTGCAGATTTTGGGCTTGCCCGATCGTTTTCTAATGATCACAATGCAAATCTAACAAATCGTGTCATTACCTTATGGTATAGGTATATTGCTCTGCTAATCAAGAATGTTCGAACGTAATTTGCAAAAAATTTCTCATCTTATCGTTTACAGTTCTCCACATTTTTTTCGTATGTATGTAATTCTTCTTTCAATTATTAGAAGTGTGAACTGAAAATAAAAGGATCTTGGTTGCACATAGTTTTGAACACCATCAATTTACAGACCTCCTGAATTGCTGCTTGGGTCGACAAAATATGGTCCAGCTGTAGACATGTGGTCTGTTGGTTGTATTTTTGCAGAGCTTCTACATGGGAAGCCAATATTCCCTGGCAAGGATGAGGTAGGGGCTTTTCTGTGTAACTTTTACGCTTAAAGAAAAGAAAGGAGATGCAATATTGTCTTAAGATGCTATGTTTTATGGTTTCGGTAAATAATCAGCTCTGTTATATTCCCACCAAGTTCAAACAGTCATATTATACTACAGTCTCTTGTCATGAATTATCCTTTTTCATTCTCTATTGGGCAAAAGTAATCATCAATTGACCAGATTTGCAATCTATTTTATTTTTTAAATTTTGATGTATTTGTGGTCTTCTGTTTTCATTAATTTATGTGGTGTCTGAATCATATGCCTGAGTTGTAATTCCCTAATAAATTTGTAATTTCCTCATGATTGTATTCTTGAATGCTGAATTCTGTGACTGAAAAATAAGATAAGAAACATTTTCATCCTCCACGACTCAAATTCAATCACGTACATGAACAATATGTAATTATGAGGTTATATGCCAATCTGAGCATAACTTAGTAGATAAGACACCTTTTACCACTCCAAAGGTCGACGGTTTGATCATTTTCCTTTGCAATTGTTGAACTAGAAAAAAATATATGAGGTGATTTTTACTTGCGCATGTAAGTCTTAGTATGCCTCAAGTATTGTTTAATAAGACTGCAGATATCTATACTATCAAATATAATTAATTGTTTAGGGCTTTTTATTTTTATTTTAGTCAAAATTAATTTGTTTCTTGATTTTATGTTCGTTGATTTATGTGGCCAATAAGTTGTGAAAATTTTGTGCGTAGCAACTATTCTCTGCAACCCCTTTTTTCCCTGGTCAGAAATGTGAATGTTTTGTGCATAAAAATATAAAACTGGGTGTCTAAATAAGTTGAAATGGAGAATCCAAACTGGTGACCAATTCTTCATCCGAATGGGTGAAAAAACTTCTGGTACTTAAACTTGTTTATCAGTGCTCGTAGAAATATAATGCGGCTCAAACAAATATTAGACTTGAAAGCCTTTTATTATTATTATGAGTTTGTTTAAACAGACATCCTTAAGGCTTTTTGTTATTTATTGTAGCCGGAGCAATTAAATAAGATCTTTGAGCTATGTGGTGCTCCAGATGAAGTCAATTGGCCTGGGGTTTCTAAAATCCCTTGGTACAACAATTTCAAGCCCACAAGGCCGATGAAGAGACGTATTAGAGAAGTTTTCAGGCAGTAAGTTCAACTAGTGCTTTACCCTTTTTTTAGTGCACGGTAGTTCGTATCATCAGCCTAATATATTCATTTATCTTTTGTAGTTTTGATCGTCATGCTTTAGAATTGTTGGAGAAGATGCTCACTCTTGACCCTTCACAGGTATCACTTTGATCTATCAGTTCTTTTAATTTTTTTTTTTGTCTAGATACTGACCGCCTTCAGCTCAATATAATTTTGGGATAAATCATCAATGCAAAACATGCTATTACAATTTAGTATGATGTCCTGCACTGCCCTCGATGGTCGCATGCTTGGGCTTTTGGGGGGGGGTGTAGGTGGGATTAGCTTGGCGACTGCTGCTAGTAGGGATGTTCATGGGGATGGGGACGGGGATATGTTCCCTCTCCCATTTAATTCTCTTTGATCTTGATTAAATGAAATGAATTCTTTTGAAAAATCTCCCTTTACATGGTTAATTCCCTGTTCTCTGTCCCAATATCTTTTCCATTTTCTTATTTTATGTATATCTACACACACATGCCTATACATATATAAAAGAAACCCTAAATTTAGACTTTGATGAAATATAATTTTGTTTTCATTAGGAAGTTTTAGAATTTTCAATGGTTAAGAAAAGAAAAACTACAATAGGAAGTTCATTATTCGCAGTGCCGATCTCTGAGAAAAAAAATGGTGATATATATTTTAATGACTCTCACACCATGCGCGTAGGAATATGCATTTTTAGACCGAATGGGAAATAAAACATGAAACATATAAACGTGAGTAATGTATTAACATATACCCAAAAACTTTTTATTTTCATGGGGGGATATACATATATATTTGGTTAAGGATCCAGAGATTACATTATACTATTCAACTGAAATTTGTCCATTCCATTATGTTCCATTTTGGAGGTTTGGAAACAGTAACTCAAATATACCCTCGTATCTATTATTACTTGATCCATATTCTGGATTTCTTAATCTGCCTTCAGACTCTTATACTTCTTTGTCACAATAAATATAGAGGATATCTGCCAAGGATGCCCTAGATGCAGAGTATTTTTGGACAGATCCATTACCTTGTGACCCTAAGAGGTAAACATTTAGGTTTCGTTTGATAACCATTTGATTTTTGGTCTTAGTTTTGGTTTTTGAAAATTTTGTTTGTTTTCTCACAATTTCTCTACAATAGTTTTCACATTTCTTAAGAAAACATTTGAATTTTTAGCCAAATTTCAAAAACAAAAACAAGTTTTTAAGAACTACTTTTTTTAGTTTTTAAAACTTGAATTTTGAAAACATTGGCAAAAAGTGGATAACAAAACAAAAAATTTTATAGGTGAAAGTAGTGTTTACCAGCTTAATTTTTAAAAACAAAATGGATATCAAACGGGGCTTTATTTATTTGACTTCTCTATTTGATGTCACATCATTTCCGTTTAATCTCCCATATATTTCTAAAAATCTTCTTTTCATATCCAGTTTGCCCAAGTATGAATCATCACACGAGTTCCAGACGAAGAAGAAGCGTCAACAACAGCGACAACACGAAGAAACTGCAAAGCGACAGAAGTTGCAACACCCGCAGCATGCACGCCTCCCACCTATTCAGCAGTCGGGGCAAGCTCATGCACAGATGCGACCGGTACCTAACCAATCTATTCATGGTTCTCAACCGCCCGTTGCTGGAGGGCCTAGCCATCATTTTGGTGGGAAGCCTCGTGGACCCCCAGGGCCTGGTAGGTATCCCTCAGGTGGAAATCCTCCTTCTGGATACAACCACCCGAGTCGTGGTGGTCAAGGTGGGGGTGGTGGTGGCTATGGCAATGCGCAATATGCTCAAGGACGAGGTGCACCCTATGGTTCAGGTAACATGTCTGGTGCTGGTCCCCGAGGTGGAGGCGGAGCTGGAGGTGGTGGTGGTGGTGGTTATGGCGTGGGAGCTCCAAATTACCCACAGAATGGTCCATATGCTGGTAGTTCTGGTACTGGCCGTGGCTCCAATGTGATGGGCGGAAACCGAAACCAACAATATGGGTGGCAACAATGACAAAATATAGTCGCAATGTGCATTTTTCAGAGGAAGCTTTAGAAGAGATTGTTAGAGTAATACTAGGTTTTATTAGGAATGTTATAAATGGGTGTGTGCTATGTTGTTGATTTGAGCATATGGTGATATATGTCCAAAGCAAGAATGAGGATTCTATTTATTAGGAATGATGTGTACTTTGCAACTTCAAAATTCTTGAAATTATGAATATTCAGATTAAATAGTAATCTTTAAGTTGAGGAACTTTGATCTGTTGAATTTAAATACTATTAACATCCAATGTTTTAAAAGGCTATTGAGGCTTATGCCTTGAAGTGGTTCTAACTTTTATTCTCAAGATTTATGCCTTCTTTGGTACCATAAGAGGCTTATGCCTCTTTGAAAATGCACTTAGGCTTAAAGTCTCTACGTCTCGTTTAATGACTAAAAAAATAGCATTAATTTGCTCCATTCTTTAAAAATGTAAAGGTTTGAGTTGTAACAATTTGAACTATTACTACTTTTACTACTTACGCTTTAAAAATACTGAAGACAAAAGTTTATAGAATAATATAATCCTATTAGTGATAATGTTAGTGATGTTAAAGATATCCTTTTAGAAATTTTGTTTAAGTAGCAATTGACAGGTGATTCTTCTTATACGCTTTTACATAAGTATTATATTTAGTAATACTTGTTCACGTAGCAATTGACAGGTGATTCTTTTTTATACACTTTTACATAAATTTAGTAATACTTGTTCACGCCATTTAGGATTTGTGTAATGTTTTTAATTAACATTGAGACTTACGCCTCATACCGTCTCAAGGCCGCCTTTAGCCTTTTAAAACATTGCTTACCTCTTTTTACCATTAATTTTAAATGGATCTTCTTTCCAATAGAAAGTAAGTATGGCACTTTCTGGCCTCAAATTTGTTTTCTGCATATATTTTTGTGCAGAGCAGTCATGCATTCTGCAAAATTGGGCTGAACATTACTATTTAGAAAAATATTATTCGTAGTTACTCATATATTTCTAGTTTGCTAAATTTAGTTGACTTCACACATCGTTCCTATTATTCTATTTTTCTGCTGTCAATCATTGGAAAAATATAGGCATGAGTTCTAATTGTACAACTATATTATGTTGGATTCTCTTCATTCATTAGTTAAACAAAGATACGTGTTTAAATTAGGCTAAATTATAAAAAATACCCCTAAATTATATTATTTGTTTTAAAAATGCACATATTATTTCAAAAGTTGCACTATTACTCCTGAGTTTTCATAAACGTTTTAAAACTACATTTGGAGTAGAAATCCATTAGAATGTTAGATGAAAAAGTTGACATGACAGAATGTCGTTCTTTCAAACTTAATCCAAGTAAGCGTCTCAATAACCACTACATCGATTTTTTGTAACATCTTTTTAAGACATTATATTATCGACTAAAAAGTCAAAGGTTCAAATCTTTACCTCCACATGTTAAACTAAAAAAATGTTAATAACAAAGTTAAATTTATAGTGAATAGAAAATCAATAAAAAGTTAACTGTAAGGATTGTAACATCTTTTTTTTTCATAAATCATCAATTAGATATTAATTTCTTTTTTTAAAGTTCAGAAGTTTAAATTCCACCCCATTTTTTACACTAGGAAAGATTTATAAGCGTAAATGACCAGCTAACTAGAGCATATTTTAATTAGCATATTTTAATTGATTTAGGCATATGTAGATTTCCTCGTCTCAAGTCTTTAATTCAAGACACCCTAGATGAGTGGAATTGTAGCTCAATTTTCGGTTCAACCAACCCAAATGGGAAGATCCGGTTCAGCCACTCGAACCGGCCCATGCATTTCCCAATAAAAATACGACACGTCGCCTGAAGTAATCACTGAATTCACTCGTACATATTTTCGCCGTCTCCTTTTTTCTTCTCCTGCTAAACCTAAACCCTAATGTCCGTTTATCGTTCAATCTTGAAGTTCTGAGATATCGTTTTCTTTCCGCTTACAATTTGCCTTGTCTGCACTGAAAATTTTGTGGTAATTTTAGGGTTAGGTTTCCTTTTTCTTAAATTTTTGGTTGTCCGTTTGTTCGAGTTCAATGGGGGCTAAGGCAAAGAAAGCTATGAAGAAGAAGCTCAGTAAGGCTACTTCTCTCTTATCCAGCAAGAAGGAATCTGCCGATTTCTTGGTATGTATGTTCTTCGCACTTTCATCAACCCCTTCGACTCGGATTTTTATTTTGTACTTGGTTATTTCATCTCTTAACCTATCTAGGGTTTTATGTACTTATTTCTCTGTCCTGCTTCTGATTTTCTCGTTCTCTCTGTTTTTAAGCCATTGGAGGGTGGTCCTGGGCGTAAGTTACCGGCACAAAAGCCACTGGAAAGTACTGCTACGGTTCTCTACATTGGTCGCATACCCCATGGTTTCTTCGAGAAAGAGATGGAAGGTTTTGGCCGCTTACATTTTACATTCAATGAAATTTGAAGTATAAGTTTCTTGTTATCTTGTCTGTCTGCTATGTACGTCTTAACCCCTATAGTTTTTTTACAGGGTTTTTTGGACAGTTTGGGAAAGTCAAGAGATTAAGAATTGCACGAAATAGAAAGGTAAGGCCCCTATCTGCAAAGTGTTTTTCCAAAAATAAAAAATGTTCACAGGAGAATGTTGCGTTACGATAAATCACCAGATTTTGTGGGGGGTTTGGATGGAGAGAAACAATATGATGTTTAGAGATGGTAGCAGTCTTGTGACGAAGTTTGGGAGGTGGTTAGGTTTAATGCCTTCCTGTGGGCGTTGCTCACTAGCCATTTTTGTCATTATGGTCTTGGTTTGATTTTGTTGGATTGAAATCCCATTTTGTTGATTTTTTTGGACGTCTTTTTTGTTGGGCTTGTTTTTTTGTTTGTCCTTGTATATTCTTTCATCTTTCTCCATGGAAACTTGGTTTCTTATAAAAAAAAGTCACCAGGTATTACTGATAATCATAACTTCTCCACTTAATTTAACATTCTTTTTAAGTATCTTCATCTTTGGTTTAATTTATGATATATATTTTCTTTTTGTATGCAGACTGGGAAGTCGAGGCATTTTGGCTACATTGAATTTGAATCTCCAGAGGTGCTAAATCTATTTGAGGACATTTGTGCATTTAATTTTCTTAATGTTAGTTATTCATTTTAATCACCTTTAGTGTATCCTAAATTTGGATTTTGTGAGCACAGGTGGCAAAAATTGTAGCTGATTCTATGCATAACTATTTGTTGTACGAACACATTCTGAAAGTCCATCTAATTCCTCCCGAACACGTTCATCCAAAACTGTTAGTGATCAATTGCATTTCTGCTGCTAGAATTTCCTTCCACCTATGTGATGACATAGACATAGTTGCTGAATATTTCAACTAATATTGTTTCTTTTTCGCTTAAATGTTGTCATATTTACAGATGGAAAGGTTTTAACTATCGCTATAAGCCCTTAAACTGGTCTGAACTTGAGCGTAAACAGCATAACAAGGTATCAACTATCAAGCTTGGAAAAGTATCTTTTAGATCATAAACAAACATCTTTTTTACTTGTTTTATGATAATTTTTCAGGAAAGGACATTGGATGAGCACAGAAAGTTGGTGGGGAGGATCTTGAAGCGGGATCAGGCTAGACAGAAGAGGATAAGAGCTGCTGGGATTGATTACGAGTGCCCAGAAATTGTAAGAATTTTTTTCTTTTCTGAAGATTATTAAATTTGAGCTGTTTGTGTTCTTAGAAAAGAGCTGTTGATTCGCCAAATCCTAATTTCTAATTATCCTTGGAGTTTTAATATTGGTATAGATAGCAAGCACATTCCTCATTTTGATTGGCTGATTGCTGCTTTCATGATCAAACAATTCCCATGCCAAAAAGGAACTTGGGTTTTTTTCTCTGTTTGACTAAAAAACTAGAGCTTTTTGGTGAGAAAAATGAAAGAAAAAAAGTGTTTTTTTAAAGAAGGGCAGTCCAAAAAGGAGCTAAACAAAACTAAACCTGAAAAAACAAAAGATGGCTCAAATCCAAAAGAATATGGTTGAGAGGATGATTTCGAATGAACTTAGGAATAGACACCACAAAGAGACATTAAATCTAGCAAGGGAGTACGTCTCTCAGGAGCTCACATTAGTGTTATACAGCCACTGTGAGCCACTTCACTTTTTCATGGTTTCGATACAGTTGGCCACTGTGAGCCACTTCACTTTTTCATGGTTTCGATACGGTTGGCCACTGTGAGCCACTTCACTTTTTCATGGTTTCGATATGGTTGGCCACTGTGAGTACCTCACTTTTTCATGATTTCCATGTGAAATGGTCTTATATAAACAATTTTATGAGATGATATTTAGCTAATCCTTTTTATCAATTCGTACATGTTCTTGAGTTGAAATGAATAAATGATGTTTAGTTTTATTAGAGTGCACTGCTAAACCTATTTAGCTTCGAGTGCTTGTGCATGCCTTGGTTAGAACTCTAGCAACATATGATGCCCCCCTCCCCCTTCTCATGAGATCCGGTTGGTCAAACCAAAACTTTTCATGATTCGAGATTCAATGCCGAAATACTGCAGGGGCTTCTTCCCCCTCTATTTGTTTTTCTGCTGATTGCTTGAGTGTAGAATTTTGCAGTCTAGTTTCCTAATGTGTTGACTGTGTGGAGAATTTGCAGGTGGGCAGTGTCCAACCAGCTCCCAAGAAGATCAAGTTCGACGAAGATTAGAACGAGTGTTGAGTTCGTAGAAGCTATAATATTATAACTCCAGAGGAAGGCAGCAAGGGAAGGAAGGGAAGAGGGGGTGCATGAAGAATGATGAGCCATTGCATTGCTTTTTCTGGAGGGTAACCTTCCCAATATCCTTGAATCTCCAAATTTTGATCTATGAAATTTTCTGTCAAACATATTTTGTACTCTTTAGTATGTATTCCCTTTTATAAAAATGAAAAAAAAAAAGAATTATATTTTGAAACTTTTATGGTTTACATTCTGATTCACAAGGATAGGAAACTGAATGGTAAATTTGGAAGTTGTACCATGTCAGATCTGCATGTATAGTTTATCTTCAGGTTCGTCCATTAAATTCTCAATGCCTTCATATTTACATATAAAAAAAGTTTAGATTGGGTCCCCAACACTTTCGATTTGAATAGTTCCTATGCTGATAGTATAGCCTTCTTTGATATGGATGTTATTTTTGGTCTTATACTTTTCTTGAAAATAGATTGTTTTAGGCCGGGTCGATACTCTTTTGTTTTTGATTTTCTGTTTTTGAAACTTAAGCATGTAAACACTACTTTCGTCTATAGTTTTCTTGCTTTATTACTTTTTATAAACGTTTTAAAAAAATCAAGCCAAAATTTAATAATTTACAAAAGTGGTTTTAAAACTTGATTTTGTTTTTAATTTTGGCATAAAACTCAAGGAAGGGGAAACACTAAACAAATAATTTTGAGGAAATAAACATAATTTTCAAAAAAGAAAATAAAAAATCAAATGGTTATCAAATGGAGTTTAACTTGATTTTTTTTTAGTTCAATGACATGTATGGGTGAAGATTAAACTTATAACCTTTTGGTTAAGGATTTAATTTTTGGTTTTTGTTTTTCAAAGTAAGATATAATTTATAGCTATACAAATAAAACATAGATTTTATTAATCACAAAAAACAAAAAATAAATGAATTGAATAAAAATAAGCTTCTAAATCATAAACTGAAATTACAAGAGTAGTTGAGAAGACGCTGTCATGATAAATTTTCATGTCATTTTAATTTAAGTGTAGCCAAGTTATGGTTTATGCATGTGCGGATTGACATTATTCATGTTGGTATATTATTATTATTTTTGAGTTCAACTAGGATAGTGGGGGATTCAAACCTCTGATTTCATAGTCAATGACACATACTTTATGCCCGTTGAGCTATGCTCAATTTGGCTGGTATATTCAATTATTTGTTTTAAATAAGACGTAAAGTTTAATGAATCTAGGTAAATTACAAGTTTATTTATATAGGGCTAAATTACCAGTTTTATCCCTAAACTTTAAAGCTTTTATTTATTTGGTCTCTGAATTTTAAAAAGTATCTAATAGGTTCTTGAATTTTTAATTTTGTGTTCAATAGATCTTAATTTTTAAAAAGTGTTTAATACGTCTTTAAACTTTCAATTTTGTGTCCAATAAATCTTTAAAATTTTAATTTTGTGTTTAATAAGTCATTGATCTATTTGATATCTTTTAAAATTCACAGAGCTACTAGATACAAAAATAAAAGTTTATGGTCTCATTAGATATAAAATGAATTTTATATCTAATAGATCAGTTAACTTTTAAAAATTTTCGAATATGTTAGGGATATATTAGACACAAAATTGAAAGTTCAAGGACTAAACTTGTATTTTAACATTTATTTATTTATCAGTATTATTATTATTATTTTTTAATTTAACATGTAGGGTGGAGAGATTCGAATCTCTAACATCTTGGTCGAGGGTATATGTCATTATGTCTTAACAGTTGAGTAATTACAAGTTTAGTATCTGAACGATTAGATTTATGTCTAATAAGTTGTTGAATTTTAAAATCTTTAAAATTTTAATTTTGTACCTAGTAGGTTTATGAGCGTCAAAATTGCCAATGACATATTTGACATAGAATTCAAACTTCAATGATTTATTAGACACTTTTTGTAGTTTAGGAACCTATTAAACACGACTCTGAGAGTTTAATGGTCTATTTGACACAAAATTGAAAATTAAAAAAAACTTATTAGATGAGATGCAAACTTGAAAGTTCAAAATAAACTTATAAGTTTAAATTAAAATTTTGGTCCCTTTGATATGGAAAAAGTTAGAATTTAGTCCCTAAAATTTTAAAAGTTGGAATTTCATCTTTATAGTATGATAAAACTTCAAAAATAGTCCATGTGATTTGATAAAATCTTATAAATAGTCCCAAGTGATTTCTAATAATGGAAACTATTTATGAGGGTTTCATCAAACTATATGAACAAATTCTATCTTTTAAAATTATAAGGACTGAGTGCTAACTGTCCACTTATAATTGAGCAAAAATTTAATGAAGATTTTCTCATTTACATTAACAACAAATGGGCCATGATTGAGTTGAAAATGTGGACAACTTGATTTGTAGTGCTTACATGAAAAATGGCTGTTCAAGATGGGAAACAAAATATTTCAAACAATAACGTAAGTGGGTAAAGGTTGCCTCCCAATTGGATTGTAGCTTTCTTTCATTTTCTTCTTAATTGAAGGGCAACCTCCTTGTGTACCTCAAATAGGAAACTCATCACATTTGGTTACTTACAATTATATATCATAAGTTGTCATAAGTTTTGTTCCAAAATTTTTATAATTTTGGTTATCAAGTCATTGTACTTCAAAATTTGTTAAGATGGATCTCTAAATTTCTTCAATTCTGTTTATCTAGAGCTTAAACTTTGAAAATTTTCTAATAAATTCATATTTATATAGTACGACGTATTATTTAAAAATTATGTAGCAGTTGATTTTGAGTAAGTTTAGGCATTTGGTGACATAAATGTAAAATTGTCAAAGTTAAGAAAAGAATTCTATTAGATATACGTAAGTTTATGGGCGTATTTGAATGTAATTAAAATATAGGGACTAAATATACTTAACTCTGAAATTTTTGAGATTTATTAGGAAATTTTTAACCTCCCTCATAAAATTAATATATAAATCTATTAATAAAAAGAAATGTCAATTATCAAATGTTTTCAAGGATATCTATTTTTACAAAAAAAAAAAAAAAAAAAAAAAGAAAGAAAGAAAGAAAAAGAAAAGAAAGACAAATAGTGAATAAATAAACGAAAAATAAAGTAATATAATGGGGTTTCCTCCACTATTGAGTGTCCCTTGCAAATGGATAGAGTATTTAATTTACACAACTTCCCCCCACCCCCTCCTTAAATGAACTCCACTTTTCCACCCATTGCACTTTGAATTCAATTATTCCACCTCTCATGTGAATTTTAACTTCATTTATGTCAAGCCTTTGATTTAATTCTCATTTTGTTTCATTTAGGTCTCGTTTGATAACCATTTGATTTTTAGTTTTTGGTTTTTAAAAATTAAGCTTGTTTTCTCTCAATTTCTCTACAAGTTTTTTCATCTCCCTTAAAAAAGCATTTGGATTCTTAGCTAAATTCTAAAAACAAAAACAAAATTTTGAAAACTATTTTTTTTTAGTTTTCAAAACATGGCTTGGTTTTTGAAAACATAGGTAAAAGGTAAATAACAAAACAAGTAAATCCAAGGGTGGGAGTAGTATTTATAGGCTTAATTTTCAAAAACTAAAAACCAAATGATTATCAAACGAGGCCTTAGTTATCCCATTTTATTTTTCACATTTTTAAATATTTTATTTTGACTGCAAAAATTTTCATATTACGTTTAATACATATGTTTTATTGCATTTCATTTTACGATCTGAGTCATATATATTTATCAAATTTGTGCCTTAAGATGTAGAGTAATAGTTTAAGGGTTAAAACATAATGTTTAAAGGTATTGCAATGAAGACGTAATAAATGAGGAAGTTTTAAGGGACTGCAATTAAATTTATATTTAAGATTTGAAATAATGTCTATATCAATATAAATATTTGTGTATTTTATTCATGGATGGGAGGTGAAGTTTAGTACTTAAAAAAAAATTGATAGATTTTTTTTTTGTTTACAATTATTTTTTAGATTGTTACACACGTGGAGTGGAGAAATTCGAACCTTTGACATTTTAGCTGATAAGCAATGCTCATTTTTTCCTTTTAATTTTTATTTTTGTGTTCAACATGTAGGGATGGGAGGTTCAAATCTCTCACCTCTTAGTCAAGGTACGTGCCTAAACTAGTTGAGCTATGTTTAGGTTGACAAATTTTAATTTTGAGATTAAATTACAAGTTTAGTTCTTGAACTTTCAGGTTTGTGTTTATTTGTTCCATGAACTTTAAAAAGTGTCTAGTAGAACTTTAAAAAGTGTCTAATAGACTCTTAAACTTTCAATTATATGTCCAATAGGTCCTTAAATTTTCAATTCTGTGTTTAATAAGACCCATTAGACACTTTTTAAAGTTCAGGGACCCATTAGACCTATTAGACATTTTTAAAAGTTTAGAAACCAAATAGACACAAATCTAAAAGTTTAGGGACTAAACTTATTATTTAATCTAATTTCTATTAGGATAAGGAGGTTCAAACATTGTAGGAAGATATTAATCCAATTAACCATAGTTCTCGAAAATATAATAGTTTATTACTTTTAAATTTTTTAATATATTAAATAGGTTAAATTACAAATTTAGTCATTGAACGTTTAAATGTTTTAAAATTCATAAATCTACTAGACAGAAAATTGAAATTTTAATGTTTTATTAGACATAAAATTCAAATTTATATCTAATAGATCAATTAATTTTTAAAAATTTCGATTTTGTCGAAGATCTATTAGACACAAAATTAAAAGTTCAGAGACTTATTAGACATTTTTGAAAGTTCAGAGACTAAACTTGTAATTTAATCCCATTTTTTTCCTATAAATTTTTACTATATTAATTCAATAAGCTACAACCTACAATTTATTAGGGTTGACTCTTAATCTAACCGTAAAACTTATTATTCCAAATTTGCCCTTTGCATATTTAATGCTTGTTGGATTATATTTGGAACCATGTCCCAATATAATTGAAACTATTTTTTAAAAACCAATTTTATGAATTTACAATTTTCTTTCTTCTAAATAATTTTCTATCTTTAAAAACTTTAAATTCATTATTGGACAATTTTACTTTAATTTCCAAACTTTCCGCCTATGATTATTATTTTTATTATTTTACTTTTTACATTTATTAAATCACAATGTCTAGTTTCCATTCTATTTTTTCTTCACATAACCATTATTTTTCATACCCTAAAAACACATTTGACTTTTCACTTTCCCATCCATCGTCAGTATCATCAACCTTTTATTAGATCATACATTAATGAACTTCAACTTAATTGATGCGGCATGTTTATTGGTCCATCCAACTACTTTTTTATTTTATTTTTTGTATAAAAATATTCTAAACTATAACTTAAAAAAAAAAAAAAAAAAAACTCTATATTCATACATGTTTTTTAAAGAAAATATAATTTTACCTTTAATGTATTAAAAATTCTCGATTAGGTCATTTTGTAAAAAATCTGTTAACAACAAGTTGACTTATTGTAGCATTAAATCGTTGTTTTATTATTAACATATTTTAGACATATGAATATGCTACTCAAATACTACTTGACATGCCAAAGTGAGTATAGCTCAACAGTAATTGACATGTATTTCTTCCTTTGAGGTCTGAGATTCAAATATCTATATCCCACACATTTGTTGTACAAAAAAAAAAAAAAAAACTACTTGACACATGAAATCCAATCAACCCGTTATAAAAAAAGCATTTCTTCAAAGTGGCATGCCAACGCGTCCAAGTATGTTAATAAAATAATAATTTAATAATACACATTTCTTAACAAATTTTAATAGATATATTTTTACATAATGATCTAATTAAGAATATTTTTAATAAAAACATTAATGGTAAAATACAGAATTTTGGAAGATTTTAGTTATATAAAAGATTGTGGACTTTTATTTAGTGAAAAATAAAAGTTTTAATTATAAATCTGATTCCTATAGTTTGGAGAAAGTGAGAATTTAGTTCTTATAATTTTAAAAGTTAGAATTTTGTATTTATAGTTTAATAAAATCACATAAATAGTCTTTATAGTTTGATAGAACCCTCATAAATAACGGATAACCCTATTGTAAGGACTAAGTCTAACCTTTAAACTTGTAGAGACTAAATTATAACTTTCTTGACCATCAGCTTAATCAAAATAAAAAATAAAATAAAAAAGATTGGGGGATTAGGTTAAAAACGGTGAACTTTAATAATGGGCACAGAACCTAGTGCCCTGAAATCACAGGTTGCATTCCTTTCCACCAATGCATGCACTCCATGCATTCCTCCCTCCTTTATCCTCTCCTTTATAACATTAAATGCCCCAAACCCACCCCCTTGAACTAATTTTTTTCACTAATATATATATATATATTTTTTATGAATTCTAAATATTTATATATGTAAGACAAAATAATTTTTTAACACATAATTTTTAGGTTCAATTACAAGCTTACTCTCTGAACTTTGAGGTTTGTGTCTATTTAGTTCCTAAATTTTTAAAAGTGATTAATAGGTCTTTAAACTTTCAATTTTGTATCTAATAGATCCTTAAACTTTCAATTTTATGTCTAATAGGTCCTTGTCAAATTCAAAATTTTCAAAAATTAATTGATTTATGGATATAAATTTAAACTTTATGTCTAATGAAACCCTAAAATTTCAATTTCGTGTCTTTAGACCTGTGAATTTTAAAAACTTCGAAAGTCCAAGAACTAAATTTGTAATTTTGAAAGTTCAGGTACTAAATAGATACAAACCTCAAAATTTAGGGACTAAATGTGTAATTTAACCTATTTTTTTTATTTTTTTACATTTTGTCATATTATCATAAATACAATTTAAAAAGTCTTTTCTTTTTCATTTTTTAACACTATAAGACCAAAATGGAGCATTACTAAAAATGGAAGAGTTTCAAAAAGTTGGTAATTTATGCTAAATTTAGCATGTTTCTTTTATATATATATAAAAAAAAGGAATTGTTTTCCAATGAAACACTTCATTATATTCGTACGTTTAGAAGAAAATGAGTTAAATATTTCCTAAAGAAAATGAGTTAAACATTTCCTTTAAAAGCACTTTAAGAGTTTTTTTTTTTCTTTTTCTTTTTCTAATATGTATTTTAAAATTTTTCAAACAATTTTATTATAATTTTTTTTAATAAAAAAATGCTTTTAATTTGTAAAAAACATTTTTTTTTATTTCTTTCTAAAATTTCAACTGGTTACTATCAATTATTTAAAAATCACTTATAATCATCCATCCCTAAGCATGGTCTGCAGAAAATTTATGGTAATAATGCAATAGATACTCTTTCCATTATTCACTATTTGACATATCATCAGATTATATAAAATAATTGTTGAACTAAAAAAAATTATATAAAAAAAATTATTTTATAAACCCACACTACTATTAAAAAAATGTTTCTCTTATAACCATGATATTTAAATTTTCGTTGATATGTTGACATTTCCATTGACATTTGCATACGTTCATAGATTCAACATAGATATAAAGGTGAATCACCATTTTCATTGCATGCACAAAATTGATGAAATATTAAAAAAAATATAACCTAATTTAAATATAATATTATAAACAAGTATTTTAACTCATTAGAAATGTGTAAAATGTTTATTTATTAATTAACATATCTTTTTTGAATTTTTTGTTTTTAAAATTTTTTCAAAAATATCCATTGACATTTTATCGGTATTGTCAATGACATTTCCGTATAACAAAGGAATGAAGTAGTACTAGAAAATTTACCACTAAATATACAATAAAAAACACAAAAAATGAGCAGCTCAACTCGCCTATTGTTGAAGAAAAAAAAACATTGGTTATCTCGAAAAGTTAGAAGGAAGAAATTAAACCCAAAAAAAAAAAAAAAAAATCCCTGAGTCCTCAGTCTACTTGTTCTATAAATTTCCCACTAAAATTGCTCCTTATATCCTTCTCCTTCTTCTTGTTCCTCTGTGATAAACTTCCTTCACCCAACACAACAATGGCGTCTTCCTCTTTCTCCTCCATTTCCTCCGATCACTACCAGCAAGTTCTGTTCTCACTTATGGCCTTCGCACTCTCTGCATTCATCTTCTTCCTCACCCAAAAACAACGCACCTCCAAGCCACGACTCAACCTCCCGCCGGGACCCCCCGGCTGGCCGGTCGTCGGAAACCTCTTCCAGGTGGCCCGCACCGGCAAGCATTTCTTCGAATACATCGAAGACATCCGCCAGATTTACGGCCCAATCTTCACTCTCCAGATGGGCTCTCGCACCATGATCATCTTGTCCGGCGCCGACCTCATCCACGAAGCCCTAATCAAGCGCGGCCCTGCCTTCGCCAGCCGCCCCGCCGAGAACCCCACCCGAATCGTCTTCAGCAACAACAAATTCTCCGTCAACGCCGCCGTCTACGGCTCTGTCTGGCGCTCCCTCCGCCGCAACATGGTCGAGAACATGCTCTCCTCCAGCCGCTTGAAGGAATTTCGCGACGTCAGAAAAAACGCCATGGATAAGCTCGTTGAACGCATTCGAGCTGACGCCGCCGCCAACGGCGGCGCCGTTTGGGTGTTGAAGAATGCTCGATTCGCTGTGTTTTGTATTCTCTTGGCGATGTGCTTTGGATTAGAAATGGACGAGGAATCGGTTGAGAAAATGGATCAAGTTCTTAAAACCGTTCTGATCACTGTCGATCCGAGAATCGACGATTTTCTCCCGATTTTGAGGCCGTTCTTCTCCAAACAGAGGAAACGCGCCATGGAAGTGAGAACAAAGCAAATCGCATTCGTTGTACAGTTCATCAATCGAAGGAAAAAAGCACTTCAAAATCCAGGTTCGGACATTAACGCAACTTCATTTTCGTACCTCGATACGCTCTTTGATCTCAAGGTCGACGGCCGGAGATCTTCCCCAACGGACGCCGAATTAGTCACTCTCTGCTCCGAATTCCTCAACGGCGGCGTCGACACGACGGCCACCGCCATCGAATGGGGAATCGCAGAGCTAATCACGAACCCTAACATCCAGAACAAACTACACGAAGAAATCAAACAATTAGTAGGCGACAGAAAAGTAGACGAATCGGATGTCGAGAAATTGCCCTATCTTCAAGCCGTAGTGAAGGAATTGCTGAGAAGACATCCGCCGACGTACTTTTCGCTGACACATTCGGCGATCGAGGAGACGAAACTCGCCGGATACGACATTCCGGTGGAAGCGAGTGTGGAGGTTTATTTGGCCGGAATCAGCAACGATCCGGAACTGTGGAAGAATCCAGAGAAATTCGACCCGGAGAGATTCATGTCCGGTGAGGAAGATGCGGATATGACGGGAATCAAAGGACTGAAGATGATTCCGTTCGGAGTTGGAAGGAGAATTTGCCCTGGTTTGGGAATGGCGACGATTCACGTTCATCTGATGCTGGCGAGGTTGGTTCAGGAATTTGAATGGAGTTCGTATCCGCCAAACAGTAAATTGGATTTTACGAAGAAGTATGAGTTTACTGTTGTGATGAAGAATTCTCTCAGAGCCATTGCCAGAACCAGAGCTTAGGGCAACGAAGAAGACGAAGAAGAAGAAGACGAAGAAATTATGTTGTAACAATTAACGTTTCTTTGTAGTGGAAATTATTGTAATATGTTTTCCTTTTCGTAAGCTCTTTTTGCAGATTATTAAATTATACTCTAGTTTTGTCATTTTATTAACCTTATTTTAAATGTTATATCATGTTAATCCCCAAATTTATAGATATTGTATTTTCAATTTTTTTTAATAAGTTTAAATCCCGTTTTGGTTTCCGAACATTTATGTATTTCATTTTAACTTTTAAACTTTTAGAATGTCTATTTTAATTTTTGAATTTAAAAAAAAAGTTATTATTTTAGTCAGTAGCAGATCCAAAACTTTATGTCTATTTTGAACACATTGATATTAGTTTAGTCAAAATATCATTTTGGTCCCTAAGTTTCATTCTATTTTAATTTCTGCAGTTTCAAATGTTCAAATTTAGTCTCTATACTTTCAAAAAAAATCTTAAAAGTAGTCATTATTGTTAGTTTTGGAGTTAATTTTTATCGAACATGGTAAAATAATAATAATAATTTCATTTAAGGAAAAAATACAATGGGAATATGTTTTCAAAATTTATAGACAAAAGGCTAATAATAGAGATTACATTTTTCTTTTTAAAAAAGTTAACAATAAACTAACAGTGTGAACTAATTTTATGATTTATATTAAAAATATAGAGACTAAAATATAACAAGTTTCACGATATACGGACCAAAATGATATTTTAACATATAAATTTATATATTTCAATATTAAAAGTATGACTAAAGTTTTTATATAAGCATACAAGAAAAGGAAACTTGAAATAATAAGTAAGACTTTTTTTTTTTTTTTTCCATTTATAAGAATTCCTAGAATTGTAGTTTCTTTTTATGTAATTAATTTTTTTAAAAAATAATTTTCTAAAAATTCAAAAATATTTGTATTAATTTTGATTTATATTTGATACCAAGAAAATATATATATATATACATTTAAGAATAGATTAAAACAAAAAAAAAAATATAGTATTAAATATTTTTTATTATTACATATTTGTAAATATTTTATAAAGGTTTTAATTATTTACAAAAAGTCAAGAAATAAGAAATCATAAGATTTTGTTGTTAAGAGAATTCTATTGTATTAAAAACATTCATATATTTATGGCTGCATCATGTTTCGAACTTGTGCAAAATGAAGAAAGAGGGGCTTGCCATTGGGCCAAGCATGATTTTATAAAAAACAACTAACATTTTAGTATAATAACTAAATGTTTCATAAGTTAAGGGGTGGCTCGAGCCCCCCCGACCCTTCATAAATCCGCCGCTGGTTTTAGTCATTGGCATATTATTTTGCTTACCAATACTAATGTTGAATATATGTGATTTGAATACACATGCCTATGTTAATATAAATATCTTATTAATTGCACACCCATGTCTTGTTATCTAATGCTTCTCCATATTTATTGTCTTACATCAAACTTTTGATGTTTATGATCGTTTAAGGGTATTTGGGTGCTTAATTATCTTAAGCACCCACTTGATCGTGCAATAACCTTGTGTTTTCCTTGGCTATATCTACTTGGCATCAAGGAATACTATCTACTTGCGTTTTTATCTCAGAGGATGTCATTTTCTTTTAGATTTTGTTTAATTTTCCCTTGAATGAGGATATTTTCTTGATTATGTGCCACCTTGTCCCATTTTTTTTTATGCTTTTTGATTATGTGCTATCAATTTTTTTTTTTTTTTAAATAAGGGTAAGGAAGAAAAGGTTATTTTTCTAAAGTTTAAGGACTAAAATAGACATTCTGAAAGCTCAAAAGAAATCGAAATAAAACAAACTAAAAAAATTTAGAAAGTAGACTACATTTTGAAAGTTCAGATATCAAAATAGGAAATACTTTAAAATGAGTGACCAAAATAGAATTTAAACCTTTTATTTCTTTTTGTCATTTTAAATTTTAAATTTTAAATTATTTTGGGGTGGGTAGGACACATTTTGGAAAAAAAAATTATAGAGAAGCATTTATTTTATAGGCATGTTTGGAAGAAAATTAGTTTAATGTTTCATCTTAAAATATTTAAAATATTTTTAAGTATGTTTTTTGAAATTTCTTGAACCACTTCTGAATATCAACAATTCTAAAAAAAATAATTTTAGTTAGTAAAAATACTCTTTAAAGTTTTAAGAAAATACTACCATTTAAAAAAAAAAAAATTTAATTATCCATAAGTACTTTCAAAGGTATGCTAAAAGCACACTTAAAAAAATGAAAAAAATTTGGATGCAATTTTGGTGGTACCCATATTTGTGCATCCTACTGAATTGTCCATTTAGAACTTGCCACGTGGCAAGTTGTTTTTTTTTTTTTTTTAAAAAAAACATTTCAGAATTTTTTCTACTTGTTGGAGAAGGCTGCACAAAGATGGGTAGGACAAGTCTTGCCCCAGTTAAAATCAGGGGCGGATTTACCGTGGGCCCAGGGGGGCTCGAGAAAATCACAAAATCAAGGTTTAGCTTGTTGGCAAGGGTGCCTTCAGCCCCTCCTGAATGCGCGTGTTCGAGCCCCAACTTCTGTATATTTGGTCCTTTTTTCGTTTTTTCTATAATTTAAACGAAACTGATTTGTCCTTTTCATTAATTATATATATATATAATCTGTTTTAATTCAAAGTAACTAATTTAGAACTTCTAAAAAAAACTATAATATTAAGAATAAACTACCATTCTTATAAATGGAAAAGAGAAAAAAAAAAATCATTTGTACCCTTAAACTTTGTATTGAATCAATTAAAACCTTACATTAATAATTGTATCAATAAAAAACCTAAAATTTTCTAAGTTAATCAATTTAGACACTTTGTTAGGATTACGTTTTCAAATCGTTAATCCATAGCTTTTACACTATAAAACTTATTTTAATGAAAAGACACATAGAATGAATATTAAAGGAAAATGTTAGAACCGAGTGGGCATTGGGTAGTAGGGAATTACACTAATATACGTAGTTTTTCATTTACTCTTTTTTCTCTATTTTTGTTCTATTTATTTAAGAAGAATTACGAGATAATTTTTTTGTTACTTTGTAGGATTTTTGGAGAATAATTGAATAATGAAATTTTGAATTAATTTTAAATAGAATTAAGTGTAAATAGTTATGAATCACGAATAAAATATCTAAATTGATTGACTTATGAAATTTTAGGGCTTTAATTGATACAAATATTAGGATTTTAGTTGATTCAACATGCATAGTTTCAACTATAAATATATTTTTTTTGAAAAAAAAATCTACTTATTATTATTTCAAGTTCCATTCTTTTTCTCATATATTTATGTAAAAAACATCCGTCATACTTTGTATTCAACAAACTAATGTAAAAAAACATATGAATTGATTTTTGCCCTAAAGAAAGCTAATATAAGATATAAAAATTAATATCAATATATATTAATGCGAACAAAATTATCTTCATACAAAATTTTCCCTCAACATAAAGTTCTAGATTTGCTTGCTGTATATTCATAATTATCTTCGCCCGAATTTAAATCCTCAACATAAAGCTTTGTATCAACTATTGATTTTAAGTGAAGCCCCCCCTCAACAAAAATTCTGGATTCGCCACTGGTTAAAATAGATTACATCATGGATTGTGTATTGCTATAAATGTTGGTCAATGCCTAATAGATAATAGTAAATAAACAAACAAAAGATATATTAAAATTAATGTAAAGATTCTGTTAAATAGATTACACGAAATATTTATGACAATAATTAAAATTATTTTAGAGTAAATACCCTATTTAGACTTTAGGTTTGAGAAATGATTTTCTCGCATTTGTAAGTTTCACATTCTTACATTTCAACACAATTTGAAAATGATCCATTTTAATCGTTAATACGAGCACAACTTCACTAAAACACTTGTACCTTCTTTTAAAAATTAAAGTTTAAATCTTCATCCCACATTTGTTGAAAAAAAAGAAGAAAGATTCATTTTAGTCCATTAGTTTAACTACACTAATAGAAAAATTATGTAACATTTTTTAATATGTATATACAAATACGTGGAGGATGGAGTAGACAAATTGGCAAAATCAACTTGCAAGGAACAAACCCTACCATTCCTTCTTCACTCACCTGCAAAACACCTAAAATAATGAAGTTAGTGATATCTACTTATTAGATATTAAATTGAAAATTTAAGAACTTATCACAATTTTTCTAAAGAGTATGAGGACTAAATAGACATGGACAAATTTTTTTTTAAAGTACTTATTAGAAACTTTTTCAAGTTCTTGAACTAATAGGTCCTTGAGCGTTCTCTCCCCCATTTCCATTCTTTTATATTTTCTCCCCACATACCTTAGCGGGTTTGAAATAAACTCATCATGTAGTTTTTAAATAATACACACTCAGTATGCCATGTAAGCTTTAAGCTGATAAAGCTAACTACTCGGACTTATTCGACACAATCTTAAATGTTTAGAGATCTATTCGAAATTTCTTGAAGTACAAAAATGAGATTGATATAACCTGGAAAATTTTATAATCAAATTTATAATTTAATAAAAGAATGAAGTTTCCCTTTTTTTTTCTTTGGAAAAATATCTAGCATTTTATATTCAATCACATCATAATTTGATTTATTGTGTCTATTTGGTTAGTGTCAATTAACTTAAGTTATTTCGAATATAATTAAGAACAATACTTGGTTGTTCGGTGTGTAGGAATCTCCTTGTTCCCTACCATTTAATTGTTGACATTAAGGAGAGAGAAAACACAGCAAAGTTTTGATTCCTACGCACTAGGAAGCAGCCAAATAATTTTCTATAATTAAACATAAATAGTAAGAATACGTCAAATTGAACATAGTTTAATTGATTAAGACATTAGATTCTCAACTAGAAAAGTCAAAGTTTTGATTCTCAACTCAACATGTCGTTGAACTCTAACGATATAGAATTTGTTTATGTCTTTCCTCTCCTAATTTGCCAACTCTCATTAAAATGATGCCCAACCCAAAATTAAATTAAATTTGTAGTTGCTTTTTAGGACATCGCCCTTTAAATTATTTAATGAAACGGCCAATATTATAACTCTCATGGTCGTATAATATAAACTTAACATAAAGTAAAAATTTGAGAGCATTTTCATAAAATTTGAATTTTAAAATTTATTTAGGGATTGTTTAGAAAAATATTTTCATAATTAAAGCTTATTAGATTGGTTATTAAATCTCAATATAGTAGCTGATAGATTGGCAATGGAGGCTTTGAATTCAAGAATTTTTTTTTTTTATTTCATGCATGTAGCTCCGTGGGGCAACAATTTTTGTCACCTTAAAGAAGTTTTGTTTTTATTCAAAAAAAAAAAAAAGAAAAAAAAAAGAGAAAAATGAGACGCAACAAGAGCATAGCTCAACTGGCATAAAGTATATGCTTATGACTAAGAGGTCATGGGTTTGAATCCCCCACCTCTTAATGTAGTTGAATTCAAAAAAAAAAAAAAAATTGATAGAACAAAATGAATGTCTGTGGGAGTGAAGAGAGTTGGGTTGAAGAGTTTGACAATGCATGATTTTCTCTTTTCTGCCCATTGGATTACTTGTATTTATTGACTAACAACAAACTGCCCATCTTCCCTAACTCCCCAACTTTATGCTCCTTCACATCAATTTATTACTAAAAAAATCAAGTATTCGAACTTCTGGTCTCTTGATCAAATATATATATTTAAATCAATTGAACTAAGACATCAAATATATATATTTAAATCAATTGAACTAAGCTCATGTCGGTAAAATTATATCATTTGTAATCCATATGTTTTAGTGTTAGTTACAATTTAATCTTTATGTTTTTAAATTTTTTATTATCATCTTTATTCTTTAATTAAAGCTTATTAGATCAAGAAATAAGGATGAAAGTCAAGCAATAGAGCTCATGTTGTCGATACCTCTTGCCCATCGTGAGTGATTTCTTGTATGTGTAAAGACAGGTGGACTGTCTCATCTCTTTCCTCAAAGTGGTGGGAACTTCGATCATGCCACGAGATTTGCCTTTTATTTTTTTAAAAAAATTATATTACTATCTAGTGGAGAATAAATTGGCATTATTGGTTGCACTCTAGGGGAAAAAAATAGCTCTCACCCCGTCCTATTTTTCAGTAAAAATAAGGGTAAATATATGTTTTAATCCCTAATGTTTTTTGTAGTTTTTTTTTTCAATTTAGTCAATCATTTAAAAATTTTCAACTCACCAAGTATCATGTCATGTAAATTTATTATCAATGAATGTTGACATTCTCCAATTGTGAAGGTATAATTGAAAATTGTTAAAATACAACGGACTAGATTGAAATTTGGGTAAAATACACTTTTGGTCCTTGAAATATGAACTTAGTTTATATTTAGTCCCTAAGTTTTCAAAACTAACACTTTTGATCATTGAGATTTGAATTAATTTCCAGTTGGTCTTTGAGATTTCAAAAGTGATATGCTAGGTTCTCAAGGTTTGAATTTGATTTATAATTGGTCCTAAAAGTTTGAAATTAATTTATATTTGGTTCCTGAAGTTTGAAATTGATTTCTAATTAGTCCCCGAGTATAAAAAATAAAAAAATTCAACTCATTTAAGAAGTATATATCATCAAAGTCTAGTTAGCATATATTAACTATCACATCATCATTCTATTAGGTCAATTAACGTCAACTTTAGTAGGGACCATTTAGAAACCAATTTCAAACTTCAAGGACTAATTAAAAATCAAATTTATACTTTGGAGGCCCAACATATCACTTTTGAAACCTTAAAGACTAAAAAGAAACAAAATTTAAATCTCAATGACTAAAAGTGTTAGTTTTATAAAAATTAGAGGCCAAATAGAAAATAAGTTCAAATTCCAGGGATTAAAAGTATATTTTACTCTTAAAATTTTTAAACCATAGAAACCAAATTTAAAAAAATACCATGACATTAGGAACTAAAACCTATATTTAGCCTAAAATTAATGTCTTAAAACTCAATTCAATTTCATTTCTTTTTTTGTTTATGAGATGTGACTTGCATTAAAGCTAAAGCTCAATGGCACATCGACGGAAAAGGAAAAGAAAGAAGAAGAAAAAAATGTTGACTTTTGTAACTCTTACTCTTCATTAATGATAATTGCATTTAGTAGACAGATTTTAACCAAAGGATAATAATAATAATAATAAAAGAAACCTTATGAAAAGAAACTTTAAGTAAAACCAAAAATAAATAATTTGATCTATAATCATCAATATGTTGTGAACAATAATAACTTAAAAAACACAAGAACACCATGGAGAAAAGAGAGCAAAGTAGATAGATTTCTTATAATGAAGTGATTTTTTTTTTATTTTTTTTTTATTTTTTTTGTATATCTTTATTTAAAAGCTTCATACTACACATATTTATAATGTTCCAAGTGAGTAGGCTCCAAGTAATCCAAGTGAGTAGGCCCCAAGTAATCCAATGGATATCTACCATATATAATAATAGTGTATTTATATAAATTATGTGCCTCTTTAAAACCTTATTGGAAAAAATCCAATGGAAAAAAAACCTAGTTAAGGAAAAATAGTACATTATTTATATACTTCAACAATTGCCTCATTAAAAAACCTTGCTAGAAAAATCTAGTGGGAAAAAAACTATAGTCAAGGAAAAAAAGTGCAATACTTTTACTCCCCTTTGTGGAAACATCACTTGAGATCTCTGAGCCGTCTCATTCCAATGTTGTGCACCAACTTCTCAAATGTTGCAATAGGTAATGTCTTATGTAAATAAGTTTGTCAGGTTATCTTTTAAAGAAATTTGTTGAACTGTGATTTATTCTATCTATATATTCTCCTTTGATTTGTGTTATACATGATATATTGTCTTCGTATAATATTGTTGGACAATCTTTGCCACAAGGCAAGCCACATGTTCCACGAATGTGTTGAGTCATTGATCTCAACCGTACACATTCTCGACTAGCATCATGAATTGCAAGAACTTTAGCATGATTTCCGGAGGTGATTGTAATGGTCTGCTTTACAAATTTCCATGCTATAGTAGTTCCTCCATATGTGAATAGATAACCCATTTGAGATCTAGCTTTATGTGGATCATATAAATATCCAGCATTTGCATAACCAACTAGATCAAAGTTCGATTTGTTAGAATAAAATAAACTCATATCAACTGTCCCTCAAAGATAACAGAGTACATGCTTAACTCCGTTCCAATGTATTTTTGTGGGAAAAGAACTATATCTAGCTAATAAATTTATTGAAAATGTTATATTAGGTAGATAGATTTCTTATTGTCAAGTGAATTTTTTTTTTTTTGGTATATCTTTATTTAAAAGTTTCATACTACACATATTTATAGTGTTTCAAATGAATAGGCTCCAAGTAATCTAAGTGAATAGACTCCAAGCAATTCAATGAATATCTATCACATACAATAGTGTATTTATAACGATTTTCTTAAATGAACTTTGATATATATATATATATATATATATATAAAGAGAGAGACCAGGCATTTAAAAAAGTGAAGGTTGGGAGGTGAAAAAGTTGACCACCAAAAAACAAGGCATTTAACATTTGGGATGTGACATAAAAAAAGTCAAAGCTTCTCCTTTTTCCAATTTTGGAAATTGAAAACTACCCATTTCTCTTTTAACCTTATATAAAGTTACTTCAAGAACAGCAACAATTCATATTTAGAAAATCACAATACAAGCAAAAAAGTAAAAGAATTTGAACTTACGATCCAAAAAAGAAAACAACAATTCCCAACCACTTGAACTCATCAGAAATTTGAATCTTTTTTTTTTTTAAAAAAACTTCAGAAATTTGAATCTACAATCCATCATAGAAAGCAATAAATACCTGAGATGAAGAATCACCATTTAAAATTGACAAGTGTCATAAAGAGAGAAAAAAGAGCTGCATATAATAATAAGTCCATGTGATTAGAAGAACAGTGTCAACTGTAATCCACAAGAAGAAGCTGCCAAAGGTAGTTCAATATTTAATGTGACAGAAGAAAGTGGAGAGTTTTAGAATTTGGGTCAATTCTTGCAGTGTTAACAGCCCACAGGAAAGTACATGAAAACTTCTAAACACAACACCAGAAGCTGCAGAATGAGATTCTGATACCAGAATTTAACTAAAACTTAAAAGCCTAAAGCTGCTCAGACTCAGACCATGCATTGGTACAAATATGACAGGAAAAATTTCTAGTACTTCGGGAGCTCCATACTGCCTTTTATGGTTTTGTCTTTATAAATATTTTTTGGTTAAATTACAAATGTTATCCCTATGATTCGGAGAAAGTTAGAATTTCGTCTTTGTAGTTTTATAAAAATTCATAAATAGTCTCTACCGTTAGAAGCCACTAACGGATTGAGTACATGACGATTGTCTATCCATGCGTCAGTGAGATGGTATTTTGTATTTAGTTGATTGTGTTAGTTAAGTAGCTAATTAGATTAAAAATGACTTGCCAATTTCCAAAGAAGCTCCAATAAATTGCCAATTTCCAACCCGCTTTTTATCCAGTCAGCTACTTAACCAACACAATTAGCTAAATATAAAAGACCACATCATTGACACATGGATAGCTAACTGCCATGTATTCAATCCATTAGTAGCTTCTTTATTCTTACGGTAGGGACTATTTATGAAGTTTTACCAGACCATAAGGACGAAATTCTAAATTTTAAAACCATAGGGATTAAATTCTAATTTTCTCTAAACCATACGGACTAAATTTGTAATTTAACCATATTTTTTAATATTGGTAAACTCCATATCATTATTAAAAGGATGCTAACTCAGCCGACAATAAATAGAACGAGTATCCATACTCGCGTAGTACGTGAAATTTTTTCCAAATATGACACAGAGAGAAGGAGATGAACTATCAAAGCAAACTTCATGGTGTAATTAATGTTGCACAGTAGAAAAGTAACAAAACTGCTCAAAACCAGCAACAGACTAATTCACTAAAAACAACACTTATATACAGTGGTAAATAACAAGACAGACAAGCTTTCTAAGGAGATAGTTAAGGACATCTAGTTTTAGGACACAGCTGTGTGACCATCCAGAGTCCTATCATAAGCCAACAACAGAGAAGCTCAAGCATTTGACGGACTTACTACATTTTTGTTTCTTGAGCCTTTACTATTCTGGTTACCTTCGGTAAACGAGGAAGCGTTCTCTATCAGATCCGCTGCCCCATTGGCCCGATTCTCTTGGATTGGCTCCAACCCACTGTTTTGATGGTCTCTTAATGGGAACCCGCGGCAGGGATGAGCACAGACATCTGAGTTGAGGTTGTAATGAGAGCGAATTGCTGAACTAAACAAGGGTTGCATCATTCGTTTCTTGTCTGGGACCTCACGTAGCGATATACGACAAACCGGGCACGTTGAGTGCTGATGCAGCCATATGTCTATGCAGGTCACATGGAAGGAGTGTCCACAGTAGGGGAGAATGCGCAATAAGTCTTCACTGTGATAATCTGCTAAGCAAACTGTGCATCTGCCATTTTGAAACAGAATCTAATTTAGCTGCTATGTAATAATAGGACTAGAAGATTTGTGTTGTCATATTTTAATGAAAGTTTCACCGTTCTCCAAAATCAATTAGCTAAATTTCAGCAACAAACCATTAAGATCGCTTTCAAAACTTCTTATTCCTTCAGCTTTTTCGTATGAATACATCGCAACGAATGGAACTAGAGAGGAAGCCATTAATAAAACATAGAAAGAGAAGAAACAAGTTCCAGTAGAAAAAGTGTCAAATACTATTTTATATCCTTCAAAATAAACAACTACCCAGTTCCATGATTTCTCCTATCATAGGAAAAGATGAACAACTTCATAAACAACAATCTTAGCACTTAGCAGTTCTATATCATTCCAAATAAAAGCTATGTCAGATATCTGATTTACAGAATCACAAATGCAATTGCAGTCGATTTTTGCACAGAAATTCTTCTGGTTTAAGAGACTTTTTGCTTTTACTTTCAAGGGGAGGTCCTTAATTTCTGCCTAATGGGCGCGTGGTTGTGGATTTAATATCCAAGACTTATATGTAGGAAAGCTATGGATAGTAAACTAAATTTCCTAAACTACAGGGAAGATGCATGGTGATAGATAACAGAATCTCATTTCCAACCAACCATCCTCAATCTATGTTTCAAATCTATTGGAAAGGATCAAACTTCAGAGGAAGTTCTTAACTTACAAAAGCCATCGAGCCAAGACGAAAGGAGAGATGCTTTGGTTTTCTTCACTCTTCACACTGTTTAAAGATTATCATTTATTTTCCCTCAAGAACTGTCAACAAAAGGTACCATATAGGCAATATAAACTTCGGACTAGATCTGGAGATCCACCTTGTTTCCTAGGATCAAAAAATCATCTCGTCTTTTCTTTCCCCCAAAAACTCATGAGAGATATTCAGGAATGGTGCCCTCCAGAAACTTCTCCACACGCTTGAATAGTATCCATGGTCATGCTTATGCTTTCATGATACCTTTTACACTTCTCTAACATCACCAGTCAGTCTGGGACCACTTGGATGATCGAGATGTTGTATTAGATTTTTGAAACCTAGCAGAATAGAACAAAGCATATAAACTGTAATTTTACAACTTATAATCCTATTTCAGGTGTAGGCAGCCTATTCTCTTGCCTCATGTTTTCAACAGCACCACCAGAGACTGTAGAGGAATTAGGAGAAATTTACATCCCTATTCCAAAATCTAATGTTACCCAAAAGTGCCAAACGAAAGTCCTACCTATAAAGTTAGATTCAATTTTTCCCCCCATTTATATTGTTGAGTAGATGAACTTGGTAGACCTCCTATTGTGGAAGAGTATGGTAGGAAAATGGGGAGGGCTAGTGAATCTTCATCTGTGAGTAAGGGAGAGGGCTTCTGTTATGAGTGACCCATTTAGTTAAGTTGTTCGTTAGAGAGATATGAGAGGGATACAGTTTCGTAAATATGGTTAAATAAGGTAGCGAGATTGGAGCAGGGCATCTTTTGATCATTTGGGATATTTTGGCAGCAGAAGAGTATAGGGGGCTATTGATTTCTACCTTGGCCTGTATCTTTTCTTTAAACATAAAAATAATAGAAGAGGTTCTCAAGCACAGTGGAAAAGATAAACTATTAAAATAAAATGAAAAATTACATTTACTAGCTAACTTCTTTACATTACCCACCCCAAAGAACCAAAAAGATATGGGCATGAAAGAGTATTTACAATCATCTATGGAGGATTAACTAAATCCCCATCTTTTAAAATTTAAACAAAAGAATCCTCACATCAAGATTTTACTAGCTATTACAAGGCGACATGACTATAAGACCAATGAGTTAATCCAAAATAAAGTAACCAGAGGTTATTTCATGAGAGCTAGAAGCAAAGAAGATATGCAAAGCCTCCTATAGTTGAACTCATCAAAGACATCCTTAGCCTCAATAAGTTAATTCTGAAGACTTGGATGAAATTTTACTTTATTTTATTTATACTCAAGTTAAAGGGAATTCAATATTGTAAAAGATCCCTTTTATAAAGATCTTAAGAAAGCTACAAGGCAGAGTGAAACTAACGGAACATGATTGAAAATTTGAATCAGGTCCACTCTGACATGAACATATGGGTTACGACCACCTTCATGCCAAGATGCAATTATCACATCTTGAACCATTAGTAGATGTCTATTTAAGAAAGAGAAAGAGGAAACTCCTGTAACACATTATCGTTTGTTCCAAATCGTAAGAGATTTTAACTAGTAACTCCTTTTTCCACATCTATTGCTAAGGGCCCAGGCTGATTAGGACTATGTTTGAACCCAACTTACCAAAATATCTCATCAAAACATCACCATTCTACTAACTTTTGGAGATATTTTCAAGAGGCCACCAATCACTCTCACAAGCAATTCAAACATGGCCAAAACTGTATGTTCCTCCTTTTTGCTTTTCCACCTGAAGGTCCTGAACAGTGTGACAGGGCTAAATATCTGGTTTGTGACATGTCATCCTACCACCCAATATTCACAAATGATTATGCTTAGGGAAAAACCAATCAACTACAAGACCAATTCATTTCAAGCTCATCATATACCCATAGGTAAAGCACTTAGTCGCCATTCTCTCTCCATTCATTGATTAAACCATTATACTTTACATTAAAATGATGTTAATACATCATCCAAACTTTTCACAGACGCCATAATAGAATCTTATCCACAGGAAACAAATATCAACATATTTCACTGCCATTCAATTACAAAATTCTCTGGCGGCAATTTATGACTGGTAATATATATATATATTTCAGATAAAAGGGATTTTCTTGAGAAGTCATGAAAACCAATGCAGTGAGAAACTGTGAAATGAAGGAGCACATACTGAGCATTTCTCATAGATGAGAAGTATTCATCACTGTACTTCTTAGTTGGAAAGTTAGCTACAACAAAAGGCTCTACACCGTGTAATCCCCGTTCCAGCTGCAACAAAGATAATCAATGTGTAAATAAAGAGATGTCTACAAACAAATCAGCGTAAAGCATGAAAAAAAAAACTAAAAATAGTATATAGAAAAAAAAACAAAAAAAGGAATAGACAAATACCAATGTGAAACAAAAATGCACAATCACTGCCTATAAAAACAAACAAAAATTGAGTTTCAGAGACCCTTTTTGTTTCTGTCTGACCTCCCAATTCATCAGTAGTTGACTAAAAGCGACAATGCAAAAAGGCTATCAAGAAAGTGCATCAGCAGACCTATGAAAGAGGAACAACCGAGCAACATGATATCCAGATACATGAAATTGACCCCAGCAGACCAAAAAGATAGAATGCTGAAAACGGAGTAAAACCACTATATGAAATGAATGCTGAAACTATATTAAAATGGCAGAAAGGCAAGTTTCTAAGTGGTGGCACTATAACTATAATGCAGAGAGGCAATCATATCCGCTTTCTAGTGAAAAATATGGATTATGAATCAGCATACGAAATTAAACCCAGAAAAGTAAACAAAAAGGGAGAAGTAGAAGGGAAATTAGCTCCCCTTTTGCTTTTGGCAAGTAACAAAAATGAAAATCAACAAACCAGTACAAAATTAAAAGTATATATTATATACATCAAATCTGGAAGCAAATTAAATATGAGAAAAACAAGCTCACCCCACTGAGATCGGATCTAGAAGCGATTGGGAAGGAGCGCCTTGAAGCATTGAGATGAATCCGAGCACAAACAAGCCTTGTGCAGACGAACACGATGAACAAAGTGCTTACAGTGAATCCAATCACGGTCATCACCAAATTTACTCCTGAAGACATCATTCTCCAAATACCCTCTTCTCCTCAACTCAAATTTCCTTTTCTGCACCAATCGAAACTCAAAATTCCCCTATGAAAACAGTTTCTGCAATTCAACTGTGTCTTCTATTGCCAACTAAAATCGTGCTAACTTCAGCAGCTTCAACCTCGGAAGAAGAAATTCTAATCCCATTCACGCCAAAACTAGAATGAAATTCCATTCCCATGATGAATCATGTCAAGAAAAAGCTAGAACCCAAATGGGGAATGGAAAAAGGAGGCTAAAATTTTGAATTAATTTGCACGGAAGTGGGGGGGCTTAACTAAAGTTAATCAACTGGTGGGTGTCGATATCAGATAGTGACTGTTTTATTTTGGGAGAGAGTGCAAAAACCCCAGAGAAAAAGATTAAAACCATGGTGGAGGATTTGGGAATTGGCAAAAACTGAAAAGGAGAGAACCCATTTGGAGAATTTTGGCTCTGGATTGAGATTGAGAGAGAAACCCAAAACCCACCACTATATCAGTTTTAAATTGGAATCACTGGGAGAGTGGAATTGAAATACAAGTAGTGTTGGAAAATGGAATCTTCTAATGATATTTAAAAAGGAAGAATCAAATCTGTTCAGACTTTCATAGAAATCACTATTAACTAAGTATTACTTGAGCAACAGAAATGGGGGAAAAACAAATTTCAATTACTTTCCTTCATTTTATATGCCAAGTTGTTTGCTTGAATTTTCTGCTTTTAAAGAAATGGTAATCATGCTTTAAAAATGATTAAAGCTTGCAATTTGCTTTAGAAAAAACTAGTGAAATGATATTTTATTGTGTTTGTGTTTGTTACTTCGAATTTAAATTAAATATCTTGAACTTGCAAAGTCAAATCTTGTTATTTAAGGCAAGATGATGATTTATTTAACTTTACATTGTTTGAGACTCTTAAATTCATTCAACTTTATCCAAACAAGATAAGTTCAGCTAGTACTTGACTCTTTTGAGTGAAGTTTCAAATAAATTCCTTAAATCTTCCAATATTGGCTAGACATCGATTTTTTTTTTTTTAGAAAGAAATTTCATTTGAGTCCCAAGAGACAACATTTGTCTTGCAAAGATCCTCTATTCAAAGAGAGAAGAGAAGAAGATCAAAAAAGGACATTGTATGGGAAAAAAAAGGCATATTTGGCAACTCACGAGCTATAATATTTAAAGTTTGCCAAAAATCAATTTATACTCCACTCTAAACTAATAATTGTATCAATTAAAATTCTGCACTTTTATAAGTGTATCAACTTACACCTTTCGTCTTCCAAATTTTATGGTTGTTTTTCTTTTTGTAAGTTTTTGTAATTTTATTGATGAATTAGATGATGTCATCCAAATTGAACAAACATTTTTATCATTTTCATGGAAAAGAATGTCTCTAGAACTATTTTCACTTGATTCAATGTAAAATAAACTTAAATTTATTTAAATAACATTGTTCTTCTCCAAAAATCTTACCGAAATATATATAATTATTTCTAAATTGGAAAAGAAAAATAGGAAAGAAGAGAGATAAAAAAAAATTACTCATTTTGTCAATTCGACATTTGAAGAAGTCAACAAATGTGAGAGTTGATGCATGAACGATTTTCAAATGCAAGGTATAAATTGATTCACTTATGAAAGCTTAGAAGTTTAATTGATACAATTACAAGTTCCTACACGTGTGAACTAACAATTTTCAAACAAAATATAATGGAGAGTATAATTGATACACTTATGAAAGTTTAGGGTTTTAATTGATACACCATCAAAATTTAGGGATATAATTTGAACTTTGTCCTTAAAAATTTGTCCAAGGGATAGACTATTTTGATCCTTAATGTAGAACTTCCCAAAGTAGAAATTCTTCAACTTAAAATACAATCTTTGTCATATTGATGGAATTGATTTTCTTTCTTTCTTTCTTTTCCTTTTTTCTTCTTTTAGTCCAATAGCTACCAGATCATGTGTCTCAATCCAACCCAATTGGAGCATATTTTTTTAATCCAAAGGCACTATTTTTTTATTCATTGATGGGGGTGGAGGTTTAATGGTGGAAAACTTTGGTTTTAAAGTTTTGGAAGCAATTATAGGCAAAAAGCTTTTGTGCTTGTGTCCCTCCAAAAATGGCAAATTGTGAATTTGGAAGTTTGTTTGAAAATTTTACCTTAAATGAATTTTCTATTCATAAAAATCAATATTATTGTACCTATATATATTTGGAAAAGTGAAATTATTTTACTTATAAACATATAGTAATAATCTTTTTTAAAAATTGTAGTTGTTAGATTAGAATTGGTGCAAGGAGTCTAAGGACTCAAAGGTGTTGTATTGTGGAAATATAGAGATGATGTTTATTAGTGCCTTGAACCATTTAAGATTAAGTATTACTAATGAGGAAAAAAACTCATTCAAAATTTATTCTTAATGTAATATTAATAGATATAGGTCTTACAAAATATACTTGACTTGTTTAAGAACAAAACTTGTTTCATATTGTCAACATAAATTTTCTATTAGCCACCACTAAATATTTGACAACTACATGTTTTTTAAAAAAACAAATTTCTCTTTTACTAGATTTCACTTTGGTATTTTCTACTTACAAAAAATTTATGGCTGTTAGCAGCATTTTTGCTGACTAGTCAACAGGTAAGTTTTTTCTTTTGTTTAATTTAGACTCTTAATAAAAAATTTATGGTTGTTAGCAACATTTTTGCTGACTAGTAAATAGTTAAGTTTTTTCTTTTGTTTAATTTAGACTCTTGATACTCTAATTAATTGAATGTTACTTTTTTCTTTTTAGTTTACCCATTTTTCTTATAAAAAGTGTCATCTACATATGGGAGTGGTGACTTTATAAATTCACATGATTATGGTGATGACTTTTAATCTAGGGGTCTCTTAATTAAATTAATCATGTTTGTGGAACTCCTAAATTTCCTTTTTTACAAAAGCAAAGGTTAAATCAAATCTTTCTTATTCTTCTTTTTACTATAGATATACAATTTTTAATTCCAAAAATATGCTAATTTCTTTCTTCTTCTTCATGTACTTTTTTTTAGAACAAAATATGCTCATTTCTTTCTTCTTCTTCATATTCTTTTTTTTAAAGAACAAAATATGCTAATTTCTTTGTTTTGATATATTTCTTGCCATCATATGCTATCCCACTCGCTACTTCAACGTGATCACTACTACCAATAATAATTATAATAACAAATAAAATTAATATCAAGCCCATGATAATTTTAATTTATAACTAACATTTAAAAGTAATATTTCTTTTATTTAAAAGAAAACAATATTTCTTTTGTAAAGATAGTTTTTTTTTAGTCTAACAACATATGAGGATGAAGATTCGAATCCCTAACCTTTTAGTAGAGGAGAATGTACCTAAACCAAGTGAGAGAGAAAGAGTTAAATGAATAAAAATCTATTAAATCTTCAATTCTTTTGGGTAAAAGTCTTTAATATATATATATATATATATATATATATATATATATATATATATATATATATAGGTTTGTAATCAAATCTTTAGTACTTTTTGGGTAAATTAAATCTTTAGTTGAGGGCACGAGTTTAATCTAGGCAAATGTATGCATATTTATTAACATTTCGTGAAAATATAATTTGACTAATCCTAATACATTTTTGCTAGAAAATGTGAGTATTGTTATGGGTGAAATTGAACCATAAGGACAAACACAAAATACAAGTGAAATCAAGGACCAAATAGGGCAAAAGAGCCCAACATAGACTAGAACGGACCAAAGCACGAAGGGAACCAGGTCATCAAACAAAAGTAAGAAGGGAAAGTTGGGCCGAATCCCGTCCCCTGGTCGACCTCTTTTACCCAATCCGAAAAGGAGTCAACGAAAACCCTAAAAGGGCATATAAATACTCTTCTTCAACCTAAAAAAGGTAAGCTTTTATTAATCCCTAAACTTTTGTTGTACCCAAAAGATTCCTAACTAACTTTAGCATTAGAGCATGTGTGGCAGGTACCACACCGGTGCCTAAGTTTTCACTTTTTTATAGGTCACGTTCTTTCTCGATCATACAAATTTTACGGTTGTTGTCATGTGAAGGTCACGTGTGTAACCTGTCTAGATTTTGGCAACAACAAGTACATTGTTTATTATTATTATTTTTTGCTTATATGAATGGAGAATTGTTTGGGTTTTTTTTCTTTTTTGCAATAAAAATAATGCTAAATTATAAAAAATACCTCTGAACTTTGTACTTTGTTTCAAAAATACCCTGAACTTTTAAAAGTTTCATTAATATCCTTAAACTTTAAAAAAAAGTTCAAAAATTCCGTTACCGTTAGTTTTGGATGGAAACCCTTAATACTTTTTTTCAAAAATACCCCTAAACTTTCAAACGTTTCATTAATACTCTTAAATTTTCAAAAAAAAAAAAAAAAGTTCAAAAATACCCTTACCTATATGGATTCTATCATTAGTACATCGCTTTAAAAATACTCTTGAACTTTCAAAAGCTGCATTAATACCCTTAACCTTTAAAAAAAAAAAGTTAAAAAATGCCCTTACCATTAGTATATGGACGAAAACCGTTTATCTACACCCCATTACCTTCCTCTTCTATTTCATTTCTCTACTGATTTGCTTTAATCTATGGCCTAACACTTCTCTATTTTAACTCTTTTTTTTCCTCCCTTTTTCAATACCCTCTTTCTCTCTTCTTCCATTTTTCAATCTCTAAAACTTCCCTCATTTATCCCATCTTCTTAAATATTAAAATTTTAAATAAATAGGAGAAGCTCTCTCTTATTTATGAAATAAAATATAAGAAATTTCAACACCCAAATAATCAATGTCTTTGAAGTTATCTTGAGTTGGAAAAGAACCAATTTGAAAACAACTCATATAGATATCCTCATTTTTTCCATATAGATACTCTCATTTTTCCTCCATTTGTCAAATCCTCAATTATGGGAAACATTCTTAATTGACTACAACAAATAGACTAATTTGAACTACAAAAAGGATTAATAAAATCTTCATATGCTACAAATTTGGTGATGCATATTTATTTTTTCTTTCTTTTCTCTCCCACTAGATGTCCTCAAAATTATGACTCAAATTCTTAACATGTCTCTCTTTTTTTGTATTAAACCTAAACGTACTAACTCAAATTACTAATGTACAACCTTGTTAAAGCATTTAAGTCCTAAGGTCCCTTGGTGGTTCTATTATTCTCCTTTCTTCTTGCTATAGTTTATATATCTTGATTGAATGAGGTAGTTTTAGAGATTGAAAAATGGAAGAAGAGAGTAAAGAGGGTATTGTAAAAGAAAAGGAAAATAAAAAAAGAGGAAAAATAGAGAAGTGTTAGACCATAGATTGAAGCAAATCAAGAGAGAGAAGAGATGGAAGAGGGAGGTAATGGGGTGTAGATAAATATTTTCGTCCATATACTGACGGTAAGGTCATTTTTTAACTTTTTTTTAAGGTTAAGGATATTAATACAACTTTTAAAAGTTTAGGGGTATTTTAAAACGAGGTACCAACGATTTCTGTCCATATACTAACGGTAAGGGTATTTTTTTTTAAAAGTTTAAGGGTATTAATGAAACTTTTAAAAGTTTAGGGGTATTTTTGAAACAAAGTACAAAGTTCATGGGTATTTTCTATATTTTAGCCTAAAAATAAATATAATTCTTAGTTACATGTCATCATCAAGATTACAACACATCATTTCCCTATATTAATTTTTTACAAAAGAAAAACTTCTTTAAAAAATAGTTTAAGTGACTACTTTTTTTTTTTTTTTTAAAAAAACACTTTTAAAATTTAAGATAAGAAAAGAATTTTGTTTTTTTTTTAAATACAATTTTTTTTTTGGTGGATGGAAAAGTAACTTTTTATTTGGGTCCAATCCAAAATGTGTAGTTGTTGACAAATGAAGGCTTCCCCAAGTTGACAATGTCAATATCCAAAAAGAAAAGGGAAAAAAAAAGATTATCAAGACTCTTTAAAAAAAAAAAAAAAAAAAAAAAACCTATGGATGATTAACACTTGTAACTTGTGTGATGAACAAATAGTTAGAGATTTACCCACGATTCTATATATTTGGAACTACAATTTGTTTTTTTTCTTTTCCAAATTATAAATAAGAATGTATAGAAAAGGGGAGAAAAATCAATAATTTTATCTCCTTTAAAAAAACATCAAACAATATTATAAGAAATATGTCTATTTAATAGAAGTGAAGGCAGAGACATATTTCTCTCTATTATATAAACAAAATTATAAATAAAAGGATTAGAGGAAAATGACAATGATATAATATCATATTGTTTGTCCAAAATATCTTGGATTTGGAATTTGGGAATGTCAAGGTCAATTAGTGCTTTGTTTTTATATTTTCAAAAATAATTTATGACGAGTAATGATGAGAATGTATAAAATTTCCTTTAGTGACGTCACTTGAGTATTCTCCTTTACATTAAACACAAATTGAGATATCCAATTGAGTTAGAAAGATATCTAATGGGTTATTGAAAAACTATGTTACTTTTTTTTATAAGTTGTATTTTCTTATTTTGAATTAGTGTATTAATTTTTCGTTTCAAACCTTTGAACTTGAGAACAATGATTTTTGTAAATTATATAATTCAAGTTCTTAAAAATGTTTTCACTGCAGTAAAATATGTATTTTCTGTCTCATTAGCACAACAATTTAACCAATGAGGGCTATTAGTCATAACTACTCAAGAAAGAAATAGATATTAAGAAAGATAATTTCACATGTGGCAATTCTAGTATCTATTTTTCAATTGAAGAAAGTTTGTTTTTGGTCATTGTACATATAAATATTATTCTTTTACTTCTACTTTTCTTAATTTCAATAAGATGATGATGCAATTGGTTTGCAACCAAAAAAAAGTCACTACGTGTCTTGATCAAGTGAGATTGCTCATTAATTTCTTACAAATATCAGAGAAAAAAAAAACTCAAACTAACATAAATGAAAGTATCAATTAAGTTTGAGAGCCAACCTAAGCATAACTTAGCTGGTTAAGATATATACTCTCGATTAAGAAGTCAAAGGTTCAAATCCACTACCTTCGTTGTTGAACTCTTGGGAAGTCTGAAATACACCTATCAAATACTAATACAGGACTTCTATAGAAAAAGAAAAGAGAAAGTGTGAGCAGCAGTTTACTCCTAGAATCTTAGACAGGGTTTTTTCTTTTCATATGATGAGAAAGAAAATAACAATTAAGTACCTCTGCCTCAACTTGAAAAGGCAACCTCAACAATGTCCAACTGATGCTCCCAAGAGATCCTGGTGGGGTAAGGACTTAGAATGAACTTAAGCTTCCAAATTAAAAACTAGATAACTGAAAAGCTCGTCTCATGGAGCTACTCTTGAGCAATGGTGTGGGTCTGCAGATCTATTGGTTGTTAGGGTACAGCTCGCTAGTGGTAAGGAGGACTAGAATGGGTTTAAGCCTCCCCAACTAAATATTTGATAACTTAAAACTCTTGTTGTCTCATGGAGCTATCCTTGAGTGGGCGAAGTCTCCCTAAAGACTGACAAAGTAGGTCATGAACATTTAAACCATTCTCGTTATGCAAATCAGTCTCGATACCCCGACCATCGAAAGAAAAGATAAAAACAAAAACATGCAATGTCCTACAGAATGTTAGGAATTCATGAACTTCTGATGAAATTTAAGCAAACACAAGTTTTGAGCTTTTGATGTGAACTAATCCTCAGTCCAAATGAGTGTAGGATTCAGAATATCAAATAGTTTATTTTATGTATGGAAAGTTGAAAATAACCTGATGTCTAGGCAGAACAACTTCAAGTTACAGGACAAATAATAATAATATTACAAACTTACAGACTTACAGTATGATACAAGGTCAAATCTCCTTTTAAGGCCAATTTCCTGCCAGCAAGTTTGCAGAAACCTCATGTAAATGGCCTTTTCAAGGTACATGAGTCTATTGTTGCAGAAGAAAAACAGCTCTCCTGGAACCTGAAGAATGTATCACGTCTATACTGTGTTACAAGCAACTATCTATACATATTTGGCCTAAATTGATCATCATAGTATGAATATTGGTTGGGCGGAGACATTTCTGCAGTCCGACCAGGAAAAGTTCTTAAAAAACTATCATTGGGATGTATGTTTGAGGATACTGGTTGTGATGGATAGTCACGTACATGAGGAGAGGGTTGAACTGCATCAAAGTATGGATCGAAATGAGGCTTCTGGCCTGGATTTTTCCATCTATTCTCAGGAAAATGGTCGGTCAGAAATCCATCTCGGGTGAAACCTGAACCAGTTTGGTAGTTGCTGTTGCGTAAACGAGTATCTCTTAGAAAACTTGATTTATCCTCCATTTCATGACCAGGGAACAATTGATGATTTGCTGATAATGCAACACCCTCACCAGGATAATGAGTTGTCAATCTTAACTGAGAACTCAAACCTGGGAAATTCGTTTGAGTAGAAGCTTCAGCAGCAAAGTCAGTTGGAAGCCTGAAGAGCCCAGCACAGCCAACAGGGATTTCTAACCTATCCCCAACTTTTGCATCAGAACGGGCTCCAATGGAATTATCAATTGATTCACCTTCTACAGAGGGTAATTTGTTGATTTTCTTTGTTAGTGACAGCTTCGCTTGTTTAAGTGCCTCTAGTACACTATTTAACGCAGGTGGTTCATGTGGCACCAATGCATATAGATCATTATTACTGCGTGGAGTTTCTTGGTCGTAGAAATTGATACCACCATGAGATGACAATGGCCTTTCCGGGAACCCATGATTGAGTTGGGAGGTACTTGGAGGTTCTTGTTCACTATTTTCTTCGCTTTCTTGGCATTGCTTCACATTAGCCATAGGAAAGGTAAATTCTTCAAGTGATCGTGAAGTAGAAACACTATTCATATTCTGATCCTGCAAGTCTTCCACATCAGCACACAAAGATGGGCCAAGCCTATTGGTTTGAGCTTCAGACGAATCTCTAGTGACACAATCAACTGCAACCTGTGATTTTCCCTCATTTGCAAGAAAAGCATTATTAGACAGATTTGGGGCTTGAGCCCTGATCTCGTCCCTTTCCTCAGTGATATCTGAATGGTTTCCAGGGTCACAAGAATCCTACAAAAGCAATGAACCAAAAGAGAAGAATGAGTTGTTAAAGAAACTACCACTGTACATACAACAATGTAATTTGCTCAAAACCCTGGACAAATTGCTAGCACCCACGATCCCACAATGTTCTAACATTTACAGACTAGTACAAGGAGAAAGTCAATTTAGATGGACACGATCATCTTAAAGCAGGTAATTGAGTGCCAAAGATCAAACTTCGAAGTCTGGTGCAAAGACATGTCTGACAGGATTGACTGTAAAACATGATTGTCATGCAATATAAGCCAAGGCCAATGGCTTCCCTTTTTCTTTTTGTTACAAAAACAAAGAACACAAACCTTGTGTAATCCCACAGATTTACTTATTCATACTCCTCTCCTGAGGATTAAAATTTATTTTCATGATATCATGAAAATTCATGTTTGCTAATGAACTTGAGCTTCTTACTAGAGAAAGGAAAAGGGCAGGCATTATTACAGTTAACAGAAGTTATCTAGCTAAAAAAGGAGAGACTTGAAGAAAAAAGTGACCAGTATGACAAAGAGTGCTCATCAGAAAAGGTAGATGATAAGAAAAAGGGAATGCATGATCCTAGCATCAAAGCAGAGCTTTCATAGGAACCTCAATTAAATCGTGGATATGATGAAAGGAACAGTCAATGGTCACATGTAATCAGTTTCTGATGGAACATACAGGAGTACTGTTGTTATTCTCTCTGAACTTCTCTTCCCATTCTCTTTGAGCCTTTTCCATTGCTTCATATTGACCAATGAGTTGTGCTTGACATTTCAATGCCTCCTCCATATCATTTACTTTTTCATACCCATCTAAATCGTGATCTTGATCTTTATTTCCTACACTATTATGAACTTCTGAAGAACCTGAGCATGTCTTTTCATGAAGTTCATAGCCATCTCTCAATACCTTGTGCCCATTTACAGCGAAATTTCGAGAGTCTTCTGAACAAGTAGATGGTGCAATCTCTTGAGAACTATCCACGCGTGCCTCAGATTTGAGCTCTTGCTCCCCACCTAGTGGTCTGGTATGCAAAAATACTAATTAATATTTCAAGTACAAAGTTCAATAAGTGTTCAAAACTCTACAACATCTCTTTGGCACTTGATCAAATGATTGAATTACACTTTAAGGATCTATGACATAGTAGAAGAAGCCAACTATTATCTATCGCCCCTATGAGATAAGCCAAACAGGTCAAGGTAAGCCTGTTAGAATTACTAATGAGTACTGTATGTTTTAATTAATTGATGGATTTCATCAAGTATTAAAATGATAGGATTGATAAAGCAAACATTGTTTATTCTACATACTATTCGAGCCTAACTTTTTTAAGCTAAGAGACAACACTTGCTTCGCCGAAGATAGAATATAAAAGAAGGGGGCAAGCAGCAATCTTATCCAACAGCCTAGGAGTATAGCATATAAAAAACATTCCAATCAGCAAAGATACGAAAGAGTAACAGTTACAAAATTGTTCCCGAAATAGCACCAAAAAGAGGTCAAGATTCTCATATCATCCCAAAAAAACACCATTCTCCATAAAGAAGTCTCAGAAAGTTCTATTCCCTTTAGGATTAAACACCACCACTTGTAGGAGAAGGGGCAACATAAGAACATATTAAGGTTAACTAAATGGATTAGTAAGAATTGATTACATGGGTGGTTTGAGAATTATAAGGACCATATGAAATTCAAATTCTTTATTTAACTTGAATTAAGGAAACATGAAAAATCCCACTTTTTTTGCTCATCTTTGAAAAGCTAAAATCCCAAAGAAGATAAGGTTTTTCTCCTCCTAGGTTGCTCTGGGGAGGACGAACACCAAGATCTTCATCTATGGTTTTGGGGTTCCTAGTGTTGCGCATTCTGCAAGAGGGCATCAGAAAACTTGGATTATGTGTCATAGAGGTGTCACTTTGCAAGTTTGCGTTGGAAAATGTGAGACAAATGCCTTGATAAGTGGCTTTCTTTGTGATTATTTGAAGTGTCTAGCTGTAGAAAAATACGAAAATTTTAAAGATTGTAGTCATTTTCTGTTCATAATTATTGGAACAATAACTATGACAATTAAATTCAGATATATCCAAAATCTCACTTCAGCAATTAGGAAAATAGTCACTCCAAGATGCCAATTTGTCTCCAAGAACAATAACCTAGAGTCTTACAGATGATCCAAGTCAAAAAGAATTTCACAAATAGAGGACAAAAATAAACAGCTTAAGCATACCTTGCATCTCTACGTTTTATCTGGCGGCATGATCTTCCAAGTTGGTGTTTTGGTGAAGAAGAACCAATAGAAGTAAGACTGCTTCGACTTCTTACAGAAATTTTTTTGTACTTCTCACGAGTATGTGGTGAATCATTGCGTCCTTTCCAAGACAGGCTTCCACCTAGAACTGGAGAAGTATCAATATCAGAACCTGAATATTCTTCACGTTCATTTCTCCTTCGTATTGAACTGGAGTTCACATCTTCTCTTGCAGGGTCATTCTCAACTTTTGATTCAGATGGTGTTTCATGGTCAGAGTTTGAATCAAGTGTCTCAGAAATATCACTAGCGCCATTATCTTCTAAAATGGCAAGTACATCTGCTGTGGCCTTTTCAGCCATCTTCCTTTGGAGAGACACAACCTTTAACTGCTCCTCCAGTTCTGCAACCTACAGAAAACAAATAATATCTCCAGATCAAACACATGAGACAAAAGCCATAGAAAACCAACAAAAAGAAAAAACAAACACTGAACTCTTTTTGCTAGTTCATCAGCTCTTTGTCTTGCACTTTTTGAAACAGATCTTTCCGATAGAAGTCGAGCACGAAGAAACTCAATAGTCATTGCAGTTGTGTCCTCCACACCAGGAACATTCCTGATACACCACTGATCATTAAAACACAAGCAAACCAGAGAGGGAGAGAGGCAACAAGGAGGGGAGAAAAAAAACTGAGGAAGTAAAGAATGTAAACTAATTTAAAGATCAACTTCAATCACAGGCACTTCAGCATTTAACCATAACCAAACATACTACCAGAGTACGAGTACAGTTCATTTTCACAATAACCCATAAATTTGTGTGATGTTTGTAAACGTTAATTTAAAGAAGTTGCATCTGATCCAAATCTAAGATAGAGAACCTTAAGTTCCATTTCTCTTGTGTGTATGTCCCATCCATGAAATTTCTCGCAATCTTTAGCTTTGAGACAAAGCCGTTTACATCCTTAAGGAGCTAAAATGTCTCGATCGTATAACTAAAGGAATGGAATGGTACAAGAGAAAAGAAAAGTCCTCGTTTAAAATGCAAAAGGAACGAAAAGATGAGGCCAAATATAAACAAAAAGAAAGCACGAAATATTTCCTATGCACAGCGGTCTACTCCTGCCAATACTGATACTAAGCAAGTTAAATTACAAAATAAAATTCGATTACTCAACTCTAGAGGACGGCAAACAACTAATTCATACTCCAGAATCATACAGAAAAAGCTACTCAAAATCTTGTAAATTTTATCTTATGCACTTTGTTCAAGACCAATCCGCCTATCACTGGGTTACACAAGCTCAAATAATAACGGAAAACTCAGAGCAAGACGTAGAGAAACACTAACTAAAAGAAAACCCACGAACTAAAATCACTTCAAGCACTGAAAACCAGGATAACTATTAAAATCAAAGATACCCAGATGAGTCGTACCTCGGATCTTGCTGATTCTGATCAGGATTCTCCATCATCTAACTGATAAAAACAACTTCAACCTCGAACTTTCCAGTTTCTACGCAGATGGAAGAGAAGAACAAGACGAATTACTATGAATTCAGCATCAAAAACAGGAAAATTGAGCAGCAGAACAGAAATGAAAGACTGACGAAATTGGAAGAAGAGATGAAGAATAAGAAACCCATGCTGACCTCAAAAGGAAGCTTCCATGAACCCTAACGGAGACTTTTACTTTCACTATGAGAGGAGGAGGTGAGAATGGAAGAGAAATTCCATTTCCACGACCATTTGATTGAACAAAGATGGGACCAAATAATCAACTGCAAATCGTGAATGTTTGGGTCCGATTCGATTAAGACAATATCCTCTGCAACCAAGTATATTAATGCCGTTGCAGTAGAGTGCTAACATTTTTCACCGTCTATAATTTCTACCCATGATTTCCTTCATCAAATTATGTAACATTTTTCCAACCTTCGAGTTCGTGTAACTAATAATTTATTTCCTAAACTTTAATTTGTAACGATTCAATCTCTATTAAAGTATGTAAGTTATGTAATAATTTAGTTTCTGTAAATCTATTGTGAAAATTATTTTTAAGATATAATGAAATTTCTTATATGGTAAATCAATAAACTCATTAAAAATTAATATTTAATTTTGATAAAAAAAAATTTACGAAATTAAATTTTTCTGAATTTATAAGTACAGAGATTAAATTGTTACTTACTAAAGTTAGAGAATTAAATTATAACAAAGTTTAAAATATAAAGACTAAATTGTTATTTTCATGAAAGTTTAGAATCATAAGTGTTTTTTAATGGTTCATCAAATTACAGCTACCAATATATTTGGGTTTTTTTTTTTTCGGTTACTAAAATTTGTTTTTTCTTTTTCCAGATAATTTTACATTATTAGAAATAAAAAAAGGAGACATTCACTTTATGCTCAACTGCACTTGATAAAATTTGATACTTTTAAATTAGAATCATATAAAAAAATTATATTTGATTGTTTTATTTTAATAGAGTCGTATTATTTCATAGGTCCTTTTCTACTATTTTAGAGATATTTTGTTAAATAGTCAAGTATTTAATTATTTATTTTGACTATTTTCACTACAATTATCAAGTTGGATGTGGGTTTTTGGGGTAAATTATTTATTTTGTTTTATTCAATTATATCAGAAAAGGAATCCATGAGAAGGCAAAAGTCAAATAATAATATTCTCTTTTTGACATGAAAATAACATTAATATTTAATACCATGCTAAATTACAGTGATTTTAACAGCAAAAGCACAAGCTTTAAGGTTAAATTATAAATTTGGTCTCTATGACTTGAAAAAAAATTAGAATTTAGTCTATATAGTTTTAAAAGTTAGAATTTCATCCCTATAATTTGATAAAATCCTCAAACTATCCTTATGGTTTGAAAAAAAAAAAAACCTTCATACAATGACTATTTATGAGGTTTTATCAAATCATAAGGACAAAATTCTAACTTTTAAAACTATAAAGACTAAATTCTAACTTTCTCCAAATTGCAGGGACCAAATTTGTAATCTAAACTAACTTTAATTGTAATAAAAGAAATAACTAATTAACTAAAATTCAAGGAGAATTGTCACTTACATGAAAAATCACACATATACGTCTTTTTTAGTTCAACAATATGTGAGGTGGGAAATTCGAACATCAGACCTCTTGGTCGAGAATATATACTTTATGTCAGTTGAGCTATGCTTATGTTGGCTCTCATACATATATGTTGATGCTACTAAATTGCTAAAGTAAAGGTGATCAATGGTTACTTTCAAGTAGTTATTAAGACTGATTTCTTTCAAACTAAAAATGATAATCGATTCTCTAAAAATAATATAAAGTTGAAATGATTGTCAAAGACTAAATAGTATTCTTACGTACTCATTAAAAGAGTGCTTCTTCCCTCATTGTATGCGTCAAAGGGATTAGATGACTCATGAAGTGGCAAGATAGCGATCTTGACTTTGATGGAATTAGATGATTTTTTGTTAAATTACAAATTTGGTTCCTATAGTATGGTTAACTATTTATGAGAGTTTTATCAAACTATTAGGGACTATTTGTGAAGTTTTATCAATTCTAATTTTTAAAACCCTAGGTGCTAAATTCTAACTTTCTCAAAATTATAAGGACCAAATTTATTATTTAACCATGATTTTTTCAACTAAGTTACAGGCAATTGATGATCTAGAGATCAAATTTTCCTTTCTCTATTTGTTTCTTTCTTTTCTTTTCTTTTTTTGGTTCAACAATTGTAGAGTGAAGGATCGAACTATCGACTTTTGGAATAGTAATTGATGTCTTATCTACTAAACAATGTTCGAATTTGCCCATTTATTTCATGTTTTTTCATTGATTAATGTTGTTGCCAAATTTTGGACAGGAGAAATCTCACATGACCTCCACGTGACAACCACGATGAATTTGTAATTTAGGGGAAAGAGGTGACCTGCAAAAGAGAAAAAACTAGGCACTGATATGGCATTTGCCACACCAACTCCGATGCTTAAGTTAGCAAGGAGAATTTGAGTGTAGCAAGCTATAATTTAGAGAATGAGGGTTAAGTTGAACTCCCTTTCTTTGAGTCATAATGACATATTTATAGGACCTTTGTTTTCCATATTCCTTTTTAGATAAGGATAATAAAAGGTTTCCCCTTCTATTTAGGAATTGGATTTGAAAAGGTTAATCTTATATTGCAAGATTCCCTTGTAATTCTGGTTTATCTCTTTAGTCCAATTTCACCCGCAACATTAGCCCCCACTCCCTAGTTAGGATTCGAGATTAGGAGCGTGTGGAGTAATTGTATGGAGCCTGACTTGGGAGTAGCTTATTAAGTTTTGGAGTCATTGTTGACATTTCGAGGTCTGCCTCGAATTATCTCTAGTTATTGCTGTCCATCCTTGTGAGGATTTTCAGTCTCCTAGAGTGTCGGTTTCTCCGTTTTCCAGTAGGAATTTTAGAGTTCCATGACGCTTATCTCGCGTCTTGGTTTCTCTATTTCCTATAGGAATTTTAGGGTTCCGTGACGCTTATTTTGCGTCTCAGATCATCCCCAGGATTGTCGTCTAACCCCGTAGGTCGGTCTCTTCCTGGTGGGTAAGATTCTCCTCTGGATATGTGTTCGTCCACATCCTGGAGAAAATTTAGGACTCCAAGGTTCTCCTTGGATCTCCCCAAGATTGTCGTCCAACCCCGTAGGGAACATTTCGATCTTTCTTGGGGGCTAAGACTCTCCTCTGGATTCGCGATCTGTGCTGTTTTCCTGGAGAGAATATGTAAATTCGAGGGCGTCCTCAAATTTAAGTGGAATTGCCATCAAACCCCGTAGGGACTATTCTGGACTTCCCGACCTCCCGTAGGAGGGAATTTTGGCCATCTAGTAGCCTTTGTAGCTTATTGCTTGCATAAGTGTATTTTTGAATAGGTGGAATCTGAAATGTTCCATCAATTATCCTGCATTCAAAATATAATTTTCATGAATATGATATTTTCTCATATCATATGAAATCACCCTCTAGTTTGAGAGTTAGGCAATTCAATGCAGATGAAATACTGATATAGCTGAATGAAATATATTCAATCACTTATGTAAGGAAAATATGGAATTTTATGAAGTGGTCTGCTGTTTGAATAACTTGTTATATCATGCAAGCAATTTCAAGACTTCTAGAATTCCATATAATAAATTTCTCTACAATACTCCATGACACTTTTAATAACTCATGATGTTCAATTCTTCATTAGAGCACAAAAACTGTCATTTTGATGTTATCATGCTAACGACATTCAAATAATTAAAAAATGTAGAGAGTGCATGAAAATAAAATAACTATGACATGCAATGTTTAGTTATTAATAAATAACATGAGACCTAGGCAAATTGGCTATCAAATTTAAATGTGCCATTTAAAAGATTTTGAGTATGAATAAGACTTATCTGGTATTTTGCAATTTGGTAGAGATCTTTGATGTTATAGCTTCAAACTTTCGCTCCAATTGCAGCAATTGTTCAACAATCTGCCATACAAATCTTCAAATGTAAGTAGCTTTCTTGGAGACTTTCTCATGTAGAAATCTTCAAGTTAAATCCATAGCGTTGCTGGACAAGTCTCATTAGCAAAATTTCATTGTTTGGAAATTTTGTGAAATTGAATTTCATGTATCCTTATGTAAATAGGCTTTGAATTCATAAAGCCCAATACAAATCAAGCTCCTTGTGCAAGGTGTTCACTCGCTAAAATTTGTTAAGTACTGCCAACTGCCCAATTCTCCACGAACACAAGTAGTGATCCATGTGACTTGCAACCAAATAGCTGTCATCCGAGGAACTCTTTCGTTGAAATGCTCATCTCTGGAGGAGAGGAATTGTGCCACTTGTGGAGGAGAGATTATCGTTTTTCATGAGTTATCATTGGGACATTACTGGAGTAATGCACTGCCATCATGTCACCGAAATCGGCTTGCTGCTTGGGAGGCGTTGCAACACTGGTTGGATGACGGGATTGAGCAAGAGGGGCGAGTTGTTGCTATCCGGAGAGAGATGACGGAAGATGAATGAGGTCTCTGCTTGTCATCGGAGTTAAGCAGACGGGTTGCGCGCTTATGGGTTTGATGCGTGAAGCTTCGGGTGTTGCATCATTGCATTTCTCGATCCAGCCGGAGAGGATGAAGGAATGTTTTGCTCGCCGTTGCTTTTTTTTTTGTCCTTTTTCCTTTTTTTTTTTAAATTCAATTCAAGCCCCCATGTCTTCTTTCTTGATCTTTGCACTGGTAGAACACTCTCGTTCCCCACATACGGCGCCAACTGTTGTTGCCAAATTTTGGACAGGAGAAATCTCACCTGACCTCCACGTGACAACCACGATGAATTTGTAATTTAGGGGAAAGAGGTGACCTGCAAAAGAGAAAAAGCTAGGCACTGATGTGGCATTTGCCACACCAGCTCCGATGCTTAAGTTAGCAAGGAGAATTTGAGTGTAGCAAGCTATAATTTATAGAATGAGGGTTAAGTTGAACTCCCTTTCTTTGAGTCATAATGACATATTTATAGGACCTTTGTTTTCCATATTCCTTTTTAGATAAAGATAATAAAAGGTTTCCCCTTCTATTTAGGAATTGGATTTGAAAAGGTTAATCTTATATTGCAAGATTCCCTTGTAATTCTGGTTTATCTCTTTAGTCCAATTTCACCCACAACAATTAACTATGTTTGTCTGTATTTAGAAAATTTACATACAATATTTCAGTAAGAAATGTAATTATCACTTGAATGAACATAATTTAAAAAAAAAAAAAAAAAAAAAAAACAACAGTAAGAAATTGAGGTTGAGATTTTGAGAAAATCAAAAGCAAAAGGCTAGTTTGGGACACTTGGACCTTTTTCTTTAAAATAGAATGAATAAAAATGCAAATGCAAAACGAATTTTAAACTGCAAAATCATTGAACACAAAATAACGTAAAAAGACAACCAACGTGAGAGTGACATTTACGCAATTAAAATAATATATAGAGAGACACATTCATTTTTTTTTTAAATGTTCACATCAATTAACAATTATGACCCAAAATTTTGTTTTAATTATGTTTTCTGCTATAAAGTCTAAATTAAGCATAGCCTAAACGTTTACATAAAAACTAATTTTGACTTTGTTCATATGACAACTGATCTAAATATAACTCTAATCAACAGTACAAAGTCGTCCTAAAGATTTAGACCTCATTTAATAATCATTTTGTTTTTTGTTTTTTGTTTTTAAAAATTGTGTTTGTTTTCTCACAATTTCTTTAGTATAGTTTTCACCTCTCTTAAAGAAGTATTTGAATTCTTAACCGAATTCCAAAAACAAAAACAAGTTTTTAAAAACTATAGTCCCATTTGATAATCACATTTGGTTTTTAGTTTTCGGTTTGTGAAAATTATGTTTATTTTCTCACAATTTATTTACAATAGTTTTCATCTTTCTTAAAAAAAATATTTGAATACTTAGTCAAATTTCAAAAACAAAAACAAGTTTTTAAAAACTACTTTTTTTAGATCTCGTTTGATAACTATTTGGTTTTTGAAAATTAAGCATATATATAAATATTATTTCCACCTATGAGTTTTCTTGTTTTATTATCTACTTTTTACATATGTTTTCAAAAACCAAGCCAAGTTTTTAAAAACTAAAAAAACTTGTTTTTAAAAACTTGTTTTTGTTTTTAGAATTTAGGTAAGAATTCAAATGTTTTCTTAAGAAAGATGAAATTCATGGTAGGGAAATTATAAAAAAAACAAACACAGTTTTTTAAAAACCAAAAATCAAATAGTTATCAAATGACACCAACTTTTTTTAGTTTTCAAAACTTGGCTTAGATTTTGAAAACATGTGTAAAATGTAGATTAAAAAAAAAAAACTTATAGGTGGAAGTAATATTTATAAACTTAATTTTTAAAAATAAAAAATAAAAAATAAAAATAGTTATCAAACGAAACGTAAATATTCAAATTCCTACTTCTACTTTGTTAGAACAAAAAAACAAATCACTCAACATCTTTTGTTTATGTCATTCATTAATCTAATGAGTAGATGTATACTTCCAAGTATGTAAAACTACTGGGTAAAGTGACAATTTTGAAACAAATGCCTATGGAAATTATTAATAAATTAGTAAATATGACTAAATTATTAATAAATTTTTATGTAAATAAACCATAGAGAGTAAAAAGACATTTAAAAGTTTAGAGACTGAGTAGGCTAGAAAGTTTAAAATTTAAAGACTAACGTAAAATAAATACAAACTAGAAGTAATATCGGTTCGGTTTTCATCGATTTTAGGCCAAATCAAGAACTGAACCAATCCAATCGATTTTAGCAAAAGAGGAACTGAACCAATGTCCAATAAAGGACAAAACCATCGGTTTGGTTGTCCATTGGTTCGGTTTCTCTTCAGTTCGATTCTCAATTTTTTTGTCTTTTTTTTTTTACAATTTTTTTGCTATTTTACTTCCTAGTTCGAGCATCTATTTTAGTCCAAATTTTCTCAAACCTCAATAAGAATTCATAGAGCTAACAATCTCATTTTGTTACTTTAAAATTAATTGAAAGAAAACGGATGAAACGAAGGAAGAATGGAGTGGGATTCGATTTATGGCTTTTTTGAGGTATATACCTCGGTTCGGTTTGGTTCAATTTTTAATGGTTTTTCTGGACGAAAACCGAACCGAACTAATATTTTTCGATTTTGCCAAAACAAAAATCGAGATGTCCAATTTTCTTCTAAAAAATTGAACCAAACCACTTAATCGATTTGGTTCGGTTCGGTTTGATCGATTTTCGGTTAAAACTATCACTCCTAATACAAACATTCAAGGACTAAATATAACCAATTTGAAAAGATATTTATAATTCTCATGTTAGAATTGTATGTTAACTATAACATATTTAAATAAGATTATACGTAAAAGATAATCAGTAATTATATATGAATAGTTTATTTAGAAAACATCAAAGAAAATACATTAAACAAAATATTGTTTTTATCTTCCACTGTTTTTCTCTTTTTTTTTTCCCTGAAAATGGAGATAATAATTTTCAAAAATCATAATTCCAAACAAGTTTTCTACCAAAAAAATACATATTTTTATTTTCAAAAGTTTTCTACCAAAAAAATACATTTTTTTTATTTTCAAAAAAAAAAAAAATATATATATATATATATATATATATATATATGATTTCTAAACAAACTCAAGTCTCCATAGAATGCTTTTTTATTTTAAAAAAAAGTTCTTATTTGCTAACCATTTTTTTGTCGCACCAAATGTGAGAATAGTTATTTTTAAAAAAATCCAATTCAGTTTTACATTTTAATATAATTTCACAATAAGGAGCTTCCAATCAATAATTTTGACCTAATCAAAATTTTCTTTTGTCTTTTTTAAGACCCCATTTGATAACCATTTGGTTTAGTTTTTAGTTTTTTATTTTAAAAAATTGTGCTTGTTTTTTCATCATATCTCTACCATAGGTTTCATCTTTCTTAAGAAAATTCTTAGTCAAATTCTAAAAATAAAAACAACTTTTTGAAAACTACGGCCCGACGATAACCATTTAGTTTTTGGTTTTAAAAATTAAGCCTATAAATACTATTTCCAACTATGAATTTCCTTATTTTGTTATCCACTTTTTACATATGTTTTAAAAAACCAGGCTAAGTTTTGAAAATTAAAAAAGTAGTTTTCAAAAACTTGTTTTTGTTTTTGGAATTTGGTTACAATTCTAATGTTTTCTTAAGAAAGACGAAATTCATTGTAGAAAAATGATGAGAAAACAAGTACAACTTTTAAAAACTAAAATCAAATGATTATCAAACGGGTCTACGTTTTTTAATTTTCAAAACTTAGTTTGATTTTTAAAAACATACGTAAAAAACAGATAACAAAACAAAGAAAAATCCATAAATAAAAATAGTATTTATAGGCTTAATTTTTAAAAAGTAAATGTTTATCAAACAACGCTTTAGTTTTTTAGTTTTTCATATTTGTTTTTAAAAATTGCTGGAGGTCTGTTTAAGTAATCCATTAAATTATTATTTCTTGGGTTACATGCCTTCAAATAGTACTGCAGTGCCCATTGAATAATGGTGACTGGCTGATCTTTTTTTTTTTTTTTACATCTAAAATAATGGCAAAAAATGACTTTTATCATTCTTTTATAGACAAAAGAACATATTTGTAATTTTCAAAAAAAAAAAAGAAAAAAAAAAGAGAAATATATTTGTATTGTGGAAAATTTTCTCTCCCCTATTATTATTATTTTTTGAATCATTTCTCTCCCCTATTTATACATATTTTTAGAATTTAAAGAATAATACTTACATTTTCATCAGTTAGTAGATATCTCCTACTATCACCATTATATTTTTTACAACTAAGATAAAGAAATATAGAAAGAGAATTTTTATTAAAAAAAAAAAAACTACTGATCGATGAGTAGATAATATTATTTGAAATTTACACATTAGTATTAAAATGAAGCTGAAGTTACAAATTTTTATAATATTTAGGGAGAAATATTTATTAGAATTTAGTTAAATATGCAATTCTTAAAGCAAATAAGAAAAGTCCAAAAAAACAAAATGAGAAAACAAAATTACGACAAACTTAATTTTTGGGTAAGTGCAAAAAAATTACTCTAATTTAACATAATAGTAAATTATTCTCATAATTAAATCATGTAACCAATCAATATACATAGCTCAACTCAATAGGACATTATAATCATGATCAAAAAGTCAAAGATTCAATCTCTACACCTACATATTATTGATCTAACTAAAAAAATATCGTGGTCAAAACTTGAGCTCAAATTCCCACTTAATTTTTTTGATACTATCACCAAAAGATCAAACCGACTAAACTAATTGAAACCAATTAAAGATAATTGACCTTTTTTAAATATATATATATATATATATATAAAAAGTGACCATACCAACAAAATTTGAAGTATTTTCAGCTTAAAATCATACAAAACTAACTAAAAGAGTTAAAAGTTTAGAACCACTCAAAATTTTCGTTTAATTCAAACAAATATTTAAAAATATTCGATTGTGCTAAGCACTTATAAATAAAAAGTGTTTTCACTTCAAATTACTTTTGCATGTTAAAGAATTTGGTCATGAAGAGCTCCAATTGAGTGTGTGCAATTTTTATATAACATGTAAGGCCAATTAACTCTATAGAATAGGGCTAAAAAAATTTCATAAAGGGGGACAAAATTTTACATTTCAACCCTTTGTTCATATAATTCAAATTTCCAATTCTAAAAATTTAGAAGGTCAATTAGAGAAAACTATAAAATCTTAGTGCGTGTGTGGTATATAACTCGAATTCAAATTCTTGTATTTAGAGTTTTCATATTTGAAATTTAAAATTTGAAAACATTGGATTAGATAAAAACTTTGATAAATTATTAAATATACAATTTTATGTCATAAACTCATTTCATGTTTCTTAAAATTAAAGCATAATATATTATAAATGATATAATATTGTAAAACGATAATTATATAAATGTTAAATTACAAATTTAGTCTCTATCGTTTGAAGAAAGTTAGAATTATTTAGTCCCTATGGTTTGATAAAACCCTCATACCATATGATGCCTCAATGTGACCAGACTAATCTTGTGTGATCAAATAGCCATAATTAAGCCACATGTAATTATCTAGATTTGCCAATTTTTGTCTTTAAATTTTAATTTAGAGACACTTATTAATTTGTAATTGGTCCCAAAATTAGTAATATGCAACTTTATCATTGTTAGGGACAACAAAATCCCTCAACAATTATCAATCTAAAATAATTACGTGACAACTTGTAATTGACTGAAATTATCCATTCAAAATGCATACACCATCTCCTTCTTATATGGAGCAATAATCCTAATTTGAATATAACGAGAGCATCCACATAATTAACACTCTTTCCCTTTTGTTATAAGATTTTAATATTTAATTGGTTTTAAATATGAGTTTCTTTTTAGTTTTTAATTTGTGAGAGTTTTCATCTTTTTAAGGAAAAAAACGTATTGGTAAAAGAGGTTAAAAAGTTTACAATTTAATTACTTATTTTTGTATTAAATTCCTAGATCTAAAATTTTAGTATAAATACCTCTCTTACCACACTCTCAAACATACAACATTTTAATCTTCTCTTCTCTCTAATTTCTCTTATTTGTCTACTTTGCTCTTGTAAGAGCAATTGGCCAAAAGAATGGCATTCTTTGTTGTGGAGCTTTGAGCTCAACCTCATAGTGCAGAGTGGTTTGAGCTACACAACGTTTCAGTTGGGTTGTTGTATCCTGGAGGGGAAAGACCAGAGAAGAACTACTGCGCCGGTGGTTGATAAATAAATATACACCGCAAATGGCTTGAATCTCCTTAAAGAGAGTGAGATACCCATGCCTCAACCTAATTGTTTACGTGTTTGTTTCTCAATATTTGTCTCAATATTTACTCCATTTTCCTTTGTTATTCGTAATTCTCCAACACCTTCTTATCGAAAAATAACAGTCAAATAAGTTTGCAATGGAAATAAGAAACAATTTTAAAATTGTACATTTTTTTAGACAATTATCATAAAATTAAGACATCTTTGTTTGTTTTCCTATATTGAGGATCCCACATATGAAAGATGAAGAATGACCTCACAATTTATAAGATATATGAGTTACTCCTCCCATTGTCAATTAGTTTTGAGATGGAACCCCATATAATCTTGATATCCTATAACACAAACTCTACTTTTTAAATATGGATTACCCATTTAATTTCCTTAATTAAGAAAAAAAAAAGTAAAATCTAATTAATGACCCAAATTAAGTTCCACACTTCCCCAAACACGACATTATGATCTCATGATCATCACCTTTAATTGTCCTTAACCCAAACCCTTTTGGCTTTAAATTTCTCATAAACCAAACAAAAAACTTCAGAGGATAATTAAGGACAAAAAGAAGATGGAAGCTAATGGAAATGGCAAAATGGGCATTTTGATGCCTCCCATGGCTTGCTCATGGCCATGCCTCGCCTTTCTTTGAACTCGCCAAATTACTCATTGCTAAAAACTTCCACATATTCTTTTTGTTCAACTCCTAGAATTCTCAACTCTATCTAACCAAATTTCACTCAAAAGCTCTCCTTCGATATGGAGTTAGTAGAGTTGAAGTTACCGACATCGTCGGAGCTCCCGTCGCACCAAAGCAAGGAAGGAAAGAGGGAGATAAATGAATCCTTAGCTTGTTTTAATGAAAAAAAGTTAAATTATCAGTTTAGTCCTTGAACTTTCAGATTTATTTTTAATAGTTTCTTAAACTTTGAAAAGTGTCTTGGACTTTTAGTTTTGTCTAAAGTGTCTAATAGACCTTCAACTTTCAATTTTGTGTCTAATAGATTGCTGAACTTTTATAAGTTTGTGTTTAATAAGTTATTGACCTATTCAATATTTTTTAAATTTACAAACATGTTAGACACAAAATTTTATGTCTAATAGATCTATTGATTTTTAAAAATGTTAAATATGTCGTGAACTTACTTAACCCAAAATTGAAAGTGTATAGACCTATTAAACACAAAATTAAGACCTCATTTCATAACTAATTGGCTCTTGAAAATTAAGCTTATAACTTTTAAGTCTAAGTTTTGAAAACTAAAAAAAAATAGTTTTTGTTTTTGGAATTTGTCGAAGAATTCAAATGTTTTTTAAAAGAGGCAAAAATTACAGTAAAGAACTTAACTTGTGAGAAAACAATCATAATTCTAAAAAATAGAAAACTAAAAATAAAATAATTATCAAACCAAATCCTAAAAATTAAGAAACCTACTGCACAAACATGAAATCTTAGAAACTAAAACTCAACAAAATAGTAATAATAATAATTAAGATTCTAATTTCTATTTCATGTCCTCGATTTTCCCTGAAATTCGTCTATCTGAGTAGGAGATTAAAAAGATGAAAAACTTGTTTAGATCTTCTGTGAATGATGCGACAGACGAGCAAAGGGTTATGAAATGTATTGAGAGATCTTGCGGCATGATTTTGGCCAAAACTTTCAGAGAAATCGAAGGCAAATATATTGATTTACTCTCTACTTTGCTGCGGAAGATGGTTGGTTTCAATTAGGTTAAATTACAAGTTTAGTTTAGAAAGTTTGAAGTTTGTATCTATTTAATCTCTAAATTTTTAAAAAATGTCAAGTTTGTGTCTATTTGGTCCATGAACTTTAAAAAGTATCTAATAGATGGCACAAATTTGGTCCTTGATTTTGAGAAAGTTCGAATTTAGTTCTTATAGTTTTAAAAGTTGGAATTTTGTCATATGGTTTGATAAAACCTTATGAATAGTTAGCTATCATTAGGAGCCACTAACGGATTGAATACGTGGTCGTTAGAAGCCACTAACAGATTGAATACATGGCAAAATAGCTAACTACCATATATTGATCAGTCTGTTAGTTGTAACTTTTAACGAAAGAAAAATGCTTTGAACAAAATCGATTTGTCTATAAGCATCTTTGGAAAAATTAATAATTTAAAGTGTGTTTAGTATAACTTATTGAGTGATTTTAGAATATTCAATTTTGTGTCTAATAGGTCTCTAAATTTTCAATTTTGTGTTTAATATGTCTTTGATTTTTTTAAAAATTCATGAAACTATTAGTACAAAGTTGAAAGTCTATTAGATCTAATATATATTCGTTAATTTTTAAAATTTTTGAATCTTCCATGACCTTTTACAAACAAAATTAAAAGTTTATAGAATTGTTGACCTAGTAGATACAAAATTGAAAGTTCAAATACCAATCAGACACTTTTTAAAATTGAATGACCATTTTAGAAATAAATTTGAAAGATGAAAGACTAAACTTGTAATTTAATCTTTAAATAAAAGTCATTTTTACTTAATTTTCATATTAAATTACTATTTTAATACGCTAAATTAAGATTTTTGTTAATTGGTTCTAGGGATGTCCATGGGGCAGATGAGGACGGGGATGGCTTCCTCGTCCACGTCTCCACCCCTCCATTTTAATCTCCATCCCCACAAATTTTTTCATTAAATTTTGCGGGGATCGAAGCGGAGATTCCTTGTGGAAAATTCGTGAGGATCGAATTCCCTGCCATGAAGTATTCCCCGTTTAGTTTTTTTCTTTTTTAATCTCAATTCAATCAAATAATTATTTTGATAAATTTTTAAATAGTTAACCTTTAATGAAAAATCTTCATTCAAATAGTTAATTTTCTATTAAAAAAAAAAAAAAAAACTCAAATTCTTAAACCTCTTAATAGAAATAAAATAATATTTCATATCAAATTATCAAATTATCCATACAAAGAATTCAAATGTTTAACCATATAATTCTAACATATCTAATTATCTAAATTATTAACAAGAAAACTTTATATATATTAAAAATTAAAATAAAATAATAGAAAAAAATAAACGAAGATGGAGAATACATTCTCCATTTCAGTCCCTGTCTAGCTCGTGGAGAATTTTTTCTCCTCACGAGGTGAAAAATTTCCGTTTAGGTGGAGAAAATGGAAATCTCTAGTTGGTTGTTGGTAGGCCTTAAAATTTTAATTCTTCTAGCATGTAGTATTTAGGGTAGGGCTTGAAATTTCGGAGGTTGCTTATGTTTAAGCATTGGGCTCTAAAATTTTCAAATTAATCTATGGGGTTAAATCTCTTAAAATGTCGATATTAACTTACTTCATTGTTATGTCATATATTTTAGACACCAACTTTGAGGACGTCGCCCATTAAAAAAAAAAGTTTGACTAAATTATAAATTTAGTTTCTAAACTTTTAGTGTTGCTAGCTTAATAGATTTTTTATCTTTAAATTTTTTTATATGAATTTCTAAATTTTTAATTTTACTTAATAGGATCTCTAACCTATAAAAGTGTATCAAAAATCTCTGAACTCTAAATTTTGTGTCTAGGACTTATTAAACAATTTTTAAAATTCAATAACCTAGGTCTTATATATGTGAATTGAAATCGAGTGGATAAGTTATATATTTATTAGTTCAACAAAGTAGAAGTAGAAATTTGACGATAGATATGTTATGTCTTAAATATTTATTTATATGAAATGTATAGATCATTCCGGTTGGTACACTAGTTCAAGACCCAAAAGACGACGTCGTATTAGTAGGAAGCTTTGAGAAATGGCTAAACAAAAAAGAGAAATCATCTTCCGTACTTGTATCTTTCGGCAGCGAGTTCTACCTATCCAAAGAAGACGTGGAAGAAATTGCTTATGGCCTAGAGCTGAGCCACGTGAACTTCATATGGGTCGTGAGGCTTCCGGTAGCCGGTGGAGGAGAGAGAAAGAAGAGCATTGAAGAAGAACTTCCAAAAGAGACGTTTGGAGCACCGTTTCGAAATCATAACATTTGGAATAATAACTTAAGTTTGTTCTAGGAGGTTTGAAACCTGAGAATTAGAAAATAGTGTTTAGGGTACAATGTTCTGAAACCTAGGAATAAAAAATAGTGTTTGGAGTGCACTGTTCAACTATGAGACTGTGTTTCAAACCCATTGGGCTTTGAACACAGTGGCTCAAACAATATTTTGGGTTTGGATTCCAAAACCACCCAAACCCAACATGATGCGCTCCAAATGCCTCCAAAAAAAGTTTCTAAAGAGAGTTGGAGAGAGAGGAATGGTGGTGGAGGGTGGGTCCCACAAGCTCAGATCTTGAAGCACTAGAGCACCGGCGGCTTCCTCAGACATTGTGGGTGGAGCTCCGTCATCGAGAGCATCAAGTTCAGCGTTTCGATCGTCGCGGCCCCAATGCACCTTGACCAACCATTGAATGCCAAGTTGGTCGAGTAGCTCGACGTCGGCATCGTGGTGGAGAGAGACGACGATGGCCTCCAATGAGAAGAAATGGTGAGAGTTATAAGAGAGGTTGGTGCTAAATCGTCACTAAATTTAAAAACTCATAGACATGGTAAATTTCATATTTTACTGATATTCTCTTTAACTCTCTCACGCACTCTAAGTTTTTTAAATTAGCACATAATAAAGTCATTATCGATATTGATTTTGATACATATGTTAAAAGGTTAAAGTCAGTCCCTCAACTTTCATATTTGTGTTAAATAGATCTATAACTTTAAAAAATATTCTATAGGTCCCTAAACTATCAATTTTGTGTCCAAATAAGTCCCTAAACTTGAAAAACTACTTAATAAAAGTCCCTAAACTTTAAATTTTATGCCTAATAAATCTCTAAGACCCCGTTTGATAACCATTTAGTTTTTGAAAATTAAACCTATAAATACTACTTTCACCTATAGGATTCTTATTTTGTTATTTACTTTTTACCTTTGTTTTCAAAAACCAAGCCAAAGTTTTGAAAACTAAAAAAAAATAGTTTTCAAAATTTTGTTTTTGTTTTTGAAATTTGGCTATGAATTCAAATGTTTTTGTTAAGAAAGATGAAACTCATTGTAGAGAATTGAATCGAAAACAAACACAATTTTCAAAAAACCAAAAACCAAAAACTAAGGCCCCGTTTGATAACCATTTGGTTTTTGGTTTTTGGTTTTTGAAAATTAAGCCTATAAATACTACTCCCACTTATGGTTTTACTTGTTTTGTCATCTACTTTTTGCCTATATTTTCAAAAACCAAGCTATGTTTTGAAAACTAAAAAAAAATAGTTTTCAAAAACTTGTTTTTGTTTTTAGAATTTGGCTATGAATTCAAATACTTCCTTAAGGGAGATGAAAACCATTGTAGAGAAATTCAGGAAAAACAAGCTTAATTTTCAAAAACCAAAAACCAAAAACTAAGGCCCCGTTTGATAACCATTTGGTTTTTTGTTTTTGGTTTTTAAAAATTAAGCCTATAAATACTACTCCCACCTATGGTTTTACTTGTTTTGTCATATACTTTTTGCCTATGTTTTCAAAAACCAAGCCATGTTTTGAAAACTAAAAAAAAATAGTTTTCAAAAACTTGTTTTTGTTTTTAGAATTTGGTTAAGAATTCAAATACTTCCTTAAGGGAGATGAAAACCATGGTAGAGAAATTGGGAGAAAACAAGCTTAATTTTCAAAAATCAAAAACCAAAAACCAAATGGTTATCAAACGGGACGTAAATGGTTATCAAACGAGGCCTAAATAGTTATCAAACGGAGCCTAAGCTTTCAAATTTGCGTCTAACAAGTTCCTAAACTTTTAACCATTTTTTTAAAATTCACTAACATATTGAACAAAAAATAAAAAATTTAATATTTTATTATACACAAAATTCAATTTTTAGGTCTAACAGAATCATTAATTTTAATAAAGGTTGAATATCCTAAGGACCCTATTAGATACAAAATCGAAAATTTAAGAACATATTTGACATTTTTAAAGTTCAAGGGCCTATTATTAGGTTCAAAATAAAAAATTCAAAGACTTATTAGACACAAATCTCAAAGTTTAGAGATGAAACTTGTAATTAAATCTAATAAGTTAAAATAAATTTAACCATTCACTTATGTTCTTATCAAGGTGGTGGTAGAGAAAAGTGGAGAGAGAATGAGGAAGAAGGTGAAAGAGTTTGCAGAGATGGTGAAGAAGCAAGGCGATAAAGACATGGACGTGGTCGTGGGGGAATTGGTGAAGCTATGCAGGAGGAAGTGAGGCACGTGAACATCGATGATGCTACAACAGCCAATTACATGGAACCTCTTTTAGCAAATACAACAACTAGCAAGGACTAGCATAACAAAAGTAGAAGAAAAATTATGTAAATGTTAGCTCTCTTGTGAAAAATAATAAAAGAATTTTTTTTCTAGTTAATACGAGTATAACTTAATTAGATACAGTGTTACTTCATAACTTTTTGAATTATAAATTTTACTTTGAAAAAAATACATAGGAATCCAACAAAGAGTTGGGATGACTTAAAGACCTTTTTTGAATATCAATATAATACTTATGAATTTTAGTTTGGGATTTTTTTTTGTTGACTAAGACTTGTTAACCTTTGACCTTATTTGTTGAGTGGATTGGGATTAACCATGTTTATGCTAGTTAAGTGTGTTTTAGAGTTTTCTTGTAGAACAATACTTTGGGTGCATTCTTGGCTACAACTATCTTTTTATAGCTCACTCGAACCACACAACAACAAAAAAATTAAAAAATATTTTTTTTTAAAAAAAGAAGAAGAAAAAAGAGGTTACGTGGCAAACTATTGATGAACAATTGGGAAAGCTGTAAAAAGATGGGTGTAACTTTTTTTCCTTTCTTGTACGCCATATATATGAGCCAACTTTTCTTTTATTTGTATAGAGTTGAATGACAGGTATAATTTGAATGAAATTTGAGTAAGAGTGTTCTTGCCTTTCTTTTGAGCCCAACTAATCGTGAGTCTCACCTTTTTTAATATTTATAGTGAGGTGATCAATTACGCTATGGAAGTTGAAATTCATAATATATATATATATATATTAACTCAAAAGAAAAAAACCGAAAAGTTGAAGCTCACAATAAAGTAACACGTTTCTTTCCTATCTCCTTCTTACAAAAACGGATGGGAATGAAGGTGCTCATCTTCAATTTTGGATAGAATAGAAAGTTGGCCTCCACAAATTGTTCAAACTTCACTCTTCAACAAATTGTTCAAACTTCACTCTTCAACAAATTGTTCAAACTTTCCCACTTCCATAAAAATAAATAATAATAATAATTATTATTATTATTATTATTGTTATTATAAAATTATTTTAAAAAACACAAACTAAATTATCCGTACACTCTACTGAATGATATAGGTTTTGAATCTTTATCCACTCCTTATAATTTATAACTCTAAAAAAAATCATGATAAAACAAATATTGATATATTAAAATAATGGTTTAAATAATTAAATTTTAATCTTTACATTTTAAAAAGGTTTGTTTTAGTCCATAAACTTAATAAAAAGAGAAAAATTATTGTCCTTCTAAATTTTTAAAAGATCTATTTTAATCTACAAACACAACCTTGATGTCGGCTATTATTTTGACACTCAATACTTATCTTTATATGGCCTAAATACATATATAGTTGAAGATACATTATCTATTTATTAAAAAAAATTACCGAAATGATTATTTTGAAAAGTTATGGTACATAATAGAGTTGAAGTTGTCAACTTAAGTATAGTTCAACTAATTAAGACATATATATATCTTCGACCAAGAGGTGTTCAAATCTCTACTTTACATGTTGTTGAAGTAAAAATAAAATAAAGTAGTAGAACTGAAGTTTAGCAATCATCACTGTGGAAAAAAAAGATTTATATCCTATTTTGATCCGTAAACTTTTAAGTTCATCTTATTTTGGTCTTTGAACTTTCAAATATTTGTTTTAGTACCTAAACTTTCAAGTTTGTTATATTTTAGTTCTTGAACTTTTAAAATATCTATTTTGGTCTGTGAACTTTCAAAAAATAACTATTTTGGCCATTTACTTATATTTTAATTTTAACAAATTAATGTAGCGTCAAACATATATATTAGCACATATTAATATGAACATAATTTCAAGTCAAATAACTTATAGACGAGCATTGGGCAAAACTAATTTAATATAGAAAAGTAAAAAAGGAAGAACCAAAATGATTGTTTTTAAAAGTTTAGAGACATTTTAAAAAATTCAAAGCCTAAAATAGAGTAAACTTGAATATTAAGGATTAAATAAGATTTAAACGGAAAAAATAAAAGAAAGGCATATCAAAACAAAATAGCAGTACTGTACAACTACAAAGACCATTTTTTTTTTTCCATTGACGAAGTCATCCGTTAAAATTCAACAAGACCGTAAGTTTGAACAGAGAAATAAAAATAGACGTGGATCTGTACCGTTAGTCCATGTGGACGTGTGAAATTTCGACACGTGTGAATGCATGCAATATTTTCACTCAAAATATATTATTATATTATATCATGCACCAATAACCTATAAATTCTTCCCATACTTTAAATTTAAAACCCGACAAACCATTATCTCTTAAAACTAACAAAATTATTTTTTTTTAAAAAAAGGGAAAGACTAACAAAATTGTTGCAATTGGATGGATAATAATAATTTATGAAATTAGAAGTATAATTATAGCAATTTCACAAACTCAAATAGCAAATTCTCATAACTTTATGATTGATTGAGTATATTAAAGTGGATTACAAATTAAGTGAATATAAAAGTAAAGTAGCTTTATTAATTTATTTTTTTATATAGAAATATATATGCTCCAAAATACATCTCTAATTAGTTAAAAAAAAATACATCCCTAATTATATTTAGTTTAAATATTACGTTTATCTATACATTAAAAAATATCTCTATCACAAATCAATCTCTTTATAGGGAATTAACAACATGAACATAATTAAACTGACATAAAACATATTATCTCGATTTAGAGGTTAGAGGTTCGAATCTCTCATCCTACATATGGTTGAACTGAAGAAAGAAAGAAAGAAAAAAAAAGAAAAAAAAACTCTTTATATGGAACAACATTCCTAAATTTGCATCCAACCAGAGTATCTACATAATTAAAGCTCTCTTCTTGTCGAGAAAAAACAATCAAATAAACTTACTTTGGAAATAAGAAACAATTTTAATATTTTCATATGTTTTAGACAATTTTCATAAAAATGAGACGTCTTTGTTTATTCTTATAGCATAAGCCGTGCTTTTTTACTTCTCTCATTAATTTCTTTTAAGCTAAATTATAAATTTAGTCCCTCAACCATCATATTTATATTTATTTGATAGTTAAAATATTATTTTAGTCTTTTGTATTTTGAATTTTATTTTATTTTAGTCTATATAGTTTTAAATGTCTAATTTTAGTCCATGTACTTTCAATAAAGTTTAAAATTAGTCCATACTATTAGTTTATTGTTAATTTTTCTTTAAAAAAAATTAGTCTCTATTAGCTTTCCCTCTATAAATCTTGGAAGTATGTTCACATTATGTTTTTTCTTGTATTAAAATTATTATTATTATTTAACCAATTTTGATAAAAATTAACTAACTTCACATTTATCATAGAGACCAATTTTAAGCTTTATTGAAAGTACATGGACTAAAATTGGACATTTGAAAATACATGGACCAAAATGAAACAAAACCCAAAGTACAAATACCAAAATGGTTTTTAATCTTATTTGATCCTTGAATTTTAAAAAATGTTTAATAAACCTATGAACTTTCAATTTTGTGAATATATCCCTAAAGTGTCTAATAGGTCCTTAAATTTTCAATTTTATGTCTCATAGGTTCTTAAATTTTAATTTTCGTGTCTTAGGTCCTAGATCTATTTGATATTTTAAAAAAATTACGAACATAGACCAAAAACAATTGAAAGCATAGGATTTCATTAGACATAAAATTTAATTTTATATCTAATAAATCAGTTAATTTTTTTAGAAAATTGAATACAGCATGACCTATTAGACACAAAATTAAAAGTTCAATGACATATTAAACATTTTTAAAGTTGGGAGACCTATTATATATAAAATTAAAAATTTAGAAATCGAATGGAAACAAATTTAAAAGTTATGAGAGATTAACTGAAATTTAACTTGAAAAAAAGTTAGATCTAATTTATGTCCTAAATTTAGTTTCACAGTTGCCCAAACACAACATTATGATCTCATCGTCCATCATCACCTTTGTCTTTAACCCAAGCCCTTTTGCTTTAAATTTCTCATAAACCAAACAAAAAACTTCGAAGGACAAGGAGAAAAAGAAGATGGAAGCTAATAGAAATGGCAAAATGAGCATTTTGATGCTCCCATGGCTTGCTCATGGCCATGTCTCGCCTTTCTTTGAGCTCGCCAAATTACTCGTCGCTAAAAATTTCTACATATTCTTTTGTTCCACTCTCATAATTCTCAACTCCATCAAACCAAAACTCACTCTAAAGCTCTCCTTCGATATGGAGTTAGTAGAGTTGAAGTTACCGACATCGTCGGAGCTCCCGCCGCACCGCCACACCACCGCTGGCCTCCCGTCGCATCTCATGTTCTCGCTCAAGCGAGCTTTCGACTCGACCGCCTCTGCATTCGACGCCATCCTTCACAACTTGAACCCAAAGTTGGTCATCTATGACTTTTTGCAGCCATGGGCGCCTGTAGTTGCTCTATCAGCTGATATTCCTGCAGTGATGTTTCAACCCACAGGTGCGTAGGAAGAAGCGACGAAGAAAGGAAAGAGGGAGACAATCAATCCCTAATTGGCTTGTTTTTAAAGAAAAAAAAAAGTTAAATTTATAAGTTTACCCTTTTGAAGTTATCGTGTCTAATAGATTTTTGAACTTTATAAAACGTTTGGCTAATTAGATATCCTAAACTTTTCGTTATGCACTTAATAGTATTAAAGATTTCACATTAGAAAGATTTGGAGACTTCTCATTCTTAATAAGATGCATGGGTTACTCCTCTCATTGTCAGTTGGTTGTGAGATGGAACTCCATATAATCTAATATAGTATTAGAGCTCATAAAACCCAAACGGGTATTTGGTCCAAAAATTAAAATTGGAATCCGATCCAAGAATGGTGAACCCAAAAAGCCACCATCTTGAGGGGCATATTGAAGACCCCACATTGTAAAGCTTGGAACTAATCTAATAAATAGATCCCTGAACTTTTAATTTTGTGTTGTATAAGTTATTGATCTAGTCAATATTTTTTTAAATTGACGGACCAATTAGATACAAAATTGGTTTTTAAAAGTGTTCAATATGACATAAAATTATTTAACATAAAATTAAAAGTTTTGGAGACCTACCACACAAAAACTTGAAAACTCGTAAACTAAATTTATAATTTAACCAAAAAATAATTACAATTCTATTTGGTGTCCTGAATTTTTAGAATAAACCAGAACATAAAATTTTGTCTCCCTCTATGAAAATTTCTTACAGGTGCGCTTATGGCGGCCATGGTAACGTACGAGTTGAAGTATTCAAACTCCGATCTTTGCTCGATTTTTCCTGAAATTCGACTGTCTGAGTATGAGATTAAACAGATTAAGAACTTGTTTAGATCTTCTGTGAATGATGCGACGGACGAACAAAGGGTTAAAGAATGTAATGAGAGATCTTGCGGCATGATTTTGGTGAAATCTTTCAGAGAAATCGAAGGCAAATATATTGACTCTCTCTCTACTTTGCTGCGCAAGAAGGTTTGTAATTTCAATTAGATTTCACCTCATGTCGAAAAGTCTGATAATTTTGGTTTGTTTTCCATAATAGTTTTCGACAACATTTAAATTTTTAGTCAAATTCAAAAAATAAAAATAAATTTTTAAAATTTTTTTTTTAATTTTTAAAATTCTACTAATTAGATTTTGAAAACATTTGTAATAGGTGGATAACAATAAAAAGAAATTCATAGGTAAAAATAGTGTTTATAAACTTCATTTTAAAAAATCTAAAATCAAATAGTTATCAAAAGGAACTTTAACTTTTCGAATCATTTTTATTTAATTTTTTTGAGAAAAAAATTATTAATATTTTTCTTTATATTACTATTTTTTAAATACATTAAATTATTTGTTGGTTTTGTACTAAATTTCAATTTTGGTTGGTTTCTAAAACTTCAGATAAATCCACATTTTATATACATATATATAAATCATTACAATTCTAAGATTACTAGGACCTTAACCATTTAAAGTTAATATTGATATTTTTTTTAGAACAATATTTTTTTATGAGAAGTTTTTTGAAATAATAGTTGCCTATATGTTGGTTATTAGAAACCATATTTCTTATATGGTTCATTTGTAGTATGGCTCACAAAATAATATAATGAGATTCACTTATCTATTAAATACTAAAATAAACAAATAAGTACAAAAGACTACCTAATTCTCTTCCTTTCCATTATTATACTCATACTTACAAAGCAAATTATAGACTAAATTTAAACTTCCGCAAAAAAAAAAACTGAATTTAAATTTTTAAATGTTAAAGAGATTAAATTAAAAAATCGAACCTAAACTCTACAAACGAAAATGGTAATAGTAATTTATATGTAATTAATTAATTTTTCTTTAATTTACTGGTAATTAGGTGGTGCCAGTTGGTCCGCTAGTCCAAGAACCAGAAGACGACGTCGTATCAGCAACAAGCTTCGACAAATGGCTAAACAAAAAAGAGAAATCATCTTCCATACTCGTATCTTTCGGAAGCGAGTTCTACCTATCCAAAGAAGACATGGAAGAAATCGCCTATGGCCTAGAGCTGAGTCACGTGAACTTCATATGGGTCGTGAGGTTTCCGGTAGCCGGTGGAGGAGAGAGAAAGAAGAACGTAGAAGAAGAACTCCCAAAAGGGTTTCTAGAGAGAGTTGGAGAGAGAGGAATGGTGGTGGAGGGGTGGCTCCCACAAGCTCATATCTTGAAGCACCGGAGCACCGGCGGCTTCCTCAGCCATTGCGGGTGGAGCTCAGTCGTCGAGAGCATCAAGTTCGGCGTTCCGATCATCGCCGCCCCGATGCACCTTGACCAACCGTTGAATGCCAGGTTGGTCGAGCGGCTCGAAGTTGGCGTCGTGGTGGGGAGAGATGATGGTGGCCTCCGCCGAGAAGAAGTGAAGAGAGTTATAAGAGAGGTAGGTGTTAAATCTCATCACTAAATTAAAAAACTCATAAATTATTAAAAGTAAATTTAAGATTAAATTACAAGTTTAGTTCAAGAACTTTTTAATTTTGTGTCTAACTGATCATTGAACTTTAAAAAGAATATTACTTAGCTATACATTGATGTATACAATCTTTCACACTACCATTAAATTTTTTACAGCTAGGAGAGAGAAATGTGGAAAATGAGAAATTAAGACTTCTTAACTTTTATCTCTCCTAGTGGTAAAAAATTTAAGTAAAAAAGTTAATTGTGGTGTGTAAGAAAATACCTACACGTCGATATAAAAACCAAGTATTATTCTACACTTAAAAATGTTGAATAGGGTTCTTAAACTTTCAATTTGTGTCCAATAGATTTCCTAGCATATTCGACATTTTTTAAACATAACAAATCTATTAGATATATAAAATTGAATTGTGTGTCTAATACAACATTAAACTTTCAATTTTGCCTCCAATAAGTTTGGAAACTTTAAAAAATATTGAATAGGTCAATGACTTATTAAACATAAAATTGAAAGCCTTAGACACAAAAAATCCAAAGTCCAATGACTTATTACATATTTTTTTAATATTAAGAGACTTATAAGATACAAAATTGAAAGTTTAATAGCAGGTTAAAGTACATTTTTTAAAGTTCAATGACCTATTTAACACAAACATAAAAGTTTAGGGATTAAACTTGTAATTTAACTTAAATTTAATCTTTTTATTCATATTCTAATTAACATTGATCTCTCACATACTTTTACGTTTGAAAATTAGCACACACCAACTCAATGAGTGATTATCAGTATTAATTTTGATACCTAGTTTTATGTCTCTTAACAAGGTGATGGTAGAGAAAAGTGGAGAGAGAGTGAGGAAGAAGGTGAAGGAGTTTGCAGAAATGGTGAAGAAGAAAGGCCATGAAGAGATGGACGAGGTCGTGGAAGAGCTGGTGAAGCTTTGCAAGAGGAAAAAGGAGGAGGATTTTCAGAGTAATTGGTGTAGAACCGCCATTGACGGGCATTGTTGTGAAGTCATGAAGATTGATGATGCTACAACAACCGACATTGAACCTCTTTGCAAATATAACAACGAGCAAGGACTAGCATAAGAAAAAGTAGAGAAAGATTTTGTAAATGTTAGCTCTATTGTGAAAATTAATAAATGGAATATTTTCTTTGTCCCACCCAGTTAATATGAGCATGACTTAATTAGTTGAGCGTTATTTACTTCGTAACTCTTTGATTTATAAGTTTTACTTTGAAAAAAAAAAATAGTCTCATGAGTAAAAAATATATAATTTTGAAAAACTCAAAGAACCATATTGAATTATTATTCAAACTACATGATGAAAAGGAAAGATAAAATATTCCTAAAGTAATGTATCTGCATAGCTGATCAGCATGTAACGGTTAAGACATCTATTTTTTATTTTTTTTATTTTTTGAGATTCAAAGTTCAAAATTTTACCGATACTAAAAAACTTAGGTTAAATTATAAGTTTAGTCTTACTTTCATAAGTGTATGAACTTTTAATTTTGTATCTAATAGGTTTCTGTTCTTTAAAAATGTCAAATAGGTTCATAAATTTTCGATTTCATGTCTAATATGTGTCTGACACATTCCATATATATATTTTTTAAATTATCGAATCTATTGGACATAAAATTGAATTTTGTGTCTAATAAGATATTAAACTTTCAATTTTATTTCTAGAAATTGTCAAATAAGTCAATGACTCATTGGACACAAAATTGAAAGCCCGTGGACTTATTAGACACAAAATTCAAAGTTTATGAATTTATTAGACACTTTTTAAAGTTTAAAAACCTACTAGATACAAAACTCAAAGTTTACGCCTCATTTGATAACCATTTAGTTTTTGGCTTTTGGTTTTTTAAAACTGTGTTTGTTTTCTCATTTTTTCTTTACAATTGGTTTCATCTTTCTTAAGAAAACATTTGAATTCTTAGCTAAATTCTAAAACATAAAAACAAGTTTTTAAAAACTACCTTTTTTTAGTTTTCAAAACTAAAACTAAAATTTGGCTTGGTTTTTGAAAACATAGGTAAAAAGTAGATAACAAAACAAGGAAATCTATGGATAGTAGTATTTATAGGCTTAATTTTTAAAAACAAAAAATCAAAAACTAAGACCCCGTTTGATAACTATTTTGTTTTTTATTTTTGAAAATTGTGTTTGTTTTCTATCATTATTCACCAATGAGTTTCATATTTCTTAAGAAAACATTTGAATTCTTAGCCAAATTCCAAAAACAAGTTTTTAAAACTACGATCTCATTTGATAACCATTTGATTTTTTGGTTTTTTTGTTTTTGTAAATTGTGCTTGTTTTCATGTCACTACGCTACAATGAATTTCATATTTCTTAAGAAAACATTTGAATTCTTAACTAAATTTCAAAAACAAAAACAAGTTTTTGAACTTTTTTATTTTTATTTTTAAAACTTGTCTTAATTTTTTGAAACATAGGTAAAAAGTAAATAACAAAACAAGAAAATCTATAGGTAGGAGTAGTATTTATAGACTTAAATTTAAAAAATAAATAACCAAATGGTTATCAAACGAGAGTTTTCAAAACTTTTTGGTTTTTAAAAATATAGATAAAAAAAATAGATAACAAAACAAGGAAACTATAGATGAAGGTAGTATTTATCAAGGTTTAAAATGTTGAAGTCTCAATTTTATGGAAATGTCAATGTCGATGGATATTTCTAATAGAATTTCAAAAATAAAAAATTCAAAAAAAATATTTAAATCAATAAATAAACATTTTACACTTTTTAAAATGAGTTAAAATACTTGTTACAATATTATATTCACATTAAGTTTTATTTTCTTGCTATTTTTTTTAATGTTTTATCAATTTTGTACGGTATAGTGGAAATGTCGATTCCCTCCGCATGTCGATGTCAAAGCTATGAACATGTGGAAATGTTGATGGAAATGTTGACATGTCGACGAAAATTTAATACCATGGTATTTATAAGCCTAATTTTTAAAAATCAAAAATAAAAAATAAATAGCTATCAAACGAGATTCAAATGATTATTAAATGGAGCCTTAGATTTATTTATTTATTTTTTTGATCCAACAGAACATTAGAACTTTATTAAACAACCTATTTGACATAAATGTGAAAGTTAAGAAATTGCAGTTTATAAAAATACTTATTTATAATTTAAGGAAATAAAAACACAAAACAAAACAATTTTACAAATATTCTCTATAAATAATGGGTTTCGGTGTGTGATTTCGGCTCCGTAAAATTTCCTCAGACGTCGAAATCAACGTATAGTCCTCGAACAAATTAGGCGAAAAGAAAACTAGGTCGTCAAGAAATTGTTCGATTGTGATTCGTGAATTTCGGAAACGGGAGCGAGAATCCGATCATCCGGCAGGGTTAAGCGAAGGAGTATCGCAGACACAGACTATCAATGGATCCTCAAAATCTACCCGCGAAGGTTTGAAAATTTTCCCAGTTTGATAATCCCTCTATCGGATTTTCGTTGGATTTTTATTGCAATTTTTTCCAGATAGCGCTCCATACTCCTGTTCGATATTTCGGTTGGGTGATTTAGGGCCTGGGAATTGAAGTTTTCTGCCTCTTTATTGTGACGATTTAGTGCGAATCGACTTCGACCATTTTAGGGTATTATTCAAAGGATTTTCGTTGGATTTTTATTGCAATTTTTTCCAGATAGCGCTCCATACTCCCGTTCGATATTTCGGTTGGGTGATTTAGGGCCTGGGAATTGAAGTTTTCTGCCTCTTTATTGTGACGATTTAGTGCGAATCGACTTCGACCATTTTAGGGTATTATTCAAAGGCTTTGTTGGGAGTAATTACTAATTAGTTAAAGATGCAATGTCGAAGGCGTGAAGATTACTATGTTAGAGAGTCGGAAAGTATGAAACTACATGCTCAGGATCGGCTCCATCTGGATCATGGTCGATATGGTAAGCCCCGACGGGAGGGACTGGATCAATCTCCGCGTCTTAGGAGGAGTTTGAGCCCTCACGGAATTGGTGGCTCACGACGCGAAGTGGTTTTGGGTCAGAGGGTTGACACCACTGAAAGGAGGGACGAGGATTGGCGTCTAAGAACTGGAAGGAGCAATGACATCGGGTCAAGTTCACGTTCTTATGGTCAAGCGAGGGAAAGGCCTAACTACGAGGAAGTGTTCCTGCACAATGATCACAGGCAGCTTTCGGAATTGCAGCAGACACGTGTTGTACCTGAACCAAGGAAATTTTCTGCTGAGGATGAAGTTTTAGATTATAACCAAGACCTTCGGTATAGGCATGATGATTTGAGATTTAGGAACGAGAGAGAAATTAATGAAGGGAGATGGTCAGATGGCAGTGGACAAAGGATGACGGATCAAAAACTTTTGGCTACGGAAGAGGGCGGGACGGCAATGGGATCCTATAATTCACATTTGGATATGGGTCCCGCGTCAATTTATAGACACTTCTTACCATCTTCCCAGAGTTTGGATATGCGAAGTCTTGACAATGAAAGATTTAAATTTCGAGATCATGTAGTTTCAGATAAATCACACAGCACAGATTTTCGTGAAGTTGAAGAAAGCCGTAGGTTTAATTCGAGGAATATTGGATATTCTGCAAGCTCAGGATTTTATTCCAGAGAATATGAGAGCACTTTGTCAGGACCATTGACAAACAAGTGTTTGGAATCTTATCAGAATGGCCAGTACTTTCAAATTTCAGATGGTTTTTCAGCAAGGAGCCATGGAGATCTTATGGACCCTAAAGAATTTAATTCATATGGAAAAAGGACCCTTGTAGATTCAGCAATTGATCTTGTAGGTGGAAAAAGGAATCTTACTCCTCATAAACAAGGTACTAATAGTCCCAGGAGGGAGCATGGGAGCTATTTTTATTCTAAACCTGAGGGAACAGTGAATGATTCATATGAAGATCCGTCTCGAGTGATGCAGAAAATTACTCAAACACGTGATTATATTGATTATGATAGTGCAATTGTGTCTGGTCGTGGAGACTTTTCAAGACCAAAAGTTGCAAACACTAGTTTGCGGAAGTCACCAAATGCTGACGACTCATGTGCAAACCATAGAACTGGAATAGCACTTGACCGTCATAGTCTTAGAAAACAAACAGTTTTAGATTACCCTGATATAGAACTAACCACAAAAGCAATGAACCATGACAGTGAATATGCAGGTGCTGGATCCATCCATGTTGAGGTGGGTAGGAGAGTAACTCAAGATTATGAAATGTCACACATTAACCCTTCTCAGTATTATCAAACATTGCATGCAAGATCAGATTATGGCTCTGAAAGAGAAGTAGGTTCACATTTTCTGAAAGAGAGGTTGCATGAATCCTCCATGTCCAAGTGTGATGGAGAAACTTACAGAAATACTGAAAGAGTCCAAAGAATGACAGAGGGCGTTTGCACTTATAACTCGAGGGATCAGATGCCTAAAAGAAAGTATTTTGAGGAAGATATGAATTTACTCAATCACAGGATAGGAATATCTTGTGAATATACGCCCAGTAAGGTTGTGGATCTATACAATAGTGGTGAAGAGTGGATGGATGATGAAACCAATCGTAGATATACATCCAGGAAAGCAGAATTTGACCACAACAAATACAGGAAGCCAAATAAGAAATATGATCGTCATAATTTGTATACTTCTAATGATTCGTTTTCACGTGAAAACTATTTAGAACATGCGCAAAAATATAAATATGGTCCTAAATATATGAAGGGCAATAGAAGACACAATCCTTCAAACTGGATCAAGTCACAAAATGTTGATCGCAGAAATAGTCTTCATAGACCACATAAAGTTTGGAAAAAAGCTGAAGGGGAGAATGATTATGTTCATGTAAATGACGATGACTTGTCAGATGATTTGGTAATACCTACAGAATCTGAACCTCCTGAGGATTCTGAAAAGTTCAAACAAATGGTTCATGAGGCCTTTTTGAAGTGCTCAAAAAAGTTGAATATGAAGCCTAGTGCCCAAAAAAAGTACAAGGAGCAAGGAAATGCCGGTAGTTTATATTGCATCGTATGTGGCAGAAGGTCTGTCTTCTTCCCTATTTCCTAATCATGGAGACTCCATTTCATATATTGACTCGAGTATCCTAATTGCTATTGTGCAACGTATTCAAGTAAGATTATGAGAACTAACCTTCAAGGTTCTGTTCTGTAGGTTTCTTTGGGATATAAGATTCCAATTGTAAGGTCGCCGTGCTTCTATTATTTCGTGTGTGTACAATCATCATTTTTTTTTTTTGTTGGGGGGGGGGTAATCTTGGAGCTTTTGAGGGTTCCCTTTCACTGCAGCAAGGTGTGAATCCTGGAGCTGTACTTCAAATGATAGTGGCTTCAAGGATGTTGTTTGAGAATGATTGCTAGCGATATGCCTACAATTACTCCTTTCAAACAGGTTCATCATTTGAGAGTTTGGAAACTTGGAGTTGGTCAGAGTACGCTTTGAGATTGTATTTGCATTGGTCATTGTAGCGAATGTTTCCTCTGAAATGCACAATAATGTTAAGGACTCCAAACTACTGGAGAAAGATATGGCTGTTCAGATTAACCTTTACAGATGTGTGTCTGTGTGTGATTTTTAGTTTATCACTTGTCAATGGTGGCGAGTATATTCTATAAAGTGCACAACAATGTCCCAGAAGAGAATTTCATTGGACAGACAATAAAGATAATCAGATGAGATCACTGGGGGTCTGGAAGGCTCCTTGGTGCGTGGATCAGTCCATTTTCAATGTTTTAAAACTGTAAGAGCAGTATCAGCTCGTTGTAGAGAGATCCGGCCAAGAGGGTTTGGTTTGCTTGTTTTTCTCATGATATAACCAATCTCGTTTGTTCCATTTGCATGAGCCTGTGGATGTATGGCCAGACCACTTTAGAAAGCAGTAGTTTTGCATGAAGATATGGCTTCCTTTGATATTTATCACCGTGCCAGAACTTTGCTTTTGGACGTTATTTTCCTAGCTCATTTTACAGAATTGAGTATATGTATATCTAGCTTGGACTTTCTGCGATGCATATGGTCCCCATTACTGCTGGTTAACAGCTTATTTACCTATAATGGTCATTCTTTGACATGCATATTAATTTTAAATGGTAGTATATCAGTGAAGATCGGTAGAATTGGTCTGTAGAGTGACCATCTTAAGTGCCAGCATGATAGAATTACTTGATAGTTATTTTTCCCCAGATTCAAGGGTTTTAACTTTTCATTTGGTAAAAAACATCATTTAATGGTAGATTGCTTTGTAATACTGTCCTTCAGTTTATACTGTCCATACATTTTACGTCCGTCTATTAACTTGTTAGAGATATATGTTGCGTCTGCGTGCACCAGAAGTATGTGATGGAATTGAATATTGGGAGGACAATTAGGAACTCACTTTCTTAACTTCTTGCTGCAGTTCATCGTCTAATTCCCCTATTTCTGCCAAGTGAAGAAGAGCCTTTTATTACTTTTAGCTAGGGCTTTTGTTTTCTCCCCTCTTTTGTACATTTTATTTTTGCAATGAAAGTGGTCTTTTGTCCACTTGTCCTTCAAAATTTGAAAAATTACAAATCACATACCTGGTCTTTGAAAAGCTATATACATGAGAAAATAGAATTGGACTTGGTGGTTCGACATCCATGGATGTGGCTTAGTCGGTCAATCTTAAAACCGTTGACATCCTACGGTATTTATTTTCTCATAGAGTTTGCTGACTACCAAATGTTGTAAGAACAACTCGTAATCTCCTGTATTGACTCCATGGGTGAATGTGGAAAGGTGAAGGATTTTTTATTATTAATCGAAGTCATGGTGAATGTGGAAAGGTGAAGGATTTTTTATTATTAATCGAAGTCACGGGGTTTAAATTCTTTGGATTAGAGATCCCTGGGGAGATCTTCCCTAAAGTAGGTATGGTTATGGTCATCTGTGTGAATTTGATAGTTTGAATTGGAATTCTCATCTGCTGTTGCCTACTGTCTTGTCCTAAATCTAGCACCTTTTACAGACGTCCTAAATGCCAGGAGTACCGTGTTTTTTTTTTTTTTTAACTTTGTATGATTAATTCAGCTTGCCTATTCGTGCCCTTGCAGCTACTCGAAGGAATTCTTGGATACTCAACGCCTGGTAAAGCACGCCTATATGTCCCACAAGGTTGGGTTGAGGACTCAGCATTTAGGTCTTGCCAAAGCCATATGCGTTTTGATGGGATGGAACAGTGCCCTACCCCAAGACACTGTTACATGGGTTCCTGAGGTCTTGCCCAAGGAAGAAGCTGTGGTTCAGAAGGAGGATCTTATCATCTGGCCGCCTGTTATTATCATCCGCAACATTTCTATGTCATACAGCAATCCTGAAAAGTGGAGAGTTATAACAATTGAAGCACTCGAGACTTTCTTGAGAAGTAAGTGACCTTTTATACTTATATTATCATGTTAAATAGGATTTGACCTGTACAAACCATGATGAGAGGGCCCATAGATCATGTCCTAATATTCTCGATTTGAATTAAATTCTTTCTGTTGCGCCTGAAGACTTTGAATTAGCAGTATGGGATATAAATTGTTTTGCTACAATAAGATCAGGTTGTGGCGATGCGTGGTCACGGAATTAATACTGTTGAATGGCAGGTAAAAATCTGCTGAAGGGAAGAGTCAAAATGAGTTTAGGGTGTCCTGCAGATCAAAGTGTGATGGTGTTGAAGTTCCTGCGTACCTTTTCTGGTTTGACAGATGCCGAAAGACTTCACAAATTCTTTTCTGAAAAGAGACATGGAAGAGTGAATTTTGAGCTGTCAAAGGGCAACAATGGCGAAGCAGAAATGGAGGGAGACAAGATCGAAGAGGAAGTTCTTTATGGATACTTGGGAATTGCAGAAGATTTGGCTGATGTAGAGTTCAATCTAAGGAAGTTGAGTTTGATTAAGAGCAAAAAGGAAATTTTGGAGTTGTAAAATGCTCCCTTTAGGATGTATCAGGATTTGTCAAAAGTGGTGTTGCAGACACGTAATAAAATAAAGGCCTTTTTCTCCAAAAAAAAAATGCAAATTGTTATTTCTCTCTTTTTTTTTTAATGTTTTTGAAGAATATACAATAGTTTTTTGAAAATGAAATATTGAAAGTCAAGTAAGACATTCGGTTCAAAATTTCTTACTTCAATTATCTATCTAACAAACAGAGACAAAAATTAGTTATTTTTCCAAAACTCCTGTAGGGATTGGAACAGGGAACAAAAACAACCCAAATGAAAATTTCAAGTCCTATGATTATATGTTAATCTGATGTTTTTAGAATTGTGTGTTAATTTAAAGTAGAGCAGCATATTCGATACAAAAACTAACCAATACACAACTAACTTACCTCGTATATTTTTTGACCTAGGAAAAATCAGGATTGTCTCATTGTACATAATGGGGTGTGAGAGATTCTTCTAATCATACAAAATAGAATGTACACATTAATGAAATACTATACAATAATTAATTGGGATCTTCCCAAAGAAAACATCCATGGTTATGAATGAATCCCGCCGTTGTCGAAAATCGAATCTCATTCGAGAAAACAAGACGCAGCAGTAGCAGCAGCAGCTGCTGCTTCATCTTCCAGCAATTCTGATGCTTGAATTGCTTCGGCGATTCTGAGTGCCGTCATGGCTTTGTAAGTTGCCAAATCTGCATTCTCCAACAGCAACTGTGCCCTTTGCCGCTTACTAACAGCGCTTTCAAAGCATCTGTCTGCTGCTGCCTTTGCTTCTTCGTACTTTTGCACTGCATTCTGGTCCTCCATAGCATCTCGTCTCGAGACTATGGCTGCACATTAAAATCACTTCGGATTAAGATGACAAATTCTATGCTAAATACACTCCCAACTAGCACAAAACTCAACCAAAATAGCCTTTTTACCGGGGCGAAGATTCGGATCATTTCGCCCCCTATGATCCTTCTGTTATACTATGGCATAAGTTGCCAATAGGATGAAGGTTTTATCTACTACATATTTAAGATATTTTTGACGTTTCCCACCCCCTCTCCAAGGGGTGAGTACTTTTTTCAGAGCAGGTGGATAAAAATATCAAGGTTCAATTCCAACTTTAGTCTTTCAACTTTGAGATTTGTATCTATTTGGTCCCTAAACTATCAAAAGTGTCTAATAGATTCCTAAACTTTAGATCTTGTGTCTAATAAGTCCCTAAAGTTTCAATTTTGTGTCTAATAGGTCCTTGTAAAATTCAAATTTTTTAAAAATTAATTGATCTATTAGATATAAATTTAAATTGTCTAATGAAACCTAAATTTTCAATTTTGTGTCTATTAGACCTATGAATTTTAAAAAAATTCGAAAATCCAAGGACTAAATTTGTAATTTTGAAAGTTCATGAACTAAATAGATACAAATCTCAAAGTTCAAAGACTACATGTGTAATTTAACCTATTAATTCAAACCTATGATCCCTCTGCCCCTACGATCCTTCAGTTTGGCAAAGGATGAAGGTTTTATCTACTACATATTTAAGAAAATTTTGACGTTACCCACCAGCTCTCCAAGGGGTGGGTACTTTTTTTAGAGAGCGAGAGGATAAAAATATCAATAAAAATATCAATAATTCGTAGCGACGTATTATTGATATTTTTGACATGGAAAAAACTAGGCTGCACCCAAGTATGATGCTGCCCACTTTACAACCACACAAATCTAATTTTCGGTTTTTTTTTTTTTTTTTTTAAGAAAATCCTATGGTTGTAAGGTGGCAGCACCACACTTGGGTGCAGCCTAGGCTGCACCCAAGTAGGCTGCACCCAAGTTGTGCCATTTTGACATTACCCACCCCTTTTTGAGGGGTGAGTAATTATGAACAAAATCACTACATAATACATATTAATAATATTTTTTACGTTACCCACTCGCTCTTTCAGGGGTGAGTAATTATAAACAAAATCACTACATCGCATGAACTCGGTTTGATTTTTTAGATTGGAGTCCTTTTATGTAGTTAGTAGGTGGATTCCTTTTAATGCGCTTATTTATTGTATGTCCTTGTATATTCTTTCATTTTTTTCCTATGGAAGTTCGGTTTCTTATTTAAAAAAAAAAAATCCAATCATTTTCTTTACTCAATCTAAAATATAGTTATCAAGGCTGCCCCAAGAATTTTACCTTCTAAAATACTTGATTGGGTAGCTCTCCCACTCCCAGATTGGCTAGTCTGTCTTTTGAATGATCTTCTTCTTCGCATGATAGGTTTAGGAACCACTGGAGGTTTCCTCTTTGCCTGATGAGCCTGGAAGGAAAGATCATCCAAACAGTTCATTTGAATTTCCACGCTCAAGAAATCAAGTCAAGCTATAAAAAAAGTATGCCGCCCCAATAAACACTCAAAACAGATTGAACATTAAAGAGGAAAACGTATCCTCTTCAAATGCAAAAGTATAGAAATTTCAACAGAATGGACCCATTCACATACAAGTCTTAAAAGTTAAAGCACGCCCAGATTTAAGGGATACAAAAAAGTACCTGGAGAACCCTAATCAAAGATGTTTTTCTTTGTTTCCGTTTCTTCATCCAATAAGTAAATAAAGACTCAACTATTGACCGGCTACCAAGATGCATGAATATATCAGCAGGTGCTTTCTCATCGGAGAAGGCATCGGGATTACAGAAAAATCCCTTTTCAAAAGCGTCGACCATCAACTCAAAATTATCCACGGAAATACATTCATGGTGCTTGTCTGTCGCAATAAGCTCGTCGTTGAACTTGCTTAACCAATCCTCATCATCAGAGTCCATGTCGTAGTTTGCTGTAGTCTTCGCCATAGCTCTACATACCTCATCATCATTTATGGAGATGTACGTATCTGGCCTTTGAAAAGAAGCACCACTACTATCGACATAACCTGGAACTTCAGACACTCTGGGCACAGGAATAGCTTTAGCAGTAGAACATGGGATATTGCGATCAGAACACTCCTTGTATAGATCCTTGAAAATGAACCAATCCCTTCGATTCGGAAACTCTAGCTTCCAACCATTATCTGAGGACCACAATATTGCATGCGTAAAACGATTGCAAGAAGAGGGCTTCATGACTTTTTCTGCTTTGTGGCTGTATCTAGTTGAGCCATCTTTCTTGACAACTAGAAGCCATTCACACGATGCAGAAAACTCTAGCACAATATTCGCTCCCTCTTCTCTCAAACATTTATCAGATTCTACAATTAATATATTTGCACTGCAGCATGATGAGTCAACATCCATTGCTGATCCCAATGCAGTAGAACTCACTTCTCTGATGCGCCCAGCAGACTCTCTCAGGGCTGAGTTCTTGTGCCTGTTACAAGATGCAGCAGAAGGAAAAGATAAACTGCGTTTCATATCATCGGCCACTAAAGAGCCAATGGCTTTTTGCATAGCAGCAAGAGAATGGCTTCTAGGTCTCCTCATCCCCCGTGAACTTCTCCTTTTCCTTATACCACGAGAGCTGAAACTGTTTCTGTATTGCATGGTCCGACTACCTAACCTTGAAGCTCTAAGAGATGGATGTGAAATGGATCGGGTCTTAGTATGATCAACTCCAAAGGCCATGGCTTTGCTTTCCAAAGAACTTCTTCCTGGAGCACTGAAAACAGGTTGCTCTTCAACGTTGTCTTCTTCACTATCACTACTCATATCTACATCTAACTGCTTGTTATTATATACAAGACGAGCCTGAATCCAAGTCGCTCTAAAAAACATCTTGGAATGCAAGTACATAAAAGAGAGAGGAACAGCGGAAAAATCCAAATGAAACATTGGAATCGACTGCATGGCCCCACAAATCACACACATGCGAGAGCTTCCGGTAGGAGGATAACTCTGAAAGACAGGGCAAGATCAAAACAATGAAATGCTTTCCTTAACAGTAAAAAAGTTCAGGGAACAAAACTAACAGTACTTAGATCAAGAACAATAGAACGTAATCTCTATACCCATTTCACAAATTTCTAACACAGTTACACAATTATATTGAAGCCTAGCATTTCATTAAAGAAAACACTTGAATTAAGAAGGTGTACTACCTGCAAGAAACGCATTCCCTTAGAAGCAAAAACTCCATGGATTGGATCGGACAATAAAAATGCAGAAACCTTAGCCACCCCCAGCTCCGGACTCTTCAAGTGTCTAAGAACCGAGAGAATAAAATCTGAAAAACAGCCACCATCAAGACTACTCCCGGCAAAAATAGTGAGAACCCGATCCGGGGGCGGTGGTGGAGGAATGCTCTGCCTATGAAAATGCAGTTTAGTAGAACGGCCACCTGCAGTAGGCTCCCAATGTGCAACATCAGTCTTCTTCGATCTCTGTCTTCGAATGAAACGTAGTCCAAACATCCTATCTCCTGACATGACATTATCACCATCCATTTCATCAAAAACATCCCCATTTTCTGAAAGACCCCTCTTCCTCTTTCTTCTATAAACTTTCCCAAACATCCTATCAACACCAACAGATTCACCATCGCCATTAATCCTAGGCAAAACCTTCACTGGTTCAGGCACTTCCGCTACACAAGCATCATCCTCCTCACGAATGTTAACAACGACAACCCTCTTTGGTTTGACATTTCGTACTCCTTGCCACTTACCATGGAACCTAACCTGGCCACTTCCGCCCCCATTTCCTCTGTTATCGATCACAGGGTACCAATCAGTGACATCTTTAGCCTTCTTAAGCTTGGCCTCACCCGATTCAGGGCAAAGCCGTCTTCCAGACCTTAAAACTCTAGCTCCATCAACACCCTTCAAACCAAAAACTCTCGTCCTTCTCATCCCCACCGTCGGCATTGCCGTACGGTTTTGAAGAATCAACACCACTCGACAATCGACCTTTCTCGAATTGACTCCGTCACCAAACTCGGAACCGGCGGCCGTCGCTAGTGCTTAACAAGCATCCATCTCGTTCGATCAAATCAGTGTCTGTATACAACGATGACCCAGAATTTTCAAATGCAATCCAACTCGAATTCTAGACTTGGCGCCAAAGAATTCGAAAGGGGGGAAAAAATTAAAAATCAAACGACGGAAACAAACAGAGAAACATGCAGTAACAAGGGAAAACTACAAAACTCTTCACCGAATCGGACACTATCTCTACAACAATCTAGATTCAAACCAAAAACCCAGAAACAAAGAGAAAAAAAAAAATTAAAGATCCATTTACAGAGGGTATGAAAAACCCGGAAACGAAGTTGGAGAAAAAGAAAGAGCGAGAACCCAAAAAAGAACCCCAAAGGTTAGATCCGAAAGAATGATCGAGAATCGCTGAGAGTGAGAGAGTCTCATGCAAACTGACAGAGCAGAAGAGAGAGAGAGAGAGAGAGAGAGAGAGGGAGAAGACGGCTAGGGTTTATGATAAAAACCACTGGAAGTGGGGGCGGAAAGAAGGGGGAAATAGCGGTCGCCGACTGTGGGGAGCCGTTGGATGAAAGATCGACGGCCAGATTCTTTCTAGGGTGTGCAGAGAAATTTGGAACAGAAGAGCGATTTTCGATTCAGCTTCTAGGGTTTCTTTTTCTTTTTTTTTTTCTTTTTTAATTGATTTTGCAATTTTTAAAGAGCGGAAAGAAAAGAAAAGGCGGGTTTGATATTTTGGAGTCCGAGAATTTGGATGAATTTACTAAATTAGGTCTCGACGTGGCCACGTATTTCGACGACAGCTGGCATGAATTTGAAAATATTTAAGTTATGGTTGGTCACAAATCGAAATTTTTCCTTAAACAAGGGATCACTAGAGGGATTGTAAATAAATTATCGTTTATTATTATTATTTTTTTTGGGGGGAATTTAAAACTCTAATTTCAAAGCTGATGTCGTAGGTCTTGATTTCTTATATGAAAATTTGTTTTCGAAGTAGAAAATAATTATAAATTTTTTATTTTCATTATATCTAAAAATGGTGTTTGATAAAATTTGATCTTTAAGAAAAAAACTAATTTAATATAATTATTTATAATTAACAATTTGATTAATATATATTCTTCAAAATAGTGCAATTTTTTTTTTATTTTACTCCCTACGTTTTCTTCTAAGTAAAAATAACTAATCCTACAATTTTATTTGGCAAGACTATAATTGAGAATATAATAGGTTTTGTAATAAAAAAATTAGTAAATTCATAGCATAAAATTTGAGTGCAAAAATCAAAATTAAGCGTAGAACAAGTTATAAAACATAGTAATTCATACTATCAAATAATTTTGCGAATTTGAAGGTGAATGAAGGTGAATATTAGTAAAAGGAAAAAAAAATCTGGATGTGTTTGTACAATAAAAAAATAAATTCTGCAGTAGATTTAGATGCCGGTATTTTTTATTTCTTAAAATATAAAAATTATAAGAGAAATGAACCCTTTTTGACGTGAGAAAGGAATAAGAAATTATTTCCAAGGAAAGAAAAATAAATCCTTTCTTGAAAAACAAGATATTAATGTTGATGGGACTGAAAAGTAAGAAAAGTAAAAAAGGTAATTTTATTAGGGGAAATAATAGGTTTTTTTCGATTAAAAAGGGAGTAAGAAGGAAAGTCAATTGTCAAAAAAAAAAAAAAAATGTAGTTAGAGGAAAGAGAAAAATTAAAACAAAAATAATCTATTTTCCGAAAACTATATACCTCGTTTTTACAGCTTTTAAATACGAATAAAACATTAAATTGTTATTTTTGAAAATAGACTATTGAAAGTAAGTATAAAATCTCTATCATTATAACGTCTTAATTAGATGAGCTAGTACTAAAAGAATAAATAAAGTCTTAATTAGACGAGTTAGTGCTCAAAAATAAATAAATTAGATGAGCTATGCTCATGCTAGCCATTAATTTTGTTAAGGTTGAGCCACGCTTGGGTTAGCCATTAATTTTGTTAAATAACGTCAAGTTATACTCAGCTTAGCTATTAGTTTTGGTACATGGCATCAAGCTATGCGTAAATTAAGCTTTAGTTTTGTTAAATGACATGAATGGTAGATATTCCAATTTGGCTAATTTATAAAAAATACTCTTGAACTTTGTACTTTGTTTCAAAAATACCTCTGAACTTTCAAAAATTTTAAAAATATCCTTGAACTTTCAAAATGAATGCGTTTCTTACAGGTAGTACACCTTCTAAATTCAAGTGTTTTCTTTAATGAAATGCTAGGCTTCAATATAATTGTGTAACTGTGTTAGAAATTTGTGAAATGGGTATAGAGATTACGTTCTATTGTTCTTGATCAAAGTACTGTTAGTTTTGTTCCCTAAACTTTTTTACTGTTAAGGAAAGCATTTCATTGTTTTGATCTTGCCTATCTTTCAGAGTTATCCTATGTCTTTGAAGTTATTTTGAGTTTGAAATAACTAATTTGAAAACAACTCATATAGATACCCTCATTTTTTTTTCATATAAATACTCTAATTTTTTCTCAATTTGTCTAATTCTCAATCATGAGGAACATTCTTAACTTATCATAACAATAGACTAATTTGAATTGCAAAAAGAATTAATAAAATCTTCATCAGCTACAAATTTAGTAATGCATGTGTTTTATTTCTTTTCCTTCTCACTAGATGTCCTCAAAATTATGACCAAAATTCTCAACATGTGTCTCTCTGTGTATTAAACCCAAACATACTAACACAAATTACTAACATACAATTTTGTTAAAGCATTTAAGTCCTAAGTTTGCTTGAGTGGTTATATTATTCTTCTTCTTCTTGCTATAGTCTATATATCTTGATTGAAGGGGGGTAGTTTTAAAGATTGGAATATGGAAGAAGAGAGTAAAAATGGTATTGAAAAAGAAAGGGATAAACAAGAGGAAAAATAGAGAAGTGTTAGGCTATATATTGAAGCAAATCAAGAGAGAGAAGAAATTGAAAAGGGAGGGAATGGAGTGTAGATAAATGTTTTTCGTCCATATACTAACAGTAAGGGTATTTTTTAACATTTTTTTAAGGTTAAGGGTATTAATACAATTTTTGAAAATCCATGAGTATTTTAAAACGAGGTACTAACAATTTTTGTTAATATATTGGGTATTTTTGACATTTTAAAAAAGTTTTTAAGGGTATTTTTGAACTTTTTTTTAAAAGTTTAAGGGTATTAATGAAACTTTTGAAAGTTTAGGGGTATTTTTGAAACAAAGTACAAAGTTTAGAGGTATTTTTGAAACAAAGTACAAAGTTTAGGGGTATTTTTGAAACAAAGTACTAATGGTTTCCATCCAAAACTAACGGTAAGGGTATTTTTGAATTTTTTTTTAAGTTCAAGGGTATTTTTGAAACTTTTGAAAGTTCATGAGTATTTTTGAAACAAAGTACAAAGTTCATGGGTATTTTTTATAATTTAACCTTCCAATTTTAGTCATGCGATCCATTAAATATGGTAGATTAGTTTTTTTGTTTTTGTTCAGTTAAACAATTTGTGGTGTGGAAGTAGAACATCGACCTTGTTTAATAAATAATCAGTTTTAAGTATATTAGTATTAATTTTGTTAAATGACATTAAGTGTACTTAAATTAGCAACTAATTTATGTGTAGCTAGGTGTTGCAATTCTGGGCATGTGATATTTTTTTCAGGGCAAGGTACCTCTAACCAAACCTTACAGATAATATCTACTGATTGAAAATTAAAATTGAAACTATAATACGAAATAACCAAATCAAAAAATATAATCTTAATAGAAAGGTATTGTTGATAAATGATAAAAATATAATTAAATAGATGATAATTATATTTATAAAAGAAAAAGATCAAAAATAGTGTAAACGACATTTTTTTTACTGGATAAACGCTACAATTTGATTATAGTGAAAAAAAAAAATCAATTTTTGGCCCTATAGTTGTCGAGTTGTATCAATTTTTACAAGAAACTTTCAACTTCATCCAATTGCAACCAAACATAGAAAAGTATTGCATTCTTAACCTTAAACTTGAAAAAGTGTTCCAATTGTACCATCTCATAAATTTTTGTTTGAAAATTCGTTATTAAAAAAAAAAACATTCTTATATGCTTTTAATGAATTATAAAACATATGATACAAAGTTGATAAGATTTCAAGGAAAAATGACATTAATTTTTTTTTTGGTTAAAATTTGTGAATTTTGGCTAAATTATTAGTGCATTAATCAAACTTAAATTCATGTCAAACTTTATATTATTTAAATTTGTTAGTTTACAAAGATGTATACATTTTTTTTAGTTAAAATTAGTGGATGAACTAGTGAAAATTGAATAGATGGTAGAAATTGCAATGTTTAATTAAGTTTAGGGTCCAATTTGATGAAGTTAAAAGTTCAAGATGAAAATTATACAACATGCATGACAAGTTTTAGTTTTAGGATAAAAAGTGATATGTTCCAACAAAAGAAGAATAAGAAAAGAAAACTCGATCCCATGCATGTGATCCAAGAATAAACAAGAAAATAACTATATATATATATATATTACACTGCAGTATAATCAACAAAAACCTAAATTGATAGGAAAAGTAAATACCTTGTTCTTCACTTGTGTTTTGACTTTTGAGTTTTGTTTGATATGAATTAGTAAAACATGTTTATGTAGGAGATGAAGGTGGGCAGAAAATTATATTTTATTTTGGGCTTTAAATAAATATTAAGGTTTTGTTTCAAAAAAAAAAAATCTATCCCATTCCTATTCCTATGGGATAATGGATATGAAATCTGGATACATAGTAATTTTAGTAGAAACCAACATACTATACGGAAAGGATGAAAAAGAAAATATATAAATATAATCGATAAATTGAAAAAAAAAAAAGAAGAGAGAACATAATTTAAAAATGAAATACAAAATATGAAAATCAAATCTAAATTAAAGAGTAAATAAAATCTAATTAAAATATCATTTTGGCCCATATATTTTAGGTTTCATTCTATTTTAGTCTCTAGTTCGATTTTAGTCTTGTACTTTCAATAAAAGGACAAATTATTCAATGAGACCGCCACAATGTGTTCTCCAATAAAAGGTTAAAATTGGTCCATGGTTTACTGTGAACTTTTTTATAAAAAAAATTAGTCTCTATTAGTCTCTTCTCTATAAATTTTAAAAATATATTCACACTGAGTCTTTCCTTGTATTAAAATTATTATTATTATTTAACCAATTTTGATAAAAATTAACTTCAAACTAATCATATGAGCCAATTTTAAACTTCATTGAGAGTACAAAGACTAAAATTAGACATTTGAAAGTATAAGGACTAAAATGAAATGAAATATAAATTACAAGGATCAAAATGGAATTTTAACTATAAAATTAAATCTTTTTTTTTTTCCAAAATTAAAATGTTTCTGTTAAAAGATTGTAGGACATTTTGAAAAAAAAAAACATAAAACTGTAATGAAAATGAATAAAAAGTTAAAAATCAAGGGTGCAAAATAGTGTAAAGTTTGAGGTTGGTATCTATTTCGTCCATGAATATCAAAATGGATACTTTTAGTCTCTCTAAAGTTTGGAAAAAATGTTCCAAATGATCCAACTTGAAGGCAGTAATTAGTTTGCTGAGTGGACAGATTATATTATATTAATTTTAATATAATCTATGGTTTTCTCTTCCTTCTCCACCGTATATTCAGATTTGTCGTTGAACTCTACCACTGATAGTGATTGGAAAAGCTCCTGTCGTCAAAGAATGATATATTCGAACGAAGGTTTCTAGATTTGATTTTGTCTCCCTTCATACCAGATCAGACATTAAACAATCATGTCTTTTCTTCTTCTTTTCTTCTCCATTTCTTTTCTCCCTTCTTTTTCTTTTTTTTCTTCTCCCTTTCTTCCTTTTCTTTTGTTTAGTGTGCCAGAGTCACAAAAACAACCAAAACCGACCATGTGCTCGGTCGGCCGGCGTCACCAACCTCTCAAAAATCGATAGAAATCGGCCAACGTATCGGTGGTCAACGTTGGTCGACCGACCGATGAACACCCCTATCATCCATAAATGATCCAAAAAAGTTTTTTTTTTTTTTTTTTTGTTTAGCTTGTCATTTCACAAACAGCAGCAAGGCACCAACTGTTGCTTAGTTTCTGTTTTGAGTCGCCCAACATCATTGGTTTATATGCCTCATCAGCCAGGTGGAGCCAGAAATTTTCATAGATAGACTAAATCTTACCTCCTAATTTTTTATATCTATTATTTTCATTCTAAAAATTTAGAGGATAAATTAAAATGAAGACTTTAAAATCTTAATTTTTCTATATAATTTTTAAAATACAAGACAACTAAGAGGGGGCAACTTCTTCGTTCTTCCCTCACCTTAGATTGGTAAGGAGCAGTCAGTAGAAGATGACTAGCCAGCCCTCTAGGCTCAAACGTTGCGAGCTAAACTTGTAACTTACTGCTCAAAATTCGACATCAAAGTACACAAATATGTGCTCTTTATAGACCTACGGTCTGGAGCGGTTTCCACCGTATCTTCGAGGGCTCGGCTTTGCAACATCGACAACTATCATCCAGCCATTGATGATCTGCATCAACCACAGAATATGTAATTATATATATATGTGTAGCATGGACCAGAAGGGAGAGAGAAAGAGAGAGTTCATGTTTCTTCACCTTGCCATTCATCTCTTTGAGGGCAGCACCAGCAGCCTCCTCTGTTGTATACTCTATAAATGCATAGCCTTTGGACCTTTTAGAAATCTTGTCCATTATGATTTTAACTGTCCATGAAAGCAATCTATAACTATAACCATGATTTTGCCTCACGAGAAAACTTATAGTTAGAATGTTAAGATGACAAGATAATCAAATGCAGCATACCTTCGACGAGCTCGCCGAAGCCTTCAAATGCAGCACGTAAGGTTTTCTCCGACGTATAAAATGAAAGACCTGTCCGGCAATGATCGATAGTAAATAAGAAGAGCGTTGAACACTGCGACGAAGAACGTGTCATGGCATCCTCTTATTTGGTTTATTTTAAGAATGTTCTAAGGGTAAATATCCTTGTGTTGTAATTTGGCTTACAATGAGTAATCCTCTCATATGATATCTCACCCCGACACCCTTTTCATTTCACGAGAAGTTACTAAAGAGCCTTTACATTCATCTTTTAAGAAAATCAAACAGAACAATGATATTTAGCCCACTAAGTTCCGCATGATAACTATTGGATTTTTAGTTTTTGGTATTTTAAAATTTAACTTATAAACACTCGTTCCACCTATGAGTTTTTTTTTTTTATTATCTACTTTCTAAGAACGTTTTCAAATTCAAGCCAAGTTTTGAAAACTAAAAAAATTAGATTTTAAAAACTTGTTTTTGTTTTTAGAATTTGGCTAAGAATTTAAATGTCTCTTTAAGAAAGGTGAAAACCATGGTAAAGAAATTTTGAGAAAATAAACACAATTTTTAAAAACAGAAACTAAAAATGAAATCGTTATCAAATGGAGCCTAAAATATTCATATTCAAAAGCTAAACTTAAAAGCATGGAATGTGGATTAATATCAGTGACAGTGGTCATAAAGTTGAATGTAAAAACTCTTAAAATCTAGCATATTTTGAATTGTCAATACCAGTTATAAATAGTTTCTTTGTTTTCACAGGAGTTGTTTGATTTGTTTCTGAAGAATCTGGAAGGTCCAAAGGATTCTTGGCAATATTACCTGAACAATGCAAGTTATTAATTCAAAGGCATCACTAGGAAAAAATTGAGTTAATAATTACAAATAGATCAAATTACAATTCTAGTAAATGTATTTTGCCACTTTAAGATGACAGTCCCTATACTTCCATTTACAATTACAATCACAGTCCAGTGGAGTATGAATAACTTGATTGAGATTGCAATTCCCTGTTTTCTTAGAGCTGTTATCAGTCCAATTTCATAACTAGTTCCTTTTTTTCATTCTACCATTCATCCTTGTCAACAAACAAAAATGTTGGCATAAGAGAGGCTCCTATCTTTTTACTGTCAGACATTTCATCATTGTCAAACAAAACTAAAGACATAAAAAGTGCTGTCACCTGTCCTTAATCATTTTTAACAACAAACCAAATACAGTAATGGTTATTTCAGATAACTTCATTGCCCCATAACAGCTAAAGGGGTTTTCAATAAAAAGTCCAATTAGCCATAACAAGAAGGGGAAATTGATAGAACCCAACTACGTTACGGAATTACAATATAACCAATATGCGAGGGACTTGAAACCTCCGCTCTTGAGATATCACTGAAGCCCTGATCCAACTAAACAATTGTCCACCTTTTTCCTTTCCCACTCCCTCTATTTATAAAAAACTACCATAACAACTTCTTTAGCTAATTACTAATATACCCTTAATACCCTAATAATATTCCTAATTCCACTCTAATGGTGTTCCTATCAGAGATCACCAAAAATCATTTGCCAGTGCAGGCCAACCTTTTTGGCACAAGTTCTTCCCTATTATAATATCATATTTTAGATTAGGCTTCTGAAAGAATGAACTAATTTCCTGAAATTCATTTCTCACAAAATATATTGGGCATATACCGACAATTTATCCTAATATTTACGTCTTTTGGTTAATTTTCATCTATTCAACCAAGAGATAACTGATAAGCGATATCCAACTCGAAAATCATATCTTACCACGCAACTTCAAGCCATCCATCTAGGAAGCAAGCACTAAACAATCCAAAGGTAATATTTTAAAATATAGGAACTCATCAGACATCAAGTATGGTAGGATCAACCAAAACAAGATGGAAACTGGAATCCTTCAAGATGAAAAGAATGGGCAAAAACCATTGTTCATCTCAAGCAATGTGACCACAACTAAACATTAGAATTGAAAGATTTACACAAGGTTAGAAGATTGAACCTCCAGAATCCTTATTCTCTGCCTCAAAGTTTGCATCTAGCTGAACAGATAAAACACCAGGAACACCTGCATCTTGTGCAAATTTGCATCAAACACCATAGAACTATCGTGCGCAGAAGAATGTATCGATTGCAGTGTCATGGAAAACAGGAGATTACCGGCTAGTTCTCGTGCACATTCCTCATCCAATTCACAACAAAAGCCAAAGCTAGACTGCCAGGAAATATGATATATACACATTTGTGCATCCTTGTCACTACAGATAATTGGCATAACCATTGTTGAGAACAATGAACATATCATAAACAAAATGAAGCAACTGCTTTTGTTAGACAATAGTACGCTTACTTCCCCAGAACTTTGGTCAATATCTCCACATAATAATCAACCATTTGTGCCTTGGTAACCACCCCAATACCTGGCTTGTCTATTCGAACAAGCCAATGCTTGGTATTCCCTGAAGGGAACAAGAGTCTACCACCATTTTGCGGATATGATTTCGGAATCGATCGAGGTGTCGAAGAACCATAATCCTTCTCCGTGGAACTGAAATTTGGGTCTGCCTTAACAGATATTACCCCTGGTACTCCTGTAACACATGCTCGTATGAAAATCAACAAAGATTGCAATGCCTGGTGAAAATTTTCAATTTGTCTTTAAGTGAACGTTTGCAAATAAGCAATGAATCTACCAAAAGGGTGAGTCTGGAACGATTTTTAGTAAGTGATAAGTGTTTTTAGCCCATTGAAAAGACTTCTAAAATCACCTTCCAAAACTTTCCCAGTGTGGTTAGATAATAAAAATGATTCTAGCCTAGAAGAACTACTTATTAATGCTGCTTTGAAAGTTTCTTAAGAGTACTTTCATTTAAACTACATTTTTCCCAAGTTAAGATGCATAATCCAACGAGCTAACATTTGCAAAAACTTACGGGCGAGCTCAATGGAAGTTTGTTCATCAATGTCACAGCAAAACCCGAAGTGGGTATCCCAGGAAGCATCATAAATACACATCTGAGCATCCTTCTCACTGACCAAATAATCCCAATTCAAAACAAAATTCAGCAGGAAAAAAAAAAGATGCAAATAAAATCAAACTGGAAAATACGACGAACACCCACCTGCCCAAAACTCTTTCCAACGCTTTGACGTAATAATCGATGACTTCTGGTTTCGAATTGAGCCCTGATGGAGGTCTCTCCATGAGGACCCTCCAATGGCGGTTTTTGCCGAAGGTCGGAGACCATACAGAAGAAGTAGAAGGTGTGGATGTTGAAGCTAAATTAACTGTAACAGAACGGCGAAGCAGAGCAGTGGAGTGTAGATAAGAAGAAGAAGAGAGTGAGAATTTGTTCTTTTTGCTCGGTGATCGAGGGAAATTTATGTTAATGGCAGAGGGTTGGAAATGGGGTTTGTGGGAATGGAATGAGAAATGCTTAGATGTGCTAACTGTGGCTGAGGGAGAGAGCAACTCCATTGGAGCACGCTTCTATGGTGGTCTAGCTCGGTTTTGGTTTGCTTGCAAATGAAGGTGGGTTTCTGGTTTAAAGAAGAACTACATGGGCTGCTTCTTACGAGAATGAAAGGATAATATAACATAACTTGAAATTGTTTTGAGTCTCAAATCTCAAATAATACTATTAATTAAGATTGATAAATTAAGAGGATTCAAGTCAATCAAACAACTTGATTTCATTTTTGTTTTCAAAAAATAAATTCCGTGAGTGAGTGATTGTATTTTTATTTCGTTCTTTTAGGGCGTGGAGTTGGAATCACCAACCTTTAAATGGTACGTAAAAAATTAAAAACATGAACAAAAGTTGAAAATTTTGTGAGGTTTTTTTTTTTTTTTTTTTGACAATAGGATCAATTAGTCATCCATTTACAAGTAAAGAAAACTCGTATCTTATAATTGGCTAAAGTTTTGGTAGGTAAAAGTTGGTAAAAAAAATTGGTGAAAGTTAGATTTACTCTATTTAATGAATGAGGATAAAAGGACAAATTCCTTCTGTGCTTACATCATAAATCTTAGTTAAAGAGGAGAAAAAAACTTATTTCATGAATTTGGACAAGTTTTCTAAATACTTTTTATGTGTCAAGTAGACATATCTAAATGTTCAAAGAAATAAATATGAATTTTTTGTTGACAATTTTTAAGGGTTTGTTTTATAGATGACTCAAAATATTGGATCGATTGTCGATCAAACCCAAATACTTAAAATAAAGTTATCTTAACCTTTTGCCGACGTCAACATTCGAAGCTGTAACACCCTCTTATGTCTTTAAGAACTCAGAAAAAGAAAACATGCGATAAATATGCAACATGGAAAAATGAAGTTCAAATGCATTCCTTAATTGAATTTCGAGGACGAAATTCTCAAAATGGAGTAATAATTTGTAAGACCTAATTTTGGTCTTCTAGCAATTGGATATATGCATTTGATATATGGATTATTCAATTTTGAAATTGTTGATGAAGAAATTATAGTTTGAGACAAAATAGAAATACAAGTAATTTGAAACTTTGAAAATGAAATACAAATTGTATTTAATAAATATATATATTAGAAAAAAAAAGGAAAATGGGAGTTTGTATTGTATTATATTGGAAGGAAGGAAGTTGGAAAAGAATATATATATATTATAAAAATAATAATAATAAAATAAAAGAAGCTTATAGTGGAAGCTTTTGGTTTTAATTTAAAAAAAAAAAAAATGAAAATGAAAAAGAGAGGGAGGAGTGTTCTGGAAAAGGAGGAGAAAAGAAAAAATGAAGAAAGAAATGAAGAGAAGGAGAAAGGGAGAAGAGGAAATTGAGGAGCTTAAGCATGCCAAACATGAAATTGAAAGTGGTGTTGAGAGGCTCAAGCAAGAAGATTTATATTGGTAAGTTTTTTTTTGGGAAACCATGAAAATAGGTGGTTTTTAAAGAGAGTTTTATGGATTTTTCTTTTTTTTGATTGTGGAATTCTTATGGATACTTTGAAATAGGAGGATGAAGTTTGTAGTTTGCTTATGTTATTATGTGGGTATGTTGAAAGTTAAGAAATGGAATTTGGGTATTTGAAATGTTCAATTTTGTTGGGAGGTTGTTTTAATTTTAGGGAAGGAAAGATAAATTAGTAAAGAGAAAAGTTTGCCAAGAGAAATTACTAGAAACTTAATTTAAGAAAGCTTAAAAGATTAGAGAGTTGTAAGAAAAAGTAAAGGTATGGATTGGAAGGAAGAAAAACATAGTGTTGTGGAAGAAGTTGAGAAAATGAAGAAGAAGGGTAATTAGGTAAATTGCAAAGGGAAATGATTGTATGGTATAAAGTGGAGTTATGAGGAGAGAAAAGTGGACTTGAAATTGGATGTCTCACTTGGGAGACATAGTTTGGAAATATAAAAATTATTTATATTTTAAGAAAGGATGGATTGTGGAAGAAAGAGAAGAAAATATTAGTTAATTGGAGAAAATGACAAAATACTTCATGGATTTTGAAAAGAAAAGAATTAGAAATGATAAAATAGTTTTATTTGGGAAAAGACAATTAGTATATTGGTGAATGTTGGGATGAGAAAGAAGGCATAATTTGGAAAATTGGAATAAGGAAAATAGATTGGAAATTAGTTAATTCGATTAAGATGAAATTCATGTTATTTCTCTTTTGGAATTAGTTTGTAAATTGGTGATTTGGTTATTGGAAATTTCAGATTGGACAGAAATTGGACTAGCATATGATTTGAAGAATCGACGTTGATATTTCTGTGAGTGGTTTATTTTTGAAATATTTTCATCATTTAATTATTATGATGGAATTTTCAAGAATTCTTTAATTATATATGATTCTAAAGAAATTGTTATGAGATTTATAGAGAATTATCGAAGATTCTCAATATTTTATGATTTTTACTGAAGTTATGGTTTAGAGATGTTTGAGAAAAATTGTATAAATTTTCAGTAATTTTGTGATTTTAGCTTGAATTATTGTTTTGAGAAATATTGAGATATTTTATGATTATTGAGATGTTGAAGAATTTTAATGTTTATTGAGAAATGTATAAGATTTTTGAGATGTTATCTCAAAGAAAATATGATTTTAGAAATGTTTTATATTATTGAGAGATTTGATTATTATTTGAGAATTTATACATGTTTAGTGTTATTTGAAAATCTCTCAAGCTTATGAGATGTTTTAAGAAAAAGCATGGTTTTCAGAAAGAGTTTGAGAAGTAAAAAGATTTATGCTGGAAGTGGTTTTCAAACCACTAGATCTTTGTACCCATGGTGATTACCCGATATGCTATGAGAATGTGTTTCCATAGTATGCTAGCGTGCTCAGGCCGCAGGGGATGCAGGGGATTGCCGGGGCCATTAGATGCCAAATCCTGGTCCAAATCCTGGACCTGAAGCATTACAGATGTTAGAGTTTGCTTTACGTGCACGTATGACAGAGATATGTTCTGCTATGTATCTGGAAATTACTCGGTACATAGTATGATAGAGATTTGGGTACAAATTTGGTGATAAATTTCACTAGTTATGTTTATGCTTTCCAAAGCTATAATTACGGATTTCCCTATCTATGTTTTTACGAACTTGTGCATATGTTTTCAAGAATTGTTGACTTAAGAGTTGTTGTTTCAAGAGATGTTTATTTACAGACTTTAATGTCTTAAAATGATCTCGAAGGTTTCTAAACTATTCGTGATTTGCATTATTTCACATAGTTATGAACTTATGTTTAGTAAGAAAATAATTTCCTTGAAAATGTATTTTCTTATGAATCACCACTCATTGGGCTTTTTAGCTCATTCTTTTGTTTTTAATTTTTCCACCAGGTTGCTCTTGAGTTTCAATCAGAGATTGCTAATCAGAATCTGCCACTAGTCTTATCAAGTAATTGCATATCATCTTGTGTAAGTAAAGGGAAAATTTTTTACTGTGCTGTTATTGGGGTATCCATAGATAAAGTTAGATAATGAAAGAAGAGATAAATACTTGGCAATAGATTCCATTGCACACATATGGGGTCTACTGCCGTCATAGCTCAATCTAGGTTTGGTAGAGTTAATCTGGGGTGGGTTGTGACAGAAGCAAAATGTTTGATTTGCCCTCAATTCAAAAGGAACAAAATAACAAGAAAGAGAGTGAGATGAAGAGCGAGAGCGAAGGGAAAGAAAGCTAGCGAGAAAGAGAACGAGAAGAAGAGACCGAACGAGAATGAGAACCTCATATGCTGATTTTTTTTCTTATTCCAATTGTTCCTCTCACACACCCTAGCTCGAAACCCCATTTGATTGATTTTCGATCCTCAAATCTCTACTCGGAGGGCCTCGTTTCTTCCTTCTCTGAATAGCAAGTAGTTGTGGTGCAACCCACTTGGGCACCACACAAAAAAAAAAAAAAATTTATGTAGTGCCCACGGTTAGATTGACGTTGGGCCCATCCATACCAATTTCCCAATTTTTAACTTTTTTTTTTTTTTTTGGTATGGAATCCCTTATTTGAGAGTTTTTAATATATTAGAAGTAAAATGAAAATTTTTAAAAGATTAATTGCCACATTGAAAATTTATGTTAAAATTAGTGACTATTTGAGTATATTTAGCTTCAAACAATAACTTAGTTATTTTATAGTCGAACTTAAAAAAAATCATTTTATAGTTAGTTTATGACCCAATCCATCACGAGACTGTTGAGTATATCACAATTAAAATTAAATTTAAATTTGAGGATGTTACTATTATTTACATAAGAATAATATACAAGGCAGAGAAAATTTGAATATTCTCTAATTTGTAAGCAAAACTATTTTCCATTTCATGTAAAGTTTATTATATGATTCAACATTTAAGCATTGTTCAAAAGTGGTGCCTCGTGGTCATCATCCTCCCTGCTTTCATGTCCTTTCGCTTTCAGCAGGCAACAACAATGCCATAAAGAAATCACCTGTGCAATACAAAACCAAAAGAACCCGTAAATCAATCCTTAGAATATTAATCTATTTGAATATAATCAGATTCAACTAAGTTTGCAGCCCTTCGAGTAATATGTTCATGTTAGTTTGGTCCAATCTAAATTAAAATTTAGGTTTAAATACTACTTTGATCATTGTACTTTTGGTTGTGGTTCATTTCGGTCTCTGTACATTCAAAACATCCATTTTGATCTATGTTCTTTCAACTTTTGTTCATTTTAGTCATTGTACTTTCTAAACGTCCATTTTGGTCCTTGTACTTTAAAAAGTGACCATTTTGGTTCATTCATTTTCATTTTTATCTCATTTTCTTTTGATCATAATTTTAGCATGATACTTCACTTGCTAAATTTCTTGAAATGTAGCTATAAATTTGTATTAAAGAGTTTCCATTGTGTATAAAAATTATATTTAAATTTTGACAATAGGGGCCAAATTGGTCACTTTTTGAAAGTAGGGACCAAAACAGACGTTTTGAAAGTACAAAGACTAAAATGAATAAAAGTTGAAAGTGCAGGGACTAAGATGAACCTTTTGAAAGTACAGGGACCAAAACAAATCAAAGCCAAAAGTACAAGGACTAAAATAGTATTTAAACCTAAAATTTAAAAGAAAAACACTAGAATTATGCCTAATAGACCCATACAAAGGCCTTGACCTATTTAACATTTTTTTAAAAATAAATTTTTATGTAGACATTCGTGTCTGATAGGTTTGTAAATTTAAAAAAAAAAATATAATAGGTCAATATCAAATCGAAAGTTTAGGATTTATGGACCATTCTGAGTTTAGAGAGACCCACAAAAACTATAAAAGAACTTATGAACCATGTCTTAAAATATTGATTTATTTTACCTCAACTCAACTCAAACAAATTTATAGCCAACCTTAACCAACTAAAACAAACCTATAACCCGAACCGTTGGGTTAATCAAGTTATTTTAACATGCCTAAGAGAGAAAGAATATTAACTAGTTGAAAAACTTACTGGAAACAAAATTGAAAGTTGAGAGACTGAACTTAAAAGTTAACAAAAATATACATGTAACCGAAAACCGAACCTTAGGATTAGATTGGGTTAATCGAGTTATTTTAACATGCCTAAGAGGAAGAGAGAGAGAGAGGTGTTTTACCAAGCATATGGAGGCACAGACAATGCTAAAGCCTTTACAATCAAAAGGGGCATCACTAGAAATGAACCATGCTGAAATATCAAAAAAGGAAAAAAATGCATTAAGCAAATATAATTGAATCAGTTCCACTTCCAACAAGCACTTAAAGGAGAAGCAAAATGAAAGCCGCTCACAAGTTAAGGGACTCATCACAAGTGGTGACAATAAACTTGCTATTGATTCCACACCTGCAACAAATCCTTGGGCCTTCCCCTGCCATAAAAGATTTAACAGGTACGTTAACGAGAAAATTTTCTCCCCCTACTCCTATTTATTGGTTGCCACGTCAGCATCTTTTAGGAATGATGCAGGGTCTATCTAGCAGTATTAAATAATTATTTACACAAGAAAATTTCTAGTGGAAACATTGGGGTAGGTACTACGTAAGTAGTGGAAAATTTTTCAAAACCTCCATTTCTTTGGATTAGTACCAATAATGGAAGCTCTTCTTTTTCTCTCTTTTCTACATAGGGGTAGTTACTACGAAAGTAGTGGAAAATTTTTCAAAACCTCTATTTCTTTGGATTAGTACCAATAATGGAAGCTCTTCTTTTTCTCTCTTTTCTACATAGGGGTAGTTACTACGAAAGTAGTGGAAAATTTTTCAAAACCTCCATTTCTTTGGATTAGTACCAGTCATGGAAGCTCTTCTTTTTCTCTCTTTTCTAGTGGAAACATAGGGGTAGTTACTATGAAAGTAGTGGAAAATTTTTCAAAACCTCAATTTCTTTGGATTAGTACCAATAATGGAAGCTCTTCTTTTTCTCTTTTCTACATAGGGGTAGTTACTACGAAAGTAGTGAAAAAATTTTCAAAACCTCCATTTCTTTGGATTAGTACCAAAAATGGAAGCTCTTCTTTTTCTCTCTTTTCTACATAGGGGTAGTTACTACGATAGTAGTGGAAAATTTTTCAAAACCTCCATTTCTTTGGATTAGTACCAATCATGGAAGCCCTTCTTTTTCTCTCTTTTCTACATAGGGGTAGTTACTACGAAAGTAGTGGAAAATTTTTCAAAACCTCCATTTCTTTGGATTAGTACCAATCATGGAAGCTCTTCTTTTTCTCTCTTTTCTAGTGGAAACATAGGGGTAGTTACTATGAAAGTAGTGGAAATTTTTTCAAAACCTCCATTTCTTTGGATTAGTACCAATAATGGAAGCTCTTCTTTTTCTCTCTTTTCTACCTAGGGGTAGTTACTACGAAAGTAGTGGAAAATTTTTCAAAACCTCCATTTCTTTGGATTAGTACCAATAATGGAAGCTCTTCTCTTTCTCTCTTTTTCATAGCAATAATGTATTCAGATATGGCAACAGAATAAAAATAATGTATTCAGATATGGCAATAGAATAAAAATAATGTATTCAGATATGGCAAAATAGAATGAAGAACTTTGCTAACCTGATTGGTTGAGCTTGAAGCTTTGGAGATAATGGCAAAAATCTGTAAATGATTTTGAGAATTCAAAAAATTAACGGGAATGAACATATAAATCAATTCATGGTATTGGAAAATGATAGCAAGAGTTCAATTTATTTATTTATTTTATTTTGATACTTACTGCAGGTCTTGCTAGGACATAAATGACTTTAAATGAGCCAGCCAAGTATGCTACCTGAGAGGGGCAAAAACATCTATTACCAAATTGAAAGATTCAAAAAAAGATCATACTTCTCTAGTAAAACAAAATTTTAAGCCCTGTTTATGGTTTCTGATTTTTAGTTTTGAAAATTAAGCTTATAAATATTAATTCCACTTATGAGTTTCTTCGTTTTGTCATCTGAAAATGTTGTCATTTGAAAATGTTTTTGAGTTTCTTCGTTTTGTCATCTAAAAATGTTGTCATTTGAAAATGTTTTCAAAATTCACGTTAAGTTTTAAAAACTAGAAAAAAGTAGTTTTTACAAATTTGTCTTTGTTTATGGAATTTGGCTAGGAATTCAAATGTCTCTTCAAGAGAGATGAAAACTCCAATAAAGAATTGGGAAAAAACAAGCACAATTTTCAAAAATAAAAAATTAAAAACCAAATCATTATCAAACTTGACCTAAGTAATTTGTTTGAGTTCTAAAGTTCTCACACACACACATATATATATATATATAATATGGTGCATACCCATGCTGCCCATGCCAAGCCATAGAACAATGCCTGCACAGCCAAAACAAAAAAAGAAACTTTTAGGACTCTATTATTTTTCTTCATAAGCTTCCCAATCCCTCTTTTTCTTCATTTTCATGAGGCTGGAGCTAACAGGAACATATTAGATGATAAAGGGGAAGTTAAAAATACAATATGAAATGACTCACATAAGCTACCGATGCAAGTATTGCCAAGCATAATATAGCTTCCTCCCCAATCAGTGGATTTATAAGTGGTAGCACCAACATCTGAAAGCAAATTTGATCAGTTTCTTCCCTTGAGTATTGAACTATCTAATCTATCTAACCGATATGAGGGTGACGATTTTCGTTAACGGAGATTGAGTTCTAGGTGGAAGAAATATGTTAAAGTATTTTTATAAGATTAGATTTACCATAGCCCATTAGCTTAAGCCTTTGAATTCAATGGTGATTTAACATGGTATCAAAACAAGAAATCCTGTGTTCGAACCCCAAAGTCATTTCCTCCACCTTCAATATTGATAACCACTTATTGGACCTTGTGAAAATATTCAATAACCCATTGTGAAAATATTCAATAACCCATCAGCTGAAGCTGAGCTCTAGAGTCTGAGACTGATGCTATTTGTATTGGTTGTGTATTAGTTTGTTCTATGAGTAATTGGATTTGATTCAGTCTATTACAGAAAAGGTCTTGTTTTTCAGTTCTAGTTAGAAGGGAATTTACCTGAGTGAAAATTGAGCCTATTCCCACAAGCATCAAGATTTCTGAGTTTTGGTTTTTATCAAAGCCAAAAACTGCCTTCAAATAGAACTGCAGAAGTTTCAAATTATTAGTTAACGATATCATAGAAAAAGCAACTTTAGCTAAGCATTCCACTTTTACAATTCCATGAACTTCATAATTTTAAGGACAATATAATTCACTTCATCAAAGCTTTACCATTAGGACACTAGTGATGCCAGTCATTCCCAACTTTAGGAAGAAAGAAACATAAGTTATGCTCCTAAGTGTTGGACTGCAAAACATAATGGAGCTCTTCAACAATGGACATTAAGAAACAATACTTTGTCCTAAATAGAGAATAAAGTTTGATGAAAATTTGCAAACATGACAGAAAAAACAAATAAGCTAGAAAGACGATACTTGTCGATGACTATTTCTGCTGCCTCTCTCATAGTTCTGTATCGTCTATTGAGAACGTTGATCGTCTTCGACAAGCAACCGGGTTCTCCATCACTCTTTGGCACTGGTTTTACCGTCTCGACCAGGAAGAAATACATGTAAATGGGACAAAAGACCAACAGAACTATTGAGACCTGAAACAGAGAAGTGAATTCCTGATGTGATAAATGGAAAATGAAATGATGAGAGTTAAATCTATGATGGTAAAGAGCTGCGTTAGTACCGAGAAAATGTACTTTACAGGAAGAAACCGCGCTAGCAAATTTCCAACAACATGGGAAGCAGAACAAAGGCCAGTGATCCAACCAAATACTGCAGCTCTTCTACTTTCATGAACAAGATCAGCCTACATTATGGAAAAGCCGAAGAGATTGCTTAGTCTGTAATGTTTCCTTCAAAACAAAAAGTTAAGACCATGATTGATTAAAAACAAATTTTGTTTTAGTTTTCTGTTTCTAAAGATTGAGCTTGCTTACGATAAATCCAAATATTTTAAATTACAGTCAAAATTTAAAAACTAAAAAGAATATTTTCCAAAAACTCTGTTTTTGTTTTCCAAATTTCTTTGAGATTTCAAAGCCGTCTTAAAAGTAGTTAACAAAAGGTTGGGAATACTATTTGGATAGAAGTTAGGAATCTAAGCAAAGGAAAATGAGTAATTAGACAAGAAAATGGTTAATAAAGAGAGGGAGATTCGAGTTAGTGTATTTCTTTTTTGGTTAAAATACCATTTTGATCTCCAAACTTTGAGACTTGTTCTATTTTAGTTCTTGTACTTTCAACGTCCAAATTTAGTCCATGTTTCAATAAATCTTAAAAAAATAGTCCCTACAATTAAGTTATTGTTAACTTTTCCCAAAAAAAATTAGTCTCTATTAGTCTCCCTCTATAAATTTTAGAAACATATTCACACTTTGTCTTTTCTTCTATGAAAATTATTATTGTTATTTAACCAATTTTGATCAAAATGAAAATTTATTGAAAGTAGGGGACTAAATTTGAACATTTGAAAGTATAGAAACTAAAACGAAATGAAACCCAAAAGTAAAAAGACTAATGGCATTTTAACCTTCTTTGATTTTTAAGTACAAAATTGTGGGTGGAAATTTGAACCTACTTATCTTGACATTATTATATGTCTTTATAAAAGAGAAACTAAAAATGAAAATGCTATCAAACAGGGCAAAGAAAATTAAAATAATAATAATAATAATAAATTATCCTTACGGCATATGCAACAGAAATGAAGAAAATGCTGCCTTGACTCAGTATCTTTGATATTGTGCGAAGCACATAGTAAGCATATACATAACTCTTGGATTGATCCCAAACAAGTAAGGCTGAAACCAAAATGCATTAAAAAAAACCTTTAAAATTTGAAAAAATATAAAAATGCATCTGTTTTTCAATAGGATATGGAAATAGAAACATACCAAAAGGAAAAATGCTTGTTGATATTGTTAGTAGTAGTAAAGGTTTTCGACCATACTCGTCTGCAAGCTGACCAAGCAGTGGAAGAACCACCATTTTGAAAATGCCAACGACCTGTAATCCAAAACAGAAAGCTAAGAACATCGTCATTTTACCTCAGTATCAGTTCCATGGCATTAGGATATGGATAATCTTGTGCATTTTTCTTTCTAAGTCCTGAAGACAAGGCCCGGTGAGGAATAAAAACGGCTAAAATCTCCGAATATAGTAAGGGTATGTTTGGGAGTGATCTTAGAAATAGTGATTTTAGTGATAATGATTTGTTTATGAATGATTTATTAAAAGTGATTTTCATATAATCATTTTAATGTTTGGTTCTAAGGGTAGTTGGGGGTGACTTTTGAATAAGTGAAATAGGAGGAGATTTTTTTTATAAAAAAAAAAAAAATTTTGAAATAGTAGTCATTTTAAAAACTTAATCCCTCGTAATGGCTGGACAAAAATCACTTGGGAATGACTGGAAATCAAGTGATTTCCGATTTTTCTCGAATCACTTATCTAGTATTGCCAAACATCACCATTTTAAAATACAAGTGATTTTAGGCATGACAAAGGTGATTTTGGTCATTCCAAAATTATTCCCAAACATGCTCTAAGTTCAACAGTTGAATGAATGTGTAACTATTGCAAAAAATAATTTAAGTATTGCAAATGTAGATTTATTCACTACCAATGCAACTAAAGTTTCCACTAAAAAAAAAATGGAGAAATGTTGGCCACAAAATTTATTGGGTTCTATCTTTATTGAATGAAATATTTGTGGGTCCAATCAAAGAGTGCAAAACCAAAAATCTGGTTTAGTGATCTTGATGATCCCTAAACAGTGATGAATGATGATAAATGTACAAGAATGTTTGGCTCTCAGGAAATGCTGGGAAGGAAATGGAAATGATTAAAGCTATTGTAATTTTCAAATTCTGGGAGTATTATAATCTAGAAGAACAGTTTTAGTCAAGTTTTCAGCAGCTGAGAAATGCTAACTAGAAGAATTAAGGAAAGGAAAGATGCATGCAGTATTACTTACCAGGAAACAAGCATAGTATTGAAATATTTGAACTTTTTGACTTTTGTGTAAGAATGGAAGCAAATACAGTGGCAGGCATAAGGCCAATAAAAAAAAGTAAAGAGCTTAAAAGGGAATGGATTCAACTATAGTGGTGAGAGAATTTAAAATCCTATGAATTTCCTAGACAACCAAGTACAGAGCGGCCAGCAGTATAAAGTGGCTTGACAGCATATATAGTGGCCAACTACCTAGAATTTCTTTGGCGGCTAGGTGGATACTATGAGCCTAGTCGAGGTAGACACCTTCAGATTAGTCGAGGTAGACGCAAATTGGGCCGAAAACTTAGGGATATAAATTTTTTTTTAAAAAGTGTTAGGTTGCCAAGAAGAATGATAAGAAGTCTGCATATTACCAAAGTGATCACTGAAAACAAACTGAAAACATCAGAAACAAAAACAGAGAAATTCAACAGCTAAGTATCTAAAAAGATGGAAAATTTACCGTCTGCTCAGTTCCATTGAAGTAAATAGCTTGAGGGCAAGTGGGGTTGCCAGGACAAAGAGCGTTAGTGACAACATCAACAAGAACAGAAACAGTCATTTCTTCAGCAATCCAATGGACACATAATGGCAACAACAAGTGAACCAAAGGCCTCAGCTCTCCAAACCCACATTTCCAGGCCGCCATATGCATCTTCAAACTCAAAAACCTTGCCCTCTGAGCACTAATCAAGACAAATCAACACATATATATCAGGAACTTTTGCAGACAAAGACACTGTTGTCTGTATTGTTCTGAAAAAACAGATAAAACGGCTGTTAGATACAAACAAAACCAACTGATACCCAAGTTTTCAGTTAAAGGGAAATAATTGAGAACGAAGCTAAATTTAAGAGAGGGGTTGGTAGAAGGAACCTGATTGGTTGAATTTAATAGGAGATGGCTGCCGCTGTAATTAATGGAACAACAGTGTGATTATATAGGAAATTTTGGGAAATTTTGGGGACGTAGAAGGTAGTTGGGTTAATGTGGCAGCTGGGAAAGCCATGCGCGCGCACGAGTTGGCGTCTGGAAGGCGTGTGGCGTTGCATTGGATGCGCGTGGAAGGCATCGATGAAGTATGAAGCATGCCCTCTTAGACTATCCACTACATGGGCACACGGCCACTTTCATTCCAACTTTTTTTTTTTTTAATTAAGAACTTTTGTGTATCTAATACGTTTTTTGATTTTAAAACGTATAATTTTAAACTTTCAATTTTGTGTCTATTAAGTCCATAAATTATAAAACAGTATTGAATAGGTCTAATACTTATTAGACATTAAATTGAAAGTTTAGAAACCTATTAACTATTAAACACTTCTAAAATTTAAGGATATCTCAAACACAAAAGCTAATCTTGCGAGTCGATCGTCTAACCTTACAAAGTCAACTTGGGCTTGATTAAAACATCTACCTTCTCTAAAAGATCGTATGTTCAAATTCTTACTTCCATATTTGTGGTATGCGTAACTTTATTTTGGAAAAGAAAAACGGTTTGACCCAACAATATTTGATTACTTCATTCCCGTTTGATAACGACTTGATTTTTTGTTTTTTGTTTTTTGAGCATGAAGCCTATAAATACTACGCCCATCTATTGAGTTTCATTAGTTTGTTATCCACTTTTTACATATGTTTTCAAAAAAAATAGCCCACGTTTTGAAAATTAAAAAAAAAAAAATAGTTTTCAAAATTTTGTTTTTTTTTTTTGGAATTTAGCTAAGAATTCAAATGTTTTCTTAAGAAGATGAAAGTCATTGTAGAAAAATTATGAGAAAACAAGCACACTTTTCAGAAACCAAAAACCAAAAACTAAAGGTCATTTTATAATCATTTGGTTTTTGAAAATTAAGCTTGTTTTCTCCCAATTTCTCTACAATAGTTTTCTTCTCCCTTAAGGAAGCATTTGAATTCTTAGCCAAATTATAAAAACAAAAACAAGTTTTTGAAAACTACTTTTTTTTTTCAAAACTTGGCTTGATTTTTAAAAACGTAGGTAAAAGGTAGACAACAAAACAAGTAAATCTATGGATGTGAGTAGTATTTATAGGTTTAATTTCCAAAAATCAAAAATCAAAAACCAAATGGTTATCAAACGGGACATAAATGGTTATTAAACAAGGCTAAAATAATTATAAGATTTTAACATTTCAAAGTAGCCACTATGGGTTTGAGATCCCATTCCTCCAAAATATTTTTGACACTAAATCCAGTCATTATTTTGTTGTGGTTTTTTTTGTACAACAAATATGAGAATATGAAAATTTAAACCACCGACTTCAAAAAAAGAAGTATATGTCAATTACCATCGAATATATCTCACTTTGGCAAACCCATAGTCATTAATAATGTGTCGCTAAACTTGATTTTAATTGGAGCAATATAAATTTTAAAATTTTCATTGTGCTTATTAAATAATCAGACCATCGAGTATATCTCACTTTGACAAACCCACAGTCATTAATAATGTGTCGCTAAACTTGATTTTAATTGAAGCAATATAAAATTTAAGACTTTCATTGTGCTTATTAAATAATCAGAAGAAAGTTAATTGATTTGGAGAAAGTTAAGAGTTTGTATAATTAATTAACGTTTTTACCTCTTGTAATAGTGTTTGTTATTGTCAATAATGGATCTTTCCTGATATGGAAAGGTGTAGAATTTATAATTGGCAAATAACTTAAGAGTTGAAAAACTTTCAAATCCATGGAGGAGGGAGACTCCCTCCATTCGCAAGCGATCGTGAAAGCATAATTTGCAATGAATGTGGTTGATATTTAAAATTTTCCAAATAATTAAAAAAAAAATTGCCCATGTGATGGGCAAAAAGAAAAAAAAATGACGGTTTTGTGCCGATAAAATTAACTTTGTAGACGAGAGGCTTGAAAGTGACTAAAGTGCCTAGTGGACATACAAAGATTTGGCCAATTGGAACCCACTCCAATATGCAATAAAGAAACAAAACTAGAGCCTTGATAAAAATTTATAACCAAATGGAGGTGGGGATTTGAACCCCAAATTCTTGATCGAAGGTATGTGTCTAACCACTTTAACTATGCTCGTTGACATCAAATCTGCTTTCAAACTAAAAAAATCACATACAAAAGGATATTCAACTACAATACAAGACAACAAGGCTAAATTTAAAAAAATAATAATAATAAAATAAAATAATCTGAACTTGCCATTTGATTAAAAAATATCTATATTCTTTCAAAAGTTGTAATATGACCTTGACCACCATACAAATAGAAAAACCGTTAGCATGGATGAAAAGTCAACTGAATATTGTTGTTTCAAACTTAATTTAAGTAAGCATCCAGTCATCACCACATCGTTTCAGGTCACTGTCATGTCAATTTTTCGTCCAACATTCTAACAAATTTCTATTCCAATGATAGTTTTGAAACATTTATGAAAGGTCAAAAGTAACATTGCAACTTTAAAAAGAACAGAATTTTTTTTTAAAAAAAATGCAAAATTCAGGGATTTTTTTTTTATAATTTAGCCCTACAACAAAACCTAAATCAGCTCCCAAAGAGGTCCATGTCATGAACCTCCAACAAAATCCGAGAGAGAATATTCAACTATACCAAATTGAAAGTTCTTTCAGCATCAAAAGTTATTGGGTTAGGTTCACTCACATGAATTTGCCTTGTCGATCCAGAGCCTACAGAAACAGGCCGGTTGATGCAGCATGCACTGACCATGAATAATTAGGTCGAAGATACATATATATATAACTGAACTTTCATTAAGAAAAAATAATGAAAAAATAAAAGAATACAGGAAGAAACAAAAACAGCCCAAAAAAGAGGCAAAGAATGAACTTTAAGAAATTACAGGCAGATATAAAGGAGCAACAACATCCATGCTTTTTAACCTGCATTGTCGAAAAGATTAAGCAACCAGGCAATAAAGTTCCGCATTAATAGTGTCAAGCCTCCAACTAAATTTTATGGAAAAAAAAAAAACGAAAATCTCTACCTAGAGAAAAATGGCTTCTACTGCCACATTTCTCATCCTATGAGATGGTAACATTACAAGCAATATTTGAAATTGTTTCAACATTCCAGGATGTAGACAAAAATATTATTATTGAATGAACAATCGAATCTCTCTTACATTATCATATATGTTCGTCAAGTCCAAAATATGCTATGTCCTTGAAATCCCAGTTACATTTTTCGATATTCACAGACTTCTTTTCTTAGCTAGGAATAAAAGTTACATGGGACTCTAATCTATAAACCATGAAATAATTTAACCTCAACGGCCTTTTTATTCTGCATAAAAACAAGTACCCGGATGGTCACCCTCAAGATCAGTGTTGTAGCTCAACCTAACAAAGAATGAATCGACCAACTCGTATGGGTTACCCTTAAGATCAGTGTTGTGGCTCATCGTAACAAAGAATGAATCGACCAACTCAGCTTTTACTCCATCTGGCTGGTAGACTTTACATCCTCTTCATCGACGTCAAATTCTTGTTCCACGCCCTTCACCTATAAATTGAGAATAGGCATTCAGATCATAGATGATCCAAAAAAAAAAAAAAATCGGGAAGTATAAGAACAAAAGAGGAGGAAAAGGCCTCTATATTAGAATTGGGCTAAGCAGCTCTGAAACAACTTTCTATTTCTATGTTCTCCCTTTAAAGTGATCCTCTACATTGACTCTCTAGGGTGCAATACCATTTTTCCTGATCAAATATGCTCCGTTTGTCAATGCATTCTTGTTTATCCAAAAAGAGCATGTTGCATTCCATATGATTCTTTTCAGTAAAACATGAATAGTAGTTAATTATCTTGCATATAACAAGTCTCCATTAATACGGTCCCTAGAAGAAGTTGACTATTATGGAGGGATAAAGAAGTTGGAAAACCAACTGTTCTTAGTCATAACAATAAGATTCAATCTCAATTATATAGATGCAATGTCCTTCCACTCCTACTATCTAAAAAGAAACAAAAAGTCCTTCCATTCCAGATGGTGTATATTCAGGCTCAATACTTCCTCAACTAAATGCATATAGGAAATATGCTTGAAGGACACCTCGGGCATCATATAAAAGATACTGCCAGCATAAAATATCAGGAAACAACAGCAATCAATATGCATGAGCAATTGTGCCAGAAAGGCTCGCGAGGACAAACCTACCTGTGCAAGTGGAAAATTGGATATGCTTTTCATTGAATATGAGGTTACTACAAATATAAACGATCATATAACCCTCACCTCAGGTACATAATGCATCAACATGTTTTCAATGCCAGATTTTAGAGTGACAGATGAGCTTGGGCAGCCACTGCATGCTCCTTGCATTCTCAATTTGACAATGCCAGTTTCTCTGAAGAAGACAGAAATCTCAAAATTCAATCGATATAAGCAATAGGATACTTTACAAAACACCTTTAACTGAATCCAGCAAAACCTACTCATCATATCCCCTGTATTCAATATCTCCACCATCATCTTGCACTGCTGGTCGAATACGGGTCTCAAGCAGCTCTTTGATCATAGCAACAGTTTCAGAATCATCCTAAAAAGTAGGCACAAGTGGACGGATCTATTAGGAACTGAGTTGAACCAAACTACTAAATAATAAAAATATATGACGTTTCAAATTCCAACATGACAAACATATCTTTTAAGGAAAGATTCAATACTTGTAGCATGGCAAACAACCACATGAGGTCAAACCTCAAATTAAATATTATTTAAGAAAATTTGACATCTGATAGAAGACATTGACATACTCATCTTTAGATAAGTAACTCAACTTCATTAAGTAGGCATGCTCATTTTAATAACAACTAACAAGAGTTTCATTGGTTGAAAACAAAAAATACAATTGGAGTAATTTTATGTAATTCAGTTTCAATTCTCTAGGTCTCCAAGTGGCACAATAGCTTAAAGCCCTCATTTTGTATTAATGGAAAATCCCACTCCTTAACAACATGATGGAAAAAAAGGTTACTAATTTGACTAAGAGAAAATTGAATGTACATCAAAAAGACCAATATGGAGGAGATCAGAAAACAAGTTCTTAGCCAAAGTTGAATCCAACGGAGTAAGATTATAATATAGTAAGTTCAATTAGAATATTGTGCAGAAGTTTCAATAGAACTGCAAGACACCACATTATGCTATTAATACCATGAGCCTCAAGTACATTTAATCTGAAGTATGATGATGTTAAATGTTCATGTTTCTATATTAGTATTTAAGGAACAATTAAAAAACTATGCATATAAATTAGTGTGGTTTCACCAAGGAACTCTCATCCGACCTTGCATTACATTACACAGAGTATAGCAAGAGAGGAAAAAGAACATTATAGAAATGCATAATTTGCTATCAAAACACAACCTAATATAAAATTACCATAAACATCCCCAGAGAAAAAAGAAAAAATATGTAAGTGCATCAACTTGTTGAACACTAACTAGTATTTTTTAGTTTGGAGAAAGAGAGCAATATGTGATCTATAAAATTAATTAGTTTCTGTGCATTAATTTGCAGTTAGAATTTAGAAGACATACTTCATTGATGGCTGTGTCCATGGCAGCAGCAGTTTTAGAGTCTAGAAACAGTGGTTGCCCAGAAGAATAGAAGTCCATGATTGCGGCAAAAATTTCGGGCTTTAGGAAATCCCAAGAAGCATCATTTGATTTTGTCACAGTAACAAAATCTGATCCAAAGAAGACTCGGACAACACCTGCACAAGCAATCAATTAAGCCCCACGCCAGGCATCAATAAAACCAGTGAGGATACTTGTAAACCATCACCAAGTCATTGTAACAATTAAAAATCAAACTAACAATTCAACAATGTCCTTACATATGGGAAACATGAAGCGAAAAGATTATCATTAGAGTTGGTTAAATTAAATGGCATGGTTATTTTTGGTAAGGTAACCAACCACACATAACCTAGACCTAGATTAGTAGCACTTATTCATTATGCCACACAACTTTTCTATACTAAGCTGGCTATAGAGTGATAAATAAAGATATTCCATTGCTCGGTTTTCAATTGCAAATTTGCGAGAGGTGAATGCTAAAAACTCAAATCAAAGTGATCAACAATGTGTCTATGCAGCCATTCAAGTCCCAAATGCTTAGATCAAAAAATTCTTATGCACATGGTGAGGTTCCAGGACTCTATTTAACTTGTATCTCCTGCGATAGAAAATGAAAAGTAAAAATATCGAACCTATAGGGAAACTATAATTACATAAATTCTCTCCTTGAACAGCCATGGGAAAATGTCCTGCCTCCTCCACCCCTACCATTCTACTACATGAGAACTATTCATCGTGAACATAGTACACCAGTAGTCAGTAGCCCACGTTTAGACTAAATACTGATTTCACTCATTCAAAGTCCATAAATCAATCAACACAATCAAATAAAAGACAATGTTAACGACTTAAATAACTTCATTTTAGAAAACAATCATTTTCATAGAGAGAGAAGAAACACCCTAGTTCAAACTCGCAAATTGAAAACTAGGAAAAACAACAATGTACACTAAGAAAATCTCACTATCGGTATCATTTTGAACGTTCAATTATTAACATGTTTTCTGAAACCCAGTCTTCATATTTAGGAAATTAGATGATAATTAAAGGAATTCATACCCAGAAATCATAATATAGCCGTGAAAGATAAAATTGAAAAACGCGGTATGGAGTTCAAAATGAATAAAAATTTTGTTAAGTAAAACCTTGGAAAAATGGGGGGGAAAGGGGGGAAAGGGGGGGACACGCAAAAAAGGGGAAAGAACACCCTCAATGTCAATGTTGATATATTTCCAGACCTCTAAAGATCAACAGCTATGGTCTCTTTGACGCGTAAGAAAATGCAGGTATACATCTTACAACTCCTTTAAAAAGGAAGAGGAAAAAGGAAAAAGGAATTTCCAAAACGAAAGTCCAACAGAAATCCAAAAAGATAATACAAGTTCAGAACATGTACCATCAACACCATATAGGGTTTTCGCTAGTGGGGAGTTCATAGCCGAACGCGCATTAGGAAAATCAGCACTCCCAACTTCCATAACAGGCTTTCCAGGGTAGAACATGAGAGACGAAGGATTGGGTGTAGATTGAGTTTCGATGAACATTGTTCTCCTCTGTCCTGAATGTAACAAAATACAATAGATGAAATACACTTGATACGCAACTTTTCTATTGATAGTTCATCAAAATCCACGCACCTCCGAATTGGTTCCATTTCCAGGAGCGCAAGTAAGAATTGGAGCAAGTTCTAGACGATACAGAACACGAAGCAGCTTCTTCACCGCCAAATAGAGAAGAAGTTGCTGCAGCGGAAACGAATCGGATCTTCCCAACTCCTCGAGAATCCAATCTTGGAATTCTTCGAGCTCGCACAATCAAGCTTCCCAATCCCCTCATTCTTCCCAGTTCTTGCAAAATGAAGTGTTCTTCTTGTTAAATACCTAGCGGTGAACAGCGTGGTCCTGACGCAGAGTTTGAACGTCGGTTCGGTTTGGGTCTCGTGCTTGCCGGTCCGCTTTGCTATGGCTTTTTTCGATTCGGTTTGGTCTAGGGTTTTTTTTTTTTTTTTAAAATACCATTTTGATCGTAGTTTCAAATGTCTAAATTTAGTTCATGTACTTCCAATAAAGCTTAAAATTGGTTAAATAATAATAATGATTTTCATGCAAGAAAATACACGATGTGAATATATTTTCAAAACTTATAAAGGGAATGCTAATAGAGACTAATTTAGAAAAAAATTGAACAATAAACTAACAATAGATATCAATTTTAAGCTTTATTGAAAGTACACAGACTAAATTTTGACATTTAAAAGTACACGGACTAAAATAGAATAAAATCCAATACCAACCAAGGTTCAAAATGTCGATGTCGATGGAAATGTCGAGGTCCAAAATTTATGGAAATGTCGAGGTCCAAAATTTATGGAAATGTCGTTGGAAATTTCGGTGGAAATTTACGAAAATCGTGGAAATTGATGGAAATTGTTTGAATTAGCCAATGAAACGTAGATTTTGACTTAATTATACTATAATGGACTATTTTTAAGCATCACATCTAAAAATTAAGATAATATTTAGATATAAATGTCAATTGAAAAATTGAAATGTCGATGCGAGTAGGAATTTGAAAAAAATATATATGGAAATTGATTTAAATTATTAAAATTATTTCATGAAACCTTAATTGTGAGTCGTGACTCAATTATAGTATAATTGATTACTCTTAAGTCTTAACATCATATATCTAAATATATATAATATTTATATTCAATTAGACAACTATGAAGGAAATTTGAGAAAATTGGAATGAATTTAAGAGAATTTGAGGGAATTTGAGAGAATTGGAGGAAAATTAAGATAATTGGAATTGGAGTGTAGAAATTATTTGAACCTATTATCTAGCGCTTCGAATGACCAAGTACGAGGGTCTCGCTATATTTTGTAATTGCTCTTATCTAATTGCTCTCTGTATTTTGTACTCAATTTCTCCTCAATATAATAAAATTATCTCTCCCTCTACTTGTGGACGTAGGCTATTACTTATTATTTATTAACAAAGAAAAGATTAAATTCGAAAATATAATAATAATAATAATAATATAAAAACCATGCTTTCATGTTTGAAAAAAAAAAAAAAACTCGAAATATGGACGACATGTCGTCGAAATGGGGGGGGGGGGGGAACGACATCCCCCCCGGACAACATGTCGAAATGTCGGTCGACATTTCGACATGTCGACCGAAAATTTTCACCTTGATACCAACATAGTATTTTGACCTTTTTTTTAGTACAAGGACATGTTCGATTGGTAACTAGTAATAGTAACGAATAAAAAAATCGTTGTAAATAGAACTAAGAGAAAATTACCTTTTTAGTCACCGAGTTTTTAGTACTTGGTGCGTTTGGTTCTTGAGTTTTTAAAATAGACATTTTTAGTCTCCAAGTTTTTATGAATAGGTTTAAAAGGTCCCTCAAATTCTAGTACTCAAGTAGTATGAAAATTTTTTCACACTACTCTCATTTATTGCTTGCCACATCAGCATCTTTTTGAAAATTATGTGGGATCCACAAGTATTAAACACAAGTATACCTCAATTTATCACACTCTTGGGGTACACCCCTATTTCACTAACTCTTTTGTGTATAAAATCAATCAATGTTATTACTATTATGTTAATGGTCTTAATACCTTGACCAATGTGAACAAAGGGAGTATGATATTCTCATAATACTATAAATGTTTTCCTGTTAAATGTAAACGAAGAGTTGACTGTGCTAATTAGGTGCTCATGTGGTTGTTGACTAGGCTTAAAAAAAATTGTCCAAATGTACTTTCAATTTTGATTAAACTAATTACAAGTTAAAAAAAGATGAAGCCAAAAAATCGAAATTTCATGGCGTACGAACTGTGAGGGGAAGACTTGGTTCCACCAGCTAGTCTTCTTGCGTACGAATTCAGACTAGTGAGGATTCAATTCCACCGTTGAGGCTGCGATTCCAACGGCGAGGCGCGAAGAAACGTTAGAGACTCGCATAATATTCTCTCATTTTGGGCGTGCGTAGAGCAATCCCTTGTCGTCTTCTTCTTCTTCTTATTCTGCTTGCCCAATTCTGATTCTCTTATGGGTTTGAATCAGAAATTTGCTGTTATTCTGGTCTCCAGTGCAGCTGTTTATGGGTATTGTTGGGTTTTTGTTCGTTTCTTATTTGTTATATAACAACATTGTGGTATGTTTTTTATTTTTTGGTTCTGATGTTGGAAATGGTCTGAGTTTTTTTGGGATTTGGGTTTCTGGGTTCGTTTGAGAAATCGATTTTCTTATCTGGGTCGTGCTTATTTTTGCATTCTCATTAGAGTTTTAGCCTTTTTCTGTTCAATTAGTCATTTTATTATTGTGAAGTCTAAATATCAATTATATGTTTAATTAAAGGCTGTTGATTAGAGTTGCAAAAGCTCAAGTAGATGAGAGTTTAATCCGCAAGAACCTATGATAAGGTTTTGCAATGGGGCATCTCAACTTAGAGAAGAAATGGTTATTTCCTCTTTGGATAAGCTATGTAATATGCATATTCCTCATTGTCACCTCCTTCATCGTGGATCTAATCTATGATTTTGCGGGTTGCTTACTTGGTTTCGGGGTTGAAAGGCAACTTGGAGAAGCTATGGAGATTGGCCATCGGAGTCGAAGAATCATCGATGGAAGTTATTGATCAGCTTTGCCATTGCATTTAAAGGTGGCTTAAGGGTTTGCGATTTGCGAGCATTCCATTTAAGGGCCTCACTTTTTTAAACTTGTAATTAGTTTAAACAAAATACACTTGGGACAATTTTTTTAATCCCGATCAGCAGCCACATGAGCACCTAATAAGCCTGACAACTTTTCGTTTACGTTTAACGGTTCTGTTAGTGATGAGGGAACTTTTAAACCTACTTTTAAAGATTTTGAGAACTAAAAAGATTCATTTTAAAAATTCAGTGACCAAATGCACCTAGTACTGAAATTTTGGAGACAAAAAAGTTTTCAATTTTATTTTTAATGCATGGAAACTTTTTCAACTAAGTTTTTTGTTAGGACAAAATATTACAAATAGTTGATAAAATAATGTTAAATATCACAATATACTTTCTTAATTGGGTTTACAGTACTATATGTTTTAAATAGGATGAAATAAACATAAAATTTCTCTTATCTCACAAAAAAAAAAAAAAAAAGAAAAAAGACATCAATTTTCTCCACAAAATTTAAAGCTTACTAATTTAAAATTAACATGTCTCATTAAATAGTGAGCTATACAACTAAGAATATATTCTGTAGTACAAGTACAACTGTCGGTAAATAAAGACCCAGAAAATAAATGAAAAATGTAGTGGCAGAATTGTCGTACTGAACTGAAATTATTCATTATTGTTATATTAATGTGAACCATTAAAATATTGTTATACTAACCATTAACAATGTCATAAAAATCAGTTAATATACATTATTTCTTTTAAAATTCAGTGATGGCAATGACTTATTTGAAATATACATACACACATATATGATATGATATTCAAACTTTTATAAGCTATGAGAATTGAAAATACTCCAATTTTATGGACTAAAACATATATTTAATTAAGATATATATATATATATTTGCATACAAAAAGTGGACCAAAACGATCCTTTTTTTTTGCTTATATTTACAAAAGAAAAAAGGAGAAATTATCAATTAAGTAGTCATTAAACAAATTGCTAAAATTTATTAATTAAAAATGATCATTAAATTATTATTTTATTAATAAATCTAGACACTTTAATATGTCATTAAAAAATGAAATTGGACGATAAAGTGTGTACCATTGCAAAATTCTTGACATTTTTTTCCATCCATTTTACAATGTTTGACCGTTGACTGCCAATCAAGCGATTATATATAAAGAAAGAAGAATTTATCGTTGCAGATTTGACAGTGCTCAGCAATCCCATGGCGATGGCGGGAACCAATTCCCTCCACAGCCTTCTCGTTTCGTCTCCTCGAAGCAATCCAGCGCCCTTCCATTTCCAAATTTCTCGTTTCTCCTCTAATGGCGCTCTATTGCGTACCAGTTCTCTCGCTTTGAATCGCAAACGCCAAATTTCTAGACCCATCATAGCCTGCGGATTGCCCAATAAGGTTACGTTCTCTTTGTTTGGATCTTTGTCAGTGGTTTTTCTTGTTCCGGTCTGGACTCTGTTCGCTGACATGAATTATGAATGTCGAGTAAAAGGAATTTATATCGAATTCAACATAAGTTTTATCGGTCACGAAACTGTTACGTCGATTTCTTTTCGCCGATTGTAATGGTTTTGAGACGAGATTTCATCACTGTGTTTCAGAAAGACGACGGTGGAGGGATAAACGAACCTACCGGTGTTTCGGTTTCAGGAAACGAGGTGTTCAAGGCTTTATCCAATTTTGCAAATAATAATTTTCTTCCTCTAGGTAAGGGTTTCGTGTTCGTTATTTCCCTTCAACTGAAATGATAATCATTCGTCAGTTTATCGTGTTTTTGTTCCTTCCCCACCCCCCAATTCAATATGCAGTTCTTGTCACTGGTGTAGCAGCAGGAATTGCAAATCCTAGTCTTGGCTGTCTTGCTGATAGGTACTATCTCTCAAAGTTTAGCACATTTGGGATATTTGTCATCTCAGGTTAGGAACTTTTACTAACTGTCCATATAAACTGTAAATTATGTCATGTAATCCGTTATTTTATTTATGATGTGATTACGCAGGGTTGACATTGCGTACTGCAGAAGTTAGTGCTTCAGTGGAGGCATGGCCTGTTGCAGTCTATGGGCTTGTATGATTCTGACTTATAATCTTCCATTATATTTTTTTAGCTTGTAAGTTCATTCTTTGAACGTACTTGTGTTTTTCATTCTTTGAACGTACTTGTGTTTTCTCGATGTTTCTAATTATGTTATTTCCCTTTCATATATATATATATATATATATATATATTTTGTTGGAACAAGTTTTACTTTTTGTATGTGAAAGCCCAAGCATGTGTCTATTTTCTATTGTTGGCAAAGTTACTTCCCGCACTCGTGAAAATTCATTTTGTTATCTGTTTCATCATTTTTTGATGCTCATGTATTTGGAGTGATAATGTGATTCGTGTTACGTGATTTCTTATCATTTTAGACTTTTATTTGTTCATCCTGATTTTAGCACTTAGTAGACTAGTTTGAGGAGGTTTTCTACAATGAAGTTGGATGTTCAAGTTTTGTACACTAAAGTTGGATGTTCAAGTTACAGAGGACTTTTTTTCTGTGTGTTAGCCGTTGGGGGTGGGGTGTGATGGTTGCTCTTTTAGTACTTACTCTCCTTGTGTTTGGCATAAATAAAGGGATCAAAGAAATACTACAGATCATGTTCACTAAGAAATGACTCGAAATTGGATCTTGGTCTATTTTAGATTGTTCCTTTTAATCGTAATGAAAGATGTTTATTTGTCCCTCATTTATTTTCCAAATAAATTGAAGAACCTTGTTCATGGGTAGGTTTTATGGCATACTCAGTTCATGGGTATGCTTTGCACTATTGTTGTATCAATTTTGGTATATTTGTTAAGCTTGTATTCACTCTTTCTCTATTGTTTGTTGTCAGGCTTCGATTCTTTTGCTTACTCCATACTTTTCCAGGCTGATATTACAAATTCATCTTCAACCTCAAGAATTTGTGACAGGTTGGTTTATCAAACTATTTTTAGCCATTGAATGACAAGTTAGACATTTGGTTATCTGTCCCTTATAAAAAAAAAAAGGACCTGTTAGCCATTCAGATTTTCTCTGCTTGAAAATTGAAGTTGCTAGCTTCATGATGTAAGCATAATACTCCGAAACTATGATTTGTTTTGTATTCAGAAAAGAAACATTAGAACTATCACATGCAATGTTAAAATGAGTTATAATTTGATAATACTTGCATTAGCAGGAAATTCTAAATGGTTTTCTCCTAGAACATGAACAATATGTCGGTGTAAGACAGATTTTAAATTGGTAATCATAGTTTTATCGAGTTTCAGTTTGGTCTAATAAAGGTTCGTGCAGTGACCATATGTGCTTCCTAGTATTTACTTTACTAAGTGATCCAGTTAGCCTTAACCAAACTCAATGGACTGTTTGCATGGATAATTGAAAATTCAGCCATTCAAAATATACTCATTTATACAAGTGGCCTACTTTTTCCAGATAGAAAGAATGTATTATGCAGCCAATTTAAAAATTTTATGAGGATTTAAAAAATAAAATTGTAATCACTGTTGGTATATCATTTCTTCTTAGGTTAGAGTGTGTCCACTTTATCCTTTATCTGGCAGCAAATGGTCTCTACTATTGCTTCAAATTGATGTTATCGTAATAGGAACTGGTCATAGAGAACAAGGAGGCAATTTAATACTTCCTATTTGATGTGGAACTCTAAGAAATTACACTCTGATTTGACATAAAATTGCAAATACCTAGCAGGCAATTTTGTAAATATTTTTTTTAGATAAGAAACTCAATTTCATTAATATGGATTAGTATCGATATGGAACTCATTCCTTGAATTCTTTTATGGTTTACTCTCTTTCATTTTTGAATAAGGAATCAACTTTCCCTTAAACCCACCATCTAACCCATTGTCTCTCCACTGTTTATAGGATTAGCAATATTTACCTGCATGCCTACTACATTATCAAGTGGTGTGGCACTAACTCAGGTATGAAAGTTACTTTTTGCCCCCCTCCCCCCAGAAAAAAAAAGTCAATACTCTCTGTTCTTGTTGCATTTATGCTTTTCAAACTCAGCTTGCTGGTGGGAATTCTGCACTTGCTTTGGCAATGACAGTGATATCAAATATCTTGGGAATATTGGCTGTGAGTTGAAGATGTATCCTTAGCTTTCTTTTATTCAAGTATCTAAGAATGAAAAGAATGGTATAAACTTAGACAAATCATTGTACTAATTTTCTAAATCCGCTTTCAATGCTATTTTTCTCCAATCATTCCATAAAATTGTACATTAATTCTAAAGCATGGTCTTTTCCAGTTTTTAATCACCTTAATGGTCCTTTATATGATAATTTTTGGTTCGAGTATAATCTGCATTTATGGTGGATGTCCTAGCACCAAAATATAACCACAGGGTACCTAACTTTGATCAATTGTGTATCCCAGTCTCTAATAGTTATGCTTCACGTGTCAGTCACTGCATGATGTTTAAAATCATCTCTCATAATCCTTTCTTAAATGTTGAGGATTGCTCCACACATGCTTCTGTACACCCGGTTAGGTTGCAAGGTGAGTCAAGATTAGCTATCGCAGAATTTAGCCAAATCACCGTTTGTGAAGTGATCATTAGCCGAATGTTTAATATCCATTGAATTAGTTCAGTTTAAGGACACTAGCCAACAGAAGAGCCAATGTTTTTTTTTTAATTATTATTTTAGAAGAAACATATTGATTATAAGAACAAATAGTACAATCTTCCAAACATCCAAAAATTTCCTCTAGCATTTCTTTCCAGCCACTTTTTTTCTCCGCACACTTGAAAAGGGCACAGAAGCCGGAGGGAGTTGACACGGATTTCCTATTGTTCTTTCTCTTTCATTCCTTTGAGATAAATAAGTGTTTTAAAAAGCCTACTAAGGCGCATGCCTGGGCCCAAGGCAGAGTCCCTGCGCCTCGCTTCAAAAAAGCGAGTCTCGGTTAATGAAGACCGCTCGAAGCGCTCCTCAGGGCATGTGGTGTGCATCTCAATGCCTTACTTCATACTATTTTTTAAAGTTAAGTTGTAAGAAAGAAAATCAAGAATATTCTTAAAAACTAATCATCTTTCCTTGCCATTTGGAATAAAAGCTTTATTTTCTTAAACTTTTCATCATCGTATTATTTGTAATACTATTTTTCTTTCTATATAAAAAATTTATATACACTTTTCTATTGTGTGCCTCATAATGCACCTCATGCTTAAGTCCTGTGCTTCAGTGCGCCTCAAGCTTTAAAAAACTCGGGAGATAATCTGTTCATCTGCTTAATTGTTACATTACTACCATCAAGATAAAGTTTTGACTTTCATATGCTAAATCTTTTGGCATTCTAGATTCCATTTTCCATCTCGAAATTTATAGCTGGTGGAGTTGGTATCGCTGTTCCAACGAAGGAGTTACTCAGAAGTCTTGTACTTGTGCTGCTAATTCCTCTCATTTTCGGGAAGGTGAACTGCTTTTTCTTTGAAGAATCTATTCTAAGAAACTTGTCTCAAAGCTTATTATATTTCTCTTTTTAGAGTTCCAAGCTATTATTGTTAAGAAATGGATGGTAGGGATGCGTGTAGCAGCTTGTGATGAAGTTGATATAATTTACTAAGCTTTCTAACCGTGAATATATATATAATTTACTGTCTTACTCGTCTTGACGAACTTTTCATCTTGGGCTAATGTAATGTAATGGCACGAGGCCTCATAATGTAATGGCACGAGGCCTCAACCTCCAATTACACAAACAAACTTTTCTTTCTTAACTTGGGCTTTGTCATGTAAACGAGTCATTTACAATTTAGTTATCTTTTAATCTGAAAGGGGCATTATATTAAAATTTAAATAAATAAATGATTTTTTTTTTATAAAAAAAAAAACCAACTCAGTTTTAAAGTGTTCCTATTTTCTCCTTACCCTCTTGCTTCTTGTTTCTTTTTGCTAAAAGCATTACTTTAAGTTGTCATGTTGCAAAAATTTCTTTGGTATACCATGAAATAGATCTTGCGTATAACTAGTTTTTGAAATATGTCACTTGTTTTTTCCCTTTGTTATCAAATAATTCTATTATTTATTCCTTCCTTCTGTCCTTTCCTTTTCCTTCGACAGATCTTGAGAGAGTCATTCAAAGGTGATTTCTTGTCAGTATCATTCACTTTCTTGAGTTCAAGTTTGCTTCTTTGCTAGTTTGCATGAAGTGGGCGGACTTCATTTAGCAGAAACTGTTTACAATGGTTGCCCATCATCTTTAGTGCTTAACCTTAGAACGTGATTTTATTTCGACAATTGTTCTTTGAGTGCCACTAAGTTATTGTTCCTCTTCTTAATCTTCATTTTAGGAGTGGCGGACTTTGTTGATGGAAATCGAAAGCTTTTTCCAAGGATTAGTGCAATTCTTCTCAGTCTTGTGAGACACTAATTCATTATCACATCATTATTATTGCTTCACTTCATGATTGCTCGAGTATTGTTTTCTCCATAATATTATTTTTGTAGACATATGTAAATATAAGATGTTCTATAGTCATTTCTGATTCTTTACATTTTACGTTCAGTTCTTCTGGAAAGTAAAATAATTGCTTAGTATAATTATTAGGTTCTACTGGATAAGTGGTTCGATAGAAGAGCTTTAATTTTTTTGTTTTATGAAATTGTTAATTTATGTTTTTTAATCAGATTATAACATTTTAAGATCAGGTGCCATGGATGCAAGTGAGCAGATCAAGGTCACTACTTCTGATGGTGAAGCCTGAAGTATTTCTTGTAGCCATAGGAATGGGAACGTATGCCACTAAAAAGCCTTCCTAGTTTCCTTATCTTTGCCCAATAAAGCTTTGAATTTACTGGTCAATCACTATTTTCTTTTAGAAGATTGATGCTGCTTAAAGACTGATTCACGGTTGTCTTTTCAGATTCTTGCATCTCGCCTTATTAGCCTTTAATGCTCTCGGTATACGAATCCTAGCAGCCTTTTCTGGTGGTAACGAGTCTGTTTTCTCAAGGAGACGAAATGTCATTGCTGTTTTGTTTGTGGCAAGTCAGGTACATTATATCGTGCTTTTCAAAATAATAATTAAGGCCCGTTTGATAACTATTTGATTTTTGAAAATTGTGTTTGTTTTCTTACAATTTCTTACCATGGTCTTCATCTTTCTTAAGGAAACATTTGAATTCTATGTCAAATTTTAAAAACAAAAACAAGTTTTTAAGGCTCCGTTTGATAACCATTTGGTTTTTGGTTTTTGAAAATTAAGCTTGTTTTCTCCTAATTTCTCTGCAATGGTTTTCATCTCCCTTAAGGAAGTATTTGAATTCTTAGTCAAATTTTAAAAACAAAAACAAGATTGAAAACTACTTTTTTTAGTTTTCAAAATATGGCTTGGTTTTTGAAAACATAGGCAAAAAGTATATGACAAAACAAGTAAAACTATAGGTGGGAGTAATATTTATAGGCTTAATTTTTAAAAACCAAAAACCAAAAACCAAATGGTTATCAAACGGGACCTAAAAAACTACTCTTTTTAGTTTTCAAAACTTAGCTTGAATTTTGAAAACATTTGTAAAAAGTAGATAACAAAACAAAAAAACCTATAGATGGAACTTGGAAGTAATATTTATAAAGTTTAATTTTCAAAAATAAAAAATTAAATAGTTATCAAATGAGGCTTAAACAACACAGGATATGAGAAATCATTCATTTTTTTTAACATATCTACGTGGGAAAAAACAAAGAAGAGGAAAGAGTGCCTTTTTGTGTGTGTAGTTGTGGTGATCTATAGCAAGTACACTTTAGTTTAGGCAATGTGTTCAACATGTTCTAGACACTTTGACACTTATTGGATACGTGTTGAAAACTTGTCAAGTATAATAGACGTGTTACACTGTCTCAGTTGAACAAATTAAATACAAATCCACCACTCATCAGACTCACGTCAAACACTTGTTAAGTACAATAAACATGCGTCGGCACTCATGAACGTATCATGGAGCTCAAATACTCACATTCTTTGCAGAAAACTCTGCCCGTGATGGTGGCAGTCGTGGAACAGCTTCATGGCGCACTTGGCGTATCCGGTTTGCTGGTTCTTCCATGCGTGGCTGCACATATAATCCAGGTTTCTTAGACTTACCCCTTCAATTATCTCACAATTCCCTTTTCAGTTCAATTGACATGAAAGTGTTCTTATTTGTAGATTATTATTGACTCCTTTCTTGTCAACTTCTGGTTTCGATCGGATGATTCATCAAATAATGTGAAGGTAACCTGATTGATTCAAGGACTTTGTTTGTCAAATATTTGTTATTGCACATTTATTCCACTACTCATTCCTTCCAAATTCCTCAAGTGTTGTAGGTGGATTGAATTTCTAAGTAAATAATATGTCATGGGAAATTGTGACTGTGTGGTTATTTATAGTGTGATTGTGATAGCTTTTGGAAAAAAAAATGCTTTTTTAAATAAATTCGCTTTTTTTACGAGCAACTTTGGAAGAATTATTAATTTAAAAGTGTGTATAGTATAGTTTATTGAGGTGTTTTAATGGACCATCTACACTCTCCTTTCAATCTCTTCAAGTGCGAAGTCTTCTCATCTTCCTCATCTTTCTTTTCACCATTTTGATTTTGCATTCATGATTTGATTATTAAGATTTTGTTAAATGACCATTTTGCTTTTGGTTTTTTGTATTTGAAAATTATGTTTGTTTTTCTTCACAATTCTTGGTAAGTTTTCACCTTGTTTAAAAACACACTTGAATTCTAAGCAAAATCTAAAAAACAAAAACCAAGTTTTTAAAAGTAGGTAATAAAGCAAGAAAATTATAGATGAAAGTAGTGTTTATAAGCTTAATTTTTAAAAACTAAAAACAAAATGGGTATAAAATAGGGCCTAAGTTATTTTAATGATTAAAGTATTTTTTTTTTAAAAAAAATATTGATAAATAAGAAATTTTTTTTTAAAAAAATCATATTTAAAAACTCTTTTAAAGAAACACTTTAGAGATGATTATAAAAGAATGACTTTAAAGCAATTGAAAGAAAAATTTAAAAATATATTGTAAGAAAGAAAAAAATAATAATATAATACAATCATATATATACATTTTTAGTTTAACAACAATTAATATAATCATTTTTAAATGTAATGCAACAAAATAAATTTGTTATTAAAAGCACTCTTAAAAAAGTCAAGAATCAAAAGCATTCTTATTGTAAATACTTTAATGAAAAGTGTTTAAACTAAAAGGTATGTCAAATATATCATTAATTGTTAGGAAAATGATATTGATATCAAATTATTATTGAGTTGAAAACGTGGGCCCTAGACTAGGACATATCATATAAAATTTGAATTTTATAAAATCCTATCATTATAAAAGAAATCACCTAAAATAAGGTCTCTAATGTTCATAGATATTGAAAATAGGGTGTGTTCTTTGAGTTGGGGATGTGGACAAGCTCGTGCCTGTTAAGCTACAACGTTATATTTCTTTTGGATTCGTGAACTTCTCTTCACAACTTTCAGCAAGATAAAATTAGTTGCATTTTTTTTTAAAAGTTCAACAAAATAGGAACGGGGATTCAAATTTTCAAACAAATGTCTTATTTACTAAACTATACTTAGAATTGACAAATAAAACGTATTGTTATTATATAATAGAATGTTTCACCCCATTATCTTTTCATAGTGACGCATATGAGAGTTATTTTCTTCTTCTACTCTTAGTGTGAGATAGGTTTTACTATTTTGCTGCAAATTCACTATCTAAAATTGTAGCCTTTTTTTCCGTGCTTGGTGCAAGCAAATTCTAAGAAAAAGGAAATTTTAGTAAAGCAACGAAGCTACAAATTTCTTCCACATCACACAATTAAACAATATAGAGTCAAAAGGAAGAACCTAGAAATGTATGTAAAAAATTAGAAAATATCAACCAACAAATATCCAAATTTTAATAGTACGCATATTTTATTCATTATAGTTAAATTATAACAATTTAGTATTAATTTATCACATATAACAATATACATTTTCTTGTTTAAAATTGAAATTTATCAAACACCAATTTAGTTCATGTTACAACTAAATTTTCTAAAAGCACGGTTGACAACTGTTATTTTAATAGTCACAATAATTCTAAGGTAATTTATCAAATATTGTATCCTACGTTTTCATATTTAAAACAGAAGTTTACTATACACTAATTCACTTTTAGTTAAAGTTAATTCGACAAAAATTACTTTAGAAGATACGACAATTTCAAATTATGCCTAAAATCAGCTTTAAAATAGAAAATAAAAATGCTCAGAAAAAAGTCTAAGAACTAAAATAAGGCATCCAAGTTGCAAAATATTCTCGCAAGGAGATGAAGACGAAAAGCAAAAACAAACCTTGTTCACAAATTTAAAAGTAGTTTAACTTTTTTTTCCCCTTATATTTTGATTATATATTAATTTTCACCAGTTTTGTCCTCTTTTTCTTTAGAATTTTTTTTCTTCTCACCTATAATTTTTCTACACGTCTATTATGATTTATAACATCAAAAATCATGTGACATTGGCAAATATGTATTTGGCATAACCTCAAAATGGAAATCCTAAAACTCAATGTATTCTTCTAAGCGATGATGTAATGGGACGAAAATTGGGTATTTATTTATTTATTGAGATAGAAAATTTGATATTTAGAAGAATGTCTAATTAGTCACAATCATTGTAAAATTTTATGCCGCTTAGATTAATAGTGAGCCGATATTTACGTAATATCATAAAAAAATCAATAAAAATATAAAATGAAAAATAGTCAAGTGATAACTCAACAGTAATTGACATGTACCCAAATTGAAGATGTTCAAAAGTATTTTTAAAACGTTTAAGAAACAACATAACGATAATATTGCAATTTTTAAAAGAATAGATGTATCTTTAAAATAAAGAGCAAACTTTAGGAATACTTTTTATAATGGTTAAATTACGAGTTTAGTCCATGAACTTTCATGTTTGTATCTATTTAGTTCATGAATTTTAAAAAGTGTTTAATAAGTCTCTGAACTTTTAAATTTGTGTTTATTTGATTCCTAAACTTTAAAAAGTGTCTAATAGGTCCTTAAACTTTCAATTTTGTGTATAATAAGTCTTTGAATTGTTTATTTTGTGTCTAATAGATCAATGATCCTATCCAATATTTTCTAAAATTCACGAACCTACCAGACACAAAATCAAGTTTAGAGTTCTATTAGACATAAATTTCAATTTCATATAATAGATCAGTTAATTTTAAGAAAATTCAAATAAGTCAAAAACCTATTAGACATAAAGTTGAAAATTCATAAATTTATTAGACATTTTTTAAGTTTAGGGACCTATTAGACACAAAATTAAAAGTTTATGGATCTATTAGATATTTTTTAAAGTTTAAAAACCAAATAGACCAAAACCTAAAAATTCAATACTAAACTTGTAATTTAATATTTTTTTAATTTAGCCATTTAATTAAAACCAATGCTTTTCTTTTCATGAACATTTTTGTAAATCTGACGTCTCTAATTCTTTGGCTCCGTCCTCTTGCCCTCTCACAAATTTCCACATTTCCGTCTGGTTTGTCATTACTATGACGCGGCGAGTCTTTGACCAAGATTATGGAGGAGGTAGGTTTTAACTTTTAAAGAACCTTTCACTTTCAGTCTTTAAGAACTTGTGGTGCTAAGACTTTGTTCATCCATGCAACACAGTGGAGAAGAAAGAAGAAAGAAGAAAGAAGAAAGAAGAGGGAAGCTAGAATCTACCAATTACTTCAAATTTGAAGCTCTCAACACAGGTCTCTCTCCCTCTTTTTCTTGCTTCTATCTTTTTCTCTGTGTTTGTGGTATAATAGTACCATTTCTACTTATTTTGGCATTTGGGGAATTTCTGTTTAGGGTAGTGTTCTGCAATATAATTCTGAAGGAAGATGGAAGATGGAAAATGGGTCTTCTTAGTTTACTTCTCTGGAGTTTGGATTATCCAATGACCCATCTTATCACTTTCCGTTTTGTCTTTCTTTGAGCTTTTTCTTTCGAGAAACTTGTGCCTTTCTAAAATCAAGTTTCAATGTTAACATGATGATGCCTGATGATACGAATGTTGATTCCAACACGAGCTTAGTTCAACTGATTTAGGCATATATTTTCAGCCTCCAAGAAGTCAGAGGTTTGAATCTCTCATTCCATATGTCTTTAAACTCAAAAAGAAGATGATACGGATGTTGATTGTGGATGATCCTTCATATTTTCTAGATTTAACTATAAGCTCAGTCCCTAAACTCTCTAAGACCCTTTTAAATCCCTTGTATGGGAAAAAGTTTCAAATAGATCACGATTGTGTCTATACTGAAAGTTTATAGGTTCTAACTTCTAAATTTTCAATTTTGTGTCTAATCGATGTTAACTTACACCACTAAAGGCTTCAACATACCTGAAATCAGATGTGCCATAGAATCTTCAAATAATCTAGCTACTGTTCCAATAAAGCATCAATCTAGTGGAGTTAATGATAGAAACCTATTAGACACAAAATTGAAAGTTCATGTATTTATTAGAGACCATTTGAAGGACAAGAACTCAATAGTCAATAGACATTATCTTGGAAGTATGAACTTTCTAAGGAATTAGAAGTTAATAAACACAAGTTCAAGGATCGATCTTGTATAAATATGATGTTCAGTTGGGTTCTTTCTCAATCAAGCCAACTCATTGGGATTTACTTTCATCATTATTCTTATTCTCAGGGATGTTCCTAAGAATTTTAGGTGTCATTTTGATTGGGTTGTCAGCCTGGGCATTTTCAGCCTTTCGCCCTCCAGCTCCTATAATATGTGGTTCTGTTGGTGGTCCGCCAATAACTGCTCCAAGAATAAAACTTAGAGATGGAAGGCATTTGGCTTACAAGGAACATGGTGTCTCCAGAACAGTAGCCAAGTTCAAGATCATATATATCCATGGCTTTTCTAATTGCAGACATGATGCAGCAGTTGCAATTTATCCGTCTCCTGTATTCAGCTACTACTCTACTTGGATTTAGTACTTTTTATTTACTGCTGTTGCAATGCCAGTTAGATGGTTAATTTCTTTCTTCTTTGGTGATAAATTTTCAGGGGTTCCTTGAGGAACTTGGAGTTTATGTTGTCTCTTTTGACAGACCTGGATACGGAGAAAGTGACCCACATCCAAAGCGAACAGTAGAGAGTTTAGCATTAGATGTTGAAGAGCTTGGTGATCAGCTGGGACTGGGTCCTAAGTTTTATGTAATCGGCTTGTCAATGGGTGGCCAAGCAGTCTGGGGTTGTCTCAAGTATATCCCTCATAGGTATTACTGTACTACACATCTTTTGCTCATTAATTGGTAAAATCTAGAATTCGTCCATATTCGCCTCTTGGGCAAGTTACAACTTATTGATGATTGTAAGAAGCATTTTATAGTACAGAGTCCACAGCTGCAAATTCATGTTTAGGATATTTCATTCAAGCTCAAACCTAATCAACATGATTTTCTAGATTACAGTCTGTATGGCATGCAACTCATTATGTCATAGCTACTTGTTTTATTTGAACGCAATCCACCAACTAAATGATCTTCTAACTGCAAGAAGTTGATCGATCGAACTACAGTGCTACCAGTGAGGAACTTATTTGTGGGCCTGTTTGGAATGACTTTCTAAGTGCTTAAAATCACTTTTTAAACACTTAAAAATCTTTTTTTAAGCACTTGAAAAGTCATTAAAAACAGGCTCGTACTTATCATTCAACAGTGCTACCAGAGTTGTTACTAGTTATTGATAATGTTATAGTCACTATAGCTAATCGATGGGATAATTTTCTGCAATAAAAAGTGCAAAAAAATTTGGATGTTGCAGATTGGCGGGAGCTTCTCTACTTGCTCCAGTTATCAACTATTGGTGGCCTAGTTTTCCTGCAAACTTATCTAAGGAAGGTTTTTCCAGCCAACTAACACAGGATCAGTGGACACAAAGTGTTGCTCATCATCTTCCATGGCTAACTTATTGGTGGAACACTCAGAAATTCTTTCCTCCATTGAGCATTTTAGCCGGTAGGCATGAGATCTTTTCCAGTCAGGATATTGAAATCATTCGCACTTTCGAAAGGCCAGTGGATCAGGTAATAAATCTCTTTCCTTTTGTTGATTTTTCAGTCCCTCTTTTACTCTTCTTTCTTTCTTTTTTTTTTTTTTAAAAAAAAGAGCAAAAAAAAGCTCAAAAAAATACGAAGAAGAAAAAAGGAAGCCAACTAGGAGTCCTTAAGGAAAAGGATGCAAAAGAGAGGGCAAGGAGTCCTTAAGAAGTACTCTAGTTAGCACAAATTACATTGATGGGGTAGTTACAAAAAGAACTACAAAAGGGAACTCCAAGTTGAAGCTGAAAAGCTACCCTTTCCAATCATCAAGCATCATCAAACACTTCAATTCCCTGAACAAGTCCAGCTATTTCTATTAAACCATAGTTTGCACGAATCTAACCAAAGGAAATTTTTTATCTTTTTTGGACTTTTTGTTGCCTCAAATACTAGTTCTCTCCACGTTCCTTGATGCCTGAAGCTTTTTCCAAGATTTTAAGAATCTTACTCTAGAGAAGTAGAAAGCTTTGACTGAAGTGATAGATAAGATAGTAGATAGGATAGTAGATTTTGTTATTAATGTTTCTGAACCCTATTTCGTCTTCCTTTATTACCATGGATTGAAAGAATTTTCAATCCTTGAAAGTAAGACAGTCTTCCATACTAGATAGAGCAAATCCATTTTCACCGCATCGCGGTAGAATCACCACGGTCTTCTAGTAGCTTTCTGAACACCTACACAAGTCTTCTTTAAGATTTCTTTTATTATTATTTATATCCAAGCCAACTTGCGAGCACCATGACTATTTTCATGGTAACCCATAGGATATTAAATTCTAGTTAGTTGGCCACCATAGTTTGAACATGTTTCCTTTGAGCCCTCTTATTATTTACATAACTCTTTTTTTACCACTAGGCCAACGCAGGGTGGTTGCCTTTCTTTAGAACAATGGATAACAATGAATTCTTGTCCTACTCAAAGATTGCTTTACTAATAGAGGCAGAAAAATTTGGCATGCTCTCATGGGGATCTAATTTGGAACATTAGTACCATTTGTTTCATGTCAATATTCCTTCTCCCCTGTTGCTTTCATGACTTGTCATTTGTTTTCAGGATCAGAATTGACTGCCCTTTCGGAACTCAACATTTACACTAACCCTTTTCAATTGGCCAGTTTTGACTCTTCTTGTTGAAGTTTATGCTTCCTCATGACTTAATTTCCCGCTGAATCAATAGGGACAAACAATCATTTATATTCAAGTAAATAAGAATACCATTGAAATAAAATTATCTTCTTTAATTCATCTTCAGGGCTTTGATTTCATCGTGCATTAATGAGTAAGATTTAGAATTTCCTCCTGGACAAACTGCATCTTTTTTTTTTCCTTTTTCTTTAGGAATATGTGAACCAACAAGGAGATTTCGAATCCTTCCACCGTGACTTGATGATCGGATTTGGGAAATGGGAATTTGATCCAATGCTTCTTCAGAACATATTTCCTAAGAATGAAGGATCTGTACATCTATGGCACGGTGATGACGACAAGCTCGTGCCTGTTAAGCTACAACGTTATATCGCTCAAAAACTTCCTTGGATTCACTACCATGAGTTACCTGGTGCAGGGCATTTGTTTGCATTCACAAGGAAAATGAGTGAAGAAATTGTAAGGTCATTGCTTGTGCAATGAAATAAAGGCGATGTTCATTGTAGCTTGGACCTTTCTTTAAATTGGTAAATAAACCAAGTTGCTATGATAAAATATAATACCCCCTTACATTATCTTTTTCATAGTTCCCACATGTTTTTCTCTTTAAGCTGACTTTTATTCTTTTTCTTTTTCTTTTCTTACACACTTCTTCAAATGAAACTGAAGATGAATGAAGCTTTTTTCTTTTCTCTTCTTTTCTTTTCTTTATCGTGGATTGAAGCCTTTTTTGCATAGCTAATTGGCTCCATTGAGTTGGGCTATTTTTTCTTCGTGTGCCCGTTGGCTTTTCTTTTTGTATCATTTCATTCCTCATTTTATATATATATATCAAAGAACCTAGGGAAAAAATAATGTCACAGGGAGACATTAATGAGTTAAGTCTCGTTTTATAACTATTTTGTTTTATAAAATTAAACTTTGTTATCAACATATCACTCCTAGTTTCAACTTTTAAGAGTATTTCTGATATCTTACTATAGTTTCAAAAACCAGAAAATCATTGTTAAAAACTAACGTTTATGATTTTTAAATTTGGCCAAGACAAGATTTGGAAGCTGTTTTTAAAAATAGATTACAAAATATTTTCCTTAAAACAAAATAACAGTCGGTAAATCATGTGAAAGAGCCATTTATTTCATTCGAAATTATCTCTCCAAAGTGCTTCTATACAAACTGATTCAAAAACCCACGTTCTTTGTATTTTAGGAGGAAAGAAGAAAAGGAAAAACAACATAATAGTCTCCCTAATACACCAAAAGACCAGTGCCAAACGAAATTCTTTATGAACATAAAATAACATCGCCAAAGTCTATCAACACAAGTTTTCTCCCAAATTTTTTTTTAAAAAAAAAATCCTACCTTAAAAGAGATATAAATGAATAAAATAAAAACAATCCTTCAACATTTACCTGCCAAAATGTTGGGAAGAGAATTAAAATTGAAGGAGTCAATCTTCTGAACCCACATATGCTTCTTAATTTCAACATCTTGATCCGTTAATACCTCCGTCCTCTCAGTTTTGGGATCATACAATATTAAATCGAGTCCTTCACAAAGACACAAGATCTTTCCATCGTCACAAACTTTGATGGGTTGGAAGTGATACGATTCCGGATGGTGCGCATTTTTTATTGGTAGGACCAAAACAAATGCTTTAACCCATGAAGAATCTTGTTCCATCTTCCACACATGGTACTCGATGCGGCAAAAAGTTAGATAGAGGCTGCCATTAATGACTCCAATGAAAGGAAAACACCCGCCATCTTGGGGAGAAGGGATTTTCTCTAATTTCTCATCTTCTACATCCAAACGGTACATGGCACCAGCTGCAATATAAGGTATCAGCTGATCTCCAACCCAATAGAGGCCTCCATTGAAGTAAACACCATGATTTTGACTGGCAAAACAAGGCAGAAACCCAACAGGTGTCCACTCGAGAGTTGTGCCAAATGTAAAAATCTCTACTGAGGTACCGCATCTATCCCTTACAAAGGAAGTTCTTGCTATTTTGTACTGCTTTGTTTTAGGACTAAATCCTAATCCGTAACGATATCTTACACTCCGATCCAATTTCGGGGTGGGAAGTTTGATGTACTCATTGGTCATGGGATTTAATATGCAAACAACAGGAGCTGTAGGTCGTGTTCTTATTTCCCAGATTAAAAGAGAAAGGAGTTCATTGCAGGAATTGATAATGGAGATACTTGTGTAGTCGGAAAAATAAGGACGGAAGCTAAATGAGGCAACACTACTCATCCCTTCCAAATGTCTAGGATCGAGGTCCACACAATGGAGATTGCGATATGGAGAAATATGAGCAAAGAAGAGATTGGGAATTGAGATTGCAGGATCAAACTTACAAGTTAAAACCAGATTGTTCCATGCTTTACAGACGAGCCTGCAACTCGGCAAATTGATGAAGGGGAGTTTCGAGAATATTACCTGAATGATTTCAGATGGAAGCTCCGAATTTATGTTCTCCATCCTCGAGCAGTGGGAGAAACGCTGCCGATGAATCCAATCCGATTGAACAAAAATGTGGCTGCCGACCGACGAGGGTTTCATCCCTTTCTAGTTCATCGAAATTGATATTGTTGTATGCTCTTTTGGCTCGTGGATTTGTATTTTAAAAGATGTAAACGATTTCAAATTTCTATTTGCCTTGGAAACTAAATCAAATAGATTTTTTTAAGTTTAAAATCTTATCAAATTCGATAATTGGAACGAATTTTTTTTTCAAAAAAGCGCGATTTGAAATCAATTGTAATTTCAAACACGTAAAAGAATTTCAAATTTGAAATCTTCCTAAATCCATGGGTTCAGAAGGGTTACTGATTCAAATCAAATATATTTTTGGCTAAATTAAATTTTGTTTCATGTTTCAAAAATACTTCTATTCTTTCAAAAATTGCAATATTACCTTGACCTTTCATAAACATTTCAAAACTAAAATTGACTTCGCGATGACTTGAAATGACATGTCTGGATTAAGTTTGAAAGAACAACATTAAGACACACGACTTTTTCGTTCAACATTTTTACCAACTCGAAAGGTAGGCTTATAATATTTATGAAAGGTTAAGGGTAATATAACAACTTTTAAAAGAATATGAATATTTTTGAAACAATTGACAAAGTTTGCAGGTATTTTTTATAATCTAATCAATATTTTTTGTAGTTGTATTTTTAAAATAATCTTTTAAGTTCATATGTTTCTTCTCGAGGAGAGAAGAACGATCAGAGTTTTTTTTTTCTTTTTTTTTTTTTCTTTTAAACAGAGAAGATATTTGGATTTTTTTTTTTTTAAACCATAAGTAAAGGATTGGATAGGTTAGCCTACATGTACGAGATTTTCTTTTCTCAAAATTTGATTGCTATGACGAGAGGTAAGTATCCTATTCGAAATTCCAGTCTAGCCTTTAATTTTCTTATTATTGCTAGCTTGTGATATTGCTTTTAATTCATCGAAATTAGCCTATGTTCATCTAATTTTATTAGAATGTGGTATATGTTTTGGAAAATTTATGTCTGTTTAGTTTAAGATTGTGGAAATTTGTTTTTAAACTCTTGATTCTGTTTTAGTTTTCAAATTTATTGATTTATTTTTAAAACTTTTTTTTTTTTTTTTTTTTTTTGTAATTGTTGCTATTAGTAGATATTGTTTGATATTCTTGTGTATAGAATCATGTTGTATTTTATTTGCCTTAAATTTTTTGCATATTTATTAATCAAGATCTATTAATAAATATGTCTTGATTATCTCATGTGCATATAACATATTTAATTTACGTGCATAGATCTATATTTAAATTTTGATCATTAATATGACATGAGGATTGATTAAATAATTGTTTTGATGTCATTTGTTATGGAACATTCAAGTAATTAAAGAGTCGTCACAAAACATCTTTACTAAAGGGTTATTTGAAATGACAGCGATAATATTAATTGAATATAAAATTCAAATGAATTATATATATTCTTACTGTTGAAAGCAATGATTTTTTTTTTCTTTTATGAGAAACAAATTGTTCCCATCAATATTAGTCTCATGATAAAGTATAATTGAGTATTATAAACCGTGTTAAATAACTATTTTTTTTTTTTTTTGGTTTGTTAATATTAAGCCTATAAACACTACTTAAAATTAAGGCTCCGTTTGGTTCGTGATCCGTTTTCATTTTTATGTTTTCGAAAACAAAAAATACAAAAAAAAAAACGATGAAAATGCATTTGATTCAATTATTTTCAAAAACGGTTTTCAAAAACAACTCCGAAAATGACCTATTTTTGTAAACGATAAATTGTTGTTTTCTTTATTTTTAAAAATTATGAAAATAACAAATACACCCCTCAAAAAACATAGTTTTCATCAAAACAACAAAATTGAATATTACAATTTATCTTTTTTCTTCAAAACTCATAAGCATACCTCTATCTACAAAGTGGATCTATCATTAAATTTTTATGAATAATTTTTTATTACAAAAATCACAAAAAATAAAGATCAACAAACCAAAGATATTGAAAATATTTATAGATGATTATACTATTGATTTAACTAGCACAACGTTGTATAAACATTAATCATTTTCGATAAATGGTTTTTTTTTCTCTCTTACTGGAAAGAATTTCTTTTCTTTTTTCTGGTTGGAAAAGTTTTATTCATTTTATAAATTTTATCGCTTGTATTTCAAGAAACCAAAAATCTTTTGAACCATCTCTCCTTCTGCTATCTTCGCTATCTCCACGATCTTCCTTTTACTTTTCGGCAACAATAAGTTCAAATTCGCAATAGTAAGAAATAATTATATTAGTTTTTTAAGAAAGAATTGATTCTATGAAACACATATTAATCTTTTTCTACATTTTCAAATTTCAACCAAACACAGTTTTCAAATTTAGAATTCAAATTTAAAGTTTTTAGATTGAAACCAAATGTGTTTTCAGATATAATAAAAATAAGAAATTTGTTTTTGTTTTCGGATCAATTCTTTGTTTTCGAAAAATATTTTCGGATCACAAACCAAACAAGGCCTAAGTTTCTTTGTTTTGAAATATGACTAAGAATTCAAATGTCTATTTAAGAAGGATGAAAACCATTGTAGATAAATCATGAGAAAACAAACTTAATTTTCAAAAACGAAAAACTAAATGGTTACCAAATGAGCCCAAATTTTTTACTACAAGTAAATTATAATATTAATATTCTAGTATTTGATAGTTGGTAGTTGGATTAATTTACATGGGTAGATTTTCCATATTTTACTTACTTCACTATAGTATATAAGCTTGTGTAATTTATTTATTTTGCAGTTCAATCTTTAATTGTTCCCAATTTTGAATCATCTTGTATCCCATTTTTAAGTGATGAAAATTTTAAGGCTTGGAAAGAGAAAATTCTCTTGTCACCAACCGCTTATCAAGTCTCATGTGGGTAAAAGTACCATGGTTCAATTTCGAATTGTGCTAAAGTCAAGGATGATGCCACTAGGTAGCAATTTGAAACTTTTAATAAAGTATGAGCAAGTCCCCTAATAAATCAATTGTCATCTATGAATTTTGATGGTACCAAAAGTTATATATGAGCACATTATGAAAACGAGCAACATAACTGCTCAACTAAAGGCATTAGAGATAGAGAGAGATTTTCGAGTATGTTATGGTTTACTTCCTTCGAAAAATAATGCATTTAGATTTTAAAATTGAAAAGATGTGAATTTTAAAAGTTTTAAATTGAATTTTGGATAAAAGTGAAATAACATATCAAGTTTCAAAAGATAAAGTGAAATTCAAGTATGAAAATTACAGTGATCATATTTCAGTATAATTTTGTTGTAGCCATTTTTCAGAAAGATAAAAAGGTACGTGTAGCCATCAGTTCAATTTCTCTTAAATTATAGATCATTGGGCAATCTTGGGGAAATTTTACAACCGTCTCAAGTTATTTTCTTCTAACAAGCGTCTAAATCTAACCCTTGAAAACAACAAATTTTATTCTTCAAATCCTTTTTTAATCTGGTATATGAGCAATGCTCTAGCATTTTTTTTTTTTTGTCAAATTACAAATTTAGTCCCGAATTTAGAGGTGTGTCTATTTGGTCCTTGATCTCTCAAAAATACAAATATAGTCCCTAAACTTTCGATTGTTTTTAAATTCACGGATCTACTAGACACAAAATTAAAATTTTAGAATTCTACTAGTTATAAAATTCAAATTTATATCTAATAGATCAATTAATTTTTAAAAATTTCAAATTTGTCAATGAACTATTAGACATAATTGAAAGTTCAAAAATCTCTTAGACAAAATTGAAAGTTTAAAAACCTATTAGACACTTTTGAAAGTTTAGGGACCAAATAGATAAACTTCAAAGTTTTATGGACTACCTGTAATTTAACCATTTTTAAAAATTAAAAAGATTTATTACCTCGTAGCTCAGTCTTGGACAGATACAGACATGGAAGATTTGCATTTGTTGAGAGACAATATCTGATTCTTCAACTCTATACAAGTAAATTTATGGTCTCAGGATGAACAGCTTTGAGTTAATCAGGCATTATTCTCACCAAAAGCATCTCAGAATGCATCTGAGAGCTCGAAAATTCGAAATAGAAAATTCTAGAAATGACGAGAGAGTGAACAAACAAAGGGTCCAATGACAGTTTCAAAGCTTACATTTGAGATGATGTTCTTCAAGATCTTAGTAACTATCTATGTCTGTCTCGGGCCTCCGCAGGTAGTAACGAAGACAATTTACCAATACCTGCAAATTAGTTAATGAGAAATGATGAAAGATATAGATTAACATAAAAAATGATATGTCAATATGAAACTCAACTAGTTAAGGCATTATATCCTCGATCAAAAGTTCAATCTTCGCCTCACTTTTTGTTGAACTAAAAATAAATAAAACAAAAAAGGAGAACCTAAACAGCCTTACAGATGAGGAGTCCCTAAGCCTCAAGACTTCTACATCAATTCATCGATCAAAGGTTCAAACCTTCACATTTTGTTGAACTAAAAAAATACAACGAAAAAGGAGAACCTAAACTGCCTTACAGATGAGGAGTCCCTAAAGCCTCAAGATTTCTATATCACTTCACCCCTCCACATTCTTGTTTATAGCCCATTAAAGTCTGTTGATAGTTTTTATTTTATTTTATTTAAGTCGCAATTTAGTTTATGTTTATTTCGTTTTGGTCCTGAACTTTCATAATTATGGCCTCATTTGACAACCATTTCGTTTTTAGTTTTTGATTTCTAAAAATTAAGCCTTTAAATACTACCTCCACATATGGTTTTCATTGTTTTGTTATCTATTTTTTACCTATGTTGTCAAAAACCAAGCCAAGATTTGAAAACTAAAAAAAGTAATTTTCAAAAAAGATGCAATCCATTGTAGAGAAATGATGAGAACACAAGCACAATTTTCAAAAACCAAAAACTAAATGGTTATCAAACGGGACCCATGTATTTCGGCCCCTTAAGCTAAACAGAAGGTAGTCATTTGAGTCCCAAAATAGTAGGCAGGACCTCCAAGGCTTAAATCAGTGGTCGGTAGTTGGGGTGTAATAGAAAAGAAGAGATTCAACTTTATTCAGCCTCATAAATTTGAAAGGACGAGCGTGATAGAAATTTTATAATGCCTAAACAAATGGGGGGGTTAATGAACAAATAAGAATTTTCCTCAAAAGAAAAAACAAATAAGAATGTTTAATCAATTTTTTTTTTTAAAAAAATCCAGAGTAATTGTGATTAGATTTACAATTCTCAAATATTTCATGGTGAATTAGAAAAAGTACAATAATTATAAAAACACTTGGTTTCTTTTCCAAAAGTGCTAAAAACAAAAATGTTATGTTACCTTTAAAAACACTACTCCCAGAATATGCCCAAACACACACTAAATTTCATGAACAATGTACCTGAGACAATGAACTATTTAGGGCAGCTCCCCCGTAACTGACATGAAACTTGTCCTTTGCGACCAACCCCTAGAAATCAAAGTTGAAATCTTGTTATGCTAAGTCAAAGAAAGAGAGAGAGAAAGAGAGAAGATGGGAAGGGAGGCTTTACTTCTGTATCCATCTCTGCCGATTCAACCTCAATGTTGATATCTGCAAGAATTTTTATAACTTCAAGCACCAATCCAGGTCGGTCTGCTGTCTCCAAACATAGTAGGCTATAAATTGAAAATAAAAATTTGTTGATAATTGAACAATTAACTCTGCAAATTTTTTAATTACATTGCAGAGTTTGCCATGTACAACAGTTATTAGATGGGAAGCTACAAAATTTTCGCAACAAATTGCAGCATGATATTTAAATCAAGTAGAGCAAACCTCCTTTTAGGTCCATCGGCTTTCACGTGAACATGAGTTGCAATATCAATATCAAGCTGCATGAAGCAAAATAGAAATCTCAATTACTTCCATAAATGCAGACCTCATTACCATCGAAAACTTTATTTGGATCCCTCGAAGTGACAATAATTCTGTGACTAAAAAATGATCTCAAGATCCTGAACAACTTGCAACTTCATGCATGACTAATGAATGAGATTACTGAGAACAATTATGACCCACTCACTTAAAAAGAGGACCTTAATTTGAAGGGAAGAGAATTTCACTCCAAGACAATGATGGCCCATTTAGCTCTAGAGGAATTATAGGAACAATGCCAAACCTTCAGTTCATTTCACCCACAGATGAAATTGCGAAGGATCGGCGAAGTAGCATTACATGTGTACATATGGGAGAGATAGGAATCAATAGGTCATTTTCTAGTAAAAACAAGTTATATCTTTTAAGGGAGGGAAGTACAAACAGTATCGTGTAAGCTAAGAGAGGTTCTAGTCAGGGGGAAGGCACCAGGTCTCCTGAATGCCGATAGCTTACTCAGTAAATCAATACAAAAACCTGTGCTCAATCAGAGTCCACAAGTAAACAAAATTTTTATATAACTATTTTACATATAAACTAAAATTAAAGCCACATTTCATGTAAACAAAAAACAGAAGTAATGGATAATTATCCTCAAACCTCCACTGAATGTCGAATGCAATTAGAAATCACTATTTTCAATTTGAGAACTTTCAGAAAATCTCGTAATTTTCCTTCCTTCTAAGAAAATGTCAGTCAGAAAAAAGAGTGCGTTCATTCAATGGATGTCAGCACCATGAAAGCTTAAAAACATAAAGAAAAAGAAAAGGGGGAAAATCAAACATTTAAGCAGCTCAAGCCAATCTAGTTTCCAAGTTCGCGAAGAAAAAATGCAAAGATTGATGAAAATTTGAAGGAATGTGTACCAAGTTCTTGTTTATTTGAAGGAATACAGGAACGTGTACCAAGTTCTTGTTTATCTGAAGGAATACTGTAATTGCTACCTTGTGGGTAGTTTGGAACTTTACCGATATATGTACTTTAATGAAATTAAGGGTGATAAGAATGAGAATTTTTTTTAGTACAACAATTTGTGTGAGGTGGGGAATTCGAACCTCTGACCTCTTAGTCGAGGACATATGTTTTATGTCAGTTGAGCTATGCTCATCTTGGCGATAAACAAGAACTTGTTACACGTTCCTTCAAATTTTCGTTAATCTTTGCAATTTTTTCTTTTTTTTGAACTTGGAAACTAGATTGGCTTGAGCTGATAAGAATGAGATTTGGGATGTTGCTAAAGACATTCTTGATTTGGGATGTTGCTGAAGTTATTCTTTTTCTCGGGTTCTGGCATTTGCATAAAAAATTATACTTTTTTTATATGGTTAGTTGGAAATTCCTTTGTAATCCTCTAGCCTTCAGTTGAGGCTAGATCCTTGCCTTTTTGTTTGTTTTTATCTTTTTTTTATAAGAAACAATTTCGTTGATAGTATGAAATTACAAAAAATGGGAGAAGAGGAAACCACATCTAAAGGAAGTTACAAATGACTCCTTGAATTGAATGAATGGTTTTATTTTCTTTAAATACAATTATTTATCCATAAAAGAGAACATGAGCATCAAGGAAGTTATACCTTCTTCTCTGGAGGTTGAATTCCAAAAGCCTCACCCATTGCAAGCTTTTGACTAGATTCCTACCAAGAAACTAGAAAGCTAAGATAAAGAAAATAAGAGCAACTACTCAGAAAGTTAAGTGAGAGATCTACTTCAGATCCAAAACATTAAGATAGTCATTAGTATGTTGAGTTATTTAGTATACATACTGGGTGATACTTCAAAAGGTTGTTGATGATGGTTAAACGAATACTCTCCAACAAATCAGGATCTTCTACTTTGCGGCCCGAGTCTCTACAATTACAAACATCAGAATACGTGTTAAAAGGTTTGTCAATAGTTATATAAGAGCATAGGTAGGCTATCCCTGCAAGATAGCACAGCACATACGTGATCTAAAATTAAAATCATATAATAAATCCTCAATTAACAGAAGGTAACAACATATCAGAATGCTGACATGCGCCAGAACTAAGAATCTGAATAGGGGGCCATACTCTCACTTCCATGTCAGAAGTGGGCAGAAGTTATGCCTACATCCTGGCAACATAGCCCATGCATGAGTTATGGGTGTAGACCAGGAGTTGGAAATGTTAGCTGAACTTTCCAAAAAGATCCAGTATCTTGTTATTATCTACTTTATGCCTCCGTTGCCTGCTTCCTTAAACATAATTTTCTTCTACTTGAAATTTCAACTAAAGACTGGGACTTCTCCTGCAGCTGGCTTATGAACATCCCTTCATTCAGAAGGCCAAAATATCTTGACTACTAACTTTCTTTAGTCTACTTTTTGTTAAATTTGAAAGGAAAGAAATCGTGGACTTTTACTGTGGCAGGGAAAAAGAGGAGGTGCATGATCTAGTTTGTATTCACGCTTCTTATTAGGCCACCAATTCTGAATATATTTGTGATAACATATACTTTATTTTACCTATCTGAGAGCTTTAATTTCCTTGGATTTCATATAGTTATCCCATCCGTTTTCCCCCATAAATTGTAGCGATGATAATGCAAGCAGAAGAGAGCAAAAACGATGTGAACAAGCATGCTTATGCTTTAGGGAGATTTTGAAAGCAAAGATAGAAAAATTATTTAAGACTAACATGGTGATATAGAGTGTATATGGATTCGTACATTTTCTACTTCCACCCTTTATATCGCCCTTTGTTAACATAACAATTTTGTAAATTCTGTTCAAAATAGTTCACAGGATCACAATTTCCTTCCTCTTTGAGTTCAGGCACCAAAAGATAGGAAAGGAGACAAAATTGAGCCCACCCATACAACTTGTGATATTCCCCAAAATAAAGAAAAGAGATAGTAAACATATAAAATATAAATGGAGAAAAAAGTGACATGCAGACAGTCAACATGTGAAGTGACAAATTTGCAATAAGATAAGCAAGGGAGCTGTCTAGCAACCACATCAGACAGTAGCTCAAATGAAAAAAAAAAATCTAAGAAATAAAACAACTCACAATCTTGTCAGATAAAATTTTGTTTGCTTGACTGATCCCTCTGTGCTAACAGTTCCCTTCGCCACATCCAAACCCAAATCTTTTAATGCTCTCATCTACACGCAAGAATTCCAAGAGAAGATGATGAGTCAGTACCATACCAGATGATATTTTATAGAAACAAGACTAGCAGCATTGACTTGGCTCTAAATTCAGACAAAAACGTTCTTTTAGAAAATGAGAATTTGTATTACACAAAATGAGGACAGTAGAAATAAATTTACACATAAGATTCCTATAAGCCAAAAAGATTATTTCTGTGATCATCTATTGTTCCTGCATTTATAAGCTCTGACCACAAACGTTGAAATAGAAAAAGGATTCCTACTAGTGAATAAATTCAATTATAACCCAGAAACCAACATCTAATATGAGTAAATTGTTTGGCATTTACATTGAACCATACAACCTCAAAGTGACTTCATATAATGCATAAGGAGAATGAGATATATGAAATCTTGTAACACAACTTCCAGAAAACATAAGATAATGGAACCGCAAAAGTCACCGTATCAATAAGAGCTCCAAGGCGATCACCAAAACTGACTTCCACTATTGTTGCACTGGAGTCTGAATCCTGATCTATGAGAACTATGGGCATTGGCACATTATCTTGATCAAATACCTGAAATAAAATTTTTCTCATCAATTGCACAGTTTTAAAGTCATCCAGATTTACAATTACTGACAAAGACTTAACAAACAGAAATCGTCGTACAATCAAATCAAATTATCCAAACTGTCCATGATTATAAGTATTTTGCAGCAAAATAAATGCATAAATTCTTGAAATAAAAATGAATTTGTTGAATGGCCGACCAAAAGAGATTTTGGAGTCCAGTATTTTTGACAGCTGAAAAAATATATAGCAACTGAACACAACACACATACACACACTCAGCACAAAAAAAATAAATAAATAAAGTACAAAAGGAGGCCTAACGTTTTTTTTAAATGAAAAACCATACTTTCATAGAGCAAATGAAAGGATATACAATGGGCTATACAAAAACTAGTCCAAACCAAACAAAGCCAAAGCGAAACAACAGGAATAGCAAAACAAAACTAAAACTTTGGGCCCCAACTGTTAAGAGTAAGAAACAAAGGATAAATACAAAACCCTTTAGTCACTAACAGTCGAACACCCACATAAAGGCTAAAAAGGAGATTCCTAACACAGTAACATTGTTAAAAGTTTTTATGTAAAGAGAGGAGAGAGCTAAAACGTAAGGAGTAATTGACATTTATGCAGGATGTTAAAAATCTTATTAATTATGACTATGAATCAAACCTTGGATGGGTTTATGGGATGAAAAAATGTAAATAAAATGTAAGAGAACCTTAACGTATTAACTTTATCACGTAGAAATAGTAAGCAGCCAGCCTTGAGGATATCACAAGAAATATTATTTCAATAGTAGATTTAAGAAGCACATCACTGACCAATGATGTTGGACTGACTGCATTCAAACCATTGGTTGATGCACTCAGGATATTCCTGCATAAGATTCGATCAATATAACAAATAGAACATAATGCTTGAGTGGTATAAATCAAGAGAAGGCCATCAGAGATATGAGTTGCATGTTTCAGGGAGCAAGAAGAATGAAGAGCAAGAGAATCATTGAGATAAACTAATAGGTGAAAGTCAAAAGGTGTCCAAAACTGGTGACTTAATATTTATCTATTATTAAAATAGCCAAAAGAAAACAACCAAAGTTAAATTATATGACTTCATAAATAAGATCACTCTTTCATTGAATGAACTCGTGGTGCAAAGATCATTGACAGCAACGGTTACTTGCAAATCGCAGAGCAATTAAAATTTTAGAATCGCCCATTTCCTAATGCTCGTCTATCCAAGACAGATAGTAAAATGCACAAATGGAACAAGCCTAGATTATATTATGAAGAAAAAAAAGCATCCCAGACAATCAGCCAGCTTTCCTTCACACAACTAACAGTCAGCTTCTAATAATCAAGCATCAAAGAGAATCCACATTACCGATCTTCCTATGCATGCGTAGAGTATAAGAAAAACTCAGCCCAGGGCTCCGATACGTATCAATACCGAACATTCCCTATGTGGAGAAATAAAAGTAACCGGCAATACGCGACATAACTTCTTTACAAGTCCTGAAGCGAAAAACGCTACTATAAACTAAATTAAAAGCCATTGCTCCGCAAAATGTCAAATGTTCAAGTTCTAAGGAACCTAATAATTTCTATGCCAAACTCAAAAGTTCAAAACCCTACTCTCTTAGTTCCCGACAGTCAGCTGGATAGCCGACATTTCTAATTTTCACATTATCCAGAAAACAGAGCACCAGAAGAACACAAATCGAGCTATCAACAATTTAAGATACTCCTATAACAAGCAAGCAAGGCCAACAGACAATCAACCAGTTCTTGATGTTCAAGATTATAAGATTCAACGGTTTCCATTTCAAAACATCCTCAAACACAAAAGTACAGAACAAAACCAAACTCCACGGTACTCAAACCTTACCATTTCCTCAAGAAAGTCAGCCTAGCCGATCCAGGGCCGCGGTGAGAGACATGAGCAACGAACTCCGATTCCGAGAACCTAGAACGGCAGAGAAACAGAGAAGGAGAAGTGTAAGAAGAAGCGATGAAGACGGAGCTCGAGGTCGCCATAGCCATGGAGGAAAATGGATCGGAATTGGAGTCGGAATGGGAATATCGGGATCGGTGGGTGCCCCCGTACGCAACTTTGTTCGCTTTTGGCAATGTTAATGCAGGAGGCGAAAACGGAGTTATGTTCGAATTTCTTTATAAAGGGGAGCGATTATTAGTGAGAGTGGTTGGAATGCTGCGTCAGCATGTGGGACCCACTTGAATGTGATTGGCTCAAAGTCAGAGTACAGCTTACGTGGCGTGTGGGTTTGAGAAGACAAAATATTGTTGTTGTTTTGGACTCTACGTGCACTTGGACGGTGCTTATCCTATCCTCCTCTCTAAAATACTCTATGCTCAATATTAAATTTTTGGAGTGGTGGGTTTTTTTTTTAATAATATAGTGGTATACAATTTGAGATTAAAAAATTAAACCTATGGTTTGTTTGTCAGTTAGATTAGACCATGGTTCATATGTGAATTTGTTAATTCTATACTATAGACTTGAGCTTGTGAAATTTGTACAATAGTTTCTATCAAATCATGAATTTAGACACCGAACATATGTTATGTGTTGATGGGATATTTTGACACAAATCATTCCTGACCTAGAATTTGAGGTGGAGGTGAGACTGAAAAGATTCTTGCAATGAAAACTCACACTAGTGTGGTGCTACAACCAACACACTCTAATGCTTAGGTTAATTTTTAGATCGAGGTGGTGTTGGGTTGAACTAGGATTAAATCACATACCTATGTGTGAGCCGAGTTATATATTATTAATAGAAATTTCTCTTATTGTCATATTGTCATATCGTTAGTTTGTACTTGACACTAAAACCGAGATTTTGTTGATGGTGCAAACATGCAAGGTTAGCTCGTTGTGATGGGCAGCTAATGTTCGACTCTTCCACTTTTTATTATCCTGTCTAGGGTGATCTCTAAACATGTAGCCTGGTGAGCCACGTTGAAGACCTTACTCTTATCATAACATTATGTAACTTTGTATTCCTATGATTGAAACTATAAAAGTTATTTTTAAACGAGTGAAAATCAAACCTATGACCTTTGAGATGAGTTACGTTACATGTATCTTAATTACTTAACTGTGTTGAAGTCTGCTATGTTTTTTAGTAAGACAAACATAAGAATATAGATTTCAACTTCCAATATCAAATGAAAGAATAGATGTCTTGATCGTTAGATGTGCTAGTGTCAGAGGTTGCCCATAGTTTTATAATTTAAGTGTTCATGACATCCCGAAGTCATGTTACACGTATTTGAGCTTTCAATTCTTAAATATTGCAGACGTAAGCTTATTCAAATCATTAGTCAAGACATTTATTCGAGACTCGTGTGATGATGAGGAAATATAGTTAATTGTTCCAATAATATTAACGCTCGGCAATGTTTTGACTTTGAGGTGATCATTTAAGCCCATTTTTTTAGTACGAGCGCATTGTTCATTGCATATAATTTGATTGTGCCTCAAATCCAATATATTGTTATTTCATGCATGCTTGTGTTTTTTTTAGTACAACAAATAAGTGTGGAGTATAGAGATTTGAACCTTCAACCTTAAATGAATGAGTACATATTTGTAGTTATTCATTGATTGTTCCACGTCGCAGATGTTATGCAAGTATGCATATGAAAAGTGATAATTGTTTTAACTATCTAATAACACCTACACATATACATATACCAACATGAGCATAACTCTATTGAGTAAGACATTATAACGTTGACCAAAAAGTCAGATATTCAAATTTCTACTCTCACATGTTGTTGAACTTAAAAGAAAAAAAGTTCGTCAATGATCGTCTACAAAAATAATAATTATAGTTCAACGTAGTGAGAAAAATAAAAACAGCCAATGTTATCACTCGTGATATAAATTTTGGATAAATTATAAAAACTACTTGCATACTATAAAGGTTGTTAGAATCACACCTTCAATTTTTCAATTTGATCAATAAGCCCCATAAACTTAGGGAAATTGCGATTAAATCCTTGAATATTACAAAATACACAAACCACTCCTAAACTATAATGAGTTGTTTTGGGGCACAGGTTATAATAACATGTGGAGTACTCTGCACCCCAAATGCAGACTATTATAACCTCAGACTAAACAACTCTGCATTTTAAACAATATTATATTATTTCACAGACTATTATAACCCACATACTATTATAACTCATGTTATTATAACCCACTTAGTGTCTTAAACAGCCCCTAAATGTTGTCCGGAATCAAACTCTCATACTATAAAATAGTTAGAGCCAAACCTAAATTATTAATCTTATTTTTATGTTCTCTAAAATTTGAGAACACGGACTCAACATATGATCTAAAAACTAACTTTTTTAATGGTCAATATTGTAGTTTTGAAAATTAGAGTTAAAAAAATTGTATTCAATTATAATTATTATATAATTTGAGGGCTTAATTGTAATAATGCTATAGTTGAAGAGTGGTTTATGTATTTTGTCATATTTAAGGACTTAAAATTTTGTAAGCTTGCAGGTATGATTGATCAAATTAAATTATATAAGGTCGCACAGTTATGGGGTGATTTTGTAATTTCTCTTAAAATTTAATAGATTGAATGTTCAAACGAGATGAATTATGAATTGATTATGCCTCGTTTGATAGCTATTTGATTTTTAATTTTAGAAAATTAAGTCTATAAGTACTACTTTCACCTATAGAAACTTATTTTTGTTTTTGGAATTTGGCTAAAAATTCAAATGTTTTGTTAAGAATATGAGGTACGTTGTAGAGAATTGATAAGAAAACAAACACAATTTTTAAAAATCAAATGGTTATCAAATAGGGTCCAAACTTCATATTTTAAAAAATATTAATTAAATTAAATACTCTTTCCCTACCTGTCCAAATTATTTTTTTTAGTTTCATTTTTCTCTCTCCCTCCCGTCCCACTCTCACGAAAATTCACACCATATTTCCACTAAATTTCAGTCTCTCTTATTAACTTCATGGCTCTCTCTTCCACTCATCCAAATTTATCGTCTCCCTCAATCTTCTCATTATTCGTTTCTAATTGACCCTTAGACTCCTGAGAAATTAGTATTTAACAAAGAGAAACGTTGGAAGTTAGAATATAAAGAGTTAAAATTGATTAACTTTAAATGAAAAGTCTTATTTTTTAAAATTTACAAATTTATTTTAATTATAATTAATAACGAAATTTCAAACATTTTTTTTTTTGTTTAACTCTTTACCTTCTATCTTCTACAACTATATAAATAGCTCTCTCATACTTTTCCTTTTTAGTATAACAAAAACGTAGGTATCTTCTTTTTAGTTTACTTTTGTTCTTTCATCAATATTTTGTTGTGGCTTATAATTGTTGTTTGAATATTTGTTCTACGTTTCATCTTTAACTTTTCTTTCTATGTCATGTTGATCATTTTTAATTTCGACAATGTTTGATGAGACATACAAACAGTTTAGTTAGTTTAAAGATGATATACTACCATTTGAAGCTCAATACGTATATGTTCAAGTTCACAAGTATTATTTTTTAAAGTTGGTTTTAGATTGTGTTATTGTTGTTGCCAAAATTCGGCCAAGCAAACTCACCTGACCTCACGTGACAACGACAGTAAATTTGTTTAAAGGGGGGAAGAACGTGGCCTGCAAAATAAGAAATATCTGAACACTGGTGTGATGCATGCCACACAGGCTCCGATGCTCAAGTCAAATAGTGAATGAGTGTGACAAGGTTTTTAGAATGAGGAAGAACTTACCTACTCTTCAATAAGAAGAGTATTTATATGACCTTTATCAGGCATAAACTCCAATTCGTGGGGAATTAGGAAGATGAGAGGGCTCATCGAGGGTTAAATTAGGGCTAGGAAGAGAAATGGCCTTTTGCCTCCCCTGTTATCCAAAGGCCCGATCCCTTTTGCCTTTTAGCTTAGTTGGATCCGTTTTTGGCCTATTTTGGGTCATTCTTTGCATATTTGCCCCTCCATTTCCTTTGTATTTTAAATTTGTCCTTATGGTCGAATTTCACCCATAACATTAGCCCCCACTCTCTAATTAGGATCCATTGTTTAGCTTTGTTGTCATGAACTATTAGCATGGAGATTGATTTGGGAGTAATCTAGTTTGTCTCTTTGTTTATGACATTTTCACTTTGACCTTACTAGATCATTCTATTTTGGCGCTTTATTCTCCTTTTTGAGATGATCATAATCATTATATGAGAGGAGTATATTTCAATTCTCTGAGGTGATCCTCAAATTATCCCAGGGATTGTCGTTCATACATAATGAAATCAATGTTGATCTTTCCTGAGTGTAAGCTTTTCTTATAGATTCGTGGTGTTCGACCACTTTCATGGAGAAAATTTAAAGGCTCTAAGGTAGTCCTTAGATTATCCCAAGGATTGCTCGATCATATCTCGTGGGTTGATCCTAGTTTTCCCAAGGTGTAAGATTCTCCTCTTGAGAGTTAGTCTTCAATGTTCACATGCAACAACCTTTTTTTTTCTTAGAAGCATCTTAGGCTATCTGTAGCTTCGATTCATGTAGTCTTGATGTGAGGAAGAGACACCGTGAGCAAAAAATGGGATTTTGGAGAAAATAGAGATGGATCAATGTTAAGAAAAAACAAGATGACCCAAGCCAACCCCATGAAGGGGGTTGGCCTTCATGGTCGGCCTCGACCTAGGTCGAGGCCGACCAGGAGATTTGGGTCAAGGCCCAAATTTCCTCCTCCTCTAATGCCCGATTGCCCAATTTCTTGATCGTTGTTGAGCTCCTTTTATCCTATGACTTTCTAGTTTCTCTGTCTATTTGAATTTTCAGATGAATAATTGGAGTAGTCATGGATGATGTGAGTTGGAGGTATGCAATAAAAATGTTTCCTAGTAGCCCACAATTCTCATGTTCTTGTTCAAAGATAGACATATGTCGAGGTTGGCCTTGGCCTTTTTTTATTTTTTTTTCCTTTTGCCCATTTTTGTCGAGGTCGGCCTCAACCTTTTTTTTTTCCAGAATCGTTCCTTGAACTTCAGTTGTTTGAATAAGTCGCTTGATTGAGAGACGTATCTTCTATGTAGCCCCATTGTTCAAGAAGGAATTGGTGTTGAATTCACACTTGGACAAAAAAATGTAGCTTGAAAAAAATGTGCTTTATTGATTACCTTGAAAAAAGACTCAAGTACATGTAATTGAAAAGTAGAAATCTTTGCTAGCTATCTATCTACTTGAAAGCAAGTGAAAACATCATTGAGGAGACATTTTTAGCATTTCATAAAGCTTATGTCATTCTTTTCTTGTGGTCAGCCTCGGCCTCTTTGATGTGCAATGGTCGATCTTCTTTCAACCTCTTAGCTCATTTGAGTGCTGTGAAGTAGCATTCTCTCAAAGCTTTTTGTTCTCCTTTCACTATTCTCATTCCCTTCAAGGTTAGGAACTTCATAAGTTAATGGTAAGTGGAGGCTACTGCCTTGAGCTCATGCAGTGTAAGTCTTCTTAGAATTCCTTGTAGGTTGATGTGCAATCCACCACAAGGAAGTTGATAATCTTAGTAATTGCACTATGTCCTTCCCCAAAGGTAACATGAAGTTCTATAATACCTTTAAGAGTTATCCTCTCTCCTCCAAATCCAACTAGGGGAGATTGATATTTCTTTAGTAGTTTGTGATCTAATCCCAAGGCTTCAAATGCTATTAGGGATAAGACATTTGTAGAACTTCCTCCATCAATGAGGATCCTGAAGACCTTAGTATTTGTTATGCCTAAAGTGACAACTAAGGCATCATTATGGGGTTAAAGTATGTCCCTAGCTTCAACCTTACTAAAATCTAAAGTTTGTTTCAGGTCTTCTTGGTTGACAGAATGTTAGAATTTATGCCATAAAACCTTGTAATTAATGATTTATTTAATAATTAATAATAATTTTGATTATTTTATTTGTAATATAATATTATCCATTATATGAAAAATCCAATGTTATTAGTGTAATCTTGAACAGTGTGTGGTTAACATACGGGAGGATCGTGTTCAATAAATAATCTAAAGGGTCATAGTATATGAATAAAGTTTGATGTCGGTAACACTATTGATATAGCCCACTTTGCAATAGTTACAAATGATTTGATCCAAATCATTCTTGTGGAGACATGTGAAAGGTATTATACAATGAGTTTGTATAAGACTGGACCACGAAATATTTAATATCTCTTTATAAATTCGTTAATTGAGAAGATTAATATTTCATCAGGATGATCATATGCGACTCTATCTTAATTCTGAGTGAGTTATGAACTCATGCCTGTGAAGGATTGTCATTTGATTTATATGGGTGAGAGTGGCTTTTGTAGCCATTTTAATATGCCTACAATTTTGAAGACTTGACCAAATAGGGAACTGAGAACATAATCTCATAAGATGGAATTCACTCATTCCCATATAGGGTAAGTAGATAAGTAGTTCACTTAAGTGTTGATTTCGGGACTTGAACAATGGGGCCCCACCCTCTTACGAGACTTCGTTTATGGTTAGATCATAAATAAACTGTTCATTAGAAGATCAGTGGTACTTAAGATGCAAGATGTAATTACAGGGGTAAACAGACTTTTGACCCAGCTGTAATTACGAACAATTCGTGAAGAATCGACTTGCATGTAATGATTATATCCATGGACACAACTTGTCCTATTGTGCATAAGAGTGCAACTCTAGGTCTATAGTGGATGGACCCTAGAGTTAATGAATGAAAATTGATTAATTAATTTTGTATCATTGGAACTTATAATATGTAGGTCCATAAGGTCTTATTGCTAGTTCATAGTAACACTAAAAGATCAATCTAGTTGAAATAAAATTTTGAAATGTTCAAATTAATATTTAATTTGAAGTGTTCAAATTAATATTTAATATATTATATATATTAAATATAAAAGAGGAAAATATATTTACTGTATTTGATACATTAAATAAAATATATTTACAAAATTTGAATAAGATTCAAATAAATAAATATCGTAGGAGTTTTGAATGAGATTCAAATAAATATGAGATATATAATGTTTTAATTATGACAAAGATTTGTCATTGGTCTCTGTAAATAGGACCCTTGGTTGAGCAATTAGAGATAACACACATATCCACAATAGAGAATTAAAGAATTCTCTCTAGACCTTTCATCTCCAATCTCTTTTGGATTTTCTTTCAAGAGGCTCCGACAAGCTTTGGTCCTGTGTTCGAGTCGTAGCCAGGAAGACTTTGTGGAGGAGATAAAGACCAGCAAAAAATATCTCCATATTTACTCCAAGTAAGTTTGCTTAATCTTATTTTTTTTTTAAGTTTAATTTTAAATAAAATCAAAGACGATCCATTGCTTCCGCTGCGGAGTAAAACATCCGTTCCTTCACAAAGTACATACCTCAACATTCAGGCTCATACCTTGCTTATCTAGCAATGACTTTTCTTTTTCGGCTTAATTATCTACCGATTGGTCCTCCAAAGATTGTTCTGATCTCTCTTGGACGTTTATAGTCTGGTCGCCCTCGACCTTCTCTGGTCGGCCTAGGCTCTCTATGGTCATCGTCATCGACATAGTCCTTCAGATAACCCTCTTTGATTAAGGCTTCGATTTCATCTTTTAGTTGAAAGTAGTTTTGAGTCTCACGACGATGATCTCGGTGTTTGTTTCTCTTGTCCGTTAGAGTTCTCATTTTTTTGGAAATTTGATGATTCTACAATTGCATATTTCCAATAGAATTTTTCCTAGAGGAAGTGTTGTTGGTGTGTACCTTTTAAATTTTTGACCTCAACCTTCTCTAGGGTTGGGTCGGCCTCGACCCTAGTCCTCGGCCTTCTTTTTCTTCGAGTTGTGATGATGGTTGTCTTGTGCTTTATCATGGTCAGAAGTTCGATTACTTCGCCCTAGTCCTATTGTAGCATATATTGACTTCAACATATCTTATGCACTCATGTATTTTTGTGCTCTGGTGATAAAATCTACATAAGAAGTTGGTTCCTTCTTACTTATTGACTTGAGTAACCTTTAGTCATGCAATCCAACTATTATTGCAATTAGGGCGATTGTATCAGTGAAATCCTGTGTTTGCAATGTTTCCTCATTAAATCGGTTGACATATTCCCGTAGAGTCTCTCTTGGTCCTTGATTTATAGTTAACAAGTGCATTTGAGATTTACGTTGATAACTACCTCCAAGGAACTAGTTCACGAACATTCAAGCTAACTCTTTGAAAGATCCTATTGATCTTCTCTTGAGTGTTTTGAACCATTATTTTGCAGATCCTGATAGTGTTAATAAGAATGCTTTGCATTTCACGGTGTCAGAAAATTCGTTTAAGTTCATCCAAGATCTGTAGTTATCAAAATGTTCAATTGGATCCGTGCTTCCATCATATGGGGTGATTGCTAGAACTTTAAATTTACGAGGAGCTTTTTCTCTCATGACCATGTCTGTAAAGGGTGGATCTACTTGCTCAATGAAAGGATCTAGATCTATCATTTCAAGGCCATGAGGTCTTAAAAAACTTCCTTGGATGTTTTCCTTTATGTTCCTTTCTAATTATTCTTGTATCCTCAGGAGATTAACTTTCCATGGAGGGTTCTGGATCCAACGCTTCAAGTCGACCTCAGCCTTGGCGTGTCGCTTCCACTTGCTCTCGATCAGACTTCGTAAGTCTGATTTTGTCGCTTCGTACCTTATCGTCTTATCCTCATGGTCTTATCGACCTTTGCTCTCAATTCTAGGCACTGCTTGGATTAGAGATTTTACGTTGGCTACTCTGCTTGTAGTTCTCTGTTCTCTTTGATTCGTTTTCGTCTGAGCTCCTCCCAAAATCAGCTTATCTTTTGGTTCCTTCGTGTGAGTTTTTTATCTCACCCACATCTTCATGCATATGTCATTTTCCTTTTATGGGATCTCGAACAAACAACTCATCTCCATGTTTTGTTGGAATAGTTTGATTGTCGAGTTTTTCCAGAATTTGAGCCAGGCTCCGATCCATTCCATTCATCATTTTCTCAGCTCAACGATCTCTTCCTCTGGTAGGCCTCCGTGGGTATAAGGATGAGGAGGAATAGTTTCTCGCATCTTTAAAGATGGCTATCAATATCGATATCCTCTCCATCTAGATTTCGGTTTCCTCTTTCCATTGCCTTGTTCATCATAGATGGGATCAGGTATTCACGAATCTTTCAAACAAGTTTTTATTCCCCACTGTTGTTTCCAAAATCCGGCCAAGTAAACTTACATGACCATCACGTGACAATGACAGTAAATTTGTTTAAATGGGGGAATAACGTGGCCTGCAAAAGAAGAAAGATCTGAACACCGGTGTGGTGTTTGCCACACAGGCTCCGATGCTTAAGTCAGTGAGTGAATTAGTGTGACAAGTTAGGGTTTTTATAATGAGGAATAACTTACCTCCTCTTCAATAAGAAAAGTATTTATATGACCTTTCTAGGGCATAAACCTTAATCCGTGGTGAATCAGGAAGAGGAGAGGGCTCATTGAAGGTTGGATCGAGGCTAGGAAGAGAGAGAAGGATGGCCCGACCCCATAGTGGGGTCGGCCTAGGCCGAGGTCGACTAGAGATTTTGAGCCTTTATGCCCAAATTCTTGCCTCCTTGTTGTTCGGAGGCCAAATCCTTTTTTTCCTTTTAGCTCAGTTAGATTCGTTTTTTTGCATGTTTTATGTCATTCTTTGCATATTTGTCATTCTATTTCCTTTGTATTTTAAATTTGTCTTTATGATCGAATTTCACCCATAACAGTTATAATAATAAGAACAAAGCTAATAATTTAAACGTATTTATACAATTGACAGGTGACAACAATAAGAAAAGTTAGCATATGAAAAACTTTGAAAATATATATTTATCAAATTATTTTTAAAAGAGGTGATTTTACCTTTAATTAAAACTAATAATTAATAATAAAATTTTAAAAGTTCTTAAAATTTAATCATTCAATAAATTTTAAAAATAAAAGTTAAATATACATTGAAATTAATAATATAAATGCATTCATAAAATTGACAAATAGAAAGGAAAAAAAAAAGTGGAGATCTAGATTACAAAAAACTCAAATGTAAAAAGTGTAGCCAATTCACTTCTAAAAACTAATCCTAACATTTATGACTTTACTTATAATTATAATCAATAATGGATTTATAAAAGCTATGAAATCTCAATAGCTAAATAGTTTTTAAAAATAAATGTATAAACACGCATTGACACTAATAATTTAAATGTAGGCATAGAATCAACGAATGACAAGAATGTGAAAAGTTAGAATATAAAACCTTTGATTATTAATAATTTTGCTAATATATTTCAAAAAATTAATTATAAAATTAATTAATTTATCTTTAATTATATAATGAAAATTTACGAATTTGAGATTGTTAAATGTTTAGAACTTTTTTTTTAGTTCATCAACATTTGAGGGAGGGAGATTCGAACTTCTGACATTTTGGTCGAAAGTACATGTCAATTATTGTTGAGTCAAACTCACTCTGGCAATGTTTAAAACTTCTACAACTATATAAAAAAAAATTTGTATTTTTTGTTACAAAAATTTGTGCCTCCTTTTAGTTTGTTTTTCTTCAATTTTCAATTCTCTCATCCCTAGAGAAAAATAGTCTAGCACGCTAAAATTTTCATAAGAATTGTAAAATAGTATATTTTGAAAAAACACATCACTTTATAAATAATTTATTTTTATTGTAAGTATGAATGATCACAATATCCACTAGATGCCCAACTTTTTTTTTTTTTTTTTTTTTTTGTAATGATAAAATAATTGGAAATATTATGTGCAAAACACATATTAAAGGACTAGTAGGTGAAACCGTGAAAGTAGTGTTTTATAGACTTAATTTTCAAAAATAAAAAATAAAAAATAAAATAGTTATCCGACCTAAACTACTTAGCTATCTTTTATACTGTTTCTTAGGTTGAATTGAATTTTTTTTGGGTACTTCATGATCCTACTCTAATAATGTTTATATCGAACTCATCAACATCTAGTTTATTATTTTACTTTTAGAATGTTCATTATTTTATATATAATTTTGCTGGAAGGTATTTTTAAATTTTTAATTAAAGATAGTATAACTATAAGAGAGTGTTTGGATTGACTTTTCACATGTTTAATTTTGAAAAAAAAAAGTCATTTTCATAAGATTCATAGTGTTTGACAACTACTTAAAATGATTTTTTTTAAAAATAATTTGAGAAATATGCTATTTTGAGTGAAACCCTTGAATCCAAAGTCTAAAAAAAAATATTTTGAAGTGTTTAATTGAGAATTCCTTCCAAATTTTCATGATATATGAAAATGACCAAAATACCTTCACGCTATATTCACTTTCTCATGCCCATCGCCGTCCACCATAGATAATTACTGCCACTGGCAACCAGTGGTGGATCCAAGATTTTAAGTCAGAGGGACACACATATGTTTTAACTATAATCTTAACGTATTGATGCGAAATGTACTTGTTTTGATACATAATATTCAAATTAAGTAATATGAATTACCAAACTATAACCAATAATTAGTTTGATGTTAGTTTGTTAAATAAAAAGTAGGTTAAATTACAAGTTTAGTCTCTGAACTTTTAGATGTGTGTCTATTTGATCCTCGTGAAATTTCAAAAGTGTCTAATAGATCATTGAACTTTCAAGTTTGTATCTAATAAAGCCATCAACTTTAAAAAGTGTGTAACTGGTCCTTAAACTTTCAATTTTGTATATAATAAATCATTGAATTTCCAATTTGTGTCTAATAGGTTTTTGATGTATTTGCCATTTTTAAAATTCACAAATTTACTAAATACAAAATTAAAAGTTTAGGGTTTCATAGACATAAAATTTAATTTTATATCTAATAGATCAATTAATTTTTATTTTTTTTGAATACGTCAAAGACCTATTACACACGAAATTGAAAATTTAGGAACCTATTATAAACTTTTGAAAGTTTAGGGAGCAAATAGACAGCTCTGAAAGTTGAGAAACTAACCTTGTAATTTAACCTAAAAAATATGACTAAATTATTTATATAATTATACCAAAAACAAAATTAAATTTGAATATTTAGTTTTCTTTTTTTTTAAATGAGTTTTTTTTTCCTTCATTAGATTATAATTTTTATGTCATTAGATTTTTTTTAAAAATAGTTTACTAAAGAAAACCATCAAATTAAAAAAAAAACAAAATTCTGAAAAAAAAAAGATTTGTGAAAAATAATTAAATGATAAAAAATAATTTATTTATATAAATAAAAATACATATATTAAACATTAAATAAATGAAAAATCATTTCCGAATTAGGAAATAAATGAAAGAGCTTGTATATATATATGAAAAATAGTTGAAAGAATATAAGGAGTTTCAAACCCAGGTGTTGTAGCATAGTAAGGAGCACTGTTGCCAATGAACCATAGGGGGCACGTTGATATCAAGATTGCAAATATAATACTAATTGATTAATAACCATTTCAATTGTATACTAAAATACGAAAAATCGATAAATTGAAGAGGGGTACGTACTCCTCTTGGCCCTTAATAGATCCGTCCCTACTGGCAACCACTAGATTTTACCACCAGCGTCGTCCATCGCCGCTTTACCGCAGGCGATCATAGTGTTTTAAATACAAATTTGAAGTTATTAGTCCATAGTGTTTAATAGTCCTCATTTATACTAAGTTAACATTTGTAGAAGTACTTTGAGTGTAGAACAAACCAAACAAACTTGTATATAAAAATACTTTTAAGAAAATGTAGCCAAACGTATGAGTGTTTTAATTATAAACCATGTTTATAAAAAATATTTAAAAGAAAATGTATTTTTGAAAACAGGCAATCTAAATCCTGAAGTATAATTGAATATTATGTGGTTTTCAACCAAAAAAAAAAAAAAAGTTGAATATTATGTGATTGAAAAAAAAGGATTATTATGGACTTAATCTTGAATTCCGAATCCATTAAAAAATATATATATATTGAATTCTAAAGGGTTATATTACGTGTCAACACGATCAATTAACATACGTATTTATGGATTGAGAATTTCGAATCTTCGACTCCATATGGTCAAAAAAGAAATCTTGAATTCCGAAGGGTAATTCCGTAAGTATATAGCAGGAGGCGGTATATATACATTATCCGTTCCGAATTCCATTGATATTAGGGATTTAGGGTTTGAGTTAACGCCCATCAGTCTAACACACTCTGCATTCGCATTTGGGCGTTTCTTGAAGAAGTTGCAGCACTTTCTTAATCCGCCATCATGGGGTACGCATTTCTTTTTCTCTACTTCGTCTTCATCCGATTATGTTTTCTCTACTTCGTCTTCATCCAATTATATTATCTCGAAGAAGTTGCAAAACCTTCTCCAAGGATTTGCTTTCGTTCAATCTGCTCTTTAACTGAATTATAGGAGCGTCATTTGTTCTCGATGTGTTCATATTGTTCGTTGAATCTTCATGAACGAAGCGGAGCTACTTTGAATGATTTCGAAGGCGTTATTTCATACGGATCTTTGATTTTAAGCTAGCTGCTTGTTTGGATGTTAAACTGGAAATTGTACACCTGGAGAAGCGATGTTTTGAACTTTTGAGGAATTTTTTTTGCTCAAAAGCAGAATCGAGGCATTAAGTTGGATATTTATCGTCAAGCGAAATGTCTTGGTTTAAAACATGTACTGATTCGTTCTAGTTGGTTTACTGATCAACCGATAGGCTCGGAGTTGTGGATTATCTGTGGAAACAGCTCTCCGAAATTCATTTGCTAAGCTCGATTTCTATTGTTGATAGCTCATCTCTCTTTCTCTCTTCGCTTGTCCATATGGTTGAAATAATTTATCTGATAATATAAGTGGAAACAACTTTTGGAAATTCACAACTCATACTATGCTTGGATGTTTATGTTTACAACTTCGATATGTAATTTCTTGGGAGATTAGTTGAGCGTAGATTCCTCATCCTTGTTGAATTTCATATTCATGTCCTCAATCTCAATATGTAGATTTGTGGTTCTTCTTAACTTAAGGCGAGTCTCTTTAGCCTCTCTTTCTCTCTATCCGTTAATTGTTGAGGAGTATATTCTGATAACATAATAAGCTTGGATAATGGATATTGTTGTTTGGCAGTTTCTATATGTAATTTTGTAGGAGGAAACTTAAACATAGATTCCTCATCGTCATTGAATTTCATATTCATGCCCTCAATCTTATTGTGTAGATTAAATCATTCTTCTTCACACATGGCAAAAGTCTTTAGCTCCATACAAATCATTGAAGGATACATTCTTGGCAAAATTGATTTACTCTTACTGTGTTCTTCAATTGTACGTATTGTATAAATTTGTCCAACTCCTTATTAGTTTATTTTTTCTATTCAGAATATTTCCCAAATCCTGCTATGGTAATGACCGATTCTTTGTTTCATATGTGCAGCCTTTTAGTTGGTCTGATCATGTAATATTAGTTATATTTATTTTGTTTGCATCATATCTTGCAGAAAGACTCGAGGAATGGGAGCTGGTCGTAAGTTGAAGTCCCACCGTAGAAGGCAGAGGTGGGCAGATAAGGCATATAAGAAATCTCATCTTGGTAATGAGTGGAAAAAGCCCTTTGCAGGGTCATCTCATGCAAAAGGGATTGTGCTAGAAAAGATGTAAGGTTATTGGTTCTTATGCTATTGTTGATGAATTGTTAATATTTACTAGTCCTGTGACAAAGTTGAATTTGCTAATGCAGTGGTATTGAAGCCAAGCAGCCAAATTCTGCTATTAGAAAATGTGCTCGTGTTCAACTGATTAAAAATGGGAAGAAGATTGCTGCTTTTGTACCTAATGATGGTTGCTTGAATTATATTGAGGAAAATGTAAGTTAATTTAATTTGCTTATGCAGTGAATTATGACAATGTTTATGTTTTTTGTTGACTCTCTTTGCTTTCTAACTTGTAAAAATGTTTTTGAAATCTAAGCCAAATTTTAAAACAAGAAAGAGGTGTTGTGGATGATTTTTATTTTTGGTTTTTCATTTTTTGTAAAACTAGGTATTTGGTTTTTCATTTTCAGATGTAAAAATGTTTCTAAAATTACAAGTAAATTTGAAAATCAAGGAAACACAATTTTCAAAAATAGGTTTCTACGTTTTCCAAAATTCTTCCTTATCTACAACACCATTTCTCTCGTCAAAACTTTTCTTTCTCAACATTGATCTCTTTAAATATAAATATAATAACAAACTCGAAAATTATACTTATAAAAAAAATAATATTTGCTTTTTATAATATAAGAAATAAAATTATAATTTGATAATTATTGAAGTTGATAGAAGAAGAATTAGATTTGAACGAATTCTTGTTTGTATTCTTTAAAATAAAAAACAAAAAACGTATTTCTATTTTTCAAAAATAGAAAAAGTAATTAAATGCGTTTGGTTTTTGTATTTAAGAAACAGAAATCTAAAGAAAAAAAAAGTAGAGAAATAATTTTGATATGAAATGGGTTTTTAAAAATCCATTTGATTAAACATTTGAAGGTTTTCACATGGTTAGTTTTTAAAAATAGAATTTGTTATCCAATTAAGTTTTAATTATTATTATTATTATTATTTTAAATTTCATTTGAATAAGTGTGATTTTTCTTATTGTATTGCATTGTATATTATATTTGAATTCAAGTGTCGTTTTTGAATTGTACTGTTTTGTAACAATATTTGGAAATCTATATTTAATTGTTATGTTTTGTGTACTAAAACTTGTAATTTAATTTGGGTATGTTACAGGACGAGGTATTGATCGCGGGGTTTGGACGTAAGGGTCATGCTGTGGGAGATATTCCTGGTGTTAGGTTCAAGGTTGTGAAGGTTTCTGGAGTTTCACTTTTGGCTCTCTTCAAAGAGAAGAAAGAGAAGCCAAGGTCCTAGACTTCTTCATGTCCTACTCTCTCAGCCAAGGTTTGGTTTTTGTTAGCCTACTTGTATTGTACGCTACATCAAATTTTGATTTTCATATCCACTCTTTATTGTTATTTTGAATGCTTGTCATCTTTTTTTTTTTACTTTATTATTGATAATGAAAATGGAGAAAAGATACTCTAGATTCGATAATCATTCATGATCAAGATAAAAAGATTCCAATCTAATTCTGTGATTTTAGTTATGTATCAATTCAGTCCATTTATAAATGAACAACGCTTTATTGTTTAGATCAATGGAGTTAACCTCTGTTTAAATAAACCCTCAACGAATTTGATCTCATTTTCCTTGTTACCATCATATGATATTTGAAAGTCCAATTCAGGGTACTGCGCAATGATGGTTTAGGGTTTCAAAGATTGATTGTTGCAATGCAACACTGGACGATCCTATTATATGACTTCACTGTAGGACTTCTGTTATTGGTACCAGGTAGAGTTCTAGGAGATTGAAGCTCAGTACATCGGGTACGATGTGCAACATTCCGCTTAGCGTTAGCAATAGTGGCCAACTCTGAAATATTTTCCTGTTCATAGAAAGGAATTTGACATCAACAAATATTATGTGCAGGTTCAAATAAAGGTAAAAATGAAGGAAACTTATAGAATAGAACCTACCGTGTCGAAAAAACCTAGTTTTGGTGATGGCATTTGCAAGCCTGAAGGTTTTACTTCTCTTAATATATTCGAAGAAGTATCAGTATTACCATCTCCTTTACGGTCTTTTTCTATGGCTTTGGTTTACTGATGTTTCATGTCTAAAATGTGACTCTTGATTCTCAATCTCTAAACGAGAACTTACAAGACGAGAATATGGACTATGCTTGCATCTATTAGATCTTTGAGTTGCAGAAATCGATATCGATGACGACTTTGATGGGCATTCATCAATTGAGCTCGATGGCGATTCGTATCATGAGGATGTTGGTGTGGATTGGCACAAACTCTCCACTTTGTCTTGTTTGCCCTCGTCTTCATCAGTGGAGTCGTTGAAGCAGGACCGAGAACGAGTATATTCGAACCTTGGGAGTTAACTTTTCTTCTCAAATGAGGCTTTGGATGGTTTGAGGGAAGAAGATGAATAATGTTCCTACTTTTACTCGTATGTTGATCTTAAAGAGAAATGGACATAGCTAAAATTAAAAGATTTTCTAATTTTGTCCGGTATGTGCAAACTCTAAGGGGCTGTTTGGGGCAAGGGTTATAATAACTTGTGGAATATTCTGCACCTCAAATACAGACTATTATAAATAATATTATATTATTTCACAGACTATTATAACTCACAGACCATTATGATCCATGTTATTATAATATAAACAGCCTTTAAGGGATTATTTAGGGCACTGAGTGAGTTATAATAATCTGTGAAATTATATAATATTGTTTAAAATGCATAATTATTTAGTCTGAATTATAATAGTATGTGTTTGGAAGTTATTGTAACACATTATTATAATTCACGTTCCAAACAACCTTTAAAGTATGAAAAATAAGAATACAGACTTATCATATACATTAGCGAAAGAAAAAAGCACATATGCATTAATTAGTGGAAAAGAGATGGGAGGTTTCACTGAAGAACTACACCTAGTAATCTTTGGCTGGTATAATATATTAGGATTTTACATGGGCAAAGTTCTTTATTGATAGTGTTATATAGGAAGTCAAGTGCTATTAAATTTTTAAAATTCGAAGTCTAAATTTGTATTTTAACCTTGTATCTTTAATTATACAAAGAGGGAGCGCATTTGTATTGACTAGGAGCTTCTAGTATAAGACTAACACGATATCCTTTGAGATCACTTCAAATTCTCTGCCTTAATTTTTTAAAATTTTGTATTTGGAAGATTGCATCACAATTTTGAGGGGTGGGGAGTAACCATTAATTATACTAAAATTTATTTGTTGTGAATAAAATAGTTTTAGTCACATGTTCTTAAGCATGTAATATAACATATAATATTAACTACATTGAACAAAGAAAACAGAAGTACAGGTTCAATTACTGATTATCTAAAAAAAAAGGTTCAATTACTGATTTAGTGAACTTCGTCATTGTGATTTAAGAAGTTTTCGAAAAGATGATTGCACGTTTAAGATTCATGGTAATTTGAAAATTTTTAATAGGCCATCAAACCTCAAAATTTATGTTTCATATATTTACGTCGTTGAACTCCATCAATCTAACATTATGTGGTACACGTACATTTACTATATTATTTAAGTTGGGTGACATGTCCGGTTAATTTCGAGAGAATTTCAGGTTTGATGGCATGAGTGTCAGTTAATAAAGTTGACGATAAGAATATTTTGTACACAAAATTAAAATTTAAGAAGATCTCCTAGAAACAATTTTAAAGTAGAGTGAATGTATGAATTTTATATTAAAACAATACTTGTATATAAAGAATAAGTATAAAATAACGATAATATAATTTAATGTATAGTGTCTTAAATAGTTGATGTTGATAATAATAATATAATCAATAAATAACTAATAACATCATCTCTAAACCTACAAATGATTAATTTACAAATAACTAGACTCTTACAAAATTGTATTTCAAAATTTCAATATAAAATAAAATACCAGCAATACTTTCAATTATAAACTCTAATTATAAATTTACAAGTTAACGTGAATACAGTTTACAGGTATTTACTTTCTTTCAAAAAAAAAAAAAGGCATTATTTACATGAATAAAGTTGGGAGGTTCAAATCTTCTTACATGTTTGATGAACTAAAAAAAGAGGGGGATATCGATTTTTACCACAAACTTAGAAAGATATATCAATTATTACATAAACTATTAATTTCATTGCATTGCACCTTAAATTTTAACAAGTATTGCAACATTTGCTTAAACTTGAACAAGTGTTACAAAATTTACTTTCTTTTAGATTTTCATTTGAAAAGTCTTCAATAATTTTTTTTCATGAATATAAAACACATTCCATGTGTAGTATGAAATTAATGAAATTTAAAACAAAATTCAAATTCACGAGTTTTGAAAAATGTATTCAATCGTGAGATTTTTACTTTATTTTATTTTTATTAAATTTGTATGTACATTTAGCGAAAATTGAGTTAAAAGTAAAAATTGAAATACTCATTAAAGTTTAAGATTCATGCGATTGAATTGAAAGTTTAGAATAAAAACTTGACTCGGTAAAAAAAAAAAAAAAAGAGATAAAAATCGAGTAAAAATTAATTATTTTGAAAACAAAAAAAATTACATCACAATTAATTATACGAAAAAATGTCGTAAGAGCGTTGACTAAGTCGTCATACAGTCAAAATATAGTTTTGACTGAGTCAGTTGTAAGAAAAACAAAACATTTAAACGCAAAGTGTGTATATATACCATCCTCTTGTCGCCTACTTCCGATCCACACACCGATCATCTTGCTCAGTACCGATCGTCTGCGACAACGATTTTCCACATCACCTCACTCTCAAGATCCTCCGGCCGGTAGCTTTCCGATAGGAAGACGGAGCGTTTTCTTCTGTTCATCGAATTAGCATTCCGTCCATCGATCGATCGGCGAGCGGCGGACGGCGGACGGCGACCGGAGAAATAGCGGCGGTGAAGTTGGATGAAAGAGACGGTGATGGAGATTTGAGGATGAAGAGGAGGTTTCGTGGAGTTTATGGTTTAAGGTGAGAGCGTTTGTTTTTTGATCTTTTTGTAGTTTTAAAGGAAAAAGTATATGTCTATCAAAAACTTGGCGCTAAATTAAAGGGACCCACGAAGACCGAAGCCTGATTAAGGGCCCTGATTATAGCGGCGGTGTACTATGTCGATTACTGCCTTGTCCGAGTGAATTTCAGCGGGACCTTCCTAATCTTTCTCTTTCTTTGTTTTTTTTTTTTTCCCTCTATTTCTCTCTCTCTCTCTCTCTCTCTTTCTATCGGAATCTCTACGGCGGCTGTTTTCTCCCTCAGCGTAACCCTCTATCTTTCTCTCTCTTATTTTATTTTGTTTTTCAAGGTGTTTGAACGGTGCTGTTTGCCATCGCGAATTATCTTTGTTCCAGTTCGATGTGGGTTTGATCGGTCAATGCAGGTAAATGTTTGTCATCTGGAGTTCTGTGCTTTTGATTAATTCGATTTTTTCCCGGGGGGATTAGGAGTTCGATTTCTGGAAATTCGCTGCCGAACCCTAGAGGTTTTGCTTGAACTAGGGTTTAGAGCTTGCTTGTTCTTTTAGTTTTGTCTTTGGGAGGGTTTCTGATCTGAGTCGTTCAAGACTTGCGAATTTTTTGAAATTGGATTGTTGTTTGAATATTTGATTTCCTTGTTCGTCTCTGTCTGAAACCGGAATCTTGGTTGGGAAACTTTGATCGTAATCGAGGGGGTAGTATAAAGGTACTGAAAATTGGTGGTTCGTTTATTTGTTCCGATACTTTAGCTAGATGAAAATTTTGGTTTTTTAAAGTTGAATTTCGTTTTGCTACCCGCTCTGATTGTGAATGGAACATCATCCCGTTTCCCCATATTTTTTCCTTTTTTTAGGTACATTGCCCAAGTTTTCCAATGGCTGCATACTGTTGTCTATGCTCAGCAAAACGTAGTTAGCACTTCAAAGATGTTACTTAATTGACAGGGGTTGGAACTAATTTGATGTCATGGTTACTGCAGATAATTGTAGCTGTTTGCTGCTCCAGAGCTGGTTCTGGAGTCCTGCATGTTATAGGGAAGCCGTTTTCTTTGGGTTTTTCCTCAACTAGCTTAAAGTGATGGCAGGTAATGTGAGGTTTGAGTCCTCAAACTCAGCAATTCAAGATGAGTTAGGATTTGGGGGGAGCTATGGCAATGGACAGAGGATGAGCCAGACAAGTAGCAGTTTGGATAGGTCTGGAAACTATCGTGATGGAGGAGAGAGCCGGATGTTTGGTTTGGCTTCTAGTTCATCCCGAGGCATTGCTTCCTCCACCGGGGATCTGCCTACATTATCTCAGTTTTTATTGTTGGATGCTATAAAATTGGGAGAGCAAAAGTATCCTCGTCCAGAAGAGTTAAAAAAGGTTCTCGAGATGTCATTTGGGACGAATGTAGAAGACAGCTCATTTGGATCTGCTCGTTTGAAGAATCCTCTGGCTGTGGAGGAGCTAAAGCGGTTCAGAGCTTGTGTCCTGGAAGCATCTAATAAGGCTAGGTACTTTAATTTTTTTAATCGGTTTTGAGTTTTCATATTCACAAGACGTGTGTGTGTGTTTTCCCTCTCCTTTTATACGATGTTGTAATGCTGCAATCCTCGAGTTTGAAACAGTCATATCCTGATAGTCACTAATTCTATTAGTACATTTTTCATACTTAAATTAGGGTGGGTCACCGAAGTAACTGTTAGGTAAGTTGGCTTGCAATAAACTGTTTGATTACATAAATATTTATCCCTTTTCTTTGTTAGAGATTGTTGCATATTTTCGTGAATAGAAATAGTAAACTTTATGTTAATAGGCGGTGAAAAGTTGCAAGAAAAAGAAGGGAAGAGCCTTTCAAGCAAAGGGGAATTTATGACGAGGAACTTGAGTGACATAAATGATAAAAGGGCAACAATTAACTTTTTTGGAGAGGTAAACCAATGACAATGAGAAGTTACGAGACTTGCTAACTAAAAAATTATTCAAAATCTGTTCAAGTATTATCAAGTACCATTTTCTAATTAAAAAGAATTATACTTCTAGTTTTGTCCTTCCTCAACTCTCAACTCCAGCCGTGAGACCATTTTCCCACAGGTTCTTCCATTTCTTTTAATCTGGTGCCCGCAAAAAGCTTATTCCAAGAATCCTCTAATAGACGGTGGATGGCTGGCTCCAAAGAAGGAAAAATCTAATAAAATATTGTGGCTTAGTAGCATAAACTCAATGAATGAAAAGGAGGTTTTGGGTTTCCTCAAATAATACATATAACACTGTTCTAGGAAAAGTTCATAATATGAAACATCCATTGAACTTTATCATTAGTATTCATTCAGTCTTCTAAAAATGAGGATCCATAGGAACACTAACTGGAATTTGTTCTTCCAAATGCCTTTAGTCAAATCTTTGTTAAGGATAAATACAAGAGTTGAAAACTGTTGAGAGAGTGATTTACTATAGATTTCTCCCCAGTTCTTAAGAATCCGGATTCTCTAGTCAGCTAACTGGGAGGCATGAATCCATTGATTGTTTCTCTCTCCCCTTCTTCTTCTTCTTCTTTTTAATAATGGGGAACTTTAACTTTTATTGAAAAAGAAACACATTCAAAAGAGGAAATGAGGTATCCCCATACAACCAAGAGGTTACAAAATAGAAGCCCAATTGGTGGCTATACGCACAAGCACAAGATCATAATTACGAAAGAGATTAGAAAGTCGCAAACTCCACTTCCTCTTACTCCCTAAGGTCTCTTCCTTCCAAAAGTTTTCATCCGAACAATCTAGAATGAGGGTACTGATTCTGATGATTTCATATATTTTTCAGGGGTAGAGCAAGAAGGATGGATGAGTCCTTGCACAAATTGAACAAGTATTGTGAGTCCCAGGTTCAGAAGAAGCAAATTCGGAATGAGATCTTAACTAATGAAAGGCCTGCTGGGCCTAGCCTGTTGAAGAAGGGAAGTCAGGTTCACCGAAATTCTCCAGATGTTGTGAATCAGAGACTTGAAGACAGGGCAAAAAACAACGTTCTTAGCAAGCGAGTTCGGACTTCAGTTGCTGAATTAAGGGTCTGTTTAAATTTTCTCAATCATTTTACTTTTATTCTAGTTTTCAATTACGTCACGTTGTTTATACTGTTAGTTTTCAATATTCTAGTTTTCTTTATCTTTGCAAATCGAAGTTAATTATTTGGTTAATCTCTAATTTTCTTTTATAGTTTTTTAGCAGGGTTGGACATCTAGTCACCTGATATTTATAATTACTTTTTGATAGAAATGAAGCGTGTGAATTTAACCACTGTAATTTAGGGGTATACTTGATATAACTTCTAAGTGAAAAGTAAGTTTCTTATCAAAAGAGGAAGTGAAAAGTTGAAAATGTAGATTGTAGTGTTGGGAATCAGGAAGCAATAGCAATTCTGAGAAGTCAGAAAATATGATGATTAATTAGATATAACTTTCATGCTGCAAAGTTCTGAGAGGAGCCCTTTCAGGCAACGATTCATCTGCATGAGTCATCTAATGATAAATCTTTGTTAACTGCATTCTCAAGGTTTTCAGAAGGTCCCTTTACTATAATTGAGATTTCTTACTGCTGTCCAGAATTTTCCTGAGCACCGTCTTCAATTTCTAACGCACTTATTGGCATGTATACCTGTTTTTCTTTCACTGCATGCTAGTTGGATAATCTTAAACTTAAACTGCTAGAGTAATTTTATATTGTTTAACTTTTTAATAGGCTGAAGGCCGGACTAACAATGTTATGAGGCAGCCTCCACCCTTGGGGAGAGAGAGAGATTTGCTTAGGGATGGAGGTGAAGCTTCTGATCTAGTTGAAGAAAAAATTCGCAAACTTCCAACTGGTGAATCATGGGACAGAAGAATGAAAAGGAAGCGGTCTGTGGGTACAGTTTTAAACAGACCCTTGGATGGTGAAGGAGAGCTAAAACGTGTCATGCTTCATAAGCTTAATAATGAGCCAGGAGTGCAATCGTCCGAGTCCCAAAGTGTCAGGTGATTTATTTCATCATTACCATGCATTTCTTTACCCTTTTTTTGGCTATATGGACGAATCTATCCAAAGATGAGAAATCTAGCTAGGATATTGTTAGTAATCAGTGTTTTTAAAGGCTCAAGGCGCACTAAGGTGCAATGGCCCTTTGGGGCTTAGGCACAAGGCACGGGCTTTTTTTTGTAAGGTGCATTATATATAAAAAGCCATAATATATATATATATGTGTGTGTGTGTATATATACATGTAGCAATGCCTTGAATTTGTTATCAAGCGCTTCGAATGACCAAGAAACCTAAGATAAGCCCTTGCGTTTAGAGGTTTTACAATTTTTTTTTTAAAATAATAACTAACCTATACCCACAATTTGGACTTAAAACATAAAAAAAAAAATGAAATTCAATAATCCATAGAGGCGCGTGGAGCGTGTCTCAGGGGCTTCTTGGAAGGCACGTGCCTACGCCGTGCCTTCTTACCAGCGCCTCGCTTCTTCGAGGCAAGGCGCTTCACATGCGCCTTGCGCCTAGGCACGCACCTGGGCGTGCCTTTTAAAACATTGTTAGTAATGTTCTATAACTAGCATGGTTGTATGCTAATTTTGACATTTATATCATTTTTTTCAAACAACAATTGATTTATTGTTGGAATTGGCCTTTTGAGATTGTTCAGGAGATGAGTCTAAAAATTGATTTTTGTTTTAAAATAAGTCTCAACCTTTTATGAACCTCCCCACATAGCAACATATTGTTAGTAATGTTCTGTAGTCAATAATAATTCTCTGTTATATTGTATTATGAGAAGAAAGAGTTTCTTAAATAAGAGAAACACCCATTTACAAGTAAGGAAATAATTTTCCAACAATATAATACAGTAAATACAAATATACTGATTAACCATAAAAGGAAAAATAACCAAAAATAACCAACATGTTCTATAACTAGCAAGGTTATATGCTAATCTTGACTTTTATATCTTTTTGTTTTTTCCAAACAACAATTGATTTATCATTTTGTTCTTAGATAAGTTTTCCTCAAATGATTTTTTTTTTCTTTTTAAATGTACAGTTTTCAGCCTGTACTTCGAGTTTTTTACACAATTATTTTGTAATGCACAACAATTTCTTATTAATTTAGATTGAAGACCCTATCTTTTTGACCCTCCAAATTAGGCTTTGGACCCCTCATCCCTAAGCTAAGGCCTTTAGGCCGTGTTCCCCCCTCTTTTTTCTTGTTGAATATACGATGTGCTATGTTTCCCATAAAAAAAAAGATTTATCATTGGAATTGACCTTGTGAGATTGTTTGGGAGATGATTCTACAATTAATTTTTTTTAAAAAAAATAAGTCTCAACCTTTTATGAACCTCCGAATAAAAACTCCATTAAAAAAATGTTGCTATGTGGCCAAATCTTAATTTGTTATATTGCTGAATCTTGTTCAATCCGTTGCCCTCGTGTAGTCTTTAGTTGATTCTCAATGAAAGTTGTTCTCTTCATAAAAAAAAATATTGTTCAATCCAAATATAGGAAACTCATGCTTTATTGACTTATTTTTTAGAACCATTGAGGTTGTTGTATTTAGGAAAATCACGAGCCTGTGTACTATGATTTTAATTGCACAGTCTCAACCTTTACAAACCTGTCAATAATAACTCTATAAAACAATTATTTACTGTAGTTGGTTTTGATGGCTTGTGTACTCCTTTTTTTTTAATACAACTGGAGATGATTTGGAGTGGATCTTCCTTTACTCTTTCTCTTTTCCTACCCAGGTGCTTTGTTTAACCTTGGACGACCCAATTCTTTGTGCGAGTCTTATTCATTTCTTCTATCAGAAGTACCAAGAAAAAAGTTGATAGCACTCAAATCTTTAGTTACAGAAATGTAAAGGGAAACGTCAGAACCTAGCCATTCCAAACCTCCCAGAACTCTCTATCCTTCTAGAAACCCTCCTATTTCTCTAAGCCAAATATTTCCTGAGACTGCAAAAAAAAAAAAAAAAAAAAAAAAAAAAAACCGTCAAAGAGTCACCTCCTATCTTGAAAATTAGGGCGAAATGACACCTTTAAACTGATTGACCTGCTACAAGCCATTTGCACAGCAAAAGCCTCTGAAAAATTATCCAAATTGCACGAAGAAACTGACATCACAACGTGTTCTAGATCCTTTGTAACTAAAGATTTGAGTGTGAAGACTGCTAGCTTTGCAACACCGATATTTTTGTTCTCTCCTCTTGAACTGCCTTAACTGAGAATTTTTGTAAATATTCTCCTATTATCTTTTTGTAATTCTCGAGCAGATTTGAGTGGATAGCTTATCGTCCAACCCCCCTTTTCTGGTGTTGATATTAAATGAAATTGTTCCTATACCCCCTTCCCTCACCAGAAAAAGGGAAAATTTTGAAGTAGAGCAGTTATTTATGTGGCATGCACTATGAAATAGCTGAAGTAGATTTAAAGAATTTTAATTTTGTTTCATTGTAAAGTCATATTCATGCTAACATATAGACATTTAAATATGTAATCCGTGCATTTTCAATTCTATCTTCATGTCTATAAAAGTAACATATTTCTAATTTCATGGATAAGTCTATGTATTGCATTCTTTTTCCTTTTCTTTACCTGACACGTCCAATTTATGGGAAACTGGAGACGATACTTATTGGGCATGAGTTATTTGATATGTCATTAGCTGTTTATTAATGCTATAAGATGGATAAACGTTGAAATATGGTGTTCATTGCAGATCAGGTTCTTCTAGTGGTATTAGTGGCATGAACAAGTGCGATGGAAGTTCTTTGCCTACCAGTTCAAGTGTGCGTATTATTCCCAAGGCTGAGCCTGAAAAAAAGCCCACTGTTTATAGGGATACTACTGGTGGACCAGCAAAGGACCGACTACAAGTTAAAGGAAATAATAAGTATGTCATTCCTTTTAATCTACTACACTAGTATGACTGGGTGCTGTTTTCATTTTTATGATAAGAAACGGTATTATATATAAAAAAAAACACACAAATATACAAGTACTGAAAATTTTTACCAGTACAAGAGGATGGGAATGAACGAAACTAAGTGATGAAATGATATTGCAAACTCTAATTTTTTTTTTTTGATTAAGTGATATTACAAACTTTATACCCATCTTCCAAAACAGGTTGATTTTTTTTTTGGCTAAGAGCTTTAACTGCACACTCGTAAAAAGCATTCAATCTTCTATTGTATATTACACTAAGAATATCTACCATAGAATAAACAATACATATATTCTGGTATTGCTGAACTGGAATCAGACTAAGAGAGAGCCAATCTTCTAAATCATTTTCTGCTGGGAACCATTTGGTGAAGGACACTCCTAAAAAGATAGGTTCTCTGTGATTCAAAAATATGTTCTTGAAATTGAGGAGCTTTTATTGAGTCTACTTCTTATCTTGCTATATCTTGGAGTCATCTTTCACAACCTTTTTGTAATTATAGTTTATCTACCTTATTGTCTCAATGGAGATGTTTTTTGTAATTATCTCTGATAGGATTATCTTTTGTATTTATTTCATACATCGATGAAATGGTTTCTATTTCCTATAAAAAAAAGGGAAATTGAGGAGCTTTGTCAAGAACATTGTATTTCATGAATTTTAAAATGCATTTGGTAGCAAAATTTAAAAACTGACTTTTTAATTCAAAAATTAAAAAAAATCCAAAATGTATAAAATAAAATGTGTTAATAGAATTACATTTCTTGAAAAATCATAGTTTGAAGTATAATTCTTGGGGACAAAGATTTTTTAGACGGACGGATGGTGCTTTCTCACTGCTATACTTCATCCAACTGCCTCTTTGTCCTAGAAGTTAATCTCAAGACCAACTCTTCATTTTCTTTCACTCAACCTTGTCAGCCAGTCTTCTACAACTTTGGTCGTATGCTCCCACTCTTCTTTCTCCAAGGCTTCTCCCAATTATTGCTTGGCGACAATTCCAAACAAAAAGGGAAGGTGTTATGGACATATGGTATTAAAAACCTTCTTTGGGAAGTTTGACTGGAAAGAAAGAATAAAATTTCATACCATTTTTTTAGTTAGTGAGGTCCACGAGGTTTGGGTGACTGCTGACTATAGGACTTCCTTTTGGTGCTCTCTCCCTAAGTTTAACGACAATCAGAAGGGTGCTGTTTCTGAAAATAACCTCGTAAATGATATGCTCTTGTTTCTCCACACATGATTCCCAAGCCTAATTAATCTATTCAACCACTTCTTGGGATGATGTAGATGAACTGATTTGTATTAAGGATTTGTGGTTTGCTGCAGTTGAACTTTGGACTTTTGATTTATTACCGGCATATTTTCGTCTACTTCCATATTTTGAGTAGTTTATGTTTACTAGCATATAGTTAGCAAGATTTCTGATGTTTTTTTTGATTGATGTGAAATTATTATCAGATTAAATGTTCGTGAAGATAATCATGTAGCTGGTCCTTATTCGCTGGCAAAAGGAAAGGGTTCAAGGGCACCCAGGTCTGGCCCTACTACAGCTGGAAGTTCATCTCCTAATCTTTCACGCATGTCTGGAGCACTTGATGGCTGGGAACAACCTCCGAGTGCAAATAAATTTCAATCAGTAAACGGGGCTAACAATCGCAAGCGTCCTATGCCCAGTGGATCATCTTCTCCTCCCATGGCTCAATGGGTTGTCCAGAGGCCGCAGAAAATATCCCGTACTAGAAGATCTAATCTATTATCACCTGTTTCAAATCATGATGATGTGCAGGGGTCTGAAGGCTCTCCTTCAGATTTAGGTGGTAGAATGGCTTCACCTGTGACAAGTGGTTCATTTCTTGCAAGGAACTTGTCTATTGGTAGTCAACAGGTTAGGGTGAAACAGGAAGTTGTGTCATCTCCTGCCAGGTTATCCGAGAGTGAAGAATCTGGTGCTGGTGAAAATCATGACAGTCAGTTGAAAGAGAGAGGATCAGTGAGTGGGGAACCAGATGAAAGAATGTTGGTTTCTGCTGCTCAGAATAATGCTCCTAACATATTTCATTCGATGAAGAACAAGGTACATGGCAAAGAAGAAATTGGAGACTGTACTAGAAGACAGGGAAGGAGCGGTAGAGGTTCATCATTTTCAAGGGTTTCTGTTTCACCAGCGAGGGAGAAACTGGAGACTCCAACTTTGACTAGGCCACTTAAAAGTGCAAGGCCTGGTTCTGAGAAAAATGGAAGGTGATAGATCTGCCAACATTTTTTTTCTATCTTTTTCATTATTTCTTATCAAGAATCTTTATCTTATCGATATATAATACATTCAGCAAGTCAGGGCGTCCCCCACTGAAAAAGTTATCTGATCGGAAGGCCTTCACCCGAGTTTCACAAACATCAGCTGGTGGTTCCCCTGATTGTACTGGTATGTTATGTTTGATTCATATGGTGTTTAATGAGGTGTTTCTTCTAGAAACAGGATACTGGCTTTGTTTAGTAATAGTTTTAACAATAAAGTTCTTACCTTTACGGCTTATATCCGGTGACTGTGTAACTGGAAGTTATGAATTTTAGTGTTTAATATGTCATGTCTTGCTCCAATTCACCTGTTTTCAGCTATCACCTTAATAGTTAAAATCTTTTTACATGGCACAACATTCTTTTGCAAGAAAAAAAGGAACATATTTCTGAGCGAGGAGAAAGCATAATGGTGATGGTAGGTCTAGAAGTTCTAATTAATAGCTGTATGAAAACATTCTTCCAGTGCTTTGGTAAATTCTACAAAATAGTTTTATCTAGGTTTGGATGTATGCTTTAACTCTTGAGTGGACTTTTGCTTCCCTATGAAAAGAATATATCTTGAGTTGAAATAATAATTTCTATAATGATATCATTCTACTCCTCTTTCTTGAAAGTAAGATTTTAGTTTAACCCACATGTGTGATGTGATGGGGAACATGAGCTATATGAGAACGTTCTTCCAGTGCAACATTTTGTTGAATGCTGCAATATGTTTTTGTTTAGGGTTTAGATGTATGCTTTCAGTATTGAGTTGACTTTTTTTTTCTATGAAAAGAAAATGTCTTTAGTTGAAATAATAATTTTTATAATGATATCATTCTACTCCTCTTTTCTTAAAAGGAAGATAAAGTTTAACCCATGTGTGGTATGACGATGTGAAACATGATAATGAGCTTTAGAAGTGGGAATTGAAAATTCTTGTAAGAAAGTTATTATTTCTTGTTCAGTTTCTTGATTTCCATTGAGATGACAAATGGATGTATATCTGAATTTGTTCACTTCCTAAATGTTACTTGTGCATTAGTATTCTTATAAATGGTTTATAGGTGAATCAGATGATGACCGTGAAGAACTCTTAGAAGCTGCGAATTATGCTTGTAATCCGAGCTGTACGTATGCCTCTTCAAATTTTGAATTTCTTCTTGGGAAAGAATGTCTAGTGTGTGTGTATCTGTATGTATGCATGTACAGCTGCCTATTTCTTATACATGAATCATGGTCATGTTATTCTTTTTTATTTTTGCTATTGCAGATGTTTGCTGTTCTGGTACATTCTGGTGGAAAATGGAATTTTTATTTGCTTCCGTAAGCCAAGAGGATGAATCCTTTTTAAAGCAGCAGGTAAGAACTATAATATTCTAATATACTGCTAACATCAATAGATTTCAGTGGCACTAAAAGATATTCTTAAATTATCATTTATCTTGGTATGCAGATATCTCTAGACAAGAATGATGAAAGCTTTTCTGAAATATTGGACCATGAGAACACTATTTCGGTATGTGTCTGGATTTTCATTCGTCTAGCAGCATATATATATATATTATTCAGACTGAAGGTTTTGCTAAATTGTCAGAAAATTTAGGTGAAGATATTGGGTTTATAAAGAAGTTAATAGAGAATTGTTTAGATAAATTTGAACTTTGGGAAATATAGTGGGAAATGCAAATAACTTTATTTCTTTGATGCACTCACAAATTCTTTTTTTTTTTTTTTTACAAAAAATAAGAAACCAATAAGAAACCAAGCTTTCATTGAGAAATATGAAAGAATATTTAAGGGCATACAAAAAAAACAGCATGCACAAAAGGAGCCCAAACCTACAAAAAGGGCCTCCAATCCAAAAGAACAACTCCTAATTGATAATTACAAAAGCTCCTTAGTGGCCACCATAAAGAGGTGCATCCACAAATTCTTGAAGGATTACCTAATATAATTGGATGGTATCTGCTTGGGGCCGGTAGATTGCAGCTCTTGGCAGTTCCGGTTCATGACAAATCATTTTTTTAATATAGGTTTTTAGTCACTTTTGAGTTAACACTTCTTTCTTGTTAGATTAGGTTCTTCTGGGTTCCTTTTAGGCTGTCTTTTTCAGCGAGATCTTTATTCTGGCTTTTGGCAACCTTTTCCCCTTTGCAAAAAAAGTTTTGGTTTCTTGGTGTTCTCTTTCAAAGTCTTATGTTGAATTTTCTTTATAGATTAGTTGTTTACTTTGGGATGCTTTTATTTTTTCTTTCTATTTTGTTCTTGTTTCTCACTCCCTTGTGAAATTTGTATCCTTTGAGCATTGGTCTCTTTTTATTTTTTCAATAAAAAGTTTCGTTTCTTGTTCAATTTTAGGCTGTCTTTTTGTAGGTCTGTTTTTCTTGGCCTTGTTTGGCCCTTTTGTATTCTTTCTTCTCCTTCTTCTTCTTCTTTTTTATTTTTATTTTTTAATGAAAGCTTGGTTTTTTATAAAAAAAATCATGGATATTAAATTGCGATGTTTTATAGAAAGATGTATTGAGCCTTCAAACTCTCTGAGGCGCAGGTGCTTGTTTGAGTAAACATAGCCTGTCAAAGTAGTTCTTTTCACTTTCTCTTCAATCATTGTGTGTATTTCAGTATTTGTTTTTGGTAAAATATTCTAAATGTGAAGGAGCGAAATAGGAATGAAAAAAAAAAAGAATCTGTCTATATAATCGTTTTCTTTTCTTCACGTGTAGTTATGAAGAAGTGGTATTTTCTCAGGGTGCTTTTGTGGCAGAGGAGGATTCATCACCCCAAGCACTTGGTTCGGGACGAAAAAGCCAATTCTCACTTGAATCACAAAATATAGGCAGAAATGTTGATCAGGTTGATGAAGCTGAGGACTTTGTTACTTTAAGTGGAAAATTAGAATCAGAAAAGAGGAAAATCCTTACTCCACTGTACCAAAGAGTATTATCAGCTTTAATAGTTGAAGATGAAACGGAGGAGTTCCAAGAAAGTAGAGGGACAAATATGTTCTCACAATATGGGGGAGATGACTTTCCTGGTGTTATGCATCCCTCTGTTGATGTTGAGCCTGGAAACTCCATTGGAATTGCGTTTGAATCTGAGTTGGATCTTAAAACTCAGAAAATTGCTGGTCGTAGATTTTCTTGCAATGGAAGCACTACCTTCAATTTGGGATCAAGGCGTGACAGCCAGTTGTTCAATGATGATGTGCATCGAGGAGATCATGGATATCAATTATTAAACAATGGATACTTCCCCGAGCTTTATGAAAATGGTCTTGATGGACCACTAGGCATGCATTTGAAAGAGTCTAATGTCTCTGTCTTTAATTCCCAGTACGAGCAGATGTCTGTAGACGATAGACTCATGCTGGAGCTCCAGAGTATTGGATTGTACCCAGAGACAGTGGTATGCATTTCAGGATTTAGTTTGTGCATTCTATATACACTTTTCTGTGTAGTTGCCTTATTTTTTCTACTTTTCAATGTTATCTTTCTTAGCCTGACCTAGCAGATGGGGAAGAGGATACTATGGATCAAGAAATTCTTGAATTAGAGAAGAAACTTAACCAACAGGTTGCAATACTCTCTGCATACTGCCTTTTATGTTTTTCAATTTAGGTTTTCATAAGATTTGGTTGTGCAATCTCCTTTGACATTGCTAAGCTTTATATTTGGTGCTAATGTATTAACTTATGCTGCATAGGTTGTTAAAACAAAAATTCATGGAAACAAAATAATCAAAGCAATTGAGGAAGGCAGGAAAACAGAAGAACGGTGGGTTTTCAGTTACTTAGACCTTTGCTTTAATCTTTAACATATACATAGCAACATGATTATTAAATGTGAGATTTTTTTAAAAAATATAACCTTGTAGGTCCCGTGAACAGTTTGCAATGGATCGGCTTGTTCAGTTGGCTTGTCTAAAGCAGTTGGTATGTAAAAATATAAAATATTTATGCTTAGTTTCTTTTGTTATCCCTTTCATTGGCTTATATTCATGCAAGACTTTTGCTCAGTCCTTTTCCAGTTTTTTATCTTGGTGAAGGTTGATATAAAATGGTCTCTCTAGTATTGTATGATTTTTCTTACAAATGAAAAAGGTGTGATGTTATGTTGAGGGTTTTTGTTATTTATTTTTAAATATATATCCCATGCCTGTTATGTGCCAATTGATTTTTATCTGGTAGAGATACGTGTAGTCGTTTAATGTTTTTAGGAAGTAAGGCCCTTTACCATTCTTTTAGCGTGTATTTTTTGGTGAAAACTGAGTTCCAGGAGTATAGTGTCTTTTGGTAGTTTCTTTTCTTTTCTTTTCTTTTTTTTTGGTTTTGGAGGGGAGGATGGAGGGAAGTAAAAGATTTTATTTTCTTTGCAATACTTCCAACTGGCGGTTATATTGCTAAATGTAATAACAGTTGTGAACAGTTATATCTAAACTGATAACAGAGAAATGTTCGCAAACTACAATTACCAACGAACTTCTACAGGGAAGGCTTATCAGCCAAATTACACTCTATATCACATCTGCTTAGGCGTCTAGATTGACCCCCTCCATTTGACCAAGCGTCACTCCTCCCAAACAATATCCTTCTTCCTTGGTTACAGACAATTGGAGAGCTTTCTGTAATCTTTGTTGGCTTGGACCATTTTTATGTATTAATGTAATGTTTGCTTAATAAATTCACAAAGGAGCTGCAAGTGAAGATGCCCGAACTATCCACCCTCCAAAGCCATTTGTCTAGAGAGCTGTTGAAATAAAATGGGGACAGCAAAGAGGTAAGATATATCCATTCTTGTTCATCGTTAAGCTAGATAAGAACTTCATGATCTTGCAATGGTGAGAGATTTGCATTTAGCTGAATCATTGGAAAGGATAAAGAAAGGGGAGCCTCACCTAACCAAAGATAATCCAGAAGCTGGTGGATGAGTCGGAACCAACCAGAAAGTTTTGTTCTCTTTGAGAAAACCTCTAACCTCTTTTAAGCTTGTAAATGGCAGACTAAGGTTCTTTATGAGTGAAGAGAACAGTTTCCAGCCAAACGTCATTGAGAGGCATCTAGCTAGGAGAGAGAGATTCTTTGCTTGGTCAATATCCTTCCTGCAAAGACCATCGTTTTCTGAATGGAATTTTTAGAGGCATCTAGCTAGGAGAGAGATTCTTTGCTTGATATTGCCAATTCCTTGGCCTCCCAATCAAGGGAAAATTGGACTGTAGACCAACGAATAGCACCCACCTTTAAATTCACAGAGTGCAATATATTGAGCCTTGCCTTCTAATACTTTAAGAGGTCTATCTAAAAGAAGATTCATGATATGACTAGGAAGACTCTCCACGTACCACAAAGTAATAGTGCTCACCAACTGCTTTCTTTCTGTTAGTCCAGGTGTAGGCTTTCTGAGCTGAAGTAAACTCTAACTTATATATCGGTTGGTTATTGAGAATTATTTTTTGAGTTTGTTCATATTTAGAAAGACCACTTTCATCATAGTGGGGTAACGCAACAATGTTCCTGATTGGGATTGGGATACACCTGATGGCTGACGGTAATTTTGCATTTTAAAGGGAAATTATATTATTGTTACTGTTCTTTTTCCTAAGATAAGTAATCACTATAAGGGAAGACGAGCTGTTTCCCTAAACCTTTCATAAGATTTCCAATTATTAAAAGTTAGTTTATCATCGTGTATACTTGGCATGGATTTACTTCTGCCAATTAATTTGCCTTGAAAATGAATATGGAATGTGATGCTTTGAATCAAAACAGAATTATTATTATTATTATTTTTTATTTTTTTTATTCTGATTGAGTACTCCCTTGGAAGTATTAAACTGACGTTGCAGTTTATTGTAAATTTTAAATAGCTCACATTCATTTACTAACTCACCATCTTACCATATGATTGATATGATAGGCCACTCGAGGCAGTAGTGCTGCAAAATTGGGGATCCCCAAGGTATCAAAACAAGTTGCTTCAGCTTTCATGAAAAGAACTCTTGCTAGGTGTCGAAGATTTGAAGATACACAAAAAAGTTGCTTCAGTGATCCTGCACTTCGAGACATTTTAACTCGACCTTCTAACCGAATTGATGCAGATGTTATGAATGGTAATGGTTCAATTGTTTCCAGTTAGTTGACTCATAAAACAGAAGCTTAATCCATTATGTTTGCCTATTTTGTTTGATGTGTTGTCGAACTTAAATATTATATTTTTCCTTAAAAAAAAAAGAACAGAAGAGACAGAAACTGAATGGTTGTATAAGGTGCTTGAGCAACAAGTAGGGTTCATGAATTTGTTCCAGAGCCATTTAATGATTTTTCTTTGCTTCAGGCAGACCTCTGCTGTAACGTCAAAAAAATTATTCATCTTTTCATCTTGTATGCTTGGTTCTTAACATATTATCTTCCATTGCAGGTTCCTTTCCTGGTGAAGCTTATCACAATGGTGTGCAGAATCATAAAGGTGGAAGGGGATTACTTCATTCTTCCGATCAGGATTTCACCCGAACTGGGCCTATAGTGAATAGAGGGAAAAAGAAAGAAGTGCTACTTGATGATGTAGGAAGTGCTTGCATGAGAGTTGTATCAACCATGGGTAACAATTCATTAGGTGGAGCTAAGGGAAAGAGAAGCGAGAGAGAAAGGGACAAAGATATGTCAGCTAGATTATGTGTTACCAAAGCTGGGCGTTCATCTGCTGGGGACTTTAGGGCTGAGCGTAAAACAAAAACAAAGCCCAAGCAGAAGACAGCTCAGCTATCTCCTGCAGGAAATAGATTTGTAGGCAAGTTGTCGGATGGAACTTATTCCGATAACCCTGCAACTAGGGTTTCCAATGAAGTTGCCAATGGTAGCACAAAAAAGGAATTTACTGTGGTATTGCCCCTTAATAATTCTACTGAGGATTCGTCGAAGGAAATTAGTGAATGTACAGATTTCACAAATCTTCAGTTACATGATTTAGATTCAATAGAGTTAGGTGTGGGCAATGAACTTGGCGGCCCTCAGGATCTCGATTCTTGGTTGAACATTGACGAGGATGGATTACAAGATCATGATGCAGTGGGCCTTGACATACCTATGGACGACCTCTCTGACTTGAATATGCTTTTATAGTGATTGTATAGTGTACCTTTTCCCCCCATTTACTGGGGTTTTAGAATTCTATACTTCAGTCGGAGGCGGGGGGGGGGGGGGGGGGGGGTGGGGGAGAAGCTCCATGTATAAGTTAAGCCTCTGACAGATTGGCACTTGGTATCATTGTCATTCAATTCTTTCACTTCTTGAGTGGTGGGGGGTGTAGGAGGTCATAATTGTTTATGTAACCAGATAGCTTTTTTCATATGCAAACAAAACAATTTTCTCAGAAGACTCTGTCTATGATGTTCTTTTCCGCTCATTTCTTTTACAACTTATTGTCATTTGCTGTTCTCAGAAACTAATATTTGGTTTCTCCTGCATGCCTATGCAGAATGTGGTCAGTGATGGTGTTTCAGTACTTACCCTGTTACTAATGATATATTTTCCACTGATTGCTCTTACTTCGTTGGATTGTTAGCTCTGCAGCACGGATTCTTATATCCTCACTCTAGGAGTTCAGCAACTTTGCGGGGGCTGTTCTCGCGCAGAGTTTAATGCAATTAATTTTACATTTGTGCTGAAGATATGAAAGCCTGGAGGTCGCCTATATTGTGATTATTGCCAATCTAGAACTAAATTCCCTGGAAAGTGAATGCTTAATTGTAATTTCCTTGGGTTAGGGTCAGGGTGGGTTTCTTTCCCCATTTTTTTTTTGGCTTCTTTATGAATTGGTGTACATGGAATATAACTTCCGTTGTTACAATAATTTGTTTCAGTCTAACTATGTTACCTTGTCATTGAAGTCAGGGAGCTGTTGGCAGTCAGAGAAAAGTGATTATTGCATTACTGTCCTAAAGTTGATTTTCTGCTGCTATTTGAGTTAAATTGTGGGAACTTCAGGATGTCGTCTATTGCCAGTTGCCGGTTGGTAGGAGAAGATGCTTGCCGTTTACCTCTACTGCTTGTCATAGTGCCGAGTCCCTTCATACTTGTGGTAACATACGAATTGATAAGAATGTAAGATACGAATTGTTTTGTTATTGTAATGCATTGTGTAGAAAATAGATGTATGGTATGGTTCTTTTTACACTTAATTCATATCATTAATTACTTTTGTCTGCAACTGCCTTTATACCGAGTCCTGATTTTCTGCTAATCTCTTTATTGTTTCTGAGGTAAGCATTCTCTATTGCATGGAGTGATGGAAAAAGCTTTAAACATCATCTCAGTCATAGTTGGACGGACAATTGTTTATGATTATATGACCCTACTCACTGTAATGATTTTCTATCCTAGTAAACAGTTGTTCATAAGGCTTAATTTTCATTTCTTCATTTGGCTATAAAAGGGATCATTGGATTGATAGCTCCACCCTAGATCTGGTACATTTTACCCTCTTTTGTTTAGCATTTACCAGTTTTAAGTTTCATATGCATCCATTTCCTCCTTTCCTTTGGTCTTTTATCTGTCTTGCAAATACTTCAAGGAGCAGGCTTCTCACCTAGGTTGACGATAAAAGCGTTTGTGGATTGCATCTGTCGGACAGGAGACTTCATGGAAGAGTTTTTGTTTTCTCAGATCCGGTTTGACTTGAGAAGTATGATCTCTGGGGGCTTTTCACAATTTCAATGCATTTTTTTTGGTTTCTGCTGCTAAATTTTAACGTTTTGATTTTCTTCCTACGTGATTGACTTGTAAGGTGAATGACTTACAGGTTTAGATATAGGGGTTTTTGCCAATTCAAGCATAGATCATTGGATAAGACACCAGTTACCATTCTAGAGGTTGATTGTTTAGTCCCCTACCCTGCAATTGTTGAACTAAAAAAAGGAAATATAAGAGTTTCTTCTTTGTTTGTGCGTTACGGCTAGGGCCAGTAAGTCATTCTTAATAACAACTACATTCTCTATAACGGATGAAATAGAATATTATTTTACGTGGATGAAATAGAATATTATTTTACGTGATTTTGTCTTTCTTACTTTCTTCTAGGTTTATGATCTGCCTTCAAATTTGTGGTGCTGCACCTTGAGGTATATTTTTTGTGGAGTGTAAAGTTCGTCCATTTTAATAGCTGCACCTGACTGAATAATTGGAAACATGGGGTTAACTTTGGACAGCTCCGTCGTAATCTAAATGAATTGGAAACAAATGAATGGGCTACTCTTTCCCATCTCTTGTCCCCAATCAATTTCCGGACTACTGATGATGCTTGGTTTTGGCCTCTTGAACCTTTTGAATTTTTTTCTGTTAAATCACTTATGGAGGTGTTGGTGGGGCATTCTGACTCTTTATTAAAAGACCTCTATGCTGTGATTTGGAAGGACCATTATCCAAAGAAATAAAAAATTTTCTTTGGGAACTTAGTTTGGGAGCAATCAATACAGTTGATAGACTTCAAAGAAGGATGCCATATTTGTTTCTTTCTCCATCTTGGTGTATCATGTGTGGATCCAACTCAGAATGTGCTGGACATCTTTTTTGTGCATTGTTCCTTTGCTTATCGTTTATGGCTATGTATCCTTGAAGCTTTTGGATGGAATTTGCCTCTCTCCAGCAATATTTTTGATATACTATCCTTTGTTTTGGTGCGTCATCCTTTCCAAGGATCAAAGAAAGTTCTTTGGCTTGCCATTATTCGTGCCTTTCTATGGAATCTCTGGAATGAAAGCAATGGTCGACTCTTTAGGGATGTCTCTTCTACTTTTGATAGGTTTATGGACACCAATCTAATGCTTTCTTATGGTGTAAAGTTGAACAACCCTTTTCTCTTTATAGCTTGTCTTTTTTAATCTCCAATTGGAGAGCTTTCTTGTAATTCACCAATAGGTGCTCGGAGTTTTATCTCCTTTATTTCATCGATCAATGAAATTATTTCTTTATCCAAAAAAATTTTGGACAGGGGTACCCTATTTTGTTGTTTTCCTTTATTTATTTGTTTTGTTTATCAGTTTCCTGGTTCAAGTGACTTAAGTTTCACGATTTTTAAATTTTCCTGATGACTTTTGATTGCATACTGCTTAGATTCGTATGAACTTTTATTTATAATAGGTAATTTAAATTCTGACAAATAATTTGATTTGCGATGTTCGATCTGAAATTAGGCATTTATGTGTCCATGAAAGATTACTAATATAGTTGGCCAAACAAATCCTTTTCTTGCTAGGAAATGAATTTTCTCATCTCCTTAGAGTCTGCTGTTTGCTGTATCTATAACATGTCATATCTTTGCTACTAGCTATGCATACATTCGCTATTTCAAATTGACCAGAGGGTAAAGGAAAATTGCTTCTTTGAAGGACAAAGCCTCATGGCGAAGTGCGCAAAGCTTCACGAGGTCAAGTTCCAGCAAGACAGAGATTCAGATCCCAGAAACTGGTGTCGTGGACATTTGCTGATGCAAATGGCCATAAAAAAAATGAAGCTTCAGAAAACAATAAGCTTGATGATGCTATGAATAGGTTGAAAGTGAATTGTAATGAAGTAAAAACAACAGCAGCAACTGCAACAGGAAATATTTGTTGTTGGTGAGAGATAATAGAAGCAGCAGAAAATGAGACCTTATAATTTTTCTGTAGTTTATCCTGTTGTGATTCATCATCTTGTTTTAGGTTCTGGCAGTTAGAAAGAATACTCGGAAAGACCTAGTACCTACCTGGGTTTTTTTAGAGTTCAGCCATTGTGGCTAAGGATCGAACTATCAACCTTTGCGATGGTAATGCCAAGTTTTGTAATATTCCTTCTTACAATTGGCTTTTTTTTGGGTCAGAGGTAAATTTAAGTTATGCTTTAAATTGAACTTCAGACAAAAAAAAATAAAATGTAATAGATACTTCATTTAATAAGCTATGCTTGGATGAATGTTGATGGTTGCATGTTGAAGTATGGTTGTTGAATGGTTATTGGTGTCTAATTTTTTTTCTTTTTTTTGAGAAATAAGAAATAAAAGATTACAAAGGCACATGTCCACTCATTAAATAAGTGGGTCTTTGACAGTCAGATCTTCAAGGTAGAGAGATAATACCTCATTTGGAACTTCTTCCATCCACACTTTTTCGGGTTGCAGAGAGAGGGCTTCTTGAGCTATTGCATGCGCCAAATGATTCGCCCTTCGATCACATCAGGCGAAGGAACTGAAGGTAAATTGCTTCGAAAGACCCCTAATCTCCTCTATCAATAGCCCTTTCTCCGTTTGATTCGTGATTTTTCTGGTCATGGATTGAAGAACTCCAGCTGAGTCAATTTCCACCTTAACTCTTTGAAGCCCCATCTCTAATGCCAAATGCATCCCATCTTTCACTGCCATTGCCTCCACTAGTTCTACATTGGTAATACAAGGAATTGGGTTTGCCAAGGATAGCATCACTTCTCATTTTTCATTACAAATCACCGCACCCAGTGCACTTCTATTTTCGTTTATCAGAATAGCTGCATCCGTATTTAGTTTATAATTCAAGGGATTAGGAGTTTTTCACTATGTTAATCTGTTACTTGATCTGATGATATTTTTCGATTTATCCCTTAAATTAGCTTCTCTGAACTAAGTAATGTAGGAAGTACAGTAAATCCAGTCATTTTGAGGTCGAATATTCTCTCTTCCCTTGCATAATGAAATGATTTATCTCATTTCACACCCACCAACACATAACTAGAAATTCTTCGAAATCTTCTTTACTAAGGGCTTCTTTGAATCAGTTTAAATAACGTGGCAATTTAAATATATGAAATAAATAACCAATTAAAACTTTAAAGCATAGTATATATATGGGTGACTGTCTTTTTTCCTTTTTAATAACAATAATATTATTATTATTTTATTTTTAAAATTTTAATACTACGTTGTTGGACAAAACGATAACATGAGTATAGCTCAGCTGTAAGTGACATCTACTTCTTCCTTTAAGATTGGAAGTTCAAATTTTCATACTTTCATTTGTTGTACTAAAAAAAGTTGCCCGATAAAATTCGGTAGATGGTCTTGGTGAAATTTAATTTCAACTGGTTTAGACATATACTCTACAAGGTTTGAGGTTGGAATAATAATAATAATAATAATAATAATAAAAACTTTGTAACTGTTCGCACGAGATTTCAACAAAGAAAGAGAAATGAGACACGTGTAAATGAATTTAATTTGTATTAATTTAAATGTAGTGGATTACAATCTCTAATTTGTTCCTCTGATTCTTTCTCTCAAATGTACATCTGTCTCGAGGGCTTTCAGCTTATTCTCGAATGTGAATCTGTCTCGAGGGCTTTTGCAACTTATTCTCGAATGTAGATTTGTCTCGAGGGCTTCGCATCTTGTTCTCGAATGTGAATTTGTAGCTTGTTCTCGAATGTGAATCTGTCTCGAGGGCTTTTGCAGCTTGTTCTCGAATGTAGATTTGTTTTGAGGGCTTTGCAGCTTGTTCTCGAATGTGAATCTGTCTCGAGGGCTTAGCTTGTTCTCGAATGTGAATCTGTCTCGAGGGATTTTGCAGCTTGTTCTCTGATATTTGTTTTTGAATTCTCTCTAAATTCTCTGGAGAGTTTCAACTTCTGAACTCCCAAAATGGAGGGGGAGCTCTCTATTTATAGAGTTCCCCAAGGCTCCCAGATGGGCTTGGGCTTGACTATTGGACTGGGCCTGGTGGATTTTGGGCTTGGTCCTTATACTGAGCCTGATTAATCTTGGGCCTAGCCTTGTGAGCTAGGACTTATTGACTTTGGGCCTAGACTTTGTTGGATTGGCCTCCTATTTGAGCTTAGTCTAAAATTGACCCAAATTTTATATAACCCAATTGCATATTGGGATTTACTTTAATTTAATTTAGGGATACTTGCAAATTTAAATAAATAATTTTGCCACTAATTTAAATTAATGATAATTTCTGATTGGCCAAAATTTCTATTCCAACAGTAACATTTAAAATATTAAATATAAACTGAAATAGATTATAACGAAATTCATTGGCCGAAATTTGATACATTTTTTAAGTTCAGCAGAAATTTCATCCTGTCATTGTATTGAAATTTACGACAACACAGAAGAAATATCATCCTTTTTTCCCATTGGCTTCGTTTCAACGAGGATTGGACTTTGGAGGACAATTCTCGATGTTGCTTCTTCCAGTCCTCCTCGGCTTCCATGATTCATAAGATCGTAATAGATTTCCGAACTGTAAGAACCCTTTTGATTTTCCGATCTGATATTCTTCTGGGTTTCAAATAATCCAACTTTTTGAGGCTCCAAAACGATGAAACCAGGATTATCATCATTGATAGGGTTGAAGGCAGCAGCCTTGTTCTCTCTATTTCTATTTCTTAGATTCTATGGCTTTAGATTGTTATCGTTTCCATTCTTGTACGCCTCTTTAGTTTCTCTCTTGGTTTCAATCGCTTCTCTTCCATGTATCAATCTTCCCCTGCTTTTGGGGAAGAAATCAGACGGGACTTTTCCAATTTGGTCGATCGTTATTTTTGGTCCGTTTTTGTATTTCGTTCGATTTCTTCCTTCATTGCGTGGATTGTACCGTAGGGATGATCCTTACTCTGAAATTTGTGAGGGTGTTTATGTTGGGGGGTGGCCTTGTTCATCTGATAGATTGCCTCCTGGTAATCCTGCCGTTGTTGATTGTACTTGTGAATTGCCAAGGTGTTTGGAAGTCTCTGGGACTGGTTATTTCTGTGTTCCAACTTGGGACACACGGTCTCCTCAGCCTGAAGAAATTGAAAGGGCTGTTCGGTGGATTTGTAGAAAGAGAGAGCTGAAGAAGCCAGTGTTTATCCATTGTGCTTATGGTAAGTTCACTAGCTGTAATGATTTGTTCAAGCATTCTGCTTTTCTAGTGCATTGTTAGTTATAGGGCAGAGCGAGGAAGGAAGAGGGGGATTAATTAATGTCTTAGTTTGTATAGGTGCAAAAATTTGTATAGATAAGTTTAAGAGTTAGAAGTTTTCCCTGGATCTGAGTGGATGACCATGCTTCTGTTTGTTCATTGTGCTTATGGTAAGTTCACTAGCCGTAATGATTTGTTGAAGCATTCTGATTTTTTAGTGCATTGTTAGTTGTAGGGGCGGAGCAAAGAAGGAAGAAGGGGATTAATTGATGTCATAGTTTGTTTAGGTGCAAAAAGTTGTATAAATAAGTTTAAGAGTTGGAAGTTTTTCCTGATCTGAGTGGATGACTATGCTTCTGTTTATTCATTGTGCTTATGGTAAGTTCACTAGCTGTAAGGATTTGTTGAAGCATTCTGATTTTCTAGTGCATTGTAGAACTGATTCCATGGGTTACTTCTCACTTGATTCTTAGCTTGCATACTTTTTAATGGATTTATATAGAGAGTGCTGGAATGATAGTGGGCTAGGCTGACTGTTTGATGTCCTACAATCTTTTCTTTTTTTTAATGAATAACCGACCTTTCATTGAGAACAAATGAAAGAATAGAAGAGTTACAAAAAATTAAGCCCACAAAAAGGGAGCCAAACTAAATAAAGGAACTCCAATACAGTAGAATAAGACTTAAAGGATAATTTCAAAAATATTGTCTTCGAAGCCCAAAGAGAAACATAAATCCTCTTGTAAGACCAAACATCACTCAAGTCCCTATCAACACCTCCAACAATTTTGGATTTCAACCTCCTATCCCACTGCACTGCTAATTGTTTAAAGGTGCCCACCATAGAAACCATGCTGCTTTGTTTTTTTTTTCTCTCCTGTTCTTTTACTAGAGTTAACGGCATTGTTTTCAGAAATTTCTTTCCAGCAATTTTTGTAACCTGATCTGACAGTTTTGCTGGGCTATTATTGCACATTACTAGGTGCTTGGTTCATGAGCTAGGTTGGTATAGTACGACGTTGTGAAACCGAGTTTAGGTTTGGTATATAGGTTTACTTATTTCATGCTATAAGTTTGCTAACCCCATGAATTACATAAACTAAACCTTTGGAAACCTCCTCTCTAGCTACATGTTTACTTTTGCAGATTACTAGTCCATAAACCAAACTTATATAAGCATACCCAAAATTCTATAACTCACTACTTTACAAAATTTAAGCATGCCTTGCACAAGTCCAAGTTTCCCAACTCTAAACTAACAAATCTAGACTTATCTTCTAAGTAGCACAAAGGTTGACAAATGTAGAATAGTAATATTTATACTGAGCTAACTTCAAATTTAGAATAGTACAGCCTAAAGGTATTCATTTTTCTTAAAGAATATTACATCATAGATACGAGATTGAGGATTCAAACTTGGTGAAGATATCTTAGCCATTGGACTCAATGTGGCAAATATTGAAGAATGTCCCCTTTTAACTCGAGCTTACTGAAGATGTGTTCCTGATATGTTTGCCATGTCCTCTTTGCAAGTTTCCACAGTTTTCATATTCCAAAATCTGATAGATCACTGGAGATGTATTCCTGTTATGTTTGCACTGTTAGTGAATATTTGAAATCACTGTCTGTGGAACAAAGATCCCCTATATTACATTTCGCTAGTGACTGAATGACCATAGTAAAGTAACGATATCAACATCTCTCTTCCTTTTTTCCAGGCCATGGAAGAAGTGTCGCTGTTACATGTGCTGTGTTAGTGGCTCTAGGAGAGGCAGAAGATTGGAAAAATGCAGAGAAGATAATAAAAGAAAAACGACCTTGCATTCGGATGAATCCTTCTCATCGTAAAGCCTTGGAAGAATGGTCGAAACTTCGGTTATCCGCTCCGAAGAAGAAGAAAGATAATGATGTGAGTTCTATGCTTCTTTCTGGTAGCTGAGGAGCAAAAAAAATGAATCTTATAGGCCATTTCAGATCCCCCTTATAATCTTGCATATCTTACTTATTGCTTGGATGACCATTTGATGTAATGAATGAACTGTGTACTGCTAATATTAATAGGTAAACAAACAAACTTTGTAGCAAGAACTTTTCATCTTTCTAGGATTCAGTACTTCAATTTCTGTGGCTTTCATTTGCCATTATTGCCCCATGCCTGCAAGTTGTTAGTTCAGCTTTGAAGAGTAGTTATGGAAATGAGTACACAAACTGCTCAAAATTATGAAACTGTATTATTCAGTAGCTATTTGAATTTAAAGCTATGAGCTTTTTCTGTATTCTTTTTCAGTCAGTTCCCATGATTTAGGGGGCTGTTTGGAGTTTACTGTCATTTCTTTCTTCATGTTTTGACTTGTAAGCTTGGTATTAGATTTTTGTTGATTTGTTGACATTTTCATGGACATTTTCACATGTTCATGAGATTCGACATTGACATAAAAGGTGAATCGATATTTCCACTTTACAATAAAATTTCGATGAAATATTAAAAAAATAGTAACAAAATGTAACTAATGTGAATATAATATTAATAATAAGTATTTAAACTCATTTAAAAAGTGTAAAATATTTACTTATAATTTTTTTTTTAAGATTGTTTCAGAAATATCTATCGATATCGACATTTTGAAATAACGACATCTCAATAAAATTGAGATCTCGACTTTTCTATCAAGATCAAGATTTTAAACCTTTCTTGTAAGAGAAGAAAAGTGTACAAAAATAGATGTGATCATCATGTATAATAGAAAATAACCTTATTTGATTAAAAAAAGGGTGTAATATATCCTTTTTTTTTAGAGTATAGCATTACATTTACAGTTATGTAAGTAGAAATTCAAAGCTTCAACCTAAGTTACTGATGCCTTATGGTTTAACTGACAAATATATTCTCATTTTTATTTTTAACGACAACGTTACTTTTTTTTTTTTTTTTTGTATAATATCTACGGTTGTAAATTTTCAAAATTTTCTTCTTTTAATCTTCTTTTCATCCTCTTTAACTATTAAACATGTTCTAACTCTAAATTCTATTCAACTTTTATTTGATGTTTTTACTTTTACCTTCTATCTGTACTCATTTTTTTACAAGGAATTTTAAAACTTTTGGATCAAATTCAAAATGAGACAAATTTTGGGAAAAATGAAGGAAAAAAATATTTTTAATTGAAAGTTTACTTTTTTAATTAAAAATAATTATGAGTGTAGAGATTCAAATGCTCGACCTTTCAAAATGTTAATAGGGATGTCAACATAATAAATTAGGCTTCAAATGCTTTCCCTGGGAGGAATTTTAATTAGGACTTTGTACCCCATCTCCCCCAATTTTGGTGGTCGAGTAGGTTTAGAGATTTCCAATCAAATTAGGAGTTCATTCCCACGAAAAAAAATAGACATTTTTGTCTTTTTTTTTAGTATAAAAATTCTTATGTTCCAAGATTAAAATATCGATGTTAATATCGATATCAGAATTTTAATGTTATGGATCTATCGATATCGACAGATATTTTTGTAAATGAAAGAAAATTATAAAAACTATTTAAATTGATAATTAAGTTGTTTTTACTATCAAACTAAATTATAGATTTTGTTTTGGTATTTATATTATATTGAGAATAATAGATTATAAATCAACCAATATTTTCATTCTAGCCAACCTGAACCTCAATTGGCAATGGAGTAAGCACTCTCAATTAAGAAGTAAGAGGTTCGAATCTCCCACCCTACCTATTGTAAAAAAAAAAAAAAAAAAAAAAATCAATATTTTGAATCTTGCTTATATTTTAATCGTTGAGTTGTATATACGGAAGGACTATTAGAGCGACGAATGTTCTAGCAATTTCACCTTGACTTATAATAGAAGTGGCGTAGAGAATCAAGAGCGTCCTCATTGGGAATCTGCTCTTAAGAAAGGAAAGACAACGACAAACACACACACGTACTGGCGTTAGGGCTTACTTTCCATTTCTCTTCACAGCCATCCTCCATTTTGATCGATCGCTCGCTCGCTTCTCTCGGTAAGATCTCTCTCTTTCTTACTTTCTTTCTTATAGTTTTTGCATTTTTTCGGTTTTCAATATTCCGTTCTCCTTTTCGTGCTGTAATCATCTGTCCTTTTCACTGTTTTGTTTGCGACCTGAGTTTCTGTAAGTTCGCTTTTTCGCTTTTCTTGTTAGTCGCTGCTTATTTTCTTGATCGCTGGATGCTTTTTACGAATTTATCATGTGTTTGTTTCGGTTGAAGTGTGGATCAAACTTTTGGCTATGACAGACTGTTAATTCCTGATGATTCTTAATCTTTTGTTTGTTTATTTGTCCGTCTCTTGCACCTAGATGTGTTAGAAGCTCCGCCGAGAAACGCTTGAAATTTTTTTCAATTTTGGAATAGTTTAGGCTTTTGGTTGTTGCTACAACGAGATTCAGGAGGATTTTCTTTTTCTTTTCTTTTTTTCAGGAACCTGATGTTTCTCTCGTCATTTTATATCGTTGCATGCTCGATAATATGTTTAGTTCTTCTTTTAATTCCAAATGAAGAGTTGTTAATGATTTTATAAAAGTAGTTCTGTTTGCTTTGTTTTATTATGCGGAAAATCGTTAGGATCTCAACCTTTTTTGCTTTCTTAGTCTCCAATCATGCACGAAAGGAGTCTTTTCAATTTCTGTAACCTTTTTTTGTGCTAGGTCCTTGAGCCTGTTATGGATGCATTCTTTTTGTTTTCTTAATAAAAAGTCTCTTTCATTATTTCAAAAACGTTGATGTTTCATCTTCTTCTTTTTCACTGTTTTAGTATCGAGTTATTGTTGATTTTCGTTCAAGAATAAAATGTTATTGAAATTTTCTATTATGTCCAGTTCGTCATCTGGAACTCTCTCGCATCCTCGATTGAATTTTTTTAAACCCACTCCCAATGTTTTTTTAATTTGCTGGAGCTTGTGTGGATGAGCTTAGCTGATTGAATTCCAGCATCTTGACGCTATGATATGAAATGTTAGGAAGATATTTTGTGTAGTCAAGTTCTTGTAGGATTCATTTTTGCTGGTATATCTTGTCAGTTTCATTTTGTAATGATAACATGTATGGTTTCAACTTTCAAGCGTAGAATTAGTTAAGGTTGCTGTGTAATTAATTACCTTTAATCATCTGTTGTGTTTGATAGATGATTGCATTTTCTCTCTGTTTAAATTCCCTATTTTTATATTCATGTCTTCAGCTATCACTATTCAACTCCAAACATGTCGACTGTCAAACTCCCAACATCCTGCTTGATCAGAAATGCTACACCAAGGAAATCCTATGCCCTAGTTCAGAGGCCATCTTCCTTGGGTTCCTTTAGGAATGTATCCCGGGCATTCAGATTGAAGTCTTCCTCATTCAAAGTATCAGCAATGGCTTCCTACAAAGTGAAATTAATTGGACCAGACGGTGAAGAGAATGAGTTTGAGGCCCCTGATGATGCTTACATTCTCGACTCCGCTGAGAATGCTGGATTGGAACTACCTTACTCTTGCAGGGCTGGGGCTTGCTCTACTTGCGCTGGACAAGTAGTTAAGGGGACAGTGGACCAGTCGGATGGATCATTCTTGGACGACAAGCAGATGGAGAAGGGGTATGTCCTAACCTGCATCGCATATCCACAGTCGGACTGTGTCATCCACACACACAAGGAAGGTGATTTGTACTGATTTCCTTTTTCGTGTGCATTTTATCAGTTCAATCTGATTGAAACTTCAATCATGCTAAGACTGTTTTATGACTTAGTTTTTGAGGTTGATATGTCTATCACTAGAATTGTGTTCGTTCTACTGCGAATTTTAAGTTGCTGCTTTAGAGAAAGGTGAATCTTTGAAACATTGTTCATGAATAATGGATATTCGTGTCAGTTTTAAGCGTAACAGAATGTGCAAAGTTTGGTAGGGGATTACTGATGGATTTTAAGTTTCCAGCTAGGTTTCAAAATCTCCTCTACCATCCACTTATACTTTTGTTAAAAGTATTCCTTTAGAAAAAGAAATGTGGACATAAATTATGGTGGGGTGCCTGATAGATGTCCATGGGGCGGGACCGGGGATGGCTTTCCACATAATTATTTTCGGTTTATGATTTTTATAAAATATCTATTTAAATGGTTATTTCATAAGACATTTTTTTTAAAAGTTCTTTAGAAAAATAAAATAATATATAAAAAAGTTTAAATTTAAGATTTATTATAGATATAAATATATATATTAAAAAAAAAAAGAAATCAAGGTAGGGTAGGGTCGGGTCGGGGACGGGATCCCCTATCTCCATTTAGCTAACGGGGACAAATTTCTCCTCACCCGTATCTAAACAAGGATTCCACGAGAGTCGTTTTGGTTGAGGTTTTTAGGGACTTTTTTAGAAAATATTCCATTTGTAAAAATTATTTAGATAATAAAGTAATTATATACAATTTGATGTTTTTGTCTGTTTCAATCAATCGGCTTCCAATATATTTTCTAAATGCCTAATAAGATTATCTTGATCAAATTTCATTTTTAATTGTGATATTTGGATTAATCAAAATATCCGTACGATCAAGAATTAAAGTATTCATGTCAATATCAATTTTAATATTAATATTTTCAATTTTACAAATATAATTAATAAATTGTTGTTCCCCCCCCCCCCCCCCCCCCCCCCCAAAAAAAAAAACTTTTGATTTCCACAAATACTTTTATAAATAAAAGTTTTATAAAAATCAGTTAATAATTAAGTTCTTTTCAATATGTTAGAGATGGATCTTATTATTAATATTATAATTGTATTGATAACAAGATATTTTTATAATTTATATATTAACATATTTATAATTATATTGATGACTAATGTTTGATATTTTGGTTCAATTACAATTTTAATCCTTAAACTTTAAAATTTATGTCTATTTGATTCCTAAATTTTCAAATTTGTGTCTAAGAAATCTTGAAACTTTCATTTTATTTTATTTTTGTGTCTAATAGGATCTATTAAATATAAATTTGACTTCTATGTTTAATGGAACTCTAAAATTTTAATTTTTTATGAATTTTAAAACATTAAAAAATCTAGAGACTAAACTATAATTTTAAAAGTTTAGACTAAATAGATTGAAAGTTTAATTTAACATTGATATTCTTTACATTTTATATCGTCAATGAATCTACAAATATTTTAATGTAAACGTATTGCAGTAATTGACGAATCATCCTCTCAACCAATACAAATCAAAGTTCAAAGGACCTGATGCGAACTAATTGATGCTTGATGAGGATCCTGGATTCAAAGGCAGAAGAATAACATTAACGAATAAAAAACACATTACGTTCATTGATCGATCATCCGGCCATTATAACAAACTAAAAGCTAATCTCATCACTGAACAAAATTCCGAATTGCAAAATGGAAAGCCAATACTAAATATCTATACCCCTTCCGGGCACAAGTGAAATCAATTCTCTTTCTTTAGGTGTTCGTTGCTCTCGTGTAGATCTGCTGACTGGCATGGGCCGAGATCATTCTGATAGAACCTCGTGCCATTAAATCCTTAATTGCTCTTCGTGCAAGCGAGCCATTGATCTGAAAATGGCAGACAAAACGATAAAAACCATTAGTAAATTCTCGAGCCGATTGAATTGCTATAAAAAGTTGCATCACAGAAGCAGAGAATCAAAAAGTTTTACCACAAATGCAATTCTAGATGCTGAACCAAAAAAAAAGGGCCTACATAAAATTTCAAATCTGATTCCTTCACTATGAATTTCATGTTCATTAGTAGTAGACAGTGTGGATTGGATTGTTTCAAATTAATTATCAACCCAAACCAAACCACATGGATCGAGTTGGATTGCTCAGTAGATACCAGTTGAATCACCGTCACATTTCAAGACTCATGATCATAGGCTTCACAACAAACAAATTGCAGTATACGTGCATCCATGGTTGGATAAAAGGCAGAAAAGACGTACCCTCAACCTATCAGAAAGGATTGAAGGAGTGACTAGCTTGTACTTGGGAACTTCAGAAAGAAGCTTATCATAAGTTCCCTGATCAAACAAAATCATATTGTTCACCTTCTCCTTTTGCTTACCCTTGCTCCATTTCTGCAAACCAAGTGATAAACATCATGTGAAATAACAAATATGGCCTTTGTACAAAGCCGGATAAATATTTCATCCATGAATACCAAAAAGAAAAACCTGGCTACGGTCATAGAGATCCTTCTATTCAACAATTTTCAAACATCTCATCGTATGTTTTAGGGCCTTGAGTCTTATCATTACATAATGATTTTTATTGTCCCTTCTTCATACTTGAATATCATAGTGACTTTCTAATTGGCCAATAACCTAACACCTAGGTTGGTATTGTGAACTCTAGACCGTGAAGGATAATCTACACAATGTATGAAGACCAAATTACAAACGAGATCATTCAACTTCCACAATGTCGAAATAAACTACAACAATACTAACTTCAGAAAGACACTAGTTACACTGCAACATCTAAGCAATGCAGTAAAACAGTGGAAATTAAAACGATTAAATCTTATTTTATGATATTCTTGAACGATCGCAAGACAAGGACTAAACAAAAATCGGCATCATCCGCAAACCTAAAAAAAGATTAATCAACCGCTACGTGACATACTAAAAAAAATAGACATCATTAAACTCTAAGAAGCTTACCTTCTTCTTCTGCTTTCCTCCGCCTGATTTAGCGGGCTTGGAGGACGGTGGAGGAGCCTTCTCCTTCTTCGGCGCCTACGATTCAAACGAAACCAAACAAAAACAAAAGCAAACACCACAGTAAGTTGAATCAGTACGTCAGAATTCCAAATATACCAAACGAAAATCGCATGGAATAAAGAACAGCTTGAATGAAGATGAACCGACTGAAAAACACATAGTAACGCACCATGAGATCTGATTTCTAGGGTTTGAGAGAAGGAGTTGCAGAGGTTTTGGCTGGAACGAAGACGAGATTTCGATGGAGGGGAAAGAATATATAGGACCAACGAAATTTTCTAGGGTTCAAATAGACTCTGTAATTGGATTGGGCCTAAATCTGAAACTAAATGGCCCATTATTTTATTGGGCCTCGAGATGGACTGATATTCCATGTTGGGCCGTGGCCTCATGATTGGCCCAAGTGCTAAGAATAGCGGTTTTTCTTTCTTTTTTTTTTCTTTTTTCTTTTGGAATAAGTTTATTTTCTTCATGGTGGTGCTGTTAGAAAGAAGTCAAAAAGTAGTGGCTTTTAATTCTTAATTCTTATCTAAGTTTCCTTTCAAGAAAATTTAAAACTACAGTTTTTTTTTTTTACAATCTTAAAGCTAAAGTTTTTAAAAATTTACTTTTTGTCATAGAAAGGAACCTTACCGTTTTTAAAATTTGGCTTATTTTCATAAGAGTTTCTTAAAGTAGATTACTGAAGAAAGAAAATCATTATGAGTCTTTTCTAAGAAATAGAAAATTAAGGGTAAAATTGCCATTAGAACAAACTATAGATTGTCCAATTGTACTTTGCCAATGCTTCAAAAGAAAATTCACAATAAACTGAGTGTGATTTATGTGTTATATATGCTAACTATAGAAATGAAGTTTTAGCATTAAGCATTCTTTAGCTCTAATTGAAAGTCTAATGTTAAGACATATTCAACTTACTTTCAATCGAGAGGTCAGAGGTTTGAACCCCACCCCAACTTAAAAAAAAAAAAAGAAGAGTATGTATCATCTAACAGATTTTAGATTTTGCAAAATTCAACAAAAACCCAAACTATCCTAACCAACCAAACTTTTTCATAAACAACAATTTTAGTAATCCTAAAATTTTACTAATATTGGTATGTTTAGGGTCGTAATCTTTCATCATCAATTGCTAACTAGGTTGTCATGGTCACAACAAAGTGTCACATCCCTATCAAACTAAGGGTGAGTTTTGTATGCCTACTAAGTTAAACACTTTTTAAAAAAAGTTTTAAAAATTCTTTTCATTGGAGTGGTTTTAATTTAAAGACTTATGTATTTGGTTACATTTTCTTAAAAGTGATATTAACCACAACTTTATTTGGTTGCCCATAGTGATTTTACAAATATCAAATGTAATACAGAGAAGAAGAGAAGTGAAGCTTTAACCTTAAGGGCAATTCTATAATTTCATCATCCTTTGAGTTTTTTCTTGTGCATTTTAGAATTTTTTAATATGAAGATTTTTTTAAAGTAATTCTATTGTGATTGACTAGGAATCACTTTAAAAATTACTTTTTGTTTTTAAGAATCACCTTTAAACTAATTATTGAAAAAATGATTATTAACCAATCTAATTATTTCAAAAGTGATTTTTTTTTTTTTTTTTTTTGTCCTCAAACACTCAACTTTTAGAAAAACGGTTTTGGTTCTCCACGATCAATTATAAGGTGAATTCAAACACATTCATTCTTGCTCTCACATATGAACATAATGTGATTATGATACTATAATAATAGTAACTAATTATGATAACAAAACAACAATGGTCTACTTATGAGTCTCAAAGTCTACAATCACAAGCATTTCTTCTTCTTCTTCTTTTTTCTTTTTTAATTTCTGTGGCACACGGGGCCAATCACTTTGCTAAAAAATATGCAATAAATGACTATACTTCATCTCCAAACTAAAACAAGATGCCAAGGAAAGAACACCCATTCTGACCTATTGACACAAAAGGATGTTGCCAATTCAATCTAGAAGAGAAAAGAAAATCTATATACATGTTTGATCTTACTTAACATCCATCTGGAACATAGAGCCTAAGCTCGTACGGATTTTATCGCTGCTGCTCGTAATCAAATCCAAATACTGCAGAGCTTCCAGAGGGAGAAGACCTTCAAGAAAGAAATTTAGTAAATGTGAATGTGTTTGTTTCATCACATCTAGGAGCTGCTCTAATGTTTTGTCCTGCTGCTCTTTGTTCAGCTCTACAGCCTCAAACCAAGGTAGTAGATTTTTCTCTTCTTCCATGAAGTGATGTTTACAGTGTTCCTGCCCCAAAAAAAGTAAAGGAAGAGATGGAAAAAGGAAAAAAAAAAAGGTAAGGAAAAAGAAATCAGCTTCTCCATAATTGCCATTGATGAGCAGACAATCTTAGAGTGCAATAAAGAAAATAACTGTGAAGTGTGAAGTGCTTATAAATGATTTTGATGATCATAGTCAAGCAAACTACTGAGCAGCAAAACTTGGCACTTTAATTTTGATGCTAAAAAGTAAAGTGGATTCCACATTATATTTTACTACAGAATAACTAAATGGATCTAAAAGTCTACGTGTGTTCAATATTATGTAATAATGAGACACAAAAGTAGTTGAATAGATTAAATGACGAAGTGGAAGTGGTTTGGCCATTGAAGTATACTAAATTATCACTATGTTCAAAAGCTTAGGACCCGTTTGATAACCATTTAATTTTTTGTTTTTGAAAATTAAGTTTATAGACACTACTTTCACCCATGGGATTCTTTGTTTTGTTATCTACTTTTTACAAATATTTTCAAAATCCAAGCCAAGTTTTGAAAAGGAAAAAATGTAGTTTTTAAAAAATTATTTTTGTTTTTGGAATTTAGCTAAGAATTTAGATGTTTTCTTAAGAAAGATGAAAACCATTATAGAGAATCAGTGAGAAAACAAGCACAATTTTTAAAAACTAAATGGTTATGAAACATGACCTTTTAACTTATTAAGTTTGGTAAATTTATTACATTCTCCACAATGTCATATAGTAATGTAGCTCAGTTAGCCTGAATTTAAGAACTTCAGCAGAGGGTTTGGCTATTGATAACAGCTAGTCTCATAGTGTGGTCAAGGTGTCATGTGGTACAGAGCTACCCTTAATGCTCTGCAGTTCACATGGTTTAGATGGTTGTCTTTATTTCCTACTGTGTCCCTATCAGCTTGAATAAAGTCATAATGAGTGTGTTTTGTTTCAGTCTAACTTAGTAGGGTCGACCCAAATGTCGGCAGAGTAAATAAATGTTTTTGACAAAGATGTTTTTGGGAGTGAAGAGATTTGAATTTTAGACATCTAACCCTACATCGATTAGAATTTGTCAAATGAGTTCTAAAAAACAGGAACGAACCATTTAATGGTTTGTTCAGAGCTTTCTTATATCATTCTTTGAGAAGAAATTAACAATACTTCTTTTATCTTTTGAGTTGTTTTACGTCTATTGGATCGGTTGTTCAAGACCTTTGGTCTCTTCCCAGATCCAATGAAAAAACAAAGGGATCATTCTTTATAGAAAGTTGATAATTTATTACTCAATCCATTTTCTTTCATCTGATTTTGCTCTATGGTCTATAAATGTTCCTTGAAATCTTAAGCATAAGGTCTTACAAGCTGATCTGAGTTAGAATTTTAATCCCCATGGATTTTAAACAGGTTAGGAACTATAGAAGGTTTGAATGGAGTTACCTGCAACAACTTGAGCCGTTTGGAAAGATTGGAGAGCGCTTCTTGACAAACTGAACTTCCCAAGTCTAAAACGACAGTGGACTTAATGTCTTCTTTGATGCCATTCATGATGGGCAGGTCCCTTGCATGCTCCTCGTTTGAAGCTTTACATAATCCTGCATTATTGCATTTAGCAACTAGTCCTTCATCTTTACTCACAAATGAAATATCAAAAAATTAAAAATTTAAGACCCATTTGATAACAATTTCGTTTTTAGTTTTCTGTTTTTGAAAATTATACTTGTTTCAACTATGTCTTTACTATAGTTTTCATCCCTCTTAAAGAAACATTTGAATTCTTAGCCAAATTCTAAAAATAAAACCATGTTTGAATAAATATCAAATTCCCACTACAAAAAATTGTCACCAAATATATTTGTTTAGAATAGACTCAATTTAGCATAGTTTAGTAGTTAAGGCATGTTTGACTTTTTAATAGGTAGGTTTGAATTCCACCCATTTTTGTGATGAAATATTTTATAAAAATAAAATCCTTGAGATTCTATTCTCCACCCCCAATTTAAATCTCAATAGTCACCCAGAGAAAAATCTTTTCTAGACACATGCAATATAAATAATAATAATATCTTATAAAAAAAACATAAATAATAATAATAATTACGTGAAATTCTTCTAAATTGTCTCAATTCAGTTTAAATCATATTTTAGTCCTTAAGCTTTTCTATTTATTCTATTTTTTATATTTAAATTTTTCAATAATTTATTTTAATTCCTAAATTTTGTATTAAAAAATATTTTAGTCTTTTCCATTAATTTTTTTATAAACCATAAAAAAAAAAAATCAAAATCCCCATTAAAAAGTTAATAGAAAATAACAACAATTATTTAAATATATCTTTTTACATAGTTTCTCGCTAAAACAATATAGTTTAAAAGTTTAAAGATTAAAATAAAATGTTTGAAAAATTCAATGCTCAAACGAAATAAATATAAAAATTAATGGAATAAAATAAAATTTAAACTTTATATCTTAAACAAAAAAATAATAAAAACACATTTCATTAACTATCATTTATGGTTGTCTTTTTTTTTTTTTTTTTTTTTTTTCTTTTTTTTTTTTTTTTTTTTTTTTTTTTTTTTTTTTTTTTCTGGAGTACAGGTTGTCTTCTAGTTGCTTTCCCTAGTCTAGTCTCATGTGGCTTGTTTTTTTAAACAACAGAAACAGTTTTTCCTTTAAACATGTGAATAGTTGCACAATTCCATAGATGATAGAACTAGTCTTCTAAAAGAAAAAAAAAATCCATAGAATTAGGTAAAAGATGCCAAACAACCTCTTTATTTCCCCCAAATTAAAAAGATAGAACAACCAAGAAAGTTAATGAAGTTCATCAGCTAGTTCTTACTGATCATCTCAATTTTCTGGGCCAGTTTGATGAATCTAAAACAACCTTTGATATAATCAACAACGTTTTTGCAATTACATTAATTCTATTGCAAATTCTCAATCACAATCACTTCTTCATCCATGCATTTTCTTTCATGATGCGACAATTTTTAGGGTTTGCATTGCATAAACTCAAATTCTATTCGATGTAACGCAAAGCAGAATCAGAGCCATGGAACTTACCTCGATCAGCCATTTCCAAGATCGGGAAGAGGACTCTCTCCTCCATTTGAGCGTGCTCCAGCATCACTTCCAGCAGCTGAGAGTAGCTCCTCCCGAACTTCCTCAGCTCCATCCTCGGCGTTCCCACCGCCGGATCAACGGCCGTTCTCCCTCCACGAGCCGCCAGGTCCTTCGCCCATCTCAAGGTCCTCTCCAAATGCCACAACACGCTCTTATGCTGTAGTGCCACCACTCTCAACGCAACCAACTGCGTCGCTTCGTCATCGTCGATGCGGCGGCTCGATAGTGCCAGCGGCGGATGAGGAAACTTATTTTCTATGTACCGAAGCAACCTTTCGCGTGAACCGGAAATGGTCTCGGACCCGATCCGAATGACTGGCAAATCAGAGCCGAAATGCGGAGTCTCGGAAGGGACGAAAGTGAGTTTCACGGACTTGTAAAGCAAAGCGAATCGGATGTAGCAGGTGAGAGCATTATTTGGAGGGCCATAAAGCCGTACGATCGGATTCGAAGCCGCGGAATCGCTACAGCCTCTGATGAACTCCTGAGGCACAATCTCCGCCGCGGAATTGCTACAGCCTCTGATGAACTCCTGAGGCACAATCTCCGCCGCCGATTTCTTCGAACTCCCAAGGCAATTATTCCCCATTCCAAAACACCGTCACAAATCCTAATTCCGAAAAATGGCAAAAAAAACAGGGCAGAAGGAACAATTCCCGGTGGTTAACAAAGAGGGTTGGAAAATGCGTTTGGTGAAGAACAAAAGAAAATGCGTCGGTTAGGGAAAAAATCGGCGTGCGAATAAGGAAAGTGGATTAATCTATATAAAGCAGCAAGAAGAATAAATCCTCAATTCCTCAGCAAACGCGCCAAAGAGGAAAAGCAATGGAATAATGAATAAAGTAATAGAGTAGTAGTAGCAGAGGAGAAACCAGGTGGCCGGAGGAGGGGCAGAGCACGGTTGTGAAGGTGGTGCTGCGACGGCGATGGCGGCGGCGGAGGTTGGTTGAAACGAAAGGGAAATCGGTTGAGGGAAAAATGGAAGAGAGAACTCATATAATAAAGGAAGTTTGCTTATTGCTTTGGTGAATTGGACGCCCCACGCTCCTTTCTTCTCTGTCTTTTTTCTTTTGATTCCTTTCTTTCCTTTTTTTATTCTTTTTTTTCCTCCAAAATTAGTGGATATGACATTAGGGACCTCTCTTTCCTTTTCAAATATTTCACATTCTTACATTTATATTTTAAATTTTCTTTTCAAATCCGAGCCTAACTTAGTGAATAAGCTATAGATTTTCATTCATAAGGTTAAAAGTTTATAAATAGAATGATGGATGTACGCGATAATGTTTTATTACCCTGTAAATAGTCGTGGTTGAATAAAAGTTATAATGCAAAGCAATGTGGGATATGAGAATTTGAACCTCCAACTTCAAGGGAAAGAATGCATGTCAATTACTGTTATGTTCACTTTGGCAATTATAATGCAAAGTTCAATAATTCAAATAAAAAAATAAATTTTAGGACTAAATAAACAAGGTGTTTCAAAATTCAAGGACTACAACTTATCTTTGGTTAAGTTATCATTATAATAGTCTCTTTTGTTTGAACTGAATTTTAATTTGGTTCTTATATTAAATTTATAATTATAAAAAGTTTATTATATTTCTTATGGGCGGGATAGATCTCAAGATGTTTTTTTAGTAAATAAATGTGGGGTATGGGGATTTGAACTACCGACCTCAAAAGAAGTAGTACATGTCAATTATCGTTGAGCTATGCCCATGTTAGCATATCTCAAAATATTAGTGTTGATATTAAATGGAACAATTTTTAACATTGCATATTTCTCTCTAAATGTGATAGAGAGATGTGATGGATGACACCAATATGAGTATAGTTTAATAGTTAAAACATCTACTGATCTCTTCAATTTGTTTTTTTAGTTCAACAACATTTGAGGTTGGGGGATTTAAATCACTGACCTCTTGATCGAGGGTTAATATCAATTATCGTTGAGCCATACTCACTTTGACTACTCATCTCTTTCAAGTTAAGGTTTAAATCCTCACCTCTACATTTATTATACTAAAAATTTGTTGTCTTTGTGTATTAAGATTTGATTTATGTAGAATATATATATATATATATATATATATAAGGAAAAAAAAAAGAGGTAGGTTTTTTAGTAAAGTGGAAATAAATTGTGCAAACAAATAATGGTGGGGTTTTGTTGTCAAAAATCACAATTTCCAATACTCACTATTTTTCTATACAACTCGTTTTCACTATACAAACCTACTCAATTTATTTTTGGCTAAATTATTTTTTTTTAAAAATACTGTTAAACTTTGCCCCTTTTTATTTTTTCAAAAATCGTAATATTACTCTTGACTTTTTATAAACGTTTCAAAACTATCCTTGAAGTAAAAATTTATTAGCATGCTAGACGAAAAATCCATGTGGCAATAACTTGAAATAACGTGACGGTGACTAGAATGTTTGTCTAGATTAAGTCTGAAAGAATGGCATTCTATCGATTTTTTGCTCAACATTCTAACGTTTTTCTATTCTAATGGTAGTTTTGAAACATTTACTAAAGGTCAATAGTAATATGACAATTTTAAAAGAATAGAGGTATTTTTTAAACAATGGGCAAAGTTTAGGGGTGTTTTTTATAATTTAGTATTTATTTTTTTATTCAACTCAAACTTTAATACAGTTAGCTATTTTAGCATTTATACATCTCTTGTACTAAATGTGTGTCGAGTAAGAAAACTATTAGCATTTAATAAAAATATGGACACTATTTTGAGAAATTTAACCAAACTATAACGACTTTAACATAACCAATTTAAAAACCATACCAACTAGAATGATAATTTTACCATTGATGATTGATGTTTGAAAAATTGTTCAAATTAGTTGTTAGAAAACCATGGTTGGATGGCAAAACCTCAAATTTAGATGACAAGTAAACTAATGATATAGCTTTTCTTATCTTATTAATTTTATGTGACGTGGCAAATTTTATTACTTTTTTTTCTGCATGAAATGAGGCCATACAAACAAATATATATATAATCAAATTAATAAATAGTTTGAACCATTTCTCAAACATCAATGATTAAAATATCACTTTTCGATATTTGAAACAAAAATATTTTTTTTCAATCTCAACAACCCATAATGTTATTGTTTTAATCATAATTGTTTTTTAATAAGAAATATTTTGGCCTCTTCAATCAGCCATTTGAAATTACATTCAAATGTTGAGAAATCAATTTCTTTCAAGTTTACTTTATTTTAACCTAAACATCTTTTTTCTAATGTGAATAATTTGATATGTCTTTATCAAAATGATTTAATAGTGTTGGATAATATTGAAACAGTAGCTTAAAGAGATTCAAAATTCAAAAGAATCAACAAGAAAACAATTGGATAACTTTTGTTTTTTTTATTAATAAAAAAAACATGCACTAGCCGTTAATGTGTAAATTTGCAATTGGGTATAATATAGAGACAGCTCAATCAATCAAAGGCTGCCATCTGTCGCGTTATTGAATTCCTATATTTCGTCTAATTCTTTAGCGCATGCAACTGTAAGGATGGCAATTGATCTTCAATAGGAAGAAATCATTTATGAAAACTCACTTTCCTTAGTAATGGGCTGAGTTGGTTTTTATTTGAGAATGTCTAAAAAAAAAATACCTATAATGAAAAATGGATAAAAATATTTCATAATTGGGATTTTGTCTACCTATTTTTCAGGGTGGAGTGTGAAGAAAACGTTATGCTCATTCTACCCCCGATGTATATTTGTATCAGCAGTTAGCCCAAGTCCATCGCAAGATCTTTTATAACACAACTCCCCTAACCAAATTTGACATATTTTTACTATATATATATTTTTTACCCAAACTGATTTTTTACGATTCAAATTTATAGAATCTTATTTTTAATGTTTACAAATTTATTAATCTTATCCTAATTCAAATTTATTTGTAATTATTCACAAATCTATTAATTTTACCTCAATTTAATATATCAACCACAAATTTTTTTTTCTATCACTTATATTTGAATCCTCTATCAACAAATACCATTAATTAGACTTAAAAATTTTACTTTTTCGAACCATTCTAATTTCACAAATCAGTGTATATGTTCTATGTGTGTCGCGTTATATACCTATAACATAATCTAGAATTCTAAATATGTCACAATTATTATTAAAGTCGAGTTTTATATATAATTAAACACGTAAAATACTTGTGTATAAAAGTATATATATGCAAACAAATACAACATCAAGGTATTGTAGTTTATAATATTAATAGTATATACATGCAAATAAATATAGCTGCAAGGTATATTGCAATCTATAGTACTATAGTTCGGTAAACCACATATAAAACCGTCTATATACTTATGTGTATAAAATTATATATATGAAATAACTATAGCAAGCAAAAAATTAGTGTGTTTCCTTCCTCTTCCATAACAACCATAATACGTGGGTCCTACAAATTGCATTGCATTATGTTCAAAAATTTTACATTCAACAAATTCCTAAAATAAAGTGGTTTTTTAATTTAAATTTTGACATTTAAAAAAAATCCCTTAAAAAACGTGATGGACTTTTAGAATCTAGAATATTTATTTAAAAATAAAAATCGTAATCTAAAATGCAAAGAGGAAGAAGAAAAGTGTGTTAATCTTACCCAAATGGAAGGAAAACCCGTCAAATGAAAGAAAAAAAGTACTAGGCAACAAGCCACAAAAGGAAGAAAGCAAATTCTTTACTTTTTCGGATGCACAAACACTACGGCAAAGTAGATGGAGATGAAGAATGCAGCCAATCAACAAAATTTCAGCATTCAAAAGCACGCATGAGGTTGAGGAAGACGAGAATGAAGATAATTGGAAAGGATAATTAATGTTACATTTTTTTTTTTTTTTTTTTTTTGATATCGGTGAGTGTCCTGGCCAGCTTACGCGCACCTCGACTAATCTCACCGGACAACTGCCTGACCCTACTACATTTGGTTGACAAGGAAACACGTAGGATATTTAATCCTAGGTAGGTGGCCACCATGGATTGAACCCATTCCCTCTTAGTTCCCCAAGGCCCTTTTGACCACTAGGCCAACCCATGATGGTTGATAATTAATGTTACATATTAAAAATAGTTTTTTATGTTTGTTTTTGGTAGATTCACCTCTCTCCTCCCTAATGCACTCCACCTTTTTAGTATGCCTTTTCGTTTAGTTAAAAGTGAAAATTTTATCTCAATGGTATTTTTGTCTGAGCCCAATTTGAAGATTCTATTAAAAATACCTTTAGTCATTTTTCCAAAAACTAATTTGTTTAGACATTTTTTGAGTTGAACTATTTAAAATTAGTCATTTTTCTTGTTGCCCCTTTTTATTATTTTATGATGTTTTGTCTTGTATTCTCAAAAAAATAATAATAATAAATTTTAAAAAAAATAATAAAATTCCAAAATTTCCTTAAATTTTTAGTATTGTGTGCATTTTAACGATTTCATATTGAGATCTAAACTTTCAAATTTATATCTAATAGGTCTCTAATAAATTTCTGAATTTCCAAAGTGTCTATTAGGAAATTGAAATTTATTTTTTATATAATAAGACCCTAACCTTTTTATTGTATCTGACAGATCAATTTGAACATTGTTTAATTGATTAACACATTGTACATTTATCTTAGAGGTAAAATGTTTGAATTAAAAAAATATATATGAATTTTAAACAATCAAAATTGAAAGTTTTTTTAAAATATGTGGAGGTGGGAGATTCAAATCTCCAACCTCTTGATCGAGAGTAGATATCTACATCAGTTGAACTATGCTCAAGTCGTCATCAAAATTGAAAATTAAGGAATCCATTAGACACTATTTAAAGTTCAGATAGCTATGAGATATAACTTTAAATGTTCAAAGAGATACCTATTAAATAAAACTTTAAATTTTCAAAGAGAAACTAATAATTTAACCAAGAATTAAACCCAAAGAATATATAATAATACCAAAGAAAGTATGATCACTTGTTAAATTTAAAGCATATGCAACATAGTCTTCAAGTTTATAAAAATTAAGAAGGGTAGCAAAGTAAATTACAAGTGCAAAACAAGAGTCCCAACAGACATTTTGCAGGTAAGAACAAACGTATCATGGAACAGCCATGCTAGAACAAACCCTCTCCCATAATAGTAATCCAACAAAATTGAGCATAATCTAAAAAGTGTATGGTAATTTCATTTTAAACACAGATTCTTCAATACACAAACAGATAGAAGAAACCCAACAAATAAATTTTAACAGGCAATATAGAATGCTAATTACAAGTTAGAACAAGTGGCAAGGCATATTATAGACTTGGTAACAGTTTCCATACATAGCCAAGTGAAAGAAAACACTCATCTGCTACTAACTTTACCAAATCAACATTTGAAACCACCACATGCAATAAACCAAAGTATGATGATCAAGACCAAGATTCCTCCCCCAACCATCAGCTTCATTTGTAAGCTCTGCAGCCACATCTTTCGCCGAAGTTGCCTCCCTTGTCGATGAAAGTTATCGGCCTAAATTCAAACAGAAATCCCAACGTTAAAACGGTTAGATAGATATATTTTTTATCTTTAACTCCCATTCAAGGTTCTCAACTGACAGTCAGATTATATGATGTACCTGAAATTGTAGGTTTTCTGTCTTGTCCACCAGAAGCTCAATCCGTTCTCCACGATCTAAAACCTACGCGAGGAAAAAAAATTGATATGATATCTGTTTAGAACAGCTGAGAAGGATAAGTTCTAGATGTCCTAGCCCCAAGTTTCCCCCTCCTTAGATACACATAACTTTGGACATGTTTGGGAGTGATTTTGAAAGGGTTAAAATCAGTTTTGTCATATTCAAAATCACTCACTCCAAAACATGCTTTTAATTATTCAAAAAGTGTAAAATCAAACATCACATTGATTTTGAATAATTAAAGGTATGTTTTGGTGTAATATTGAACATGACAAAAGTGATTTTAACCATTTCAAAATCACTCCCAAACATGCCCTTAGTGGCTAGGGAAGATAAATGGGAGGAAAATTCTTCTCATTTTCACTTTCTTTGCAAAAGGAACTTCTAAGCATCCCTCTCCCTCTTTTTATTATCGGGAAAAAACATATAAATAGATATAGTAATACTCAAAGTGTACAAAAAAAAAAAATGAAGAATGAAGAAATAATTTGTCCATGAGGTAAAAACTAAAAAAATATAAGATCAGCACCCATTAAAAATTTAATACTATCAGAAGACCAAAGTACTGATTCACCAATTCCAGACCATTTAAAATGTGGAAGAGTATACAAGGAATGATGAGGAATTACCCAACCCAAGACCAAAAGGACTCAAAAAGACCCAATCACAGTGACAGAGTTACAACTTACAAAAGAAACTATTATCAACAAATCTCCATAAAGAATTTTAAAAAAAAATTGTCAACAACCTCATCCAAATCCTTAGTCTCATCTTAAAAAGGTCTAGCATTCCTTAACTTCGCACGAGTTTCACCAAAAAGTCTTAACTTCCAGTTTTAACTTAATGCCACAGAGAACATCATCAAGGAAAGATGGAGCAGATTTTTTTTTTTTTTTTTGCCAATCCCCATGTCAGTTATCAAATAATCATATTTTACTACCTTGCTTTTATTGTCAAAAAGTGGACAGATAGTTCATTCCAACAAATTCCATTACCCGCCCAAGGATATGCCACCAAATTTCTCACCCAGTTAAAGGTTTGACACGTGGCTTCTATTACATACATGTAAATTAAACAGCACATAGAATATCAGAGTTGATCTTTTGTATGTATTCAGAAACTTGTAAGCTCAAATAAGAAAATCAATAACAATATAATGTAAAATCCTATCAAATTGGCACTTTATTGTGTCTACGACAAAAAGCCAAAGTGATGCTTTATTGCTCAAAATCACCACAATCATTTCCAGTGGCTGTATTGAGAAGCAAGCAAGGGTAGAAAAAGGGGAAAAAGAATGTGTGTGTGTGTGATATTTGACCAATTCCATTCCATTTTTTCCAAAACTGACCACTACCAAATTCTTTGCAAACAATTGTTCAACTGGTCCAGCTGAAAATCTTGGCTCTTTGAAAACAAGCAAGCAACATATTTGTGTAATTTTTTTTAAAATCAATTTCTTTGCAACATAATTACTGAAAGTCTAAAATATTGACTGTGTTGCTTCGAGAGAGCAAAAAATTGTTCAGTACTCGTGGCTAATATACTACTTTGGCTCATCTACCTACCAAGATGCCGCATGTAACAGGGATATGCCTAGATACATCTGTAAGTGATTTGGTACATTTGCCAATATGATAAAAAGGAGGAAGAATTAGAGGGTGCAAAGTGAGATTTTTGTGAAGTGCTTTAATCTCTGTCTCCGTGTTCATACATTATGCACAACAGTGAAAAAAAACATATATACTACGTAAAAATCTCAATATAAAATCTTGAGCAGAAATTGCATGATTTCATAAAACAAGAAGTCTAACCTTTTCGATGTTATCCATCATAATTCCCTTCACCTCTGTTATTTGAGCCTTCAGCTTGGAAAGTTTACTCATTTCTTCTGGATGGCTCATGCAATATTGCATGTGCTCCTTAAGCCTTGGCCTATCATGAAAATTAGAGGTTGTTAAGTAAAACGTATGACATAGAACTCAGACATTGTTCATAAACATGGGCATACCCAAATTCTCTGTCAAGAGTGTATGCAACACTGAATCGGTCTAGAAATAAATCATCCTCCTCCTCATCATCTGCAAGTGGGTGAGGGTTTTCCTCCTTGATACTTGAACCATAACGCTGTTTAAAGTCATCTTTCACACGCTCAAGAAATACAAATGGCATATTCCTTCCAACTGATTCATCCGCAACAGCCAGAAAAACTGCAAATCAATCAAACACCTTCAGCAACAAGTACCAGTGAAGTCAAAACAAGTATATTATCAAACTTGAGAAAACACATTACCAAATCCACTGTCAAGAAGAAAGTTGAACGTATGCCCATCACATGAGTATGTGCATTTGCTGCTATTATTAGGCAATCGCTGTAAGCATTGAACGGCTATGGTACTAAAATTCCCTGAGAATGATGTGTGTTCTGCTAAAACAACAGTTCCTTTAGCAACAAAGCTATAAATTAGGCCTTTCTGACTCATCTCCGACTGTTATCTGAGAAGAATCAAAGTAGTAGCACTCACAAACAGCAGCAGTAACCTACAAAATTTTAAATGGATATAGTTAATTGAAATTCATTCACGACCTGGAGGAAGGAAACATGGGAAAATTCACAAATATTAGTTATTAACACGATATGAGGCTATCCTTTCCTTTATTCTATTCTCATCCAATTTCTAATTGAGCTCAGTTACCTATCACTGCTGCCTGTTGAGATTTTTCTTTTTGTTATCATTTAAATTCCTAGGTCTTAGCTAAAGGTTGCTCAGCTAAGTAAATTCCTATTGCTTGGGAAGTTTCCGTAATGGCGGTTTATACAAATTGAGCCAAAACTAACAAAGGTAGCGAATGTTGAGTAAATTACTTGCTTGTAGGATTGATCAATCGAAGAACCAAGAACTAACATCTTTTGTTTTCTATAGCAGTAAGGTTGTAATCTGTGCAAATGACAGTACCCAGTATGTAATTGCATCAAATACTTCAAACCGCAGACGAAAAGCCCCAATATTCCTTTTAGACAATTAATAAACCTTGACCAAGGAGTAGACAAGTAAACTCCGAATCACAAAGGAAAAAAAAAAAATCAAGTCAACCTAATCGTACAAATAGATTTCATGCTTACGAACGAAGGCTTCCCCTCTTCTACAGGGGAAACAAAAAGAGAAGGAGAAGAAAATTAAACAAATGCAAATCACAGCGTTTCCAACAACTCATGAGAAACCAAAATTGCACGAAACAGTTCGCAAAACAAATCAAACCCTATACAGATTCTTCCAGAATTACCCAGAAAAAGAGAGAAATCGACGAAGAAATCAAATTTCAATTCCACGATCCAATCAGAAAGTAAAATTTGCAGGACAAATGGGAAATTGCGAACCTTAAACTGGAAATCTCTAGTCAACTTCACGTAAGATGAAAGCTAGAAGATCGATACATAAAATTGGGAAATAGATAGGTAATTTATAGGGAAGCCGAACCTCGATCAAACCTTCTGTCTCCGTTAAGGAACAAGTCTCTGAGATGTGTTGAAATACTCACAGTTTCGAACTCATATTTTTATCTTTAAAGATTTAAATATTCTATTTTAATTTATAATGTATTTTATTCGATAGATAATTAGTTAACAATTAACATTAGTATTTTAACTCATCAACCCTGTTTCCTATTTAATAAGAAAAAAGGAAAAATATTAGATATATTTATTTATTATTACAGTGATATATTTAATATTATGTTTAATTAATGTTTCACTGTATTATAATAATTTTTGCGGTAGTTAAGGCCTTCAAAAAAAAAAACCATAGGTTTCAATCTCTTTTCCTACCTACTTTGGATGATAGATTTGAATTCCTTATCCTGTTTTTATAATTTTGTAATTTGATATTCTAAAAGATATATATTTGATATTAATTTAATTGATAATCCCTTATAAATATACCGATATCATCTGAATAATTATTTTTTGCTTTTTTTTTTTTTTGAGTTCAACTACATTTGAAGGTCGAAAATTCGAACTTCTGACCTCTTGATCGAAAGTACATGTCAATTACGCTGAATTATGCTCATTTTGACAATTTTTTTTTTATGTTAGTTAATTATTAGTTTAAATTTCATTTTGGTTAAGTTCATTCCATTATAGTCTCTTAAGTTTGAAAATGTCAATTTTATTTTGATTTTTGTCAAGAGAAACATAACTTAATTACCAAGATATCATGACTCTTTTTTAAACGTCATAGATTCAAATTATCAACCTATATAACCCATATATCGTAGTTTTGTAATGTGATGCTTTAAAAATACATATTATTACATTAATTTTAGTTAACAATCTCTTGTAAATATATCAATGTCTTAAATAATTGCTGAATCTAAATGATTAATTAGATTCATTGAAGTTTTTTTTTTGAAGCTGGTTAATTATTAGTTTAAATCTCGCTTTGGTCTAATTCATTCCACTATAGTCTTTGAACTTTGAAAATGCCAAATTTATTTAAATTTTGTCAAACATGAGCACAGTTTGGTAGTTAAAACATCATTATTTCCATTGTGATGGGATAATCTAACAAAATATATGTTTTATATTAATTTTAAGGGCTAAAACCAATTTATACCCCTAAATTTTGCATAAAACCCTAAATTAATAATTGTATCGATTTAAACTTTTAACTTTTGTAAGTTCATAACTTCACGACCAACAATATAAATATTCAAACTTACGACCTCTTAAATAAACTAAAAATGTCAGTTTGAACATAATTCGGTGGATAGAACATCAATTATCATCCTAAACATGGATAGTTCGATCTCCCACCCCACAATTATTAAACTAAAAAACTAAAAATATTATAATCAGTGTTAGCTATCTTCAAGTATATGTGCATAACTATATTATAATTATATTTAATTCTAACACTATCTTCAAATATATTAGTTTTTTTTTTTTTAACAATTCAAAGTATATTAGTTAACACAATTGAGCATAGCTCAACTGATTAATTATACCCTCGACAGACTAAAAGTTCGAATCTCCCTACTCCAGACAAATTCAATTTGAAAATTAATTATTAACTCAATAATGTATTTTCATATAAAGTAAGGTTATTATTATTTTATTTTTTTTGACAATATGTGGCATGGAATATTCAAATTTTTGACCTCTTGATCGAGAGTATATACTTTATGTCGGTTGAGCTCAAGTTGGTCACAAGGTTGTCCATTTTTTATGCCTATATTAGTGCATAAATTTTACCTGCATAACTTTGAGGACAGTTACCAACTAAATTAGAAAAAAAAAAATAGAAATGTTAACAATAAAAAGGTACATATTTTACAAGTATTTTGTTCCCCTTAAAAAAATGAACTCTAGATAAATATTCAACATCAATATATTAAAGAAGATAGACATTTTATTGATTAAAAAAAAGGGTAAACGTGTGGACGATATTCCAATTTAAAAAGAATAAAGTTAAATTATAAATTTAGCCCTTATAATTTGGAAAAGATTTTAAAAGTTAGAATTTATCCCTATAATTTGATAATAAGAACAATTTATGAGAATTTTATCAAATCATAGACTATTTATGAAGTTTTATCCAACTATAAGGACGAAATTCTAACTTTCTCTAAACTATGGGACCAAATTTGTAATTTAACCAAATAAAAAAGTGAAAATGAAATACCAAGACAAAAATAGTCTGCTCCATTTTCCTATCTGCTTGTCTCACTTCAAAATCAGAATAAATCATGAACCATGCCTAAACACAACATTCACAAATAATCCCTATTATAAATCCCCAGAAGGAAAAAAATTGTCGAAACGACCAAAACCATCTACGAAAAATAATATATGCATGTAATGTAATATCCATACAAATGATACTTCGATTTCAATCAAAATAATTCGAATTTAACGTTCAAACATTGATCGAAAAACATGTTGCTGAAATGGCAGATAAATTCCAATGATAATTAGGACTTGGTAAAGTTTATGAAAGTTTTTCTGAGCAGCCAACACCAAGTTTATGAAAGTTTTTCTGAGCATCCAACTGCAAAGAAGCTGCAGAGCTTGAATGATAAGTTTCCAAATCACTTCAAATAACACTATTGGGTTCTTCAGTTTTTCTTGATGAATTGCATTGAAAAGACTGATTGAAAAGAAGCAACTGGGATGGAACATAAGAAATGTCATTCAACCCTCCTATTTTGTTATAGTTCAGTACCCAAACTTACGCTTTGCAGATTTTTGCAGAAGCCGTTTGGAAGAATCGATGGTTGTTAGGCTTTAACCCCGACGACACAGGGGGCCGTGCCCCGGATGGTTTTAACGTAGGAGACATACTCACCGTAGTGCATGGTAAATAGGGTGCTCTGGTAGCGGGTCAATTGAATACGCTTATGCAGTGACTCAGTGATTGCACCATTATATCCTGCCTTTCGCATCAATGAGTCGATAGCCTCAACTTTTGTCCAACCTGGAAATCAAGATGCAGCCCAACCCGAAACATCGGTTAGCCGGAAGAATTATAAAGCTAAACAGAGATTTGGCAACATTTTAGCCAAAGAGCTAAGCTTCACAAAGATATGTTCTGTTAAAGTGCACAAATCAGGTCATTCTGACGAAGTCTAATACAAGACCACAAGATATCTCGCACTGCTCGATAACTTATCTAGGTTGCAGAAGGACAATAGAGGGTATCAACAACATTTTTTTTTATATATCCATGAGTATTCGGGCCAGCTTGTGCGCACCCTCACCTAATCTCACGGAACAATCATCTGACTCTCCAAGGATATTAAATCCTAGATAGGCAGCCACCATGGATTGAATTCATTCCCTTGAAGTCCTTAATTATACTCATGATCCTTATTGACCACTAGGCCAACCCATGATGGTTGGGTCAACAACGAAAATTAAACGACAAAAATTTCAAGCAAACAGGGGAAGATCGACCAAGTACAGGGTAGCTAGCTTGTCCTATTATACCGAACCCTTTGGAACAAAATAAATGACCATGCAAGCATTAAAAAAAAAAAAAAAAAAAAAAAAAAAAAACTAACTAACTATTAATTCACATCCTCAAGAATCAAGAAAGTAATTGTAGAACTGCCCATGCAGCTAAAATGAATTTTAAAAAGAAGTATGCTGGCTTCATATACAGAAAAACGTATAAATTATATGAATGATAAAAACTTATAATGACAATTACTTTGTATTCAAACCAAATCACTGGATTTGACAGTAGAAGGAAAAGAGGACTAATATTTATCCACAAAAAGTACGATAGACATACCTTCATGGGCAGCAACCTCGGGCAGATACGTAGCACTTCGTCTAGCATTATAATCAGGATCGTTAAATTCAATAATAATACCATGCTTGCCTACCTGCAATAAGACATGAATACCCTTGATTATGGTAAAGCTGCCTGCCTGACTGGCTATCCTGTCGGACTGGCCAAAAACACGACAGGCAGGCAGGACAGAACCAAGCTTGAAACTTCAGGCAAACTGGTCATGAAATGTGTTCGACCAATCATTGCAAGCCATAACAAATGCAGCAGTGCATTTTTTAAATTTCTAACAATCAAGCCTCACAAGTCTTTACATATATGCGAAAATATTGTTATTCAGACGGTACTTGAGTATGAACTAAACATGCATCTTGAATAGCACTAGCATTCAAGTTATGCCTATGAACCTGTGATAGTATATAGCAAGAAAGTTCTGTTATTTTATTATTATTTTAATATCTGTAAATTTTCGGGCCACCGTAAGAAAGTTCTGTTATTCAAACATCATATGTATTTAGTAGCTAACAAATTCAAAATTTTCCATTTCCCTGATAAGTGCACGGTTTTAATCAGCAACAAAACAGCAGCTAATACAATGAGAAAAAGGGTTAGATTAAACTAGTTAGTTTCTGAGAACAAATTTACTTGTATGCCTAAGCAACCAGTTATCTGACTGTTTATACTCCTGTAAAGTAGTGCTTTATGAATCTTACTCTAACAATATAGCTCAAGCCTGGCAGACAGATATTGTAATCATTAGTAATGAAAAAAATTGTTTTACATAGTATAATGAAAAGGAAAAGGGACACTCAGAGTCTGTGAGACAGCAGAAAATCAAAGGCAACCACTCTACTTACTGAACAAAAACCTTGGATTAAAAAAAGGAAACAGAAACGTACCTCCCAATCAAGATAATTGATAGCTATTTCATAATCAACTAGAATGGAAACCGTGCATTCCAAATGTGGTAGTTCTTTAGGCTGTATTGGGGGGAACCTGCGGTCCCTCAATGCACTGCAACATATTCAAGAAAAAAGAAATCACAAACTAAATCTTTAGATGGCTAATGAAGTCAGCCAGGTTCAAGCGATAGAAAAATAAAATTTGCATTTAGTACTCATGACAATGAAAAAGAGATAGCATGTAAAACCAAGTTCAATGACTAAATTCAAATTAAGTGTTAGACACTAAATTCAAATTAGACACTTAAATACCTATTAAACACAAAAATGAAATTCAATGACTTATGAGACAAAAATCAGAAACGTCACGGATTAAACTTGTAATTTAACTACATAAATATTTAATAAACTAGAAACTATGTTTATCCTTTCCCCTTTCCCTATTGTCTTTTTCCCCAATGCAGAATTGGCGAGAAAAAAAAAAACCACACCAAAATGGATAAATCAGAATGGGGAAACACAAGTAATTGAAACATATAATAAAATAGCCGAACAGAGAGAGTATAGAAGAAGAAGAACAAAAGAGGTGTTAAAGGAAGAGTATAAAGAAGATCAACGTTTAGCAGCAGATTTAATCAAATAAAGAAAAGATTGAACAAGAATTCAGTGAAGTTCATTTGTTATGTAATTAGAAATTATGGTAATAGGAAATCGAGAGAGGGATAAAGATAAAAATAAGGATCCTGGTCTTTGCTCCCAACGAAATTAGAGGGCTTTATATGGTAAACTCCAGTTTGAAACCAACCAACCAACATAGAAAGGATGGAAGGTTTATACGCATTCACTTCAAATAAATCGCATTTACAAAAGGTGCTCCATCATACATTCATAATTTAAGTGAAACTTATGTTTTGATCAGTGACAAAAACATCCAACTATTTGAATATCTGTAGGGTTAAGGTTAACAAACCAATGCAATAATTCAGGAACTGCATAATATGCTTCAGAGTACAACAAGGTGATAAAGGACTCATTACAGTATTTGTATTTAAAACACAGACACACAAATACAAAATTTACAATGTCATAGGGTTTTAATACATGCAAAACCACCAAATGAAAAAATAAAATAAAAAAATAAATCAACAGTAAAGAATATTGTGCACCATGAACATTGTAGTTAAAATCTTTATCATCATTGTCTGGCCCTAGAACATCTAGAGTTGAAAGTCCAAAGAAAATTAATACCTTCGATAGATGACTGCCAAAAATTAAACTCATGGATTTTAAAAGGAACTGGGTTTACTACTTGTCCATGTAACCACTAGTCGAACTCAATATTTCTTTCTTAAAGGAACCCCAAAAGGAAGGAACCAACACAAGCCAAAGGATTGCAGAAAAGCTTTCCGATAGTATAATAGAATAAACGGAAAAAAAATTGTGGAAGGCTTGATCACTTTCACTAGAGTGAAAAAACACAATAGAATCCATAATTGCTCCTGAGCACTTTCCCTGTTATAAACAATCTTACAGTTTTAACTCAAGTCCAATCCTACTCACAAAAATTGAAAATTCTAATTTATTTTTGTTAAATTTGTCACAACAATAGTTAATCCATGTTACACTCTCAGAGCAAAGGTACGCAGAACCAGCTTTTTCTCGTATTTGTAAAGACAATCATAATTAATAATAAGCAGCGAGGCACAAATTCTTGGAGTTGGGACAGACCATGGTTGCAAACCATGCCCCACCAATCACCATCACCATAAAAGCAAGTAGGACATCATTGGCAGACTTCTGGATTATTCATTACATAACTTGCAAATGAGAATTTCAATCTTCATGTATTTAGAGATCAATACTTACAGAAATGGACAGCCAAATTCAATAAACACCATCATCACAGATTCACAAATGCTGTGAAATACTTTGTCCAAAAAATTTGAGCCAACCAATTGATTTGGGCCAAGTTTTTAGATTAGAAAGAGTGGGTGAAAGGCAGAAGTATGCATTATGCAACAATACCTATTTAAAGCATAATCCTTGAAGCCATTTATCAAGCAGCGAGCTTCTAGAGTTCCTATGCACCCTCGCAATCGAGGCTCACCACCATTGACCACTTTTTTCCAGGTAACGAACAAGGGACTGGAAGAAAAGAAATATTCACGTGAAATGAAAATATATGCAATCTATAATAATAAGATTTTAGGTATAAAGCACAGTGCTTTTGAAAAGTGGCTAAAATTACATAAACATCTACAAAAAGTATGCCTAACCACATGATAACACACGAAATGTGAAGAAAAACCAACAGATTGATAGCTGGATATGTCTCATAAAACACGCACACACGCAATCTATTGAGATCGGAAATATCACAAATAGTTTCAGAAAGTATCAAAACAAGAAAGGGTAAAAAAAAAAAAAAACAGATGCATGCAGCACTAGGAATGCTTTATATTGCATTTTTCCAGCGACCTTCATGAAAATAAACATATGGACACCATACGAAAGTTGAAGATCGAACTTATGAAACAATCTGTAAGGCCACCGATTACCCAAGTGTACTAGCGTAAGGGCAAGAGAGGAATTTCATTAGGGAGTTAGTTGGTTACGACTAGGGGAAGGAGAGATTATCTTGTGGGGATCATGGTAGAACATGGGAGGGAGGGCCTATTTGTTACGGCAGGGCCTTTGTTAGTTTTTCAGGCTTTTCTTTGGGTTTTGCTTAGTAAAGCAGGGGGAAGGAGAGAAACCAGCTCTCTGAGTAGCTGGAGATTTTGTATTACCTTAGGCAACCCTTTCTCTAATTAATCAATACTTACTTGTAAGGAAATACCTTACAAATTGGTATCAGAGAATTCAACCTGGGGAGAACAAGGAGCTAAAAAAAGAGAGATATGGAAGAGAGGATGGATAACGCTAATCGAGAGCGACAAGCTCTGAGAGTAGAGTTAGAAGGGATCCAAGAGAAAGTGCTGCGAATTCCGTCGATGGAAGAAGGGATAGCGTCATTGAACAAGTCGGTAGCTATGTTAGTAGCAGAATTACGATCACGATCAATGATAACGGAAATCAGTGACAACTCGGCTTTGAAACAGAAAAGTACGAGCGAATCGGGAATGTCGTCTTGGGTTCAAGCGAGGAACGAAATTAAACCTACTTCAGGGAGTCAGGAAGAGCCGATGGGAGACTGCAACAAATAGGCCCTCCCTCCCATGTTCTATCATGGTCCCCACAAGATAATCTCTCCTTCCCCTAGTCGTAACCAACTAACTCCCTAATGAAATTCCTCTCTTGCCCTTACGCTGGTACACTTGGGTATCATGGGAGGGGGAATGGTTGTTCAAGGGAAGGGAGTGTGCAAAGGAGTAGTAGTTAATTTGGGAAAGATAACAGTGATCGAAAGTTTTCTTCCGTTGGAATTGGGAGGCATTGATGTGGTGCTGGGGATGCAGTGGCTACATACGTTGGGAGAAACTAATATCCATTGGCCTACATTGACTATCAAAATATTAATGGGCAAAGAAGAGATTGTTCTGAAGGGAGATCCGAGCTTGACAAAATCGCGGGTGTCATTGAAAAAGATGATGAAAACATGGGAAGTGAGTGACCAAGGATTCTTGGTGGAATTTAAGGCTCTGGAAGCTGTACCTCCAACAGAGGAAACAGAGCAAACCGAATTGCAAGATAAACTGTCGCCAGCAGTGGACAAGTTGATTGAGGAATTCAATGATGTTTTTCAGTGGCCAGAACGTTTACTGCCAACGAGGGACATTGAGCATCATATTCACCTGAAGGAGGGCTCCAATCCAGTGAACGTGAGACCTTATCGATATGCCCAAGTGCAAAAAGGAGAGATCGAGAGATTAGTGGATGAGATGCTACAAGTGGGTATAATACGCCCCAGTTCCAGCCCATTTTCGAGTCCTGTTATTTTGGTTAAAAAGAAGGATGGGGGATGGCGTTTTTGTGTTGACTATCGATCACTGAACAATGTAACCATTCCAGATAAGTTCCCAATCCCAGTAGTAGAAGAATTGCTTGATGAATTAAATGGCTCGAGAGTATATTCCAAGATCGATTTGAAGTCGGGCTATCACCAAATCCGAATGAATGGGGCAGATATTGCAAAGATTGCGTTTAGAACGCACGAGGGTCACTACGAGTTTTTGGTGATGCCATTCGGGTTAACAAATGCTCCTTCTACTTTTCAAGCATTGATGAACAAGATTTTCCGTCCATTCCTCCGTAAGTTCATTTTGGTTTTCTTTGATGACATACTTATCTATAGTACAAGTCACGATGAACACCTGAAACATTTGACTATTGTTTTTGAGGTACTTCGACAGCAGTAGCTATATGCGAACAAGAAGAAGTGCCAATTTGCACGAACCAAAATTGAGTACCTAGGACATTGGATATCGAAAGAGGGAGTAGAAGCTGATGATAGTAAAGTGCAGACCATGTGGCATTGGCCGCAACCGAAATCTATTAAAGATCACCGAGCGTTCTTGGGATTGACGGGCTATTACCGTCGCTTTGTTCAAAATTATGGTTCAATAGCCGCTCCCTTGACGAGTTTACTGAAAAAAGGGTCATATGAATGGAATGATGAGGCAAGTAAGGCATTTGAACAGCTCAAGAAGGCCATGGTGACTTTATCGGTGTTGGCATTACCTGATTTTAACAAACCGTTTGTTATCAAAACCGATGCATCCAGTGTGGGCTTAGGGGCTATCTTGAATCAAGAGGGACGTCCGATTGCTTTCTATAGTCATACTCTGTCTCCAAGGGCGCAAGCAAAGTCCATATATGAGCGCGAACTGATGGCCATAGTGTTGGCGGTACAGCGTTGGAGACCATACTTGCTCGGGCAAAAATTCATTGTGAAGACTAATCAGAGGGCTCTTAAATTCTTATTGGATCAACGAACGATACAACCTCAATATCAGAAATGGGTGGCTAAATTGCTTGGTTATGATTTTGAAGTGCAATATCGACCCGGTTTTGGGAACAAAGCAGCAGATGCCTTATCAAGGGTAACCCCGGTAGCTCAGTTAGCCCACATATCCGTTCCCTTTATTTTGGATGTCGAAAAGGTACGCGAGGAAGTGTCTGTTGATCCCAAATTGCAAAATATCATTGCCCAATTACGAAATGACGCGGATAGTGTGCCGAAGTTTTCTTGGATACAGGGAACATTGTTACACAAAGGGAGGTTAGTGTTATCTAAGTCCTCTTCTTTAATACCGACTATTCTCTATTCCTATCATGATTTAGTACTTGGAGGGCATTCGGGGTTCTTACGTACATATAAACGGCTCACGGGGGAACTTTATTGGGAAGGCATGAAGGCGGATACTAAGAACTATGTAGCAAATTGCATTATTTGTCAAAAGAATAAGACGTTAGCAATATCACCAGCTGGCCTCCTATCACCTTTAGAGGTATCGAATCGAATTTGGGAAGATTTATCAATGGATTTCATTGAGGGGTTACACCGGTCTACTGGTGTGGATGTGATAATGGTGGTAGTCGACCGTCTGAGCAAGATGGCTCATTTTATAGCGTTAAAGCATCCCTTTACAGCAAGGACAGTAGCCGACAGTTTCATACAAGAGATAGTTCGTTTGCACGGATACCCACATTCCATAGTTTCTGACAGAGATAAGGTGTTTATGAGCTACTTTTGGTCCAAATTATTCCGGGTACAAGACACTAAATTGTGCAGAAGTACAGCTTACCAACCTCAATCAGATGGTCAAACAGATATTGTGAACAAATGCGTGGAAACTTACTTGCGTTGCTTTTGCAGTGAAAAACCAAAGGAGTGGAGTAAATGGCTACATTGGGCTGAGTACTGGTACAACACAACGTATCACATATCGATTGGGATCACCCCCTTTCAGGCAGTATACGGACGTCCTCCTCCACCCCTAGTATCTTACGGCGCCACGAAAACAAACAATGAAACATTGGAGCAACAGCTACTGCACCGAGATGCCACCTTAAATGTTTTAAAAAATCACCTATGTTTGGCCAGGGAGAGAATGAAGAAGTTTGCGGATCGAAAGAGAAGGGAAGTGCAATATGCAGTCGGCGACATGGTTTTATTAAAATTGAGACCCTATCGACAGGCTTCATTGGCGAAGAAGAGGAACGAGAAATTGTCTCCAAAGTATTTCGGTCCTTACCAGATTGAAGAAAAGATTAGATCTGTGGCTTACCGGCTTAAACTTCCAACTTTGGTGTCCATACATCCTGTTTTCCATGTTTCACAACTGAAACCAGCCCACGGCAATCACCATGTTGTGCAAAAGGAACATCCGCGCTTGACAGATGACTTCGAATGGCAAGCTGAACCACTAGACGTCTTGCTTATCGTGAGAATGTTGACACGGGGGAGGATGAGGCTTTGATATGTTGGAAAGGGTTACCTGAGCATGAAGCAACTTGGGAAGTCATAGCACACATAAAGCAGCAATTTCCTCATTTCAACCTTGAGGACAAGGTTTCTTGGTGCCAGGGGAGTAATGTAAGGCCACCAATTACCCAAGTGTACCAGCGTAAGGGCAAGAGAGGAATTTCATTAGGGAGTTAGTTGGTTACGACTAGGGGAAGGAGAGATTATCTTGTGGGGACCATGGTAGAACATGGGAGGGAGGGCCTATTTGTTACAGCCGAGCCTTTGTTAGTTTTTCAGGCTTTTCTTTGGGTTTTGCTTAGTAAAGCAGGGGGAAGGAGAGAAACCAGCTCTCTGAGTAGCTGGAGATTTTGTATTGCCTTAGGCAACCCTTTCTATGATTAATCAATACTTGTAAGGAAATACCTTACACAATCTTCATCCAGTCACTTTTTACTGCCTTCAATTACTCTTTCAGCAGAAATTGTTCAGTAGATTATAGACACATGTTCTGGCTACTTCAATTTCCTACTTGCAAGAGCAGCGCAACTACCCTAAATGAAATTGGACAATTACTAGTTGGTCATGAATTTGTACTAAAACCAGTGAGAACCTTTTTCCTTTTGCTTAACAAACTGAGATATAACCATATAACAGTAAATGTAAAAAGATTATTACTCGGTAAGGGTCAACAAGGATTTACGACAATTTTATATAAAACTATGAACAAACTGGAAAACATAAAATCATAAATAATTTGCATTACTAAGAACAAAGATATGATTCATCATACAGATGAATCATTTTAGCTCACGTGATGCATCAAAACGCCCTGTTTGTATATATAGGACTTGATGTCAATGCCCAAACTCTTGAACAAGAACTTATGACTACAATAAATATAATTCATCAACATCACAGTGGATGATTAAGACGACTACAGCAATGAAGTGGATCCTCAGCATTTTGCAAATGATACTAGAATTAACATACAATGACTGCTTACCATGAGGATGAAACCTATACTGTTCCACTAGACTTTGCAAACATTCAGAAAAAGAATAAAAAAATCAAAAGCACAAGAACCAGTATCTTGGCAGATCTAGTTTTTTATGCAGACATCAAATTAGATGCTCATTCAATTTATTGAGCTTGCTCCTGTGATGCTAATTAAAAAAAGAAACTTGCAGCCCACTAAAAATTGCTCTTCAGGGTACGTAGCAGCAAGTGCCTAGCTACAAGTAGCAAAGTTGGGTTTTCTGGCAGCCACACAAAAACAGTTATTCCTCTTACCATTTATCACCACTCACCACATCCCAATATTCTTATCATTATTTAACCATTTTAGATGAAAAACACACACTTAATGAAAGGATGAACGAAGCCAGAACAGAAACATTCGCCAATAAAACATTTGAATTGAATTGAACTATCATTATTTAGCAAATATTTAACATGTTTCCTTAACTTGTGTTTCTTTTGAGCAACATTTGAAGTGAACTATTAAAAGAAGAAAAAGGCATTACTTCCTCAGTCACCAAAAAGTAACAAAACGAACAATTCACTAAAATTTGAACTACTTAGAGAACAATTAAATTAAAACCCAGAAATCACAGACTAAACCAACAACAATTAGTCAATTACCATGATCATTCAAAGACAAGAATCAAAACCCACTCACCAACCTCAAAATTACTAAACCCACAAACTCGATCGCACGCAAAAACCCAAACATGCAAAGAATTCCCACAACACAATCACTGATCGCACATCAAGAGAGAGAGAAATTACTGTTGACCGCCGTCGAAAGCGGGGGAAGGGGCTTCCTCGCCGTTGTAGTGAGCGAGAAGGGTATCGAAACAGTACACCACCATCTCTCTGTTGGCCGACACCATGGTTGCTGTGGTGAATTCACTGAACAGTGAATTGAAGAAGGTGAAAATCAATGGTGGGTCGACGAGGATGATGATGATTCGGTCTGAAATTAGGGAGAACGGAAGAGGGAAAGAGAGAGGAATTCTGGTTGGTGCAATAATTGCGGGGCCGGAAGAAAATGGAGAAGGAAGAAGAAGAAGAACAAGAACAAGAACAACAGAAAGAACAGCCTTCTCTCTCTCTCTCTCTCTCTCTCGGAGCCTTTCTTCGTCGCCCACTTTTGCGCCTTTATTCTGAATAGCAATTAAATATATTCATTTCTCTGCAGTGGACCCATTTCGTAGCCTTTTTTTTTTATTCCGCTTGCTTGTTTTGTTAGGGATCTTCCGATTCTTCGTAAAAATATCGTTTTTTTAGTATATAAAATTCAACCATAATATGTTTTTTATATAAATCATTGTTTTTAATTTGAATGGCATTTATATATACTATTTTTTGTAATGTAGTAATTGGCATATACTCTTTCTTTGAGATCGAAAAATCATATTTTCATACCTCACATTTGTTGTATTAAAAAAAACTTTTGAGATGATAATGGATGTTTTATCTACTATATGCATGAATATGCATGAATTGACAAATTGATTTCATATATATTGCTTATATTTTGAAAATTTTAAAAGTTTTTTTTTTTTTTTGAGTTAATGATTTTGTGAACAACAAAAGATGATTTAGTTATTTTTGAAAAGTGTAAGCTTTATATATAGAGAGAGGGGGTAAAATTGTAAGCTTCGAAGAACAACTTCTCTCACTTTTTTTGTTCAATAATATGTAAGAGTAGAATTTGAAACTTTCTGACCTTTTAGTATAGTTATAATGTCTTGACTAGTCCAAGACTTAGTGTTTCTTCTTTTTCATTCACTTTAATGGGTAACAATTTTTCAAACGTGTTTGTAAATATGTAATTTATAAGATTAATTGCATATATGTATTTTTTTATAAAATAATTGCAAATACAGTCATTTTTAAATGTTAGTAAAATAAGTAATTAACAATAAACTTAAATAATAGTAACGAGTAGTTAAGCTAGATAATGATTTATTATTATTATTATTATTATTTTGAGTTCAACAATATATATGGTAGAAGATTCAAAACTTTTTAGTTAAGGGTATATGTATATTTCGGTTGAGTTATGTTCAAGTTGGTTGATTAATTATAATTTTACTATTAACTTATATATTAATCATCGTAATCTTAATATACCACTAATTAAAAACTAATTTATTGATAAACTATTTCTCAATATATATATATATATATATATATATATATATATATATATATATATATATATATTCTCTTACCACCCTAACTTTTTTAGAGCTAATCATCATTAAATACTATCTTAGTAAACTGCCAATTTACTTTATATTCTCTTACCACCCTAACTTTTTTAGAGCTAATCATCATTAAATACTATCTTAGTAAACTGCCAATTGACTTATATATTGATTGATACTAATATCTCTATATTTTCATTTTACTACTTCCACAATTATTTTTTAGGTGATAATTTTGTAATATTTTATGCAAATTATGCTAGAATGGCAATTATTACCAAATTTAATACTTTTTATGATATTTTTGTGGTCGTTTTTTTTTTTAAGAATATAAATGTATTTGTTAAGTCGTTGTTAATTCTTTTTAACTAAATGAGTTTAAAGCGTCACATAAAGTAAATTACTCAAAATCATGATATCCTTATAAAGTTTTGAATAAAATTTTAAAAAAATGACAAGTAGGCAACATTATGAAATGCATTTTGTTCACAAAAAGAAGGAAACAAATGACAGGGACTTCGAGACCGACACGCAAAAGTGGGATATTGTAATTTGTACTGGGTTTATTGTTTATATTAGATTTTGAAATATTAGGACCACTTTTCTTGGACGCTTCAGTTAGGGCAGAGTTGTTTATTTAATGTTCAATTGTGATTAATTTTTTAGAGCCCATTTTATAAAAAATAATGATAATAATAAAAATAAGAACCTATTTTTTATGAACAGTGACACAACCAACACTTTTAAGTATTAAGAACCTACTTTTATTTTTTTTTTTTTTTAAAAAAACCTATTTTTTAGGTTTGAATGCTCTTTGTATATGCCAAGATAAACATAGCTTAATGATAATTTACATGTATTCTTTTCGGAGGTTCAAACTCTCATACCTCACTTTTATTGTACTAAAAAAAACACTCCCCCTCTATATTTAATTAATACTAAAAAGTAAATCTTAATACACACCTAGAAATTGTTATGAATAAGTAATATTGCATTTTTTTTTCTATTCCAAAAAACTTTCTGCATAAAAAAAATGAATTAGTTTAAAAACAATTCTTTTTATTAAAAACGTTAATAAAATAGTAAAATTGTAAACACTAACAAAGAAAAATCCTATCTATCTTGTCCTCCTCCCCCCCCCCCCCCCCCCCCCCAAAAAAAAAAAAATCATACCTATCATTTGCTTTTTATTTTTAAATGTTGATAAAATTTTTAAAAAGTAACAAGATTTAATGATTAGTCATCAAACGAGCTACATTTTAAAAACTTCAAAGCAAAATCAATGGTGAAATTAATCTAATCTGATAGAAGAGTACGCAGAAATGTCTCCTTGTATACCTTCTTTCAGCTTTCACCATTCATATAGTTTGTCCATGTGAGACTTCCCCAACGATTCTTCTCAAGAAACATCCATTTTTGAATCCTTATCATATCCTCGATGTCTACTCTAAACGAAAAGCCTTTTGAAGTCATGAGATCAGACTATAACCATGTTCCAGATCACAACCATCCAACAAAAAATTCATAACAACTAAGCTCAGTGAAACCGAACGGTTTGAACTCAAAGTGAACTATGATTAAAGATTATAATCTTTTAAAAGAATCAGAGATTAGAGAAAGTAAGGTTTATTCTTACTAAAAGGAGTTGGCTTCTTCATTACCAACTGCGAGCAACCCACTGAAGCAAAGGCCACCATAAATGGAAGAGCCCAATGAACCTTGAGATTGAAGAACTGTACCTGTAACTTGACATCAGAGAAAAAACGATTATGAAATTAGACATTCAGGATTGAGCTTAAAGGATTACAATTAATACATGGAATGAAAATGCAGAGCAAATTATCAGTTGGCACACTCGATGAATTTCTAGTAATGGATGAGGCCCATCCCAAGTCAAGTTACAGAGTATATGGCATAGTAAACACCATGATTCTCGTGTTCAATCAGAGTCATGTCTTCCCCTCTCTTTGTCTCTGCTCCGTTTCTTCCTATCGTTAGAATCACGAGAATGTCTCTTCTCATACTTTTCATGTTTCTCGCGCCTTTCACGTCTCTCTTCGCGCCTCTCGCGTCTCTCTTCATGCCTCTCGCGTCTCTCTTCACGCCTCCTTTTCTTGCTGTTCTTTTCATCCTCCACTTCCTCTTCTTCTGCATTCCTAGCAGGCAGGTCAGGGACATCCGTTTTCTCCAAACCGGCAGAGGTGTCCGTTTGAGCAGGCTGAAGAGAACTAGATTCTTCCCAGGCACGTGGTGCTCTGCAACCAGTTCGACGACAAATATAACAGGACAATTAGACCAATAAGCAGTACAAAATGCAGTACAAAATTTAGGTTTGGACCATTTACAAACTTTAAACCACTTTAAAAGAATTTTCTCTTTAATCTTTAAACACTGCCTAGCCAGCCAGACTGTTTAGTTAGACTAAATTAACATCCCCAGGGTCGTATCTACGAATAGGCAATTCAATTCTGATAGTTGATTGATGGGCAAAGTTTCCATACATCCGTAACCATGTTTCCACACAACCAGACAAAAAGGAAAATTCCATATATTTGCAAATGTGTGTAGATCTAACCTCAAAAAACCAAGACCCTGAACCTGTGCAGCTTCAGCATGGCCCGCACCCAAGTCTTCTGCAGTGCTGCCTCGCTTCACAAGTTCTGAGAACTCATGCTTATCAAGGCGATTGCCATGAGATCTGCCAGCAGTTTTAGGAGCTAAACCAAGAGCCTCCCTCATTGCCTGTTCCTCCTGCTCCTTGATCAATCTTATCTCCTCCTTTGCAGCATCCTCATTCGAACTTGACTTTTTATCCCGTGCATACCAGTGTAGATCTTTCCCTGTTTAGTTATTAAAAAAGGGTATTGTTAAAATATTTTATCAGCAAACAATTCCAGGGGCAATGAAATGAGAGGGATGATCCAAAACCAACAAATAAGAATCAGCATGAATAATTACCTCGTAATTCAAGCCAAAAATGCCTATTTAATGTATATAAAAGTAGGAATGCAAAATTGGCCAAAGAAGTTTGCAAATTGATGAAAACAAGAATAATAGTGTGCCTCCCAAATAACCACTTTCAGAAAATACTCAAGAAGAGGGAGAATAGTATAATGGCAACTTGGAGGAAACAAAGATAATGAAAACAGAATATAACTGCATTCAAGAAGGACACGCTCTCCAGTTAAACAATGCAAATAGCTTTTCCATTGAGAAATCCAATGCCTTATATGAAGAAAATCATTTAATTGATTCAATCGCTCAACTTACATATTTCACATAACCATAGTGGGCTTTCACAATGATCCCTTACCTTTTTGCCATCTTCCAACAGGAGCTTTGATGCTGTGGCCAAGGAAGTTTTCCCGATGTTTGTCAACTTTCACGTCTTCCCAACTAAATTCTGCACATCATGATAGTACAAAAAAATTAGCAGTGTATGAGCAAAATCCCATACGTTAGAGAGTTTCTCGCTAAATTCAGGAAAGATACTTTAACACGTGCACTAATTGTTCACCCGTTCAACAATCCAAAGGGTTGGACAGTGGATATATTGGTTAAGGGACATATTGGACAAAGGATAGGTCATAGGGGTTTGAAATAAATCCTTACACTGGTATAAATAATCATGACTTCCTCGACTACTAAATGCCATATCAAGCAGTAGTTTCCAGATTTATAAATCTAACATAAAAAGGTTGGGATTATACTCATCAAGTAAATTTAAATCAACTGAGAATCAAGAAGAAATGGAGAAGGGGGAGCAATAAAAATAAAACCACCATTCACGCAAATAACTCAATGTTGAAGCATAGGAAGGAATAGTCATCGTTATACACTCTAGCCTCTATTTATCCAGCCATGTTCGTGATCTGCATACTAACTATGACATCTTCTTTAACATCAAACTTCAATAGTCCAACTTTTGAATCCACCCGTTGCAGAAGCCGTACAAGAGACGGGAGGATACAGACAGAAGCCCAACGACGTTTTAAAGGGGGAAAAAGGAAGAAAAAACATAACAATTATAACTAAAATCGTAGACAGGAACGCGAATATATAGCTTTTCTAAGCTATTGCCGATACGAACATACAAATATTGAAAAAATAACAGAAACCCAACACCGCCACTCTTAAACTAACAAGCCCTAAAATCCTAATAACCCATCATTTAACTAGACGGACATAACCGCATAAACTACCGCCAAACTAACAATGCATCGAAATCGTAATTCGACATCCAAACTTCATATTCATTTCACAAGTTATCTCAAAACTTTAAATTCGAAAAAAGCATCGACGACTGTTTAGGACTACCAACCCAAAAACCCTAATAAAATTTTCCGAAAGGATACCAATCACTCAACAAAGAAACGCGAATCCGAATATCGCAAGAGCAAAAAAAAAAAAAAAAACCCTAGACGGCGGATTCGGATCCACAACGGTTCTCGAATTTCACAGCCGCTAATCTAATCCAGCGAGAGCCTACTCCATTGACAATGAAAAAAGGGAGACGATTAACAAAGTGGAAATCAGGGAAGATAAAGAAGTAGCTTACGATCTCGACCGCCACGAACGCCGCCTCTAGTAGGGTGATACATGATCGGAATTTATGGTCGCGACCGGAACTTTGCGACTGTCTTCGTGGCCTCTGGGTTTCGCGCGGCCTATCGTCTTATGCGTGAAGTTAAGAATTATTGCTGGTAATGATCTCGTTGTTTGGAGGAGTCAACTTTATTTACAGGCCGTGGCATTAAAAAATTAAATCAAATACGCGCAGGCGTTCATTGGGGAAAATCCATTTTTACCATGTAGGGCAGGTTTTACCGTCTAATTTCATAATGTTAAATTCAAGGATGAAAATATCAATGTGGACATCAATATTGAGATTTCAATTTTATAGATATATCAATATTTCAGTAAATCATAAAATTTTAAAAATATATATTTAAATAAATAATTAAGTTGTTTTTACTTCCAAGCTAAGTTATAGATCTTGTTATTACTATTTATATTGAGGTTAATATACGATATCTTTTTATGGTTGATGAGTATTTATAAAATATATTGAATATATCGATTAATCCTTAATATCCATGTCGAACTCTCCAATTTATGGGAGCGACGGATATTTTCATCATTGGTTAAATTGCAAGTTTAGTCAATGAACTTTAAATTTCGTGTCTAATGGTCTTATGAACTTTCCAAAGTGTCTAATAGGTTTCTAACATTCAATTTGTGTTCAATAGGTTTCTGAATTTTAAAAAATATCTAATACGCCCTTAAACTTTCAATTTTGTGTCCAATAAGTCATTAAATTTTCAAAAGTGTCAAACACGTCCTTAAACTTTCAATTTTGTGCCAAATAGATCCCTAAACTTTAAAAAGTGTCTAATATGTCCTTAAACTTTTAATTTTGTGTCCAACATTTGTTAGACACATATCGAACACTTGTTAAGTATACTAAATAGACACATAATAATATTGGACGAAAATAATAAATTGTGAGAGCAAAATACATCAAACTCGTTTTTTAAGCATATAAATCCATAAATTTATTGGCTTTGAATTTCATTATTGTATAAAAATGACATATAATGAACTATTCTTTCACTTTCGTATATAAATATGATATATATTATAATAAACGTGCCTTGTCTCCTAGATTTTTTAAAAATGACGTGAAACCATATCCGTGTGGTATATGTCTCCATGCTTCTTAGAAATGGACCAATCAAACAATAAGTTTTGGATTTTTACCAAATATATTTAAGCAGCAAAAATATAAGATTACGTCACTGGCATCACATAACCCGGTTCGGTCCGGCCCAGCACCGTTTTGGGTCGTCCAACCGGCTATAAATACAGAAAGGCACTGTTACGGTGTTAGGGCACTCAATACTGAAACTGAAAAAACCTCTCTGTCACTCTCTCGATCATTTCAATTCACCGAACACAAATGGCCATGCGATCGGTGCTCAGTCGTTCGTCCCTGACTCCGTCGACGGTGCGTACCGCTGGCGCCGGTGGATTCCGATTCCTCTCAGACGGAAAAGGTCGAATTCTCAGCGAGGAGGAGCGTGCTGCCGAGAACGTCTACATCCAGGTTGAATTCTAAATTCTTAGTTTCAAATGTTCGTGAAAAATGAGTTGAAACTAGTAGGATTTCGATCATTGATCTGTTTTGTTGAATGTTCACTTGTTTGAAACTCAAATAGACTCCAGTGAGAGCGAAGTTACTGCTTCGGTACTTTCTTTTTGTGCGAGGAGTTTGTGTTCTCCGATTTACAGTAGTAGGAGTTCGATCATCATCTATTTGATTGAATGTTCACTTGTTGAAACTCAAATGATATTTTATTTTTGTGCGAGGAGTTTGTGTTTCTCTGATTTACAGTGGTAGGAGTCCGATCATCGATCTGTTTTATCGAATATTCACTTGTTCAAAACTCAAATAAAAATGGACTGGAGTGAGAATGAAGATACTATTTATATTAGACGGTACTTCCTTTTCGAGCAAGGAGTTTGAGTTCTCCGATTTTTAGTTAGTGTTTTTCTAATGTTTTGTAGAAAATGGAAAGAGAAAGGCTGGAGAAGCAGAGGCTTAAGGCAGAGAAAGAAAAGGCCGAGAAGGAGAAAGAACAGTCGGAGAAGGTAATTCATTACTGTGATTATGTTGATCGAATTCGGCTGCTTGTTTCTGCGTTGACCATTATTTGTTAGTTATCTGTGGTAAGAGAGACTAAACCGTATTTTGGTGATGGATGCAATATTTCTGTGCGTAATGATTTCTGGCCTTGTGGGAAGTGGGATCCATCATCCTATATTGTTAGCTTACACTTTACCTTTTTTAGTAGCTTCCAATTTCCATTGGCTATTTATTCCATGTTCGAACTTGATTTCTGCTACCTACATGGAATTGAGCCTAAGCCTCTGAAATAGATATTGATTGCAAAATATTATGGTTGACTTTAGCTTATGAAAGTTCAATTAGAATTACATATGTTCATAGCTCCTGCTGACATTTAAATGGACGCTTGTGATACTTCTGTAGATGATAGGTGCATCTAGAATGCTGTTTTGGCCGTTTGGAGTTTTTATTATCCAGACGACCCCTCTTCAGATTCCACTAATTCTTTTGACTAAGAAGTATGGGGGGCACTGTGTGTGAGTACTTTCTATTTTGTGGCGGGAGGGGGTGCTGCATTATCTTGAAGCACTTTTTTTTCTAGTATTTCTAACTATCACTTTATGCTTCTAAAATATGACAAACTTTCTCCCACTATTTTTGTAACTATTAAGATTTGTCAAACAAATATATAAGTTAAGGTTGTCCCTTGCGGAACAATTGATGGTAAGTTCATTTCACTATATCCATTCAGCAGGGAAAAAATTGCATCACTGTCAATCAAATGTTTCGAGCCAGTTTTGTTGCTACGTTCCATCTTGAATCATAATATCTTTCTTTTCTTTCTTATTTTAGAAATTGTGTTTATCCTTTTTTCATCATTGCTTCTTATCTGCAGAAACGTGAAGGGACCCAGTAGATGATGGTGGCTCATCTGCAAGTCGTAACATCTACGTTGGAGTTTGGTCACAAGGAATAAAATGTGTGAGATTCCACCCCACCCCACCCCCCCCCCCACCACTTTTCTGTAACTGACTGTTATAAGTGTATTTGGTTTTTGTATAGTAAACAATGTTACGCGTCTTTGATTGTCCTTCCTCTCTAAAAGTGGCATCATCTGATATGTTTTAAGATGTAATTATCTGCACTACATTGAACTGAATAACGTTTGTTGCTGTTTGGACCACATCCCTTCACTTTCTCTCAAAAAGCCATTAACCGTGGTTTTCCTTTTGGACCTGCTCCCCTCTTATCCATTTGTTAGTTGATTGTCCTTTTCCTTCTCTCTCCCGGCTTTGTCTGGGAGGAGAAACCATAAATTTTAGTTTAGTTCCTAGAATGACTAGTGAACTGTTTCCCAAGTGTTTAAAAAAAGTTTGGTTAATTATAAGTTTAGTCCTTGAACTTTCATGTTTGTGCCTTTTTGGTTCTTGAATTTTAAAACTACCTATCAGGTCCCTGAACTTTCATATTTGTGTCCAATAGGTCTCTGATTTTTAATTTTGTGTCTAATAGGTCTTTGACCAATTCGACGTCTATTAAAATTCACAGACTACTAAACGGAAAATTGAAAGTTTATGATCCTATTAGACGTAAAATTTAATTTTATATCTAATAGATTAGTTAATTTTTTGAAAATTTGAATATGTCAGAGATATTAGACACAAAATTGAAAGTTTAGGGGCCTATTAGATATTTTTTAAAGTTTATGGACCAAATAGATACAAACTTTAAAGTTCAAAGACTAAGCTTGTAATTTAACAAAAAATAGTTTTTAAGTGTTAAAAAAGTGTTTTTAAACACTTGGAAAGTCATTCCAAACCGACTCTAGATTTAAGAAGCTGCTTTGTTGTTTCTCTGAAAATTGGGCGGTGGTTGTGATCAAAATATTGGTAGTGCAGAACACGGGTAAGAACCTGTAGATAGAAGAGGCTATGGTTTAAGCAATGGATTCAGTTCAGTGGACAAGAATATGCAAAACCCCATCTTCTTGCATTGCCGCAAGAGCTGCCAGAAAAAAGTTAGAAAGAGAGAGGAAGGATGGAATTGATTGGGCTTGATTTTCTGTTCATTTCCATTGGGCTCATGTTTTCAAATTCCGGTGGCTATATTAGGTTTTTTTTTTTTTTTTTTTTAAATACAATAAGTCGGTTAGAGGTTGAATTTGAACCTCTGACTTCCTTTTTTATGGTACATATTTTATACTGGTTAAGCTATATTCATATTGGCCGTTGGTTATATTAGTTGTGCAACATGATTGTGCACCTAATCAATAATTGGTCTAAAATGTTAGGTGATTGCCAAGGGACAAATTGAGAACCGATGCTTTTTTAATGTAATTTTGTTTTTATAATACAATAATATTCTTCAATGCTTCACGGCTGTTTGATATGATAGCCGTCTCGGAATATATATATATATTTTTTAATTTATAGAATAAAAATTAAAGAAAATATATTTACGGAACTACTTTTTAAAGCTTTCTTTTGTATTTTTTTTTTTCCCTTAACAATAGAACTGTTTCAAGGTTTGTCGGTGTATAATTTTTTAAAATTTATTTTGCACACTAATCTTTTTAAATTGTTTTTCATTCAAGAAACTGTTTGGATGTTGCATTTAAATGAAGCTATACATGGAAACAATAAATTCAGAAGGAAACACATTAATATTTTTCAAAAACAAATTTAAGAAACTTCTATTTTTATTACCTTGTCATTCCAATTAATGCTTTGATGAATCATCTTGTTTTTGTTACATTAAAAAACTATTTCTTTAACATGATTTCTAATCAAACTCTTAAATTTCAAACAAAAAGATTCTCCATGCATGTGAATGAGACTTGAAATAATTGGATAGACATGAAATGATGGGATCGTAGAAACTCCATACCGGCGGCGCAATCAAAGGCTCTTTTTTTCAGACCAAAAAATAAAGTGGTAAATTATAAAAAAAATTAAAATATCATTTTAGTCTATGTATTTTAAGTTTTATTCCATTTTGATTTATGTATTTTCAAATATCTAATTTTAGTCATACTTTCAATAAAGCTTAAAATTGGTCCTTACTATTAGTTTATGATTAACTTTTCTTAAAAAAGTTAGTCTCTATTAATTTTTTCTCTATAAATTTTGGAAGTATGTTTACATAGTATATTTTCTTGTATTAAAATTATTATTATTACTTAACCAATTTTGATAAAAATTAACTTCAAACTTATCATAAAGACCAATTTTAAGCTTTATTGAAAATATAGGAACTAAAATTGAACATTTTAAAGTACATAGACCAAAATCAAATAAGTATCCATATTCTTTCAAAAATTACAATATTATCCAATATCAACGATGATTCATAAATATTTCAAAATTATCTTTAAAATTGAAATTTTGAAATTTATTAAAATAATTGATGAAAAATTGACATAACAGTTGAAATGACATAGCGGTAAAAGAATAACATTCCATCATTTTAACTTTTCATTCACCGTTCTAATGAATTTTCTACCCTCTAGAGTAATATTATAACTTTAAAAATAATAAAGATTTTTTTTATAGTTTAGTAAAAAAAAAATCTTAAAAAAGTCAAGCCCAATTCAACTAGAGAACAGTAATCAGTCTGAATCGTCAGCCCAATAGACACCGATGGCCGTGGTTTTTCTGTATTTCCATAAGAGTAATAAAACAAACAGTCACCTAATGAATGAAAGTGAAAACTTCCTGCAGCAAAATCTGACTGCAGGACCAGTCACAATCCAACAAAGAATTTTCCATTCATATCCTGTTTTTTTCCCCTACCCCCCCTCCTTCTTCTTTCTTTTACATTAACTTTCAACTGCTGTTTTTCTAATAATCATCACTACTACTGTTTACTAACCCTACTAATAGTTTGCTTTTTCTTCTATTTTACTTACAGACAAGATCCTACCACTGTTCAAATTCCATATCATCAGCTTTCCCTAAACTGTGGCAACCAAAAGAACAAACCACCCCAGGTACGCACATACGCCTTTACAGATTTGTTGGTGTATATACAATGCAATAATGTAGTAGTTTCTATGCATATCGCGTCGATCCCTACATTGGGAACCTGTAATTTTGGAGTGCACCTCCTTGGTCTTGCAAATGACCTGTGGGGCTTAGCTGCTGCTGCATACTTGGTTGAACGGTTGGATTCGGGGATATCCAATTGGGGTCGAAGGGTATAGGGATGGAGTTGCTGTCGACTGTTGTGATGTCGTGAATGCTCGATCGTTTCCTTTCTTTCTTCCCGGAGTTTTGTCGGAGAAAGTATTTCTGGGCATGGCTGGCTACTTGAGTTGGTGTTCTTGTGATCACCACATTCCTTGAGATGCTCCTCCAATCGCCCTTACCAAATTTTTTCAGTCCGAGGAGGAATAGCCTGTCATAATGCCAAGCAGAACTTTGCATCAGAAAACTAAACTAGAGAGCGAAAAAAGCCTATAGAAACATCATTAGGTACGTGCTGCTTTGTTTTTCCCATTGGTCTCCAAAATTCAAGCTTCAACATTACACTTCTACAAATCCGCTGTTATAAGAAATCTCAGAAAGAAAAGAACTCAACTTTAGGTATACAAATCTCAAAACATTGGGGACAAAAGTTGAAAACTAGAGCCAACTATTGGGTTTAGCTTTTAGACCAATGCTCAAAAACTTGATATAGAAGCTAATATCAATGATAAGTTGTAACAAAGCAATTTACAAATAGCCAGCAATATTCTTCTAGACCATTAGTCCAAACATGACCAAGATGAGTCAGCTCATTGGTTAAAAGGGCAAATCATGAACCCAGATATGTCATCTAGCTACCTAACTAAGATATTAAATACACTCCAGTTATGTTTTTTGAATGTCAATGTCATAAGGTTAAGTGGTTGTTGCAAAAGCCAGCTTAGACACATATGACAAATCAATAGTTCAAAGCTTCATGTTCTCGGTTGAATTCTCGCTCCTGTCTAATAACCATTTGTTTTTTGGAATTTGGCTGAGAATTCAAAATCTTGAAACCCATGGTGCACAATTTTCAAAAACGGTTGAGCAGATTATAATCTTGATACTCAAAAGAACTCAATTTTGAAAGTTGGATTTCTCTGTTAATGATAGAAATCTCCTGATTCCTGTTCTTCCAATAGAGAGTCCAAATGGCTTATAACTTGGGAAGATTTTGCATTCCATAAGCCATAGCAAAAACAAAAACTCCATACCAAAACTTGACCTCTTTATTCCAAAAAGATTTGTTTCCAAATCCCCACTTTCCTAAATTTAAGGACCCTAAAACAACAGGAACTTCCATTCTTAGATAGCCATCTTAAGATGGAAGTTCAAAATCCAGAGTTGTAACTTCAAGGGAGAAAAAAACCCCAAAAACTAAAAAAGCACTTCTGAATCAGAAACTGGGGTTGGTTATATTCTTCTGGAATTTCCAATTGGAAGCTGGAACAGGAAATAAGGCACACAGAACACAAAAACCCAACAGAGTTCAAAATTTTCTTGCCAGTTTCTTTTCCCTTTTCCACCATTTTCTCAGCAGCCAAACAGAAACAGAGAGAACTAACTTGAGCGTTAAGAAAAAAAAGTACCTATGTTCTTCTTCAGTCCATGGCGTCCCCTTCTTCCTCTCGTTGTCCCCTGCAGGCTTAGCCTTAGATCCAAAAGAGATCTGTCCAGACGAGTCCCATTCCGGCAAACCCACCGCCGATTCATCGGCATAACTCGGCAACTGAACTCGGCCAGAGTCAATTTCAAGGACGTCATGAACCAGAGCCTCGTAGTGATCTTTAACCTCCGTCGGCGACTTTCCGGGGACAAGGTCGGCGACCCTTTGCCACCGATCAGGAAAGTCCGCCGGAACCACCACCAAAGCCTCCTCGAAAAGCTTGTCCTCCGACCGAGTCCACTGAGTCGAAGACTGAGTCATGTTCGTCCACATAACAACCAAAAACAGAGAAAGATAAAGAGAGAATTAGAGGGGGGATTAATGGAGTTTTTTTTTTTGACTGAAACGAATGAGTTTCTTGGAGATTTCGCATATGAGGTTTGGTTTTGGTTGGAGGGATTGGGAAAATTGTGGGTTTGTAAATTGAAATATATAGCATTTTCACATGCAGGGAAATAATGGATTGGATATCTGGGGAATTTGGGAATTTGGGTTTAAAGAAATGAAGAGAGAATTTGAAATCAACACGTTTTTGGTATAATTGGGTTGTATTTAAAAATGGATTTTACTCTGTCGGCTTCATTCTTAGCTGTACTTTTACACTTGTTTCGTTGCTCCAAGCCTCAAATACAAGACTGCCATCGCTGCAAATAAAATAAATATTTTACTTTTCTTTTTTCTTGGTCTCTCAAGTTTTGTGAGAGTAACAATTTAGACCCGTTTGATCGATTCAATTTGATAAACTATTTAATTTTAGATTTTTAATTTTTTTAAATTGTACGTATTTTTTAACCATTTTTCTATTATAGTTTTCATCTTTTTTAAAAAAATATTTAAATTTTTTTGCTAAATTTCAAAAACAAAAAGATTTTAAAAACTATATTTTTTTGTTTTCAAAACTTTGTTTGAAGTTTGAAAACACAAGTAAAAAGTCGATAACAAAACAAGGAAATCTATAGGTGGAAGTATGGTTTGATAACTTAATTTTTAAAAATTAAAAACTAAAAAATTAATATTCCGTTTGATAATTATTTGATTTTTTGTTTTTAGTTTTTTGAAAATATTTGCACCTATGAATTTCTTTGTTTTATTATCTACATAGTACATAGATTGTTTTCAAAATCCATGTCAAGTTAATAGTTTTTAAAAACTAAAGAGCAATAGTTTTTTTTTTAAAATGTTTTTGTTTTTTAAATTTGACTAAAAATTCAAATGCTTCTTTAAGAAACGGGAAAATTATGGTAAGAAATCTAGAGGAAACAAGCATAAATTTAAAAAACATAAAACTAAAAATGAAATAGTTATCAAACCAAATTTTAGTTATTAAACTTTAATTTGTTACTATTTAGCCTTTCTACTTTCAAATGTGTAACAATTTAGTTATTATATTTTCAAATTTGTAAGAATTTAATCTGTACTTTAAAATTTTTTACCAAAATTAAGTATCAATTTTTATTCATCTTTGTAGTTTATAAAGATATTTAGTCGTTCTTAATCAGTTTATCAATCTACATATATAAAAAGTTTCATTAAAAAAAATTCATAACTAAGTTATTATAAATTTTAAAATACAGGAGCTGAATTATTATGTATTAAAATTTATAAATTAAATTTTTACAAAATTAGAAGTACGTGGCCTAAATTGTTCGTTTTATAAAAGGTTGCAACCAAAAATATTTTTTAACCTTGTCTTTTCCTTTTCCTTTATTTTCGGTAGTTTTAGTTTCTATGTTTTGGAAGTTTGCAGAGCTTGAAAATGAAATGGGTTTTTTTTTTTTTAATTTAAATATTTTATATTTCGAGTTTCAATGCACATACTTTGAATATTGATGGATCTTCTGAGTTCCGATCTCACAGCTCATTTAATTTGTTTTAAAAAATGTATTTGTTAGCTATGACGTGTAAGTATTCTATTGGGTTCTGTTTTCATTGGAACCAAAAAAAAAAGTTTATGGTCATAAATACCAAATAAATTAAGATGCATCACTTTTTTTTGAGTCGTATGTATGTATTCAAGTTAAATAAGGTAACGTTGTAATTCTTGTAACTGCCTATTGTCATCTTTTCCCATTTTTGATGCAGTTTACTTTTTCCATAAATTTTGTAAAAGTTATTGTTATGGGATGGATTTTAAAGTTGAAATATACTTTGAATGTAGATGTTGCATGTTGTTGGCTAATCTAGCACGTCTCAATTTGTTAAGTTTGTCTGAAACCTTTCCAACCGTTTGTAACAGGCTAGTAAGTTCAACTATAATTGTGACTAGTGGACCTTCTTCCCACACTGATATCATAACATGCATTAATTTGTCACCTTGCTAGGTAACCTACGATTGGTTGTAATTCTAACGTATTCTTTCTTTTATATGTATGAGGACGAAGAGTAAGTCGTGCTCTTTGTTATAAACTAAGGATCTATTATCATCCTAAAAATTGATGGTTCGATTATCCACCCACTGCAATTGTTGTACTAAAAAAATGGTCTACCTAGCTCATACTCAAACTATATTCTAGCATGGAGGATGTTTGATACGAGCGTCACATTGGTGTGTCAAACATTTTTTGTCTTTGTAGGCATCATTTGACCATACACACTCCCTTCAATGAGACGATGTCATTGCTTCCAACATTGCTACATTTTACCACTATTACACGAACCTTATTGACACAATTTTTCATCCACACACAACAATAATGATTGAATTTTTCTATCTCAACATTATTGAACTTGTTTTATTTTTAATCATTGATTTAATATATCAACCCAATATATAAATTTGTTAATTATGTGAATACTTTTTAATGTTAGGGGTTACATCAATGATTAAGTTAATGGAGCATATTAATAATATGGTGTGTTAATTATTTATATCTATATTATTAATTATGCATTTTTGTTCATTAATTAAATAGAATAACTTAATTTTACTATATATATGTGTGGTAAATATTATTGATGTGTTGCATCAACTTAATTTCTAATATACACACACATGCATACATGTAGATATCCATTGGAAAGGTGTCTTTAAAATATATTATGTCCATAGTTGTCATTTTGAAAATATTTACCATCCAGAAGATAAATTTGAATTTTTTTTTTTAGAATGATAAATTTTAATTTTAAACTTGAAACAAATTAAAGGTTTGGTAGTCATTTAATTTATCACTTTTTATTTTTAAAAAGTAAAAAGTTGTTCGTTTATGCTTCTCTCCCCCGCCCCACGTTTTTTTTCTAAAATAAATATATATTTTTAGCCAAATTGCAAAAGCAAATGTCATACCGTTAAGGTTAATTTATAAATTTAGTCAATAAATATTTGAATTTGTGTCTATTTGATATTTACATTTTAAAAAATGTCTAATAAATCTCTAAATTTTTAATTTTATGTCAAATAGGTCTCTGAACAGTAAAAAGTATCTAATAGATCTTTAAACTTTTAATTTTGTGTCCAATAGGTCCTTAAATTTTTAATTTTATGTCTAATAGATCATTAACTTATTTGATAATTTTTAAAATTCATGTGCTTACTAGACATAAAATTAAAAATTTAGGGTCTAAATTTTATATCTAATAAATTAGTTATTTTTAAAATTTTCGAATATGTAAAGAACCTATCACACATAAAATTGAAGGTTTGATGACCTATTAGATATTTTTAAGTTCATAAATCTATTAGACACACAATTGAAAGTTTATGGACATATTAGAAATTTTAAAGTTTATGGACCAAATAGACACAAACTTAAAAGTTGAGGGACTAAACTTGTTATTTAACATACTTTTAAAAATTATTTTTAGTATTTAAAACTTGATCATTATTCTAAAATGTTTGAAAAAATATTGAAAATAGAGAAATTATGAGTAAATATGTTTATAACCCCATTCCAATACTGAACCTGAGCATACTCCATTCTATAAAGGAACAAAGTAGGGTGGGAGATTCCAACTTATAAGACTTAGAGAGGTAACTAATGTTTGATTAATTGAGTTGTGTTCATATTGACAAGACATAACTCAAATGATTATGACATCATATATTTGTTTTAAATGTCAAATCTTTCAAACTTCTTTTTTTTAATTAAAAAATATGTAGGAGTAGGAATTCAAACATCTTTCTTATTAGTGATATAATGTTTTAACGGTCAGTTGAACTATGTTCAAGTTAACAATCTATTCTCATGGTTGAACAAAACAAAAAAAAACAAACTCCTAACACTCTCTGTTTGATAACTATTTTGTTTTTGATTTTTTATTTTTGGAATTGTGCTTATCTTTCATCAATTATCTACAATGAATTTCATATTTTTTAACAAAATACTTGAATTTTTAGCCAAATTCCAAAAACAAAAACAAATTTTTGAAAACTATTTTTTTTCGTTTCTAAAACTTGACTTGATTTTTAAAAATATAGGTAAAAAAAGTAGATAACAAAAAAAAAATTATTAATAGAAGTAATATTTATAGGTTCAAATAGTCAAATTGGCCTAATAAATTCAAATATTAGTTTCATTATTTTATAAATTATTTCAATAAAATAATGTCTCGCGGGTTGACCAACCCCCCTCCCCACATATATATATATTGAGGGAGAATTTAATGAAAATAAATATTATACTTAAATAGAAAAGATATATATTCTCAATATGGATTAAGGTAATTAATTATTTTTAATTCAAACTGTGGAAAGTATTTAAGGAAGTTAAATGAAAATAGGCGGAATTGCCTTCAAATAGCACCTCGTTTTTACCGGCTACCGGTGGCGGCCACTAACACCAAAAGATTTATTATTTTTATTATTATTATTATTATTTTTAGAGTTTAAAGACGGGATCAATGTGAGGGCGACGTTTTGGTGTGGATTATTTGGTACTTTAATTTTGATGTCGGCAACCGCCTATTTCCAGTCGACGTGTTCGTACCTGGCGGTGACACAACTGTCCAATCATTTTCTAATTTCTCTTTCTCCTTTTGCTTTTTTTTTTTCCTCTCTCATACAATAAATATTAGCATGGGTGATATTTCTTGCAACTCCAAATCTATTTTTGGCAAAAATCTACCACCAAAATCAATTCCAATCTTTTTTAAGGTTGAATGGTTAATGCATTAGTTTTTTTTTTTTTTCTTAACAAAAGAAAATATGTTAGTAACTTTTCAATCCGAGTATAGTTCAATTGATAAAGCAATAATATCAACTTAAGTATAAGTGTATAACTATTGCGCCATTGTCATCAACGGTTCCTCTTCCGTCAATTCTTTTAAAGTAATTGGTTAACACATATATATCTTCGATTAAGAGATTAAAAGTTCAAATCTTCCACCTTCATATATTATTGAACTAAAAAAATCGATAAGGCATATGTTATTCAATTCAACTAAAAAAAAAAAAAAAGAAGATAAAACAGTTGTTACCTTTCCCAAGGTTAAATGTTTGATCTCCCATCTCACATTTTTTTAGTTTAGAGACATATTTGACACAAAATTGAAAATTTAGAGACCTATAAAGTATTTTTTAAAAGTTAATGACATATTTGATACAAAACTAAAAGTTAATGTTCTGTTTGATAACTATTTCATTTTTAATTTTTAATTTATTTTTTTTAAATTATGCTCGTTTCTTTACCATTTATATACTATGAAAGAAAACAGCCGCTTAGCTAAATTCTAAAAACAAAAAATAAGTTTTAAAAACAAAATTAAGTTTTACTTGGATTTTGAAAATATGTTTAAAAGTAGATAACAAAATTTATAAATTAAAAAAAAAAAAATCTAGCTGGAAGTAGTGTTTGTAGGCTTAATTAATTTTTAAAAATCAAATAGTTATCAAATTGGGTCTTAGAAACTAAATTTGTAATTTAATCCAACAAAAAAGAAAACAAACCCTATCAAAAACAAAACGTGGTAGAATTATTGTGTACCTCAATTTTGGTAGTGACCCTACACGGCATGAAGACACAATACATCTATATATATATAATAAAATACGTTTGATAACCATTTTGTTTTTGAAATTTATGCTCGTTTTTCTTCATTTTCTTTTTGATGATTTTTACCTTTCTTGAATAAACATTTGACTTCTTAGTCAAATTCCAAAAATAAAACTATTTTTTTTAGTTTTCAAAACTTGTCTTGATTTTTGAGAACATAGGTAAAAAGTAGATAACAAAACAAAATAATTTCATAGGTAAAAGTAGTGTTTATAAGTTTAATTTTCAAAAACCAAATGGTTATCAAAACGGAGCCTCAATAATTTTGTTTTATTTTCTTAAATCAAGTATAATATACTCTTAACCACTTTGGCCATTATAATTGTTTTACTTTTAACATGTGGATAATATAACTTGAATATATATATATATATACATATACATATATCGTGGCGAGATGAACATGATTTTAAACCACATAAGGTACATAAACAAAATAATAGTAATAGCCAAAATATTATTGTTATATATGTATGTATGGAGCAAAATGTTTAATTTTTATAAGTTAAAAAAAAACTAAACTGCATATTTTTTTAAGAGTCCATATTAAAATAAACTTCAAAATAAAAATTAAACAAACCTTCGACTCTATTGGGTAATTTATCGGTCTATAACATTTGACCTTATGCATAATTTGTTTTAAAAATAGACCACATTTTCTAACGCTTTAGCTTGTAAAAAAAATGTCAATTCAAGCATAGTTTACTATAGGAGTGTTTAAAAAATCAAACAACCCAAAAAAATCCGACCAACCCAACCCAAATCATAAAAATTGGGTTAGGTTAGATAAATTTTGGATTGGGTCAAGTTTTTCAAGAACTGACAGGTTCAGTTCTCAAGTTTAAAGAAAATAAAATTGGTTCAACTCGAATTGAACTATATTTGTGTGTGTATGAATAAAATTTAAGGGGCTGTTTGGGGCACTGAATGAATTATAATAACATGGGTTATAATAGTCTGTGGAATTATATAATATTTTTTAAAATGTAAAGTTGTTTAGTCTGAGGTTATAATAGTATGTGTTTGAGGTGCAAAGTATTTCACAAGTTATTATAACTCACGTCCCTAACAGCGAATAAAGGTTTCATATCATTTTACTCCGATCGTTCCTTCCTCGCTTCTCTTCTCCATCTCTTCATCATTCACCAACAACTTCTTTTCGCATAGTATCAAAAAATGGGAAACACATATTCTTTCAAGAATTTAATTCTCATCTCTATTCTATATAAATATATGACATCACCCCACTTTAATATATATATATATATATATATATATATATATATATATATATATATATATATATATATATATCCCTCTTTGACGAATTTGATCATTACGGAATAAAACTAAATAATACTTACATAAGTGGGGGTTAATTTTTGCTCCAAAATTCTACTTAATAACAACTTTCAAAATTAAAATAGACAGCAAACAAAAATCAACCAATAAACAACTTAAAATATTAGTAGCAAAACATCAAAATCAAGCTAACAGAAAGAAGAAGAAGAAAAAAAAAAAAAAACACTAAACGCAACTATACAACTCAATGTACTAAAAAAATAATAATAACTATATGGCCAAAAAAAAAAAAAAAAGCCTATATATTCCTAACGCAACTATAACAACTAGAGCATTTGACCCTAATCTTCAAAGGACAAGACTCCCAATTTAATTTCAAAATACAAAATTAAATTGGAAATTGTGACAGATAGCTAAAATAATAAATAAAATAGCTAAAAGGTCGTCATATTTGAAATTATGGTTAGTAGTTTTTTTAGGGATGAGAGTCAATGATTTTTTTTTTCATACCAAAATTCACAGTCAATCCTCCAATCGTAGGTAGATTTTCATTTTAAAAAAAATCATCAATCGGACTATACTATATATATATATTTTTTATTATTGTAAATTATGTTGTACTTCAATTCAGACTGTACTATTTTTTAAAAACAAAATTTTAACCTTTTTTGTTATATTTAAAAATACATATTTAATTATTTTATATTGCTTATGTAAATGTCTCGATTATCTTTTTTTTTTGACAATATATGGAATGGAGAATTCGAACATTTAACCTCTTAGTCGAATGTATCTACTTTATGTCAGTTGAGCTATGCTCATGTTAGCAGGTATAAATATGATTTCAGTCCAACTTTTGAATTCAAATTTTCGAAATCTATATTTTAGGCCACGTTTCTAATTTGCTATTAGTTATTTAAATAAATAGATAACATGACATCAAAATATCCGTAAAAATTAACATGGTAATATGAAACCATATAGGTGGTGTAAGTTAGGTATTGAATATTAGGCAACCGAATAATTGCAATGACCAAATTGATTGGTATTTTAAATGTTAATGAAATAAAATTTATATTTTGAAAGTTTGTGGACCAAAATATTTTTTCTTTAAAAGTTTCAAAAATGATCACTAAGGTGAGCATAACTTAATGATAAATGACATATATCATTGACCAAGAGGCTAGAAGTTTGAATCCCCACCTCTAAATGTTTTTGAACGTAATAAAAAAAAGTTCACAATAACCAAAATAAGACCATGAAAGATCTTTTTTTTTCTTTTTTTCTTTTTTGTTTCTACATATGCGAGGTAGGGTATATTGTATTGGAACTGAGAAAAAGTATTAGGCATAATTTAAACTTAAAAATTAAGGGTCTATTTAGAATGACTTTTCAAATGTTTAAAAAATGAGTCTTTAAGCACTTAAAAAGTCATTTCAAACGAACTCTAAAATTAAAGGAAAATTGCAACAACCACCCTTGAACTATAGATCAAGTTGCTATAGTCACACTTTCTCAAACTTCCAAGTTGATTGACCACCCTTTAACTTGCAAATTTATTGCAATTAAATTCTTAAATGTTCCAAAATGCACAAATTAAACCACCCGTAAATTACAAGTGTTGGTCGAATTATACACTTGGACTATAGGATTGTTTTCAATCTAAGTATAACTTAGTAGATAAAGTACCAACTACCATCTCAAAAGTCGATGATTCAATCTCTCTTACTGCAATTGTTGAACTTTAAAAAAAAAAACTATAGGATTGTTACAATCGAACCTAAATTCTTTACTTCAATTTTCTTGTTGTTAAATTGAAATGACAGTTCAACACTGATTTTAAAATATTTTTTTAATAGTTAATATCGTAATTATCAAATTTTATAGAGTTAAAAAAAATGTTAAATTTGTAATAATTTTATGGCCTGAAAATCTATTTGTAACAATTCTTATGATTTACGAGTAGTATGCATATATTGCAATATCTAAGAGCTTATTGTAAAATTTTGAGTGTAATATTAACAATCTTATAGTTCAAAGGTTGTTTTTACCATTTTCTCCCCAATCAACTTATCTAATTAAATATAACATGCAAGTAAAAAATATATATTTTATTTGTTTTGTTTTGTTTTGAAATCTTTTAATGATAGTTGATATGATATGATTATTGTTAAGTAGCGAGTGGCGACAAAAGAGGTGGGGCCCTTGGACGTCGCTGTCCTAAATAACACACGGCAGCCAAATTTCTGGTTTGGAATTTCTATAGTCACGTGGCAAGTTCTCCTGTTGACACGTGTACTCCACTTGGCCGCTCCCTCGCAGCCGCCCTTGTACTTCTAAATCTGATTTTGGATAAGGTTCGTACTTCCACCTCACCACACATTTGACATTTCTCTTTTTCCTCATGTTTTTTTTTTTCCAATCTATCAATTGTTTTTATTTGGTCTAAATTTAAAAAAATGTCTAATAAAATTTTAAATTATTTAATAGGTTGCTGAATGTTCAATTTTATGTCTAATATATTTATGACGTATTCAAAATCTATAAAAATTAATTGACCTATTAAATATAAAGTTGAATTTTATGTTTAATGAAATTCTATACTTTCGATGTTGTGTCAAGTAAATCTGTAAATTTTAGAAAATATTGAATAGGTTTAACCTTAGATTGAAGTGAGTTTTTTTTTTTTTATACCTCCATAAGTTTTTAATGTACGATTTAATTTTTCAGTTTCGAAAGTAAATAATTCTGTTGGATATCTGTTGCCATTTCCTCTTTTATAATAAAAAGTTGACCATATATTTTTTAAATCAAATTTATAAAATATCTTTTTTAGTTCAACAAAGTAGAGTATATAATAAAATAAATTTAACTCTAGAAAAGATAATGACTATCTTATCCAAGATGCTTGTTCACACCTATAATTTAAAAGATGTAGAGATGATAATAAGTTGATTTTTATATTTTATTAATTGGCCATGGCAAATACATTGTGGTGAATAATTTTTGTCTCTCACTAAATTTTGTTTGGGTTTAACATTTATTTTGGTTATTTCAAAATTTTTGAGCCTCTACATTTCATAAAATAACCATTTTAGTTATTACCGTTAATTTGATGTAAACAGTTTCAAATATATAGGGATCATATGACTTCAATACATTTTCACATTAACACAATTATACTCATATTTAAAAATACATATTATCTATTTTTAAGCAATTAGTGATGAGATACCAACAACAAAAGTCAAATGAGTTATTTTTAAGAGTGGGAAAAACATATTTTGAAAGTCATAGTATAAAAGTAGTAAATAAAACATGAAAATTTAGGTCACATTTCACAATCATTTTATTTTATTTTTCTTTGGTTTCTCACAACTTTTCACTTTCATTGAAAACACATTAGAATTTTAAGTCAATTTTAAAAAACAAAACAAAGTTTTTAAAAACTATTTTTTTTATACCTCGTTTAATAACCATTTGATTTTTTATTTTTAAAAATAGAGCTTATATCAACACTATTACCACTCATGAGTTCCTTTGTTTTGTTATCTACTTTTTACAAATATTGTTAAAATCCAAGCCAAGTTTTGAAAACTAATAAAATAGTTTTTAAAAACTTGTTTTTTTTATGGAATTTAGTTAAGAATTCAAATGTTTCTATGTATATAAAAATGAAAATCATTGTAAAAAAATTGTGAGAAAACAAACACAATTTTAAAAAACAGAAGATCGAGAATCAAAATGGTTATCCAATGAGGCATTAGTTTTCAAATTTTGATTTTAATTTTTAAAGCGTTTTCAAAAAGTAGGTAATAAAGCAAAAAAACTATAGATGAAAGTAGTGTTTTGTTTTTAAAATAGAAAACCAAAGATAAAATAGTTATCAAAAGAGTTCCTAGAGATTAATATAATGCAGACTATATATATATATTGAGTACTGGATTCAAACTTAAAAATTATTATAATTAGAACTAAAACTTAAGCATAAACTGTTGCATTAAAATTTAAGCAAAAACCATATTTTTCAGACGTGTGAAGATTTTTTTTTTTTTAAAAAAAAAAAAAGTGATTTTGTAGGTAGGATTTTACAAAATCTACTTATTTATTTATTTGTTTGTTTTAGATTATTACAAATTTGCTAGCATCATAGTAATCTAAAAAAGGTAACGCATATTTATTTTTTTTTGAATTCAAAGGGCAACGCAGATTTCAGCCTTTGAACCATCTGCCGATGATTGGATACACTTGTTAAATAAAAAGTCAATAACTGATTCACTTTATAGGTTTGATTTCAAATTTTAATTTTTTAATTTTATTTTATTATTATCATCCGATCTTACAGATTTGGATTTATGTGAACGGTGTACAACGCAATAATCTAAAAGTTCTGATCGAGTTTGTATAATTTTATTTAGTTAAATTATTAGTTTTTAAAGTTAGGTTTAATAGGTACATATATGGTTAAAATTGGATTAACAAGAATGGGCTGACTAAAGGGCCAAACAAAGAAAGAGGCCCAATACGAAGTCAAAACGGACCGAAACCGACAGTGGACTGGCCTAGAATGAGTGGAAGAAGAAACGGGCTTGGGCTTCGGCCCAAGCCCGTGGTCGGCCCGGCTGAGGCCGACCAGTTTGGCAAGGCCCACTTTTGGGTCTTGCCTCGATACCTCATGCCACGTGTGCCCTCGGTCCAGCCCAATTCGATATTTCCTTTCCCCATTCGAAGACGGAAACCCACGAAAAACCCTAGGAAGGAAGCTATTTAAACTCTCCCTCAGGGGGAGAGCAAGGTAAGTTCATTCCAGCTTACAAAACTCTCCTACAACTCACAAAACTCTATCTGACTTAAGCATCGGAGCCTGTGTGGTCTACACCACACCAGTGTCCAGGTTTTTCTTGTCTTGCAGGCCGCGTTCTTCCCCCAAGAATACAAATTCACCATCGTTGTCACGTGGAGGTCAGGTGATATTTCTCCTGTCCAAAATTTGGCAACAACAATACTTATATTCTTAAAAAATATTTAATAAGTTCTAGAACTTGTCGAGTGTAAAAGGAGTTTAATGTATTTTTTTAAATATTAATTTGTGTTTAATAATTTTTGTTAAAACTTTTGCAAACACGTCTCATAAATCAATGACTTACTAAACCTACAATTAGATTGACAATGGGGCGAGGTGAGAAGGGGGCATTTCTCATCTCTGTTCTTGCAGGGACATTTCGTTGACTCGTTGGGTCCCCGACCTCGCGGGAAATTTTGTCATCCCTACCTGCAATAAAAATTTTAAGAATCTATTAGACACGAAATTAAAAGTATATATATATATATATAATTAGTTTCAACTTTCTCATTTGACATAACATTGAAAGTTTATAGATCTATTAGATATCTTTTAAAGTTGAAGGAACAAACACAACTTTGAAATTACATGTACCAAACTTATAAATTACCATGTTTTGATAAGATATAGTTAAAATGGTAAGAGATGATATAAACTTGATAAGTTCGTTCACTTATAAGGTTTTTTTTTATTTTTTCTAAGTTATAGGTCTACTAATCTTACAGGAAATTTTCGTAAATACCCTACTATATAGATTGTTTTGACTCTCCAACAAAAATTTGCTAATTTATGTTTTTTTCGTACTTCCAAATCAACGGTCAATTTAAACCAAGAAAAACCAACGGTCAATTATCACCTCAAATTAATTAATATATATATATATATAAAGCCAATACCGAAACTTGTTTTTGGAATAAAAAGCATAAAATTATAAAATTTAAGTAGTCAAATAATATTAAAAATTGTCAACTTTTTCTGAATTTAAAAAGAAAAAACAAATCTAAATTTCAAATTTAATTTCAGGCATATAGCCCATTAAAGATGGCAAAGGCCCATTAATTTGTATTGGTAAGAACCAAAGGCCCACAATTTGGAGATGGCTTTGATCCAGCTTTATCTGGGTGGGCATGGGCTTAAGGGTCTTTGTTGAAATTTTCATAAATATTGGGGCTAAAAAGGAATATGTACCTATTTGGTAAAACTATCAATCTTATTGGTTAAATACATATAAAACAAATCTGGAAGAGAGAGTAATATCCAAACAAATAGTGCCTTCCTTGGCTAGTGGCAGACCAATTATCTAAAATAATGATTAAATTTTATTAATTAAAAAACACAAATACACATCATACGTAATATTTTAATTTAAAACATTGAGAAATTTTATCTTATTTGATGCTAGGATATTGGGTCTATCTTTGTTTTCATAAATATTATTTATTTTGGATTTAAACCGGCATAAAATTGCTTTTTGACTTGATCGAAGAGGACTTGTAACAATGTCTTTAATGTAATTACTTGCACCTTAATTATTTATTTTCTCACAATTTTTCTATAATGATTTTTATATTTTCTAAAATATTTTCATATTTATTAAGAAAACATTTGAATTTCTAACCAAATTTAAAAAATAAAAATAAATTTTTGAAAAACTATTTTTTTTTTAGTTTTCAAAACTTGGCTTGATTTTTGAAAACATATATAAAAAGTAGATAAGAAAACATGAGAATCTATAGGTAGATATAATATTTATTGGCTTAATGTCTAAAAGCTAAAAATTAAAAACTAAATAGTTAGCAAACAGGCTCTTATTTATTATTGTTTTGTTTTTCTCTCTTCTACTATGACAATGTTCATATTGCTAATAAGGGTCTTTTCGAACAAAGATATTGTGTCTCCTCTCAAATAGTCTTTCATTTGCTCACAATAGCTGGCGCTTATTTAGATAATTTCTTTTTGTTTTTGGAGCACGACATTTGTATCTATTCAAGAGAGCTTGAAAATATTTTTTAAAAAAATCGTTTCATACTAATATTAATTTAACAAGTAAAAGACGATAGAAGTAGAACAATAGGAAATAGTAAGAAATAATATACTTATATGCAACGGTGGATCTAAAATTTTATGTTAGAGGAGAGCTTGATATATTTTAATATTAGTTTGTTTAATAAAAAAGTATAACTAATTTCTTTTATAGGTTAAAAAACATTAATCTCTAGACTTTTATAGAAGTAACAATTTAGTCTTTGAATTATGGATTGTAAAATTTAGTCATTGTACTTTCAAAACTGTAATAATTTAGTCTTTAAACTTCAGTATATAACAATTTTGGTCTTGTACTTTAAAATTTATAACAATTTAACTTTTGTGTGAAAATTTTCTTCAAAATTAAATGTCAATTTTGATTATGTGGTAACGTTAGTCTGTGTAAAAGGAAACAAAGAATAAATTCCGTGTATTTACGCGACAAGAAAAGTTAGAACCTTAGCCTCAGTCGCTGCGGGGGCTTGACACTCAAAGCCACCGGGCCAAAAGACATGTTCTTTACAAAATATGGAAAAAACATATACTAATATAAAATTGTTTTCAAGTTCGTCCAAAAGACACGTTCTTTATAAAATATGGAATAAACGTATACTAATATAAAATTGTTTTCAAGTTCAAGGGGGCTCGAGTCTCCTCTAGACCTACTATAGCTCTGCCCTTGCTTATATGTTTATATATGAATATTTGATATATGTGTTTATAACATGGATCTATTTCACCTTTTAAAATTAAGAAATTTAAGTGCTTAATTTGCTTATAAGAAATTTATTTTAAAACTATTTGAGAGACATCAACATCAATTACATTGTATTTAAAAGTATATGATTTAAAAATCATTGTTTAGAAGAAAAATGAAAATTGACATTGTAATGTTGATTGTGGTTGTCACGAGGAGAATGGATTCCACTTTGGGATTTGGCATGGTCAAATTTGTATAGATTATTATAGGTATAAATTAGATATGAATAAGAAGAATGAAGAAGATAATAATGGTGGGCATGATCCAAAATCTTTGTCTTCCTCTTGCTAGCAAAGTATGATTGCTTTTTTTACCAACAAAAATTATAATTAATTAAACCCACCTCTTTGTGTTCTTTGAAAAGGGGACCAAATCCTAAATTAATGTGGTGGTGAGGATTTTGCTTCTTAAGCAAATTCCAAAGTTGTTTTAATCCAACTTGAACATTTACTTCTTTTTTTTTTTTTTTGATTTGATGGCCTTTTAATCATTTTCTTTTCATATATCTATTCAAGTTAGTGATATAATAACTAATCTATATATATTTAAGTTAAGTTCGAAGATTAAAACATAGTGTTTAAATATTTGGAGATTGAAATGAAACAAACATTAAAATATTTTATTATATTTCTTTTATAGATAATTTCTTTTAGGTTTAAATTATATTTTTTTAATCATTAAATTCTTGTACTTATTTTATTTTAGTCTTTGTGTAAATCATCATTTGCCACTCATTTATATACTTAGCATTATACTTCAAATGCTTTAAATGTGTGGTTCAAATCACGAGTCAAACATATTTATATCAAATGGACTATAAAAATTTAACAAGAAAGACACAGAATAAGTGCCATTATTATATGTGCTATAAAAATTTAACAATAAAGGTGGGAATAAGTGTTTAAGCAAAATTATTAAGGGACTAAAAGTAATATTCTAAAATACAAGGACCACCACGAAATTGTACCATTCAAATTTGAACTTTATTTTAAAAAAATAAACATAAAATGTGATTAGATAATTAAGTTTTATTCCATAAAATTATCCTTGGTTGTATATAAATATAATCATTAGAATATGATTTTCTCTTAAAATTCGAGAAGTTGGAATGGTCAAATTAATTAAAATAATTTAGATTTGATTACCCGATTAATTAAAAGTAGAGAAACCATGTGACATGCATACTAACAGAATCTTTTAAAGATCACAACGTGTGATTCAAGTAATTTCTATTTTTTCCCCTTTAATTGTTTTTGTATTTTATTATTTGGTGTAGTTTTGTAGTTTATGCCTTTTACTTTTATTTCAGGGTTAATTTTGAGATGTGATATTTGTTAATTTTAGTATAGTTTAGTAGATAAAACATTTTTTTTCTACGCAGAAGTGAAAGATTAAAGAACAAAAAAGAACTTGGAATGTTCTTCTGGACAACACTAGTCATCCAATTTGAGTGATATTCGATCCAAATCTCGAAACGTTTTGATCACGAGCATGTCAGACAATGTTGTTGGCAGTGGAGTTCCACTACCTTTTGGTGAATAGAAAACCTTCAATAAGTCTACTACGATGATGTGATAGTGGATAAGATACCTATTATCATTTCAATAGTTCAAATTATTGAGCTTAATAAGTTTTTAAAATTTTGTATTTATGTTATTTTGATCCTCAATTTTTAAATATTTTGTTTGCCATTGAACTTCATATAAAAAGCTATTTTAGTATTTACTATTAACTTTTTATTAATCATTTAATAAAAAGTTAAATTCATTTTATAACTTATTGTTTAAATAAGTAAATGTAGCTTTAAATACTTGTCTACGTAGACATTTATTCTCGAGGTAGGTGATGAAATAACATGCACCACACGTTGAGTTTTTAATTGGAACGAAAAGTTAATAATATAACTAAAATGATTTTTTATATATAAAATTTAAGAATTAAAAACAAAAGATTTGTAAATTTAAACATCAAAACAAAATGATCATAAAAATTTATAGATCAAGATAAAATTTAAATATTTATTTTATTATTTAAAGTTTCATTTCAGGGCGTTAGCTCCATCTTATTCATTGTTATTTGTTTCCAATTGTAAATTGTACTTTTTTTTTCACCAAAACATATAAGGTGAAAACTCATTATTTCCCAAAGGTAATTACACGTGTTTGTTTAAAATTAATGAAATAAATCATAATGTTTATTAAAAAAAACCTAGATTTATAAAATCAAATGAAAAAAAAAATATAAGTGCAGTTCAAACTGAAAAGATTGACAAAACTGACCAAACCAAAATTTCGGTCAATTTGGACTATAGTTTTTAGTTGGTTTGGTTTTCTAAAGTATAAAATTGGAACTAGATGTTGAAATGAGCGTAACTTAGCAGTAATTGACACGTACCTTGACCAAGATGTCAGAAATTTGAATCTTTATATCCTAAATGTTATTGAATTAAAAAAAAAAAGAAGAAGAGAAGAAGAAGAAGAAAGATTGAAACTAGATCGGTTTAGTTTGAAATTTTGTTTTTTTGTTGATTTTAGGAGTTTGATTTAGTTTGAGGGTGTTTGTATTGACTTTTGTAAGTGATTTTGAAGGGCAAAAAAATGTTTTTTTTTAATGTGTTTGGCAACAAAATAATCACTTTTGAAATAATTAAATTGTCTAATAATATTTTTTTTTCAATAATCAATTTAAGAGTATATATGAAAAATTCTTCATATTAAAAAATCTCAAATTTCACATGAAAAATTCAAAGAATACTAAAATTACAAAATCTCAAATTTAAAGTTTCTCTTAATCTCCTTCTAGATTTATGGTAACTTGACATTGGTAAAGTCACTCATTGCAACTAAACAAATGACATGTTTGGATTGACTTTGTATGTGAAGGAGTGATTTTGAAATGACTAAAATCACTTTTGTCCTGTTCAAAATCACCCTTAAACATATATGTAATCATCCAAAATCAATTTGATGTTTGATTTTATACTTTCAAATGCAATTTTCACACAATCAAACTTGATTTTAAATTATTAAAGGCATGTTTTGAAGTGATTTTTTATATGACAAAAATGATTTTAACTATTTCAAAACCACTCTCAAGCATGCCTTAAGTGCTTGAAAGATTAATTTTAAAAACTTAAAAAGTCATTTCACATAGACTCAAAATTGTGATTAAAATTACTTTTAAGAAGATGTAACCAAACAAACTTATTTTAAATTAAAATTACTTTAATAAAAAATGTTTAAATTTCTTTTACTAAAAAGAAGTGTTTAAACTAATAGTTATGCCAAACGCACCCGAACATATTTGAGTGTGATTTTCGATATTCTAAAATCACTTGTTTAAACATATCCTCATAAGTTTTATGGTTGGTCTGATTTTCGTGAAGCTCGATTTCAGCATCAATCTTGGTCAAAAACTGACTTGAACAAAACCAGTTACAAATTGTCAAAAAAAAAAAAAGAAAAGAAAAGATTCTCATAGGACACGTGTGAGTGGAAAGAACTCCACGTTACAGTAATAAAAGTATAATTTTCACGTGACTTGTGCCGAGGGACTTGGTTTAATTGACTAATCTACCCCTAAGCCGTTACTATAAGTAAATTGACACTGTTCACATTAAATAAATAAAAAATATTATTTACTATTATTATTATTATTATTATTTTATTTGCATGGTTGAAATGGTAATAAGCTTTGGAGTGAGGAAGAACGAAGAAGAAACCATTGTTTTTTAAAACAGAGGAAGAAGAAACTTGTCTGAATATCAAATAAAAATAAAATGCTGAAAACAAGAAGCTTCCGGGCAAGTAACCTATACATTTTATATTTTATTTTAAGTTTAAATGATCTAAATTATTTTTGTTTTTACTATAATTATAAAATAATTAAGTCAAAACTCTTGCATTTACCTATCTTTTTTTTCCCTTTATTTTTATTAAACAAATGGTCTTTGGAAATATAAGTTTAAAATTTTGATTTTATAATGTGAACAAGATATTTTTTTTGAGAAAGTGGATGCTGGAATTTACTGACTCTTATATTAATTTTGAATTCTAATTACTTTAATCAAACGACTTAGTACTGATTTTTTTCCGTATTGACACAATAATTTAATGATGTTATACAATGTAGAAAGAAATTTTGGCATGTGCTTAAAAATGGAAATGAGATTATCACAAGTGACATATATCTAATTAAAAATATATTGAAATGATAGACTTGAGTCGAGTTAAACAAATTTACTTTGCAAAACAAAATTTCACTCGTACCATTGAATAATTTTATTTATTTCTTTAATTCAATAATATGTGAAAGTGAAGATTTGAATATTTAACTTTTTAATTAATAATATAATATTTTAACCAGTTAAGCTATGGTCAAATTCACATTATTAAATAAATTATTATTTAACTCGTTCATCTTATAATAAAATTAATAAGATCGTAATAGTTATTGGATTTTAAATGAATATTTTGAAAATTCAATATTAAAATAGACAAGACAAAAACTTGGGAAATTTAACTAAATTTTAAATGTAGATAAAAACAAAAGAATTCAGATGAAAGGCAACTCATGAACAGATTCCAAGTAACTTACCTTTTTTATATATATATTTTTATTAATATTTCCTAGTGGTGAATAAATAATTTGTTTTTTAGTATATAAATGGACGATAGTACTTTTAAGAGGTGTGCTATTTCACCCATCATCCATGTATGATGTATTCTAAAAATATTTTAATAAGTATATAAATTTGTAAGGTTATATATATATATATATATATATACACACACAGTCTATGTAATTTAAAAGGTTTTCAATATAAATTTCTTAAATTTTAAAATTGTACTTATACTTATTTTAATAAATTTCTAAACATTTAATTTTCTATCTAATAGATACTAACTTTAAAAATTTGTGGGTTCATTACGAGGACTAACGATGAGTTTGAAACGACGATATTTACTCAATTATCCTATTAACAACAGCCTTTCAAAGTTTTCACTTTTTTTTGGTTAGATTAGATAATCAAAAGTGATCTTAAAATTTTAAAAATACTAAAGAAACACTCAAAATACTTTAGGACAAGCATTTAATAGTATTTATTCCATGTACTTTTGTTTGAAAACATTTTTTTTAATTCAACAATATTTGGATACATGTCAATTATCGTTGGTTGAGCTAAATTTATTTGACCTTTTAAAAATTAATTCAAACCTGCGAGACACACTTAAAAGGACATTTAGAACGTGGGTTGGATTAAAGAGAGTTTGATTTCTTAAGTCCAGCTATGGTTTAAGGAAGAAGTTGCAAAAAGCATTTCTAACCGGATAAACCAATAAACCTAACAAGAACTTAGTATTCTAACTCACACTCTGACTTTCAAAACTTTCTATCTCAAATACAAATTTTCTAAACTTAAACTCAGTCAAATTCAGGTTTAAGATGTCAAACTCACACCGAAAGTGCCCTAAAAGTGAAGGGAATTTTAACCCATAGAATTAACAAAGGAAAAAGAAAAAAAAAAAAAAATCGAATTTCAAAGCTAGAGAGAGAGAGAGAGAGAGAGGGAGAACAAAAAAGCTGAACAGATTTTCGGCGATGCGAACCGTGGCTTTAAATTCACCACCTCCAATACAAATCCCCATTTGTCAGTCACACTCTTCACTTTCTTCGCCATTTTCACTCTTTCTTCTTCTTCTTCACTTTCAGACCTCCATTCCGCCATGGACGCTCATTCCTCTTCCTTTTCAAGCTTTTCCGCCTACCTTCGAGCCCTTTCTCTCACCCCTTCTCGTCTTTCTCGCCGGGCCTTCTCCGTCTCCACCTCTTTCGACGAAATGACCCGCACACGATTCACTTCCGGCGTTGACATGCAGAGGACTCTCCGCTGGTTCGACCTCGTCGGTTTCGGCCTTGGCGGTATGATCGGCGCCGGCGTCTTCGTCACCACCGGCCCGGCCACCCAGCAGGCCGGTCCCGCCATTGTTCTGTCTTACGCCATTGCCGGCCTATGTGCGCTCCTATCGGCTTTCTGCTACACAGAGTTCGCCGTCGATATGCCTGTTGCCGGTGGCGCCTTCAGTTACCTACGCATCACGTTCGGTGCGGTTTTTTTATTCTCTTTCAATTTCCAATGCGTACATTTAATTCGTTGATTTTCGTGCTTCTTCTCACTCGGAGATTTTTTGTTTTTATGTTCAGGTGAGTTCGCTGCGTTTTTGACCGGTGCGAATCTGATAATGGACTATGTGATGTCCAACGCCGCCGTTGCGAGGAGTTTCACTCAATACCTAAGCGCCGCAATCGGTATCTCCACCGCTAAATGGAGACTCGTCGTTCCCGGACTCCCCAAGGGATTCGATCAAATCGATTTGATCGCCGTCGCCGTTGTTCTGATCATCACAATCATCATCTGTTACAGGTCTGTACGAAATCGAAAATCATGACTCGTGTTCGAATTCGTTCTGAAACTAAATAGGGCTAGTTTTTTTTGTGTGGATGTTCTGTTTTTCAGTACGAAGCAGAGCTCGGTGGTGAACATGACGCTGACGGCGATACACATTCTATTCATAGCTTTCGTGATTGTATTCGGATTCTGGAAAGGAGATTGGAAGAACTTCACAGAACCAGGCGATCCGAAGAACGAATCCGGATTCCTCCCTCACGGAGCGGCGGGCGTTTTCAAAGGCGCGTCTCTGGTTTACCTCAGCTACATCGGCTACGACGCCGTATCGACGATGGCGGAGGAGGTTCGGAATCCGGCGAAGGACATCCCCGTCGGCGTCTCCGGCTCCGTCGTGCTCGTCACCGTCCTGTACTGCCTAATGGCGGCTTCAATGGCGAAGCTCCTTCCCTACGATATGGTACAGTATAAGAAAAAACCAAAAGCACAAAAACACAAAAATCGTAGAGTCTGATTATAGTTGAAATAATTTTGTGTGCGGTGGCGGCAGATCAAGGCGGAGGCGCCGTTCGCGGCGGCGTTTGCGAGGTGGAAGTGGGTGTCGAACGTGATCGGCGGCGGAGCGAGCTTCGGGATATTGACGTCGCTGTTGGTGGCGATGATGGGGCAGGCTCGGTACATGTGCGTCATCGGACGGTCCAGAGTGGTCCCCGCCTGGTTCGCCGAGGTCCATCCCAAAACCTCCACTCCTCTCAACGCCTCCGCCTTTCTTGGTAACTCATTTAAACCTTCCTACTTCACCCTTTATTTTTCGAGTTTACCGTGAGGTTTGGATTTAAACCTTTAACTTTTTTACGATGGTATATATCTTAATCAATTGAATTATGTTCGAGTTAAGCTACTATGATGTAAATTATACAAATGTGAAGTTACTTTAATAGATATGTTTTTAGTTTCAATTTTGTCTTAATTTATTTATTTATTTTTTGAGTTCAACAACTTGTGCATTGAAGAATTTAAACTTATGATTTCTTGGTTGAAAATATAAAACAATACTTAGCTACATATTGTATATATGTATTTTCTTACTCACCACCATTAAAATTTTGACACCTAATAGAGAGAAAAGTGAAGAATGGCAAATTAAATTGGAACTTTATTACTCCCTCTCGTAGTTGTTAAAGATTTAATGTCGGTGTGTAGGAAGATACCTACACAGGTATGCAACAATTTTTTTGGTTGAGAATATATGCTTTAACTAGTTGAGATATGCAAGTTGATAATTTTGACCATTTTGCATGAACCTTTTAATTCGATGATACTCAATCTATTTTGAGGGATAAGGATATAATTGAAACGCCAAATAGGCAAATTAAATTCAAATCAACAACTTACGAATGTATTTTGTATAATTTATTTGATTTTGATTTTGTCTTAAATGTATGTAATTGGTTTCAATTTTTGTCTATAATGCCTACTAACTAAGTTAGTTATATTGGAAATTAGTAAGAGAGTGTTATTTTAAACAAATTAAAAGATTGGAGTAAATTGAAAAGTTAATGTTATTGAGGGCAATATTGAAATTAGCTACGAGGTTGGAGGGCATTTTGGATAATTTAGCTATCAATATATGATATCCATTCAATCATTTTCTCAATATTTTGAATATTTAGGGCTCGAATTATATTTGAGTGTAAATTAATGCTTTACGTTACAGGACCATTCTGTTGAGGGGGGTTTTTTTTTTCGTGTGTTCTTCCTCTCATATTCGTCCGTTACTTTGCTTTTTAATTAATGTAAGGAAAGAATATTCTTAAAATTTCTTACCAATTAGAATCAATCAATATTGGAAAAATTCTTTTAATAAGAGTTTGGGAAATAGGGGCCTTGAGAATCTGCTGTTCCAAACGGGAGTGTTTGGATAGGGGGAAAAAAATCTTTTGGGGCCATGGTTTTGGTAGAAGGAGAAGAAGACCTTTTTTCTCCTCCTTTTTCTCCTCCCTAAAAAAAGTATATTTGATTTATTAATTATTATATGATAATTATTTGAAGAAAAAAAAGGTGGGACCCCACCAGTTATAGCATGACATCATTGGCTAAGCCCAAGATAGAGAGAGAGTTTTGGTGAAGTAAAATCTTGCATTAGTTTGTGATTCAAAATGGTTTGGAGAATAAGATATTCTTAAGATGGTGGGAGAGAGTTTAAACTTTTATGGGATAGGAACACTTTTGTCTTGGCTTCACGCGCATTTTCTGTGTTTCAAGAAAAAAGCAAAGGAATTTGTTTATAAACACTTGGGGGTCTTGTTGTTTCAACACCATGGAAAATGAAAGAAAGAGATTTCTCTAACTGTTTTTCTTGCACTTTTCTTGTGTTTGGTTCCAAAGGCAAAAAAAAAAAAAAAAAAAGAAAAGAAAAGAAAAGAAAAGAAAAAACTATGTGGGTCCCTATCCTCACTTTCTTGCCTGCATCAATCATCCTTAATAGCCTCCTCTCCTCATCTTTTAACCCTTTCTTTGCTTTCTTAATCCCCTTCTCTTTTAACCATGGTTAACTTCCCGGGGATGTCCAGGCGTTGCGTTGCGTCGAGTGCGTGATCATCTCGTGTTGATCTTTCGTACGGTTTCTTTCGTCCCTTTGATTTATGTTGTGCTTTGCACAAGACAAGCTAGCTGTGTACTTGGTGTTTTGTTTGTGTTCATATAGGTTGATCAACTGATTTAAATGGTGAGGGATGGGTGGTCTAGATTGGCCCAACTCAACTACTGGATAAATCTCTTTGGTTTGAGTCAATTTTGAAAATGACCTTTAAAGCTGTACCATATTTTGAAAGAATCAAGTTTCTTCATTTGTGCTATCACTTTATCTGTTACAATTATTGGGACTCTGCACAAATTGTTGTTTGTTTTGGTGTTGTTTTAATTATATTTTGTTGGTTTGATTCAGGGGTTTTCACGGCTGCGATCGCTCTTTTCGCTGACCTTGATGTTCTACTCAACTTTGTATGCATTGGTACACTCTTTGTCTTCTACATGGTTGCCAACGCTGTTATTTACCGACGCTACGTCGTGACCGGGAGCACGAATCCACGGCCAACTTTATCCTTCCTCTGCTCATTCTCGCTCACTGCCATCATATTCACTCTCATTTGGCACTTTGTCACTCCAGGGAAGGCCAAAACCGCCTTACTCACCGTCACTGCCATCATCGCCACCGCTGTCTCGCTAATTTTCCATTGCGTGGTACCTCAGGCTCGGAAGCCCGAATTCTGGGGCGTCCCCTTGATGCCATGGATACCTTGCGCATCAATCTTCCTAAACATATTCTTGCTGGGGTCCCTCGATGGCACATCCTACATCCGATTCGTGTTCTTTTCAATCCTCACCGTGCTTGTATACGTGCTGTACAGCGTCCATTCAAGCTCCGATGCAGAAGGAGACGGCTCCCTATGCATAAAGAACGGGGAGATTCCAGAATTAGAAAACAGCTTCAAAGTATAGAAATGTACAAGTAATTAAGTTTATGTGGACTGTTTCTTTTGCTTGACAAATTAAACCTTGTTGTATAAAAGGTCAAAAAAAGGAAAGGAAAGAAAAGAAACAGGAAGTTTTGCAAAAATGGAAAGCTGTAAATATAGTTGGAAGCTGAAATCATTATTATTATTTTGAGTTCAACCTGTGAGACTGAAGATTCGAACTTTTGACCTCTTAGAAGAGGACATAAGCCTTAACCAATCGAGCTATGCTCGAGTTTGACAGAAGATGAAATGATTTATTTGAAGGGTGGAGTTCGATTTGATGAATCGAGTTAAAAAAAAAAAAGAAACCAAGCAAAGTGGGTGGGGCTTTTTTGTTTATTTTGAGAGAATCCACAGGGTTCACGTTGGTTGGGGACTTTTTATACAAACAGTAAGAAGGGGTTAGTAAGCATTTACTAAAAGTGACAAAAAGCAATGCCCATTTTTATGTAAAGGAGGTAGTGGATGTTGACATTGAGCAAGTGTTTACGTAGACCCATTTTTGCAATTTTATACTTCGGCTCTAGTTTCTTTTCTTCTCTTCTTTTTTCTCTTTTTGGTTAAATTAACATTATTTTAGTAAGTATGGTTTTAAAAGCTATGATCCCTATGGTTTGGTTTAAATATATTAAACGATCATGTTGTTATTAGATGTTAATAGTTTCGATCTTATGTGACGTGTTTGTTGGGCGTGGTAAAGAGAGATGGGGAAAGATGACGTTTTGTGTGAATGTTGTATTGTACTGATTGTATTAGCAATTAGGGTTTGAGTTGAGTAGAAATTAGGGAGAACCAAGTGGGTTTTTAGCAAAGAGGAAATAAGTTGTATAGATAAGTGTTGTCTTATTGATCGTTTTCAAATATCTTAATTCTAAAACTCACTTTTTTTTCTCTCCACTACGAATGTCTAAGAAGAATATATGATAAGAAAACTATTTCACATCTAATAATAACATTGATGCTATGGGAACCAACTTAAACATAGCTCAACTAATTAGACAAAGGGGTCATTAGAGGTTTGAATCCTTTTGCTCCCATATTGTTGTTGTTGCTGTCTTTCTTTGGGTTCAACAACATGTGGGGTTAAAGGATTTCAAACCTTTAACCTCTTGGTCGAGAATACTATGCCTAAATCAGTTGAGTATGCTCAAATTGGCCACTCCTATATGATAATTTAACCATTTTTAAATGGACACTAATCAATACTTCAAAGAGAAAAAGGGGGGCTTAGATGGAAAGAAAGAGTATATTTTGTTTATGTGACAAAACTAAATAAAAAGACAAAGCATAATGGGGCCATGATGTTGGTATCTTGTTTTGGTTCCACATCCCATTTTAATCCTTTTTGTCTGTTGTACTATTCAATTTAATTTGCCCCATTCTCTCTCTCTTTTTGTGCATCTAATCAAAACCCTTTCCTTTCTCTCTCACTTTCAAACCTCCCCCTCTCTCTTACCCACTCAAAATTTTGCCTTTAATATTCTCATCCTCCTCTCTTATCCCTTCACAAAGATAATTGGTCAAAATACCAACAATTTTTTAGGGAGAGAGAAAAAGAAAATCCACAAAATCTTCCCCTTATTGAATCTACAAATGGGTTGCCCTACTTAGCTTCTAATTCACAAAATTCTAATTTAATTGGGGAATTTTGACCTTCTCCCTTTTTCACACACTTCTTGTTCGATAGATAGACTTGTGATTGAGTTCTAAGATTCTATTCGATAATATATGTTTATTCTTTAGGACCATCTATTATTATATGTCATTATTTTATATTTGTTTTAGATTTTTTAAAATAATGTTTGAAATGTTATTCTAAAACGAATGCTTGTCACGTTTTCTTTGAGATAGATTTGAATGTGGAAAAATAATCTTACCTTTTTATTTGAATAATTGAATCATTTATATATATTTTTTCATATGCATGATTCGTTGGTTCTTCTAATTTCGTTCTCTTATTCTTCCTGATCATATATCCTTAGTCCTATTGGAAGTGAAAAAAAAATATGTTTCTAATTGACTCTAATACTTTGGTCTAAAGTTTTAATTTTTTTTATTCGATTGTAAGAATTTCTTTGATTTTGTTTCGATTCAATATCTGTATCTTTTTGACTTTATATTTTGATAACTTTAGGAAAAGGAATTAGTTTGAACAATACTAGTGTAGTGGGTTTTTAACATATTCTTAGAATATGAGATTGTGATTTTAGAGGTAAAATTTAGAATATGAGACTGTGATTTTAGACCAAGTAGATAAAATTATACTCCAAAAACACATTAAAAAGCTTGATGCTCTGATGCTCAAGTACAAGTGGAATTCAACTGATGGCACCATTGGATTCCAAGTCAGAGAATTAAATAAGGTCATAAAATCACCAATTAAAAGAAAATTAAAAAAGAAAACTTAAATGGAACAAATAACTTTACCTTTTTCTTTAATCTGGCTTTCATCTAAATGTCTATTTTGGAATAATTATCACTCAAATTATAACTTTGAATCTGGATCAGGTCATATCATGTCAATGGTAGGAATCATATGATTTTTTTAATATAAAGTTTTGTTTATGGTTTCTTTTCTAGGTAAAGCAAAGAAAACAAACATATGACAATTTTAACCATTTTTAATCACAATAATAGGTTGATATTTCAAAATCAATAAAATTTTGAATTGTCTTTTCGATAAGTGCTATATTGACACGAAATCTCCAATAAGGTTGTATCAAAGTCCATTTAAAGAATTGGAAGTTAGTACCGTGTAAAAGAATAATTAGCTTTTTTTTTAATTTAGTCTTTTCTAAGTCTCTTTTAACGTCATTTTGTCGTTTGATTTAGGAGATAATCAAGATTAGATTTCTGATTAGAATTTTGTTTGGCAAAAAAGTAAAAGAGAGACCATTGCTATTGCTTTCCCTTTGTGTTTGTTAGTGATTTAGAAATGAAAGGCTACTAATACTATTGCTTTAGCATGCCTTTTTGCACTCTTACTTAGTTTGCCCTATGGTATGATGTTACATTATAGTTATCCAATGAATTGACACCTTGATGTGCAAAATTATTATACAATATTTCCAACCATCAAATGCACCTTATATATTATGATTAATGTCCCAAAAGTTGTCTGATCTTTAAAAGTCGTTGTCAACCTACACATTCAAGCTATTAGAACATCTACTTAAGATCTTTATTTCAAAATACATGTCGTTCTTAATTAAAAAAATTCACTTACATTATTTTACTAATAATTTTATTATATATATATATATATATATATATATATATATATATATATATATATATATATATATATATATATATATATTTGATTTTGACATTATGACATCAATACAAAGAAATTCAAAGTAACAAGTTATTATTATTTTTATAGAAGAGAAATGCGTATGACATTGACTTTGCCTTTCTCCATACACAAAAGAAAAATAAATAAATAAATAAAATTTCTCCTTTTATATGTATCTATTTTTTAATTTTTTGAACATTTTTTAAGTGAATTGTTGAAAAATTGTCTACTTGGCCAAACCCTTTTCTCTATGGACCAAAGTGGGATGTCTTTGTCAAAAAAAAATTAAAGTAGGGTCCATATGAAAATGTTCTCTTTCTCATCACAAAACCCAAAAACCCACTAAAAGCCAGTTGAGATTTTTCCCACCACAACTTGTAATCAATCAATCCCTCTCTCTTTTTCTCTTCTTCTCATTTCTCAAACCCCATCTGACTTTGGTTTGTTAATGCCCAAAAAAAAAAAAAAAAGTACAATGCTAAAAAGTGAAGGAATTGTTTAAAAGACGATGAGGATACCAAAATGACGAGATGGGGGCAAAGAAGAAGGATTTGGATATCTCTTATTTTGGATTTTTGTCTTCTCGATTAAAATATGACTTTGATCCCTATATTTTGAGATTCATTTCATTTTAGTCTTTATACTTTTAATAAATCTCATCATTAGTTTGAAGTTGATTTTTATCTAACTTTGCCAAATAGTAATATCCATTCAAGAAAAGGCACAATGTGAATATGCTTTCAAAATTTATACATGAAAAGTTAATAGAAACTAATTATTTTTTGAAAAAACTAACCATAAACTAACATTAGGAACTAATTAAAAGATTTATTGAAAGTATTTAGACATTTGAAAGTATAAGGACTAAAATAGAACAAGTTTCATAGTATAAAAATCAAAATGGTATTTTAATCTTTTTTTTTCTTCTTTCTCTCCATTTATTTAAAAAAATTTCCACTTTCGGTTGGCTCAAAAGCTTATTGGTGATTTGATCCTTCACAAATCAAATCCCAACTTGTGAAAGCATATATCTAAAACCATTGTGTGGAAGTGGGGTATGAGAGAATATATGTTGGGAAGAGTATTTGCAAGTGGGGGATTGAAAATGAACCTTGTATTTCCTTTTTTAATATAATATTACAGATGTGAAGTTCGGGATTCGAAAACTCGATTAGTAAAAAGGCGTTCATCATGTTTTAGTCTGTTGGTTGTGTTCAGATTGGCAAAAATGAAGTTTACAAATTCGAGAGAAGTTAAAAATTGTCACATTGAGTTTTTGTCACTTTTTACTATGATCAAAGGTTAGGGTTGATAAGGGATGATAGTGAACATTTAACCTTACAAATATTAAGAGCATTAGGTTCCGTCGAGAACAATTTTTTTTTCAATCACAAAAAATTTAACCCTAAAAAATATTCGGGTAACATCAACACTTGAATTCAATAATAGTATAAAAAAAAAATTGATGACTTTCACTATAGCTATAAAGACCGACAACTATAAAAATAGTCTCCTGTAGTTACAAGTTCTCACACATCTAGGTAAAAATTTTTAAAATAACAATAGCATGGTTGTTTGGGAATATCAATTCTAATGCTTATTCAAGTTTTCGATTGTATTCGATGAGAAAAAATTCATCTCTCTTTAATTTTTGAATTCAATAAATATATCGAATTTTCAACATTTGGAAAGATAATATGGCCCGTTTGATAGACAATCTAGATTCTGTTTTATGTTTATTCACTGAGTTCAACGAATATGCATTTGAAAGATGTGTTTTCGAAAATTATTTCTCAATTTTGTGATTCAAATAATGAAAATTCTGAAAACAACATTTTTATGCTTTCATATAGATTTTGAATTTGAACTTTTAAAAGGCAAAATTATATTAAAAAAGATAAAAACTTTAATAAATATTGTATTTCATGTTATAAACTCAATTTATTTTTGTTAAATTAAAATATGTATAATATAATGTATTATAAATTATATGATATTGTAAAATAATAATTATACAAAATTTATAACAAAAAAATATGTTTATAAATTAATTAATAATGATTTATATTCAACTTAATATTTAGTTTGACAACTGCAACTAGTTTCATGGTTTATAAATATATTATAGAACACATTTTGAACAATTGTTTAAATTGGAATCTAATTTTTAAATCTGCTACCAAACACATATATGAAAACATGAAATACAACTATATTTTTATTGAATCTCCTACTTTCAAAATTATGTTTTCAGATTGCCTACCGAAATGTCTTAAGTAGTTCATCTACTTAATTATACTCGAATATGTAGTTTATCTCCACGCTAAATAGTTTCTCCTTTGTCTGTTATTATTTGTTTGGTTTGTTTTTAGCGAATAAAAAAGTATTGGTGGAGCTCATAAATAAAAGTTTTATTAATTTGATAAAATTAAGATTTTTAATGTTAAATTTGACAAATAAGAATAAAATTAAAATTCGAAGTGGGGTTCCAAATGAAGTCATCTCCATCTTCGTATTGAGCTGATTATTAACAATCCAATTCCTTTGATCCATTAATCAGCGAAAATCAAACGGTCGATTCTGGAAACAGTCCGTATCTTTTTTTAAAATTAAAGTAGAAAAAAAAGATTCAAACAACAGTTCTTCAACAAGTTGTTTGCGTTCTTTGGAAACTGTTCATAATCAATAAATAAAGATTCTCTCTCTCAATGCAACATCTATATAGGAATTTTTGTTTCGATGGCTGTCGATGAAGCTCTCTGAGATGTTCTTCGTAACAATTTAATGGGATTTCTCCATGTTTGCCATTTTGCATCAAATTCAGGAAGATACAAAGAGAAGGGGCTCTTTCAGTTTCTTAATCTTCGTCTTTGCGCCAGCCAATTTTCTGCATCATCATCCATTGTTGAATCTGAAAAAGCAACTACAGAGGATTTCAATGCTACCCATGTGTCGTATGTGCACGAGCTGCTGAAACTGTGTGCCAAAAGAAGATTGTTCTTGCAAGGGAAGGCTTGCCATGCCCAAATTATGCTTATGGGATTGCAAAAAGATACTTTAACGTCAAATATTCTCATCAACATGTACTCAAAATGTGGTTCAGTTGATGTTGCACGCCAAGTGTTCGATGAAATGCCCAGCCGAAGTTTGGTATCGTGGAACACCATGATTGGGTCGCTCACTCAGAATGGTGAGGAGAATGAGGCTCTTGGTCTTTTACTGAAGATGCAAAGAGAAGGAACCCCTTTTAGTGAATTCACCATTTCGAGTGTTCTTTGCGCCTGTGCAGCAAAATGTGCTCTTTCTGAATGTCAGCTGCTCCATGCCTTTGCTGTTAAGGCTGCAATGGATCTGAATGTGTTTGTTGCAACTGCATTGCTTGATGTTTATGCAAAATGTGGTTGGATGAAGGATGCGGCTTGTGTTTTTGAGTCCATGCCTGAGAGGAGTGTTGTCACGTGGAGTTCAATGGCGGCAGGGTACGTGCAAAATGAGCTGTATGAGGAAGCTTTGGCATTGTTTCGAAAAGCTCGGGAAATGGGTTTGAAACAGGACCAGTTTTTAATGTCATCTGTGATTTGTGCTTGTGCTGGATTGGCAGCCATGATTGAAGGGAACCAGGTGAATGCTTTGCTATCTAAATCTGGTTTTTGTTCTAATATCTTTGTTGCTTCTTCTCTTATTGACATGTATGCAAAATGTGGTGGCATTGAAGAAGCTTACAAAGTGTTTCGAGATGTAGAAGAGAGAAATGTTGTTTTGTGGAATGCTATGATATCTGGCTTGTCGAGACACGCTTGTTCATTCGAGGTGATGATTTTATTTGAGAAAATGCAGCAGATGGGCTTCAGTCCAAATGATGTTACTTTTATTTCTGTTTTGTCTGCTTGTGGTCATATGGGATTGGTCGAAAAAGGACAGAAATATTTTGACCTGATGATAAAAGAACATCATTTGGCACCAAATGTCCTTCACTATTCTTGTATGGTGGACATTCTTAGTCGGGCAGGGCAGACTTTTGAGGCTTACAAATGGATAAGTAAAATGCCTTTTAATGCCTCTGCTTCTATGTGGGGTTCCCTTTTGGCTTCTTGTAGGACTCATGGGAATCTTGAACTTGCTGAGGTTGCTGCTAAAAATTTGTTTGAGATTGAACCACAAAATGCAGGAAACTATTTGTTGCTGTCCAACATGTATGCAGCAAATCGGAAGTGGGACGAAGTTGCGAAGGCGAGGAAGCTCCTTAAAGAAAGTGATGTGAAGAAGGAGAGGGGCAAGAGTTGGATTGAGATTAAGGACAAGGTTCACTCGTTTATGGTCGGAGAGAGGAATCATCCTAAGATTTCTGAAATTTACTCAAAATTGAACGAGTTGATGGAAGAGTTACAGAAGCTTGGTTATGAGGCGGAGACCCAGCATGATCTTCATCAAGTGGGAGAGAGTAGAAAACAAGAACTTTTGAGGCATCACAGCGAGAAGCTTGCTTTTACTATGGGCTTATTGTTTTTACCTTCCAATGCACCTATTAGGATTATGAAAAACCTTAGAATCTGTGGAGACTGCCACTCTTTTATGAAGCTTGCCTCGAGATTTGTTCAGAGAGATGTAATAGTCAGGGACACCAACAGATTTCACCATTTTAAGAACGGGCATTGTTCTTGTGGGGATTTTTGGTGAATATTTGTTTTCATTTGTAGTGCTCCTATTCCTGTTTTATTTTATCAAACGTGCAAGTGCAGTAAAAAGCTTTGCAAATTTAAGTTGAAACTCCCTCTCTCTAATAGCCCCAATCTCAATGCATTTGATCATTCAAACTCACCCATGAAGGTTGACATATGCCGTCGGTTTCTTTTTGGTTGGTATCTTTGACCATGGCATGAGCTTGTTAAGATGTTAGTCCTTAGAGGTGAGTTCTTAAAGCACTGAATCCTATGCTTCCTATCATTTAACCAAATTTCTTTTTATCATTCAAGCCTAATGCTCAGGCTACTGCAGGATGGATATGATGGGAAATGGTGATAAATCCTACAAGAGTTTTTCCAGGTAAGTTGATCCCATCTTCTAGTAGATTGGTTTCCAAGATATCACGAGCTAGAGTAAGTTGATTTACGCCTCAAAGGCTGGGCGAGAGGGTGATTTGATATTATTGAGGAGGTATTTTTAATGATGCTCTTGTCATAATATCGTGGATTCACTAGTTAAGCAATTGGTTTAGTGCTGGATTCTATTACTATCCCACAAATATAAGGGCCACTCCGTAGCTAAGTTGCATTCCATAGATTTTGGACCGAATCTTTCAGGTTATACTGAGCAATAAATACTGGTATAAACCAAGACTTGCAACTTAATTATCCTGTTATAAAGAGTGATTTTATTCTTTCAGGGCATCTTATCACTTCTGCACTGGGTTTTAAGCTCTCCAGATCCCAGTCGAGAAATGCTATCATTTGTCAGAGCATTGAGAAGAACAAGAAGACAGGAAGCCGAACTTTCCCAATATTCCTATAAAATGTTTTCCTGTTGAAAAAGTTCCTCTCTTACACAAAAGTCTTTAGTTTCACTTACTTCATTCGACGCGCTTGTCTACCGACCTCCATTTCCAGAAGCAGAGTTCATTTTTTACATGGAGGCAGCAGTGAACTAGGACAGGCATGGCTACTACGTCGTTCCTCGGAGGACTCGGTTCATGATTATTCAGTCATTTCAGTTGTTAATAGTTGTTATTGCATTTGTTTCTCCAGCTTGCAGAGACGAGAAACCGTCCTGTATGAAGCATCAAATCATGCTCAACATTTTTATCTTCATGCGAGGGGGTTTCAGATCTGGGTGCTCGAGTACGAATATGGGCAACAGAAATTTGGAAAGGTATGCAGTCGCTTCATTCTATTGTCTTTCTAATATTTCTCAAAGGGTCTGAGAGAAATCACAAGCCGAGTCTTCTTAGGCACTTTGTTTTAGATCAGTTAATACCAATCTGAAGCATACATGAATAAGAACATCTAGTTCTAATCACCTCTCTTGTTTTTGCACTTCTAAGAATATTTGAGGTTTTGGTTTTCTATATTGACTTAGCTTGGACATAGAAGAATAAAGGTGTATGTGTATCTGCTAAAACCAGAGCACTCCAAAAAGCACATATTAGAATGAGTAGTTATGTTGTGTTTTGAGTTTGTTCGGGTGATAAATTTGTCCAATCTAAATGATGGATGTGAATTTAATGGTGACATTCAATAATTATTGGGAGGATTTGAACCTTAACCTTTTTTTTTCTCTCTCTTTAGTACAACAAATGGGGTATGGAAATTTAAATTTCTGACCTCAAGAAAAGAAGTACATGTCAATTATCGCTGAGTTAAGCCTATTTTGACTTCGAACCTTCAACTTTAAGAAAGCTAATAGGTATCTACTAAGTTATGCTCATATTGCTGATATTTGAATTGAGTTTGTTGCCAAAGTGAGCATATCTCAATGATAATTAACATGTATCATCGATCAAAAGTTCAGAGGTTCGAATCCCCTATTCTTGAACTTAAAAAAAAAAAACGAATTGAGTTTGTTTGGTTATTCAACCATTTTAGTTTAAGAGTTTAATGAAATAATAATACTTTAAATATATGCATTCTTTTATTCTTTTTTTTTTTTTTGAGAAGATTCATATAGTTTTTTCACACGTAATAGAAATGTGGTTCAATCTCATAATTCATTTAGTGAAAATTATACATCAAGTAGTCGAACCAATTATTTTCTATTAACTATAGGAGAATTAAAAAGAAAGAGAGAGGAAGGAGCCCATTGAAATTATAATTTATGTATAAGTGATTCTATTTCAAGTAAAAGAGACTTTTCCTTACTAAATTAGTTTAAATTAGTTTTTTATCCCACATTAATTTTAAGGGAGTCATGAACCAACGCAATATTGTACTTGTTTAAATTGATTTGATATATATATATATATTTCCAGAAATATATTGCTCTGCTAATTTCATTCGTCGCTAAGACTTTTAATTAAAAATTGTATTTTTTCTAAATTAGGAGTATATAGTTTAAATTAAAATTTTACGTGACAAAAGAAAGTTAAAAAATGTATTGATGTGCGACGTTAATAGATGTGTACATCAAAGACTTTGAAATATATAAGGGTATGTTTGAGAGTAATTTTGAAATTGTTAAAATTACTTTTTGTCGTATTTAAAATCACTCTAAAACCTGCTTTTAATTATTTAAAATCATTTTTATAGTTGTGTTTAAAAGTGTAAAATTAAATATTAAGTTGATTTTGAATGATTAAAAGCATGTTTTGAAGTAATTTTTAACATGACAAAAGTGATTTTGATCGTTTCAAAATCACTTCTAATGTGTTCTAAGTTTTTGCATGTAGTATATCTTATGTTCTGACCTGACTTGGAACAATATACTCTAATAGAAAATTGACAAGTTAAAAATGCTACTAAATTAATAACTGACAACTTTATAAATATTTTTTATATTGATATTCAAAAACTTGAATTAAAAGAAAATTTAAAACATAAAAGATAAATTTATAATGGTGAGAAGAGGTAAAGATAACATAAATGGTAGTAATTAAGGTCCCATTTGATAATCATTTAGGCCCCGTTTGATAACCATTTGGTTTTTGATTTTTGAAAATTAAGCCTATAAATGCTACTTCCACCTATAGATTTACTTGTTTTGTTATCTCATTTTTACCTATGTTTTCAAAAATCAAGCCATGTTTTGAAAACTAAAAAAAGTAGTTTCCAAAAACTTGTTTTTGTTTTTAGAATTTGGCTAAGAATTCAAATGCTTCCTTAAGGGAGATGAAAACCATTGTAGAGAAATTGAGAGAAAACAAGCTTAATTTTCAAAAACTAAAAACAAAATTCAAATGGTTATCAAACGGGGCCTTAGTTTTTTGTTTTTTAAAATTGTGCTTGTTTTCTCACAATTTCTATACAATGGTTTTTATCTTTTCTACGATAGTTTCCATATTTCTTAAGTAAACATTTGAGTTTCTAGCCAATTTCTAAAAACAAAAACAAGTTTTTGAAAACTACTATTTTTAGTTTTCAAACCTTGACTTGGTTTTAAAAAACATATGTAAAAAATAGATAAGAAAACATGGTAGGTGGAAGTAGTATTTATAGGTTTATTTTTCAAGAACTATAAATCATAAACCAAATGGTTATCAAACGATGCCTATATATTTTTATTTTTGAAATTTCATCAAATCGAAAATAAGACTTATGCAAGTATCACAATTTTTACCTTATAATACATTTTTGGCGATTCACTGAGTAAGTTTACCAACGAAAAAAAAAAAGAAAAAAGGTAAAATATCTCAAAACTCATTAGTCTCCGTCAAAATCAAGTTTTTGCATAAAATTAGGTATGATGAATGCACAAAATTGACGATTAAATATATCTTAGACTACTCACAAATTTTAACAAAACAAAGCTTGTCAGGAGATGAAATTTGCAACAACTATTCAAATTTAAGATATATATATTACATCATTTATCATAGTTTAGTGTGCAATGTGATGAAACTAAAAGTTTAAAATAAAAACCGGTACACCTTGTCAAAGCTTTTTTTTTCCTTGTGAGGAACACCTTGTCAAAGCTCATTAGAAAATAAAAAAGAAAAAACCTTTGGTGCATTCTGGACTGCATCTATCTTTTTACAACTCACTCAATTGTCCATCTATAATTAATTATAATATTTATTTAAGTTTAAGGTAAACACGATAATTAATTATAATATTTATTTAAGTTTAAAGTAAAATCGACTAGTATGTATGTGTGTGTGTATATAAAGTAAAAATGGCAGTACTGGCATAAATTGTGCAATTTAATGAAATTAAAAGTTTAATATAAAGGTTGAGATACCTTATCATATTAATATTTATATTTATTTATTTTTCTAAATAAATGTAAATCGTAAATAAAGAAAGAAGAAAAAACAAACAAATCGTGAACCGTCAGATGCAAATCAGTTCACTTACGATGAGGTGGCAGAATCTGAATGGATAAAATAAAACAACTTCATACAAATAACCACACAGAATCATTCCTCCAGTGGGGAGAAACCCTAAAGTAGCCCTTCTCTTATATTTCCCTCTCTCGCATTAGGGTTTCTCTTAAGTCGCAGCGGCAGCAGAACTTCGCTCTCTCTGGTACTCTTCAGAACCCTTTCGTCCTCCTACAGGTTAGCTCTTCTAATTAGGGTTTCTTAATTCTCTCTTTTATCGGCCGCGTTATATAATTGTTTGTTCCTGTTTACGTTGAGCTTTTCAGTTATCGAGTTTGTTGGATTCATCACAAATTCTTTTGTTTCCGAGAATTTAATTGACGATAGATTGATTCTGCCTCTTACTTTTAAGTTATCGAAATTTTGTTGAGGGGTTTTGTTAATCTGGCTAGTGATTTATGAGAAAGAGAAATCTCTGTCGCCTTAGTTACGATGCTGACTTTATTTTAACTTGGGTTGCTATTATGTGAATCTTAACCCTCCCTTTAAGCTTTTGGGCTGTTTGAGGGTTATATGTTGTTTGTGTGATCAATGGTTTATAAGCTTGTAGCTGCCTGATTTTGGATGTACATTTTCAAGAAATGTAGGTCACTGGATTTTTATATTTTTCTGTTTTAATTTATCAATGTTGTTCTTAAGTTTTTCTTCCAAGTGTAGGGTTGAATAATATGTGGTTTTTACTTGAATGATATTGCAGGGAGAATGAAAAGGAAAGTTAGGGTCGTTTGTAGTTGTGTAGTGTATGGAAAAACACCACCAAATTTCAAAGGGTTTTGAACTGAGTGGATTGGTTCTTGACCTAGATTAAGACCATTAGGATGTATATCTATGATTTTGTTTGACACTGTCTGGTCTTTTCCTGGTTGAAAAACTTGTGAAATCTATGTTAGGCTGCTTCTTCTCATTTTTTCTATTGTTCCTCAGGTAAAGTTTGGTAGAAGATGGGTCGTGTTCGTACCAAGACAGTGAAGAAGTCTTCACGCCAGGTGATTGAGAGGTACTACTCTAAAATGACACTGGATTTTCACACAAACAAGAAGATCTTGGAAGAGGTTGCCATCATCCCCTCAAAAAGGCTCCGAAACAAGATTGCTGGTTTCTCAACCCACTTGATGAAGAGAATTCAGAAGGGTCCAGTCAGGGGCATCTCATTGAAGCTGCAAGAAGAAGAGCGTGAACGCCGTATGGACTTTGTTCCAGACGAATCAGCCATCAAGACTGATGAAATTAAAGTTGACAAGGAGACACTGGATATGCTTGCTGCTCTCTGCATGTCAGACATTCCTGGACTTGTGGAGGTTGAGCCACAGCCTATGATTCCGCCCCAAGCTTTCGGTAGGGGTGCAGGTGGCCCAAGGAGATACTAAGGTAATTGAGACTACGCTACAGCTTTGGGGAATTAGAAGTTTTTTGTTATTCAGTATCATAAGGCCATGGACATTCTTGTTGCTAGTTCTTTTCAGATTGGTCCTTAAACGTGGTACTTGTCTTTTTAGTTTTGACTTTGAATGGATGTTTAAATCATTTTGGACATGGATGATGATACCTTTGTTTTAAGTATTGGAGATCTATGAAGTAAACGGTTTTGCTATTAGTCAGATTTCACAACTGCAATTGCACTATTTTAATGCAGTTTTTTTTTTAATTTGCTCTGTTCTGAGGCATTCGTTTGATAAATCATGTGGGGGTGCTGTATAATCTTTAGGTTTGTTTGATAATGGTTATGTTTTAAGCTTTTGTTTTTTGAAAATTGTGCTTATTTTTTCATATTTTCTTTCGGATGGTTTTCTTCTTTCCCAAGTTAACATTTGAATTTTTAGCTAAATTCTACTAACAAAAAAAAGGGTTTTCTAAGACTTTACTATCGAATCATAATATGTTATAAACTTCACTTGTTCTAAGTTACTTCCTGGTATTTTGATTTTGATTTTTGCAATTTTAGATTTGGTTTTAGTTTTTGACATTGAATTTTGTGTGTGAATCAATATTTGGATCTTGTTAACTTTTTGTTTTGAATTGAATATAAATGGGTTATTAAATTATTATATTTGATACTAGGCTTGATGCACCTGGCCCTAAAATACAAGGCAATGTGATGTTTTAATGTAAGAACGAAAGTAAAATTAGGTGGTGGGCTGGCCAAGTAATTTGCGACTTGTGTGTCATATTTACCACACTAATGTCTTCTTTGGACAAAAATACGCTTTTTAGTTTTGAAGTTTAGAAAATAGTTTTACATGGTCTCTGTGTCCAATTGATCCTTAGTTGGCTAACGAAAAAACAATGTAGCAGTTGCTTGGTTCTCTATTCGTTCATTTCATATTTAAAATGAGGAGGTTTTCTTTCGTTTTAGATTTGAAATAAGGGGAGGGGATTTGAAATAAAGGGGGAGCCCTCCCCTTTGTTTGTTTGCAATAGCAGAAATTTTATCTTTCCAATCACATCGAATTTGATAAAGTCTATTAAAACCGAATTCTAATAAAACTTTGATTTGATATTTTCAAATTAAATTGTAGAACCAACCAAATTCTAATAAAACTTTGATTTAATATTTTCAAATTCAATTGTTGAGCCAATAAAAAAATTCATTGGATTTTTAATTTTTTTTCCTTTTCATTTTGACTGTTGGCAATGAAATATTTATGCATTCATTGTGCTCCATGGTTGTGCCATCACACCAATGAAGAACAATTATTCCTAAAATAATTACCAAACATTGGACCTTTTTGGGACAAAAAATAAATGGAAGTTCTAGGGACTGTTTTTAGAATTATAATTATAATAAAATGACTACAATATAATAATGTGCAATTTTTATTTTGATCAAACTTAAATTGCACTAAGATAAACTTCTTTTCTTTTTTTTTTTTGGGATAAACTTGATCTTTATTTCAAATCTAATTTCATTAAAGGATCAAAATCAATATATCATCTTAATCATTAACATAAATGACCAAATCTTTGTTCTCAACTTCTATGTACATAATATTAATAAATTAAAATACACACAATGTGAAACAATATCATTTGCATGAAAAGGATGTCGAACTATATAATGTAGTAGTTATTTTATTTATACACTTAATTATCTTTTAATGAAGTATAATAAGTTTAGTTTACTAAGGAAAAAAAGAAAAAAAGATGACTTTCTATTTCTGCAGTATTTATTTGGCACGAGAAATTTGGCCATAAATAAAAAATGCACATTTTTGCGTACAAGAAGAAAAATAGCGGCATTTCGTTTACTCGTTTTTATTAGTGAAAGCAGAAATTTCTGAATCCCAATTTGGGGTTTTCGACGAAATGGGTGTTTTTAGCTCCAATCTCATCTTCTTCCATTAGAAAATGAAAATGGAAGTGGAGAAAGGGAAGAAAAGGAAGATTCGGGTTGTCTTTAATTCCAATTTCTGCGAAAGGGTTGGCGATTCTTTTACTTATTACTATGGAATTTTGGGTCATCGGCATTTATGGGTTTTCAACCGCAGTCAAGTCGGCGAGGAGAGGAGGGCTATGGTGCAATGGCCGGCGGCATTCTACTGGTCAATCGGCGATCGATTGATTGCGTTTTTTAGATGATCAGGAAGGTACTGCCCCTTGAAAGTATTGTTTCTTTTGATCATGAGTATGGTAGTATTAAAATTGTGGCGTCCTGTTTTGATGTTGCTGAACTTTATATGAGCTTAAGAAATCGTGGGTGAAGGAGTATATTTGGAATTGAACATGTGGATTAATGCTTCTGATTTGATTAAAGCTTTGATGACTGGAATTTAGTGAGATTTCATTGCTGGTTTTGTTGTTTATGAGAGCTCCTAGAATATTAGAGACCCACCTTAATGACAATTATTCTGTAGAGTTCTCATATGAACATCTTTAATTAACCTTGATTGTAGCTCCTGGGGAATGCTAAGAGGTGGATACTTTGAATCTTTTATAACGTAATGTTTTTTGGAACGACATGAAATATTTAACTTTCCGGCTGTGAGATCTAAAAACATGAATGTAAATCATAAGGATCAGATAAATAACTGAAAATAACATATCTTGTCATTTACAATTTTTTCTGTAAATATGTACATCTTAGTATCTACTATGTGACTTTCATCCTTTTCAAATTCAGTGCTTCTTTCATTTATCTTAATGATATCACTGATTATGATTCAAGAAGCTTCAAGTTGTAGAATCCTTGAGTATCAAAGTTAGTTGCTGGGTTCACCTTTAAGGTAAAGTTTACTATTATGAGAATCTGTTTTAAAGCTTTGTTGAAAAATAAATGTAAACGGTAAACTTGATGTTGTAATTCACAAAGGATATGGGGAGGCGTGCACAATTGAGTATAGAATGACCCAGCTACTAGTTAGTTTCCAAATTTTAATGTTTCATATGGACTATATACATCACCCAACTTGAACTTTGTATTACTCGAATAAGCAAATATGTAAGTTGTCCCCTTCATGATAATTGCTATTGTCAGGATACTATGGAGTATTTGACTTGTACTATCAGAACTTTGACTGATTATCCACCATAGTGATGGAAATTGGATTATGAACCAAGTTAATCTTTATTCTAAAATAAAATTATACCGGTTAACTACAGGTTGAATGAAGAAGGGCCTAAATATGCTTACTCTACTCTTGTGACTTTAGTTGACTTTGGGCATGTGATCTATTTAGGTTTGCATTTATAATTATGAAAACACTGAATCAAGTATGGTTTCGCCTAGTGGTAATTGCGACAAGTAAAAGAAGTAAAAAACTTTGGGGACATGGGTTCATACTTTTGGCCAGCTTCCTAGGATGTTAAAGTTCTACGAGTTCCTAATAGCTACTTATTTTAGTGTAGACGGTTGTCTCCCAAGTCTTTGGCCTAGGAAATTTATCCCTTCTAAGTGGTTGATCCAAACTTTCTTAAATTATATTAGTTCTTAATGCTGCCATGCGCCAGAGGAATTATGAAAAATAGAATGAATATTTCAAGTGCTTAATGGGTAATACTAAAAACAATCATGATAATATTTAGGAAATATGAATGAAGATTACTTTCTGTATCCTTTTAGAACATATGGAGGTGTTCATTTTTGTAGTGGCCATGATTGTTGATCTTCTTACTCTTATTGCTACCAAGTGTTTAAGTCTGTTTCTATTTTATTCCTGGTGCTTTGCCATTTTACTTCTATTCTTTTTTTTTTTTTTAAAATAAAAAAAAATGGAACCAGGGATTATTATCTTCTTATCCTAATCAAGTTTTTATTTCTAAGGTTTTCTCTCCGTTATTATGATGCCAAACAAGGAAAAACCTAGATGAAGAACTTCTCTTCTTGGTTACAATCTTATCTCTATTGTTTTGTTCTTCAAGAGGTTATGTAGCATTTACCACTAGAAGACAAATCTATTAATTGTTGTTCTACCAAACAATAATGGCACCAGATTGGCTCCTATATTTGCACCAAAGGAATCACTTCCTTTTTGTATATAATTCAAATGGTGCAACGGTTACTAAAATATTCATGCCATTAACCTTGTGAATTTCATTGAAGTACTAAATTACAGAATTTGTTGAAACATTTTCCTTAAAATGGCTCTTTATACTTGTACTTCCATTCATCGTTCTTCTCCTCCCTTGGGTTTTACCTTGAATATTTTAACTAATATACTGTAATTGTTGGTCAATAAATTTTGAAGAATCATATATTCGGCATCAAGGTTTTTGAAAATTGTGCTTGTTGTTTCACAATTTCTCTACAATGGTTTTTATCTCCTCTACAATGGTTTCCATCTTTCTTAAAAAAGTATTTAAGTTTCTAGCCAAATTCCAAAAACAAAAGTAAGTTTTTGAAAACAACTTTTTTAAGTTTTCAAAACTTGGCTTGGTTTTTGAAAACATATGTAAAAAGTAGATAAGAAAACATGGAAACCCATAGATGGAAGTAGTATTTATAGGCTTAATTTTCAAAAACCAAAAATAAAAAACCAAATGGTTATCAAACGGGGCCTTAGATTTAGGTTTTTTGTTTACATTTGATACCCATTGAATTAGAAGCAAAGTAGTAAATAGTCATACTACAATTTGTGATCTCTCTCTATCTTGTTGAAGTTGAAGATATAAATAGAACTTTACTTCTATTAATGCCCTTGCTAGAACTTCAAACATTAAGAAGCCTTGGTTTTAATATTGTGCATTGAAATTTATTATCTACACTTCACTCTTATGCATACAAATGCTTGGTAAGGAAATATCCTTCTCAAATGGGACAAATAAATATTCCGGAAGTTCTCGAGCATAAATGCTCTTGCTAATCTTTTGAAATACTTACCATATCATGTACAGTTGTTTCTGTTCATCATATTGCCATCATTGTGATTGTTTCTATGCTATTGCTTTTACTATTGAATATTTAAGTTTTATATGTTACAAAATTTTCTATAGGCAACATCTATCATTGTTTAGAAATTTAATTTTTTTATTTTAACTCTTTGTTTGTTAGCATCTCGACTTCGAGAAAAACTTAAATGATAGATTCTTTTCTTGGTAATCAATTTCGTCTATTTTGGAATGCTCTTAAAGAGGCTAACTTCCATCTACTCGTACAACTCAGAGTCTTTAATTTAAGTAATCAAAATCACCCTAGTGGTAATGGTAACAGATGTTCCAACTTTTGCATTTTAGAAATTGCTATTATCACTTTATTTTTTAACATTGTAACGGTTACTAAATTCGACGTGACTATCCACGCAGGTTAGCATTTTATAATTAATTGTGCAGACTCTGTTTAACACTTACCTAAAGACAGCTTAACCGTGTGATTTCCTTACGGTTCGCTTTGCCTCTCCCATCATTTAAGAACTTGACAAATTTTCCAAAAGGGATACTCTACTTGCTTTTATTTATTTTTACGTAACCATATCTGCAGCTTACAGATTTCCAGTTGAGCATCTATGTATACTTATACCGATGTGCATCTATGCATTAATTTTACTATTATTTCTTCTGTTTTTATTTTTGAAATTGCACAGTCTTACATTTCGAATTGATTCAATTAGTTTTTAGCCGAGTACTAGATCGGACTTTACTTGACGAATCAGTTTACTGCAAAACCACAATCCTTTTATATAAATTGAGGAAATTTGTAAAAACCATTACTTACATCTCTTGTTTCTGGTATGGCTTCAAAACCTCAGAAAACCACTCAATATCTGGAGCATGCTGGTGATGCAAAGGATTGTGGTGGTGGCGACCTAGAGAGCCATGTTCATAGTCCTGAGGAGTTCTCCTTGAGCGTGGATCAACTCAATCAAGACTTTGACAAATCTCTTGTTCTTAAAAGTTCATCTGCTTATTCTTCCATAATTGAATTAAAGGATAGTTCTAATCTGACTCGGAAGCAATCAAAAGTTCCTGACAAGGTATAATTCTTCTCCAATTTGTAAATATCATAATCTGTGTTGGATTGATCTTCTTGTTTTTTCCCTAACCAGGAAGATTATGATCTCTTTCCTTTCCCCAAATAAATCTTTTAGCCCATTAAGGAAAAATCTACACATAATCTATGCATATTTAGGTGAATTCTAATATATTTCCTATTTCTTGTTTGGTGGTTCTGGAAAAAATTCCAATAGAAGGAAACTAAAAGAAGATATACGGTGGAAATGGGAACAGCTCCTAATGAAAATGATGCATATTTGGATCTCAAACTGTCACCTCCAGGGGTCTACTTAAGAGGTAAATCATCAAATGAATCGAAATCGTCATCCCCAAGATCTCAAGACTCATGCGTATCTGCTGAGGTTGAGTCAAATGCGAACTTGGAGAATAACCTTCGAGTTGAAGGCTCGCCCTTGATTGTGATGGGATGTACTTTTTGCCTCCTTTATGTGATGGTGACAGATGCAGATCCCAGATGCCCTAAATGCAAAAATTCTGGCTTGCTTGACATTTTCCGGGGAAATCAGGCGAAGAGATCGAGAAAGAACTAGTTTTCTTTCAAGGAGTTTTCAAATGCTCCAGTATGCTCTTGAACTGATGCATCCTCTGCTTTTTTTTTCTTCTTAGTGTCCTAAACTGTCTTCCTTGTTGTTGCTGCTGCTGCTGCTGCATGCACCACCATCTTTTTACTTAGGGAATCAGAATAGCATCTTCAATAAACAATATGGCTTATGTTTCTTTTTGCTCTGTAGTTTGGCTGTCTTGCCCTTCTTTTGAGAAGGCCAATTCACATGGATTTGGTCTTCAAAACAGGTCTTTATATAACATATTGAGTTTACTGTGACTCTGTTGTTAAAGACAGTACAATTTTTCCTTTCTTTGGGCAAATCACAGAGAGTTTATTTCTTTTTCTGTGCATTTACTCTGTTGAAGACTTTTCTGTGCATTTTTTTAAAAAAGAATTAAAAGAGAAGGATAGGCAGGGAAAACTGTGTTGTTTTGGTGGCGAATTCGGGATATCCTCTTTCCCGAGTTCATATCCCGGGTGCTGCAACTCACAAATCGCCATAGGAGCTCATTAACCAGAACTCTATTCAGAAGAACAAAGAATTCAGCAATTGACTTGGTGAGTTCATTCAGACTACCTGTGTCTTAAACTTTTTACCATATTTGCTGTTTTCATGAACCAAATCATGCCTTGTTTTCAAGGAATTTTGAGAAGTTACCAACATAGTATTGTAACTCTGGATTTCAAGTTCTTATTTTTCTTTATTTATTTTCCTTTCAAGGTACATATATGATTATTGAATCAATAAGGTAGGTTCTTGCACAAGGGTAGAACAGAACAAGCCTGTCCCAAAATTATTGTCATTATTATTTCATATTTTTAGCAAATTTAATTTCTGGGTATGGGATATTTTGCGGCAAAATATGAAGTAAATGCTCACATAAGGAGAGTGAAGAGGCTGCCAAAAATATGAAAATGAATTTATGATCGATTGTTTGTAAATAATTGTCAACTTAATAGTTATCATGTAACATTAAATCAATATTTGACGGTTGTTTAGCCCATACAGGTTAGTTAGTTATTAATTAAAGGTATAAAAAAATCATTTATTTAGGTTAATGAAAAGATATTAGATCCTCATTTCAGGAAGATAAGCCATTTTCTTTTTATAGTATTTTTTTAATCAAATGTCAAATGGATTCATTTGAGGTTCACTTTGGGAGCAATTTTTTTTTAGCTCAACAACATTTGAGGGTGAGGAATTCGAACTTCTGACCTATTGATTGATAATACATGTTAATTACCGTTGAATTATACTAAGAGAGATTATGGGTTCTTATATGATTGAGCCAAGCAATATTTGAAGTATTCAATATTTCATGATGAATGTAATGTATAAAAACACTAAATTATAGAGGTGAAACTGATAAAGAAATATTAAAAAAGAAAAAAAAAAGGAGCATAGCTCGAGGTAAGCTTGTAGGTTCAAATTCTCACATCTATTGAAATATCCAAAAAAAAAAAAAAAAAGAAAGAAAGAACGAAATTAATAATAAAAACGTAGTTTGCTCATAATTGGTTAGAGGTACCATCAACAATTATTAAAATGGAAATACTTTTCATGTTTGTTAAATTGTCCTTTTATTTTTTAATTCTTCCTTTTGCTTTTTGTTTCTTTGACATTTTCAACATCCTTGATGTTTGATGCATCATGCATGTACTTAGAGTTGTTGATTCTCATTGGATTTGTTCACATTATTTAGTTCTAAATTCTATTCTTAAATTAAATTATATTATCATTTAAAAAAAAATAATCATACATATTTGTATCAGGCCATTAATACCCATTTGTGGATAGTAGAATAAAAATGCTAATAAAATTCTTGTTTATAATTTTAAATCTAATAAAAGAAAAAGTTGTCATCTCCAATCATATTCAAGGAATTCCCGAACTCACTCCAATTTTTCAAAACAAGAAATACAATAGGGATGCATATTAAGATTCTCAATGAGGCTAAAGACAAAGAGGACATCTCCAATTCTATTGCGCCTTGTCAACTCTTCTCTTGAAATGAATATAGTAAATTGATTAGGTATTTGGTCAGGTTAAAATTTTTTTTGAATTAGGGCTTAATAATCACATTTAGGTCACCATTAAAAAAGAGTCAACTAAGCATGTGCAACTACATAGGGAGCTCAATTTTATATGCCATAGAACTTGGTTGGTAGGAGACAAGAGACCTTATAATACATTAGAACATGATTAAAAGGAACTTATGCTTGGGAAGAAATAATCAACAAATGAAGGGTGTGATTTGAAACATAAGAATCTTTTGATTCAAAGACCATAAGATTTCCATCAATTCTTTTTTGGAAAATTTTTATTCCCCAATCATTATTTTATGTCATTCATGTACATGTACATATATCATGCTATTATCTAGAGGAATCTTTTTGAAAATTCAATCAACTTTTGGGTAGAGCTTTGTTATGCTCATTAAAAAATAGGATAAATTATCCCACGTTTGCGTTAATCACATCTTTGTATTCTCACAAGTTTCAACTTTATCCCTATAACTTTAATCGATTATTAATTTTAGTAGTCTTTGTATTCTCACAAGTTTCAACTTTTTTGAAAAATTGATGTGACACTGATGTGAATTAATGTAGTCAACAATTTCTTAACATTTATTAACAACCAGGGTCATCGGGATTAATAAATTTAAATCACGAGGATGATGGAACTTACACAATCGTGTTAGTATGAGAGTAAAAAGATAACTTGAGGTAAAAATTACACACACAAATATAGGTAACTCTTACATAGTAACATGTTAATCAATTCAACCAAAATTTATCTAATAAGTTCAGTACTTCAAGTAATGTTTTGTTGATTAGGTACCGACATAAACTAAATAAAAGTACAAATTAAAATGAGACGATAATTTTATTTTATTTTATTTTTTTGTGAAGCATTTTTCATGCGCGCGTATATATATTATATATTGAGAGATGCAATGCAAGGGAGTTGCAGAGGAAGGTTTTTGAGAAATCAAATGGGGAAGAAGATGAAGCTGCTTCCTTCATTTTTCAAGATCAGAGAATCGCCGGACCGGCCATGGCAATGGCCGATATGCGGAAGCTCAAATACTCCTTCATTCAGAGCCGGCGATGATGAAATTTTCAAGACGGTCAACTCAGTCTTCTTCGACAATCTTCTTCTCTCCGATCGAATCCAAACGCCCGATTCTTGGTTCGCGAACTCGTCGCTGTTCGAGTCCGCTAGATTTTCGACCGAGTTCGATGACGATTTCGAGGTGGTGGTGCGAGGCGCGAAATCAGAGAGGCTGATCTTCGAGCCTGGCGAAACGAATTCAATTTTAAAGAAATCGACGGAAGAAGGAAAGTGCGAGTCGATTCGATTCGAAAGAAGCGTGGTTCTGGCGATGGAATCGGAAAATCCGTACCTGGATTTTCGAAGATCGATGGAGGAGATGGTGGAGAGTCTTGGAATTAGGGATTGGGAATGTTTGGAAGCGCTGTTGAATTGGTACTTGAGAGTGAATCGGATCAAGAATCATCATTACATTTTAGGTGCTTTTGTTGATTTGTTGGTTGATCTTGGCGGCGGCGGCGATGGTGGTTCTACAGATTTTTCTTCCATTTTTTCCGACGAATTGATCATTGAGACTTCTCCATCATCAAAAACGTAAGTAGAATTTTGGCCATTTAACAAATGGCCGCAGCGCCGGCATCGGCTTGAGAGATGCGTTTGAATAATCTTTTTGTAAATATTATTTTCATTACATTTTGAAATTTAACTTTATAATTAGACGAAGCAAAATTATTATATCCTCATAACCATTCATCTAACCCATCAAATAGGCCCAACCACAATTGGTTACGACATATAATCTATGATCTTGCATATATCATCGATCGAAATGTTAGAGGTTTGAACATCTACCACATCTATCTCTATGGATTGTTGAACTAAAAAAATATTTATGAACGGATAGCCAATCTGAGCATAGTCTAACAACTATAAGTATAAATATCGCCAAGCTCAAAAAAAGAAAAATCTATAATCATGAATGGGTAACTATAAATTAGTCAACCTAAATCTCATCAGATACAGACATAATAACTTTGTTAAATCACTTAGGCCATGTTTATTTCATGATGTTTGCTTTTAAAAATTAAGATAATTATTATCTATGGAGAAAAATATCCATGAACCATAGTATTTTATCATCTTCAAATCATCTTTCTTGAAGATGAGATTTTTTTACAAGGGACATATGAGAAATGAGGAGGAGAGAGGAGAGAATAGAGAAAATGACTCAATACTTTTTAATTGAGGTGTAAATTAATTTTTATTGTTTTAAGTTATTATTTATTTACTAGTTAATTATTTAATATAAATATTTTAATAATTTAAATTATTTTTTCATAAACAAAACTTATAAAATAAACACAGACATTTAACTCTCATATATTAATTATTTTGCCTATCCAAACACATACATTTATTATCGTAGACTTTAAATCCAAGGGTTTTAACTCTTAGATATTTAATCTTGGTGACCAAATGGGTCATTATGAATATAATTTTTTTTTTGAGAAAACGTTATGAGTATAACTTAGTGACCAAGACATTGAAATTTGAATCTTCGATCCCAAATTTAATAAAAAAATCGTCAAATCAAATTTATTACATATTTACTTCATTTGAGAGATTATTGGTTCAAATTCTCACGTAAAAAATTTGTTAAATCAAATCTCTTCCCCGAATTTGTAATTCACTATTACATATATGAAAATTTTGTTCTTAAAAAAGAAAAGAAAAGAATACATGATCACAGTGCTTTCAGCATTCTGGATTGCTTATCAACTAAGCCCAAAATAATGAGGGTTCAGTGAATTTGGGCCGAAGCCCAAAAGATTGTTAACACAATGATATGGCCCAAATGTAGACGGCCCATATATGTAGCAGTGGACTTTGGGCTGGACGGTCGATATAGGGGTTGAATCATTATGGGCTTCCGAATTGGACTGTAGAAATTGTTGCCTCTACTTTGTTCCAAATACGTCCTCACACAATAATAATAATAATATAAATAATTAAATTGTTGAATCTATTTAGTTTCTAAACTTTAAAAGTTTTAATTACATCTCTAAATTTTTTATTTTAATTTTAATAAGTTATTTTTATTAAAACTATTACTTAAATATTAATATATATTGATTGGGCTAATGAGTGATGATTTGACATGATGTGACATACGATAATAAGTAAACTGGATAAAATAAAGATGTACGCTAAAAAATTTAATGAGACAATTGAGTTGACTATTCCCATTACCTTGAAACTATAATTAGTATTTTCAAATTTGGGAGTGTTTGTATGACCTTTATTTTATTTTTTGTAGGGTTAAGTATTGCTTTCACTTTACTTGTAATGTTAATGTCATTATCTAGGGGAGTATTTTCTCTATCACCTCATTCTTCTCTTCCACTTAGTAGTTAGTGTAAATAATGATGAGTCACTCAAGTTTTTTCGAGCCTCTCTAATCGTACCAATGTCTATATATTTTGTACTAAGAACAAAGTAATTATCTTCGTATGGAGTTTTATTTTATCGTTACGATTGGCTAAGTATGTAGTTCTTGCTCCCTTGTATTTAAGGGCATATTGATACTTTCAAAGTTGAGGAAGTTTTCAATTTCGCCTTCCCCTTATGTTTTATCTTCTTATGTGTAGTTGAAGAACCAACCTGTATTTTTTCTATGTATGAATTTTGTAGAAAAGCTATAGTACCCCACAAAATATTAGAATATTCAAGAAAGGAGCACTTGAAATCACTATTTACAAATTTATGATTTTGAAAAGAGAAAAACCTCTACCCGTTTTTTAAAAACTCCAATGTAACTAAGAAAACTAATTATTAAACAAATTATCCAAACATGGTTTCACTAAAATTTTATCATGAGGAATATGATGTAAATCCCTATTTTGGAAAACAATGGCTGTAGAAGGCCATAATAGTAATCTTGATTTATAAGAAAGATAGTTGTCAAAATCAACAGCCTCCAATTTGAAAACAAAGAAAAAAGAGCCTTAAAGAATAAAGACAACTTTATGGGATTGATGAAAGAGTGAGAAGAGAATGTTTTGTTTCCATTCCATATGGATTGCCAATGTAAATGTTTTTTTTTTTTTTTTTTTTTTTTTTTTTTTTTTTTTTTTGTCTTTCCCTTTTTCTTTTTCATTGATATTGTTGTGATCTATGTTTTCCAATCAATCCTAAAAAGAGACATTAAATATTATTCCTCTGTCTTTATGAACAGTAAAATTAAAAAAGAGAGAGAGAAAAAAAATGAAAAAAGAAAAAAAAAAAAAAAAGAGGAGGCAAACTCCACAGTTCCCAATCACTTCAAAATGGACAGATAGTCCTACTCTCTTTTCACTTTAAGTCCTTTATTATTGGCACTCTTCCCTCTCTCTCTCTTCCACTTTATCTTTTTTTCTTCATCCTTTTTCTTTTTTCTCATTCCATTTTTCATCACATATAGCTTGTTTTTGATCTTATTCTTAACAAAAGTTTAAGCCCCCTACTTTTGATTATCCTCATATAACTTTTTATGTGTGAGAAAACAAAGTTAGCATATCACATGGCAACCACTTTTTTTTTTTTTTTTCCTTCTTTTTTTCCTACATATTTTAAAGCCAACATATTTCCCTCACTAACAAGAAAGGCACAAACATTCTCTTCCTTATATACTCAACAAGTCTCTTACACTTCCTTCTCCATCCTTCAAATATAAGCCCTTCTCTTCCCTCTTCTTCTTCATCATAAAATTTTGGCTCTCATATCTTGCTCATTCAAATAGTTGAAAAGCTAGAGCCAAGTTTAAACCAAGAAGTGAAAAGTGAGTACGTATTTGTAAAGATGAGAACTGGAATTTGCACTATACAACTTCAAGCTCTTAGCATTGAGGCCGAGGCGACGGTGAAGCAAGCGATCGGGCTAGCAAGGCGGCGAGGCCATGCCCATGTCACCCCGCTCCATGTGGCTAGCGCGATGCTCGCTTCGTCCTCCGGCCTCCTTCGGAGAGCTTGTCTTCATTGCCACTCCCACCCTCTCCAATGCAAGGCTCTTGAGCTTTGCTTCAATGTCGCCCTCAACCGTCTCCCGACGTCGACGCCGAGCCCACTTTTCGGTCCCCAATATCCAAATCCTTGCCTTTCCAACGCCTTGGTTGCTGCCTTCAAGCGAGCTCAGGCGCACCAGCGCCGCGGCTCGATCGAAAACCAGCAGCAACAGCAACAACAACAGCCGATTTTAGCTTTGAAAATTGAGTTGGAGCAACTCATAATCTCCATCTTGGATGACCCAAGTGTTAGTAGAGTCATGAGAGAAGCTGGTTTCTCTAGTACACAAGTCAAAAACAGGGTTGAGAAAGCTGTTTCCTTGGAGGTTAGTCTCACTTTTCATTCATTATAATCCAATTATACATCTCATTATTATTCTTTATTCTCTCTTATAAACGCCAATTTTTTTTTTTTTGTTGAAAAAGTAACATAATTTTCTTGTTTTTTTTACAGGAATACAACAATGAAAGACACTACTTTTGTGAGAAAAAGTGGAACAACTTGCTACCTACCAACACTTCACTACACAAAATCCACTTTCAAGACTCCAAATTATTAGAAACCACCAAAACTCAAAATCTCATCCCAAATGCTTCTCACTCCCTACCTTTTAGCCAATTTAGAATCATGTCCCCCACAAAACCATTATTTGAAAACAATGTTCCCAATGAAGAAATAACAAATGTCTTAGAAGAGCTTTCAAACAGAACACAAAGAAGAATCAGCAACACAGTGATTGTAGGTGAGAGTTTGAGCACAGTTGAAGGTGTAATTAGAGGAGTAATGGAAAGATTTGAAAAAGGAGAAGTCCCAAAAGAATTGAAATATGTTGAATTCTTAAGCCTTCCTCTTTTCTCCTTGAGGAACCTTTCAAAGGAGGAAATTGAACAAAAGCTTTTGGAGCTAAGATGCATTGTACAACGCTGTTTGGGCAAAAGGGTCATTTTCTATTTGGGAGATCTCAAATGGGTTTCAGAGTTTTGGTCAAATTATGGAGAACAAAGAAGCTATTACAGCCCTGTGGAGCAGATAATAATGGAGATTAAAAGATTGTTATCCCACGGTAATAATGGTGAAAGCTTTGGTAAATTTTGGGTTTTGGGCATTGCAACTTTTCAGATTTATATGAGATGTAAAGCTGGTCATCCTTCTTTGGAGTCTCTTTGGTCACTTCATCCTCTTACAGTTCCTGTTGGAAGTTTGAGTCTAAGTCTCAACTTTGAAAGGTAAAAAAAAAAAAAGAGAGATTTTTAACTGTCTCAGTTTGGTTTTTACTGTTTTTGAACATGAAATCTTACATTTTCTTTTTTATATTTCAGCAAAGAATGTAATTTTCAGACCAATTCTGCCATGGCTTTCCCTTTGTGTCTTGAACAGTACAAAGAGGAGGCAAAAAAGAGTGCTGTAATTACCAATCAACAGGTCTGTTTTTGTTCCTCTTCAAAAATCATTTCAATATTATTGAAGTTTTTGCCCTTTTCTATTAATGGGGTCTAGTATTTTTAATTTTTTTTTTTTTTTGTGTGTTGTCTCTCTTTTTAAGCAGGATGATGAATGTGAGAAGTGGAACAATCACAAAGGAATCAACTTTCTTGAGAAATCTCTCAATTTTTCCCCTCCTTCCACCTCTGATTTCTGCCACCCTTTTCTTGGCCCCAAACAGTCTCCAAAAGAGTACCAATTCTGGGGTTTAGACGAGCCCGAACGAAACGTCGTCGTTTCGAAACCCGAGCTCCTCTCGAACCCCAACTCAAGCCCGAACTCAGCTTCCTCAAGTGAAGTGGTAATGGAGGAAGAAGAAGAAGAAGAAGAAGCAGATGATTTTTCAAGGGAGGTTCTCAAAAACAAGCTTCACTTGAAACACTTCAATAACCAAAACTTGAAACTTATTTCCAATTCACTTTTGAAAACCATTCCCAATTGCCCAAAAGACAAAGCTGATGAAATTTCAGCCACAATTCTCCAATGCAGGTCATTGAGAAGCCAAAAGAAGCAAGAAAGTTGCTGCCTTTTCTTCATGGGAAATGAAAATCAAAATCAAGCCAAGGAAAAAACAGCAAAGGAATTGGCAAAACTCTTCTTTGGGTCACAAACAAAACTCATTTCCATTGGTTTGAGCAGCTTCAAACAGCAAATTGATGACAATGATCAACAAAAATTCAGCAAGAAGAGAGGAAGAGATGAATTGGGTTGCAGTTATTTGCAAAGATTTGCTGAGGCAGTAAATGAAAATCCTCATAGAGTGTTCTTCATGGAAGATATTGAAGAAATTGATTACTGTTCTTTAAAGGGTTTGAAGGAAGCCATTGAAAAGGGCAAAGTGAAGCTTTCAGATGGGGAACTTTGTCCTCTAAAAGATGCCATTATCATCTTCAATGGCCAAAAACAAATTGTTAAACAAGAGTTGCAAAATGGGGAAGAAGAAGAAGAAGAAAAGAGAAGATTTGTTTCATTGGATTTGAACATTGCAATTGAAGAAGCAAATGGAGATAGAATTAGATCAATTATGGATTGTGTGGATGGGAAAATTTTATTTTCATAATTAGATAGCTTGAGAGTTTTTTTTTCTTTCAATAGTGTGTGGGTGACACTTTTTTTTTTGGGTGGAAAAAAAAAAGAATTTCTTGTTTGGGGGATAGCTTTATTTTATCAGCACTTTTCAGAATGGAACTGTAGCATTTGGCGGTAGTTTAGTTTTAGGAATGTAAATGTGTAAATTAATGCATATCTCTCTTGGGATTTTCAATTATATATGTGTCAGTTTGGATGTATATTTTAATGACTTTCTTTCCCTTTTATAGAGGCATTTTTTGTTCTATGATTATCAAACCAACTACTTAACAAGAAGGCTTTCCAATTAATAATTTGAACATGAATGAAATCTGTAACTATATTTTTGTTGAAGAAATTAAAGAAATGTTTTTGTGATCAAGGGAGAGAGATGAAGCCAAAAACTTTATTGCAAATGATGAAGTGTTGCATACGACGACGTGTTGTTTTTGCATGGGAAGCATGGAAAGAAATGGGCAATATTTAAAAAAAACTTGTTTTGATAGATTGTTATTTTCTATTATAATCGTGGTTTGATTGCTATAATCAAGTTTGGGGAGATAAAATTATTGGACGAGGCTGCCATAATGTGGTTGTAGTTTTATAGTGTTGGATATATGAGAGAAGAATTATAAAACGTATTTTAAATTTGTATCCAATGGTTATTTAGGAGCATATCATTATATTTTGAATAGGAAAAAACTTACTAGTTAGTAGGAGTCTCTTATTGACTCATTTAAGAGGACAAATTATTCAATGAAACTACCATAATGTGGTTGCCTCATGATAATCGTTGGATATAGATTCAATAATTTCCATGTTTCCTAATAATCATTGGATATAAATTCGAGGTATTTCTCTCTCTTCATTCAATAATAAAAAACTACCATACACATTGTGGCGGTCTTATTGAATAATTTCTCCATTAAGAGTTTGGAAAAAAATTGGGTTTATCCTAGGCTGCACCCATCTTCGTCTATCCACAGTTTGCCATGTGGCAATTTTTTTTCCTTTTTCTTTTTTCAATAAAATAAACAACTGTCAAATTTCAGTGGAGGTTAGAAAGATTCGTGTCATTAGTTAGTGATAGAATGCGTGTTATATATATATTTTTGGCCTTTATTTTAGTTATTTTATTAGTTGTTTATTTCTCACTCCCTTCAACTGTGCTTTACACGTGGTGTTTCAAACTCTTATATCTTGTTTTAGGTTTCCTTTCCTGAAGTAATGTAATCTTCTAATTAGCATACAATTACTTGGCCAACACTCTATTGTGGTATCAGAGCCATAGGCTCTTTTTTTTTTTCCCGCAGCTTGGCTATGGTGTCAATCGACGGGGCTTCCTCGTCTTCTTCCACAGGATTGGGGGTCACACCAAACGTTCCCCCTTCAACCCCTATCATCACGCCGGTAGGTGCTCCCATTTACCACAATCCCATCGCTCGTTTCAAGATCTTCACTAGTTTCAATGCCACACGTCGTGACTTCTCCAGGGATTTTACTACTTTGACTCCGCTTTATATACCATTCCATCCTTCTTTTCCTTTTTACCCCACTCATGCTTAGCGTGACGTTTCTCCAACTTCCACAACGAACAATACCCAACCCCAAACCCCTTTTTATGCTTATCCACCAATTCACCAACAACCGGTTGCACCTACACACACTTCTTTTCCTCATAATTTCTCCCCTTATTTTGGTGTGCCTTTGTATCCCACTCTTTCGCAACCTTTATCTGTGAAGCTAAATGATAACACCTTTCTCCTCTGGAAAAACCAACTGCTCAATGCTGTCAATGCCAACGGCTTAGGAGGTTTCCTAAATGGGTCCATTGCGCCACCACCACAATTCCTGGATCCTCTACACACTCAAGTTAATCCTGTTTACTCCGAATGGGAAATGTACAATCGTTTTCTTATGTCCTGGATTTATTATTCCTTGTCTGAAGAAAAAAAATGGGTGAGATAGCTACTTTAGAACCTGCTTCCACTATATGGGAGTCTCATAGACGCGCTTATGATTCTAAGACTACTGCTAGAATTATGGGGCTGAAAACTCAATTGCAAAATATTAAAAAGGATGGTCTAACTGTGAGTCAGTATTTATCCCAGATTAAAGAAGTTGCTAATAAATTTTCTGCTATTGGAGAACCTATTTCTTATTGAGATCATTTGGCTCATATTTTGGATGGGTTAGGGAGCGACTATAATGCTTTTGTTACAACCATCCAAAATCGTACTGATACTCCCTCTTTGGAAGATGTTAGAAGTTTATTACTGGCTTATGAGGCTCGTTTGGACAAACAAAATGCTATTGAATAGCTTAATATTGCTCAAGCTAATTTTAGCTCTCTTTCCCTTCAACAAAATAACAGAAAACATCCTCCCACAATATTTCATCAGTACCAACAACATGTTTCAAGATCTTCAGGCCCCCCTTTTCACCCAAATTCATCAAACCAAACATTTTCTTCTTCTCATCGTGTTTCTGGAAAACCACAACAACCACAAAAATGGTTCTACCGTACCTCCTCAACTAAGCCCTAGTGCCAAATTTGTAACAAACTTGGTCATACCGTCATTACTTGCTATCATCGAATGAATTTGGCTTACCACAGTCCTTAACCACACACTTTTTTTACCATTGTTCATTTACCCCTGATGCGAATTCTGTTATGGAATACCAACACCTTGATGAAAGTTGGTTTATGGATTCTGGTGCAACCCATCACATGACCCCAGATTCCTTTGTGTTGGGTAATCCTCTACCTTATTTTGGTGATGAATAGGTCACTGTTGAAAATGGTACGCAGATCTCCATCTCTCATATTGGTAGTTCCTTTCTTCCTTCAAATACAAAACCATTGTTGCTTCATAATGTTCTTTATACTCCTGCTATATTAAAAAAACTTATTAGCATTGCTCATCTTTATAAAGATAATCAAGCATTTGTTTAGTTTCACTCCTCTTGTTTTTTTGTCAAGGATCTCAAGTCCAAGAGCGTTTTTCTTCAGGGAACGCTTGAGGACGGTCTTTACAAATTTTCTTTCGATTCAAAGAAGCCGTCTAGCTCATTTTCTTCAATTTTTTTTGGTGGCTATCCATGTTGCTTCTACGTGGCATCTTAGGCTTGGTCATCCTAGTATCTATGTTTTGATACAAGTTTTGTCATGTTGTAAAGTTCAATTTTCCAATGTTCACAATGATCTTCGTGTTTGTTCATCATGTCAAGTTGCTAAAAGTCATCGTTTACCTTTCTCTTTGTCAACAACAAAATCCACTTCTCATTTTCAGTTAGTTCATTCTGATGTAATGGGGTCCTTACCCACAAACTTCTTTGTTATTTGTTGTTTGTTGATGGAGCTCGATATTTTTTGTTATTTGTTGATGACTTTAGACGTTTTACTTGGCTATACTTACTTAAGTCCAAAGATGAAGTATTCTCTTGTTTTCTCACTTTCAAGAGACTTATTGAAACTCAGTTTGATACTACTCTTAAGTGTCTTCAAACTGATTGGGGTGGTGAATTTCGCAATGTTTCTTCTTTCTTAAGCTCCCATGGGATTGTTCATCTCGTCTCTTGTCTGTATACTCCGCAACAAAATGGGAGTGTTGAGCGTAAGAACCGTCATGTTGTTGAAATGGGTATTTCCTTTCTTACTCACTCGAAGTTACCTTTGTCTTTTTAAAGCTTTGTCTTCCAAACTGCAGTTTTCTTGATAAATAGGCTGCCCACTCCGGTTCTTCATTCCGACTCTCCTTATCACAAACCTTATCGTCATCTTCCGGATTATACTCTTTTGAAAGTGTTTGGTTGTGCTTGTTTTCCTTTTTTACGTCCCTATAATGCTCATAAGTTACTTTTTCGGTCTAAATAATATATCTTCATTGGCTATAGTTCCCACCACAAAGGTTATTTGTGTCTTGAACCTTGCTCTGGTCGAATTTATGTTTCTCGACATGTTGTCTTTGATGAGTCCTTATTTCCCTGTTCCCAAACCTCTATTTTGTTCGGTTCTGTTAAAACCCCTTGTCCTGATCATTTCTACTCTTTTTCTGTCCCTTTTACCTCGCTATTTGTGCCTCAGTCGCTTCCTTCACCCCTGATCTTAGTTATCATCCATCTTCCTCTTCTGTTGCTTGTTCAACTCCCTCGATTTCACCTGGTTTTTCTCCTTCCTCTCCATCCAATTGTGATTCTGTTCAGCATTCCCCCACCTCGACTGCATAAACTTCCAGATCTGAATCCTCTGTTTTTGCCTCTCCTCCCCTTCCCCACTCCAGCCCAACCATTATCGTTGCTGTCCAATCCGTTTATCAATCCATTTCCCAGCCTCGGTCCACACCCGCCCATACCTCTCATTTCTCATCTCAGCCCACGGTCCTTTTTACACCACATGCCTTCCATCTCTTCCTTCCTCGTTAACCTTCGCCCAACATGTCCCTCTCTTGACCCATTTTGATATTCAACCAATACCCACTAACTCTTTGCCCCCACCACCGATTAATGCTCATCCAATGATCACTCGGGCTAAGTCTGACATTCATAAACCTAAATCTTGGTTGTCTCAAGTGTCTCATTTTCCTACTAAACCTTCTTCCTTTAAAACTGTTATTCAATCTGTTGAATGGAAAGAGGCAATGACTAAAGAATATCAAGCATTGATTGGTAATGATACTTGGGATTTCGTTGAGCCTTCACATGGTCAAAAAGTGATTGGTTGCAAATGAGTCTATAAAATTAAGCATAGACCTTACGGTGAGATCGAACGTTATAAGGCCCGTTTAGTCGCTCGTGGTTTTGATCAGGCTTATGGAATTGATTATATTGACGCTTTTAGTCCAGTTGTCAAACCTACTACTGTTCGAGTTATTCTCTCACTTACTGTTCAATTTCAGTGGCCTCTTAAACAACTTGATGTTCATAATGCCTTTTTGAATGGTGATTCCATGAGGATGTTTTCATGTCGCAACCACAAGGTTTTGTTGATCCGCTTAAGCCCAAGCATGTTTGTAAACTTAAGAAGGCGTTGTATGACCTGAAACATAGTCCACGTGAATGGTTTATGAAACTTAGTACCTGTTTTCTTCGGTGGGAGTTCATTGCTTCTAAGTCGAACACTTCTTTATTTGTTTTTAACAGCGGCTCCATTTTGGTGTTGCTATTGGCTTATGTGGATGATATCTTAATCACGGGCAACAGTCTGTCATTCATACAATATTCATACAATATTTTATTGATTCCTTACATTCTCGTTTTGATTTAAAGGACCTTGGTGAGTTATCTTATTTTCTTGGAATTTAGTTTCATCGAAATGGGAACTCCTTGCATCTGTCTCAATCTAAATATTTTGTTGATCTTCTTAAACGTGCTGAAATGTTTGATTGTAAGCCTTTGAGTACACTAATGGCAGTTGGTACGTCTTTATCTTTGCAGGATGGTGCACTTATGTCTGATCCCTCTCTTTATCGCAGCATAGTTGGCCCTCTCCAATATTGCACTCTTACTCGTCCTTATTTAAGTTTTTCTGTTAATAAAGTTTGTCAGTTTCTCCATGCGCCCACGACATTCCACTAGCTAGCTGTTAAACGTATTTTGAGATATCTTCAGTCTACAGGTTCTCTCGGTATCACGATTACACGCTATCCCCATATTGGTTTGACCTGCTATACAAATGCAGATTGGGCCAACTGTCCTGATGATCAACGTAGTACTAGTGGTTTTGTGTATTTCTTGGCAATAACTTGGTGTCATGGTCCTCCACTAAGCAGAAAGTTGTCTCTCGTTCCAGCGCTGAATCTGAATATAGAGGGATGTCTAATGCTACTGCTAAACTTATTTGGATTCAGTCCTTGATATCAAAGATTGGCATCTCTCTTTCCATAGTTCTGTTGCTTCTATGCGATAATATCAGTGCTACTTATCTTGCCGTGAATCCAGTTTTGCATAATCGATCAAAACATATAGAGATTGACCATCATTTTATACGAGATAGGGTGCTTTGCAAGCAGTTATTAGTTCGCGTTGTTCCTTTTGAGGATCAACTGGCCGATATTATGACTAAGCCCCTTCCATCCCCATGTTTTTGCAGCCTGCACATCAAGCTCACTATCCATGATCGCCCAATTTCGCTTGCGTGGGGATGATAGAATGCGTGTTTTATATTTTTTTTGCCTTTATTTTAGTTATTTATTTCTCACTCCCTCCAGATGTTGCTTTACACGTGATGTTTCAAACTCTTATATCCTGTTTTAAGTTTCCTTTCCTGAAGTAATGTAATCTTCTAATTGGCATACAATTACTTGGCCAACACTCTGTTAGTTAGGAGATATATTTTTCTTTTATTTTTTTAATATACATCTAACAGTTATTGAGGGCAGTTGCATTGTGGCGATCGCATTCAATGATTTTTCCATATAGGAGAGAAAGAAGAGTCATAAATGATTCAAACTCAACATCAATGTACTGTGTCACTAAATAGTGACTGATATTGAAAAAGCATTAGGGGCCATTTGGTTTGCAATTTTGAGGTGGGTAACCTAATCCATTTTTGGTCGACGGTTTTATAAACCTGAGTTATTGGATTTGTTAATTAATCCCGATTTTCTTAACTCATCAACCCACACATTTAGGAAAACTTAATTTCCTAGATAATTTGCTTTAGTACTTCTATCCCTACTTTTCAAATTTGCTATAGTACATCTTGCTTGCAATCTCCATCTCGAAATGTATTAAACTTCCTGATCAAATATATTAGTTACATAAAAAAATTAATTAATGGCATCTTTAATAATAAATAAAAGTAAATAGATTTAGTTAGATTTGCAAGTAGTATATTTAATTATTATGTTGACAAACTTTTCTTAATTGCAAACTTCAAGGTTGAAAGCTAAAATTGAAAAAAAAAATCAAAGAATTTAAGGCAAATCAAGTTGTTTCAGTTAGAGATGTCCACGGAGCGGGGCATGATCAGGGAATGGGTTCCCCGTCCCCGGCCCCACCCCCATTTTATTCTCCGTCCTCATGAAATTCTCCGTTTAATTTTGCGTGGATCGAGGCGGGGATTCTCTGAGGGGAATTTGCGGGGATCGGATTTCCCACGAGGAATTTTTCCTCGTTCTTTTTTTATTTTTTTATTTTTTTAATTTATTCTCAACCATGATAAAAATTCTTTCTAAATGAATAATTTTCAATATAATTTCTATTTAAATAAAATGTTATAAAATTTCCTAATAAAAATAATAATATACCATAAGTCAAAATATTATAATGTTGAAACAACTTAATTTTAAAAAATTCAAAATTCAATATTACAACATAGTATTTTAACTTTTTTTTTAAATAAAAAAAATAGTCTTCAACTAATTCCTACTATAGTTTTTTTTAAAAAAATTTCTATTTATAGGTAATAATTAGTATATATATATACACATACATACATACTAACTAATCGGGGCGGGGATGAAGATGGGGAATGCATTCCCATCCCCGTTTAGCCAACGGGAAGAAAACTCTCCCCACTCCCTCCCCATTCCCCGTGTAATCGGGGATTCCCCACGAGTCCCTGGGGACTTCGGCCCTGCAGATGAAATGGACATCTCTAGGTTCAGTTTGTTTGATTTTCTATGTATAAAATTTAAAAAAAAAAAAAAAAAGTCGGTTTAGCTTGGATAAAATTGGTTGATTGTAAGTAACTCAATATAATTGGTAGGGTGTAAAAGTGGTGGGTCGATTTAGTTCGAAAGAAAAACCAAACCGAATTGAATTAGTTTTCGGTTCGGTTCGGTTGCTTACACTCCTAATAATTGGTTATGTAGTTCTTTTTAGTAGTTAGGTTCGATTCGATTATTAAAAATTAAAAATTGATTTCAATATCGTTTTAAAGTTTTTTTTGAACTGATATGTCGACTTTGACCAAAATTGACCTCAACTCCAACTCGCTTGCACTCCTAGTAAACTTCATGCTACAGAGCAATCATAGATAAATTTATATGGAAAAACTTTTATACATTTTTTCACACTTGTCAATATTTCTTGTTATGGGTGAAATTGGACCAACAAGAATGGGCTAGCTGAAGGGTTGCAGTGAAGGGCCAAACAAGGAAAGAAGCCCCATACGAAGTCAAAACGGACCGAAACCGACAGGAGACCGACCCAGGACTAGAAGGGACGAAGAAACGGGCTTGGGCCGAAGCCCAAGCACGTGGTCGGCCTCGGCTGAGGCCGAGGCCGACCACATGGCAAGACCCCATTTTGGGCCTTGCCATGGTCCAAAGACAAAAGGGAGAAAACCTCGGCCGAGGCCGACCAGTTTGGCAAGGCCCAGTTTTGGGCTTTGCCTCGGTCCCTTATGGCTCGTGTGCCCTCGGTTCAGCCCAATTCGATCTTTCCTTTCCCCATTCGAAGAAGGAAACCCACGAAAAACCCTAGGAAGAAAGCTATTTAAGCTCTCCCTTAGGGGGAGAGCAAGGTAAGTTCATTCCAGCTTACAACACTCTCCTACAACTCTCAAAACTCTCTCTGACTTAAGCATCGGAGCCTGTGTGGTCTACACCACACCGGTGTCCAGGTTTTTCTTGTCTTGCAGGCCGCGTTCTTCCCCCAAGAATACAAATTCACCGTCGTTGTCACGTGGAGGTCAGGTGATATTTCTCCTGTCCAAAATTTGGCAACAACATTTCTAAAGAAAATTTAAGAACAATTAAACATTTATTTTACAAAAAAAAAAAAAACTAGATAATAGTATTCAAAACAATTTATTCATTCTTAAAATACTAGTTACTTATTTTATTAGAAAAACATTTATTATATTTTTAGTCAAATTTTAATGTATAATTTACTCATTTATATACTAGATTAATTTATAAATTACCTAAATTTTGTATGAAAAATTCCCAACTCAGCAACCAAACACTGGTTATACAAATCTATGTTTAAGAAACAAATTTCTCTCCATATACACAATCCAAATACAAGTTATGTAAAATTGTAAACCTAGCTGATTTCTAACTCATTCTCCAAACTTAGATTTAATAAATTCAAACAAATCCACAAACCAAACACACTAAAAAAAAAAAGTGAGAAAGAGACATAAAGTCTAGATAAAAAAAAATAATAGATCAAACACGCAAAAAAAATAAAAAAGAGTGAGAAAGAGACACAAAGTATAGATCATAAAATGATCCATATTTATAAGAATATGTCCTTGGAATATATACAATTAACTCGGATATATACGACTCAAATACATCACTAACTTTAATGCGGTGATATATGGTTTTATAGCCAATCTATGTCAGTTATTGATTTGATGAGATGGTGATAAGAGTTTTGATTTGAGTACTTTTGAGTTTTCTAATTACTTACACTATATTCTACTTCCATAATAGCCATTCTTTTTTGCTCCTATCTTATCAAGTTGCTTTCTATTGGTGTCTAGCTTAGAATACATATGCCTATGCATTATTCTCAAATGGAATTTGTAGTTGCCTATGTGTTTTGAGAAAGCAAATAATGTTGTTTTTTTCAGCTATCAAAAGGTTCTTGTATTGTTTCTCCAATGGTTGGTGATGATCTCATCCTAGCTAAGTTTTCTTTATTAATTATTTGGTTTAAAGATATTCGTCAAAGGAACAATTTAAGCCCGCCTTGAACTTTAAAATTTGTTACAATTTAATCCTTATTGTGAGATAACTTTTGGTCTTTGAGGTTTGCACTTAGTTTCTATTTGCTAATACTTTTGATTATTGATATTTTAATTTTGTTTCTAATATTTAGTCTTTGAGGTTGCAAAAGTGATACATTTAATCCTTGAGGATTGAATTCGATTTCTATTTGGTCCTTTGAAGTTTTAAATTTGGTTTCTAATTGATCTTTGAGTACAAACAATACAATATATATATTCCAACTCATTTAAAAGTTTAGTCAACATATATTAACTACTGCATGATCATTCTGTTGGGTCAACTAACAGTCAACTCTACTTAAGGGATCATTTAGAAATAAATTTCAAATTCCAAAGGGTAATTAGAAATCAAATCCAAACCTATGTCACTTTTGAAACCTTAAAAACCAAATAGAAATTAAATTCAAGTCTCAAAGACTAAAAGTGTCAATTTTGAAGACCAATGACCCGTATATTTTACCTTAGATTATAACACACGTATATATACACTATGCCAAAGTGAGCATATGAACAGAATTTAGCGATAATTGACATGTACTCCTTTTTTTAAGGTCGGAAGTTTAAATCCACATACTCCATATTTGTGGTACTAAAAAAAAACCATATATATGCAATATAATTTTATCCCAACCTACACCTGGAGGATGTGAAATTAAATTATTATAATAAATTATATGATGAAGATTAATTAGATTATATTATCTAAATATTTTCCTGTTAGATTTCCAACACCGTTTCCCCATCCTTATTCCTTTTCTCAACTTTTCTTTGATCGATCCTTTTCTCAACTGTTATTTGAACAAGAATTCAAGACTTCTATCATGATAAAATCTGTTCATAAAATCAACTTTCTAAGAAGCTTTTATCACATTCCAATTCTTAAAAAAGTTAAATGAAACAAGACAAAGAGATAGGTACCAAAATCAAGTTAGGAGAAAAGAGGCAAATTTCATTTTAATTATGAAATTACAAATGAAAATTTTTAAATAATATAAACCCATCAATTACTCATGCCCCATTTGATAACGATTTCATTTTTTGTTTTTTGTTTTTACAAATTGTGTTTTTTTCCTTATCATTTCTTTACTATAGTTTTCATATTTCTTAAGGAAACATTAGAATTATTAACAAAATTCCAAAAATAAAAACAAGCTTTTAAAAACTACTTTTTTTAATATTCAAAACTTAGCTTGAATATTTAAAACATGTTTTAAAATTAGATAATAAAACAAAGAACTCATAGGATGAAGTAGTAGTGTTGGTAAGCTTATTAATTTTCAAAAACTAAAAACTAAATAGTTATCAAATGAGACATCATTGATTTGATCATTATAATCAATTTATTTTAACTTTTCGCACCAATAATCATTAATTTACATCATTGGTGATTAACAAAGATATGAATTGAGATAATTATAATGATCAAATTACACTTATTTATACGTTCGGTTATATTTTTAATTACACCCATAAAGTTAGATATAATGTAAAAAGCAAAGTTGGGGTATAAAATATTGAAAGGGACACATAAAAAGCTACTATTGACCACAACTTTTTTCAAAATGAAAATGGAAGAAAAATACTTTCTTTATAATAAATATACAAGTTTGTCTTTATTTAGTTTCAATTTTGAAATCTCTCAACTTTGAAAAGTAGTGGCGCGGATGATTAGGAATCTAAAAGTACACAAAATACTTGAAAAGAATTAAGAAGCATCCAAATCTTTAGCTCATAAAGATATTCTTACTTTACAATCACAAAAGAAATATTTAATGTGTATTTTACCCTTAATTCCACTATTTTGTTAGCACTTTTCCCCTTTTGAGTTTTCATACAATGGATTTGCCATTTTAATCACGAGCTCAATTTCTTGTTAAATTAAGTTTAGGGTAAAATACACTTTTTTTAGTCTCTATAGGATTTAAACTATGTTTCTATTTGGTTCTTGAGTTTTAAAACCTAACACTTTTGGTTATTGAGATTCGAATTTAATTTCTTGAGATTTCAAAAGTGACATGTATGGTCCTGGGATTTAATTCGTCTTGAAGTTTGAAATTCGTTTCTAAATGGGAGTATAAAAAAATTAAAAATTAAAAAAAAAAAAATCAATCTCATTTAAAAATAGGGGAAGTGTAACAATGGCAAAAAAGTTTGACCCAATTGCAAATGTGTCTCCTATTTACCCCATTTGCAAATATAGCAAAAAAGTCAGTCCAGCCCAAACAGAATCTTCAAAAAGTCCAAAATAGCCCTTCATTTAATCTTGCTTTAGTCTTGCATTTTTACAATACGAGGTATATCAACAATCTATCAGTGATGTACTGTTGATATATCAATATGAAGTATATCAGTGATATACTACTAATATACTTTATTTAGGTATATCAATAAAATAAAATTTCTAATATTCAATATATCAATAGTATATCAAAAATACCTAATATGAAGTATATCAAGAATATAACTGTAATTTATATTCAATATATCATATATACTTAATATGAAGTATATCAACGATATACTACTAATATACTTTATTTAGGTATATCATGACATTGTTAATATAAAATATATCAACAGTATAGCAGTAATTCATAATCAATATGTCAGATATACCTATATGAAGTATATCAAGCGTATATCAGCAATTCATATATGAGATATATATAATATGAAGTATATCAGTGATATACTATTGATATACTTGATTTTAGTTCTTGACTTTATTAATGGATTTTGGTAACTATTTTTTTGTTGATGCACTAGTTTTTAGTTGATACACTTATGTAGTACTATATCAGTAGTGAATGAATGATATAGTATTAATATACTTCATTTTAGATATATTATTTCACTAATATACTTAATATGAAGTATGTCAATCGTATATCAGTACTACATATTCATTATGACTGATATATATTCTATTTTAGTTTTTGACTTTATCAATAGTTAGTCGTCATTTAAAGTGATGAAACATATCAATGAATGAAGTATATCACTGGTATACTCAATGTTAGGCATATAAGTGATATACCAAATATGCAAAATATCTTTAATATGTTACTGATGTACTTCATATAGAGTATATCATTTAACTGATATACCTAAAAATAAGTGTATCAGTAGTATATCGGTCATATACTATTAATATACTTTGTTTTAGGTATATATCAGTTAACTGATATACCAAATCTAAAGTATATCAGATATACTACTGATATACCTATTGAAACACAAATGAAGGTAAAATTGGAATAATAAAAAAACGAAAATCAGATTTAAGAAATTTTGCTATATTTGAAAATCTTCAAAAATCATGGCTAGATTTGCAAATATCTTAATATTTTTTTGCTACCCATTACAATTCTCCTAAAAAATACATATAAGCAAATTCTAAGTCCACGTATTTTAAATGCCACTCGTCATTTGTTATATCAACTAGCGGTCAACTTTATTTAAGGACCATTTAGAAACTAATTTTAAACTTTACCAATTAAAAATCAAATCCAAACCTCAAGGACCAAACATTTCGCTTTAGAAACTTGATCAATAACGAAATAGAAACTAAATCCAAATATCAAGGACCAAAAATATTAGTTTTAAAAATCTAAGATTAAAAAAAAAACTAAGGTTCAAATCTCACATGGACCAAAAAAAAAAGTATATTTTACCTTTAAGTTTATCAAGTTCTTAATTTATGTACTATGGTTAAATCTTTCCATTAGTCCATATTATTAGTGGATGACTAAAGGTGATTAAAAAAAAAAATTAGAGCCTATAGTAACAATAATGGCGGGAGTTTGGCTAGTATAGTTTATCGTTTAACTTTAAATTAAGGAATTTTTTCCAATTGATTATATTGAAACAGTAACAATCATATCCTCTTTTCATTTATAGTAGACTGTTTTTCCTCTTTAGATACTTTTTGATAAAGGGATTTCCAAGTTATTCATATATTAACAAAAAGAGAAACCAATATTATTAAAAGAAATAGATGAAATAAAAGGAAAAAAGGGAAGAAAAAAAAAAGAGAAAAACAAAAGAAAGAAAGAAAGAAGAAAGAAAAGAGTTTTGCCTCCTCAAAATTTTAGAAAGTTAGATTGTTTTGAAAGTTATGATATGCCTTCCTCTGCCTACAAGAAACCCAACTAAAAGCACTTATTCAAAGTGAGACAGCTGAATAAGGTAGGTATATAGTATATACAATTAATTTAATAAATATTGAGTAAATCAAGCCTTGTGAATGGCTTATTTATTTATTTATTTGTTATTTTGATATGTATATAAAATATCAAGTGAACCATTTTAAAGGAAAAAAAGTTTTCAAAATCATCAAATAAAGACTGAACCTCGAGCTTTGTTCCCATTAGAGAGAATAAAGGACCCAACCTCTCTCTCTCTCTAGCTTTTCTTTTCTCTTTTTTTTTTTTTCTCAAATCTTTTCTTAAAAGAATAGTTATTTATATTTATTTATTTATAATCCTGTTTTTGGCTAATTAATCACCTGACTAATGACAAGTCAAACCCTACAACTCAGACAAGTTTATTAGTATTAGGAAAAAAGATCATGAAAAATATCATATTGAGAGTTTGAAATTATCACCGTCGTCAAACATTTTATAATTACATGTCACATCAAAAAATACAACTGGTAGCAAATTAAATAATGTCGTTTTAAATTGTATATATATGGACCAACATGACTATTTTGTACGGTTTTGACTTATCATAAAACCAAGTCTGTATTTATCTGTCTCAAATTACTAATTTGCTACATTTTCACATGGGCTGCTTAAATCTAAGACTTCTTTACATTCTCATCTTTCAAGTTGTTACACGTACTTTTAGAAATCATAAACCCACAAACTAACTACACCTAATACATATAAATTTATTCATGCACAATTCAAGCTTATCACATTATACACATTGGATTATAAAGTCAAGACTATGTTTAGCATATGAGTTTGTATATTCTATGTTAGGAGTTTGATGCTCTTGTATGAGTTATTATACAAAACCTAAAGTTGATATAACCTAACTCTTTTAAGACATGTTTACTTTTACAAATTATGCATACACCCACAAACATATGCTTGTACAACTATTCAAAGTTTCTACTTTTAGGCTAACCCAAAGTTAACTGATGAGACAAAACATTATCTAAAACAGTTGGTAGCAAAAATAGACAGAAAACTAGAGGCAGTAAAATTGGAATTGAACACATGGGGTGGTTTTATTAGTAAAAAAGTTTGAAAATTTTGACACCAAACCCAATGAAATGGGACCATGTCCTATACCATAATTGCATTATTGTCTTGTTCCTTGATAAAAGTTAAAAATGTTAGGGTGTTTGTCCACCTTGGTCTATTTGTCTGGGAGGGTATTGATGAAAAGAAATAAGTTAAAAGACAATAATTTAGTCTCTAAACTCTAGTATGTAGTGATTTAATTTTGGTATTTTTAATTTTATAACAATTTAGTTCTTGAACTTTAATATATAATAATTTAGTCTTTATCTTTAAAATTTGTAATATTTAGTCTTATAATGAAAAATATTATTAAGATTTAATAGAATTTCTTACATATGTAGATGAATAAACTGACCAAGGACCAAATATGTTTATAAACTATAGAGACTATGTCATTACATTATAATAAAAAAAATGAACATTTAATTTTGATGAAATTTTCATAGTAGAAATAAATTAAATTGTTACAAATTCTATAGTATAAGAACTAAATTTTTACATACTAAAATTCAAAGACTAAGGTCCCCCGTTTAATCATTTGATTTTTTAAAATTAAGCTTATAAATACTACTTCTACCTATATGTTTCTTAGTTTTATTATCTACTTTTTACAAATATTTTCAAAATTTAAGCCAAATTTTGAAAACTTAAAAATGAAAAAGTAGTTTGTCTAAGAGTTCACATGTTTTCTTAAGAAAGATGAAAATCATAGTGAAGAAATCATGAGAAAACCAAACCTAATACTCAAAAACTAAAAATAAAAAATCGTTATTAAAGATAGCCTAAATTATTACAAACTTAAAAGTATATAGACTAAATTGTTACACACTAAAATTTATGAACTAAAAGTATTTTTTAACATAAAGAAATAATAATGAAAAATTAGACTCAAATCAAATGGACAATTTTTGGAAGGAATGATGGTTGGACATGGATCCCGAGGAGCAAAGGATTCTTTTGGAGAAATGATGGGATCGATCGATCGGATCCTTTGGATCTTAAAAAAATATACAATCTAGAAAACGATCATTACAGAGTTTACAAAAAGAAAAGGAAATAAAAGAAAAGAGAAAGAGAAAGAGGAGGAGAGAGAAAATAAATAAATTGGGAGAGTATTGTATGTATCTGTTTCTATTCTTTTGAGGGAGAGTCCTTAAAAGCATTCAAAATGCAAATAATTTCCAAAGGGTTTTGCTTTTTCTATCTTTCTCTGCCATTCTGTCTCATTGGAGAGAGAGAGAACTCACCTTCATGCATCTCTCTAATGCTCCAAACTTAAAACAAAACAATGACGGATCTCCAGAAATTAAGGTCCGTATAATGTGACTGAAGGTTTTGCACGGTTTGATATGTATGAGAGAGAATCGAATTTGGATTAATTCAGTGGTATGCAAATTTTCGATTTGACGGTTATTAAGAGACAGCTACATTGTGACGGTCTTGTTGAATAAATTTTCATGGATTTGGAGTTAGATTCGAGAAAGAGAGGAAAAATTAAAATGGAGTGAAAATGGGAGAGACAATTTCTGACATAGGAGAGAGAACTCATTTCAAGCATCACTCAATGGTAAGGACGTTACAATGCGGCGGACAGTTTTGTGCAGTTTGAAATATATGAGAGAGTATTGAATTTGGATTAAGTGGTTGTTAGAGAGCATGTAGATATTTGAGAATTCTCATTCGACGGTTATTTAGAGACAGTTACATTGTGACGATTTGGTTGAATAATTTTTGGGATATATTTGGAGTTTGATTTGAGAGAAAGAGAGTGAAAAATTAAAAGGGAGTGGGAATGGGAGAGACAAAGTTTCAACAGAGGCTGAGCTTTTGCAGTCTTTAGGAGAAGAAAGTAAAGCAAAATTGAGCAGCGTTTTTTATAAACGCCAACCATCATCCAATTAAAGCTCTCTCTTTTTTGCTTTTATGTAATTGTGAACTTTGCATGAAAGTAAGGGATTTCTTGGATCTCCCACCATCTCTTCAATAATCACTGAATAATTAACCACCTCTCTCTCTCAAATCTCTCCCCTCTTCTTTCAATCACTACCAAATTTAAATCCAAAATATCAATATCAATATCGATATCGATATATGTTCAAATAAATAAATAAAAAATTAATAATTAAGTGTTCTTCACTCTCAAAATAAGTTATAAACCTTATTCTTAGTATTTCTATTCACATTAGTGACTAACTGATAATATTGATGTTGAACCCAAATTGACGAGTATATCGACTTATTTTCAACATAATTTTTTTTTGAGTTCAACATGTGGGGTAGGAGGACTCAAACCTCTGATCTATGAGGACTCGAACCTCTAACCTCTTGGTCGAAAGTGTCTTAACTAATTGAGCTATACTCAGATTGACTAGTTTGAACAGAGCTAAACAGCTGGGTTTTAAAGGCAAAGCAAACGAGGAGAGAGAAAGAGGTAGAAAGAGAAGTGGGTTGGTTTAAAGGGGGAAAGAAAGGAGAAGGAAGAGACTGTGGAAAGACCAGTCAAAAGAAGGATGAAGTATGAAAGTTAACAAGAATAAATTTACGAGTGATCCAATGCTACCATCATGTTGTTTTCAATCATTGTTTGGTCGCTATCTTTTGTTCATTCTACTTTCTTTTTTCTTTTTTCTTTTTTCTTTTTTTTTTCTTCTTTCTTTTTGAAAAAAAAAAAAGGAAAGAAAAGTAAACATTAACCTATAATAAATCAACAGAAAAAAAAAAAAGAAAAAGATTCTCAGGTACTCCCATAGTACCATTTATATGCTACTCAATGAGCAAATGGAAGAAAATAGATACCTATCCTATATGATAATTCTATATTTTTCAAATATATTTCTTTTTGAGAAAATACATTATTCTAATAATTAATTGCCTTTGAATTTTTTTTTGTCATGTAACAATAATGAAATAACAAACTAACATGACAGTCATAATAGAAGACAAAAATGATGTGGAAAAATAAGACAAGGTTGAATTACTATGAAGAAACATTGCTTTTTTTTTAAATTACACTTACACATGAGAAAATAGCTGGCTAGTCCCTTAAATTATTCTCAAGTTATTTTTTAGACCATTTTTTGATTTGTGTGTGTCATCCTTGTGCAACGGCCATACAATCTTCTCTATATTGTTCCAATTTTATTGAGATGTCTCCAAATGTACTATATATTATTCTTGAGTTATTAAACGGCAAATTATGATTTATCTAGACATGTAAAAACCCTGGACCAAGCCAACTATAACTATTACTTAGGGTAGCAGAGTGGAGATGATTTGATCCAAACCAAATACCTCTATTCCAACAAAGTTGGAAAATTAGAAGTTTCATAAGGCATATTCATGAGCTTCAAACCCATCAATTTGCTAAGGATTTGAAGACTATTGTCACAATCTAAAGAGATCTTATTTTGAACAATGTATATAGAACAATTTTTTAAATATAATATATATATATATATATATATATATATATATATATATATATATAATGTGTTTGAAGATCATTGTATTGAAGGAAGGTAGCAATGAGCTTTATTGCCTTTCTTCCTCAAAATTTGCTCTAGTGTCTTGTCTTCTTCTCTTGTATTGAAGATTCCACATAGCCTATGACTTTAATTTTCAACAACTACTGATGGATAGGGAAACTTCAAGTATTTTTTTTCTTTCTACTTTCTTTTTCCTATGGATTTCATGGTCCCAATGGGAGGAGTCAAGTCATCAAGCAAGTTCTTTCTTCTATGTTATCATCATTTTTCGGTCCCCTCTCGTAGTTGATCAAATACAAACATATATATGCTACAATATGTCTATGTAAGACGGGTTGTCGTATCGTATCGTATGAAAATGTCATCTTCCATTTGTGTTTGTGTGTTCATAGGAGAATGTCATCTCTTATACTTGATATGGAAAATTTTATGGAGAACATCTAACTTGGGAAAATATAGACTATTTTTAGAAGCTTTGAAACTCCAAAGATTCTTGTAAATTTGTAATCAGAAACTCAAGCCCCTTTTAGGCTGTCTCCTTGAATTTGTATGGGCTGGCTTTGGTAGTGGGCTTTTGTTTTGTATTTTGTAAAGTCCATTTATATATATATATATATATATAAAGAAAAAGAAAAGAAGAGCTATTTACATCTGTTTACCATTTCTACAAAATATGTACAAGACTATACTGCTCCAAAAATATTACAGTTGCAAGCAAATTAAATAGATAGTCAAATAATACATGTGCCCTTAAACTAATGGGATGGAAAAGAAAAATGGTCGCAAGCTAAGTTTACAAGATTTTGAAAGATATAAAGAAAAATATCTATTCAAATTTATATTTTATTGCAACCAAAATTTAATCAAATGTATTTTTGGATTCTATTAAGGGCAAAAAGACCAGAAGAAGATTTAGAAGATTTTCTGTTTTTTTTTTTTTTTTTTATTTTTTGGAAAGGAAAAAAATGTGTTTGAGGTATTGAAAAAATTGTAAACTTATGGTCTATTAATTATTTATATGATAAATTGGTTATTTATGATTCAGCATTTTGTATATGGAAAATTAAAAAGTTTCACAAAGGTGTTTTAATAGTTTTGCATTTTTTTTTTTAAATTTATAGAGTATATGTATTGTTCATGAATTCTTTATACAATTAAAATACTACTATTCATAGTGTGCAAATTATTTATACAATTTGAATGTTGCTAACTTTTTTAGAAACTTATCCAAGAACAAGAGAGTACAAGTTTAAGCTTTTCAAAAAATTGAAAATTGAAAAAAGTAATGATGCTGATTACTTTTAAATTTTAATGTTGTGTTCTATTTTTATATTATGTAATTAAAGGGATACTAATATAATATAAAAGAATAAAATAACATATTAGTATAATTATAAAAAGGTTAAACTACAAATTTAGTCTTCAAACTTTTAAATTTGTGTATAATTGATCCTTAAACTTTAAAAAATGTTTAATAAGCCCCCTAAAATTTTAATTATTTTAAACATTGTTCACACGAGATTTCGACAAGGAAATTTAGCATGTGTAAATAACTTGTGTTTGTATTGATTTCAGTATAGTGAGTACAATATCTAGTATTTGATCATCTGATTCTCTCTCTTACTTGTATGCTTTGCTCGAGGGCTGAATAGCTTGTTTTCGATGTTGAAACTTCAATGGATTCTTGGAGTGTTCTTGATCTCCGTGACGTGTTCTTCGTTTAGACAGTGTTTGATCTTCAGGAGCTTCTGGAGTCTTATAAGTTTTGTTTCTGAATTCTCTCTGAGCTTCTTCAGTTCTGAACACTTGAAATGAAGGAAGAAGCTCTTTATTTATAGAATTCTTCATGGGCCCCAGGTGGGCTTGGGCCTGTTGGACTAAGCCCAATTGATTTTGGGTCAACCCATTTGGATTGGATCTGGTTGACTTGGGCCAACCTTTTGGGCCTAGTTGACTTTTGAGCCTAGCCATTTGGACTGGGCCTGACTGACTTTGGGCCTAGCAATTTGGACTGAGCCTAGTTGACTTTGGGCCAACTTCTTTAGACTAGACTTAGTTGCCTTTGGGTCTAGTATTTGGACTGGACCTTTAATTTTGGACTTTTGTCTTCCAAATTTCAAAGAACCCAATAGTATATTTGAACCTACCATAATTTAATATAGGAATCTTTACAAATTTAATTAATCCCTAATTAAATATAATTTTGTCATCAATGTTGGATAATGACGTGGCAATTTTGAGTTGGTCAAAATTTTTATTTCAACAAACACAAAACGGCTAAACTTATAATCTATGCATTATTTTAGTATGAATAACATGAACACCATATGGGAAGTATAAATGAACTTATCTGGATTATTCCAGAAGAAAACAACTAAGAATTGAAATTTTGATATACAATACACAAAGGAAAAAAGAAAAACAAGAGACAGAACAAAAGCCAGTGATTCTTCACACTGCTTTTTTCAACTCCAGATTCATCAAACACTCTCCCCCTCCATTTACATTTTGAACTAACCAAAAAAGAAAAAGATGTACAATTTTTCAACTTGAAAGCTATGAACTAACACAACTATACAGAAAAACACACACACTGCAACCTATAGAATTGTAAGAAGCTCACTCACATTGGGGTTGAGTTGTGGCTTTCTTTCCACACTTCAACACCATTTACGGGTATCCAAAAAAAAAAAATCTCCCCAGAATTAGAGAGCAACCTTCACAATGTGGCAGTCACATCGAATAATTTTTCCCTTCACATCCCTGCCACCGAACACCACCAATCAGTATCAAGCGAATTTGGGAATTTGTCAATTATAGTGGTAAAAGTTGTTGATTGAGCTGTTTTAATCGTTTCATTTTGGTAGTTTCATGAACCATGTTGATGTAAACTTAGCTAACCAAGTGAAGTAACAGAACAGGTATTTGAACATAATGTTCAACATTCCAAAGTTCAGTGTAATACATTCCATTTTGTCAAGCAAACACCATCATCTAATGGCTCCTAATGTTTTGTCTGTAAAAATTAAAGACTAAGATATGATCATCCTTCATTTATATAGCAATTTACAACATCCAGTAGCAGCAAACAATGTATAATTATAACAGCCAACCATCTTTAAGATAAATGAGTATACGAAAGAGAGGATTACCCAAAAAAAAAAAAGAAAAAGAAAACTCCAAACAAGAGTCCACAAACAAAAGCAACAAGAATTACATCAAATGGCTCCAATCACTAAGAAAAATAAGTGGAGACAAACTAATACCAATCATTTCAAGAAATCTATAATATCCTAACAGCCTCTATTTGGAGACAAACTAATACCAATCATTTCAAGAAATCTTCCTCAAATTTTTATGATCTAACTAAGTCTTCCAACTCTTGCACAAAAAGCACTATTGAAAACCCAAATCCTTGCTCAAGCCACCAATTGAGAGTGTTAACGCAATCTAACGAGCAAAGAAGGATTTACGAGAGAGAATGCAGAAAGACTCAAGAGTTCACATGTGAGAAAAGGAGAGGGTATTTCCAAAAGAAAATTGTGGGATAAGGAGAATCATTGTTACAAAGCCAAATCAATTTCACAGACATGTCTATTCATAAAAAAGGGTTAGAAGTTAAGAAACAAATTGTGAAGGAAATCAATACAAATACAGTGGTTTTACTCAAATCATATGCAAGACCCATTCCTAACAAAGAAATTAATTGAGTTATTGCAACACAGAATACAGTGGGAGAGAATTTTTCATGGGCTCTGGATGTGGCTTTAGCCACAACAGTCAACAGTAACCCACCCAGCAAATTGGCAACCGTACTCGCTCATACTAGTCATATTGCCACAAGGGGCACCGCATCCACTTAATCAGGAAGCAAAACTATTACTTGCTACCAAACAAGCTAAGACCCTCCACACTCTTCGGACATGTTTGGGAGTGATTTTAAAATTGTTAAAATCACTTTTGTCGTATTCAAAATGACTCCGAAACATGCTTTTAATTATTCAAAATCAATTTTTATGGTATGGAAATCGCCTTTAAAAATGTAAAATCAAACATTAAGTTGATTTTGAATGATTAAAGACATGTTTCGGAGTAATTTTAAACATGACAAAAATGTTTTAACCATTTCAAAATCACTCCCAAACATGGCATTCCCACAAAAAGAACAATCTTTTTCCAATTTAAGATTAATTAACGAAGGAACCTTAAACAATGATAGGAAGTAGATAGGTCTCATACCGATTGAATTAAGTTTAATCTCTCATCCCTAGAGAAAAAAGGCTTTTGTTCAAGAGGATAAACGCTCTTCATTTATTTTACAACTAGATGAAGATAGTGGATATAAGATTTCAAAATAATGTTATAGTAACTACCCTGGATTGGTTTCACCAAAATTTTATAGTAACTACCCTGGATTGGCTCCTTGGTGAAAGGGAAAAATACTAAATCCAAATGTTTTTTTTAGTGCAACACATATGGGGGAGAAAATTTGAACCTCCAACCTCAAAGGAAGAAGTAAATGCCTTGATCACTGTGCTATGCTCACATTGGCATTAAATCCAAATGTTTCTAAAATCATGGATGGAGATACTAGCTAGTGATATTAAATAACTTATGAATTTCTTACTTCTTAGATACCGAATGTCATAGATGCATTTGGTTGTCCAATCAAAAAGTAAAATTGCACATAAACGGGATCAAATACTCATGATTATCAAATGAGAAAAAAGAGCTCAAATATGCAAGACAAGGTATGTTTATATAAATCCTAAAGTAAAATGAACCATAACATGCAATAACACCTTAGGGACTGTTTGGAGAGCAGAGTCAGTTATAATAGTTTGGATTATAATAATCTGTGGAGGGTTATAATAGTTTGGAAAGTTATATAATATGTGTTTAGGATGCAGAGTTGTTTAGTTTGAGTTATAATACTTTGTGTTTAGGATGCAGAGTTATTTAACTCTACAGACTATTATAACTCACTCAACGCTTCAAACAACCCCTTAGGGGCTGTTTGGGGCAAGGGTTATAATAACCTGTGTTATAATAACCCATGAAATACTCTGCACCCCAAACACAAACTATTATAACCTCAGACTAAACAACTCTGTATTTTAAACAATATTATATTATTTCACAGACTATTATAACCCACAGATTATTATAACCCCTGTTATTATAACCCACTCAGTGCCCCAAACAGCCTCTTAGTGTTTATCCTGATTCTTAAGATAACTCATATTGGCCCTTCTATTCAAATTAACTAAAAATTATTAACTAAATAGTTTCAAGTGAAAGTATGAAAAGGGACCATAAACAAACTAAATCACTCATACTTGATATAGGATTATTGCTAGTAAATATAGGTTTCAACCGATTGAGTGGGCCTTCAGTTGTGCAGCTAAAGAACTAAGGCTATTTCTTTTGGTTTTTCCTCCCCCCTCTAAATTCATAAAAATAAAGTAAATAAATCATACTGAAGATGGCATGTTGTTCGTTTTATAGAGGACTTTGGATTTCCCTCGTCTCTATTATTGGTCTTCTTTGAATCCTCTTCTGTTGTTTTGTACAACTTTGATTTCAATCGCTTGTTTCTGGATAGAGAAACTTCATGTCTCTTATTTAATCTCCTTATTACTTGGGTTTCATTTTCATCACATGTCTAGGAATACCCACATATCATGGATCTTGTTGGAGAGTAATCTAATATTTTCCTTAAACTATACTTCTGCTGTAATTATTCAAAATAGGGTGGTCTTCTATAATGTCAAAAAGGAAGTTATAGCAGATTGAGCAGCTAACTTTTCACTAAAGCAATGAAAAGCATCCTTAAAAACTATGTTGTCCCAAGAAAAAAAAAAAGTGTTGTTTTAGCATGTTCCCAAATAATCAATCTGGATTTCGATTGAGCAGTTAGCACAGCTATCATCATGTAGTAAGTAAGTAGGCCAGAATTTAAAAAGGAAAAAAGATAAATAAATGCTATAAAAGTAAGTAGAAAACCAGTGGAGTAGTAGAGTCACATGGGAATGGAAAGAAAAGGCAATGGTCACATGAGCGATGGAGAATACCAAGAAAACATTAAGTAAAGAATTTAAGCATAAGCTAAGGTAGAATGTTTAATTATTAATATTCATCGAAACATTCAAAAAGAAAGGAGTACCAATGAGACGCCACTTGGGGGCCAGGGCCTACCATTAATAACATAACATACCCTGCGCCTGCAGTGCAATCCCACAGGCCATTGACGCGGTTTATTGGATTTTGTGAGGTTTAAAAAACGACAAAATGGTTCCCATATCCTATTCCTCTCACCTAACCTACTCCACCCAACCCAATTCAATCACTCTTTCATTTTCTTTTTTTTTTCTTTGTATATATCGATAGGTGTGTGGTTAGCCTTAACCATCCTACATCAACATCGACCAATCTTACAAGTTGATTGCCCAACCTTACAATTTTTTTTTCCTTTAAGTTCAGCAGCACGTGGGGTGGAGGGTCCAAGGTATATATGCCTCTATGCTCAAGCTGGCCCGATCTTACAATATTTGATTATCAAGAAAATGGGTAGGATTTTAAATATTATGCACGTAACTTTCCTAGTTTGAACCAACATTCAACTTCATCACTTTTTTTTTAGTTCAACAACATGTGAGGTGGGAAGATCGAACCTCTCACCTTTTGGTCGAAAGTATATGCTTTAAGCAATTGAGCTATGCTCAAGTTGACCACTCAACTCACTCACTTGTTAGCAATTCATCAAAATTTCAAGGAAAGAAAATGAAATAAGATCGAAGAAATAATCAAAGGATGCTATCTTTTTTTTAGATATCCACAAGTGTTTGTACAACCTTACATGCACCTCGATCATTCTCACAAGACAACCGTCTAATCCTACTATATTTAGTTGTCAAGGAAATTTGCAGGATTTTAAATCCTAAGTAAATGGTCATCCCGACTTAAATCTATTTCCTCTAAGTCCTTTATTATTTTCTTGACCCTTTTTAACCACTTATTGAAGGAGACTATCTTATCATTTTCTTTTTTATTAGTTGTATGAGGATGGTACTCATGAAAAGGCCTTTTCCATTTTTTCTAAAACCAAAAAGATTCCCTTGCTTCAATTTCTCCAAAACTTCAATTCTAGCAAGATTAGTCAAACTTTGTCCTTTTCTGCCCCATTTGTATATTTAGAAAAATCGATTGGTTTCACATCCACACTTTTCTTTTTAATTTTATTTTCATCCTTCTACCCTTGTATAATTCTAATGCGACATTTATACTTTCTAATCTTCAAATATTTTTAATTAATTTCAAGTTTAATATAAAACTGAAAGAACCTAATTAAAGCTAAACACAGACTAACAAATCAACAGGCTATTTTTTGAATAACCTAACCAACCAATATCTATCACTCAAATCAACCAAACCAAGATTCGATGGATTCAGAGCTTCAAACTTTAGGGTTTTACTAAAAGTTCTATTATTAGTCCAATTCAAACTCCGATTTCTTGACAATTTGATATTTTTTTAATGTCAAACCAGATTGTCCAATGAAACCATACCATAAAAACAAAATTAAATCCACGAAATCAATAAAATAAATCCAAACTAATCAACGATTTTATATTCTATGAAACCAAATCAACGATTGTTTTTTTTTTAATTTCGATTACTATCCAACCTAAACATCAGAATTAGTGTAGTAACAAAACAAGTGAAGTAACAATAACGCAAAGTGTGAAGAAGAATGAACAGTGCTTACCAGTAAGAGAAACGAGCCGACCCTCACTTCAGTCCCGGAAAATGACGTCCTCGGCGATTTCCATCAATGGCGTCAAGGACTCCGGCGAGAACTTCCTGGCAAAGAAGAAAGAATAGCTCGAATTCGACTGCCTCAAAGTGTGTATGAGCGCCGGCGAGACTTCCTCCGGCGAGTACAAGCGAGGATGACCGTCCCAACATCCCGTCCAATTAACCCTAGTTAGCGTGTAGTGACTGCAACCTTCTGGATCCTCCATGGACAACAACGTCGGGAAGTAATGCTCTTCAGGGTAACACGGCTCCTCGCCCAAGCACGGCAGCTTGAACTTCCTCCATAGTTTTCTCTCTTTCACCACCAGCACCGCGTGATTTCGAGTCAGAATGAAGAACTGCGATCCGACTCTGAATTGCTCGAACGGCACTTCAGGAAGCATCGCGGTGTCTCCCCTGGCGGTGTATCGCTCGTATAGATTCGGCTCGTCGGAGAGGATTTCGATGTAGCTTTTGTAATTAGACTTCGAAGAAAAAGATCGGAGGGATGTGATGGAGTTTTTAAACAAGAAATTGTACATGAAATCAAACGAATGAATAGGAATACAGCGTTGAGAAACTAGGGCAAAGTAGAGGTTCAGAGGGTCGTCGATGACGGCGTGAGCGAGGAGTCTACGAGCGGCGGTGATGAGAGTCGGCGACGCTCGCTCAGTCTTCCTCGCCGGAATGAATCGGCCATCGAAAACGCCGCCGGGAGGGTTTAATTGGACGGATGGATCAGCGTGGATGTAGATATTGTAGCGCAATCCATGGCCGCGGAAGAACCGTTCCCATAAAGGGGCGAAAAAGAGATCGGAATTTGTGAGAAAAAGAAACGCAATCTTGGGTTTAGGATTTGAAGTGATACCTAACCGCGAAACGGAAGAAACACCGCCGCCGGCGCCGATGCCGATGCCGCCTCCATGGGAGGTATGAAAAGTGGCTCTGTGGAAGAGAGCAAGGTCCTGAAGGTCGCCGAAGAAGGAGAATTGGGATTGCTTGAGAGGGAAGACGAGGAGAAGGCCAAAAGAGAGAAGAATAGCAAATGGAAGAACAAATGGGGATGAAACCATGGCCAGAAAGAAACCCAAAACCAGAAACAGAGATCTGGGTTTGTTTGTTCTTCAGCAGTGAGAGTGGATGAGAGTGAGGGAGATGGAGGGGGAGGGATTTTTGTCACATGGGTGTGTTTGGGATGCGGGAAAATGAAGGAAAATGAGAGGGAAAGTGAGAGAAAAGGAGGGAAAATAAGAAGATAAAGATGAAGAGTGAAGAAGAAGTGAGAAGCAAGCAAGTAAGAAATGTGTAAAAGAGAGAGTGCAGCAAAGAGGGGATTTGATGGGGAAAAGGAAAATTGAGGTTTGGTGGAGAGGAAGTGGGGCTGAATTTTGTTGTCCATGAAATTCTATCTTCATTTTAAGTTACAAATCTAACCAATCAACTCACACCTTGTAATTGTGTTTTAATAATGTTTATATGAACTCTTTCAAAAATAATAATAATAATAAATAAATAATGCTCAATTGTCTCGATTATTTGAGACAATTGCCTTTACTACATTTTGTTGTAAGGTAACTTGTAAGATATTAAATTATAAATAGGTGGTTGCCATGACTCGAACTTATTCTCTCAAGGCCATTTATTATTTAGGGGCAATTACAAAAAAGGCAAAAAATTAATTATCAATTACACGCGTGCCTTTGATTTTTCGTTTTGCAAATAAATTTCAGCCCAACTCAATGTGAATTCGCAAAAAGTCCACAATACCCTCCCGTGTAATCTAGCGCCTTTGCAGTATCAAGTACATCAACAGTCTATCATTGATATACTACGGATATACTTTATATATCTAATATCAAGTATATCAGTGGTGGTATATCAATGAAATTAAAGTGATAATATTCAGTATATCAACAGTACATCAAAAATAACTAATACGAAGTATATCAAGAATATAATAGTGATTCATGCTTGGTATATCAGATATACCAAATATCAAATATATCCTATTGATATGCTTTACTTAGGTATATCAATGAAACAGAAACACTAATATTCAATATATGAACAGTATATCAAAAATAACTAATACGAAGTATATTAAGAGCATAATAGTGATGAATATAATAGTGATTCATGTTCGGTATATCATATATACCTAATATCAAGTATATCAGTGATATACTACTGATATATTTTATTTAGGTATATCAATGAAATGAAAATCCTAATATTCAGTATATCAAAGATAGCTAATACGAAGTATATCAATAGTATAATAGTGATTCATGCTCAGTATATTATATATACCTAATATTAAATATATACCTAATATTAAGTATATTAGTGATATACTACTAATATAGTTTATTTTAGGTATATATTTTTACTGATATACCTAACATTGATGTACCTAATAAGCAGGGTGTGAACTTATACATAAAGCATAATAAAAGAAAACATTATGAAACAAAAAACATAAAGTATATCATATATATTACTGATATACCAAATATAAAGTACATCAGATATAAAGTATATTAGATATACTACTGATATACCTATTGATACACCAATGAGGGTAAAATTGAAATAATGAGAAAAATGAAAATCAAATTTAAATTTTTTTGCTATATTTGCAAATCTGAAAAACCACTGCTAGATTTGTAAATATCCTAATAGTTTTTGCTACCCATTACAATTCCCTATCATTTATATGGATCTTTTTTACCATTTTCATACTTTAATTTTTGTGACCGTGAAAATTTAATTTAAACTTGAATAAGTTTTTCAATTTTTACGTTACTTTTCTTTGAAAATTTGTTAAAAGAATTCTCACAAGCATTGTTTTTTTGTGAATTTTTTTAGATTTATTCAATCAATTTTTCTGAATTGATTGACTTAATTGCATGTTTGACTTTGGTTGAAATTAGTAAGTTTGTAGAAGTTTTTACACTGGTTTTTGAACAAATGATGATAATTGCAACATTTTCAAAGTCTACATATATAATGTCATAAAAAAAAAACTTATATATAATTGCGTTGTAAAAACTAACCCTTTTTTTTCAGTATAGCAAATGTAAATGTGAATATTTAAATTTTCGAATTAAAGAAGAAAAAAAACACATATATAAATGAACGTTAATTCATTACTCTACTTTAAAGACGTAATAATAAGATAAAACATTTAGGCCATGTTTGGTTCGTGATCCGTTTTTATTTTTATGTTTTCAAAAACAAAAAATACAAGAAAAACGACGAAAATGCGTTTGGTACAATTATTTTCAAAAAATGTTTTCAAAAACAACTTCGAAAATGACCTATTTTCGGAAACGACAAATTGTTGTTTTCTTTGTTTTTAAAAATTATGAAAACAATAGATACATTCCTCATAAAATACGGTTTTCATCAAAACAACAAAATTGAATATTACAATTTATCTTTTTTCTTCAAAACTCATAAGTGTACCTCTATCCACAAAGTGGATCTATCATTAAATTTTTATTATAAAAATCACACAAAAATAAAGATCAACAAACCAAAGTTATTGAAAATATTTATAGATGAGTATACTATTGATTTAACTAGCACAATGTTGTATAAACATTAATCATTTTCGATAAATGATTTTTTTTCTCTCTTACTGGAAAAAAAATTATTTTCCTTTTTTTGGTTGGAAAAGTTTTATTCATTTTATAAATTTTACTGCTTGTATTTTAAGAAACCAAAAATCTTTTGAACTTCATCTCTCCTTCAGCTATTTTTGCTATCTCTACAATCTTCCTTTTCCTTTTTGACAACAATAAGTTCAAATTCACTATAGTAAGAAATAATTATATTAGTTTTTTCTTAAAGAATTAATTCTATGAAATGCATTAATCTTTTCCTACATTTTCAAATTTCAACCAAATACAGTTTTCGAATTTTTAATTCAAATTTAAAGTTTTTAAATTGGAACCAAACGTGTTTTCAGATATAATGAAAATAAGAAATTTGTTTTTGTTTTCGGATGAATTCTTTGTTTTCGAAAAATATTTCTGGACCACAAATCAAACGGGGCCTTACTTTTCTTTTTTATTTATAAACAGATGGAAAAAAAACTAAATCAAATTAAATATTCTTATTAGTGGAATTTGAACTTTCGAATAAAGAAAGTGGTGTCTTAACAACATTTAAACCATGGCCACGTTGACAAATCAAATTAAATCTTAAACTTTGAATTTTATCCACTTAAATCTTAATTGTATTACAATTACCAATAAGTCAATCGGCCATTAAACTACATACAATTAAACATCAAATTAAATATCTAAATTAAGCTAAAAAAATGTTTATACTCTACCATAAAATATTTGAATACACAAAACAAAGTAAAAATTAAAATTAAAAAAAAAAATTTAAACTCACACCACAATGTTCGGGTGGGGCTAAAAAACATCTAAAAAATTTCAATTGAACTCTGAGCTTGTTTCTATCTATTATTATCTAAAAATAGTTATTAATAACTAGACAAAATCAATAAATAACTCTGTGCGAAATTATAGATGATCTCCTTTAAAATCAAACAATTCCATCGAATTGAATATAATTGTGTGTGATAGCATCTACCGGGAATATCAATGGACTCGATTATTGAAATTGTTCAACATACCATTTTTTAGTTTAACTTGTAGAATCTCTCTCTTAGTTCAAGATCCCTCATACTACCTCGAATCAAAAGAATTAGTAGATCTATTCCGGCCAAAATAGGAATAGGCTAGAAGTATAAACCTATAATCTATAATATGATGATCAAGTCGATTCCATGATTATAAGTTCCTTCGATACCGGGCCAAACCAGAATAGGATTAAGCTATATACATTCTAATTATGAGAAAGAATCTCTATATGCGTAATTTAACAGTATCTCCATCTCTCAATCAAATGAAATGATCGAGAGATGGAGGAAAATAATTATTGAGAATAAAGTATCAAAACACCAAAAAAAAAGAACTACAAAAAATATATATATGCATTTGGATTTTTCTTATTTTATTGAATTTTTATTTCTTCTGTTGAATTGTTTTCTGGTGCTATTTTAATTTGGGATTGTGGAGTATTTTATAGAAAAATATGCACGTAACATCCCTCAGAGCAAAGTTTTTTTTTAAAAAAAAAAAAAATGGTAATGTTCCTTCTTTAGTTGAAAATTTAGTAGCGTTTTTTGATATTATGTTTGTTCATCGATTTAATTTATGATTGTGAGTTGGTTGTTGTTGGAAATTAGAGAGTTTATGATCCACCCTCCGCCGCCGTTATTCTTGTCTCTCCTCTCAATTTTTACGATCCACGTCTCCATTTCATCTCTCCCTTTCACCATCGATCACTGCTCTTCCACTTGCCGTCAAAGACGTCGCCGCCCTTCCCCGCGCCATCGCCGTCGTCCACACTGCATTGCAAGCTGAAATTTGTTCATAGGTTCGGTTCGGTTATTTGGGAGATTTTTTCTTTTTCATTCAAAATGTAAATGGAGGGGCAAAGGAAAAAGACAGTGTGAAGAGAATCAGCTTTTGTTCTGTGTTTTTTTGCTTTCTTCCAATCCCATATGGTGTTCTTCATGTTTTTTTTTTTTTTTTTTTTTTTTTTTTTTTTTTTTTTTGTTATTCATACTAGAATAATGGTTCCACATGGGTGTTGTGGGTAATTGTCAAAGAAAAAAACTTTGTGGAGCCTGGTGCTGCCCACTTTTCAACCACACAAAACCAATTTTTGGTGTGTGTGTTTTTCTTTTAGAAAATCCTTTGGTTCTAAGGTAAGCAGCACCACATTTGGGTGCAGCTAGTTGTGCCCATTGTCAAAAATACATTGGATTAGAAAAAGAAAAAAACTTGGATGCAGCCTAAACTGCACCCTGGTGCTGCCCACTTTTCAACCACACAAAACCAATTTTTGATGTGTGTGTGTTTTTTTTTAGAAAATCCTTTGGTTCTAAGGTAAGCAGCACCACATTTGGGTGGAGCTAGTTGTGCCCATTGTCAAAAATACATTGGATTAGAAAAAGAAAAAAACTTGGATGCAGCCTAAACTGCACCCTGGTGCTGCCCACTTTTCAACCACACAAAACCAATTTTTGATGTGTGTGTGTTTTTTTTTAGAAAATCCTTTGGTTCTAAGGTAAGCAGCACCACATTTGGGTGCAGCCCCCAAGCTGCACCTAAGTTGTGCCCATTGTCAAAAATACATTGGATTAGAAAAAGGAAAAAAAAACTTGGATGCAGTCTAGACTGCACCCAAGTATGGTGCTGCCCACTTTTCAATCACATAAAACCAATTTTTGGTTTGTTTTTTTTTTCTTTTATATTATACTAATATCCCTTTAATTGTATACATAGAATGTCAGCTACATTATAAGTAATCAATATATTTTATTTATGGGTTATTATTATTCTTATTCTTATTCATAGCTTTGATTTTGTTCTATTCAATTTTGCCTCGAGGTCGAAACACCAGAAGAATCCACTCGTCAAAAGGTAATAACCAGTAGCTAATTCCAAACAAAAAGTTGAGGTAAAATTTTGATTTCTTCTATTGAATTGTCTTCCGGTGCTATGGTCGTTTTGAAATCATGTTTGTTCATCTGCTTAATTTAGGTTTGTGAGTCGGTTGTTGCTGGAAATTAGATAGTTTATGATACAAATAAAGAGTGTAAAGTATTTTATAAGAAAAATATGCATGTAACATCCCTATCTAAAAAGTCGGATGGGTAGAGTTGGTATCAGACCAAAGTTAAAAGGAAAATCAAACCAGCAATGAAACTTCTAGATTGATATGAAACTTTTAAAGTTTAAAAATAGCTTTCATGAACCACATGAAACAAAGAAAAGCAAGGTCCATTCATCAAGAGAATTGGTATTATTTGGAAGTTTAATTAAGAAAAATTAGTAGCTTAAGACGATTTTTTAGTCACCAAGATATCTCAAGGCTGCTGTAATTGCAAAAACATCAAAAGATAAAGTGATAAAATTTCACAGCAAAAGAAAGATAACATTCAATGCCTAAACACCAAACCAATCGTAGGCACACAACAGTGAGAAACATCAAAATAACATCCAAAATCGCATCTAGAATTGAAGAACACTTAGAACTCCAAAATCTCTTTAAACTTATACAGATCCATTTATGTGATTCCTGCAGATTGCACAATTATCGACAACAATATCTGCACAAGTAAATTACAAATTACATTGCAAGACTTGTGGGTAGTTGGATGGGTTATTTTAACCTTCGTTTGGCCCACGGGTATGAACAGCCCATCAAATTTTGTTTAACAAAACACGGACTTCAACAGTGTTTACTGTTAAAGTCTGCACGCTATCCAACCAACCTCGTGTACACCTCTTCGACTTACGTGCTTCTCTATTCAAGATGCTCTCTCTTCTCTCTCAGGTTCGTCTCACGTACCTTCTTTCATCTTCTCCGACTCTACTCCGTTCATCTTCTCCTCCTCTTCTTCGATTGTTCTTCCGTTTAGGTTGACAGTTGTCGTGGGTCACCGAACATTGTCTTCGATTTGTCTTCCATTAGCGTTTTTTTCTATTTCAGAATCGAAAACTCTAACTCCAAAATACTGAATCTGTGACCCACGGTAGATCTAAATGCCCTAAACTTACTTCCATCACTGAATCTATGAAACTATTATTGGCTGTTGGGGCACTGAGTGGGTTATAATAGTTTGTGTAATTATATAATATTGTTTAAAATGCGTAGTCTAAGGTTATAATAGTCTGTGATTGAAGTGCAGAGTACTCCACAGGTTATTATAACTCACGTCCCAAACACTCCCTTAGAAGAATCAGGGCGATTTTGCCAGGAGATGAGAGAAAAATCAAAACCAAATTTCAAAAGAACAGGATGATTTTTAAAAAAGAGAAGAATGAAAAACCGAAACCTAATCAATGGTGACGATTGGTGAGCACGAACTCGACTCCCGATTGCTTCAATTCGATGCATTCTGAAAAAATCAAACCTAACCCCCCATTCGATTTCATAAGAAACGAATGTTTTTGCAAAGAAAGAAAAAATCAAAACCCTGATCGATTTCAAAAAAAATTGGAAGTTGTTGCAAAGAGAGAAGAGGAAAAAACCAAAACCCTAACCGATCTCAAGAAGAAACTGGGTGATTTTGCAAAGAGTAAGAGAAAAATCACAACTCAATTTCAGAAGAATCTGTTTGTTTTTGCAAAATATAGCCGTTTGACCTGCGTGAAGAATAAGCTACTAATTTAAAATTAAACCAGAATGGGCTGGACCTAATTAATGTGGAAGTGGGCCGACGAAATACCCCATTAAAGAAAGTTAGAGGGCCTACAAAAGCCCAATACAGAGTTTTAGTTGATAATCCAAATAGAACAAAAGTAAAATAAAAAAAAAATTATTATTATATATGTGTAGGGATGTCCATTTTCCTCGGGACCTGCCCTTAATGGGGTGGGGAATGCCCGCTTACGAGGAAAATGGGGAGGGTGCGGGGGTAAAATTTTCCCCATTAGTTAACAGGACGGGGACGTACGTACATACATACATACACGTACGTCTGTAGTAAACCAAAAATCTAAATTTTTATTAAATATTATTTTATTTTTTTAAGGAAATTTAAAAAAATTGTAAAATTGAATTTTGTGTCTAATAAGACAATAAATTTTTCATTTTGTGTTCAATAGATTTGTGAATTTTAAAAAATGTCGAATCGGTGAATGACCTATTAGACACATAATTGAAAACTCAAAGACTTATTAGACAAAAAAATTAGTTTTTAAAATCTAGGGATCTATTATACCAAAAAAAAAAAAAAAATTTGAAAGTTTAATTACTTATTGGATACTTTTTAAATTTCAAAGATTTATTTGATGTAAACTTGAAAGTTTATGACTAAACTTGTAGGTTAACACAAATACATTATTTGATTTTCCAAATTAACTGTTCATATATTATGATTCTAAAGAAAGTTCCATATATAATTAATAAAAATTTTAAAACACTTTCGAAAAAAATGTTAAAGTCTTAATTAATAAATAAAAATATATTTATTTCATAAATTAAAAAATAATAATAGTAATATGTAGACTTAGGCTGTAAGCCTGTAAAATGAAAGGAGAAAAAATAATTGGTAAGAGGTCACCAGTTTTCGGCAAATTATGACCGTTATTCAAACCATTCCAGCGTCCAGTAATCTCTGCAATGAGTGCATCATCGACCACACATTTCTCCACGTGTCGTACTCCACAGCCATTCGATCTTCCATTGACCCGTTCTTCAACTCGAATCCACGTGGCACTCTTTCATAGGCCATTTCCACTAGGTTATAATGGGAGCGGCAACACAGGATTACAATTTCCCTCTCCACCATCTTTGAAATCGCAGAAAAAGAACTTTCTAGCCGTTTGAACTCCATTGCCAACCTTTTTCACTCTCTCTCTCACAAATCCACTGCAAAATTCTCAATAGAAAATCCAACAATCTCGAGCTTTGAATAACCTTCTCGGCCAAATCAGAGACAAAAATGAATGGAGTCAAAGGAAAATTCCTGAAGAAGCTCAAATCGATCAAGCCTCCGATCGCCTATCTCAAGCAAGATCGAATTCTTCAGGCCATTGCTCCAGATGGGTACTCCGATTTCTTCACCAGAAATGAAAATCTCAAAGCCAATGTTCAGAATAAGATCGACAAAATTGAGTCAAATTCGCCGAAGAAAAACAGAGTTGGTGTTGAAGATGAAGAAACAGAAACAGAGGAGTCTGGTTTGGAGATTGATGATAAAGAGAACATTGAGCCGTCGGGTAAGTCGAATGGATTTTTTGAATACAGAAATGAGTTTGGGCATTCTCTGTGTTTAAGAGCTCAAAATTGTTCATCGGAATCGAAAAGAGAAACCCCATTGTCGGAAATTGACATCTCGTCTTTCCGGCCGCCGGACATGAACTCCGGCAGCCTCTTTGACCCAAATTTGCTTGAGGTTTTTCAACAAGCAGTGAGGGCACATATGAAAATAAGAGAACCAGAGATCAAATGCAGAATCGAATTTGAAGAGCAGGACGAAAAAGAAGAAGAAGAACAGAGTAATCTGTTTTGCTTTGAAGGAAAATGTCCACCCGGGGGATCAGACTCTGTAATTTTCTACACAACAACTATAAGAGGAATAAGGAAAACGTTTGAGGATTGCAATAGCATTAGATTTCTATTAGAAACATTCAGAGTGAAATTCTACGAGCGTGACGTTTCGATGCATACCGAGTTCAAGGAAGAGCTATGGAGAGTTTTAGGTTCAAAAGAAGGATTACCTCCAAAGTTATTCATCAGAGGGAGGTACATTGGCGGAGCAGAGGAGGTTTTGGGGCTGCACGAGCAGGGGAAGCTCCGGCCGCTGTTCGATGGGGTTCCGATCGATCGTTTTGCCGGAACCCCGTGTGAGGGGTGTGGCGGAGTTCGATTTGTGCTATGTTTCAATTGCAATGGGAGTCACAGAGTTGTTGACGAGAGTGATGAACAGAGGAAATGCCCAGAGTGTAATGAGAATGGACTGATTCTTTGTCCATATTGCTGCTAAAACTATGGATTTGTTGACTCTTTGATTATGTAAATTGGGTTTTGATTGCCCCATATTCATTTGTGTAAGATTCTTTCATACAGAACAAGTTCAAGTTCAAGAAGATTTTTGAGGGGTTTTCCACATTCTTTTTGCTGGATTTAGATGTGTATTTAATGTAACATTCTTTGCTTAGATTTGTCTCCCCCTTATTTATAAATAAATTTTGGGTTTTTTTTGAAATAAATTTTTGTTTCGAAACCATACAAATTTGTGTTAAGTAATTAATGTGCATAAAAAGATTGATTTTACAAGCCAGTCAAACATATTTTTTCTAAAACAGTATTTTTCATTTAAAAAAATTAAAACAGTTCTAATACATTTAAAAAAAAAAGACTAAATTATATAAAAAAAAATATCCCTAAACTTTGTACTTTATTCCAAAAATACTCATGAACTTTCAAAAGTTTCATTAATTTTCTTAAACTTTAAAAAAAAGTTCAAAAATACATTTACCACTAGTTTTGGATGGAAACTATCGGTACTTCGTTTCAAAAATACCTATGAACCTTCAAAAGTTTCATTAATACCCATAAACTTTCAAAAGTTGTATGAATACCCTTAATCTTTAAAAAAAATGTTAAAAAATGCTTTTACCATTAGTATATGGACGAAAAACATTTATCTCCACTTCATTACTTCAATCTATGACCTAACACTTCTCTATTTTTTCTCTTTTTTCCCTTTATTTTTTAATATCCTATTGACTCTCTTCTCCCATTTTTAAATCTCTAAAACTTCCCCCTTCAATCAAAATATATAGACTATAGCAAGAAGAAAAGAGAATAATAGAGAAGTGTTAGGCCATAGATTGAAGCATGGTCATAATTTTGAGGACATCTAGTGGAAGGGAAAAAAAAGAAAATACATGCATTACCAAAATTGTAGCGGATGAAGATTTTATTAATCTTTTTTGCATTTCAAATTAGTTTATTTATTGTGGTCAGTTAAGAAGGCTCCCCAAATGAGAGTATATATATAAGAAAAAAAATGAGGGTATCTATATGAGTTATTTTCAAATTGATTCTTTTCCAACTCAAAATAACTTTAAAGACATTGACTATTTGAGTGTTGAAATTTCTTATATTTATGTTTGGACATGCTTAGAAATGAGATAGAGTTCCCTTTGTTTATTTAAAGTTCTAATATTTAAGAAGATAGAAGAAATATGGGAAGTTTTAGAGATTGAAAAATGGAAGAAGAGAGTAACGAGGTATTGAAAAAGAAAGGAAAAAAAAAAGAGAAAAAATAGAAAAGTGTTAAACCATAGATTGAAACAAATTAGGAGAGAGGAAATAGAAGATGAAAGTAATGAGATGTAGATAAACGGTTTTTGTCCATATACTAATGATAATAATGTTTTTTAACTTTTTTTTTAACGGTTAACGATATTAATGCAACTTGTAAAAATTCAAAGGTATTTTTGAAACAAAGTACTAATAGCTTTCATCCAAAACTAATGGTAAGTGTATTTTTGAATTTTTTTTAAAGTTTAATGGTATTAATGAAACTTTTAAAAGTTCAGAAGTACTTTTGAAACAAAGTATAAAGTTTAGAGGTACTGTCTATAATTTAGCCTAAAAAAAATTCCAATTGAACTAAGTGCAGTTCTCCTAATAGATTCTTGATATATATAGTTCTTTACAAACTTGAAAGTCGAAATTTAAAAAATTGGATTTTTCTTACATAGCAAAAATCATATTCCAATAAATGATATCTGGTTCAAAAGGCTTGAATTTCGTGTCAATTTTGTTGTGTTATTTATTTATTTATTTTTATACAAATATTTTTATTTTTTTGAGTACAGTGTTGTGTTAACTATTAGGAAATACTGTTTTGTTTTTAAATAAATTAGAGAATGTCCCACATTTCAAACTATTTTTCATAAAATACAATATTACCTAAAAATAAAAAAGTTCACCAATTTTTGTACAAAAATCATATCATAAAACTGAACAGCAATTATAAAGCAATCATAATTTAATATTTGATATCAGTTATAATGCCTCTTCTTCATTCACATTAAAAGCTCCTAGGTGCCTAAGATTTCAATTGTGTATACATCTTGTAATGAACCCATAAAATGAACTTTCAGGGTGACTTAAAATCTTCATCTCTTTCAAAGTTATTTTCTCAAATTGATTGTCGTTTTTAAAACGGTTTTGAGAAGCAAATTTAGTAGGAAAATATGGATAAAAATGTGAAGATGAACATTTTGGTGACAGTACTTATGGTGTTGTTGATTACCATTGAACAAGCCGCGGCAACAGATGAAGCTCCTTCGGTTTCACCTCCTCCCTACATTTCATTTGATGAGAAAAAAGGTATTCATTCAAGAAACTGAATCTTAAGACTCTGCGGAAAGGAAAGGCCATAGAAAGTGAGCAGGATTTAAAGATTTTTTTTAACAAGAATTTAAAGATATTATTGTGTATTTGATATATAAAACAATAAATAAAGAATTGTGTGAGATGAGGTTGTTCTAATTTCTTTGAATCTGAAACTTTCATTTGAAACCCCATCTAGAAACAAACGAAAAAAATAAAAAATGGTGATCAGAAAATGATGCTCAAGTTTCAATAGCTGCATAAAGAAGTTGAATTCAAGAAGCAATAATTTGTCAAGTTTGGTAATAAGAGAAGAATTTCAAACGAATTTTTTAAACTCAAAAAAGTTATACAATGTCCTTTTCTAGAAACATATCAAATCTACACAAGATTTCAATAATAATTGATTATACAACCCCCCCCCCCCCCCCCCCCCAAAAAAAAAAAAAAAGAAAAAAAGAAACAGAGTCCACAAAAGCTGCAATATATAATAATTGATTGATTGAATTCAATGTTAATCACCTTTGGGAAACAAAAGCCATGGCTTAACAAGGAGAAACAGATCATAACATAGGGGCTTACAAAATTGTATAATTATAATGAACTTGACCATTTACCTGATAGGCTGATACACCTAACTGATTATGAGGATTGAACCCTGAACTGCACGAAATCTAGCATTTGGACTAACATTTTTCCTATCCAAATCATTAACTATCGATTCTCTTTAGTGTTCTTCTGCTCGTTGATGAAAGAGCCAACTGATCTGAACCATCGCATAAGAGTCCGATGTTCTTTCACATAAAGCCATGCTTGAAGAAATGGAAAGAGAGACTCATTTACACCTCGCTCTTCTATATAATTGTGAAACACGTCTCGCATCTTCTCATCTAGATCCCTGTCATCCAGAGAAAAAAAGGTGTAGGTTGTCATATGACATGTTTTGCCATCAACAGTAATTTGGTAAAGATTGTCATCATTGGAGATCATAAAGGCAGAAAACATCACAATCCCACTTGGTTCATAGAAACTGGCATATATGTTATCATCATGACCTTAGGACACCATATCTAGGCCAATTATGATGAACAAACAATTCCAAATACAATTATTTAATAAGAGATGCCTTTCACAATATAAAATAAAAGGATAGTAGAACTGGGCCATACCAGAACACTAGCCAAATCAACTAAGAGAGCCACAAAAAGAATTACAACTAAAGGGAACAAACTTATGAAAATCTGCAAATTTGCTTTAATCTATGATGTTAGGGTGCCAGATGCAAGTATCTCAAGTGAGTGAATGAATAACATGATATAAGGGATTCAATCAACTGCAAGTGAAGAAATTAAATCAGTAATGAGAGTGAAAAAGCCCAAAACTGAGTTTGTAACCAAAGAAGAGAAATCAGTGGCTGCAAGTGAACGAACAAAATCAATAGCTGCGAATGAAGAATTCAAAGTGCAGACTCAAATGATAAGCTCTTTAGCCAATCAATTATGAGTACTTGAGAAAAATTAACTGAAATTTCCAGCAACCCAAAATAATTCATAACCAAATGGGCTGGCTTGTTCAGTTTAAGTTACAAGTTATTTGACAGCATATTGTAGGCAGCAACAAAACCTGAACTCATGATCTTCAATTAGATCACAATTCATACCTTCTTATTCCTTTGATCACTAGATCAAGATAAAATGGTTGAGTTTTTGTTAGTTTAGTTGATAACACTAAAAATTTAGACACAATATCAAATTACTCGCTATGCTCAAACTACTTGCTTAGTATGTCCACTACCGCCTAAAACATTCAAGCAAACTCCAAGAAAATAGATGCTAACTTCCTCCAACAAAGTATCCTAAAGTAGTACAGCCAAAGAAGCCATGGAAATTAAATAAAACTGTTCTAAAACTCTCCATATAAAAGACATTAAACTTACTCGAACACGGGACCATTATAACCCGATGGAACAACGAGGAATCCCGAGGATTCGGCTTTCGGTCTCATCGAAACGGAATGAATACCTAATGCATCAGGATACAACCCACAAAGAAAATGTAAATTATCCTTCTGCTCCGGCTTCGATACAGTCACGTGAAGGAACAACTGGTTAATTTCATCGTCTCCGTCGTCTCCACCGCCTCCCGGAACGATATTGGCCAATCGCATAACTGAAATGTTAACCTCTTCCTTCCCGTAGTTCCTTGTAAGCACCGGTCCATTGCCGTCTAGTGCGCCTTGGATGATAGAAAAAGGAGAGGGAGGGCTCACTTTCTGCGATAAAAACAAGTAGCCAAGTAAGATGAAGAAACGATCTTCGTCTACCTTAAAACCATAATTCTAGGGTTTCGCGATTGAAAACAGAGAACATAGCGATAAAAATCATACCGGAGGAGGCGTCATTCTGGAGATCTCGAGATAGTGTTCTTTAAGGGAGCGGAGGAGCAAAGAGTTGACGGCGGAGGAGACGGACGAAGAATGGCGGCAAGTGGTTATCAGAGACGGCCGGCGGCGACTACGCAGAGCCACCACAGTGACGGCCAACACTTTCTTCAACATTTCTTCTTATTGTTGTAAATTGTTGTGTTGAGAGTCTTGACACTCGTCGACGTGGTTTTAAACCTGAATGTACCGGTCCGACCGGTGGCGGTTCGAGATGGTCCAGAGATGGAGACTTGGTCAATGAGTCTCCGGATCGGCTGGGGAAAATAAAAATATATTTCGGTATGTTGGATTTATTTCGAAAATGTAGACTCCATTTATTTTTATTTTTTTTAAATTGTGTGGTAATTTCTTTTCACGTAAAATTACAGAATACTTATGCTTTTTTTCTTTTTGTTTTTTTTTTATCATTTTTTGTTTGCCCCAATTTTTTTTTGGTTTTACTATTTTCTAACAAATATTTTTTTAATAGTTTTTCTTAAAAACAAAAAATAACACGTGTTTGATAACTATTTTTATTTTGTCATTTGAATTCTTTTAAAATAAACTATTTTTGTTTTCTGTTTTTAAAAATATACAAAAAAGAGAAATTTTAGAGGAAAAATGAAAAGTCGTGAAGAGAGAAAAATAGTAATGAGGAAAAGATTAATTATAGAAAGGAATTTTAGAAAGGGAAAAGTAAATGATATATTTGAGAGTAAGAAGCTAAAGAGCGACATTGAATCTAAAGGTGAGATTTTGAAAAACAAAAAGATACTTTTAAAACATAATTTTTTAATTAAGAAATTCATTTACAATTTCAAAAACTAAAAATTGAATGGATGAGCCAATCTGAGCATAGTCAATAGATCGACCACCCACACCAAATTACATAATTGTTCAACTCCAAAAAAATAAAAAATGAATAGATGTACTTTCTATTTTTCTTTGTATTGCAATCTCAAAAAATATCTAAATAAGAATCAACTCCTCATTAAGAGAAAAATGACCCACATTAAGAATTTGATTTGATAATTAAGAGAGATTTTCCCTTTTTTCAAAAAAAAACAAATAGCAGCCAAATTTTTTAAAAGAAATTATTGAAATGAGAAAAATGAAAAACAGTATTCAACAAATGTCTCCCTATATATATACATATAGATATACTTTGTAGCAATATAAAGCAAGCAAAAAAGTGAAAAATCCAACTTTCTAACATGCCAAAGTGAGCTCAGCAGTACATTCAACTAAGAACTAAGAGGTCATCGAATTCTCTACCCAAATGTTAACTAAAAAAAATCTAAGACGAATAACGGTGACAAAAAAAAAAGGGTCGTCACAAAAATATTGAATCCTTCGAACAGTTAAAAAGAGTGCAAAATGCACCATGTCCATTTACAGAAACATATCAAAATCAAAGAACTTACAGATGGTTGATCAAATAGAGAAGCATTTTGCAGTGCTCAAGACAAAAACCAATAATAATTTCCAACAAAGTCACGTTTGATTGCATTCAATATTGTTCACGTTTGGGAAACAAAGTCATGGCTTAAACAAAGAAAAAAATAATTGTCACAGAGACTTGCAAAATTATATTATTACAAAGAACTCAGACTGTTTACCTCATACAATGAACCAATTATGGAGATGGAACCCTGAATTAGCATTTGGGACTATAATTAGATTCTCTTTATTTTTCTTGTGCTGATTGATGAATGAGCAGCCAACCAATCTCGAACAATGGCACATCTCGTCTATATATTTGTGAAGCACATCTTGCATCTTCTCATCTAGTTCTCTGTCACCAAGAGACAATAGATGTAAGCTTTTTAAGACATGTTCTAGCATAAATTTGAGTTCAACGACATGTGAGATGAGGAAATTCGAACATTTGACCTCTTGATCGAAGATATATGCTTTAACCAATTGAATTATGCTCAAATTAATGATAATTAGTATTTGCCGTATGTGGGAGTACGCTAACAATGTTATCCACTCTCATTATATCTATTCCGTTTATGTGGGGGCCGTGAGCATTGTTGAAGCAGGAAGAATCGATATTTGAATGTATTGCTATTAAAAGTATCCTTGTGACTTACAGAAAGATGAAAAGCTTATAAACTTTGAAAAGTCAATGTTTATAGTTGGCAAAGGTATCAGTAGAGATGGAGGGGATAATACAGAGAATCTAAGGGGGCGTTTTGGATGGTTTTGGAATCCAAACTCAAAAAGTTGTTTGGGCCACTGTGTTCAAAACCCAATGAATTTGAAACACAGCCCCATGGTTTTAAACAATGCACTCCAAATACTGTTTTCTAATTTTCTGACTTTAGAACACGCACCACTGTTTTATGATTTTCAAGGTTTCAAACCCCCCAGAACAAACCCCCTCCCTAGAGTTTCGATTTCAAGGGTTCTTATTCCAAAACAGTGCTCCAAACGCCCCCTAAAAGTTTTTTTTTTTATATCCGTGAACATCCATGCCAGCTTACGCACACCGTGAGAACGAACTATTCGCCTAACAATTTCTGTGATCTATTTGTGCCCCGTTTGATGGGATTCTAATGGAAACACAAGATTACCTAGAAAAGCTATAAATTTTTTGTGTATTTACAAACTAGGGAGATGGTTTTGAAAGATTTACGTACTTTAAACCAAACAATGTTAGCAAAAAGAGGTTGGCAACCATCATGAGGGCAGACACTTAAATAGTTGATCAAAAGCAGTTTTATAGAGGATGAGGCAAATAGAATTTTAAACCTACACAAAGTCTAAACTTCTTCAAAGAAATTATTGAAATGAGAAAATTGGAAAACATTATTCAACAAATGCCTCCATAAATAGATGTACTGTAACGTGAAACATATAAAGCAACTAATTATGGCCATGATCATCAAGAAAAGAAATATATGCAGAATAAAGTAAAAATACAACTTTCTAAGGTAAGGTAACCAGAAAAGGATGCTCAAGTTTCAACCGTTTCTGCATAAAGAAAACTGAATACAGAAAGCAATATTTTGTAAAGTTTGGTAATGAGAGAATTCACAAAGAAGGTTGGCACAAAATATTGAATTTTTTAAACATTTAAAAAGCATACTATGTCCATTTTTTTTTATAAGAATACTATGTCCATTTATAGAAACATATCAAAATCAAAAACTTACTTATTGTTGCCAAAACAACACAAATGCACCTAATCCATTGAAAGGAACGGGGATCAGATCAATAAACATATGACATGGTCCTTACTAAAGAAGTGTTTTATAGTACTCAAAACAGAACAAAAAATAATTTGCGACAGAATCCACAAAAATGAAATTGCAATCTATAGTAATGGGTCAATTGAACTTGATATTAATCATGCTTACAAAAATGTATACTTTAAAATGGACTCGACCATTTACCTGATACACCGAACCAATTATGGAAATGGAACCCTGAAATTAGCATCTGAACTAGCCATGCTTGAATAAATGCAAAGCATATTTCACATCTTTCCATCTAGATCTTTGTCATCTAGAGAAAAGAAGTGTAAGTTTCGACATGTTTTGCATAAATCTAACATAAATATCTAGATTCATAAATCTATAGTGTAAGAAAATCTAACATCATAAATTCATAACCATTAGACACCATCATATTGCATAAATATCTAGGCCAATTAAGATGAACAGACATCTCCAGATAAATTTTAAATAAGAGACTACAATAAAAAAAAATGTAAAATTAAAAGGCCATACAGAAACACAAGCCAAAGCAACCAAAAGGCCGAACAAAGGATGTCATGAAATAGTGAATTCTTTGAGCACTTAAAAGAGTGTGCACTAAGTCCATTAGAGAAACATATCAAGTCCTCAATGAACAAGTGTTTCGTGGTGCTCCAAACAAAACCAAAAACATGTTGCAAAAGAGAACACAAAAATGGAAATTTTATATGAAGTAATTAATTGATTGAGTTTCAGCATTAAGCATACTAAGAGAACAAAAATCATGGCTTAACCAGGAAAAGAAATTATCACGCAAGGACTTACAAAACTATATAATTAAAATGAACTTGACCATTTAACCGATACACCTAACCAATTACGGAGATAAAACCCTGAATTAACATTTGTTTCCTACCCAGTGCATCACTAAGCATCAATTCTCTTTAGCATTCTTGTGCTCATTTATGAATACTGATGCGAACCACCATAAGATTTCGACGTTCATTCACATACATAAAGTCATGCCTGAAGAAGTGGAAAGAGAGATTCATTTACACCTCGCTCGTCTTTATAGTTGTAAAGCATATCTCACATCTTTTCATCTAGATCTAGACAAAGAAGTATAAATACCTCATAAATGTTTTGAAATTAATAGTAAATTGGCAAAGATTTTCAGCATATTGAAATGATAAAGCAAAAAACATCACTATATCATAGGCGATAGGCAAAAAAAACCAAAGGTAAAAACGCGCATACTTTACATGCTATAAAAAGATAAATTAACATCATGACCATGACCACAAGACACCATCATATTGCACAGAAAATCTATACCGATTATGATGAACAAACATCTCCTAAATCCTAATATAGTTTTCTAATATGATAAAGAATTCTTTAAAAAAAAAAATGTAAAACTAAAAATTGGGACATACAAAAACACAGGCCATCCCATTGCCAAAAAAGAGTACTAATTTCATGTCATGTGAATGTAAATGCAAACAAAAGCCAGAGCATATCCATACACAGGTTCTAATGAAAACATAAAGGAAAGGTACTACATAAAATTCATGTCATGTAAATTTAATTTAATAAAAATGCTCTCATGATCATGGAAATAAATAACTAATCAGAAAGAAGAGATCGAATTCTTTTTTATTTTAAAAAATAATGGGGATGAAAAAGGGGAGAGAGAATACGTATTGAATGAAATGTTATCAAATAGTCCAACGAACAGATTTCCTTCTAGGGTTTGGCGAGGATTCAACTTTTGACAACAGAATGAATACCGGCTATAGCAGGCCTTTGATGATAGAAAACGATGATGAAGGGCTCATATTCTGCAAACCACTCAAACAAAAAGGTAAAAACAATTAACCGATTAACATGAACAAACGATCTTCGTCTACCATTAAACCCTAATTCTAGGGTTTGGCGGTCGAAACAAGACAACTGTGCACAAAGAGAGGTAGAAATTTTCTTCAAAATTTTTCAATCGGCGACAGTGGCGAACAGACTTTCTTCGAATCTTCAACATTTTTCCAATCGTAGAACAGACTTCCTTCGACATTTTCAGGATCGGCGAACAGACTTCCAGACTTCCAGAATTCCTTCAACATTTTCCGATCGGCGAACAGACTTCCTTCGACATTTTCTCATGATGATTGTGTTTGGAGTTGAGAGTGAAGAAGCACTACTGTCTCTTGGCCGTAGTTTTATAGTTGAGTTTAGCGGTCCAACCGGCAATTGACTTGGTCAATGGGTCTTCAGACCGGATACTTGGTCAAAGCGTTCTCAGACCGGCAGAGGGAAAAAAGCACGAGTATATTATTAGCATTTTGAATTTCTTTTTCGAAATAAAGACACCCTTAAAATAATATTAGTGATAAGCTAAATAATAGTAATTAATTTTCACGTTAGTCCTTAAATAAAATCAATTCACAAGTAGAAAATGAGTGCAATATTTATCCATGTAATGTTAAAGTCTATTATCATCATATAGTTGTGCATTAAGACATCTTTGTCTTCTTTAAAGAGGAGGGCCATGAATTTGAAATCTCATTCTATGTTTGTGCATAAATTATTCGATAAGACTGTCTCTTTAAAATTGTTGAATTTAAATCTTAAAATTTATCTGCCCCTAATAACTATTGGATACAAAAATAAGGTACTTTTATAATCTCTCTCATATTTTCAACGATGCAAAATTACCAGCCTCATTGTAAGGCCCTCCTCGAATTATTTCTCGTGTTTGTGATATAATATTCTAAAAATATAATATCAAACTTCACATAAAGTTCAGGTTTGACAACTTCTTTATTATGTTTTACTTTAATAAAAGATGCTCTTGGTAATTATAGAATTATAGAAAATAAAATAAAGCCACTAAAATTGTTAAGTTGTATTAATTTTTCTACAAACTTTTAATCCCATCAAATTGCACAGCAATCTTAACCTTAAATATGAAAAAATGTTGCAATTTTTACCCTCACATAAATTTTCATTTAAACATTCATTAAAAAAAGTGTTCTCATATATTTTAAATGAATTAAAAACATATTGGTACAAAATTAATAAGATTTTTAAAAAATGTCTTCAAAGCTAAATTTGAGTGTTGATAAAGTTATTCAATGATTAATTTGTACATTGATCAAACTTAAAATTGTGCAAAACTTGCTATTATTAAAATGAATGAGTTTACGGATTGTTTTTTGGTAACTGAACGGAAGTTAAATATAGAACCCAATTTGATGAAATTGAAAGTTTGTGGTATAAATTAATACATCATTTCATAACAAGTTTAGAAGTAAAAATTAAAATTTTCCCAAAAATAAAGAATAAGCAAAAAGATATTGTAAAACCATCAAACAAGAACTAAAATTTACATGGCAAAGTGAACAACTACTCCTTCCTTTGAAATCAAAAATTCAAATCTCCATACCTCACACTAAAAAAAACTAAAATTCACACCCCTGTTACAATTCTCCAATAAAACTACCGTAAACATAAATATATTCTTAATAAAATAATGATTAATGCTTCTTAATAAATATTTGAAAAATAATAAATCCCATTATTACCAAGCATATAACATTATTATTTTTTTAATACAAAATGTTCCAGCATCCTAATATACTTTGGATACCGCAAGTTTCCTACAAATACATTTATACAAATGTTAAATTTCATAACTTTGAATCTAACATAATTGCCATTACTAGTTAAAAAATATTACAAACCATTGAATATTTGATCCAACTCTAATTAAAAAGAAAACTCATAGAAGAAAGATAGCTTCATAAATAATGTAAAAACCACACATAAAATAATGCATATGAACCTAAACAGAGGAACAAAGGAACAAGATTAAAAAAGAAAGAAAGGGAAAGAAGAATAATGAGGAGAGCAACAAATGATGCTTCCTTGGACAACAGCATATATTTTCTTTATCTTATGTTACAAATAACAAACTACAGGAAAACTGAGTCCATAGCACAGAGATGATGTTACCTGAAACATTTGACAGACTACCACTTTACTACAGTACACAGAATGTTCTTCCAACTTTGCTAAGCTAGTACCAAATTTGTGAACTTATGCTCCCAACGAAACCACGAAAAATTTTGCAGACCGAAGCATTCGCTAAATGAGAACACACGACCAACAATCCTTGGCCTCCACGCTTCATCATATTATGTCGAAATCAAACAATCCAGGTGACAAATGATACACTGCTCCCTCCACGCCTCCTCTTTCCAGTCATCGTTGTGACGGAGATGGTAATATAAACTTTTCCTAGATGAAAAATAACTGGGATATTGAAACATGAAAAAAACAGAATGATACCTTCTATCTCGATTGCTCCTACTTCTTTCGTGATTTTCTTTTAACTTTCACACATTTTCGCTTCGCTTTGCCGCCGCCACCAGCACCCAATAAGAAGCTCTCTCCCGCACTGGCATTGAAGTCTAAGCTACCTACCATAAGCCTGAAATGGAGAGGAATTTTGTCGGGTACATTTTGCTGCCTACCAAAGTGGAAAGGACTTGCTGCTAGCGGAGGAGGGGCTGCTGAACCAAACCCAAACCCGGATGATGGGCCAGCACTTGATGAGAAGCTCCCTCCCGCACTGGCATTGAAATCTAAGCTACCAGAAGGCTGAAATGGAGAGGGATTTTGTGGGTTAGGTACATTTTGCTGCCTACCAAAGTGGAAAGGACTTGCTGCTAGCGGAGGAAGGGCTACTGAACCAAACCCAAACCCGGATGATGGGCCAGCACTTGATGAGAAGCTCCCTCCCGCACTGGCATTGAAATCTAAGCTACCAGAAGGCTGAAATGGAGAGGGATTTTGTGGGTTAGGTACATTTTGCTGCCTACCAAAGTGGAAAGGACTTGCTGCTAGCGGAGGAGGGGCTGCTGAACCAAACCCAAACCCGGATGATGGGCCAGCACTTGATGAGAAGCTCCCTCCCGCACTGGCATTGAAATCTAAGCTACCAGAAGGCTGAAATGGAGAGGGATTTTGTGGGTTAGGTACATTTTGCTGCCTACCAAAGTGGAAAGGACTTGCTGCTAGCGGAGGAGGGGTTGCTGAACCAAACACAAACCCAGATGATGGGGGTGGAGTGAGGGGCTGCTGCCCGAAAGTAGGCGTAGGCGGTGCAACTGCCTGGACAGTATCCCCATCCATGCTATCCTCCATATTTGCTTGATCATTATTAGCAGGGGGTGTTGAACCAAAGGTGAAGCCATGATTAGAATTACCAAAAGCAGGCTGTGACGACGCAGCAGTTCCAACTGAAGTAAATGAGAACATCGAGGTTGTTGATGCACCAGTCGATGATGATCCAAAGAGCATACGTGCACTATTAGAAGCAGCCGAAGAAGATGAAAGACCGAAGGAGAATCCTCCAGTTGGAGTTGAGCTGAATCCAGTAGAAAACGATGGCGCGGAGGATGTCTGCCAGTTTAAGAAGCTAGAACTAGTACCAGCACTGGAGCTGACAGAATTATTAGCAGAAGAACTGGAGGAAGCACGCCCGAAAGTCATGCCTGAAGTGAACAAATTACCAGAAGCCTGAAATGGAGAGGGATTTTGTGGGGTAGGTACATTTTGCTGGCTACCAAAACTGGAAAGGACTTGATGCTAGCGGAGGAGGGGATGCTGAACCAAACACAAACCCGGATGATACCTGATACACCGAACCAAATATGGAAATGACCCTGAAATTAGCATCTGAACTAGCCATGCTTGAAGAAATGTAAAGCATATCTCACATCTTTCCATCTAGATCTTTATCATCGAGAGAAAAGAAGTGTAAGCTTCGACATGTTTTGACATCAATACTAGATTGGTAATGATTGTCCGTGTATAGAAATAATAAGGCAGAAAACTTCACAATCGCACAGGCAACAGAACCAAGAGACAGAAACTAGCATATGTTATACACTACGAAAAGAAAATCTAACATCATAACCATTAGACACCATCATATTGTATAAATATCTAGGCCAATTACGATGAACAGACATCTCCAGATAAATTTTAAATGAGAGGCTACATTAAAAAAAATGTAAAATTAAAAAATCGGGCCATACAGAAACACAAGCCAAAGCTACCAAAAGGCCGAACAAAGGTTGTCACGAAATAGTGAATTCTTTGAGCACTTAAAAGAGTGTGCACTAATTCCATTACAAAAACATATCAAGCCCTCAACGAACAAGTGTTTCATGGTGCTTCAAACAAAACCAAAAATATTTTGCAACAGAGACCACAAAAATAGAAATTTTATATGAAGTAATTGATTGATTGAGTTTCAATATTAAGCATGCTTAGAGAACCAAAATCATGGCTTAACAAGGAAAAGAAATTATCATGCAAGGGCTTACAAAACTATATAATTAAAATGAACTTGACCATTTACCTGATACACCTAACCAATTACGGAGATAAAACCCTGAATTAACATTTGTTTCCTACCCAGTGCATCACTAAGCATCAATTCTCTTTAGCATTCTTGTGCTCATTTATGAATACTGATGCGAACCACCATAAGATTTCGACGTTCATTCACATACATAAAGTCATGCCTGAAAAAGTGGAAAGAGAGATTCATTTACACCTCTCGCTCGTCTATATAGTTGTAAAGCATATCTCGCATCTTTTCATCTAGATCTGTCATCTAGAGACAAAGAAGTATAAATACCTCATAAATGTTTTGACATTAATAGTAAATTGGCAAAGATTTTCAGCATATTGAAAGGATAAAGCAACAAACATCACTATATCACCGGCGCTGGCAAAGATTTTCAGCATATTGAAATGATAAAGCAAAAAACATCACTATATCATAGGCGATAGGCAAAAAAAAAAACCAAAGATAAAAACGTGCATACTTTACATGCTATAAAAAGAAAAATTAACATCATGACCATGACTACAAGACACCATCATACTGCACAGAAAATCTATACCAATTATGATGTGCAAACATCTCCTAAATCCTAATACAGTTTCCTAATAAGATAAAGAATTCATTAAAAAAAATGTAAACCTCAAAATTGGGACATACAAAACACAGGCCAAGCAACCAGGAGAGCCACAAAAAGAATTGCCAAGAAAGAGTACTAATTTCATGTCATGTGAATGTAAATGCAACAAAAGCCAGAGCATATCCATATTCCATACACAGGTTCTAATAAAACATAAAAGGAAAAGACCCTATACAAAATTCATGTCATGTAAATTTAAATTAATAAAAATGCCCTCATGATCATGGAAATAACTAATAAGAAAGAAGAGATCGAATTCTTTTTTATTTTAAAAAATAATGGGGATGAACAAGGGGAGAATACGTATTGATTGAAATGTTACCAAATAGTCCAACGGAACGAACAGATCCTTCTAGGGTTAGGCAAGGATTCAACTTTTGACAACAGAATGAATACAGGTTATAGCCCTTTGATGATAGAAAACGGTGATGAAGGGCTCATATTCTGCAAACCACACAAACAAAAAGGTAAAAACAACTAACCGATAACATGAACAAACGATCTTCGTCTATCATTAAACCCTAATTCTAGGGTTTGGCGGTCGAAACAAGATGACTGTGGACAAAGAGAGGTAGAAATTTTCTTCAAAATATTTCAATCGGCGACAGTGGCGAACAGACTTTCGTCAACATTTTTCCAATCGTCGAACAGTCTTCCTTCGACATTTTCAGGATCGGCGAACAGACTTCCAGAGTTCCTTCGACATTTTCCGATCGGCGAACAGACTTCCTTCGACATTTTCCGATGATGATTGTGTTTGGAGTTGAGAGTGAACTCAGTGAAGAAGCTCTACTCTCTCTTGGCCGTAGTTTTATATTTGAGTTTAGCGGTCCAACCGGCAATTGACTTGGTCAATGGGTCTTCAGACCGGAGACTTGGTCAAAGAGTCCTCAGACCCGCTACGGAAAAAAAAAAGTAATTAGCATTTTGAATTTCTTTTTCGAAATAAAGACTCCCCAGTTAAAATAATATTAGTAATAAGCCAAATAATAGTAATTAATTTTCACGTTAGTGCTCGTTTAGCAAAATGAAATAAAATAAAATGTACTAAAATAATTCACAAGTAGAAAATGAGTGCAATATTTATCCATTTAACTTGTGTTTAAGTCTATTATCATCGTGTTATGGGTAAAATTTGACTATAAAGACAATTTTGAAATATAAAGAAAGTGGAAGGGCACGAAGAACTCAACTAAAGACAAGATGGGTCAAAACAAACCTAAGGGTAAGAGGAACAAAGCATCTTGACAACTAGAAGGAGGGAACTTGGGCCCGAAGGCCAAGTTCTCGGGTCGGCCCCACCAAGGAGTCAAGCCCAACTCCCTTTCGACTCCTGGTCTTCATTCAACCGTCTCCAGCCTTTTTCCTCTTTCTAATTCGCCACAAATTCATCATTATGCCCTAGGAAGGCCCTATCACAGAAATTAAAAGGCAAAACATGGCTAAAAAGCCCAATACGGATCACAACGGGCCGAAACCAAGCGAAACCGAATCAACGCAAGAGAAGAACGAGGAGCCCAAGTGTCTGGTAAGCTTTGGCCCTGGCTAAGGCCGACCCCACTACAAGCCCCCCTTTGGGCCTTGTTTCTTCTCCTCTTGGCCCGAGCAACCTTCGTCTAGCCCGATTCAATCCTCTTCGTCTAATTCCTATGAGGAATCCTCCAAAAACCCTAGAATATGAGTATTTAAGCTCTCTTCATATATGAGAATGGTAAGTTCTTCCTCATTCTCTAAAACTCAACTTGCTACAATCATTCACTCTCTGACTTAAGCATTAGAGTCTGTGTGACAAGCACCACACCGATGTTCAGATCTTTATTATCTTGCAGGTCACGTTCTTCCCCTTTCAAATAAATTAACTGTCGTTGTCACATGAAGACCATGTAAATTTCTCAGTCCAAATTTTGGCAACAACACATTATATAGTTACGCATGAAATAAAATAAAACAAATCAGAAATCAAATATGTGATGAATATTTAAACTTTGTTTTAGGTACAAAGTTAAGATATCTTTGTCTTCTTTAGAGAGGAGGGCCATGAATTCTCTCTATCCCCTCTCTATCACTTGTTTGTGTAGAAATTATTTAATGAGGTTGCCTGTTTAAAACTATCAAATTTAGTTCTTAAAATCTACCTGCCCCTAATAATTGTTGGATACAAAAATGAGGTATTTTTACCATTTCTCTCTCATATATTCAAAGTGGAAAAACTAGCCTCATTGCGTTAGCCTCCTCGAACAATTTCTCGTATTTGTGATATAATATTCTAAAAATATAATATCAAACTTCACATAAGTTAGAGGTTTGGCAATTATTTATTATCTTTTACTTTAATAAAAGATGTTTTGGTAATTATAGAAGTATCGAAAATAAAATAAAGGGAAAAATCAATTTTTATCACTAAAATTGATAAGTTGTATCTATTTTTATCCTAACTTTTTATTCAATCAAATTGCACTGCAATCTTAACCTTAAACTTAAAAAGATGTTACAATATTTATGATAAGTTTACGTTTGAACATTCATTAAAAAAAAAAAAAAGTGTTCTCATATGCTTTTCAATGAATTAAAAAACATATATAGTACGCAATTAATAAGATTTTTTTTAAAAAAAATGACATTAGAGCTAAATTTGTGAGTTTTGATAAAATTATTCAATAATTAATTTGTGTATTAATCAAATCTAAATTTGTAAAAACTTACTATTATTGAAATTAATGAATTTGCAGAGATTCTTATTGTTTTTTTGGTTAAAATTAATGACTAAATTAACGAAAGATAAATATAGGATAGAAATTGCAACATTTAACTATGTCCAGGGTTCAATTTGATGAAATTGAAAGTTTGTGGTGAAAATTAATATATCATTTCATGACAAATTTAGAAGTAAAAATTAAAATTTTCCCAAAAATAAATAATAAGCAAAAAGATATTGCAAAACCATCAAACAGGAACTAAAATTTACATGGCAAAGTGAACAACTACTCCTTCCTTTCAAATCAAAAATTCAAATCTCCCTGTGGTACTAAAAAAAACTAAAATTTACACCGCTGTTACAATTCTCCAATACTCCAATAAAACTATCGTAAATATAAATATATTCTTAATAAAATAAGGAATTTTTACACATATAATTAATTTTAAAATAGGTATTTTCATAAATGTTCAAAGATTTGAATATTTTCATATCTAGGTTTAATGTGCAATTTTGGTCTATTATACCCTTTTATTTGTTTCTCTCTCTTTAATTAAACCGTATAGTAATTAGGAAGATTCTTATTTATTTTATATTTTATTTTATTCTCACCACGATTTTAGCAATTTGTCTCCCTACTTTTTCTATGATCTTTGCTTTATCATGTTTGTCAACATCCACGATTTTGATTTTTACATTTCACAGAAAACTTTATTCCATTTCTCTTTTACAATCCCTTATTTCCACAGCCTTTTATCGTTTCTACCCCAACCTTATTTCATTTCTACAGCCAACGTATTCAACGTCCATCCACCATTTTCATTGCGAAGCTACCATATTTGTTCTGCAAGTTAACTATTCAACCTTCAACGTCCTTCAAATGGGCATGAAGTTTTCTTTTCTATGTGTTTATTAACTGCAGAATCTCATTTATTTGCTTTATCTATGAGAATATACCAATACACATTTTTATGTAGATATTCCATGTAATTCTCCGTAATGTACATTGACATCTATATATATGATGTAATTACGCTTTATGTATTTTTGAACTTATATATATTATATGGAACATACCAGGATATACTCTCAAACATAATATTGTCTATTCAATATACAGTAGATTCAATATATATGGTTTCAAACATACCATAACATAACCTCGAATGTATATATATATTTATATATTACAACAAACATACCATAATATATGATAGTATACTCGTATATTATATATTGTTCTATTATATCAAACATACCATACTCTATATACCATGGTATATATAGTATGTATTATATCGAAAATTCTATTTATGTATACGTTATATTATATACTATTCTATATACCATAGTATATATAGTATGAATTTTACTCTTGCCATTACCTAATATGTATCATATATACAGACGTATATAAAATTATATTTACACATATTCCACATGGTATAAAAATATTCAACACCATAATCTCTATCATATTATATATAATATATTCATACGATCATAAAATTTATACAACATACACCGCAGTATTAATAAAGCGTAACATTTGAATATTTTTCACACCGAATGAACAATGGAAACTCATATACCTTACTATATTCCATATACTTCGGAATATACAATATTAAACATAATCTTCAGATGTTTGCTGAACATATACACACTACATACTCGATTATAGTGAAAATAGTATGTATTATATAAATGTCGCATATTAAGTGTATTTCTCATTTACTCGCTTCCGGAAACAAACACATGTGAGACATATAATAGGGGGTTACGTCTTCTTCGTCAATGACTAGTGTCCACGAAGAAAAAAACGAGTTCAACAGAACAATATTTCATTAAAAGACGTTAACGGAAGAATCCTAGGGCAAATATCATATATACTGCATTCATATAAATTGAAAGTGAAATATACAAAAGCTAAAGGGGAATATACTAGTTGTATATACGAAAGCGACCTTTGTCTTCTTCTTCTTCCCAATGATTTTCTTCTTCTTCTTTAGTCAATACTCAATGGTTTCAGAATATGCTAGAGAATGTTTTTTCTTCAACCAAAATCACGGAAAAATGATTGTTCTTTCCTTTCTTGGACATAAAATTGTTCTTTTATTTTTTGAAAATGGATTGAAAACCATTTGCATGCGTTAATGATATTTCCTTTTATTTTTTATTTTTTAAAAACCTATCCAAATCATGGATGAAGGCTGTTTAGTAAATGGATATTAACTTTTGTGTAATAAACAAGAGCCCGTTGGCTATATTTGTAAAAAATAGTGGGTTTGGACAACAATATAATTTGAGCCTAATTAGTAGGCTACCCATGTAGAAAGCCCATAAAATAATGATTAAGATAAATATTTGAAAAGGATCTTGTGGACCAATATAAATCCCATATAGCACAAGACTATACTCCCCAGCATATAACATTATTATTTTAAAAAAAAAATGTTCCAGCATCCTAATATACTTTGGATCCCACAAGTTTCCTACAAATACATTTGTACAAATGTTAAATTTCATAACTTTGAATCTAACATAATTGCTATTACTAGTTAAAAAATATTACAAACCATTGAATATTTGATCCAACTCTAATTAAAAAGAAAACTCATAGAAGAAAGATAGCTTCATAAATAATGTAAAAACCACACAAATAAAACAATGCTTATGAACCAAAACAAAGGAACATGATTAAAAAGTAAAGAAGGGGAAAGAAGAATGATGAGGAGAGCAACAAATGATGCTTCCTTGGACAACAGCATATATTTCCTTTTTCTTATGTTACAAATAACAAATTACAGGAAAACTGAGTCCATAGCACAGAGATGATGTTACCTGAAACATTTGACAGACTACTACTTTACTACAGTACACAGAATGTTCTTCCAACTTTGTTAAGCTATTACAAAATTTGTGAACTTATGCTCCCAACGAAACCACGAAAAATTTTGCCAACCAAAGCATTCGCTAAATGAGAAAACACAACCAACAATTCTTGGCTTCGACGCTTCCTCATATTATGTCGAAATCAAACAATCCAGGTGACAAATGATACCCTGCTCCCTCCACTCCTCCTCTTTCCAGTCATCGTTGTGACGGAGATGGTAATATAAACTTTTCCTAGATGAAAAATAACTGGGATATAGAAACATGAAAAAACCAAATGATACCTTCTCTCTCGATTGCTCCTACTTCTTTCGTGATTTGCTTTTAACTTTCACGTATTTTCGGTTTGCTTTGTCGCCGCCACCAGCACCCAATGAGAAGCTCCCTCCCGCACTAGTAGCATTGAAGTCTAAGCTACCAGAAGCCTGAAATGGAGAGGGATTTTGTGGGGTAGGTACATTTTGCTGGCTACCAAACTGGAAAGGACTTGCTGCTAACGGAGGAGGGGCTGCTGAACCAAACACAAACCCGGATGATGGGGGTGGAGTGAGGGGCTGGTGCCCAAAAGCAGGCGTAGGCGGTGCAACTGCCTGGATGGTATCCTCAGCCATGCTATCCTCCATATTTGCTTGATCATTATTAGCAGGGGGTGTGACGAAGGTGAAGCCATGATTAGAATTACCAAAAGCAGGCTGTGACGACGCAGCAGTTCCAGCTGAAGTAAATGAGAACATCGAGGTTGTTGATGCACCAGTCGATGATGATCCAAAGAGCATAGGTGCACTATTAGAAGCAGCAGAAGAAGATGAAAGACCAAAGGAGAATCCTCCAGTTGGAGTTGAGCTGAATCCAGTAGAAAACGATGGTGCGGAGGATGTCTGCCAGTTAAAGAAGCTAGAACTAGTACCAGCACTGGAGCTGACAGAATTATTAGCAGAAGAACTGGAAGAAGCAAGCCCGAAAGTCGTGCCTGAAGTGAACAAATTAGATGCTGGAGCTGAAGAACCAAACCGAGAACTGCCAGAAGACAAACCCGTATTCCCCTCCAAACCAAACGATGTAGATGATGAACTGAATGGCAAAACAGGTGTACTCTGAGTAGAAGATGCAACCCCACTGCTAGCAGGCAAAGCCGGAGCACCAAATGCAGGGACATTGCCTGGAGCAAAAGTAGAATTTTCTGGTCGTTTATTAGAATCTGTAGTAGCTGCAGCTCCGAATTGAAAAACGCTGCTTCCAGTACTAGATACTTTAGCAGCAGATGTGTCGCTTGGAGGAATGCCACTTAAATTGCCAAAGGTTGTCTCTTGCTTGGTCTTGGTTTCCACGGATCCAACTCCACTTGGTGCTGATAGAGCTGGAGCGGAAGTTGAAGGAACGCTAGAGCTCCCAAATTTGAAAATAGGTGCAGCTGAAAAGGATGGCATAGGAGAAGACGTAGAAAGATTAGTAGTGGTGGCGGGTTCACTGTTGCTAGGGGCAGCAGTGAGGGAGGGTTTGATGGATGAATTTTGATTTGTTATATTATTAGAAAAGGCGGTAGCTGGGGAGGAAAAAATAGATGGGGTAGAAACAAGAGATCCATTATTAAGATTTGAATTAGTGCTAGGGGAGCTAAAGGAAAATAAACTGGGAGTTGGTGTTGATGTGGAGACAGATGACAAAAACAAATTCTCAGATGTACCAACTGTGAGACCAGCACTGGAACTCTTATCGTCTGACATGGACTCTTTTGGAACTCCAAATGACGGGATGCTGCAATTAAAACCGTCCAAAACATCAGTTACTAGTAAATTTCATAAAGCACCACAAGCATAACCTAGAAACAGACGACCCCTATATCTTTGGAAGGTGAATGAGGTAAATTTCAATCCAAAGGATGCCAATATTTCATAATGTCCTAAGCCCGAGCAAAGTGCAAACATATCGAAGCTGATGCACAACATTTTTCTCACCCCACAGAAAGCATATAATCTTTTTTTAAAAAAATAAATAAATAAATAAACCCTGAAATGATGTGCACAAAATCTAACATGATAAAACAAAAGAAATTTCTCGAATCAGTTAAGGAGAAAGATGAAACTATGACTACAAAATTGAAAACACAACATTGTCTTTGGTATTTTGATTTCCGACAAAGAATCGACAAGAAATATTAAAGCTTGAAAAAAATCACAAGAATAACAGCTTCATCCATTCATGACTACAAAATTGAAAACACAACATTGTCTTAAATCAATTAGCTTCATATAAAAGTATGTCCGTCATGTATAGACTAACTATGCTATCCACAAAAATTTTCAAACACGAGGGAAGAAAAGCAACAAACGAAAAGTCAAAAAGCTTATAGAAAAGTGCCTCAATTGGTGAAAATCAAGGATGGACCATAATTCGAATCCTTGGGATAGATAAACCACATTAAATAGTATAACGGAAATCTTGAGCATCATTCATGAGTACTTTATTAGATGGCAAGTACTTTAAAACCAAAATTTAAGATGAAAAGTGGGACCTCTCAGGAGTCTATATGGGTTAAGAGAATATATATCCAAGTTTTCACAAAATAATTAAAACCAATGGGGCATCTTCAGAACCAAATTGGAATTCTGATCATTTAAAATCCCATTTATCATGCATTTCACATAAAAGCTAAAAATCAAAACATAACCCTACATAAATAAAAGTATAAGCAAAACAAACATGCTCCAAGTCCAAGGTAACAACGGAAAAAAAAGCAAACTGACCTGCTGCTAGAACTCTCTGCTTTAAAAACTAGAGCAGTACCAACTTTAGCACTTTCTTTTTCATTAACTAAAGGCAATGCAAACTTAAACGGAGACCCTGCATTCATGTTTCCATTTTCTGTAGCTGCATTTGCTGGAGTAGAAAATGTAGCTTTATCTCCAAATTTAAATGTGGTGGGAACAGAAGCTTGTTGAGTTGGTGCAACATTGCTTTCAGAAGTTACAACAGGAACAGCATTTTGTTCATTTGTTGAGGTGGCAACCTTGTTCCCAAAGGTTAACGTGGGGGCAGAAGAAATGGATTCCTTCTGTGAAAGCAACTTATCTCCAAAGCCAAATATAGGGGCGGTAGCTGCTTTTGGTATCTCAGATGAAACAGTTTTCTCAGGTCTGAAGGTTGATTCAGGACCTATCGCATTGGCTGTAATGCTAGGTGAAGATGCTGTTGCAAAGGAGAAGATGGGACTCTTTTCGGTAGTCACGGGAACATCAGGTTTTCCTTGGTCATTTATTTTCTTCAATTCAGATACAGTGGATGGTTTAACCTCAATTGAAGCCTGACGTTTATCTACCGTGATGGCTTCAGAATCACTCGGCTTACTCACTGCCATTAATGAGCCATCGACTTTTTCTCGCCTCTCAGATGATATATCAGTCACTGGCCCATTAGAATATCCTTCTTCATCCATATCCACAAAATCCTAACAAAAAAAGACAGACGACCCATAAATATTGAAGGGACATACACATAGTGGGCATCAAAATCCACAAAATCCTAGCAAAAGAATCGATGATCGAAGATTAAACCATAGAGGTTTTATAACGGACACAGACATAAAGATACACTTTCCTACCTTCTTTTTAGGTTTGATTGTGCGTGAAAAATAAAAAGAATGAAAAACTTGGATAGAAATTGAAAGATGTTTGATGATTGAAAAGTAATTTCACTCATTTAAAAATGACAAGGCTAGATACTCCAACCCGATAAGTATCCTTTTCATTTATTTAGTTGGGAATGCAGGGAATGCAGGAACGTGGATAAATTAAAAGATAGAAACACGACAGGATTGATTTATTGGATAAAAACTGGAAGGTAAGAAACCACACACCTCATGTGCACTCATCTGGAAAGCACATTTTGTTTGTGAGGAAGGGCCAACTAATGAAACTTGCAAACCAGAACTAGATACCACGTCCTTAGTAGGCACTGAAGAACCTACACCATCACCTGTAGAAATAGATTTATCATTGGGTACTTTAAATTTTAACGAACTACCTTCCTCAACCTTATCATTCTTTTGAGAAGTAAGATCCCGGGCATCATTAGACTGAATGTCTACAACATTTTCCAAATACTTAGATGAATCCACGTCTTCCAGGCTTCTAAGAGCTGGCCCATGCAACATTGATGGTGACAACTTCATGGGTGAGTTATTCCTCACACCAAGCAGCTTTAGTTCCGAAGATTTATCCTTTGGAGGGGTCAATTTCTCAAGCTGCTCTAATATTTTTGAGGCCATCTCACTTGACCTGAGGGGAATTTGAGGGAAACTTGAACTGGGTGTCATATCATTTTCGGACTCTGCAGACTTTTTGGACAAATTATGCTTGGTTTCACTCGAATAAAGTATCTTCCCAGCAGAAGATGAAAATGGATGAACTTTTGTAGACCGCAAATGCTGAGAAGTCTCAGAATCAATTCCACTTACTGGAAAAGAAGTGGAACTGCTTGGTAAACCCAGACCTTTTGGGAAAAGGAGATTGGATTTATGACGAATTCTTCGAATCGGACCAACAGATCCCATTTCATCATCTAAAGCTGAGCTTCTGCGTTTTAAAGCCTACAGAAGGAAAAGTAAGAAAAAAATAATGATAATATATAACATGATTTAAGAGGTTTAGTCACTAATATAATATATTATAAAAGAGCATGTTCACATATCGCACCCCTTGTTTAGACCCCAAAAGTCTCCCTTGCTCCCATGCTGACTGAGATGACGAGGATGCTGTTGCCCCGTAAGCATCTGTTGTTGCTACACTATTCTGAAGAATGAGGCAGAGAGAAAGAAAAAAAGCTAATAAATAAATAAGCTACCAAGCAACCGAACAATAAAGCAGATGTAGTTCATTAGAGTACAACCTTTATGCTAGGGGTTGCACGAACTCTAGAATATGGAATTCGAGCCATACTGTATAGAGCAGATCTGCCTCGAGATCTTGGGGTGACAAAACCATTTTCAATAACATCAAAATTTCCAGGAGACCTTGGCACAAGAGTTAAAGTAGAGGATTTCGAGGGATTGCCTGAAGCAAAACTATCCCCAAAATTTACCCCATGGGACGCCATATTCAACGGTGTTGCTTTTGGAGGCCTGCTGCCCATGTACGCTTTTGCAATCTCTGCAGGTGAAGCAACATCCTCATCAAGGTCCTGAAACAATTACACAAGTGACAATAAGGCCAAAAGTGCAAAGCACAGTTTTCAGTGTGAGCAAACTATGGAAAACCAGTACTGAGCATTAATCAATGCAGAAAGCAAACCCGCAAAAAGCATTTATAAAGATTCCTACATTTGCACTCATAACATGAGTTGGAACCATGTGAGTGCTAACTCCATCTTGAGCTCGAAATTTTGGAGATCCTTCCTGTATTCCATAACTGATAACAGGCGTTGAAGGGACCTGTTCAAATTTCCTCTCTTGAACCCCACTTGGAACGTCGGCAACTCTCGATTTCAGAAGTTCAGTCAAGCGATCAATCTCAAATCTGTAAAGTGGTTAGCAATTGACATGTTAAATATCAAAACCATATCTTGCTAAACTCAACATATAAAAAATGAAACCATTACCATGTTACTAATTGCAATATAATATATGCATATTCAAATTTCCATACAGTTCCCTCAATTAAAAATCAACCAAAACCAGGCAAGTCTTCTAAAAGAATTGTGAAAGGTGACTAAAAATAATTTGACCAACAAACACTCAAATACTTACCTTGTAAAGGTCTTCTCCCTCAAAATTTGCTCAAGGTCAGTCACCCCATGTGTGTTATTAGAATTGATGCTCGGAACAAAATCAAGGTTCTTCCCTTCTTGAGTTCCAGGAGGATCCTAAAGAATAATTAAAAATTCAGAAAATGTTGACTTAGAAATCCAGACTACGGAAACACAAAAATATCAGATTTTTGCAAGCAGTTTCACTTCAATGATAAGGACATTAATGCATTCATGAAAATAAAATAGGTCTCATACTAGTGCTAACTTTTTACATCATGTCCTTTTTTTTTAACCAACAGTTTAAAATTACTTTTTTATTGTAAATCTGAAAGAAAAAAGAAAATGTTGCATATTAGTCAAAAGAAAGAGGAAAAAAGAACAAAAATAAACCTTACAATATCTGCAATAGGAAAATGCTGAAGCCTTTGTACATGGAGGGTGGAAAACACAATGATGATGTGTTTTCAATAAATAGTAGAATTGGATTTTAAAAAAAAAAAAAACAAACAAAGATACACATGCAGAGGTTATTGATAAGCAAAACCCATATGAGAAAAAACTTACAGCTGCAACTTCTTCCTCGTTCTTATTTTCCATCTCATCATTAGCCTCTGGAAGTATAAAATGCAAGGACAAAACAGTTAAAGATTAAGCAGAAATCTAAATATCAAATGCAAAACTTCTACCAAGCTCTTTTGCGATTATTAATTATGTATCAACACATCGTAGCAACCATCCCAAGTCAAAAGTCAATGCGAGCACGACAGAATTTACACCAAAATAAATAATAAAATAATGGCATCATGCTTCCTAAATGGGTATCAACATTGGTATAATTCAAAATCTTACAGGTTACTTTCGTTGGAAAAAAAACTATATGAGAGATCAAGATGTTTGAGAGCAATGTTTAGAAAAAAACTTTCAGTTTTAAATATTAAAAATGATTTTACAGAATCTTTGTTCAGCTAAATAATTTTTAATGACAATTAACAGAACAACCAACAGAATAAGAAATAGAATTCTGCTGTTTACATGTGTTTTGTAAGCTGTCTTCTAAACAACTGGTGATACATTATTATTGGTTACTACTAAGTATGACTTACTTTAAACATATTCGGTTTTTAGATTAACATTTTTTATGGGAAAGAAAAATAACCCATTCATTGGTTAAAATACAAAAAAGAGCCAAGAGTAACAGTAGAAAGGACTTATAATTGGCTATAATTGAGAAAATACTGTAAATAAGAAAAAAAATAAAAAATAGAGAGAGGAACATGTGGAGGCTAAAAAAGTTTTGATTTCCAAAAGTTCTTCTGGAGCTCTAGAAACATCTTCAAAGATCCTTCTGTTTAATTTAACAAAGATAGTCGAGGGGGTGGCATGAATATCATTGCAACATAGGGCCTTGGACTTAGCTTTGAGGTTGAATACATGAATACAAGGACAGAATATATCTTTTCACACAGTTTTTGAAAATAAAAATTGAAACCAAATCTTGAAATTCATATGCGTGATCATTTTAGACAAATTTCGTGGAAATCACACTCAGACTACCCCTACTGTTTGAAGAATAATTTTTAATATATATGATATCCAAACAACGAAAACAAAACAATATTCCAAGCAGACTCAATATTATTCAACTAGTAAGCTTTAAAGAACTTGCACTTTGATATATTTGAAGTATATACGGCACAGAATCACGCAAACTAATGAAATGTAAACAATTGTAGCCCTAAATCAGAGAGAAGAGCCTCAACAAGCCTAAAACCATACAAAATGATAAATCCGAGTTCCACCAGGACAAAAAAGAAAATCCCACGCCTATAAGAACTCCCTCGCGAAAAAAGCAAAATCAAAAATCAAAAATCAAAAATCAAAAATAAAAAAAAATAAAAAAAATTATGTCATCTTCAACCAACACCTCCAAAATGAAACGAACAAACCGTAAGAATGCGAAAAACAAAACCCAAAAACCATTCTAACAACCTCTAAGAGAGCGTTCCAATTAAAGACCAAATAACACAAAGCAAAGGACAACAACCAAAAAAAAAAAAGAAGCAAGCAAAAACCTCGAGAAACTGGCAATGACGGCGGCGGAGGGGGAAGGCGTTTACGAAACACGCTAGAAAACAGCCTATGCGCACTGGAGGTGATGAGCTTCTGCGCCGGATCGACAAGCTTAGAGAGCCATCCTTTTCCAGCAGAGTTCCTCAGGGCAGTCGGCGGCCGATCATACGGCGTCGTATGCGCCCTTCTGAGAGGCCGTTTCTGGAACTTCCCACCTCTTCCTCCTTCGTAGCGAATCTCCTCACGCTCTGTCGCCATTAACAACACAGAGTAGAGGTCTTCTCTTCAATGCCGGAATACAGAGGAAATTGTTGAAAGGGGGAGAAAGAAAGTAAGGTATTGAGCAAATTAGGGTTTTTATTAGACCACGCGCAAAAAGAGAAAGAGATAGAGAGAGATACAGAGGATGACTGAGAAATTTTGAAAATTTGTGTTATTTTGTTTTTTAAACCGAGAAAAAAAAAAATTTACCCCTTTTTTCAGACGGGAGAATTATAATTTATGCCGTTATATTTTCTATTCAGGTACTCGGTTGGTGCTAAAATGCCAGGTTTGTTATTTTTGTGAACGTGACGGGCAAATCGTGGCCATTCACTCGGGTTTACTTCTGATATTTGTAATTTTTGTGTGTGTTTTCACATTTAGTCAATAAATCCAAAGGTCGATTAATATATTTAGTTAACTGCGAGTTTTGTCAACTTTTAAACTTAACTTTCAAGTTTGTGTACTTTAGTTCATTGATTAAATTTTAAAATTGGGGGTGGATTGGTTTTTAAATTTTGTTTGTGATTTTTATTTTAATATTGAATAACTTAGGTCCCGTTTGATAATCATTTGTTTTTTCATCATTTACCTACAATGGGGTTCATATTTTTTTTAAAAAAAATTAATTTTCAGCCAAATCTCAAAAACAAAAACAAGTTTTTGAAAACTATTTTTTTAAGTTTTAAAATTTTGACTTGATTTTTTAAAACACGTGTAAAAGGTAGATAACAAAACAAAAAAATTCATAAGTGGAAGTGGTATTTATAGGCTTAATTTTCAAAAACCAAACGGTTATCAACTGGGACCTTGATAACTTTAAACACAAAATCAAAAGATCATATAATTGTTAGACACCTCTAAAATCTATGAACATTCTATTAGACATGAGCTTGAAAGTTAGAGGCAAAATTTGTAGTTTAACCATTCTTAAATTTTCAATTTCTATCTAGAATGTCCATATATTTTATAAGTGTCCAACACGTATATGAAGTTTTCATTTTGTGTTTAAAGTCATTAAGTTATTCAGTCTTTAAAAAAAAAAATCACAAACAAACAAACAAAGTTGTTTATGTCTTCCATAAATAATAAGGATCTGACTTTTCAATTTTATGTTTAATAAGGATCCGACTTTTCAATTTTATGTTTAATAAGTATGTTATATATATATATATATATATATTTATTTATTTATTTAATAGTTTGGTGGAGTACTGGCTTAAATTTATAAATCTATTAGACACTTTTAAAATGATTGGGATATACAAGACAACAAAAATTAAGTTTAATTATCCTTTGATGCTTTTTAAAACTGTAAGATCATACTTTACGCAATTCTAAGAGGCTATTTGGGGTGTGGGTTATAATAGTTTGTAGAGTACTATGCTTTCCAAACACATGCTATTATAACACATACTAAATAATTATGCATCATAAACACAAATTATATAACTCCATTGATTATTATAACTAACCCAGAGCTCCAAACATCCCCTAAAAGTTCAATGACTACACTTATAATTTAAGCTAATATTTATTTGTTACTACTTTTTTTTTTTCAAGTTCAACAACATTTGGAGTGGGGTGGGAGATTCAAAACTATAATCTCTTGGTTAAAAGTACATGTCAATTATCGTCAAGCTATGCTTACTTTGGCTACTCATTGCTAATTTGAGCGTGTCTTAATGAAATAAATCATTTAATGTGTTTCTCTATGTTGAAAATTCAAACCTTCGCTTTTTAATTAAAAATAATAATAACAATATTCGTCTTTTAGGGGTTTTAACTATTTGTAACGTGCTAAAATGAACAAAGTTCAGCGATAATTGACATATAGCCTCGCCCAAGAGCTCAAATATTCAAATATCCAATGTTGTTGAACTAAAAATACTAATAATAACAATAATACCAAAAAAAAAAAAAAAAAAAGTCTGTCTGTAATGTAATTTTTTTTTTCAATTGGACTATTTTAACTATATTTTAGTTCCCAGTTTATCCCAAAACCACTCTAGCCGTCGTTAATCGAATGGATTAGCTTAATTATAGCTATCGGTTCACTATTAGTTATCTATCATGGATTGGGATTTATTCACTTGATTTTTTGTTGTAAAAAATATGTATATCTTAGATATTTTGTGAATTAAACTAACACATTAAATTGAATTCTTATACTAAAATGGATTTTTATAAACTGACACGTTCAAATCATTTATGTGCAAGTAATCTATTGAATTTCTTTAAATTTATTTATTTTTTAATTCAAATGAGTTAATTAATGATTTTAACACATGATTTCAACAAATAAAGAGAAATGAGATACGTGTAATGAACTTGATTTGCATTAATTTTGTGGGTGTGTACAATCTCTGGTTTGTTTCCCTGGTTATTTATTTCTCATATACAAATGTCTCGAGGGTTGAAAGCTTGTTTTCGAGCTCGCTTGTTGGTATTTTCGACCGGCCTTTGGCTTGTTGACCTTGTTGGATTGACATTTGGCTTGTTGATATTTGGATTGACTTTTGACTTGTTGATTGTTGGATCGGGCCTTGGCTTGTTGATCATTTTGAAGATACGAACGAAGTCTTTGAGTCTTGTACTCTTCAAATGCCTTTGACTTGTCCTCAAAGATATTATGGTATTTAAAGTCTTCAAGTCTTATGGTCTTCAAAACATCTTTGGTATTCGAATAGTCTTCAGCATTCAATAAACATTTAGCACATAAAAACTTGTCTTGAAGGGTCTTTGGTCTTCCAAAAGTGTTTAGCACTTCAAGGAGTGTTAAGCATCTAATGAATGGTCTTGAAAAGTCTTTGGTATTCAAAGAGAGTTCGGGACCTAAGGACTCGTCTTGAAGTGTTCAGTACCTAAGAACTTCAAGAAGCATTTAGCACCTAAGAACTTTGACATTATTTGCTCTCAATTCTCTCTGAGTTATTTGGAGAATAAAACTTCTCCACCCCTATATGAAGGATAACTCATCTATTTATAGAGCTTTCCATGGGTATGTGGACTTAAGCTTCAATACTTTTGGGCCCAACCATTGGACTTAGGCTTTGTTGGACTTGGGCTTAAATTTAGATTTGGGTTTTATTTAATTTTAACCCAAATTCCATATAACCCAATTTGACAAAATTAAATTTAATTGTTCGATCAAATTGTCATAATGAAGACACATGACCTTTTAATTGTTAGAATTTGTAAATTTTTGTCTTCAAATTAAAGTTGAGACACATGTCAATTTATAATTGGTCCCAAATTTAATCATTTGTAGTTTTGTTATTAATTTAGCATAATAACGTGACAATTGAGGATTGATCGAAATTTATTTGTCAACAACTGTAATACTTTTATACAGACGGGCTATGTGAAATAAGCATAGCTATTAATATTGAACTAAAAAATATATATACATTGTTATCAATAAATAAACAAAGTAAATAAACGTATTAATTATGGAGAGATAAATATAAATAGAGACGTAATGGCAGGAAAATATATCTTAAATATAAAACTCAAAATTTTTAAATATTTGGATATTTGTAAAAATATAATTTTAAAATAATTTATGGACGAATGTAATAATTGGATTATCAACTGAAACTCTGTATTGGGCTCTGTGGGCCCTCTTACTTGCTCTTATGGGTATTTCGTTGGCCCACTTCCACATTAATTAGGTCCAGTCCATTCTGTTTTAGATTAAAATTAAAATAATTTTATTATTTTATTTTAGTTATTTAGTAGCTTCTTCTTCACGCACGCTTCGTTAACGGCTATATTTTTCTCTCCTCTTTGCAAAATCATCATGTTTCTTCTGAATTTGCTTAGGGTTTGGTTTTTCCCTATTTACTCTTCGCAGAAACTTCTAGGTTCTTCTGAAATCGCTGAGGGTTTTGCTTTTTCCCTCTAATCTCTTTCCAACAACATCCGGATTTTTCTGAAATCGATTAGGGTGTTGGGTTTTCCTTTCTTTGCAAAAACATTCCGTTTCTTCTGAAATCGATTAAGTTTAGGTGTGATTTTTTCAGAATGCGTCGAATTGAAACAATACGGAGTCGAATTCGTGCTCACCAATGGTCACCAATCATCTTCGGAAATCCGATTAGGTTTTTGGTTTTTCCTTTTTCTCCTTTTCCGAAATCATACTGTTCTTCTGAGGTGGATTTGGTTTTGTTTTGTTCCCTCTTCTTTGCGAATTCATCATGATTTTTCTAAAATCGATTATGTTTTTCGCCTATCTATTTGCAAAATCATCCTTTTCGATTGGGTTTTGGTATGAGTTTTTTAGAATCCATCAATTTGAGGAGAAATTATTGGGTGAGGCCGTCACAATGACTGTCAGTTTTTTACAGTTGGATTGAGAGAAATAAGTACTCAAATTTATATTCCATGATTATTAGGAAGCATGAGAGTTTTTAAATTCACATCCACGGTTATTGAGAGGTAGTCACGTTGTGCGGACTCATTGAATAATTTCTCCAATTTCAGACAATTTTGGAATCTAGGTCGTGAGCCCACTTTTAGTAACTGTTAAGTCATCCTTGTACTCTTGAATCGTCAGGGCTTTCGATTATTAATTCCATTCCAATGATAAGTGGGGGTTCAATCCTGGTTCGAAGGCCAAGGAAACGGAATGCTTGGAGCATTATCATGAATAGAAGGAATGTGGTAAACTGGTATGGTTTTCTAGCCTATTCCCAGACTTCTCCTTTGAAACCCTAATTTCAACTTTAGAAATTTCCTGTAGAGATATGTTTCGGCTGGATGTTTCTTAATGATTATTGTCGTTATTGTAACGTAATTTGTAATTTACTTGTGCAGATATTGTTGTCTATAATTGTGCAATTTGTAGGAATCACTCAATGGATCTCTGTAAGTTTAAAGAGTTTTTGGAGTTCTAAGTATTGTTTAATTCTAGATGCGGTTTTCGATGTTAATTTGATGCTTCTCACTGTTGTGCGCCTACGATTGGTTTGGTGTTTAGGCATTGAATGTGAGGAATGTACTGTCGCCTGGGGTATGCTATTACGCCTCTTTTCTGAAGCCCTAATTTTGGTTATTGTTTCCTTGTCTTATCTTTCTTTTGTTGTGAAATTTGATCACTTTTTCTTTTGACGTCTTTGCATTTTGCAATTACAGCAGCCTTTAGGTATCTCAGTGACTGGAAAATCATATTAAGCTACTAATTTTTCTTAATTAAACTGCCAAATAATACCAATTGTCTCGTTGGATGGACCTTGCTTTTCTTTGTCTCACGTGGTTCATGTAAGTTATTTTAAACTTAAAAAGTTTCATATCAATCTAGGAGTTTCATTGGTGGTTTGTCATTTGATCTCTTATGTTATTTAGTATTTTCTTTTGGGAAAATTATTCAATGGGATTGCCACATTGTGGCTACCACTTTCTAAACTCTTTGGATGCATGTCAAACCATTAATTTGTTCCCGCCTCCTTGGATAATATCTCTTTCCTTTGGGGTACTAGGCCTTTTATCTGCCTCTGTGCTTTGTATGGTGTTAAACAAGTTGCCGGCAAATGAATTTGATGTTCTATTTGTTCTGGTGTTTCTGCCTTGGAGTCTTATTGGTTCGGTGACTGATAAGAAGTTGGTGTTTTTATTAGGGGAAGTTTTATCTGTTTCAATAGCTAAATAGAGCACCGTGTATCGGAGATCAGTTTGCTTAAGAAGAGGGGTGATTTAGTGCGGTGGATCTCTGATCAAATGCCTCAGGTTTGCTGGCTTATAATTTCTATTTTGTTTTAGAGTTTATTATGTAATTTCTTGATTGATAGAATATGTTTATGAAATGGGCATTGGTGGCAGCTTACTTCAATTTCAGGACTGTTTTTGGTTTCATGAGATGCAAAAGTACTTTGGAAAACTGTTTTGGGTCATTAAAGAATAGAGGTAAGTTAAAAAAAGCAATTTTAAGGGTTGAGTTCTTGTTTTAAAAATGGACTTAAGCATGGCTTCTTTCTCTTTCTCACAAGTGGGGGGCTCCAAAATTTTGATTTGTTAGAAACATGCTTGTAAATAGGTGTGTTCAAAAAAAGTCTTGCATATATATGCACAAAAAACAAATTACTTTTGGGTAGGAGGATGGTACTTTGATATTCAAACCCTTTGATTCTTCTAGACTTCACAAGGACTTTTATTTCCGCACAATGCTTTTCAAAATATTGGTGGAAGTGTGGAACCCCGCCCTTTGTTTATCTAGCGGACTGGTCAAAATGCGGCGGATCATTTTGACAGCAATGTACAAAACTCATCACTCACGATGGTTTTCTCTCTTAGGTCATATTTTACTTTTTCTTGTTATTATTATTATTTTTAATATTTTTCGATTATAAGGCGTTATGACTTTTTACTTTTTAAACCGTTATCTATGCCTTCTCATTAATTCATGATATTGTTTAGAGCTGGTTTTTAAAAACAATTTCTTTATCTTTTACGAACAACCCTTTTGGTGAAAATATGTTTATGAAATTATTTTCTTCTTCTTTTTTTCTCCCTTCATTTTACATTAATTTTTTTTTAATAATAGATTTCTATTTTTATTTTCCCTTCATTTTACATTAAGTTTTTTTTGTTTAATAAAAAAATTTCTATTTTTATTTATTTATTTCTGTATGGTATATATAAAAATAATTGAATTAGTATATATGAATAGTAATTTAAAAAACAACGAAGTATTGTCTTGTTTTTTTTAATCCAATATTGACTTCTAGAACAAGTAGCAAAAATATTTTACCTTGCCTTTTGATGACCATATTTATGATCTTGGTATTATTTAATGCCATTATTTTTTATTTTATTTTATTTTTCTCCATCTCTTTACTTTGTTTTAGGCATTTTGTTTAGTAGTAGTGGGTTTTCTTATATTGGGCATTGAAGGCCCTCTTGACTTGCTCTGATGGATATTTTATTGGCCCACTTTCATATTAATTAGGTTCAACCCATTTTGTTTTAAATAAAAATTAAAATATTTTTATTTTAATTAAATTAAGTTGTTATTTTATTTTAGTTATTTAGTAGCTTCTTCTTCTGAGCTCATTGGATTTAAAAAAAAAAAATTAAAAATGAGGTTTGGTCTGGTTTGATTTGCATATGTAAGCTTCTATTTGTTCAGGTATTTTTGCCGAATACTGATAAGAAGAGGGTTTTTTTATAGGCTTCCTGCGAATTTCCTACGAATTTGTGGCTCCAGTTATCCTCGTTCTTCTTTAATGAAACTAATCTCTAGTGAAATTCAAATCTTATACGGAGTTTTGAAATTCCTCTCAAGAAGTTTCTTTTTCTTTCTTTCTTTCTTTTTTGGTACTTTATAGAAAGAATTTGAACTTGGTGCTTCTATTTTGCTCTAATAGTACTTCAGTAGTTTTCCTTATTCTTATAGCATTATATGCAAGTATTTCAGTTTTGAGTGTTGGCCATGTGTGCAATTGCTCTAATTGTTATAGAATTTGCTTAGGTGCGTGTGTCTATCAATCAACTTCCTTTTTTTGAAAGTGGACGTAAAGGAATTTAAGCTCTTAGATGTCTTAAAAAGATTATATTATTATGTCAACTCCCCGTCTGTTTTTCTTGTTCTTCAATTTCATTAACCATACTTTTATTTTCTTGTTCTTCAACTTCAACTGTTTTTCTTCCCTCACATTCAGAACAGATAAATATTTTTTTTAATTATTGAATTCGATTAATGTTATTAACCTCTAGTAGTGGTGAGTGAATACTTTATGGTGTGGTTTAAAGCAAAGTTAATCGAACAATTTCCCCTTTTTCTCAATTGACAGAAATAATTTGTTCGCTCTGCAAAAATATTCAAATTCCTTTAAAATCAATGATTAGGTATTGATTTTTCTCTCCTCTCTTTGCAAAAACATCCAATGGATTGTGTTTTGGTTTTCCCTTCCTTTTTCTTTGCAAAAACATACAAATTCTTTTGGAAGAAATGGGTTAGGTTTGGGGTTTCTTCCTCTTCTTGCTTTGGAAAAGCATCAGGAACTGTCAATAATTTGTAACAGTCCAAAATTTGTTACTTCATCATCCTTCTACTCTTGAATCTTCAGGGTTCTGTCTATCATTATAACCATTGCAATGATGCACCGGGGGGGGGGGGGGGGGGGGGGGGGGGTCAATCTTGGTTCTTCAAACGCAAAGGAAATGAAATGCTTGGAGAATTTTTCATTCAGGGGAAGGAATATGGTAAATTGGTATGGTTTTTTTTTCTTTTGCATCGAATCTGATGTTTGGTTAATTTTGATTTATCTGATCTATTTATTTAGTAAGGTGTTAAACAACATGTCGGCTAATGAATTTGTAGTTATAGTGATTGGGGTCTTATTGCTTCTCATTCCGACGATAAGATATCTGATTTTTAATAAGGGGAAATGGTTGTTTCACTGTGATATTCTGTCTCGTGGGATTTCTTATCAAATTCCTTAGGTTTTTGTGGCCTTGCAATTCTCTTTGGTTCTTTTTAGTTTATTTTGTAATTTCTTGATGAATAGAATAGGTTGTTGAAATGTGCTTTTTTAGTGACTTCAATTGCATGAATGTTTTTGGTTTCATTGGAATTCAAAGTTTGAAATTTTCTTCTTCTTCTTCTTTTGGATTATTAAAAAAGAACTAGGTGTATTTTTTTTTTTAAGTTTTCAAAAACAAAAAATAAACAAATTTTTTGAAAACAATTTTTTAAGGTTGGTTTTTGAAACCATACTTAAAAAGTGATAGCAAAATAAGGAAACTCATAGGTAGAAGAAGTATTTATAGGCTTAATTTTTAAAAACTAAAAATCGGTTATCAAACGAGACCTAATCTACTTACATTCCAATGACATACCATTTTTGGTAGTTAACTATTAACACAAGTCTCGTTAAAATACTATTTTTCTCCCTTGTCCCTTTGTTTAAGATTGAAATTGAAGCATAATATTTATGGACTCGAGAGACATTTTCTTAATAATAATTACTTGAACCTTTTAATTCAACAAATACGGAGATGAGGGATCAATATAATGAGTGACTTATTGGATAAGTTGTGTTTGAATTTCAAAGAAAAAAAAAAAAAAAAAACTAGTATTTCATAGCTAGCTATTAACTTTTTATTATTTATTAAAATTAATCATTTTTGTACATTTATTGTTTTTTAAATTATAAATTGATAAAAATAAACAAAAAGAAGTAGCTATTAACTTTTACTTATTGGATTAGTTTTTTGTTTTTGAAAGTTGTGTTTATTTTCTTATCACTTCTCTACAATGGATTTTGTATTTTTTAACAAAACATTTGAATTCTTAGTTAAATTCTAAAAATAAAAATAAGTTTTTGAAAACTACGGCCTCGTTTAATAACCATTTTATTTTTGGTTCTTGTTTTTTGAAAATTAAGTTTATAAACACTATTTTTATCTATGAGATTCTTTGTGTTGTTATCTACTTGTGTTGTTATCTACTTTCTACACATATTTTTAAAAACAAAACCAAGTTTTGAATACTAAAAAAAAAAAGGTTTTAAGAACTTGTTTTTGTTTTTGGAATTTGACTATGAAATCAATCCTTTCTTTAAGAAAGGTAAAAATCATGATGAAAAAATGGTAGGAAAACAAGTATAAAACACAAACGGGGCTTACTTTTTTTAGTTTTTAAAACGTTGCTTAACATATGTAAAAAATAGACAACATTTTTTAGTTTTTAAAACGTTGCTTCACATATGTAAAAAAATAGACAACAAAACAAGGAAACTTTGGTGGAAGTAGTATTTATAAGTTTAATTTTCAAAAATCAAATGATTATCAAATGAGGCCTTATTAAGACATATAATTTTCGAACGAATGATCCTTGAACCTACCCGCAGATTACTGAAACATGGACATAAAGGCACATTGATTCTGTCTCATCTCAATGTTACTCACATTAAAAAAAAAAATTAAAGATTTCACACGACTCTAGAAAGGAGAGAGTTCTAATACTTTATCAACTATATTATCTTTAAAGGAAGTTTCACATTAAAAGAGATCATACTATATATCGAATTAGGTGCAATCCCATTAAGATGAGACACATATTATCTTGATTAAGGATTGCCATCGATAATAATGATACAATTATTAAAACCGTTAATATATTACTAGAAAAAGGTTTAACCAAAATTCCACTAATCCGTTCACTTAGCCGACATTATTAATATAATATGTCTAAGTCAGATATGATATTTAATCAATTGAGTTGTAAAAGATACAATATCACCGATCAAAAAGCATATGTTCAAATCTCCACTCCCACATGTTGTTGAACCACCAAAGAAAATAATATGTATATTTCTCTCTTTACATACGTGCTAAAGGGATATTTTTTCAATAAAATCAATCATTGAATAGATAATTTCATTGAAAAAAGAATACCATATAATAAATAATCACTCTAGTATGCATTAATATATACAAAAATTTATTTAATTTGTTGAACAAATAATTTTCAGCATAGATACCATTTAAATACCTTCCATACAATGATATGCAATAATTGTCAAAGAATTTGACAATGGATTTTCATGGAATAATACTTAAGAAAACAATTTTTTCGACTCACCCAAATAAATAAAGGGTTGATTATATTAAAAACAAATTTTACACATCGAATTTTATAAACTCCAATAGTCACAAATCATAACATTCTAATATATTATACAAACATGAAACAAACATTTACCATTTTAAATACAAAGAATAGAATAACTTTCACTATAGATGCTAAAACAACTTTCATATCAATATACAATGATTTGATGAGAAGTTTACCGTCTCAAATTAAAAGAAATAAAATCATTTTTCCACTAAGAATCAAGATACAAAGATTCGCCTCCCAACTTGGAAGAACCACAATGTTTGGCAACATTTCCTTTAGAAAAAAGATAGAAGAGAATCTTTCAATTTGAAAAATGTATACAAAAGCATATTGGCCTCTTGCCAAACTTGGTGGTTCATGTAACTTATAAAAAAATTGATGTACAATTGGAACAATCTAAAGATATACTTTCTTTCCACCTTTCACTTGATATATTCCACTTTAAACTCAAAACAAACCCAAAAGCAATGTGAAAGGAATAAGCTTTTTTTTTTTTTTTCTTTTCTTTTTTAAGAGCTAAATAGAAAAGCCCATCTATAAAAGTGCTTCTTCTCTTGCATATAAATCATCACCCAAAACTATAGCCATCTAGCTCATTGAAGCACTTTCAAGAAGTGATTATCATTTTTCCACACTTTCTCTTCATTTTTCCACCTCTTGAACGGAAGCCAGAAAGACTTTCAATGTCGAGTCAGATTGTGAGACAAGGTTGGAGAAACGTAACTCAATCAAATCAGCCGTTTTCTCCAGAAAGGTATTGGAAAGACGAGGACGATGGCAGCCATACGTTGAGCATGAAACTTACAGGTAAATTTAATGAGGTTAAATTATAAAATATGTCTCGGACCATTGTTTATTGTTTCAAAAATATTTTTATTCTTTTAAAAGTTGCAGTATTCTTCTTGACGAAAAATCGATGTGGCAATGACTAGGATGCTTGTTTAGATTAAGTTTGAAAGAACGACATTTAGATACGTCGACTTTTCATTCAAGATTTTAACGATTTTTCTACTTCAATGGTAGTTTTGAACCATTTAGAAAAAGTTAAAGGTAATATGATAACTTTTGAAAGAATATAGATATTTTTGAAACAAGAGACAAAGTTCAAGAATATTTTTTAAATATAGCCATTTAATTAAAATTTAGGTTAAAATATCATTTTGGTCTCTATACTTTAGGCTTCATTCTATTTTAGTCCCTACTGTACTTTCAATAAAGCTTAAAATTGGTCTCTATCGTCAGTTTATTGTTAACTATTAGTCTTCTTTCTATAAATTTTGAAAATATATATGTTCACATTGTGTCTTTTCTTGCATGAAAATTATTATTATTATTTAACAAATTTCGATAAAAATTAACTTCAAACTGACAGTAGGGGCAAATTTTAAAATTGATTGAAAGTACAAGGACTAAAATTGAACATTTGAAAGTACAAAGACGAAAATGAAATAAAATCCAAAGTACGGGGACCAAAAATGATATTTTAACCTAAAATTGAACTTAAATTATTTAGATTCCTTTATATATATATATATATATATATATATATATATATATATATATATATATATATATATATATATATATATATATATATATTTGAGTGGTTAAAAATTAATTACTTCCACTGTTTTTGTTTAGGTTTTTCAAAGGATCAAGTACGAATAAACTTGAATACAGGATCAAGGACTCTCATAGTTACGGGAATGAAAACAGATGGCTTCAATGTCACTCGTTTGAATGAACGCATACAAATTAAAGAAGCATACTCATTAGATGAAGTCTCTGCAAAATTATTGTCCGATCATACTCTTGTTGTTACATTTCCCCCAAAAAAATAAATCTTCATTTCCATCCAAATCAAGATTTACTTTGTTAATTGGTGTACTCAAAAAAAAAAAAAAAAAGTGAATAAAGATCAACTTCTATGTGAGTTGGTTTAGAAATTTGTTTCTAGAGTTGTAATCAAATTGTGTGTAAAAGGATGATGTTATTATGTACAGTGAAACCGCGTTATGTAATATCAACCGACTTATGTGGTTGTAGAAGGAATACGTGTACCTATATTGTTTGTTCTTGAAAAGTGATCATACGTAAGATTTTACTTGAAAAATAATAGTGTCACGCCTTCGTTTGTTATGAATAAAGTGAACGTTTATATATGATCTATACGCGAGAAACTACTAACTAGAACTTTTCTTTGGGAAACAAATGACGTTTTTTTTTATTGGGGATCCAAAAATAGGATTTGAAAAACAATGGATTTAATGAAAAAATATATAGTTGTATTCTATATTTTCACTGTTTTTGTATGTATGTATTTGGTAACAAATTTTGAATATGTACCATTCATTAGAGCTTGTTTAGGAAACTACTTTTGAAAACAATGTTATGTTTTAATTTGTTTTTAAATTGTAATTAGACGACTATTTGTAAAGGTTGTTATTATATTTTGTAAGGAAAAATTATACTTTTGGCCTATGAAGTTTGGATTTGGTTGCATTTAGATTCTTAAGGGCCCGTTTGGATTGCAAATATAAAATATATGGAAGTTAAAAACCCAAGTAATTATTACCCCTAGATAAAAATAACTCATGTATGTATTTGAATATAGATGGTAATTAATATTTTGTAGTTTAATTATTACTTTTCTCTCTCTTCTCCATTTTCTAAGAAAAAAAGTCTCAAGTAAAAAAAACTCATCTCCTAAATGGATAATAAAATCTCAGGGCTCATAGGTTATTTTTATCCATGGATAATAATTACTTGGGTTTTAAAAAGTAAAGATCAATAAAACAAACATTAGTTTTTTATACTATTGCCAAAACTCATCTCAAAACCAATGAAACAAATGAAACCTAAGTTTTCAAACTCCATATTTTAACCACCGAGATTTGAAAAAATGATTTATTTGGTCTATTTTTCATCACTGTAGATAACAGAAAACTGATTGTATATTATTTTTTTTAATTAAAAAAATATTTTTTAATTTTTTAAATAAAAATAAAAATAAAAATTTTATTATAATTTTTTATTTCTTTCTCTTCCCTTCATCTCTACTTCACCACAACCCCACCTTCACCATCGTCTGCTGCCCGCTATAGATCGCAATCGAATTTTTTTCTCGTCTTCTTCTTTTCCTCCTATTCATCTTCCTTCTTCTCTTTCTTCTTCTTCTTTCTTTCTTTTTCCTTCATCCATCGAATCTTGTCGCTGCTTGAATTGAAGGAGAACTTTTCCTTTGAGGGGGATGGCGACCGAGATGGTGATCGTCGGAGTAGGAAAGAGGAACATCAGTCGGCGGCATGCAGTGAAGGGTGGGGAGAATAGAGAAGAGAGAGAAAGTAGACAAAAGAAAAAGGAATAATAATAATAATAATAATAATTTTTTTTATATTTTTATTTTTAAGAAAATTAATAATATAGATATATATACCTAACCACTTAACAAATATAAAATTAATATATTTTAGCTGCAACAACCTAAAAATAATAACAAAATCGTCTAATTAGCCCTATATACATGAAGGTTAATGGAATGATTAAAAGTATTATCCACAATGACCAAATAAACTATTTTTTTCAAATTTCAAAGTTTAAAATATTGAGTTTGAAAATTTAAAAACTCAATTGCAACCAAATCCAATCCTCATGACTAAAAATGTACTTTTTCCTATTTGTAATTACAAAGTTGTAATTTTGAAAGGAAGAAAGAATTTTGTATCACTTCTAATGGAAAAAAAATTGTTCATCCATGAAAAACAAAGTAACAAGAAAAGAAGAAAAAAAAAACCATAACTTTTGAAAGACATTATCCAAATATGTTTTAATTAAGTTTAAAGAAATGAAATTTTGTTTTGAAACAGTAATTGAACAAATCCTAATTGAATTTCAAATTTCAAAGTCTCTCTGAATCATTGTAATTTGAAAGGTTAAAATTTATTTATTCACTTTTAATAAATTAAAAAAAAAAAAATCTTACCGTTAGTTTGTGGTTATCATTTGTCTGACCAAGAAATGTAAAAAACTAAATTTGGACATTTAAAGGTATAGGACTAAAAAAAAAGGACCAAAATAGTATTTTAACCTAAAAAGAAAATTTACAATCTGTGTTCAATTTTAATATAGGCATTTTAACTTTTTTGTTTAATCTTTTTTTTTTCTTTGAGCAGAGGCATTTCAACCTTTTTGCAAGACTATAAGAGAGAAATAAATCATTATTATCCTAGTGCCAAAGTTATTTAAAAAACAACAATTAATTAAATAAAAAAGAAGGTTAACTAATATATATCTAACTTTATCTAGTTCAACTATACCATGGTGGGTGATAATAGAGAAATTATTGGAGGAGGCCTGATCGGGTGAAACTTGTGGGTAAAAATAAAAGAGATAATTTCAACTCCAGTACAAGTGCACACTATTGATGCAAGTAATAAACAAGAGTATTCCTGGGTATCGATCCCACGAGGAATAATTTTAACAAAAAGATTGGAAATAGCAAAGGTGTTCAAAACTTGCAACTTGGTAACTAAATTGCAAAATCAGGTTTTGGTTGGTGTAAAACAACAATGAAAATAAAAATCAAAATGCCAAAACAGGTTTGCAAATTTTGCGCAACAACAAGAGATTAAAGTTAAATTGCAGAATCAAACTGCAATAGTGCGAAATAGCAAGACCAGAAAATGCAAGGGAATATGCTCAATGAAAAGGAACGGGGCTCAAGAATGTTCATTGCCTTAAGTTATAAATTGCTATTTTAAATTGCAATTACAATCCTATCTTACACAAGTAATTGTATATCAAATTCAATTTCTATTCGATTTTGATTCCAAAATCTTTAGGAGGCCAAGTGATTGACCTATATGTCTATGGCCAATCATGCTTAGATAAATTTAGAACACAATTCTCGTGGTATTGAAGTTTTTTGCCCTATGTCTAGGGTAAAGAATGACTTATGTCTAAGTTCTTATCTCCATTGTTTGTGCGAAATCCGCTTTTTACTAACCCTTTCGGTATTAACTCCAAGCTTTGAATACAATCCTACTTGATCAAACTATAATTACAAAAATCCATCAACTCAACACAAGCAAACAATTAAGGTGTAAGCTTGGTTACTTTTACAATTTAAGCTCAATTTACTCCTTAGAGAATTCACATCCTTGAACACCTAAAGAGGATTTAGCTCATAATTAAAGTAAAAGAAATTAAGCAAGACTTGTAAATCATCTCCATGCTAACAAAAATAAATCAACAAAATTGTAAGAATAGAATTCAAATATTTCTTTTTTTTTTTTTTTTTTTACTCAAGTCTTGCACATAAAGAAAACTAGGAATAAAGGTTGAAGAAAGCCACTGGAACTCGCTGAAAAAAAAAACGAAAGATCTTACTAGAAACTAAAAATTAAAATTTCATAAAGTAGCTCTTCAATAAGAATTGCATCTAGTACTTTCGATAACAATGAGATTACAGTAATACACCAAAAACTGAGATGAACATAAACTGAATTGAACTAAAAAAAACTAAAACAGAGCTGGAATATATTCGTGAACAAAAACCCGTTGCTTTTCCTATATCTCTAAATAGATTAACTCTTGTTCAAGAAAAATTAATCTTTACTACTTAGAACTTTCATTCAGAATTGGATTGAGTGCTAAGGGAAAGAACTTACTAGAAAGAGAAGAAAATAGGAGCAGGGAAAAAAATAGCAACTAAAAATATAGAAAAATAGATATTTCGGAGATGAAATCCCCCTACTCTTTGCGTTTTCCTTCCATTTTATAGACCATGGCGGCTATGGTTTATTTCTTCTTCCATTTAGCTAATGAATCTCCAAGGATTAAGCTGAAATAAAACAAAAATCGTGGGTTTCCTTTTCAAAAAACGTAACAGATTTTTTCCATAATTGTCACTATCATATTGCAATTTCAGATTTTGCAATCTGAAATTGCAATTCTCCAATGTCCTACATCAAAACTCAATTTTAGTCACTTTTTCAATCTTTCCACTTCTTTTCTTCATTTGGTTCATTCTTTACAAGCTTACTAACTTAAATATTGCTAAGATTTCCTATGTCCATACACATAATTTTATGGAATTTTAAGTATAACTTGAGTCTAATGGAGCTAAATAATCCTCAATAATGAGGCTTATCAAGGCCACTACAATATGGTTGGTTATTTTACACTCTTTAGTGTATGAGAGAGAAACTACGAGAAGTATTTTAAATAAGTATCTAATTATTATTCGGGGCATGCATATTTTCAAATCTCTATCTAATGGTTTTTAGGAGACTACTACATTTTGGTAGCCCCATCCAAACAACCCCCAATCATTGTGAAAATCAAATTTTAGGAAGACAGTTCTATAAACTGATTTTTATCTAATTGTCATAACACTCAAATAAAATTTTGAACCTACCTTATTCTTAAAAAGTAACTTTTTTTTGTTTAAATATAATACTTATATTTATTTTTTTTAAAAAAATCCTAAAACCGATAATGGGCGGTTCATTTTTGTACATGTGTGTGTATATATTAAATCTTACCATTAAAAAAAGCAAGAGTGGTGATTTGAATTTCAAAAATAGAATTTATTGTCAACCAGAGCATAGCTCAATTGACATGAATGAAGTATATGCTTATGACTAAGAGGCCATGAGTTCGAATCTCCCTACCCCAAAATGTTGTTGAATTCAAAAAAAAAAATAAAAATAATACCTCAACGAATCAATACTCAAATTAGAAAGATGGGTGTATAAATTGGCTAAAGATTGCTTCATGCTTTTGAAAATTTGAAAATATGCATAACGAACATTTTTTCAACAAGAATCTCAAAGAAAAACCTTTCTTTTTGCCCTCCCATATATTTTTAAAAAGTGCTTTCTTTTAAACCATAAATAAGTTTTGCTATGTATGGGGAATCATTTAATCGATTCTATAGACAAAACTTTTTTTTTTTTTTTTAAATTTCATAGACAAAACTTTCTTACATGAGTAAAATACGCGGTAAAATCAGATCAATTGATGCTTCGACTTTCAAATTATGATGTTAATGAATTGGAGTATCATCAAAATCTTCATTATTATATATAAATTGAGATGTAGAATATATTAATGGAAGCGTATGGGAATCATTTGGGCCTATTTTTCAAAGTTTAGCAAATTAATTTTTTAAACCCAACACAAAATTTGTTCGTCATAACTTTTAATTTAATGGGAAAAAATCAATTTATAAATTATACCCCTAAATTTTGGTAGTTGTATCAATTAAAATTTCAAACTAATAATTATATCAATTTAAACCCCAAAACTTTCATAAGTGAATCGATTTAGACCCTCTATTAGTGATTTATAACTATTTTCACTTGAATTCATTTAAAATCAACTCAAAATCACCTAAATAAAATTATTCATCCCTTAAAATCCTACCAAAATGGTAAGAAAAATTATCACCACTAATATTAATTAAAAGTTGTTACTATCCATATAATTTTTGTATTTCTCTCCAATATTATACATTAACGGTTTTAAGATAAAATCCTAGCAAAAGATCTAAATTGATTCACTTATGAAATATTAGAATTTTAATTGATACAATTATTAGTTTAGGTTTTAAGTGATACAACCTCCAAAATTTTGGAATATAAATTAATTTTTTTTTACAATTGAAGAATGTCAGCTTGAACATATCGCACATGTACCTCCATTAGAGGTTGTGTATTCTCAAAATATATATATATATATATATATATATATATATATATATATATATATATATATATATATATATATATATATATATATATATATATATATATATATATATATATATATATATCAATTAGATTGGTTGCTTGAATTTAGAAAAAAAAATAAATTTGTTCAATTTTGAAAAAAACTGTTTTTTGAAAGAACAATTTTTTTTTTTTTAACTCAGACTATTTAGACCTTTTAATTTAAATCTCAGACTACCTAAATAGAGGCTTTATGAAGATGAACCCAAACACCAATTTTGTGATTTGTTTATACACAAAATGTTATGCACTTTGATTTTAGTCCACTTTAGACATCTCAACGCATATTTACATGTATGATATTTTGAATAATAACTTGCACATAAGTTTTTAATGTGCATAAATCACATGAACAATAATTTAAAAGTCTAAGTCAAATACAACTTTTGTTAAATATTTAATGAGTAATTTTTTAGACCAACTTGAGCATAAGATAAAGACATATATGTCAAAAAGTTAGAACATTTGAATTTCCACCCACATGTTGTTGAACTAAGAAAAATAATAATGTTTTAGATGGATTGGAAATTTCTTTTTTTTTGGAAAACCACTTGTTTGATAATTCATTTAGTTTTTAATTTAAAAAAAAAATGTTGTTGAGATTGTATGTATAATTTTAAAAATATATATATTTTTTTCCTCTCCCTCACTTTTCTTTCTCAAAAAATTTACCTCGCTCTAACATTTCAATCTCGGAATAAATTTTAGGTTAAATTATAAAAAAATATCCTTAAATTTTGTCATTTGTTTAAAAAATACCCTTATTCTTTCAAAAGTTGTAATATTACCCTTGACCTTTCACAAATGTTTCAAAACTACCATTAGAATAGAAATACATTAGAATGTTGAACGAAAGATCGACGTAACGGTGACCTAGAACGACATCGTGGTGATTGGGACGCTTGTTTGGATTAAATTTGAAAAAATGGCATTCAGACAGGTTGACTTTTCGACCAAGATTCTAATGGCTTTTCGACTCCAATGGTAGTTTTGAAACGTTTATGATAGGTAAAGGGTATTGCAACTTTTGAAAGAATAAGAGTCTTTTTTAAATAAATGGCAAAATTCAGGTTATAATTTAATTTTATTTATTTTTCTCCTTTAACCATGTCTCACCTTTCTCACCATAAAATTTTAATATTTTTCTCAATATTTCCTCTCTCTAAAATTTGATGTCCCTAACTTGTTTTCCTTTGACATACCTCCTTCTAAAATTTATTCCAGTTTAACTTTTTCTTTCAATCTCTCTAATTTGTGTTTCAATCTAACATACATATCTCTAACTTTATTTTCGAAACTTTTTGTTTTTATACTTTTTATTTTTCTCTTTCTATTTATCCTTATTTTTCCAACATATCTTTAGCTCTCTAATTTACTCTCTATCTAAAATGTCTCTCTAATATTTCTTTATGATCTACAACTTTTGTTTCACTTCTTCTCATATTTTTCTCTCTTTAACTTTTTGCACAAAAAAAAAAAAAACACAAAAAACATAAGTTATCAAATGGGTCTTCGTATAAAATAAAATAAAAACTAAATAAAAATATTTAAAATTTAGACAACAAAATAAAACCTAAACTTAACCCAAAAAAAAGAAAAAAAAAATAAGTTATACCAACTTTGGTACTACTAGTTTGCTTTCGTCAATTCAGACCCCATTTGATAACCATTTGATTCTTAATTTTTAGTTTCTAAAAATTGTGCTTATTTTCTTACAATTTCTTTACAATTGTTTTCATCTTTTTTAGGAAAACCTTTAAGGGCTATTTGGGATGCTGAATGAGTTATAATAGTCTGTGGGTTATAATAGTTTGTGAAGTTATATAACTTGTGTTTAGGATGCAATATTATTTAGTCTGGGTTATAATAGTCTGCATTTGGAGTGCATAGTATTCCACAGACTATTATAATTCACACTCCAAACAACCCCTTAAATTTTTAGCCCACACCCCAACCCACACCCCAAACAACCCCTTAAATTTTTAGCCAAATTTTAGAAACAAAAACAAAATTTTAAAAACTATTTTTTCCATAGTCTTTAGAACTTGAATTAGATTTTAAAATATTTGTAAAAAGTATATTACAAAATAATGAAATTTATATGTAAAAGTAGTATTTATAAACTTAATTTTTAAAAACTAAAAATAAAAAAATCAAATGATTATTATGTTTGTGTGTATACATATATATACACACATATAGAGGTTAATATTTTGAACAAACGTGCACTTGACGCAATATCCATTCATATATTCTTTACTTTTACTTTTGCTTTTATTTTATTTTTATTTTTTTGTTCTCTCTACAGAGAACCTGAAAAAGGGCCGGGAGGAAGAAAAGGAACTTGGCCAATTTCTTGATTGGTATCTTTGAATTAAAAATAAAGAACAACACATTATTCTGCAAAAAGAAGTTATTCCCTATCCTAAGGTTTAGGCTTAGGGGTAATGAAAAATACAAATGTAAAAGAATCATCCAAAAGAAAACCAACCAAAAAAAATTTAGAGGACGAGAATAAAACCTATTAGATTATGTTTATTAAAGTTCTTTTGAGTCGGAACGAAACAAAGTGGAGATGTTACTATCTACATTGTTTTTATTATTATTTTTGTACAACAATTGATAGAATGGAGGATCGAATCATCGACTTTGAGAGGATAATGAGTGTCTTATCCACTAAACTATGCTCAAATTGACATATTATTTTTATCATTAGTTCAATAGATGTAGGATGGAAGATCGAACTTTTAACTCTAAGAAAGGTATAAGTACCTTATTCAATGAACTATACTCAATTTGACATTATCATTTGTATTTTGAATGCATGCTAGTAATGGAAATCAAATTTAGATTGGCATGTGGCTAGTGTAAAAGAAAAAAAGAAGTAAAATAATAATAAAAAAAAGTGTGAGATGCATCAAAATAATTTTTTTTTCAACATGAGTATGGTTCAATTGGTCCAAGAGTTCAAGAACCTCCACTCCTACAAGTTTTTTTAACTAAAAGAAGAAAAAAAACGATTCATCGGTTTTTAACTTTTGATCAACTTAGTTTTGTTGGTCTTGTATGTTTTCTTTTTGTCGAGGCAAAGATTTTATCTTTTTTATTAAAAAAAGAAAAAAAAAAGAATATAACATTAATCTATTTTTTCGGGCTTGATTTTTGAATTTTAGATGTTTTATTTAGTCTTATACTTAAAAAGTTTCCGTTTGTCTCTAAATTTTTAAAATCGTGTCTATGTAAATTTTTTCTATTGCACCTTAGATTGCATGGTGGGTTGATATCGGGCAAGTTCAAATATTTGGTAGCGTTAAACTAACATAATCAACTACAATAACTTCTTAGATGCAAAATTGGCAATTTAAGGGTCTAAAGGAATCTTTTTAAAATATGAAAATTGAATAAACACAACTCAAAAAATTTAAAGACATATAACAATTTTTTAAAAAAATTTAAATACTAAATAGGCACAATCTTCAAAAGTGCAAGGGTAAAACTTATAATTTAACTGTTAAATTTTTATTATTTCAATTGATACAGGATACCTAGGGTCAAATTCATCTAAAATTAAACTGAAGTTACCTGCTTACACCCCTAATAAGCAATATCAATGGAAGGAAGAAAAATGATTCTCATCCATTTCAAGTAAACATAATATACATTCTATTTCCTCATGTAAGGGTAAAGAAAACCCACCAAAGACCAAATAGTGGAAAAAGGAATAGACTTGCCCACAAGAAAATCAAATCTAAAACACCCACAATAAATTAAAGGACTTATAAAATCAAAATCCTATGTGCTACATTTTCATTCAACCAAAAATTAAAGCACACCTCAATGGACAGACAAAAGACAATGGATTGGTTTGGGAAAAGTTCAAAAGCACAAAGCAAAAATGACCTGGAAAGTCTTGGCATAAGATTCGAACCCATCGTATTCTATCCCGAGCGCAATGAATATGAGTTGTGCATTGAACTTCCAGGTTTATTCTACGTTTTTCTCTATTTCTCTTTTTTTTGTTCTACGTATGGAGTGGAGATTTCAACCTCTAAGTTTGTGATCGAGTATGTACGCCTTAACCAGTTGATATATGGTTAGATTGGTCTCATTCTTTTTTTTTTCAAACACGTATTATTTAGGTTCCGTTTGCCAACCATTTGATTTTTTAAAATTGTGCTTGTTTTCTCATAACTTTTTTACAATGGTTTTCATCTTCCCTAAGGAAACATTTGAATTTTTAGCCAAATTTTAAAAACAAAAACAAATTTTTAAGAACTATTTCTTTTAGTTTTCAAAACTTACTTTGTATTTTGAAAACGTTCATATAAAGTAGATAACAAAACAAAGAAATATATAGGTTGAAGTAGTGTTTATAAGCTTAATTTAAAAAAAAACCTAACCCAAAAATCAAAGGGTTATCATCGGGAGCTTTATATATTTTCGAATTTAAAATTCACTTTCTTATTTACTTCATGGTTGAAATTCCAAAGATTAATTATATTATTATAATAACCATGTTTGAATTGGAAATTATATTTTTTGTCAATATGTGAGCACTTATACAATTTAAAAACACATACATATTTTGATTTTTAAAAAAATTGAAGTAATTTTTTGAATTCTAATTTAAAGTCATTTGATATAAATTTAATACCTTGTATTTATGGTTTAAGTATCCTTCTAGTTCTTAAACTTTGATATTTCTTCTATTTTTTTATGAAAGTTTTGAGATGTGAATATCTTATTTATCTCAATATCTGCTTAACTACAATATTAATTACTTGAATATACCTAAACTGATTAAGACATATAGGGGGCGTTTGGAGAACCGTTTCGAAATCATAACCTTTGGAATCGGAACTCTGAAGGGTTTGTTCTGGGGGGTTTGAAATCCTGCAAATCAGAAAACAGTGTTTGGGGTGCAGTGTTCTAAAGCTTGAGAATCAAAAATTAGTGTTTTGAGTGCATTGTTCAAAACCATGAGGTTGTGTTTCAAACTCATTGGATTTTGAACACAGTGGCCCAAACAACGTTTTGAGTTTGGATTCCAAAACCATCCAAACCCAACACATTAATGCTCCAAACGCCCCCATATTGGTTGAAAAACAGAGGTTGAAGTAAAAAATAAATAAATAGAATATTTATTTATGTTTTAAAAGTTTACGGCCAAAATACTAGCAAAAATACAATTTAAACCTATATTCAGTGTGCTATTTAAGTAATTTCACAAATTCTACGCAGGTTGCCCAAAGGATCTGGTAAAGGTGACTTACGAGAAGGCATCGGGAAAGCTTAAGGTGCAGGGACAGAAGCAGAAAACGGAATTCGTTCAACAATTCTCCGTTCCGGCCGACTGCTTAGCCACCGGAATCTATGGCCGATTTCGAGGCGAAGTTCTTCACATCATTATGCCCAGATTGCTCTCTGAATGGCGGCCTTCTGAAGATGCCTCTTCGAAGCAAGAAGATGATCAAAAGGCTTCTTCTGATCAGAAAGCGACGGAGCAGGCAGGGGAAAATCAGGATAAATTGCCTGCTAGTATTTTGGCGCCACCGCCGTCCGATCAGAAATCGACCGGCGAAGTGAAGGAAAGAGGAGGAAAAGATCGCGATAAATTACCTGCTAGGGTTCCGGTGCCATTGCCGTCCGATAGGGAAACAACGGAGAAATCGAGGCGAAAAGACAGTGAACTATTTCCCGAAATCTCCGCACCGCCGCCTTCCGCTCTTGAACCGAGCCGCTCGGTAAAGGCACTCAGAGAAAATTACCAAAGGAATCTCTCTAAAACTGCCGCACCACCGCCTCCTCCACCACCACCTCTCCGGGCACCGTCACGTGCGGCGGCCACGGAGCCATGGAATCGAAAAACCACTGAGATCAGAGCAAGACAAGAAGAGGAAGAAGATCAAAAGCCACCGTCTACGGTGGCTCCCGCATCGCCATCGTCTGATCAGGAAAAAGCCGAACAGCGAGACGATGAATCGGACAAATCAGTCGTCAAATCTCAGAAGCACGAGAAGGAATCAGAGCAAGAAGATGCTAAAAACGCGAAAACCGTCACTGAATCAAAAGATAAAGAAGAAAGTGAAGAGAAAAAACCTAGCGCCGGCGGGAACGAAACATCAGGGCTGGTGGCGAAAGTGAAAGAGACCGGTAAGGCGGCGGTGGCGGCGGCGATGAAGGAGGAAAACCGGCTATTTGTGATGATTGGGGCTGCTGTTTTAACCATTGTGGTAATTGGAGCTTCATTGAGGTCCTCCAGTAAAAGAACCAAACACTGATCAACATGTAAACAAACAATGCAACTCTCTAAATTTAATTTAACTTTATTTATGTATATATGATAATTATTTTCGAATAAAGTTATGTGACCAATAATTTGTTGGATAAATTGTAGTTTTAAGTTTTAACACTCCGATGCAAGTGGTAAAAATTTGAAATATGTGTGTGATACATATAGAGATGTCCACGGGGGCCGGGACGGTGATGGCTTCTCCGTCTCCGTTCTCGCCCCTGCCTCTATTTGAATTCTCATCTCCACGAAATTCTCCGTTAAATTTTGCGGGGATTAGGTTCCTCGTAGGGAATTATTCCCGTTTAGTATAGTTTTTTTTTAAGTATCAAATAATTCTTTTGATAAATTTTCAAATAGTTAACTTCCATGAAAAATATCCATTAATTTTTAATTATATTGTTCATTATTCACAAAAAATCTTTATTTAAATAGTTAATTTTCTCTATAAAAAAAACTTTATTTAAAGATAAAATTCTTAAACCTCTTAATAAAAACAAAACAACCTTTCATATCAAATTATCTAAATCATTAACACTAAAATTTTAAATTTATATATATTAAAAAATAAAATATAAAATATAAAAAATTAGCGGGGCGGGGAACATGGAACAAGGACGGGGAATGGAATACGGCCCCCGTTTAGCTCGTGGGAAATTTTTTCTCCTTGCTCCCTCGCTCATTCCCTGCCTAAATGAAGTTTCCTCGCCCCGTTAAGACGAGTCCTCGCGGGGAAAATGGACATCTCTAGATACATATATCCTCGCCTAACAAGGTCAGCGATTCAAATGAATTCTCACTCTCACGTATTGATGAACTAATATATATATATATATATTACATCGTTGGATGTTAGGTATACTATAGATCGATATAAATTTGGTTTAATTATAAGTTTAGTCTCTGAACTTTTAAATTTGTGTTTATTTGGTTCCTAAAATTTAAAAAAATATCTAATAAGTACTTGAACTTTTCAATTTTGTGTCTAACGTTATAAGGAGGAACCATGGACTCCCTCTGTTGAAATACTTCGACCTTTATGGATAGAGAATTGAATTTCAGAATGTGATTCCTAGGAGTGTTGGATATCTCGTGGGAACGACCTATCGAAAGACTAGAACTCTTCGATTTGTAGGTTAATAGGCGTGGTTCATAATGAGGAAAGAAGAAGAAAAATAAGTCATGGTTATGGGAGATGAGGACTGTTTGATAGGCAATTTAGATTATGTTTTATATTTTCATATTCACCGAGTTCAGTAAATATGCCTTTTCGAAAATTGTTTATGGATTACGTGATCTAAGTAGTGAAAATTCTAAAAACAACATTTTTATATTTTCATTGTATATAGATTTAATCAAGCGTGGTACAAAATTAAATATGATTAAGGCACAAATTCCATCATTAAATAACTCAGTCAAAATTTACAACTCATCTCTAATGTCGTTTTCCTGTCAATTTTATATCAAATATATGTTTTATAATTCATTAATATGTTGTTGCCAAATTTTGGACATGAGAACGCACTTGACCTCCACGTGACAACCACGGTAAATTTGTAATTTTGGAAGGAATAACGCGGCCTACAAGACAAGAAAAATGTGGTGTAGGCCACACAGGCTCCTCCGATACTTAAAGTCAATAAGAGAATGGAGAGAGAATTAGGATTTTTGAGTATTTTTAGCGGCTAGAATGAACTTACTTTTCTCTCTTCTTGGGAAAGAGCTAAATACCTCTACCAGGGTTTTTCGTAGGTTCCTTGTTGGAATAGGATAAAAGAGGACCGGATCGAGGTTGTACGGGCTAAGGGGAATGGAGACAAGGCTCTAAAATGGGCCTTGCCATGTGGTAGCGAGGTCAGGCTTTGGCCCAAGTCCATTTTTCCTTCCCCTCGCTTGTTGGTCCATCCTTCGTTCTATTTCGATCTGTCTTAATCTGTAATGGGCTTCTTTACCTCGTTTGACCTTTAATTACCATACTTTTCTCTATCCGCCTAAGTGTAAATTGCAACACTTAGTTCAAAGCTCAATTTGATTAGCCAGCCAGCCTTTGATTAAGATGTCCAATCTCCCACTCTCATGGGAAATTTTCTAGTACTACGGGAGTACATACTCCCTTCGTTCACACTATGTTTTAATACTAGTGGACCCCACATAATTATTGATAGACCCCACATAATTTTCAAAAGGATGTTGATGTGGCCAACAATAAATGGGAGTAGTATGGAAAATTTTCCATACTACTGTAGTATTAGAATTTTTCCCCACTCTCATAGGTTGTTGAACTAAAAAAAGAAATGCAATTGGATGAAATCAATTTTTTTTTTTGAAAGAATGATGAAATCAAGGTTGAAGTTAAAAGTTCGTTAAAATTGATTTTTTTAAAAAAATTATAATTATTTATTTATTTATTATAACTTAATTTCTTTAAAAAAACGAAACAATCATGATTACCATTTTGACGTTGCTTGCAGAAAAACGAAAAATAAAAAAGTTTTATCCATAAGTAACCAACGAGCTCTGGAAATTTCTACCGCGCGAAATGGCTTCATCTTCGTCTTCTTCTTCTGTTTCCCTCCTCTTTCCGTCCCCCTTCATCTCCCGTAACCATGGCTTCTTCTTCTTCTCTCCTCCTTCCGGACCACGCCTATCAATCTGCAAATCGGACAGTTTCAGTCTTTCGATAGGTCTCTTGCGCGAGATATCCAGCATTCCGAGGAAATGCGTTGTGAATTCGAAGTCTGCATCCATAAAGGCCGAAGTATTTCAGCATAGGGAGCCCATGGTTCCTCCTTATAACGTTTTGATCACCGGCGCTACTAAAGGTGTGCCGTTCTTTCGTCTCTTTCTCGTTTATCCGATACTGCGTTATGTTTTGGTTTTCTGTTGAATCTATCCGTTTCCTGCTGGTTTCTCGTTTATGGCTTCTGGTATTTGATGTCGTTTTTGTAAGCAAGAAATGCGGAATTGTAATCGCTTAACTGTATTTTTTCTTTTTGACGAAAAATTTGGTGGTGGAATGTGCATTTGTTTCTGTGATTGACCGGGCTCTTTCCTCTTAGTTTTATTAAGAATTGGAAGATATGTTTTAGACATTGATTTCACGCGTATAGTAGGAGTTTGGATTAGTAAGCTTCAATGTTCGTTTGAGATTCACGAGCTTATATCAATTGACGTCAAATTTAATGTATGGAAAGATAGTTGGAAGTTTTATTTGTTAGGGTCGAGCAGAAAGATGGATAAGCTATGTGGTTAGAGCCTAATCAATTGAAGTTTGAGCGCTTAAATGGAGTGCTAACATATACGTTGTATTGTCAAGTTATTCATAAACCTCATAAATTAGGCCGTTGACATATGATGTTTTAAACTGTATTGCTCGAGGACCAAAGAACAACCGGTTCTTCTTAGGATATCATCCAACTCCTGGAAAATGTTTATTATATTTGCACACAATTACCTCAATTCTCCTGATCGTGTAATTTTAGTCATATTTTACTAGACTTACAGATCCTCAAGATTGGAGTTTTTTATGAGTGCGTATAGAGTTTTTTTACTCTATCTCCTTTGACGCTTCAGTGCCTTTAACTTTCATGTTTCCATTGGTATGGTGTTTTCTACTCATATTTGTAATTTACCCAGGAATAGGATATGCGTTGGCCAAACAGTTTCTGAAAGCAGGTGATAATGTTGTAATCTGTTCACGATCAGGTAATCTTTGCGAGTATCCCACATCGGAAAGATGAAGAGAGACCTCACAATTTATAAGATACATAGGCTGCTCCTCTCATTGCCAATTGATTTTGAGATGGAACCCTATGTTTGTCTAATAATCTATGCGCGGTGTGGTGCACATTTTTTTAAATAATTAATTAATACATTTCTGTTCCCATAAAAATGTGTTGATTGATTGATTAGGTATGGATTCTGGTCAGTCTCGAGATCTTGCTCTTTTTAGTTTTTGTGTTGATTCTTTTTTCCTCCTTTCCGGTGGGAGAGTCTAGGATAATCAGGATGCTTGGGATATTGTAATTTTCTGTTGATTTCCATTTTGATTTATGGTTCCTGTCAGCATCCTTAGTAGGGTGTGACTTGCAATCGTAAAAGCAGATTAAATTTCGTCTGTTTAATGTAATGCACTAAACTTACAACGACAACACTGAAGCTGTTTTGTTCACATTTGCTTAACACATCCTTTAACAGCTGAGAGGGTAGAGTCTTCTGTTCAAAGCCTGAGAGATGAATTTGGGGAGCAGCATGTGTGGGTACCTCCTGCTAGACTTTTTCATTTTAATTTTTTCTTTGCAGATGTTTATTCATCATTTTTCTATCATTTCATTGTTTTCCATGTACTATTTACAATTGGAGCAGTTGCCGATACTTCAAGCTCTTTCTCCTAAATCTGATTCTATTTTATAGGGTACCAAATGTGACGTACGAGAAGGAGAGGATGTAAAGAATTTAGTCAATTTTGTGCAGAAAAATCTTAAATACATTGACATATGGGTATCTACTTCAAATTCTTCTCTCTTCCCCTTCCCCTTCCCCTTCCCCTTCTACATGAAGACCGATGAGTTGATTTCTAGTAACTAGAATATAAGTCTATTTGGCATCAAAGAATATATATGATATTGAATATATTATATAGGTGGCCTTTAAGGTTTGAACATGAATCTGTAACCTCGAGACCATCTAAATTTACGACTTGTCTCTTTTACTTTGGCTGATTCATGGTGGTTAAAATGTAGTTAACATAGCAATTTGATTGAAATCTTAAAAAATTTTGATAGTAGAACATGATATCTACCCTAGAATGATCCACATATTACAAGGTATATATGCATGTATACCCCTTTCGTACTTGAGTAATTAAGCAAACAGTAGGGATAACGATAGCAATAATGAAATAGTCGCTGTTGAAATGAGAAAAAATTGTCATGTATATTGATGCTATTGAGATGTCCCACTAAAGAAGTGCCTCGTCCCAGTTTGTCTTTTTGTCAGATGATGTGAATGCTGTATCATGTCATTGAGGTTTTTCCATACAGTTCTAACATGTGACGTATCTGAGAAACGTTGGCCTTCGATAATGCTTAGATGTTTTCGGACAAAGTGTAGATTTTCATAATTTACAATTTCAATATGGCATTGTCCAGATATCATAGGAAATTGGACTTAAAAGAACAAAAAACGTTTCATTGTCTACTATTTCAAATTGTTGATCAATTTTGAAGGCCACGAGAGGATATGATGAGTCTCTTACATACTTTTTTTATGCCTTATAATTAGTATTAGTTTGGTGGAATTTTGTTTGCTTCTATAGCTATTTTAACTTATTGCAAGGGCAATGCAGATCAATAATGCAGGATCAAATGCTTATAGCTTTAAGCCTTTGGTCGAGACTTCAGATGAAGATCTCATGTGAGCTTCCTCCTCCTGATCTCCAAACTTCAATGACATGAAATAGAAATTTTTTTGGTTTATTCCTTAGACGCTCTCTAATGCAGTGAAGTTGTCACTACAAATGCTCTTGGTTTGATGATATGTTGCCGAGAGGTATATACTGCTTCAATCATGAACTCTATTGTATTTTTGGCTTGTAAATCATGCATAGTTTCTGACTTCTCGCTTAGGCAATAAAGATGATGTTAAACCAACCTCGAGGGGGTCATATTTTCAACATTGATGGGGCTGGTTCTGATGGACGACCCACGCCTAGGTGCTGTTCTTTCTATCACTTGCATTCTTTCTCTTATGTCTGAGCTCGTTATAATGTTCTTCATCTAATGTACAAATTTTTCAAGAAGAATGCAGAAGACATGAGAAACGCACAAGAAATCTGTGGTGCATTTGGATGACATGCACAATGTGCTCAATCTTATATGATGTAACTGCTTTAGAATATGCAGCGGACATATGCTAATTGCATGGATCATTTTATTTCCAATACTTGAATAACAGATGGAGCAAATAATTTTATACTGAAACATGTGAAGGTTTATATCTCTTAAGCATTTCTGATGAATCTCTAAGGATAAATTCATGTGAAATTATTAGGATGAACCCAGTCAGTTTGAATATCTATATTATTAGACAAGACTTCAAAACTCCACTCGTTTATGTGTGGGCCCTAAAATCTATGTTAGAAAAATAAATTATGGTAACGATTGATTTTGTATTTTTCTTTTTCTTTTTTCTTTGGTAAGACAAATTGTTATGTTTTCAAGCAGCCTATTAAAGTGGGGTAAGGTTATTTATATTCATTTACTCTGTTTATGTAGTGGTCACTTATTCTGTCACTGGAAAAAAAAAAGAAATGTTGGTTGATCTCTCTGTCTTTCCTTAGGTTTGCTGCATACGGGGCCACTAAAAGAAGTGTTGTCCATTTAACGAAGTCATTACAGGTACTTGCTTACCTTATTTAGCTAATTTTGTCTTAATGACAGAAACTAGACTGGTTGTTTTATTTAAATTAAATAAACCAACCGCTTAGTTTCTGTTATTAATCATAAACTGGCTACTTGAGCTTCTCTCTCACAAATAAATTAGGTTTCCATTGGGATTGTACTTTAAATAGGAAGCATCGATGTGTTATGCAGCATATAGAATAACTTGTATTAGCTCGCCCCCAAGGGGTGGCCCCATTGGTAAGGGCTTGGGGTCTCTTGGTCATACCGGCTTAGGGGTCTCAGGTTCGAGCCCTCGGGTGAGATTAATAAATAAAAACCCTTGTTGTCTCCCGGGTCCGGGCGCATGTACCCTCGGGTATAGGCGAGCAAAGCTCCTATTCCTGATTATTAAAAAAAAAAAACCTGCATTAGCTCTGTTTGATTCAAATATAGTAGACATACCGAGGATGATCTTTTGATCACGTATAAGATTGGGAAGAAAATCTTTTAGCATTTGGAGTGCCTATCTGGGATGGTCCCAGTCATAAAGATCATGGATTATATTACTGGGTGAATGATCATTTCAAGAACTAAATACAAACAGAATCTAATATTAAAGTCTGAGGAAAGTCCCTTCTGTCATGATACTTGAGTAGGTTTCACTAAGCAATAAAAAATAATTGAAAGGGGCTCGTCATTTGTCGTTAAAAAATACAAAGAATCTATCTTGTTCCTCTTCATTCTTACTCTCTTCTATTCCTTTTTCTCGTCATTCAACGTTCAAAGTTTAGATAACTTCGTCTACCGTTTTGGCTTTTAGTATTAATATTTCCATAATTTTTAAAATTATTTGCAGGCCGAATTGCGGATGCAGGATGTGAAAAATGTTGTAGTGCACAATCTTTCGGTGTGTTACTACACAATTTTATGCTTTCAACTTGAGTGTAAAACTTTCTATCTGAACCCTTTTGTCAAAACTGCTTGAGAATTTTATTTATGTTTTTCTGGTGTTGATTTTGCCGTGATATTTTGAATCTTGCATCATTTTCATTAACAAAACCCTTGACATTCCAAGGGATATATTCAAGAATATAATATATTGAAATTGTTAAAATGTCATATCATGTAAGGTCCATTAGAAAGGTTCTTAACACCATACAATTATCTTCCTTTCTTTACCCGATAATGTTATTTGTGTTATTTGGTTTTGCAGCCTGGGATGGTTACTACCGATCTTCTCATGTCTGGTGCTAATACAAAGCAGGTTGATGAGGCATTATAGATTCTCTTACATTAAATTTTCTTAATAAATTCATGAACTGGGAAAAACTAAAATAGTTGGCCTCTTGCAGGCGAAATTTTTCATCAATGTTTTGGCGGAACCACCTGAAGTGGTAAGATTATGTTTTGAATCTCGTTATGTCCATACTGATCTTTTCCTAGTATGCAGTTCACAGTGTCTTCGGTATTCTATAAGTGAACTTGATCCGAATAAACATATTGCCTAAGAAAAATTCCTCTTAGATCAAATCTCATTCACCATTGTGAATTTTGTTAAAATATTTGATCATTCATTTGTAACGTGCTAAATACAATTTCATTACATTCTTCATAGAGATTGCTAACATCATAAACGCACTAAATTTATAGATCATTAAAAGCCTCATAATTGTTTGCACCTGCACTTTTTCTTCATCTGGCGGTTGATATTTGAGTTTACAGGTCGCAGAATACCTTGTCCCAAACATAAGATCTATCCCAACCAATGGTTCAACAAGGCCCACGTACATCCGTTTCCTCACTGGACTGAAAGCTTATTCCCAGATATTCTCAGTTGAGAAATGATTAATTACTGCTCAATTAAATTGAAATGTTTTTTCTTTTCCTTCCTTGTGCCATCAATTAATTGTTTCGTGTTTCCCATATTGCTCAGAGACTTGCTTTTGGTGCAAGAAGAAACAAATATCTTCTAGAAGATTGATAAGAACTTAGAAGTACAATTTCCCATCCTGTAAGTTCTCTCTGTGAAGCTTCACATTTATTATTCTTCACCCAGGAGAATGGTTTATTAAAATTTTGTCCGCTGGTTATTGATGAAGCATGATGGACCCGTTGGACCGTTCCTAAAAGACGACGCAAGGAAATGATGCCCTCTTGTCTTTGATATATATATATATATATATGGAAAACTATCGTTTTTTAATTCATTTACTTATTAAATGATTAATTGTAATTTATTATTCATATCTACTTGAAGTCGTTGTGGCACTATTATTTTTTGACCAGACCATTTGTAGAACATTTTCCTTTTTACAGAGGTTACTGAAATGGGGTTTGGGTGAACCCGGGTTCTCCAAAACAATGATCTTCGTAAGTTAAACGTTCCAAGGTGTGCAAAGTTCGGTGTGGTTTGATTTGGGCCAAAACAAGGGCGACCTTTATTTTGAAATCAATAATATGGAGTGGAGAGATTTTGACATCTAACACTTCTGACATGTGTATAATGTCTTAATCAGATGGACTCTGTTTAGGTTGACAAACCAAAAGCAAATTAACCTCATTAAGGTATAATGTGTAACAAGTATTTTGTTCTTGTTTATTATTTTATTGCTGAGACATTTTTTGTTTGAGAAACCCATTCAAAATTTACCTAGTTTATGTTTATTATGTTATTTTTAGCGTTACTCACTTGGTATTGGTATTATAGTGAGTATATCTAATAAAGTTTAAATTATAAATTTGGTTCCTATAATTTTGAAAAAAATTAGAATTTAGTCTCTATAATTTTAAATGTGAGAATTAGTCTCTATAGTTTGATAAAAGTCTCATAAATAGTTCATATCTTGGATTATTTATGAAGATTTTATCAAATCATAGAGACTATTTATGAGCTTTTATCAAATTATATGGACAGAATTCTAACTTTTAAAATGGTTAAATTCTAATTTTCTCCAAACTGTAGGACCAAATCTATCATTTAACCTTTAATAAAATATGATACCATCAGCCCATTTGTGGATTCAAATATTGATCTCAAATTTTTATGTAAAACTATCAATTATTTTATCATAATCGAATTCATTGATGTTGTAAGGCCTCCTATCGTTAGCACATATTCTAGAAAGGGCAAGAAGGGAATAGGGGTGAGAAATTCGGTTAGTGGGGGGGGGGGGGGGCACCTGAGAATTGTATCGTGAGGGAGGTGGGTTTATGAGAAGGGGTTGGGTGACCTGTAGTTTTTTGGTGAAGAATTTTGTGGATACTTTGTCTGGGAGGAGAGGACCAGCTCTCTGAAAGCTGGGAGGGTTTTCTTGTGATCCTTCTTCTTTTTATCAATCAAAAGCGGCTAATAACCCTCTCCCTATTGAAGAACTCTCAATAGAGGGGAGTTCGTTCTTCGGTTATAGTTGTGTGCTGTGTTATTGTGTTTCTTGCAGGGATTGTTCATTGTGGATACCTTACAACTGGTATCAGAGCACATTATGCCCTAGGGAGAACACAGAGGATGGCTCAAAAGCAAATGGAAGAAAGGCTAGAGGGAACAGAGAAGGAAATATCTGAGATGAAAGAGGTAATGCAAGGATTGGGGAGAAACATAGAAAGGATGTCTGTCGATATGAAGGAGAATCAAAAGGCCTTGATCTTAATTATAGCAGAGAATTTCGGAGGGAAAAGACTGGCTTCTTCGGCTGAAGGGAGTATAACTATACAAAAACAAAGGGGAGTAGAGAATGCGGGGAGTGACGGCGGGAAGAGGGAGAATTGTCCCTGACGAGGAAGGAGGGAATAAATACGGACCGCGGTAAGTTCAAGAAGTTGGAAATGGTTGCTGAGAGCCGAGACCTACTTTGAAATAAATCAGCTGAGCGATAGTGAGAAGATCAACGTGTCCATTGTGAGTTTCGATCCCGACGTGGTTGAATGGTACCGATGGTCGAATATCGAAAGAAAGTCTCGTCATGGGAGGATTTGCGAACCAGGATATTCGAAAGGTTTAGACCTTCACAGGAGCAGAGTTTGTGTGCGCGATTCTTGGCCATCAAGCAAGAGGGAACAGTGGCAGAGTATCGGGCCAAGTTTGAAGTGTACTCGGCGCCGTTACTGGAGTTACCGGAGGTCGTGCTGGAGAATACGTTTTTGAATGGGCTGAGTCCACCGATTAGGGCAGCTGTAGTAAGTCGACAACCGGTTGGGCTGGAGGAGATCATGAAGCAGGCCCAGTTGATCGAAGATAGAGACTTAGCTATCAAACTGGCCTTGGAAACGATGGGCTCGGGCCCAAGTGGGGATAACGGAAAGGGGGGCCAATTGGGCCAAGGTAAAGTTACAAGTAGTAACCCGGCAAAAAACCCGAACCGGCCTTTTGAAACCACCCGGTCCATTACTTTACCAGACCGTGGCAACCCTATTTGGAAGGAGCAGCCATCACGAAGGATATCTGATGCCGAATTCCAGGCAAAAAGGGAGAAGGGACTTTGCTTTTGTTGCGACGAGAAGTACTCAACAAACCATCGTTGTAAGAATCGTGATATACGAGAGTTAAGGGTTTTACTAGTAAACGAGTACGGAGAGGTAGAACTCAGACAAGGGGAAGCAAGGGCAGAGGAATTCGAAGTTATCGAAACGGAGGAAGCAACCTTCGAGGTCGAAAATGCAGTAGAACTCGATTTGAAATCCGTCATCGGGTTCTCGACACCTGGTACAATGAAGATATGTGGCAGGGTGAAACAGAGAGACGTGGTCATTCTCATCGATTGTGGGGCCACTCATAATTTCATTGCTCATCGCTTAGTGGAAGAATTGGCGCTCCCAAAGACTGAGACTACCAGCTATGGTATCGTGATGGGAATCGACATTGCAGTAAAGGGGCAAGGGGTTTGTAAAGATGTGGTGGTACACTTGCTGTCGCTGACCATCCAGGAAGATTTTCTTCCGCTTGATTTAGGGGGGGTAGATGTTATCCTCGGAATGCAGTGGTTGAGGACCATAGGGTTCATGGGAGTGAACTGGACTGAGTTAACGATGACCTTCGAAGTAGGAACAAGCAAGGTGACGATACGTGGAGACCCTTCCCTCACTAAATCAGAAGTTTCTCTGAAAATGATGGCTAAATCATGGACTGGTAAGGATCGAGGCTTTTTAGTAGAACTCCAAGCGAATTCGTTGAATGAGCAGGGAGTCCTGGGGGGTTCGAGGGAAGGAGAAGTACATGATAACATATCGACTGAGGTTCAAGAGCTAATCGATGAATATGCAGATGTATTTCGGTTGCCGACCAAGTTGCCTCCCCCGCGGAATGTTGACCACCGTATTTCTTTGATTGAAGGAACCTCAGCAGTCAACGTCCGACCCTACAAATATGCACATGCGCAGAAAAATGAGATTGAACGATTGATAGGGGAGATGTTGGCGTCAGGGATTATCAGACCAAGCACTAGCCCTTTTTCCAGCCCGGTGCTATTGGTTAAGAAGAAAGATGGAAGTTGGAGGTTTTGCGTTGACTACCGAGCTTTGAATCAGGTCACAATACCCGACAAATTTCCCATCCCGATTATTGAAGAATTGTTGGACGAGCTCCATGGGTCCACAGTGTTTTCGAAGTTCGATTTGAAGTCTGGCTACCACCAAATACGAATGCACTCTTCCGACATACTCAAGATAGCCTTCAGAACGCACGAGGGACACTACGAGTTCCTTGTTATGCCATTCGGGCTCTCCAATGCCCCTGCCACGTTCCAGTCATTAATGAACCAGGTTTTTAGACCCTTCCTCCGTCGCTTTATTTTAGTGTTTTTTGATGATATACTGGTTTATAGTCCTGATTTCTCGACTCACTTGAAACATTTGGCGGTGGTACTCAACGTTTTGAGGGACAACTCCCTGTTTGTTAACGGGAAAAAGTGCGTCTTTGCGCAACACTGAGTCGAGTATCTAGGCCATTGGGTCTATGCAAAAGGGGTTGAAGCCGATATGGGAAAGATTCAAGCAATGATTGATTGGCCACGACCCAGATCCACAAAGGAACTACGCGGATTCCTCGGGTTAACGGGTTACTACCGGCGTTTCGCGTTAAATTACGGAACAATTGCGGCCCCTTTGCATCAGTTGCTTCGTAAGGAGGCATTTCTGTGGACTGAGGAGGCCACTGCTGCCTTCAATTCCCTGAAACGGGCCATGGTGACACTGTCAGTCATTGCCTTACCAGACTTCACTCAGCCCTTCGTAATTGAGACAGATGCTTCCGGTACGGGACTGGGTGCAGTACTATCACAGAAGCAAAGGCCCATTGCCTACTTTAGCCAATCCCTATCCGATCGAGCACGGTTGAAACCCATCTACGAGAGAGAACTAATGGCCATTGTCTTAGCCGTTCAAAAATGGCGCCACTACTTGTTGGGACAGAAATTCACCGTACTCACCGATCAACGGGCCCTACGTCACCTTCTAGATCAAAGGGAGGTCCAACTGGAGTATCAGAAATGGTTGACCAAGCTACTCGGGTATGATTTTGAGATTAAGTATAACCCCGACCTGTTAAACATAGCTGTCGATGCATTGTCGCGCAAACCCGCAATGGTGGAACTAGCTACAATGTCAGATGGTACAACATGAGGTGGAAGAAGACAGTGACCTACAGCGGATTATAGAGGACATTCGCCAAGATCCCCTGCGACACCCGAAATTCTCACTGAATCAAGGTCAGCTTCGATTCAAAGATCGCTTGGTACTGTCAAGTAAATCAAAGCTTATTCCGTCCCTTTTGCAATTGTTCCATGCTTCGGTGGTGGGTGGCCATTCTGGATTCCTGCGGACTTACAAACGCATGACGGGGGAACTATATTGGAAGGGAATGAAGTCTACTGTGAAGTCGTTTGTGGAAGGATGTTCCACTTGTCAAAGAAACAAGACAGACTCTGTTTCCCCAGCAGGTTTGCTTCAACCCTTACCTATACCCGAGAGGATTTGGGAGGAGATCACCATGGATTTTTCCTAAATCCAATGGGATGGATTCCATTTTGGTGGTGGTTGACAGATTGAGCAAATACGCCCATTTTTTAACCCTGAAACACCTTTTTTCAGCGAAGGAAGTAGCAGCCAAGTTTATTCGAGAGATTGTGCGATTGCACGGGTTTCCTAAGTCCATTATTTCAGATCGTGACACCATTTTTCTTAGCCATTTTTGGGAGGAACTTTTTCGCCTCCAAGGCACCCAACTAAAGAAGAGCACAACGTTTCACCCTCAGACCGACGGCCAGTCCGAACGGGTTAATCGATGCTTGGAGACTTATTTACGGTGTTTTTGTAACGAACAACCAAGGAAATGGGAGCACTGGGTCTGTTGGGCAGAATATTGGTATAACACCACGTTCCATATCTCCATCAATACCACTCCTTTCAATGTGGTTTATGGCCGACAACCACCACCGTTGATATCGTATGGGGATAAGAAAACTCCGAATAATACTTTGGACCAAATGTTAGTGGAGCGGGACCATGCCCTTGTGGCTTTAAAAGAACAGCTCCGTATGGCACAAGATCGAATGAAGAAACAAGCGGACAAACACCGTCGTGAAGTCGAGTTTCAGGTGGGGGATTTAGTGTACTTGAAGTTGCGACCATATAGGCAAAGATCCGTAGCTAAACGCCGGTGTGAAAAACTATCACCAAAGTTTTTTGGCCCCTATGTTGTTCTGAAAAAGATTGGTTCGGTTGCTTACTGATTGGAACTACCACCCCAAGCTTCCATTCATCCGGTTTTTCATGTGTCGCAATTGAAGAAGGTTATTGGGCCCTCGGTACCACTGCAATCAACGACTCCTCTATTTTCTGATGATTTCGAATGGAATTCAACTCCGGAGGCAGTACAGGGATATCGTTGGAATGAGGACACGTCAGATTGGGAATGCCTGATCCAATGGAGTGACAAATAGCCTTGTGATGCTACATGGGAATCGTTTCAGTTCATTCCCAATCAGTTCCCAGCTTTCCACCTTGAGGACAAGGTGCTTCTGAACCCCAGAGGTGTTGTAAGGCCTCCTATCGTTAGCACATATTCTAGAAAGGGCAAGAAGGGAATGAGTGTGAGAAATTCGGTTAGTGGGGGGGGGGGGAGGGGACCACCTGAGAATTGTATCGTGAGGGAGGTGGGTTTATGAGAAGGGGTTGGGTGACCTGTAGTTTTTTGGTGAAGAATTTTGTGGACACTTTGTTTGGGAGGAGAGGACCAGCTCTCTGAAAGCTGTGAGGGTTTTCTTGTGATCCTTCTTCTTTTTATCAATCAAAAGCGGCTAATAACCCTCTCCCTATTGAAGAACTCTCAATAGAGGGGAGTTGGTTCTTCGGTTATAGTTGTGTGTTGTGTTATTGTGTTTCTTGCATGAATTGTTCATTGTGGATACCTTACAGATGCTTTCGAGGTTTGATTGTTGTACTTGTAGGCAAGATTGGCTGAGCAAATCAAACCTCGAAAGCAACTTGCAGGTATGGCCTACAAATTTGGGTATATCTTTGGTTGCAGGACTGGAATCAAAAGTAGAATAGGAATAAAAATTGGAATAGTATTTGAAAGGGAAAAAAAAAAAAGAATCAGAATGGTTTACTAATGGAGTGAACAGTGATTTGCCCGTGAAACTAATTGTTAGAATAAGCAGGCAAGAATTCATAGATATTTTCTTTTGAGTTCAAGAATTAAAGATAATTATATTTAAGCTATTTGGTAAATATATTAAGGGTTCTTTATTTAAAGATAATTGTATTTAGAATGAGATTTCTTTCTTTTCTTTTTTCTCCTTACCATATTCAATTATAAGTTGGGAATTTTGAAGAATTAAAAGCTCCGAAAATCACTATCTTGTACAAATGCAAACACCAATTTTAACATTTTAAAAAAAATTATCGTTACAAATTTTTCTTTCTTTGGCCCAAAAAGGGGAAAAAGAAAATAGAAAAACCCCTCACCTTTTGAGTCTTAGATATCTCTCAAATGTAAATTTTAAAAAAGAGAACAGAGAAATCTCACGTGAGGAAATATTTGACCCTTTTTAATTCCAACTTGAAAAAGGAGAATGGGTTGAGATAAAAGACAAAAAGAAGAAAAAAGAACCCAAAGATGGTAAACATGAAATCTCCAATACTTTTAAAATCACTACCCTTGGAAATAAGTAATGTATCAAGCTCTTAATTTTTTTTAATGAAACAGTAGCCATTTAGTAACATAAAAAAGAAGCCCATCAATATTCTCAATCATTGAACAAAATTCCAAAAGATGCTCCAATAAAGATTCACCCGTGACTCTACTTGGGCCCAAATCTGACTATGCTAAAGAGCCGAAAAGAACAGATGAAATCAGAGGCTTTTGTTGTATCGTATTCCAAAATGTTTCAGTTAGATGCCAAAAGAGCTTTATACAATAAAAACCCTTTTTCAACGTTTGATTTGTCAGGCTAAAATGGCCATTTTTGCCCAGCTTCTGTGCTCCCCGTGAACCATATGCATTTGTTTTTGGGACAACTCATCCCATCATAAAGTCTTCAACAGTGACCTCTTCTCTGGTATTCAAACAGTATACATCTATGTATGTATATGTATGTATATAAACCAGAATTAGATTTAAACCTTAGTTTTCCTCACAATTTTATTATTTTCCCTGACATAAAATCATATGGCAGGTTACATGTAAGTATATTGTTAAAGTGTGATCATTATGACTCTTAAAATATTTTGGTGGAATAGTTTTTTTCCTCCTAAATACAGCTAACATATATTAATTACACTATCAAGTACAATCAACTGAAATAGGATACTGTTCCACTTTGGGACAAAAAGCCTGCTTCTGACAATTAGTATATTACATAATTCTATATATTCTTCATAAATAAAGAATGTGGGGTTTTTTTTTTTACTTTGCCAATCTCTCTCTTAACGTCATAATTGTGGAGACTATTTTCTGCAATCAGTAATCACCTTTGATAATTAATGTTATTTTATCTAAGAAGTTTGTTTATTTTATTTTAGATCTCATAGATTTTGTCTGGATATAGGTATAATTTTGCCACTAAATTGGATTTTCTGCATATCAACTTTGTAGATCAAGCTTCAATTATTTTAAGATTAATACATCCACTGTCGAGTCTTGATTATATAATTCTTTTAATGGTAAAAGTGGAGATGAAGTTATTGGAAATGTGTGTATACAATTTTTTATGTATAATTAATTGAGTCAACAGTTCTAATACACTATAATACAAGGTTGTTTAGTGACCATACATACTACTTTTGTACTAGAGAATTGAAATGCTCATGTCCTATCGCACATTCAAAAGAAAAAAAAAAAACAATAGAGGCTCCTTATATTATATTTTGGCAGTCACATAGCATCTAAATGGCATTTTATTTTATTCAGTGCCAAGATTGTGGTGGAGTCCTATGCCATTTTAATTTATGTTGAATAGTCTGTAGGGCCATGTCTAGAGTCTAATCCCTTGGGAAAGGGGAAAAGCATTGAGTTTTGAAAAAAGTAGTCGGCCTAATCTCTGATTAATGTAAAAGCTTTTGGTTTTATTGCAGCCACTGTACTTCTAATTTTGCTATTATGAATTATGAAGGTGGAAGGACATCACCTGGAAAAGCTTAATGTCGTTCTCTAACAAGCTTTGAATCTATTACCATTAAAAAAAAAAAAAAAAAAAACCGAAGAGAGCCAGAGAGAGAGAATTTCATTTCTTGTTCATGGGGTTTTCAGCTTCTTTCTGCTCTCTGTAACTTATTTGGTCTCTTCTAGACTGTTCAACCGAGCAGCAACCTCAAAGCTTTAATGGCAATACTAAAAGCAGTCTGCCATTTCCATCTTCTTCTATTCATGTTTTTGTTCTCTTTTCATCTTTCAACTCAGCTTCCACCTTCTCAATCCCAATCCCTTCTGCAAATCCGGCAACTTTTAAACTACCCTCAAGCTCTAGCCAGCTTTGACAACGTCACAGACTTCTGTGACATTGAATCCACTCCATCTCTTACCATTGTGTGCTATGAAGATAATATAACCCAGCTCCACATTGTTGGTGATGTTGGGCGCCCCACATTTCAACAAAGTACTTCGACTGAGTTTTTATTTTCAACATTTCCCGAGTTTCCCAATTTGAAAGTACTGTCTCTGGTTTCTCTGGGTCTTGAGGGGCCATTGCCTCCAACTGTTGGTAAGCTTTTTTCTCTAGAAATACTCAACTTAAGCTCAAATTCCTTCTATGGATCCATCCCGGAGGAACTTTCTTCTTTGAAAAGCCTACAGACTCTCATTCTTGACGACAACCATTTCTCTGGTAATATTCCGACTTGGATTGATTCCCTACCATTGTTGACTACCCTGAATTTACAGAACAACTCCTTTAATGGGTCCTTGCCAGATTCCATTACACATATGTGGACTCTTCGAGTTCTTACTCTCTCGAAAAATTCTCTTTCTGGGAAGGTGCCAGACCTCAGCAACTTAACGAACATGCAAGTCCTCGAGTTGGGAGACAATCTTTTGGGACCCCAGTTTCCTAAATTACCGAAGAGGTTAAGTATACTCGTGCTCAGAAACAACGGATTTCGCTCGGGTATCCCAGCTGAGTTAGGCTTCTTATATCGTCTTGAAAAGCTGGACATATCTTCGAATAAACTTGTTGGACCATTTCTGGCATCGCTTTTGGCACTTCCTTCGATTAAGTATCTGAATATTGGGGGAAACAGATTAACTGGGCTGCTTTTACAGAACGTATCTTGCAATAGTGATCTTACTTTTGCAAATTTATCCTCAAATCTTTTGACAGGAGTAGTACCCACCTGTCTGCAGCAATTGGATTCCAAGAACGGTGATATCATTTATGCTGGAAATTGCTTGTCAAATAAAGACCAAGAACAGCACCCCTTAAACTTCTGTCACAACGAAGCTTTGGCAGTGAGTATTAGGCCTCATAATCTGGAGCAAAGGAAAGTTCACCCTGGGGTAATGACTTTCTTAAGAATTTTCGGAGGAAGTATTGCTGGGATTATAGTTGTTGCTCTGGTATTCTTAACGATGAGAAGGACACACAAAATAGGTGTTGTTAAAGAACCTCCAACAAGGTTTGTAACAGAGAATCCATCTGTAACAGACACGGCCAAGCAGCTGTATGATGCCAGTAAGATAAATATATTCTTTTTCTTTTTCTTTCTTGTTGATTTCTTAAACCGGGTCGACCTTATTAAAGCAAGAATACTGAAAAGTAATCAATTTTATTTGTATAATTGCATTTTGCTTGCATAGTTATTGAGCAATGTGGCTTGATTCATTAAATGCACTGGAATTAGAGCCGTTTAGCCCCTACATGCCGGCCAACTATCCACTTTTGTACGAGAGTTATCCTTTGAGCTAGTTAACATCAGAATATAATCAAGTCTCTAGATTCTGCCATAGCTCTTGATACTTTTATATGATCGAAAAATATTGATGCTATGCACATGAAGGTAAGTAATTATTTTGCATTCCTTAACTTCCCAGATGCTGGAGTTTTGCTTTCAGCATTTTCCTAACCCCATCAGTGAATATATTGTCAAACTTTGCTTTTCTTGATCGCTAACCACATTCTTTTCTTGCAAGTTTTGTTAATGTTCACTGGGAATGTGAGTTATGAATTTAATCCGTCCTTGTATATATATTAAAATCCACAATGTTCTTGCAGAGTATATATCTCAGACAATGAAGCTGGGAACTAGCCTTCCTCCTTATCGAACTTTCACTTTGGATGAACTTAAAGAGGCTACCAACAACTTTGATGCTTCGACTTTGATAAGTGAAAGTGTCGATGGCCAGGTATCAGTTTACAAATGTTATGCACCAGTTGTTAATTTAATATATTTTCACTGTTCAGCAATTTCCGTGTCTCTCTTAGTTTATGCTGTCTAATCTTTCATCTTAGTGACTTTTTTCTGTATATACTTTTTTTTCCTTTTTTTCAAAAAGCATGCCTGAAAGGAGAGTACTTTTCAAATGGCTTTTTGTTAAAAACTTATCATCAAAGATAAAAAAGTTAACATAAAAGACTTACGCAACAAGCTCCAGTTGCAAAGTTACTCCACATTTTGGAAAAGAAGATTGATGCATTAAGATTACTGGAAAAGAAGGGACTTTGGAACTCCTGAGGTTCTACTTACATCACAGACTTTCCTTTTTGTTGAACTATTACCATGCAAGATATCAGCCACAAGTAAGCGAGTCAAATGTGTGCAGAATTAGCTAGTGACAATGTTATGTATTACCCAAAATTATGTTTTCGGAGTTAAATTTCTTAACATAATCAAAATGTCCGAGCCAAGACTACACCAACAGATTTAGTGACTTAATCCACATGGTAACCGGTTATTTTGCCTATTCTATCTATTTGGTATCTCCAGTACTTCATGTATTCTATCTTTGAGGACAGCCTTGAATGTTTACCCCAAAGGATGACCTTGTATTGCTAAAGAACTGAACAGTATTTTTAATTCTTCATACATCTTCTTGATTTTCTGTGCATTTGGACTGGAGTAAGGAGCTTCCAGAAGTAATTTGTGTAACTCTATTACTATTACATATTAGTCTGCTATATAAAACTGACTAATCGATTCACAAGAAAAGTCTCTCTTGACAATAACAGATATTCAAAGGGATGTTTACAGATGGCAGTATCGTCGCCATTAGGAGTTTAGCTTTGAAAAGGCGGCAAACCCCTCAAACCTACATGCATCAGTTGGAGTTGATATCTAAACTACGACACAGTCATTTGGTCAGTGCTCTTGGACACTGTTATGAGTTTTTCCCAGATGGTTTAACCATCAGCAGAGTATTCATAATATTCGAGTACTATCCGTATGGGACACTGCGAAGCCGCATATCTGGTATAATGATTTTCCATTGCGTGTATATAGCTATTATTTCTGTAACTTTTGTTGGAATAATTCTCAATCCAGCCATGCTATAATTTTTTGTTCATCATGGTACTGAAGGAACAAATGATTTAGTAGAGAGTAAACTTTTCTGTCAATGGACATAAGTTTGTAAAAGACTTTATTCTGCAGGGCTACCAGGGCAAAAGCTTTCTTGGGCGAAAAGAATATCGACTGCAATCGAAGTGGTGAAGGCAATTCAGTTCCTACACACAGGAATTGTGCCTGGTGTATACTCGAACACTCTGAAGATTACAGATATTTTACTAGATCAAGATCTCCGTGTGAAAATCAGCAGTTATAATTTACCTATTGTAGTCGAAAATGGTGGAATGGTATGATACAGAGAGGAAGAAGAATATCTTATATATTTGCACAATAACCTCTCAAACTTAATTTAGTTGATATATTATTTTGCCTTTTAGATGACAACAGGAGCTTCATCCATTGGTACAAAAGGGAAGCGCCATGCTATGGGGTAAGACTTTTATTTTTAGTTTTAGTTTTTAATGAAATATGATGTACATTGAGTTTGTTAAACTAGTGAACATTTCTATATATCAATGCAACAAGATGTTGTTTGTAACAACTAGTTTTTTCTTTTTGTTACATCTCTACCTGCTCCAACCTTTGTTTAACATAAAAATGTTTCTAAATGAAAATTTCTGTTTTTATTATTTTCTTTGTGATGCAATTCAGTTCTAGCTTTTGGAAAGAAAAGAGAGAGAGAATTCAGTTCTCCAATCTCCATTGTACTTGTCAGACAAATTATATTTGCCTCGTTCTGTAACATTTTGTTTAAAATTAGAATAAAGGCAGCTTTTTTCTTTCTGTTTCTAGAACAGGACACATTGGTCTTTTGATCATTGTGTTGTTTGAAAAAACATGCATTCTATTATGATTTGTGCAAAAAATTTCTGTGTGATGCCCTCTCGCAGCAAAAAAAAAAAAAAATTATGCAAAAACCATCATGGGTTGGCCTAGTGGTCAATAGGGCCTTAGTTAAATAAGAGGGAATGAGTTTAATCCATGATGGCTACCTATCTAGGATTTAATATCTTATGTGTTTCCTGTCAACCAAATATCGTAGAGTCAAGCGGTTGACTGGTGAGATTAGTCGAGGTGCGTGTAAGCTGGCTTGGACATTCATTGATATCAAAAAAAAAAAAAAAAAAAGAATTTTATGCAAAAATATGTTTCTAAAGAATAATTTAGACACCTTTCCAAGAATTCTGAATCTAATATAACTTGAATGTTTCTGGCGTTGGTGTTTACAGAGTAAACCACGCAGATAAGAATGACGTCTATGACATAGGAATGATTTTACTGGAAATCATTTTGGGAAGACAGATCACATCCCAAAACGAAGTTCATGTTTCAAGAGATCTTGTAAGTACATCTTCATCCTGTCATTGCATCTCACAGTCACTTTTAAGAACAACTAGAAAAGTAGTTTTTAAGCACAGCGAAGATCCCGTATGATAATCATTTTATTTTCTATTTTCCGTTTTTGAAATTTTAGCTTATAACTCCACCCATGAGGTGTGTTTGCATAAATGGTGAAAACATATCATAGAAATTGAGGGGAAGTAAACTTAATTTTTTAAAAACAGGAAACTAAAAATAGAAAGGTTATTAAATGGAGCCTAAAATTTCAGCAATTTGGAGAAAGGTCTGAAGTTTAAAACATGGGAATTTGGTTTTATTCCTATTCTCAGTTGCTGGTAAGCTTAAAAACAGACGATATTGCTCGAAAGAGCATCACGGATCCAGCAGTACACAGGGGGTGTTCGGATGAATCGCTAAAGACGATGATGGAAATATGTCTAAGATGTCTCCATGACAAGCCAGCAGATAGACCTTCAGTAGAAGATATCCTTTGGAATTTGCATTTTGCAGGACAAGTTCAGGATTCAAGCAGAGACAACACTCAGAACAGCCAAGACTCACCTGCATCACCATCACCATCCCCAGAAATAACTTAAAGGAAAAATGGTACTCATATTCAACTCCTCTTTTCATGAACTTCTTGTAAAGCATCTTATGAAAGTTTTATTTCTCAAGTCCAATACATTATCTCCTTAGGGAACAATTGTAGCCTGCTCAAATTTCACATTACACTATCTTATCCACTTCAATTTGATCGTTTCGATTAGTTGAAACCGAACTTCATACACCAATATGAATCAATGTAGATGAAATCTGATGATAGATAACAGGAGCTGTATAAGAATTTTAACAAGTTGAAAATGTTGAAGCCATTTTAGAAGAAAGGAAGAGAAGTCTGTTGTTGGAGCCACTTTGTTTGACTGAAGGCAAAAACCAATTCTAATTATGATTTATTATTATTGTTATTATTATTTTTTTCAGGCAATTATTGAGGGCCATTTTCGAAAGGTCGAGTCCTACAAATTTCTTTTTTCAGTGTTCTGTTCTCTTTCAGGTTCTTGTAATGATGGGAGTGAAGTTTGTCACGAACGTAAAGAACCAAATAGCTTCAGTTTTGTTGCTTATAGCGAAATCATTGAAAATACAGCAATGAGGTGATACATAAGTTTGAAAAGACATCTTATTCTGGTCAATTGGTTGGTTGAGATTTTTTTTTTGGGTTTAAATACCATTTTGGTCGTGTACTCTCAAATGTCCAAATTTAGCCCCTATGTTTTTAATAAAACTTAAAATTGATCTCTACTGTTATTTTGAAGTTAATTTTTATCGAAATTGGTTAAATAATAATAATAATTTTCATGTTATAAAAGACACAATATAAATCTATTTTCAAAATTTATAGAAGAAAGACTAATAGAGATTTTTTTTTTAAAGAAAAGTTAACAATAAACAAACAGTTTGGACTAATTTTAAGCTTTATTGAAAATATAAAGATTAAATTTGGACATTTGAAAGTACATGGACTAAAATAGAATGAAATTCAAAGTACAAATGGTATTTTAACTTTTTTTTTATAGAAAATTACCTTTTTGGTCTCTTAGTTTTCAACAATAAGTTTATTTGGTCTATGAATTTTCAAAATGTACCTTTTTAAGCCACGAGTTTTGAAGAATAGGTTTAAAACATTCGTGAACTAATTTTTTTTTTTTTTATTATTTTAATGTGAGTGACCCCTTCTTCCTCCTTTTCCCCATTGAAAATTGTCCATAGAAGAATCCATACAGAGATCTATTGAACTCCTTCATCCTCATTCTTGCCTTTTGCATTCTTTAAATCCTTGAGTTCCTTCAAGATAGCCATGATCTACACATGAAAACGATCAAAAAAAAAAAACGAGAAGATTAAAAAAACCCATCAAGCCAAGGACAGAACAAACAAAAGGACATGCCAATAACAAAAAGAACCAACATAAAATGCAAAGAAAAGGGAAAAATCAAAGGGAAATGAGAGAAATACCTTGAGAAAAACAAAAGGGTTTGTAATCAACAAGGGGATGAAGATCAGGATCGGCAAGAAAGGGTGGTGGAGAGGGAAATAGGCTTCGAAATCAAATAGACGACGACTCCCAGAAACCGCTGCTTGTTCGTCGGTTTCCTTACCCTCTGTTTTCTTGTGAGGTAAAATGTGATAATGAATTCAATCACAAAGGTCTGCAAATATGAGTGACTTAGGAGAATCCCTGCAAAGTGGTTTTGTTCTCTATTACATAAGTTGGAATTTCGATTTGTGTTTTGGAATCAGAATCAAATCAATACACCCCTTTATCTTATTTGATTAGAATGATTAATTAGTTAAAAATCCAGGTTTGAAAAAAGGGCTCTGTAACAAGCACAATAATCTCCCAACCTACCCAAACTAGAATTCTCACCAAAAATGGAAAAAGCTTTGGCTTTTCTTGTTTTACATGTCAATTGTATCATGGGGTTCAACAATTTAACCAAACCAAACCAAACCATATACGAGTAGTGAAGAAAAAGGGAACTGAGAAGAAAAAGGAAGAAGAAGAAGAAGAAGAGAAGGAGAAAGGGAGGTCACGATGAGTGAGAGGAGAAGAGGGAGTGAGTGAAAGGAAAGAGCGAGGAGTTTTTGTTTTTATTATTATTTTTATTATTTTTTCCTTTTTTAATTTTCCAAATCAACATTAAAATAATAAAAATATATAGTTTAGGGACCTCTTAAATCTATTCTTCAAAATTCATGCACTAAAAAGGTATTGTATTTATTAAAACTCCAAACTAAAAAGGTATTGTATTCATTAAAACTCCAAATTAATAAGTGTATCAATTTAAACTTTAAATTTTTAGAAGTAAATTAATTTAGACTATATGTTATTGATTTATAACTATTTTCATTTAATTCCATTTAAAATCAACTCAAAATTACCTAAATAAAATTACACTTATCTCAAAATCCTACCAAAGTTGCAAGAAAAATAATCATGTTACAAGAAAATTTTCCAATTGATTCCAACATTTCTGTCTAATATTATGCGGCCCCTACATTTCAAGAAATTTTATACACGTGAAAATTATGTATTAACAAATTTTAAATAAAATCCTTACAAATTGAACCACTTATGAAAGTTTAAAGTTTTAATTGATAAAATTATTAGTTTTAAATCCCAAAGTAGTAGTATAAAATAAAAATTTCCCTAAAAATTTCAATTTGAAGTTTTATCATTATTTTACATATGCCTACCTAATGTTCCTATTAAATAATTTTGTTTGCAAATTTAAATGATGAAGGGAAAAATTAATTTCTATATATATATATATATATATATATATATTTAAGAACAAATATAAAATATTTAAAAATTTAAAAACCAAAATATAATTAATATGCATACTCACAGGTCACCAGTCAAACTCATTTGTTAATTACGATTGTGTAAATATGGCTCATTTCATCTCTAGGTTAAGTATATATAAATAGAGAGGTTCATGGAATGAGAATGCTTCTCTGTCCACGCCTCCGTTTAATTTTTCATGCCATTAAATTTTGTAAGGGTAAGAGCGAAAATTTCACAAAAAAATTGCAAAAATCATGTTTCCACTTTCTATAGAAAATTATTCTCCGTTTCAATCAAATGAAATGAATTCTTTTAAGAAATTTTCAATTAAATAGTTCATTTTTCATGAAAATCTCCATTTAAATGGTTACTCATCAAATTATCCATATATACATATACTTCATTTTTTTTTAAAAAAAACAAAACATATACTTCAAATATTCAACCATATGGTTTAAACATATCAAATTATCTAAGTCATTAAGCAACAAAAACTCTAAATTTAATTGTTATATAGTCAAAGTGCAAAACTTCAATCAAGAGATCAAATGTTCGAATCTCCCACTCCAAAATGTTGTTGAATTAAAAAAAATTGTTATATTATTATTATTTTTTTAAAATAAAAAGGGACGAGAGCAAGGACGAATATATTCTCCATCTCTCCCCATTTAGCTCACGGGTTTTTTTTTCCCATTCTCTGCCCATTAGGGGTGAAAAAAACACATCCCTAAATATCAATACTGAAGTTAATATGTAAGTTTGAAAAATCTTTAAGTGGAAGTGATTTACAATTATATATTAGAATTATTGAAATCAATTTCTCATTTAGATGAAGCATTCATTTAACTAAAATATACCGAGTAAGATAAACTAACAATAATAAATTAACCATTGGGACAACTTCGAAATATTTGATAGAACATATTTTTCCCCTTAATTCCCAACTATCCGAATACCTTATATATACATATATATAATGTGCCCAAACTAGGCAAAGCCTCGAAAAAAAGGGAGGGAAAAAATCTTATTAATGGACCAAAAGCACATTGATTTAAGGGATCTTTCAAATCTTAGCTTCAGTCAAAGTCAAATAATTCACAGTTTAATTTAGTCAAACATAGATTATTAATTGTAAACAAATTGAATTTGTAATCTTGATGCATCACTTGAACAATATACAATAATCAGCCGTCCAAAACAAACAAACAAACACAAAGCTCAAGTTCTTACCCTCTGTATTGAATAACATCAGCTATCAATTTATTGGCACAAGTCTTTATTGTTCTCTATGACATGTTCAGTTCAACCTAACAAAATCATGAAGGTGAGGGGCAAATTGAGCCTTTCATCCAAGCATGCAAACAAGCTAGGAAGCAAGAAATAAATATGCTTCATACCTTCAATTTCCAGTTTATTCTTTGTTGTTGTTGCTCTATTACCGTAGCAAGCCTCACATGCGAAAATCTGGGACTTTTGGGCAAAGAAATACACAAAGATAACATGGAAAGAATAAATCTATCCTTTGTTAGGGTAGATTTAGCAGCAAGAGAGAATCAATAATGAGTTGCCAAGACAGACAACTGCATCATCATCTATGAGCAAAACTTTCTGACTCACTTGTATCAAGTGGAAGCAAGTTGAATGAGTGAGTACTTATTGGAACTCTCTTGCTGGGAGGTAATCAGAAATATCGAACTTGAAAAAATTAGCTTAACCGTATCAAAAATATAAATGGGACAAGAGGAAGGAGGAATTTTATAAACATGAGATGATAATTCTAAACAATGTATAATTTGGTACAAAATCTTGTGCGGGTTTGGTTGCTGAAAAGTCAGGCAGGCATATAAGATTCTAGGATCAATTGGGCGGGAGAAGGCGATTTCACCTCGACGATCAAATATGTGAACTTCCACTGCTTGTCCACCTGGTCCTTGAACATCTCAGTATAGACTTTCCCAGCTCCATGGGGTCCACGAATATAAAAATTCACCTGCGAATATAGTTGGCAAGGTGTGAAGAAAAGGAACTCTACAAAATGATTTGTTAATTTCCAATGAAAGGGGAATAGGGTCATTCAGTAACCTCTTGAGAAACAAATTATCATTACTACAACGGAAAGACCTTATCACAATTTAAGACATAAATTACCTCTACTCGCTCTACTCCATCTTCGTCAGTCCATACCCTATTAGGGATACGTTGGCGAGCAGCCCGATTTCTAGTTTCTTGCCCATAACCAGTTATAGGGGAACCAATTCTTACCCTAACCTGACAGGATAGCCAAATCAATCTAATAAAACATAAAAGCTCAGACGATAGCTTGAACACTGAAATAAGTAAACTAATTGTTGAGTAGACTTCAAAAGGCTAAATTTTATTAAAATAAAAGGCATAAATTTAATTAAAAAGGGAAATTTATTTTAAATAAAAAAAAATCACGAGAGAACGGAAGAGAAGGATAAGACATCCCTAAAGTAAGCAAACAAAAGGAAAATTACATAATTGCCCACCTGCCACCCCCGCTCTGTGCCTATTAATTTTCCAATTAACCCGAGTTACTTTTTCATAATTAGTGAAATAACATCAATCATTATACACCTCTCCTAGGAATTGAAGATACAACAAGAGCACCTTTTCTGAACTTATACACACACACACATATTCTGTTTCTGCATCCGTAAAAAATAAATCATATTATCATTTCTTCAAGTTTGTATGACGCTGAACAGTAGAATAATCTCATAGGATGTAAGATATTGACATTGTTCAACCTGTAGAGACGCAATTGCACATCTAATGAGAATTGATCAAACAGAAAAGGTAGTTTTCTTTTGAGTGTTTTAAGTGACATGATGTGAAATTCATCTTATTCTGACTTAATTAGGGTGCAAGAGAATATTTAAGATGCTGCATCGTGGCATATTGCTCTTTTAATTCTGAACACTGCTGAAAAAACATGAACTATATCTAATCCATAGTAGGTGGAAAAATACTGGTCCATCTAGAGAGTACCTTCAATTAAAGCACAGGAGGTCCACTAAGTGGTTCTCTTTGTTCTCTTGGTTGGCGATTACCTGAGAATCTGCTGTAGTTTGGTTAGTGCCTCTTAGTCTCTTGCAGGACTTGTTTTGTTTTCTTGCTAGGTTCCTAGTTTATTTTTGTTAGCCATTTGGTTTTTTGCAGATGTAATTGCCTTGGTTGTGCTCGTTTCCTTTAGTATATTTGTTCTCATGGACATGTTTGTCCTTGTTGAATTTTGTTTTTTTAACAAGAAGCCATTAACCCATAAGGAAGGTATAAGTGTGACACATACAAAAGACAAAAGTTCAAGGTTAATATCACTAACCTGGCCGTCATCTTGAATCCTTTTAAGAGCCTTGTCAAAGATCTTATACCTAAGCAAAAGAATTCGCATATCAGAGTCACAAATTAGAGGAAATCACAAGGTAATTTAAAGTCACGATTCTAAGCAAACATTCATAATGTTAATCTACTGTAAGTTGATTCTTTACTCTCTTGGTTGAAATATGAGCTCCTTAAAAACTGCATATCCAGCAGCTGCTGCAACTCCAAGCCCTGCAAGGATGATAAAACTGTAGGAAGCTCCCTCTGCAAATGTAACAGGCTTCTCCGGTATATTATATGTGGGAGCATCAAATGGATCCTCCACTGTTGATATTTCTTTTTTGCTCTGATAATAAGATCAAGGAAAAAACCAGGTTGATGGATGAACTCATTGGTGATCAAAAGAAAGCAGCGGCCTCATCAGGCCAACACAAATAAATGAGAATACACAAAAGAAAATATAAAGCCTATGTGGCAATGCTAAGTTATGTCAGTTTTAATTTTTACCACCAACATTTAAATGAGATGCCTAGTAAACGTTAATTTTGGTAACATGCAATTATTCAGATAAAAAAAGAAATAGAAACTAAACAATTATTCTGTCTTGCTATAACCCTTTTTTGATGGTGTTGCCTCCTTTATCGTATTACCCCTCTCTTGTTTTTTCACTCAATTAATGGGAGCTGACTTCTTATTAATATGTTACAGTAATGCATTCAACATCGTTTAGCAATAAATTGTAGACAAGCTAACTTAAATTTTCCTAACAAATATTGTTGATATTCTAATTATCCCCATGTCCTTGCTTTATTAGATCTAAGATCTATTAGAAATTATCATTTTTGTCTCAGTTGACAAGGAGGTTAAGAATGGCTAGTTGTCGTCTTCATAATTATTTGAGGATGCATAAATTTGAGACACAAACACCACATATAATCCAGTCAAAGTGCCTTCTACTAAAATTCAGTACTAATCAAACCTGAAATCCAGAACCCCCTTTCAGTGTTTTTAAAGGAGCGCCGGCTAGGCGCAAGGGGCATGTGAAGCGCCTCGCCTCGAAGAAGCGAGGCACTGGTAAGAAGGCACGGCCTAGGCGCGCGCCTTCCATGAAGCCCTTGAAGCGCGTGCTCCACGCACCTCTAGGGATTATTAAATTCCATTTGTTTTTTAAGTTTTTAAGTCCAAATTGTGGGTTTATGTTAGTTATTATTTTAAAAAAAAATTGTAAAACCTCTAAACGCATTAACGCAAGGGCTTCTCTTAGGTTGATAACAAATTCAAGGCATTACTACATGTATGCATACATATATATATATATATTTTTTTATGGCTTTTTATATATAGTGCGCCTTACAAAAAAAAAAAAAAGCCCGCGCCTTTTTTTGTGCCTTGCGCCTAAGCCCCAAAGGGCCATTGCGCTTTAGTGCGCCTTGAGCCTATAAAAACACTGCCCCCTTTTAGATGTTAAAGAAACTCAAATTGAACACAAACCTCAGATGGGGTTTGTCCACGTTGCTCTGAAGATTTTGATGACATAAACCTAGCGAAGCATGGCACTCCAGCATTTGTATCACATCTACTGGTGACAGCTAATGGTGACAAATTGACAACAGATCCTCTTGCACCCTGCCATCTAGATAAAACAGCCATACCTACACAATAAAAATATAACATGGGAAGGGTTAATCCATAATCACAATTCGAAAATTTGAAAATTCCTTGAAACTCCTTCAGTTTTCATTGTCCTATATGGCCCAAAAATAGTATCATACGAGATATGAAAGTAACCAGATCAGATGTAAATAGTCGATCCCTTGGAGGAAATTTTGAGCAAGTTATGACCCACTATCCAGAAGCAAATTTGAAGGATACAGCTTTAAACAACTCTAGTTACACAAATAATCACTCAATCTTCCACAAAAATTTAAAAACTTCTCATTTTGCAAACTCAACCCCCACCCCTGCAGGAAAAAGAAAACAAAACAAAAAACATGGCAGAATAACCAAGTTCAAGAAATATAAATGCATATAAAACCAACCATTAGCTCCAAGTGCATCCTGCAAAGTCAACAAATAATAAAATCAGCCATTCAATGAAATGCTAAAAGAAAAAACAACTAAAAATCAAACTACTCCATATAAGAGTTATTGCACCTTAGGTATATCGCACACGTACCCAGCAGACTGTTTGGCAATGGCGGACTTCAGTGGACCAAGCAGCTGCATCAATTAAACATCTTAATTAGAAATCCCAAATTAGAGAATCTTCTGCATTGGATAAGAATCTTGGTAAGTAATGCAATATCATAATTAGAAAGATAGAAGTTCTTTGAGCAAAACCTCCTTATATCTTATCGAGTTCAACACTTATTTTCTTATATTCTTTTCCAAGATGTTTGAAGAGCTAATAAGTCAAGTTGAACATTATCTTTTCTTTCTTCAATAACAAAGAGTTGGAGGGCTTCCAAAGAGATGCTCCTATTGGGGTTTATATAGGAGGGGAATAATAAAAAATGTTTCGAACAAGAGTTCTGAAGAGAAGTAACAAAAGATATATTATCCCAAATGCTTGAGGGTTTCTTGTAAATGCTTTGAAACCTTCTCCTATACTTCTCTCGCCAACCCTCCCAATAAAATCACTTCTATGGTGTTGGACTCAAAGCTTGTGAAGGTTTTTACTTTGTATGATCTCAATTACAAAGCTCCAAGAAAAGCCGTCCAAAAGAACATGTTGCATTTTTCTTTTTTGAAAGAGAAGTAACACCTTACCTTATTAGTTTAGTTACCTTATTAGTAACACCTTACCTTATTAGGATATTTGTCTTTCCAAAGCGCCTTGACAAGCATCTTAGGAAGAGACAGAGCTGTAGTGAGTTGACCAAAACGGGACTTATAAGCCCTCTACTTCAAACTTTCTTAAGTTCATTCATAAAATTCCAAGAGTCATTGAGTTGGTCCAAACACTGTCCAACATATAAAATTTTACTCCCTAATAGCACATACAGATAAAGCAAACGGTTCCATATTGAATTTGATATTGAAAGAAAAAAGATACATATTGATCATGTTAGCATAAAAGTTGAAAAAAAAATGCATATATTTCTATATGATCAGATGCCATTATCTTCTGATGAAGAAAACGGTTCCTCTAGTTATTACTTCTCTGCATTTTGTTTCAAGGAACTGCATATTGCACACTCGAACATCTAAGGCAGACACATTTTGATTAATAGATTGTTCTTTGATTCTTTTTGCTATGAAAAAAATCCTGTAGGCTGTAACAGACAGCAGAAGTAACATACAAATCCTACGCATTTTCTTTTCCACTAATTCGCTCCGCCAATATCCAGAACATACCTCTCTTACAGTTGCATAAGTATCTGGTAAAGCCCTCTTTGCTTCTTCAACGGTAGGTACAGCAACTCTTTTAGAAACATTCACCCCACTTCTGCTCATTACCTCAGCTGCCTGATTTCCACGTGAAGATAGAAAAGACTCGAGACATCAAATTCCCCATTTCATCGTTATGTACAAACAAATTAACCATTTTTCAAAAAAAAAAAGGCAGAAAAATCACATCAGTATAACGCACTCTTGTGCAGCTTAGGTAAATTAAATCCCGATCGAACCAAAAGCAATTGCATTCACCAATCGAACAAGTACTCGATAATCAGAACTGTAGAGTAAAGACCAGACCGAAATTGAAATGCAAAGTGACCTGGAGATATTCATGAGCGCCGAGACGAGAAAATGACGAGGGCTGGTGCCATTGACGGGGGACAAGAGAAGAACGAGAGACGAAGGTGGTGAGCTTCATCAATCCGTTCGCCATTGATTTTCAGAGCTGATGAAGAATTTGTACTGTACAGAGAAACCCTAGGAGAGGCGTTAAACCCTGATGAAGCCCTTTATTCTGGGAGGGCGTTTCGGTCAAAAACCCTGACAGAGTGCCGTAGAGTGACGGCTTGAAAAAAAAAAAAAAAAAACCTAAAATTTCATAATTTAGTGGTAAGTGTTAACATATAAATTAAAAATAAAATAAAAATTGAAGATGAATTTATACCCCAAAAAAACTTTTGAGTCTTGGGTTGTATTAATTAAAACCATCCACTAAAAATTTAATAAATTTAAACTAACCGTATCAATTTACACCTTTGGCTAGTTTCTATTTAAAAGATGTTAGTTTCACATGTGCACAAGACTTATACTTGTATCAATTACATGTTATTATACTTAAAATGTAAGCTCATTTTCAATAAAATCTCTCTTGATTTAGTGGCAAGTCTTTCTTAGTTTTTTCTTAAAACTCTTTAAGCCAAAGTTCGAATCGGGCTCTACTCCACTCCAATTTTAGAATATATCTGTATTTTTTATTTTAAATATATATAGTAATCATATTTCTTGACTTTCTCAAATATATATATATATATATATATATATTTCGTGACTTTTAGTAAATTATTTCAATCTATTAATAAAATATTTACGTATATGATATGGTAAAAAAATATTTAATATTATACTTTTTGTTTTAATCTATTTCTATTTTTTTTTTACTAATATCAAATATTTTTTTTTCTTTTGACATATTCTGGTATCAAATATAAATCAAAATGAGTACAAATATTTTTGAGTTTTTAGAAAATTATTTTTAAAAAAAATTAATTACATTAAAAGAAACTTCGATTCTATGAATTCTTATAAAATAAAAAGTTATTACTTATTATTTCAAGTTTCTTTTTCTTTTTTTTAGGCAAGTTTCTTTTTCTTGTATACTTTTATATATATCTATATCTATCTATATATATAAATTTAGGGTTTAGATTAAAATACTATAATATAGAAAAAGGGTTAAAATATTATTTTGGTCCATGTACTTTGAGACTTGTTCTATTTTAGTTCCTATATTTGCAAATGTTCAAATTTAGTTCATGTACTTTCAATAATATCATAAAATTAATTCACATTGTTGGTTTATTGTTAACTTTTCAAAAAAAAATATTTATTAACCTTCCATTTATAAATTTTGGAAATATATACACATTGTATTTTTATTTCATAAATGAAATTATTATTATATTTTTACGAAGTTCAATAAAAATTAACTTCAAAACTTATAATAATGATTAATTTTAAGATTTTTTTTAATGTACAAAGACTAAATTTGGAAATTTTAGAGTATAAAGACTAAAATGGAATGAGATTCAAAATACATGAACCAAAATGATATTTTAACCAAACTAATATCAATGTGTTCAAAATAATCTTATGTGAATTCAAGCTCCCCCTCTCATAAAGTTCTAGATATGCCATTGATTTAGACCATCTACTTCAAATGCATAGACAATTTTCAAATGGATGGTCTAATTGGTTCATTTATGAAAGTTTTAATTGATAGAACTATAAGTTTGCACATGTGCGAACAAATTTTTTTCAAACGGTTTAAATTGATATAATTATTAGTTTATGATCTTAATTGATACAAATCCTAAAATTTAGGGATATAAATTGATTTTTGCTCCCAAAAAAACTCTTAATTTTTAATCTTGTACCTAATAAATCCTTAATTTCTAAACTTTAAAGTGTCTAATAAATTTCAATATTTTTTAAAATTTATAAACATATTAGACATAAAATTGAAATTTTGTGTCTAATAAAATCATCGTATTTTAATATTGTGTTTAATAAGTATATATATTTTGTAAAATGTTAAATAAGTTAGGAATTATACATAAAATTGAAAGTTTAATTTATGAACATATGATTGAATACAAAATTGAAAGTTTAGAACCTACTAGACACAACCTTGAAAATTCATAAATTAAACTTGTAACCTTTTCTTTTCAACCTAAACATGGCTTCACTACTAATATACTAGATACCTCGTGTATATGACGATTTGGACCATCACTCCTTAATTGAAATTCTATATTATTAAAGAAAAATGTGTGTGTATGCACACGTGTATATATATAATTAACTATAAATAAGAATGAAAATTCAAACCAACGACCTAGTACAAAAGCACAAGAGCAACGTGTCCAATTTCACCGTGATGACATTCTCAAAATCATAATAACCTATTATCATTCAAGAGTCTAGATTGAAAGAGCAAAATGAATTTCATTTTTACATTTTTTTTTTTCAATATAACAAAATTTTGCTTTTGTTCATTTGCATAATTGAATATTGATATTAATGTTTATTGAAATAATTATAATAATAATTGATGGGTGTGGCCAACACTAAACAACTCAGGTAAGAGATTTAAATTCTCATACCCCGCATTTGTTGTACTACAAAAAGTGATGGGTGTGGAATCTTATTATTAATGGAAAAAATATTATGAATCTCCATGAACCTTTTTTTTTTTCCTCAAAATACCTTATCATTAATACTTTTTATGCATATCCAACATGTTTGAGAGCTTGAGTTTTTCTTGAAGCATGTAGACATAGATAGTCTAGAGTCATTTGATAAATTTTCATTTTCGTTAATTATGTTTTAAAATTTTATTTATAGTAACAATTTATCTTTGAGTTTTATCCAGTCATATACGTTCATAAACAAATTTGAAAATTTAAACCCCATTTGATAACTATTCAGTTTTTGAAAATTAAACTTGTTTTCTCATAGTTTCTCTACAATTGTTTTCATCTTCCTTTAAGTAAACATTTGAATTCTTAATCATATTCAAAAAAACGAAAACAAGTTTTTAAAAACTATTTTTTTAGTTTTCAAAACTTAACTTGATTTTTTAAAACATTGATAGAAAGTAGATAACAAAACAAGAAACTTATGGATAGAAGTAATTTTTATAAAGCTTAACTTTCAAAAATCCTAAACCAAATAGTTATCAAACGAGACTTTAGATTTTTGTTTTTCAAGTAACAAATTGTCTAAGGCACTTTGACCCACCCGCACCCAATATCTAATTCCCACAGTTTGAACTACTTAAGAGGTGTTCTTAAATTCTAAGTCCCTACCGATCAAGTCTTTATCAAAAGAGGCCAAAGAAGTATAGTTCAACTGACATATTGAATGTGTTAACAATCATGGGGTCTGAAGTTCGAATCCCCTCAACCCCTATTGTACTAAAAAAAAAAGTCTTTATCAAAAGAGCACTCAATGCCAAAATAGGAATAAAACTTAATATTACTAGAAATACTAAAAAAAATATCGTATTCATAAAGCATAAACATCAATACCGAATTAGTCGATTTGAATTGAAATGAATTGTTTGTTTTGAACACAAACGTCAGCCAAATTTTAAAAACTAAAAAAAGAAAATAAAACAAACAGAAGCAGGTGCAGTACAATCAATACAAGCACAATCCACCAAGGTACCAACTAAAAGAAGAATAAATATATACTCAATTATGAAACAGAAAATTCCAAAAACTGCTCTTAAATAACATTCTGGACTACCCTTAATAATGCACAACAACAAAAATATATTAAATAAAAAAATTATATTACATTTCCTATCCTTTAGATGGCAACTGGCAACAGGAGAATTATTCTGAAGCAGCCTAAAGAATTGTGATTTTTCTTTACAAGAAGTGAAATACAAAACTGTGAAGTAAAAATGAAATGAAAAAACAAAAGAAAGGGAACAAAAGAGTTGCTTTGTCATACTTGTGAAGGATTGTTCAGGACTGGGATCATCTCTGTTTGTACAACTCCCAGCTCTCTTGTCCTTCCAAATCTATCAGCCTCTCTTGCTATTTGGATGTCACATGGACTGTAATATTGATATAGGTATTTTACGACAAAACGAGGAAGTAATGCTACTACAACAATAGATAACAAACATAGCCAAAAAGACGCCGTGCCCGCCACGTGATATATCGCCCTGCCATAGTTTCATAAGTTGGTCATTTAATACCTTGTATCATATCAGAATAGACGAAGTTTTAGATTCAGAAAACACTACGAAATACGATTGTATCACATACCAATAACCGGGAAGCGACAATATCGAATCAAGAACAACGACACAAATGCCAGTTGCGAGGGTGGATCCCCATATCACAGCATGGGTGATGGAATACCATCGAAACACATCCATTGCCAAGTGCAAGTTGACGACAATGACTGCGGCGAGTAGCCAGAGATCTCCGAGGCCCGAAATGTCGACGGTGGTAGCCCAGAATGCAAGAAGGGGGATGAAGAAAATAGCAATGCTTTGCCACACAGTGTCAATCATTGTTAACCAAAACAATCCAGAGTTATAGCTCTCCTGTCTATGGCCAGCCCCATAGAGTTGAGGGTAACTAAGAAGAGTCCTTCTTCCCAAGTCCTTGTCAAGAATTCCAACAACAATTGTGGGCAAACAAGTATAGATTATAGAGTAGAGTACACTGCTCCATTGGTTGATTGCCGTCGTCAACGAATAACCGGTAAAGAGCACATACCTATGAAGGAACACATGATAATATCAGAAGTTTGTGATGATCTATAATAAGTTGCTAAAGCATTCAGAAACTTGTATGTTTCTATTTCATTCTTTTCAATTACTTTCAAGATTTGTGTGATCTAGGCAGACATTACTCACCAAAATAAAACAAGCACAAATACTGCATTTCTGTAAAAGTTGTACAAGATCATGTAGCCCATTCGCTGGTAATTCCAGTGTCCATGGACCAATAGAAGAGGAACCAAGAATCTAAATTGCCCCATGGCAAAATCCGATGCCATGACAGCTTGTCGACCCTCTAGACCACTGATGCCAACACCCACATCCGCCTTTTGGATCATTGACACGTCATTCGCGCCTACGAAATAATTTAACAAGCACAAATTCTATGACCAAACGTCCATAGCAAAGAAGAGTTTTGATAAATTTTGAGAAAGATAGGTTTTAAAAAGAGGGAGAGAAGGAAAGCTAGAAAGCAAAGACATTGAGAATTACCATCACCAATGGCAAGTGTCATGTCAGAAGTCCTTCTCTTGACAAGAGCAACAATTCCAGCTTTCTGCAATGGGGCGACTCGACAACATAACACCACCGAACAGTGACAAGATAGTTGGAAAAGCTGAAACACAAGCAGAGTTAGGTAAAACATTAGACATTCAAGAGTATATACGAGATAGAATTTGCAGGTTTGAAAGCATTTACCTGTTCTTCAAGTCTACTGTCGAGAATATGAACGAGGCTGCTACCATCAATGATCAACGCAACCGAAGTCGTTACAACTTCAGTGCGTCCTTCGCTATCCACTGTAACCCCTGAGGCAGTGGCAAGCTTCTTTGACATGATTATTGCATCTTCTAAACTCCTTTGGCATGAATCCACCGAGTTGTTGTTAATTATAATCTGGGTCATCTTGTTTGTCAACAGCTTTGAGGAGTAACCTATTGATATGGCAGTTTCTTGCTTGTCCCCAGTCAAAACCCATACTTTAATTCCTGCCATTCTTAAAGCTTCTATGGCTTCTGGCACACCTTTTTGTAACTTATCTTCAATGCCTGAGGCACCCAATATGGACAAATTGTTTTCTATACTACTGGCAACCTTGCGAAGCTTGGCGACCCTACCGATCAGAGCGGTGCTTGCTTCCTCAAACATCAAGTGCCATTTATCAAAGTCAGAAGAACTGAGTTCTTTCATCCCAATAACCAGTGTTCTGAGACCCTTTGATGAGTATGAATGAAGATGAGCTTTAGTCGCTTGAATGATACCCATGTTCAGATTTTCACTCATCACCTTGAACATGGAGCTATCAGCACCTTTTACAAATACTTTAAAGGTCATATCAGGACACCCCAATATAACCGACATCCGCTTCCTGTCGCTATCAAACTCATGCATTCCCAAAACATTATATCTGCAAGCCAATGTTAAATAAATTTAGAAAGCAGTATAAAAAGAGTGGAAGAGGGAAAATGGTAAGCTCTTTGTTCCTCAAAATAGTTATGGGATAAAAATCAAGCAGAACCAATGTTAAAGCATAGAATGCAAAGAAATATTTTCAATTAACCAAAGCTAAAGCATGATTTACCTTTGTTTTTCACCATGTATGTCAATAACTATATGGCCAGAAGTTCGTTCGATTAGCATAAAACCATATGCCGCAGCAGCATAAACCAGTGCCTGTTCATCTGGAGACTCCCCTTGGTAGTCAATTAATTGCACTGAAGGATCAGAAGTTTCGGTAATGAGAGGAACAATGGTATTGCAAGCAGCTAATGCGAGGAAGAAATCATGAATGTATCTTCCATCCCTGGTGTGCTTTCCACTTTTCGATAACTGTAGAAGCTCAGGGTCGGTTTTGACAGCCAATTTCGGTCTCAAAACCTTTCCATTCACTGTTACAAAAAATAGCAAAAGATAAGCTAAACTAATTTAATCGCCGAAGACTTGGATAGGAGACCTTATTTAACAAAAGAAAGAAAGAAAAAATCTGCTTACCTCGAACAGAGTATCCAATCTGCTCGTCGAGGGGGTTGGTACCTTCACCTCCATAATCGACCCCCCAGATGCTAGCACATCGAAACTCCATCTTATTCTCAGTAAGAGTACCCGTTTTGTCTGAAAACACATACTTTATTTGTCCTAAATCCTCATTTATGTTCAAAGCCCGGCACTGAAATCTTGAATTTGATGTTTCATCATACATTTGGGCATCTCGGATCATGAAATAAGCCTGGCCAACTCGAACAAGCTCCATTGAAATGTAAAGTGAAATGGGGATCATGATCTGAAACACAATGACTGACATGAGGAATGCAAAAAACGCCTCCAATCCCCATCCATAGTAGTTATAGGTTTCAGGTGGATCTTTTGAGAAATCCTTATTTCTGAAATAAGGTAAAATGTCCAAATCTTCCCTGTTTCTGAAGAACCAAACAGCAGCCAAAACACAAACAACTGTACACAAAGCAATGAGAAAGAAAGAGAGTATAATAATCTCCGCATTCATGCGAGTCTCGAGTCGGCTTCTTTTCGACGGAGCTCCAGAACTGTTAAGCATGGCTTTGGTCTCACGACCAGCATATACAGCAACACCAACAGCCCAGTTAGTATTCTTGAGCTCACAGCCACGAAGAACAATGTTAGGAGGTCCAAGAGAAAGACGTTTCCCATCAATCTCCATATTAGCATGAAATCCATAGATATTTCTGTTGGGTTTCTCACATTTAATCAACCCAACAATCTTCTCCTTGTCGGGCATTTTTGACATCGTCTCTTGCTTCGCATACCTCGTTTTCAAATTCGATTCCCCATCCAAATTCAGAGTCTGCACATGCGCAACCCCTGTGGAATCACTGGTAGAGAGAAGCACCATATCACAAGGAATGGTGCCATTTGCACCGATCTTAATTATCTCACCAACTCTAATATCCTTCCATTTCTTATCTTGAAACTGACCATCTACCAAAACTGAAGCTAATCTATTGTTCTCAATTTTATCAGAACGATGCCTTCTCCAATCCTCATATGCATCTTTAACTGCAGTAACTAGAAGCACAAAAGCTAAAGGCAAAATGGAGACCGTTCGACCAAAAACGGCAAGCTGGGGAAGTTGATTGAGAACCGCAATAACAAGGAAATATATATAAGCAATTCTATGAAACTGTTCAAACAGATTCCTGGGTAGAAAAGTTAGAATCGAATACTTGCCGGTGCGAATCGAATTTCTAGCGAATTCAAACTTCTCGTTCGTCTTTTCAGGATCGTTGATGTAAATCAACCTCGCATCTTCGTCACTGATCTCCTTCTGGGATATGCTCAATGCTTCAGAATCAGCACCTCGAGAGCCATGACGAACAGGCCTCGATCCAAAATCACTGGAACCTACTTCACGAATTGAGGACTTCGATTGTAGCGACGACTGACTTCGCCGCGAGAAAGAGCGGTAACCCAGTTCGGTACTCGGCGAGTTCTCATTAGGACTTCGAGAATCCATGGCGAAGAACAATCCAGGTCGATTCGGCTCTGGTTTTGGTAGATCGTGAGAGATAGTTTTGGGTGTTCTTGAAGATACAATCAAGAGCGGCCGCTCTGACGCCATGGTTTAGCAATCAGAGGCCTCTGAATTAACAGCACAAACTCAATCATGAACACATTCATGAAATCCCCAAATTGCAATCAAACGCCAAACGAGCTACAAAAACAGTAAACCCAGATAGAAAACGAGAATCCCAAATTCAAAACTCTGATAGAAACTCAAGTATCAACGCATTCACGAAATTCCCAGATTGCAAAAACCCCAATCAAACGCCAAACGAGCTACGAAAACACTAAACCCAGATAGAATACCAGAGTCCCAAATTCAAAACTGCGGTAGAAACTCAATCACCAACGCATTCACGAAACTCCCAGATTGTAAAATCCCAATCAAACGGGAGAATCGAACCACAATAACACAAAACCCAGATACAGAACGAGAATCCCAAATTCAGAACTCCGGTAGAAACTCAATCATCAACGCATTCACGAAATCCCCAGATTGCAAAAACCCCAAACAGATCACAAGAACACAAAACCCAGAAACAGAACGAGAAGCCCAAATCGTCAGTCCAATGGAAACTCAAATGCAGCAACGGAGATTAAAAGTGGACTTAGAGCTCGAATCAACACAAAACTTGCTCTCTCGATTAACGGAGCATCACAGGGGAAACAACAGAGACTGTATAGAGAAGAATAAGAAGAAGAAGAAGAAAGAGGCCAAGTCTGCGGCCGGATGGGCAAATTTCTTAAGCGAAAATGGTAGTTGGCGAGGCGTGTAAGAGGGGAAGAAGAGAAGGAAGTAGAATAATGAAAGGTCAAAGCCATCGTAGTTTTTTTAGAGAGAGAAGTGAAGAAAGAGAGAATCTAGAGAGAGAAAGAAAGTAAGAAGACGATCATTGCAAGAAACGGGGAGGAAGTCGTAATGGGTGGCGACAGCAAAACGGATCCACCGAATCAAAAATTCGAACCAAAAAATTCAAAAGAAAACAAAGAAATGGGTTTTTTTTTTCGCATTTCGCGAATTTTGAATTAAAAAAATGGCTGCATGAAGGAACAAGTCATTGTTCTAAAAAGACTGAGAATTTTATTGGATGATGCTGGATTGATTTTTTTTTTCGTTCCTTTTTTTAATATTTTTTTATGCGGGTTGGTCCTTGAAGATGATTCTAGAAAGACCGCTGAATTTGTTTAAGCGGGAAAGAAAATGATATGAAGAAATATGGGTGTCCGATCTAGGGGTGTTCACGGTCCGGTTCGGTCCGGTTTTGGACAAAACCATGGACCGAACCGAACATGTCGGTTTTGAAGATGTCTAAACCGACCAAAACCGAAGGTTCTCGGTTTCGGTTTCCGAACCGAACCGACCAAAACCGATTCGGTTCGGTTCGGTTCGGTTTTTTTTTTTTTTTTTAACCAGCCATTTTTCCACCTAAAAAGTTGCAGCTCAACTCAGCACAACATTACCTAACCTCATCCATGCAAAATCTAATTAAAATTTCTTTAAAATCCAAACATAATCACATATTCTATATATAATATTGAGCTTGGGCTTTTCACATGAAATGAATTAATGAAATTAGGATATTGGGCTTGGGCTTTTCACATGAAAGAAATTGGGCTGCTGAAATTCAAAACAACATTTCTAATTCCTAAATATATAATAATAATAATTACTATTCGGTTTTTTTCAGTTTTTTTTGGTTTTTTCTGGTCTTGAACCGAGAACCGAACCGAAATACTCGGTTTCCTAAATATCTGAACCGAAAAACCATTTTTTAAAATAAAAACCGAACCGAACCAGTCGGTTCGGTTCGGTTCTTCGGTTTTTTCGGTTTTGTGCACACCCCTAGTCCGATCCGAACTTGACCGGATTGAAGTTCTTCAATTTACGGAATTGATTTTTTTTTCTCTTTCTTGAATTTTTAGGTTTTTTTTCCTTCCGTATTTGAAATTTTAAAATATATACATTTTGTTCCCTAATCTTTCAAAATATATCTATTTAAAGGAATGCTAGAAAATATTTCGGACTTCTTACTTTTGTTGAGGTGAAGTAATGGATTTTTTCCAATCTCTAACCTCTTGATTGAGAGTATATGTTTATATCAGTTGAGTTATGTTCGTATTGATAGGTGAAGTGATGATTTAGTACATAATTTTTTGTTTGTAATGTTTTAATTATTGTAGTTTCAAATTAGCAACAAGTTAGTCACATAAAGTATCAACTTAGTCCCTGTAGTTTAAAATTTGTAACAATTTATTCTCTATCATAAAAATTTTCATCAAAATTAACTATCATTTTTTATTATGTAGCGATTTATTCTTTATAGTTTACAAACACATATAGTCTCTCATTAGTTTATCAATCTACATATATAAAAAACTTCGTTAAATCATAACAACATTTTTTAGGCGGGGACTAAATATTACAAATTTTAAACAACATGGACTAAATTATTATATACTAACGATCATATACTAAGTTGTTGCAAATTGGAAAGTATATAGATTGGATTGTTTCAAACTAGAATTCGAGGACTAAATTGTTACTTCAATGAATATAGACCAAAAATGTTTTTAACCTTCAAAGAATAATCATTTTTGTTTTTGCAATTATTTTGACCCTTGTTATTTACCTACTTTATATTTATCTTAATCAATTTATGTGACTCAAATACATACTCGCATCAACAATTTAATGCATATACTCAAAGTCAAGACATACATGTGTTAAAAGAAAATCAACAATAAGAACTATTTTTTCTTTTTTCTTTTTGTAAAGACAAAAACAAAGCATTTTGAAATTTCAGAGAGACTAAATATTTTCTTAAAGAACGGGACAAAAAATAGTCCTTTTAGAAATGTATGGAACAAATTTTAATAATTTTAAAGTTGGCTAAATTATAGAAAGTATCCCTGAATTTTGTACTTTATTTCAAAAATACTCCTAAATTTTCAAAAGTTTCATTAATACCCTTCAACTTTAAAAAAAAAAATTAAAAAAATACCATTATCGTTAGTTTTGGATGAAAACTGTTAGTACTTTGTTTCAAAAATACCCCTAAACTTTTAAAAGTTTCATTAATACCCTTAAACTTTCAAAAAAAAAATTTAAAAATACTCTTACTGTTAATATATGGACAGAAATCGTTAATATCTCATTTTAAAAATACTTGTAAACTTTCAAACGTTGCATTAATACCCTTAACCTTTAAAAAAATTAAAAAATGCCCTTACCATGAGTATAGGAATGAAAACCGTTTACCTATACCCTATTACCTCCCACTTCTCTTTATTCTCTATTCCGATTTACTTCAATCTATAATCTAACACTTCTCTATTTTTCCTCTTTTTTTTTCCTTTATTTTTCAGTACCCTCCTACTCTGCTCTTCCATTTTTCAATCTCTAAAACTTCTCTCATTTCTCCTATCTTCTCAAATATTAGAACTTTAAATAAACAGGAGGAGCTCTCTCTCATTTCTAAGCATGCTCAAATATAAAATATAAAAAAATTAAACACCCAAATAGTCAATGTCTTTAAAGTTATCTTGAGTTGGAAAATAACCAATTTAAAAATAATGATACCTTCATTTTTTTTCATATAGATACTCTAATTTTCCCCATATTTGTCCAATTCTCAATCATAGAGAATCTTCTTAACTGACCACAACAAATATACTAATTTGAGCTGCAAAAAATATTAATAAAATATTCATCCGCTACAATTTTGGTAATGCATATGTTTTCTTTCTTTTTCCTCCCATTAGTTGTCCTCAAAATTATAACTCAAATTCTCAACATGTCTCTCTTTTTGTGTATCAAACCCAAATACTAACTCAAATTAGTAACGTACATCTTTGTTAAAGCATTTAAGTCTTAAGGTCCCTTGGTGGTTCCATTATGTTCATTTCTTATTGCTATAGTTTATATACCTTGATTAAAGGGAGTAGTTTTAGATATTGAAAAGTGGAATAATAGAGTAAAGAGAATATTGAAAAAGAAAGGAAAAAAAAAAGAGGAAAAATAGAAAGTGTTAGGCCATAGATTGAAGCATATCAAGAGGTAGAAGGAATGGAAGAGGGAGGTAATGAGGTGTAGATAAATATTTTTCGTCCATATGCTAACAGTAAGAGCATTTTTTTACTTTTTTTTAAAGGTAAGGGTATTAACACAACTTTTGAAAGTTCATGAGTATTTTAAAACGAGATACTAACGATTTCTGTCCATATACTAATAGTAAGGACATTTTTGAATTTTTTTTTAAAGTTTAAAGGTATCAATAAAACTTTTGAAAGTTTAGGATAATTTTTTAAACAAAGTACTAACGGTTTCCATCTAAAACTAATGGTAAAGGTATTTTGTGAATTTTTTTTGAAAGTTCAAATGTATTAATGAAACTTTTGAAAGTTCAAGAGTATTTTTGAAACAAAGTACAAAGTTCAAGGGCATTTTCTACAAGTTAGCCTTTAAAGTTTAGAGACTAAAATATAATTTAAAACTTCTTTTCAATAATTAAAATATGACAATACAGATTATATCAAAATCTCAATTTTATAAATATATTGATAAAATGTCGATATCGATGAATATTCTTATAAATCATGAAATTAATAAAATTTAGTTCAATTAATAAATAACTTTTATCACTTATATTTATTTTTGTGACTAATTGATAATTTGGTTGCATAAAAAAAAAAGATAATTTGATAGTATTTTTTTATACTTCTTTTTTTTAATTATTTATATTTCTTCAATTTATACATACGTCAAAATATCGATTAATTTTTTATATCAATTTCCTCTTATTTATGGATATACTGACAAATCGGCAGGTATTTTAATTCTTCTTTTTAACCATGTTCGTGACAGTTAAAGAAAATTTTTAAGGAAAAAATCAATTTATACCTTTAAACTTTGAGAGTTGTATCACTTAAACTCCAAACTAATAATTATATTAATTTAAACCCTAAATTTTCATAAGTGAATCAATTTAGACAATTTGTTAGAATTTCGTTCTAAAACCATTAATGCATAACTTTCACACGTGTATAAGACTTCTTTAAATGTAGTGATAGACGTAAATTAGAGAGAAATGATGAATCAAATTGATAGTAGCAGTTTTTCATTAATAAAAGTGGTTTTTCATCTTTCACTTATTTAAAAAGAATTACATGATAATTTTTTCTACTACATTTGTAGGATTTTGGAAGAATAATAATTTTATTTAAGTAATTTTGAGTTGATTTTAAACCGAATCAAGTGAAAATAGCTATAAATTAGTAATGGAGGTTCTAAAATGATTTCTTGTGAAAGTTGAAAGTTTAAATTGATACAATTATTAGTTTGAGATTTTAACTAATACAACTTCAAAAGTGTAAGGGTATAAATTGATTTTTTTCAATTTTTTATTTGAGTGATTTAGTAACTTTTTATCTCTAATTGAAAACAATAAATTTCCGATGAGTTCCAAATCATTTTTAAAAATATATTATATTTTCTATCAAGATCTAACCCTTAGGATCACTTTGGGTTTTTATTTATTTATTTATTATTATTATTTTACAATAGGCAATTTAAAATTTAAAATGAATGTGTGTGAAAGCTTTATGTTAAAATACCTTATTTTTTTAATTTAAAAGGTTATTTATTATCATCTTCATCTACATCTATATCAATGTTGTGTCAGCATAAATGGTGTCGTGTTAATTTCTCATACATGCAATACTGTCTATTTATAACTTTTTTTTTTGTTTGAGTTCAACAACATATGAAGTGAAAAATTAGAACCTTCGATTCTTTGTTTGAGAATATGTGCTTAAACCAATTGAGTTATACTCCAATTGGTCATAACATACCCTTTTTCTTTGAAACTAATATTTCAAATCCATTTTATAAATATTGTTCACCAAAATTTAAGGAACAAATTTGTAGGTTAGCCTATTTTCAAACTATTGTTTTATTATCTAACTATTTTGAAACTAAAACAATAGGAGTTAGGTATGTGGAGAAAAACTAGTTATGAATTATACAATCAATCTTTAATTTCATTGCTTTTTTAGGGTCAATTTTATTTTAAAAGAACACAAGTTGCATTTGGTTAAATTATAAATTTAATCCCTATAATTTGGAGAAAGTTAGAATTTAGTCTCTAGAGTTTTAAAAGTTATAATTTCGTCCTTATTAAAAAAAACTTCATAAATAGTCTATATAATTTGATAAATCCTTATAAATAGTCTTTACAATAAGGACTATTTTTTAGGGTTTGATCAAACCATGGAGACTAATTCTAACATTTTAAACCATAGGGACTAAATTCTAAAATTTTCAAAATCATAGGGACTAAATTTGTAATTTAACTAACTATTTTTAAATCTTAAAAATTGTAAACTCACCCGAAAATTTGTAACGATCTTTAATTTTCACTCAAACTTGTTTTTAATAATTTTTTAATCCCGATAATAATGATACATGTTGAAGGAATAACATAATAAATTACTACTAAGTTTCAATTATTTTTTTTAAATAGTCCCAATTCACATATTTTAATTATCTATATGATTCACAACGATTTAATTAATTCTATTTAACTATAAATTTGCAATTTAGCTAACAAAACACAGCATATGGCATTTTATTTGTTATAATTTAACAATTTATCGAATACAATTTAATAACTGTCGAAATATCATTAAGTAGTTTATTAAATAAAATTCAATGACTATTGAATGGTATATCTATAATCTATTAAAAAAAAAAACATATGAAAACATTTTGTTATAAATGAAAAGGCCAATTATCAAGAGAAATACTTGCCCTAACATCAAATCCCAATTTTGATCTCTAAAGTTTGGGCACAGTCACAATTTGTTTTTTGTGATTTTAAAAGTTCTAATTTAGTTTTGGGAAAAATACCTTTTTGGTCCCTGAGTTTTCGGCTATAGGTGTATTTAGTCCCTGAGTTTTCAAAATGTACCTTTTTGGTCCCTGAGTTATGAAAAATAGGTTTAAATGGTCCCTCACATTACTTTTTCCGTTTTCTAATATAACAGTGTAATTTTTTATCATTTTTTTTATTTTGAATACTGACAGATAAAAATAAAATAAAATAAAATAAAAAAACAAAAACCCCTCTCTCTCCTCTCACTCACGCCCCACTCCCTCTTCGATTTCTCTTGATTTCGGCCGGAACAAGCGTCGAAGGGGAGGAATGATGCTCGAAAAACTGTGGGTATCGTGTCGTCGGACTCGGTCGCCGTTGAACAGGACCTACCGCTGAATGAAGAAGACGCTGACCGCTGTGAAGCTTGCCGTCGAAACGAAGAAGAAGAAGATGTTGACAGCAAAAATCATTATCAAAATTAAACTAAAAAGAGAAAAAGAAAGAAATCATTATCAAAAATCATTATTCAATTGAAGAGGGTCTTGATCTTGAAGCCCTAAAACCTCAACAGAAGAAGAAACAATCAGAAATTGAGGTTGAAGAGTTGAGATCTAATTTATACATTGGAAGAGAGAGATCTGGGAGTTGTGGGTGTGGTTTGGTTCAAAATCAAAACCCCAATTTTCCATCTCTGCTTTGCTTCTGTTTATTTGTTAATTTTGTCTTTCCCACTCGCCGCCTAAGAAACCTATGGCCGGAATCAAGAGAAATCGAAGAGGGGGGTGGGGCGAGTGAGAGGAGAGAGAGAGGAGTAGGGGTAGTGCCTGAGGTGAGTGAAGGAGAGAGGGGTTTTTTGGTATTATTATTTATTTATTTATTTTTAGCTGTCAGTATTCAAAACAATAAAAAAAATGATAAAAAAATTACACTGTTACATTAGAAAACGGAAAAAGTAACTTGAGGGACCATCTAAACCTATTTTTCAAAACTCAGGGACCAAAAAGGTACATTCTGAAAACTTAGGGACTAAACACACCTATAGCCGAAAACTCAGGGACCAAAAAGGTATTTTTCCCTTTAGTTTTTATTGTTTGAGCTTAGTTTCAATTTGATCTCTATGGTTTGTTTAAATTTAAAACAAAACAAACTATATATATACTATCCACACTAAAAACCTGTATATCTCCTTCCATTATTTACTCAACCCTAAACTATGATACAATCACAGTTAGTCAAATTAAAAAAAAAAAAATCAAATCATTGAAAAAACAATTTCCTTGTATGACATCGATAGAAATAATTGCGATATTTGACAAAATTATAGAGATCGAGTTGAAACTTTTAAAATTATAAAAATCGAACAAAAAATAAACCCGAATTGTAGGGACTAAGTCAAAAATTAAAAAATTATAAAGACCCATTTGAAATTAGAGAAACTTATAACGTAATAATTATAAAAAAAAAAATAAAAAAAAATGAAAAATGAAAAAAAAATTGTTAAATGGTCAATTTTAGTGTTTTTTTTTTAGGAAATAATTTTTAGTGTTATTTATTGTACATGGGTGTTGTTAATTAATGAAGGAGTTGCAAGTCCAATCAATGCACATCCCTTCAACAGCTACAATTTAACTGCTCCACTTTTGTTCTTTCTTCATCGTTTTTTCCGCCTTTTGTCTTTCTCTTTTGTTTTTTTTTTTTTTCAATAACTATTTTTTGGTTAAATTACACTATTTCGATTTCCAACTTTATATTTTAATCATCACATGAAGTCTATAAACATGGATGATCGTGCTTGTTTTTGCTCAAGATCTTTCAAGCGTTTATATTCACAAACTTTCGATTTTGATTTTCATATATTTCAATGGTTAACACAAATATTTATTAAAATTTAAATTGAAAGTTGAATGATGGTATTGAAAAAATTTTATAGTTCAAGGATTTAATTGACACAACTATCCATGTTTACATACTAAATTTATAATTTTAACAATTCATCCAATATGATTTGTACCTTATGGATGTTATTAAAGGTTATCAATTTTTTCTTTTAGTCGATAAAAGATTTATTATCATCTCAAAAGTCGATCGTTCGATCTTTCACTCCTGCCGTTGTTGGAAAAAAAAACATAAAAAAGCACACAATTCTATACTTAAAACAATAAATTATATATAATTAATAATATAAATACAAATTTAATAATCTTCTAGCCAAAATTTCTCCAAAAAATAATAATAATATTTTTCTAGCCAAATATTAATTGGAAAGAAAATCATTGCACAATAAATGCTAAAGTAAAATGGACCATAGATACCATGTATATTTAGCAATTAATACATACATTTCTCAACCCTAAACCCTTGTTCATAAACAATTAATATTCAATTATTCACATTAAATTCAAAGTTTACTTTAACATTTAATTAATAGATGATCTACATGTGTCCATCAAAAGAAATTAAAAGAAAACAAAAAGGAGCTCTACATGTTTATGAAGGTTATTTTTCAAATGAATAATATGCTTATAATCTTCTTTAAAAAATTATGCTACCTTCTTTGAAAAAATGGAGTACGAAATAGAAAATATATCTCAATCTCAACTAACTCGTTGAATATCATGTTAGGTTAATTTTGGATAATTCTCAATTTGGTTTTTATTTATTTATTTATTTGATAAATTTTAAATTTAATTTTTAAACTTTTGAAATGATGAATTTTATCTTTAATGTTTTAAAAATTTTCAATTAAGTCATTTACTAAAATTATTTAAAATTTGTTAAGAAAAAGTTAACTATTATTAAATTGTTGTTTTATTAACATATTTGAGCACATAGACATGTCACTCGAATACTATTTGACACACAAGATCTAACTCGATTATCTTGAAAATCTATTCCACCCATCAAGAAAATTTATTTTTTTGGATGGCATGTTCAAATGGCATGCCAATGTGTCCAAAAATATGTTAATAAAACTATAATTTAACAAATCATAAGCTTTGTGATAACAAATTTTAAAAATAAAAATTTCAAATTGTCAATACATTAAGAATAAATTTAGGAATTTTAAAAGATTAGAAAATTTTAAAATTGCCTAATAATAACTCAATGTCAAAGTTGATGACATAATATAATAAATGAAGGTAAATTTAATATATAGTAATTAAGAAATGAAGTTAAATTTAATATATAGTTGTTTACACGAGATTTCGACAGGAAAATTTAATACGTGTAAATAACTTGATTTGTATTAATTTCAGTATAGTGAGTACAATCTCTAATGTATGATCATCTGATTCTTTCTCTCGTTGTATACTTAACTCGAGGGCTGGAACGCTTGTTCTCGAGGTTGAATCGTCAACTTTGAACTTGTGGAAAAGTCTTCAGCTTTGAGCTTGTGGAAGGTCTTCAGCTTGTAGTTTGTTGAAGGTCTTCGGCTTGTAGCTTGTTGAAGGTCTTCGGCTTGTAGCTTGTTGAAGGTCTTCGGCTTGTAGCTTGTTGAAGGTCTTTGGCTTGTAGCTTGTTGAAAATCTTGGCTTGTTGATCTTCTTGGATCGTTCTTGATCTTCAAGAAGTGTTCTTTGTTCAGAAGGTATTTGATCTTCAGGAGCTTTTGGAGACTTCACAGCTTTGTTTCTGAATTCTCTCTGAGCTTCTTCAGTTCTGAACCTTTGAAATGAAGGAGGAAGCTCTCTATTTATAGAGTTCTTCATGGGCCCCAGGTGGGCTTGGGCCTGTTGGACTGAGCCCAATTGATTTTGGGCCAACCCATTTGAATTGGATCTGGTTGACCTTGGGCCAGCCTTTTGGGTCTGGTTGACTGTTGGGCCTAGCCATTTGGACTGGGTCTGGCTGACTTTGGGCCTAGCCATTTGGACTAGGCCTAGTTGACTTTGGGCCGGCTTCTTTGGACTGGGCTTAGTCGCCTTTGGGTTTAGCATCTTGACTGAGCCTTTAGTTTGGGCTTTTGTCTTCCAAATTTCAAAGAACCCAATAGTGTATTTGAAGCTGCCATAATTTAATATAGGAATCTTTGCAAATTTAATTAATCCCTACTTAAATATAACTTCGTCATCAATGTTGGGTAATGACGTGGCAATTTTGGGTTGGTCGAAATTTCTATTCCAACAATAGTAATTAAGAAATAATGTGTTAAATTATTCTCTCACCTGAAATATTTGACTGTCTTGCACGTGACATTTTCAACTTCAGAAGAAATCAGTAGTTTAATTTATACAAAAAATTGACGTTTGGATAATTGAAGAAATTTAAACTTGAAAATTAGTATTTAAAAAAACGGGATTTTTATTGGATAAAAAAATAGTTTTTTTAGTAATAAAAAGTGAAGTTGTCAAAAGAAAAAAAAAGTGATAAAAAATGTTGTAAATCGATGTTTATTGCCAACATAAACTTAGCTCAAGTGGTTAAAAATAAATATTCTCAACTAAACAAGTTAGAGATTCAAATCATCGTCTTTATATATTAAACTTAAAAAAAAAAAACATTATAAATGTTGATGCCTTTTTCTAATTTGACCAAAAGATTTTTAAATAGAAAATATATTCATAAAAATAAAATGTATTGACTGGAAGTTCAATTTTTAGAGTAGCTCAACATTAAAAGAAAAAGGTTTCATCTATTGTAAATATGGCACATGTAAATGCCCATTCCACATGCCCACTTAATATCCATGCCAAGTGGCATTTTCTCCATAGCCAAAGTGTCTTCTATGTGTCCAACAAAGGCCATAGATTGGTGTCCAAATGTACCACATCATGCTCTCCAAATTGCCTATAAATAGTGGTTTTTGGTGGATAAATAAATATATAGATATTTGGAAAAGAAACCTCTCTAATTTCATTTGCTTTTAATTTGCCATAAATCCCTATTTTTGTTTATATTATATATATATACTCCACTTGTATTATTTGTTTATATTATATATATATACTCCACTTGTATTATTATTATTATTATTATTATTATTATTATTATTATTATTATTATTATTATTATTGTTATTATTATATTATTTGGTAAAGTTTTGGTGCCCGGTTTCGCCTCTCAATTTTACAACACGTTATCAGCACGAGACTCTGTCATTTTTCCCGCTAAAGGTAAGTCTTATAGGTAAGCCATTTTTACGCATTTGGTTTATGTTAAATTTCTAATATGAATATATTATTATTTTTTATAGTGTTATTATGGAAAACCTTACAAAGCTAGAATTTGCGGCCCTGGATATTAATGGAAATAACTACTTGTCATGGGTCCTTGACGCTGAGATCCATTTAGATTATATGAATCTTGGAGAAACAATTAAAGAAGGAAATGATGCATCAAATCAAGAAAAAGCAAAAGCCCTGATCTTCCTTCTCCATCATCTTCACGAGGGATTGAAAATGGAGTATCTTACAATAAAAAATCCCTACGTTCTATGGCAAGGTTTGAAAGAAAGGTACGATCATCAAAAAACAGTTATTCTTCCAAAAGCTCGTTATGATTGGATGCACCTGAGGTTGCAGAACTTTAAATCAGTAAGTGAATATAATTCCGCACTCTTCAAAATTAGTTCAAAATTAAAATTATGCGGAGAAAAGATTACTGATGTTGATATGTTAGAGAAGACATTTTCCACTTTTCATGTCTCGAATATGCTCATGCAGCAGCAATATCGAGAGAAGGGTTTTGCAAAATATTCTGAACTTATCTCATGTCTTCTCGTTGCTGAACAAAATAACGAGTTATTGATGAAAAATCACGAATCCCGACCAACTGGAGCAACACCATTTCCTGAAGTGAATGCTGTGAATTTTAATAACCGTGGTCGAGGTCGTGGTCGTGGTCGAGGTCAGGACCGCGGTAGAGGAAGAAATACCTATTTTCATGGTGGGCATTATAATTTTAAGAAACCCACACGAAGTAATGATCATAAAGGAAAGGCTCCACAAGATAGAAGTTCGAAAGGTGATGAACATAAATGTTTCCGGTGCGGAATGACTGGGCACTGGTCACGTACCTGTCGTACGTCAAAACACCTTGTTGATCTCTATCAAGCTTCCCTGAAGGAAAAAGGAAAAGGAAAGAATGTGGAGGTAAATCTTGCCATTCAAGAAGATGATGTGTTTGACCCCTCCAATATGATGCATCTTGATGTAGCTGATTATTTTGAATCTCCTGGAGAGAGAATTGATGCAATCAAACAAGTAGAGGATGATTTGTATGAAAATATATAATTAAATACTGTTTAGTATGTTTTTGTTGTTGTTTTGTTTGTATATATATTTAAGACTCTTTGTAATCGTTTTTCTTTTCTTTTCAATGAAGAAATACGAACAATTTCAATATGTTGAGTAACTCGAAAATGAGCAATGAGGATTTATGTCTGGCAGACTGCGCAACTACGCACACGATACTCATAAATAGAAAATATTTTACTAGATTGACAATGCTGGAAGCAAAAGTCAATACTATATCAGGTTCTGCAAATCTGATTGAAGGTTTTGGAAAAGCAAACTTTATTTTGCCTAGAGGAACAAGATTTACAATTAATAATGCTCTGTTCTCTAGCAAATCAAAAAGAAACTTATTAAGTTTTAAAGATATACGTGAAAATGATTATCATGTTGAAACTGATTGTAAAAATAATATAGAGTGTCTCTATATAACATATATTGTTTCACATGAAAAACGTATATTAGAAACACTGCCTGCTTTTTCTTCTGGATTATACTATACTCATATACGAGTAATCGAAAGTTATGCAATAATGAACCCGAAATTCATGAATCCAGAAATATTCAGTGTTTGGCATGATCGATTGGGTCATCCAGGGTCGATAATGATGAGAAAAATTATTGAGAATTCACATGGACATCCTTTAAAAAGCCAGAAGATTCTTCAATCCAATGAGTTGTCATGTGATGCTTGTTCTCAAGGGAAATTAATTATTAGACTATCACCAGCTAAAGTGGGGATTGAATCACCTGCATTTTTAGAGCGAATTCAAGGTGATATTTGTGGACCTATTAACCCACCAAGTGGTCCATTTAGATATTTTATGGTATTAATTGACGCATCCAGCAGATGGTCACATGTATGCTTATTATCAAGTCGAAATCTTGCATTTGCAAGATTACTTGCTCAAATAATTAAGTTAAAAGCACAATTTCCTGATAATACAATTAAAACCATTCGACTTGATAATGCTGGTGAATTTACATCCCAAACTTTTAAAAATTATTGTATGTCAATTGGGATAAGTGTTGAACATCCTGTAGCTCACGTTCATACACAAAATGGTCTAGTAGAATCATTTATAAAACGTCTGCAACTAATTGCAAGACCATTGCTTATGAAAGCTAAACTTCCTACATCGGTATGGGGTCATGCTATTTTGCATGCTGCATCACTGGCACGTATTAGGCCAGTAGCTTATAATAAATACTCCCCAATGCAATTAGCTTATGGCCAGCAGCCAAATATTTCCCATCTAAGAATTTTTGGATGTGCAGTATATGTACCGATTGCTCCACCACAACGTACTAAGATGGGTCCTCAAAGGAGGTTAGGAATATATGTTGGTTTTGATTCCCCATCAATTATTAAATATCTTGAACCCCTGACGGGTGATGTATTTACTGCACGATTTGCTGATTGTCATTTTAATGAGACAAATTTTCCAACATTAGGGGGAGGAATTAAGAAGTTGGAAAAAAAAATTACATGGAATGCATCGTTATTATCTCATTTAGATTCTCGTAGAGATCAATGTGAACTTGAAGTTCAAAAGATAATTCATTTGCAAAATATAGCAAATCAACTACCAGATGCATTCACAGATACTAAAAGTGTGACTAAATCATATATACCAGCTGCAAATGCTCCATCAAAAATTGATATCCTAAAGGAACAAGTTGTCAATAATGAGTCTGGAGCACGCCAGAAGCGTGGTAGATCAATAGGTTCTAAAGATAAAAATCCTCGAAAAAGAAAAGTAGTTGAGAATCAAAATGATTCAATAAAAGGTATGGATGTTCCAGAAGAAATTCAGAATACAACTACTCAAAAGAGTATTGGTGAAAATCAAACGCTTGAGGATAATAATGAAATTTCTATAAACTATGTTACAACAGGAAAGAGATGGAACCGAAATGATATCATTATTGACAACATTTTTTCTTATAATGTTGCTCACGATATTATTCATGAAAGTGACGATTTTGACCCAAAATCTATCAAAGAATGTCAACGTAGAAAGGATTGGCCGAAGTGGAAAGAAGCAATTCAAGCAGAGTTGAACTCACTTTCAAAACGTGAGGTTTTTGGACCAGTAGTCCCAACACCGGAAAACGTCAAACCTGTGGGATATAAATGGGTATTTGTAAGGAAAAGAAATGAAAAGAATGAAGTCACAAGACATAAAGCGAGACTTGTTGCACAAGGATTCTCGCAAAGGCCTGGTATTGATTATGAGGAGACATATTCTCCTGTGGTGGATGCAATAACGCTAAGATATTTGATTGGTCTGACTGTATATGAAAAGCTTGATATGCATCTAATGGATGTAGTCACGGCGTATTTATATGGATCTCTCGATAATGACATTTATATGAAAATCCCGGAAGGATTTAAAATACCAGAAACATATGAATCAAGTTCTCGGGAATTGTATTCAATAAAGTTACAGAGATCATTATATGGATTAAAACAATCAGGACGAATGTGGTATAATCGCCTGAGTGAATATCTGTTGAAAGAAGGATACCAAAATAATCCAATATGTCCGTGCGTTTTTATAAAGAAATCTCAGTCAAGATTTGCTATTATAACTGTATATGTTGATGACTTAAATATAATTAGAACTCCTGAAGAGTTATCTAAGGCAATATAATATCTTAAGAAAGAATTCGAGATGAAAGATCTTGGAAAAACAAAATTTTGCCTTGGTTTGCAAATTGAACATTTAGCAGATGAGATATTTGTTCATCAATCAACTTATACAGAGAAAATCTTAAAAAGATTCTATATGGATAAAGCACATCCATTGAACATTCCAATGGAAGTTCGTTCACTGGATATAAATAAAGATATATTTCGACCTCGAGATGACAGTGAAGAACTACTTGGTCCTGAAGTACCATATCTTAGTGCAATTGGTGCACTTATGTATTTGGCTAATAACACAAGACCATATATTGCATTTTCAGTAAATTTATTAGCTAGATATAGTTCATGTCCTACAAAAAGACATTGGAACGGAGTTAAGCATGTACTCCGATATCTTCGAGGGACAATTGATATGGGTTTATTTTATTCTAACAAATCAAAGTATGATCTAGTTGGTTATGCAGATTCTGGTTATCTATCTGATCCACACAAAGCTAGATCTCAGACAGGTTATCTATTCACATGTGGAGGAACTGCTATATCGTGGCGATCAGTGAAACAGACTATAACGGCCACTTCTTCAAATCATGCTGAAATCCTCGCTATTCATGAAGCAAGTCGAGAATGTGTATGGCTAAGATCGATGACACAACACATTCATGAGACATGTGGCTTGTCTTCAAGTAAACCTCTTCCAACGATGTTATACGAAGACAACACAGCATGTATAACTCAAATCAAGGGAGGATATATCAAAGGAGATAGAACAAAGCATATCTCACCAAAGCTCTTCTATACTCATGATCTTGAAGAAAATGACGATATCACTGTACAACAAATTTGTTCAAAAGATAACCTGGCTGACTTATTTACAAAGGCATTGCCAACTGCAACCTTCGATAAATTAGTATATAGCATTGGAATGCGGCGACTCAAAGACTTTAAGTGATGTCTCCATGAGGGGGAGTGAATATATTATAGTAAACTATATAAAATATGTAATCTTTTTCCTTCACTAGGGTTTTTTTTTCTCCCATTGGGTTTTTCCCTAGTAAGGTTTTAACGAGGCATATTTTATATAAATGGGCATTTAAGGGGGAGTATTGTAAATATGGCACATGTAAATGCCCATTCCACATGCCCACTTAATATCCATGCCAAGTGGCATTTTCTCCATAGCCAAAGTGTCTTCTATGTGTCCAACAAAGGCCATAGATTGGTGTCCAAATGTACCACATCATGCTCTCCAAATTGCCTATAAATAGTGGTTTTTGGTGGATAAATAAATATATAGATATTTGGAAAAGAAACCTCTCTAATTTCATTTGCTTTTAATTTGCCATAAATCCCTATTTTTGTTTATATTATATATATATACTCCACTTGTATTATTTGTTTATATTATATATATATACTCCACTTGTATTATTATTATTATTATTATTATTATTATTATTGTTGTTGTTGTTATTGTTATTATTATATTATTTGGTAAAGTTTTGGTGCCCGGTTTCGCCTCTCAATTTTACAACATCATCAATATATTTTGAAACTTTTATTTTCATCTATACACTTTTAACTCATTAATTTCAATGGTAAACTTTTGTTGACGACATTATCGTATAATTTTTTTTATTACGTGTAAGAAGTGAAGACATAATTTTTTATAAGGAGGGCAAATTTTAATCTTTCGACTTTTTATATATACAATCTTTTGATTCTAAAAATTAAACAGAGCAAAACAAATAAAAAAAATATAAAATTTAGATTTAAACATATATATTGAATCTAAGATACTATAGTAGATCATTAATTCTTCTAGCAATTTGCCATATTACCAACTCGATCAAAAAAGTATATAGTAGTTAGACATGTGTAATATCACCGTTTAAATATCACTTCCTCATTTATTATTAGCTATATTTAACATTACTAGCCAAAATGAGCATAGCTCAACGATAATTGATATGTACTACATCCTTTGAAGTTGAAGATTCGAATCTTCATTATTCGACATTTGTTGTGCTAAAAATATATATATATATTTAACATCACTGGTTAATTGTAAAGACCATAGAGTTTAAAAGAAATTAAAAAATTTGCAATTTTCTAAAAAAAAAAGAGAGAGATAAAATATGGATAAATATAAAATTACATAGAAATAAATAAATGTTTTATGGGTTAGAATATAAAATTGGTTTATATAATTTTACTTCACTATAGTTATGTTGCTTGGTTGAGCTTTACAAATTTGTCCCCTACACTATTTTTTACCCACATGAAAATTCACTCATTTTCCTCTGTTTATTACTCAGATCTAAACCCTAATATAAAGTAGCAAACACACTCGATCAAATTATAAATGTTAAAATACTATTTTTAGTCCATGTTATTTGAAACTTATTTTTATTTTAGTTCATGTACTTTTAAATGCCTAAATTTGTTACTGTATTTTTAGTAAGTTCTAAAATTAGTCTCCATATTAGCTTGAAGTTAAAGTTTACATGACTTGGCAAATAATAATAATAATTTTCATTCAAACATTCAAGCAAATGTACAATATGAATATGTTTTTCAAGAGAGAAGACATAAGATTGGATATTGTTTTAACAAAAATTAACCATAAATAACAGTTGGAGACTAAAGTTAAGTTTTACTAACGGTACAAGAACTAAATTTTGAGATTTAAAAATATATGGACCGAAAATAGAACAAGTCCAAAATATATGGACCAAAATAGAATTTTAACCAATCACAAGTCACAAGCTCATTACCATGTAAATAAAGACCGCAACATGTAACAATACAATAACAATGAAGATGATTGTTGATCTATGAGGTTTAACAAAATATCACAAGGACTAAATTGAAATTAAGTCTAAATTTCAATAGCCAATTTGAAACTTTTAAAATCACATGGATTAATTTTGAAAATCCAATCTCATAAGGACCAATTTTATATTTAATATATATATATAATAAAAAACATGGACAACTTATTAATTTGTTATATTTTATTTTGATGTGAAGGCAACTTCTTCTGTTGACCTGAACTCAAAAGAAAGAGAAGAAGAAGAAAAAAAAAAAAACAAACAAACTATTGACCGTTGAAAACAAGGTACGTGAATTACACTGACAAAGGTGCCACGTGGCATGCCAATCGTGAAATTCTATTTCTCATCTACAAATTGTATAAAAGACTTTTTTTTTTTTTTGTGTGGAAAATATTAAATAATTTAGAGAACATTGGGTAATATCAAATTCTCATTGGGATTTTTTTGTTAGAAAAAAAATATATTTTTTGAAAGTTCCTTGGAATATTTTGAAAGTTCCTTGCAATATAAGTGTTATAGTGGGAGTCATCCTTTGAACATAATCTCATCAAATATAAAAGTAGGACTATAAATTTAAATTGATAAATTAACAATTCTATATCATTCTCAAGAATTTTTTATTGAGATGTCACTTATGTAAACAAACACGTAATAGACATATTTCATATTCATAAAAATTAATAAAAGTTTACTTGATGAGATTATATAAAATTATTGAAATTTAACACAAACGTTAAATTAAAATATTTCCATCGCTATTTATCTGCATAAATCAATATCAAATAGTTTCTGTTTAGAAAATATAGTTTCGACCAAACAAAACTTAATAAGTGGAAGGTCCATCTTTTTCCACATTTATTATCCCTTGAAAATCAAATTTAAAAATTTATGTTTTTTTTTTTAGTACAAAATTTGAAATTTTATGTTAAAATCAACAAAAACATTTTTGTTTTATTTGGATAACACCCCTTCAATGTCTGTACACAATGGGAAAATGCAAACCCAATGTTTAATGACCATAAATCGTTTTCAATCGTACTACAAAAATCAACAAAAATAAATAAATAAATTTAGGCAAAACATAAAGGCCGCTCTCTAATTTTTATGACTTTTTAAAAATTTGTTCATATTTTAAAGAAATTTATACTTTTTAGCCCTCAAATAATTTCTTGAAGTATGTTTTATTTAATAAAAAAAAATGTTAAAATTTAAGTTAAAATACCATTTTTATTCTTGTACTTTCAAATGTCCAAATTTAGTCCCTATACTTTCCATAAAACTTAAAATTGGTCCATTCGGTTAGTTTATTGTTCATTTTTCTAGAAAAAATTTAGTCTCTATTAATCTTTCCTCTATAACTTTTGAAAATACGTTCATATTGTATCTTTTCTTGCATGAAAATTATTATTATTATTTAACCAATTTCGATAAAAATTAACTTCAAAAGTAATAGTAGAGACCAATTTTAAGTTTTATTGAAAGTACAAGGATTAAATTTGGACATTTGAAAGTATAGGGACCAAAATGGAATGAAGTTCTAAGTGCATGGACCAAAATAGTATTTTAACCTATAATTTATTAGTGAAAACAATATCCAAAAAAAATGTTGTCATGGAATCTTATGAGCTGTTTGGAGCATGAGTTATAATAATCTGGGTTATAATAATTTGTGAAATACTCTACACCCCAAACACAGATTGTTATAACCCAGACTAAATAACTTTGCATTTTAAACACATATTATATAATTTCACAAATTATTATAACTCATAGACTATTACAACTCACTTAGCGTCCCAAATCGTCTCTTAATGAATAACTCGACTCACATAAATCCACCGTATATAGAAAATTAGAAAATAACAAATGAATAACTTGATATGCGTGCATTCGCCTACTTGACTTAAACTTTTCATCTTATACTCGAACAAAGCAAAATAAGATATGAATTTGTAGAGGGATTAAATTAAGGGAGAAAAATTCGTGTAATAAGAGGCTGTAGGATTAATTGAGAGAAACCAAAAGGGCAAAAGAGAGAAATGAGTTTTCTGATGGTTGGAAAACTAGTTCATTAAAAAATAATTTGGATTAGAGATTAAATCGAACCAAGTGAAATAAAGTTAGGTTGAATAATCCAATTTTCGTTTTTTATATGTTTAATTTAATAAATAAATCTTTGGAAGACTGATTCAAAAGTATAGTTTATTGTTCTATTATTATATAATGTGATGGGTGAAATTGGACCAATAAGAATAGGCTAGATAAAGGGCTGCAACAAAGGGCTAGACGAGGAAAGAAGCCCAATACGAAGTCAAAATGGACCGAAACCGACAGAGGATTGACCCATGATGAGACGAAGAAGAAACGGGTTTGGGCTTTGGTCCAAGTCCGTGGTCGACCCGGCCGAGGCATACCAGTTTGGCAAGGCCCAATTTTGGGCTTGCCTCGGTCCCTCATGGCCCATGTGCCCTTGGTTCAGCCCAATTTGATCTTTCCTTTCTCTATTCGAAGACGGAAACCCACGGAAAACCCTAGGAAGGAAGCTATTTAAGCTCTCCCTCAGGGGGAGAGCAAGGTAAGTTCATTCCAAATTACAACACTTTCCTAAAACTCCTAAATTCTCTCAAAACCCTCTCTGACTTAAGCATCAGAGCCTGTGTGGTCTACACCACACCGGTGTCCAGGTTTTTCTTGTCTTGCAGGCCGCATTCTTCCCCTAAGAATACAAATTCACCGTTGTTGTCAAGTGGAGGCCAGGTGAGATTTCTTCTGTCCAAAATTTGGCAACAACATATAGAATAGTAACAAAATTGGACATGTTTTAGATTTTTTTGTTTGAACAATATGTTTTAGTTTTTAAATCCTATAGATTAAGAAAAATCAACTCGAGATTCTATTTGTTTGGACTTAAATATAAAATAAGGACGTTTTATTTCTTACTAACTAAATTATTAAAGTCTATCCATTTGAATTAATGGCATTTTAAAAAAAATTAAATTTGACCATAAACTTGTGAAGTTGTATCAATTTAGACTCTAAACTTTCAATTTTGTCAAATTGGACCCTAAACTTAAATAAGTGTTGCAATTTTTACCCTCGATTCAAAATTTGCTAATTTGCACACTAATTTTAACAAAAAAAAAAAAAACAGTAAATTTTTTTTTCATAAACTTATTAATTTCAATAAAATAAAGTTTTGTACAACAATAAGTTTGAAAAATACAAAAATTAACAATTAAATAACTTTGTCAAAATTTATAAATTTTAACAACAAAAATTGGCTCAAATGTCATTTTTCTCCAAAATTTTATCAACTTCATATCATACATATATTTTATAATTCATTGAACGCATAAAAAAAATGTCTATTTGGAACGAAAACTTAATAGAGCATTAAAATTGTAGCATTTTTTAAAGTTTGAGGCTAAGATTGCAACACTTATCTAAGTTTGATGTGTACTTTGATGAAATTGAGAGTTTATGGTTAAAATTGAAACGAGTTAATAAATTTAAGGGTCAAAAGTGATTTTTTTTAAAATGGTTTTGATTTCAGTTTTATAATGAACACTCGTTATTTAATTAAATAAAATAATAAGAAAATTGTGGCCATTCAAATTTGGAGAATCTACAATCTAAAAAAAACACATCATACAGTCAATATATATATCATATTTACTTATTTATCCATAGAAGACCGTTATCTAGGTGGGACATTGACTTTGACTTTGGGGATGGCTAATGCTTTTAGATCTATTGAAATAATTTATGACCAAATTACCAATTATAGAATTAATATGTAATTAGTAGAGGGTATTGGGTTTATAAGTTGAGAGTTGATCAATTTAAGCCTAACTCAACGGATAAAACATTTATTTTCGTTAAGGTTAAAGGCACCATCCTCCACACATCGAATTTATTGAACTAAAAAAATGTTGAATTTGTGGTTAAATTTTATTTTGGTTCATGACTTTTTTTTTAATCTTATTTTATTTCAAACTATTATTATAGTATTTGTCATTATTACATTTTTGTGTAAATTATTTAATGAAAATTCAACATAGGTACATATTTGTTTATTCAATTGACAAGTAGATACTTATATGAATAAGTATTTAAAGCTATGTGTATTAAGTTAGATATCGGGTTTGAACATTAATCGAATATTACGTTATATAGTTGATAAAAAGATTAAAATAAAGTTTCGTATAAAATTTAAGGTACTAAATGATTGAATTTGAAAGTTTAGGACTAAAACAATTTAAATATTAAAGTTCCTCACATATTAAAATGTGTTTTGTATGATGGAATGCCTTTATTTGCATGGTATATTTAGATGGTGGAACAAAACGAATATATGTAACACGTGTTTAATTTATGAGTCCTATAATATGTAAAAGTTACTATATAGCATAACAACGTATGTCTTAAGTCAATATAATTATACTATTCCAATTTCAAATATTTGTAAACCCATAAACATAAAAAAATAATAACAATAAAAAAAAAAAACAATAAACCTGCAGTTTTTAATGAGCAAATCTACATATTGAAAGTTAAGCTCGATTCTCAATTATAAACTAAACTACCACACAAATCTAAAATTAACATTAAATGAGTTTGAGCAATTTTTATTTTAAAAAAAATTCAATATGAAAAAGAAAAAAGAGAATTGTTTCAAAAATTTGAATATTAGAGATTTATTTGGATGAAAAGGATGGAATTATATTATATATATCTCAAAAGATTTGTGATTTTTTTTAACCATTTTTTTCACTAATATATATATTAACCGTAGCATGGTAGTTTGACTTGAAAATGAATACTTTAATTTAATAAAAACTTAGGTTTAATGAATATAGTAAACTTATTTTCATGTTTTTCATTTTATTTTTCAAAATACTAATTCAAAATATTTTTTGACATTTCCAAAAGTTTGAGAGCTCAAGGTTTTCTAAATTTCTTAATGCATGTACGTTGAAAGGATAATTTAGAGTTGTTCTCTGTTTTGTTAGTATTATTATGTTTATAGTAACAAAATTTTAAAATATTACATCTAATATGGGGTTGAAGATTCGAATTTATGACTTTTTAAAAGAAATAAATATATCTTAGTTGTGAGTTATGTTGGTAACAATTTAACTTTAGCTAATCACATATTTAATTCAACAAGAATAAAATTGATTCAAATTCCAAATCCTTACTAACAAAGCCTAATTTTCAGACACCAACATGATAATGGATGTATGTGTATGTGTTTAGTTTGTGAGTCCAATTATTTGTAAACGTTAGTGCTTGGTGTCACGGTCATGCTTGTTCAGGGCGTGTTGCCCGTGGCCGCATGCCCGTCTCAACCCCTTTTAGTCATGCTTTCATATATTGTATTTAGTTTTGCTTGATAGTTAGCTTTCGTTGTATTTTTAGGCTTGTATGACTCCTCGCCACTTTGCATGTTCAAGCCTGTCAAAGGCATAAATCTCAAAATGTACTATAGGGGGGTATGACTAGTTGTCCATCCTTCCTACCCGGAGTTATATGCAATCTAAGCCGTTGTTGACCATTTTCTCGCTTATTGCCTATAACAATTATATGAACAAACGTTTTCACAAAAGCTTTCAAAAACACTTTCTCTCTCCCGGTTTTCTAAAACATTTTCTCCCGGGACTCGAGGGGAGGCTAGACCCTATACGGAAGTATTCCGCAACTTTCGTTTTTGGGCAAGGCTGACTTGCTCACCGAGTTAGAGCAAGTGCCGCACGGTTGAAGAGCTGCGACCGTGACACTTGGCATGATATTGTATATTTCAAATGATAAATTTGACTTCCTAATTTTACAACACATTAAATTCCAAGGTTTTGTTTGATAACTATTTGATGTTTTGTTTTTAGTTTTTGAAAATTAAGCTTATAAACACTATTTTCCCATGAATTTCTTTGTTTTGTTATCTACTTTTTACTTATGCTTTTAAAAACCAACTCAAGTTTTGAAAACTAAAAAAGTAGGCCTCATTTTTGGTTTTTAAAAACATATGTAAAAAGTAGATAATAAAACAAAAAACATATAGGTAAAGTAGTATTTATATACTTATTTTTCAAAAATCAAATGTTTATCAAACGAGACCGTAGTTTTTTAAAACTTGTTTTTGTTTTTGGAATTTGACTAAGAACTAAAATGTTTTTTTAAGAAAGATGAAAATCATTGTAAAAAAATAGGGAGAAAACAAACCCAAATTTCAAAAACAAAAAACCAAATTGCTATCAAAGGAGACCTAAATTTAGGTGATTTATTTTGATGACAATCGTGGTACAGGATTGCATATACTTCAAAAGATATGTGTACTTTTTATTTTTACTTATAATTTCTTTACCGTTATTTTTTCTCTAAACATTTTCATTTGCAAACCACATGGGTCATGTTGTGTACTTTGAATATTTCAAATTTGATGGCAAAGACAATATTTTATTTTATCTTAAACAACTACATTCATGTGAGAGTGTGATGTGCATGGGGTTTTATACGTATATGAAATAAATCGCTATAATATATTAGCTTGCCTTGAAAAAAAAACTTTAATTCAATAAAAACTTATTTTCTCGATTTTCATTAAATAGAAAAAAGGTTAAAATATAATTTTAGTCGTTGTATTTTGGGTTTCATTCAATAAATCTTAAAATTAATCTCTACCGTTAGTTTGAAGTTAATTTTATTGAAATTTTTTAAGTAATAATAATAATAATTTTCATGAAAAAAAAATACAATGTGAACATATTTCTAAAATTTATAGAAAGAAGGCTAATACAGACTATTCTTTTTTTTAAAGGTTAACAATAAATTAACAATAGGGATCAGGAAAGTATGTGTACAATGTACATTGTACACATTGTACACATATGTACAATGTGAACATATTTCTAAAATTTATAGAAGGAAAGTTAATATAGACTATTTTTTTTTAAGTTAACAATAAACTAACAACATGGGTGAAATTTGAAAGTACATAGATTAAAATTGGACACATTTAAAATCTGAAAGTATATAGACTAAAATTGAATTAAACTCAAAGTACAAAGCCCAAGAGCGGAGCGGATCTGAATTTAGATAGGACCCAAAATCTGTGAAAATTTTATGATATATGTGTGCTTGCGGTGGGAATTGGAACTTTTGTGGCTGTTCCATATATATATTTTTATTATTTTTTTTTGGTTTAGTAGTCGTTGCAATTAAAGAAAAAAGTGGTGAATTTGTGAAAATAGGCTTAAATGGTTTTAAATTTTTATTTTTGAAGTTTATTTAACCAAATATTTAATTATATATAGAAGGACGGTGCCGCTTGACATTAATTCACGATTTAAAGTCAAATTTTTGCTCACCAAAATTTGTTTTCTAATTTGTTATAACGGTTTTCTCTATAATCATATTAGTGGAGCAAGTTTTTTTCCTATTTCATATGTTGTTTTAATACTATCTATAATCAATAGTTATCAACTAACAATTAATGATCAATGTAAAATAAAAGATGAATTTCTTGTAAATTACATTGATGGGGCATTTGGAGCACCATATTGGGTTTGGATGGATTTGGAATCCAAACTCAAAACGTTATTTGAACCACTGTGTTCAAAACCCAATGAGTTTAAAACACAGTCACATGATTTTGAATAGTGCACTCCAAACACTGTTTTCTGATTTTCAAACTTCAGAACATTGCACCCCAAACACTATTTTCTGATTCTTAGGATTTTAAACCCCTCAGAACAAATCTTCCAGGGTTCCAATTCCAAGGGTTTTGATTCCGAAACTAGTTTCATGGTCTATAAATATATTATCATACACATTTTGAACTATTATTTAAATTGGAGTGCAATTTCTAAATATGCCACCAAACACATATATGAAAACATGAACTACAACTTTATTTTCATTGAATCCATTGTTTTCAAATTTCTATTTTTAGATCACGAACCAAACGGAGCCTAAATTTGCCAAGCACATTTGGACTGATTACATCTCTTCTTAATGTTGGCTTGTTTGGTGATAAGAGGGATCAATGGGGTCCAAATGACTACTTGGATTCAACGTGGGATCAAGCATCTGAAGAGGAGTTCAAATAATTATGATTATTATGGCAAGTATGGGAATGCAGAAACCAAGTTGTCTTCTGGGGAGGACAATCAAATATTCAAAGAAATCTCAAATACAATCGACTAGTATCTCCAAGAAACTCAAGAGAAAAGAAGAATACCCGAAACACAACGTGAAGAAGAAGTACACTGGCGAAGTAGTCTGGCACCCGCACCCTTGAAGTCGTGGGAAGATCAATGTCGATTCTGGGTGGTTCGGTTTGCGACTGGAAAGGTAGCTTCATCAACACTGGTGACTAGAGCATCTAGTAAAAAAACCTGTCAAAGTTTTGGAAGCAATGGTGAGGGCTTGATATCAATAAAAGGAATTTCAACATTCAACTAACCTAACAGATGTTTCCATTTTCAGTCAGGAAGTGATTCATCTTGCCAAAGTTCTGGGAATCAGTTTGTTAATCCACATCAGAAAGTTGATGGCGCACAATCTAGCCAGACACACAACAATGATGAAAGAAGAAGGTGTTTGGGAAAAGACTTTCCCCTATTGGCTTTCGAACTCTATTCGGAAGGTTGCTTGTAGCTGATTTGCCTGCGTTTCCTTTTTTTCTACTGCTAAAGAAAATGGCAACATGTGAATTACTCTGAAGCACCTCAGAATTGTGATTTTTCTTCATACGAGGAAAAAAATACAAAACTGTGAAGTAAAATGTAATGGGAAAAAGGGAAAAAAAAGAACAAATAGTTGCTTTGTCCTACTTGTGAAGGGTTGTTGAGGACGGGGGTCATCTCTGTTTGTACATCTCCCAACTCTCTTGTCCTTCCAAATTTATCGGCCTCTCTTGCTAACTGGATGTCACAGGGACTGCAATACTGGTAAAGGTATTTTACGACAAAACGAGGAAGTAATGCTACTACGACAATTGCTAACAAACATAGCCAAAATGGCACCGTGCCTGCCATGTGATATATTGCCCTGCCATAATTTCAGAAATGATTCGTTTTAATATCTATTAGATTAGGATGGTGAAGCTTAAAAAGCTTCTCATCGATTGAGATTCAATAACAATACAAAACAAGATTATTATATTGTCAAAGGAGGATCATACCAATAACCGGGAAGTGAGATTAACGAATCAAGCACAATGACACACATGATAGTTATGAGAATGGATCCCCAAATCACAGCATGGGTGATGGAGTTCCATCGAAAGATGTCCATCGCCAAGTGCAAGTTGACAACGATGACTAAGGCAAGTAGCCAGAGATCACCGAGGCTCGAAACGTCAAGGGTGGTAGCCCAGTATGCAAGGAGGGGGATGAAGAAAATAGTAATGCTTTGCCACACAGTGTCAATCATCGTTAACCAGAACAATCTAGAGTTGTAACCCTCCTGTCTATGGCCAGCCCCATAGAGCTGAGGGTATCTAAGCAGAGTCCTTCTACCCAAGTCCTTGTCAAGAATTCCAACAACAATTGTAGGCAAACAAGTATAGATTATAGAGTAGAGCACACTGCTCCATTGGTTGATCGCCGCTGTTAACGAGAAACCAGTAAAGAGCACATACCTGTGGAAGAACGCGTGATAATATCAAAAGTTTATGATAAGCTATGATATGTTGCTTCTTGTGTTAAGAAACTTGTATGTTTTTATTCCTTCTTTTCAATTATTTTCATGATTTGTTTAGTTGCAGTTTGTTGAAATCATCAAGAAAGAATTGTGCATCTAAATAGGGATTACTCACCAAAATAACACAAGCACAAGCACTGCACTTTTGTAAAAAGTGTACAGAATCATGTAGCCCATCCTCTGGTAATTCCAATGTCCATGGACCAATAGAAGAGGAACCAAAAATCTAAACTGCCCAAGGGCAAAATCTGATGCCATGACAGCTCGTTGACCTTCCATACCGTTGATACCTATGCCCACATCCGCCATTTGGATCATTGACACGTCATTCGCACCTACAAAATAATTGAACAAGCACAAATTCTATTACCAAAGATCCATAGCAAAGAAGAGTTTTGATATATGTTGAGAAGATAGGTTTTAAAAAGAGGGAGAGAAACGAAAACTGGAAAGCAAAGACATTGTGAATTACCATCACCAATGGCAAGTGTCATGTCAGAAGTCCTTCCCTTGACAAGAGCAACAATTCCAGCTTTCTGCAATGGGGCAACCCGACAACATAACACAACTGAACAGAAACAAGCTAGTTCGAGAAGCTGGAATAAAAGTGAGTTAGGCAGAACGTTAGACATTCATGATTCATGAGTATACGCAAGACATAAATTGCAAGTTTAGAAGCATTCACCTGTTCTTCAAGTTCACGGTCAAGTATATAAACGAGGCTGGTACCATCAATGATCAATGCAATTGAAGTTGTTACAATTTCAGTGCTTCTTCCACTGTCCAGCGTAACCTCTGGCACACTAGCAAACTTCTTCGACATGATTATTGCATTTTCTAAAATCCTTCGGCATGATTCCACCGAGTTGCCGTTAATTATAATTTGAAGCATCTTGTTTGTTAACAGCCTTGAGGAGTAACCAATCGATATGGCAGTTTCTTGCTTGTCCCCTGTCAAAACCCATACTTTAATTCCGGCGGTTCTTAAAGATTCTACGGCTTCTGGCACACCGTTTTGCAACTTATCTTCAGTGCCTGAGGCACCCAATATGCATAGATTGTTTTCTATGTTGCTGGCAACCTCGCGAAGTAGAGCAGGCTTGCCAATCAAAGCAGTGCTAGCTTCCTCAAACATCAAGTGCCATTTCTCAAAGTCCGAAAGACTGAGTTCTTTCATCCCAATAACTAGTGTCCTAAGACCCTCTAAAGAGTATGAACGAAGATGAGCTTTAGTCGCTTGAATGATATCCATGTTCAGAACTTCATCCATCACATTGAACATGGAGGTGTCAGCACCTTTTACAAATACTTTGAAGGTCGTATCAGGACACCCCAGTATCACTGACATCCGCTTCCTGGAAGGATCAAAATCATGCATTCCCAGAATGTTATACCTGCAAATCAATTTTCAGTAGATTTAGAAAGGAAATGATAGTATAAAAAGAATGGAAGAGAGAAAATTGTGAGTTGATTGTTCCTCAAAATTAAACATGGAGCAAATAGTTATAGCACACAAATCAAGAAGCTCCAAATAGATTCGTTCAATTAACCAAAGCTAAGACATTTACCTGTGCTTTTCACCATGTACGTCAATAACCATATGGCCAGCAGTTCGTTCAATTAGCATAAAACCATATGCCGCAGCAGCATAAACCAATGCCTGTTCATCTGAAGATTCCCCTTGGTAGTCAATTAATTGTACTGAAGGATCAGAAGTTTCGGTAATGAGAGGAACAACGGTATTGCAAGCGGCTAATGCAAGGAAGAAATCGTGAATATATTTCCCTTCCTCGGTATGCTTTCCACTTTTTAATAACCCCAGAAGCTCAGAATTGGTTTTGACTGCCATTTTTGGTCTCAACAACTTTCCATTCACTGTTACAATACACAGCAAAGGATCAATTAAACTGACTTAATCGCCAAAGACTTGGTTGGAACAGTTACTTAAACAAAACTCTGCTTACCTTGAACAGAGTTTCCAATCTGCTCGCCTAAGGGATTGGTTCTTTCACCTTCATAATTGATCCCCCGGATGCTTGCACATCGAAATTTCATCTTATTCTCAGTAAGGGTACCTGTTTTGTCTGAAAACACATACCTTATTTGTCCTAAATCCTCATTTATGCTCAAAGCCCGACATTGGAATCTTGAATTTGATGTTTCATCATACATTCTGGTGTCTTCGATCATGAAATAAGCCTGGCCGAGGCGAACAAGCTCCATTGAAATGTAAAGGGAAATGGGGATCATGATCTGAAACACAATGACCGACATGAGGAATACAAAAAATGCATCCAATCTCCAGCCATAGTAATTATAGGTTTCAGGTGGGTTTACTGAGAAATCCTTCTTTCTGAAATAAGGTAAAATGTCCAAATCTTCCCCATTTCTGATGAACCAAACAGCAGCACAAACACAAACGACTGTACACAAAGCAATAAGAAACAAAGAGAGTATCATAATCTCCTTGTCCTTCCGGGTCTCAAGCCGGCTTCTTTTCGATGGAGCTCCAGAATTGTTAAGCGTGGCTTTGGTTTCACGGCCAGCATATACTGCAACACCAACAGCCCAGCTAGTAATCTTGAGCTCACAGCCACGAAGAACTATGTTAGAAGGTCCAAGAGAAAGACGTTTCCCATCAATCTCCATATTAGCATGAAATCCATAGATATTCCTATTGGGTTTCTCACATTTAATCAACCCAACAATCTTCTCCTTGTCGGGCATTTTCGACATTGTCTCCTGTTTCGCGTACCTGGTTTTCAAATATGATTCCCCATCCAAATTCAGAGTCTGCACAAACGCAACCCCTGTTGAATCGCTGGTAGAGAGAAGCACCATGTCACAAGGAATGGTGTCATTAGAACCAATTTTAATTACCTCACCAACTCTAATATCCTTCCATTTCTTCGGTTGAAACTCACCATTCACCAAAACTGAAGCCAACCGATTGTTCTCAATTTTATCAGAACGATGCCTTCTCCAGTCCTGATATGCATCTTTAACTGCTGTAACTAGCAGCACAAAGGCTAGAGGGAAAATCGAGACTCCCCGGCCAAAAACGGCAAGCTGGGGAAGTTGACTAAGAACCGAAACAACAAGGAAATATATATAAGCAATTCTATGAAATTGTTGGAACAGATTCCTGGGCAGAAAAGTTATAATGGAATACTTGCCAGTACGAATCGAATTTCCAGCGAAATCAAAGTTCTCGCTCGTCTTTTCAGGATCATCGATGTAAACCAACCTCAAACGTTCGTCGCTGGTCTCGTTCTGGAAATTGGAATCGGCACCTCGAGACCCTTGAAGAACAGGCTTCGATCCAGAGCCACTAGAACCCACTTCCGGAATCGAGGAGTTGGATTGCCTCGAGGAAGAGCAGGAAGCGAGTTCGATATTCGCCGAGTTGACATTTGGGGTTGTAGAATCCATTATCGGGCTTCGATTTGGATAGAAAGTGGACTTGCTTCACTGGCTTACTAGAGCATTGAAGATGAAATAACAGACACTATACGGAGAAGAAGAAGAAGAAAGAAAGCCGATTTTGCGGGCCTTTGACTTCCATGTGAAACCAAACCCCATGGGACCATAGGTCTTTTTGTCTTGAATTCAGCAGCCATTGAAATTAGAAACGAGGTCAGCCGAGAGAGAAAGAGATTGAAAAACGAAGGAGAAGAAGATTCGTACATGTTGATCAAAAAATAAAAGTTTTATTTTTTGTCCCGACGAGAACGAGAGTGACAGGTTCTCGTTATCAACCATTTTTAGAAGGTTTTAATTATCAAAAATACCCCTATATATCTTCGAACTTTAAAAAATTTCGGTTTAACCTTAAATTTTGAAGTTTGTTTCAAAAATATATTTGAAGGTTTTTTTTTCCATTAAATTTATGAATGAATAATGATATTTTTAAATTTGTATTGCAAAGTTCGAAATGTCGATGTCGATGGAAATGTCGAGGTCCAAAATTTATGAAAATGTCGATGGAAATTTCGGTGAAAATTGATGGAAATTGTTTGAATTAGCCAATGAAACTTAGATTTTGACTTAATTAGACTATAATTGACTACTTTTAAGCATCACATCTAAAAATTAAGATAATATTTAGATATAAATGTCAATTGAAAATTTGAAATGTCGATGCGAGTAGGAATTTGAAAAAAAAATATGGAAATTGATTTAAATTATTAAAATTATTTCATGAAACCTTAATTGTGAGTTGTGACTCAATTATAGTATAATTGATTACTCGTAAGTCTTAACATCATATATCTAAATATATATAATATTTATATTCAATTAGACAACTATGAAGGAAATTTGAGAGAATTTAAATGAATTTAAGAGAATTTGAGGGAATTTGAGAGAATTGGAGGGAAATTAAGATAATTGGAATTGGAGTGTAGAAATGCTTTGAACCTATTATCTAGCGCTTCGAATGACCAAGTACGGGGGTCTCGCTGCCCGGTCAGCGAGTCGGGGTCCAGGGGCGAAACTTAAGTGATATGTAAATCAGTTTATTTATACACCATTTAAACTCTTATCTAATTGCTCTCTGTATTTTGTACTCAATTTCTCCTCAATATAATAAAATTCTCTCTCCCTCTACCTGTTGACGTAGGCTATTACTTATTATTTATTAACAAAGAAAAGATTAAATTCGAAAATATATATATATAAATATATATTATAATAATAATAATAATAATAATAATATAAAAACCTTGCTCTCATGTTTGTAAAAAAAACAAAAAAATCGAAATATGGACAACATGTCGTTGACACCTCGAAATGTCGAGGTGTCGACGACATGTCGTCGAAATAGGGGGAAACGACATCCCCCGGACGACATGTCGAACAGGTCGACATGTCGAAATGTCGGTCGACATTAAATGTCGACCAAAATTTTTCACCGTGTTGTATTGTTACTTATGTGAACATATTTAAACATTTACTTTGAAAAAAAAATCAAAACATATGTAAATATGTCTTTTTTCGTCTATAGATTTAACAGAAAAAATCTTTAAGAGTTGTTTTGAAACAAACTTCAAAGTTCAAGGTTTAAAATGAAATTGTTTAAAGTTTAGGAGTATAATTGAAACTAACTTCATAATTCATGGTATTTTTGATAATTTAACTTTTTTAGAAAGCCAAGTTAGAAAATTTGTCAGATTCAATATGAATTATAATGGGTAGTTGGGTCGGGTCGCCATTTTAAAGTGAGACATTTCTAATAATTTTGTACTAAAAATAGAGTAATGAAAATCAATGCAAATGAAATCAATTGAGATTAAGTTTAGTTGTATTGTATTGACTAGAATGTTGTTTAAAACTCTAGAAAATGAAATATGTATGATTAACAAAATACCCTTTTATATTTTTATTTACTTAATCAAAATTTTATTTTTATAAAATTTTTTAATTATTACAATTCCAATAGAGAAATATTTTTTTTTCAACATTCAATTTACTAAACTGCCATTAGTTCACAATTTTAGCAATGGAATGTCAAAAAAAAAAAAAAAAACTAAATAGAGAAAATTATTAGTAAAGAAAGTTTGGTTAATTTGTACGTGCTAAACAAAAACTTAAAATAAATTAGTCTTTCACAACATTATCATTCATTTAATTTGGTTTCACTTTCAAACAAGCCAATATAAATAGTTGCATATTTTATTACCTTTCTAGATTCTAAAGATTTTTTTTTTTAAAAAAAAAGTTAGCCTATAATGTAAAATGCACATAAATTATAAAATAATGTAACAATAAATTACAAAAATACAACCATAAAGTTTCTCGAATTAGTCCATGTCATCCAAATTGCACAAACATTTGTTCACTTTTCATAGAACAAATGTGTCTATAACTATTTTCACTTAGATTCAATTTAAAATGAACTCAAATTTACCTAAATCATATTATTTTTCTCCAAAAATTTTACCAAAGCAACAAAAAAGCAAAAAAATGATGCATGAACAATTTTCAAATGGAGGGTCTAAATTGATTCACTAATAAAAATTTAGTAGTGTAAATTGATACAATTTTAAGTCTCCCACGTTTAAACTAACAATTTTCTAATTGAAGGTAACAAAGGGTGCAAATTGATACACTTACGAAAGTTAAGGCCCTGTTTGTTAACAATTTGGTTTTTTTGTTTTTTGTTTTTGAAAATTGTATTTGTTTTCTTATCATTTCTCTACAATAAATTTCATCTTTCGTGAAAAAACATTTGAATTTTTAGCCAAAATTTAAAAACAAAAACTATTTTTTAAAAACTATTTTTTTTAGTTTTCAAAACTTGGTTTGGTTTTTGAAAACATAGGTAAAAGTAGTAGATCACAAATCAAGGAAACTATAAATGGATGTAGTATCTATAGGCTTAATTTTCAAAAATCAAAAACAAAAAATCAAACGAGACCTAAGAATTTTAATTGATACAAATATTAGTTTAAAATTTTAATTGATACAATTCTCAAATTTGGGTAGAAATTGATTTTTGCCCTATTTTGTTTTAGAAATGCATTCATGTATCCGAGGGTTATATGTAGTCTCTGTACTTCAATAAAATCTTATTTTTATGAATACTATGAACATATTTTCAGGATTCTCATTGTTTTATTTTTCAAAATACCTCTCATCACCAACATTTCTTTTTGACATTTCCAAAAGTTTGAAAGCTCAAGTTTTTTGAATTTCTTGAAGTTTAAACATTGAAATAGATAATTTGAAGTTATTTGACACAACTTTTTTTTTGGTCAATTCTCTGTGCTAAATTTTTTGTTTATAGTAAAATATGTGTATCTTGCCATATGCTTTAATAACATTTTTAAAATCTTGGGTATTCAACAACATTCTGGGATTACCCTCAATAATGCACAAAGAGAAAAGCTTAAATTAAAAAAATTAAAAATATATTACCAGTCATATCCTTTAGCCAACTTAAACATAACTCAATTGGTTATGACATATCCTCCTCATATGTGTTGCCTACTCATAAATGCAAAAGAGACTTGGAATGTGGATCTAATAAAAGGCAATATTTTGAAAAATGTTAAATTACAAGTTTAGTTCATAAACTTTTAAATTTGTGTCTATTTGGTCTTTAAACTGTAAAAAATATCTAATAAGTTTTCAAATTTTCAATTTTGTGTCGAATAGATCATGACATTTTTAAAATTTTTAAAATTAACTAATTTATTAGATATAACATTGAATCTTATATCTAATAAGATCATAAACTTTCAATCCAGCGTCTGGTAAGTCTGTGAATTTTAAAAAATATAAAATAATTTAATGATCTATTAGACACAAAATTAAAAATTCGAGGACCTATTGAACACAAAATTGAAAGTTTAAAGACCTATTGGATACTTAGTTTAGGTACCTATTTGACACAAATTGAAAATTCAGAGACCTATTAGAAACTATTTAAAGTTTATAGACCAGATAGACAAAGTTCAGACACTAAATTTGTAATTTATTATTATTATTATTATTATTTTTGAGTTCAACAACATTTGGGAGTTGGGAGGATTCGAACCTCTAATCTCTTGGTCTTACATGTCAATTATTGCTGAACAATGCTCACTATGTGATGCAAAGAGATTATGATCATCGCATTAGCAAAGCGAAGAGTAAATGTAAATGCCAGTCATCTGGAGCTTAATAAGAATACCAAGTTTTGCAACTGGAAAATCTACCACAACATCCTTCCTACATACCTAAATCTTTGCCAAGAATGGGATTGAGATCGAGACCGAAGTCGAACCGTGGTGCACTTATGCAATGAAAGGGAGGAAATCTCAGCTCATCTTTTATGGAATCGTAAATTTACCAAACGCATTTGAACTGATTACTTCTCTTCTAATGACTACTTGGATTGGATGTGGGATCAAGCATCTGAAGAAGAGATTGAGAAAATTATGAAGTTCCAATGGCAGGTACATACAGAAGCCAAGTTGTCTGCAACCAAATATTCAAAGAATCTCAAATACAATCGACTAATATCTCCAAGAAACTTAGAGAAAGGAGGAATACTAGAAGCAAGAATTCATGGAAGATCAACATCGATGCTAGGTGGTTTGTGACTGGACAAGGAGCTTCATCAGTACAGGTAATTCGAGCATGTAGGGAAAACTACTTGTCAAAGTCTTGGAAGCAATGGCAATCCGTAAGGGCTTAAAATTGATCGAGAGTGGAAGAAATTTCAATATTCAGGCAGAATCAAACTACCTTGAAGTTATCAAGGTGCTAAAAATAAAGAGGAAACTGGCAGGCTCTTTTGGTGTAGTCTATGTTTGGGGGTGCTCTCTACCCCGGCCCTTAGGTTGTTCCCTTTCTTGCTGAAGTTCTCAGAATCAATTCGTTCATCCACATGGGAGAGTAACTCGATGGTGCAAGATTATCTACCAAAACGTACAACCGCGATCGAAGATGATGGTGTTTTGGAAGAAACTTTCTGCTTTTGGCTTTCGAACTCTGTTCAGAAGGTTGCTTGTAGCTGCTTTGTCGGCTTCTTTTTTTACTGCTAAAAGAAATGGCAACAGGTGAATTATTCAAAGGCAGTCTAAAGAGATTTTTCTTTACATGAGAAAAATACAAAGCTCTGAAGTAAAATGAAATGGATAAAAAAGGAACAAAGAGTTGCTTTGTCATACTTGTGAAGGGTTGTTGATGACTGGGATCATCTCTGTTGTACAACTCCCAACTCTCTTGTTCTTCCAAATTTATCAGCCTCTCTTGCTATCTGGATGTCACATGGACTACAATACTGGTAAAGATATTTTACGACAAAACGAGGAAGTAATGCTACTACAACGATCGCTAACAAACATAGCCAAAAAGGCATTGTGCCCGCCACTTGATATATCGCCCTGCCAAAAGTTCAGAAGTTGATTGTTTTAATATCTATCAGTTCTAATCCACTGAGATTCATAAACAATACAAAACACAATTATTATATTGTTGAAGGAGGACCATACCAATAACCGGGGAGTGACACTAACGAATCAAGGATAATGACACAAATGACAGTTGCGAGAGTGGATCCCCAAATCACAACATGGGTAATGGAATGCCATCGAACGACGTCCATCGCCAAGTGCAAGTTGACAACGATGACTAAGGCAAGTAGCCAGAGATCACCAAGGCTCGAATCATCAATGGTGGTAGCCCAGTATGCAAGGAGAGGGATGAAGAAAATAACAATACTTTGCCACACAGCATCAATCATTGTTAACCAGAACAATCTAGAGTTGTAACTCTCCTGTCTCTGGCCGACCCTATAGAGCTGAGGGTAACTAAGAAGAATCCTTCTACCCAAGTCCTTGTCAAGAATTCCAACAACGATTGTGGGCAAACAAGTATAGATTATAGTATAAAGCATACTGCTCCATTGGTTGATTGCCGTTGTCAACGAGAAACCAGTAAAGAGAACATACCTATGGAAGAATACAAGATAATATTAGAAGTTTATCATAAGTTGTAATAAGTTGCTTGTAGTGCTACGAAACTTGTATGTTTTTATTTCCTTCGTTTCAAATATTTTCATGATTTGTTAAGTTGTAGCTTGTTATTAGGTTTCTTTACAAAAAAAAAATCGTGAAGAAAGAATTGTGCATCTAGAGTACTCACCAAAATTAAACAAGCACAAATACTGCATTTCTGTAAAAGTTGGAGAGAATCATGTAGCCCATCCGCTGGTAATTCCAATGTCCATGGACCAACAGAAGAGGAACCAAGAATCTAAATTGCCCCATGGCAAAATCTGACGCCGTGACAGCTTGTTGACCCTCTGGACCACTGAGAGCAATGCCTACATCTGCCATTTTGATCATTCCCACATCATTCGCACCTGCAGATTAATTTAACAAAAAGTTATATCAGAAATGGCCAAAAATCCAAAGCACAGGATCTTGATCTATCTTGAGAAAGATAGCTTTTAAAAAGAGGAAGAGAAAGGAGAAACTGGACAGCTAAGGCCCCATTTGATGACCATTTGGTTTATGATGACCATTTGGTTTTTGAAAATTAAGCATATAAACAATACTTCTACATATGAGTTTTTTTGTTTTGTTATCTACTTTCTATCAAGGTTTTCAAAAACCAAGTCAAGTTTTGAAAACTAAAAAAAATAAGCTCTGTTTGATAACCATTTGGTTTTTGATTTTTAAAAATTGTGCTTATTTTCTCATCAATTCTCTATAACGGGTTTCATCTTTCTTAATAAAACATTTGAATTCTTAGCCAAATTCCAAAAACAAAAACAAGTTTTTGAAAACTATTTTTTTTTAGTTTTCAAAAGAAAACAATGGTAAAATGTAGATAACAAAACAAGGGAATCATAGATGGAAGTAGTATTTATAGGCTTAATTTTAAAAAACCAAATGGTTATCAAACGGGGTTGTAGTTTTCAAAAACTTGTTTTTGTTTTTGGAATTTGAGTAAGAATTCAAATGTTTCTTTAAGAAAAGTGAAAACCATGATAAAAGAAAGTGTAGGGAAACAAGCATAAATTTCAAAAACTAAAATCCAAAAACTGGTTATGGAGGCCAAAGATATTAGAATTACCATCACCAAAGGCAAGTGTCACGTCAGAAGTCTTTCTCTTAACAAGATCTACGATTCCAGATTTTTGGAATGGTGCGACCCGAGAACATAAGACAACCGAACAGATAGAAGCTAGTTCGAAAAGCTGAAAAATAAGTGAGTTGACCAAAACGGTAAACATTCACACAAGTATATACAAGACAGAATTTGCAGATTTTGAAGCATTTACCTGTTCTTCGAGTTCAGTTTCAAGAATATATATGAGGCTGGCACCATCAATGATCAATGCAACCGAAGGTGTTATAGCTTCAATGCCTTTTCCTCTGTCCAGTGCAACCCCTAACACACTAGCATGCTTCTTCAACATGATTATTGCATTTTCTAAACTCCTTCTGCATGATTCTGCTGAGTCACTGTTAATTATAAGTTGGGCCATCTTGTTTGTTAAGAGCCTCGAGGAGTAACCAATTGATATGACAGTTTCTTGCTTATCCCCAGTCAAAACCCATACTTTAATTCCTGCCGTTCTTAAAGATTCCATGGCTTCTGGCACACCTTTTTGCAACTTATCTTCGATGCCTATGGCACCCAATATGCATAGATTGTTTTCTATGCTGCTGGCAACCTTGCGGAACAAAGCAACCCTACCACCCAGAGCAGTGTTTGCTTCCTCATACATCAAGTGCCATTTCTCGAAGTCGGAAGGATTGAGTTCTTTCATCCCAATAACTAATGTCCTGAGACCTTTTGAGGAGTACGAATCAAGATGAGCTTTAGTCGCTTGAATAATATCCATGTTCAGAGTTTCATCCATCACCTTGAACATGGAGGTATCAGCACCTTTTACAAACACTTTGAATGTCATGTCAGGGCACCCAAGTACCACCAACATTCGCTTCCTCTCACTATCAAACTCATGCATTCCCAAAACATTATACCTGCAAGCCAATTTCCGGTAGATGTAGAAAGGAGAAAATGAATAAATAAAAGAGTCAAAGAGAGAAAATTGTAATTTGTTTGTTCCTCAAAATTAAACGTGGGCAAATAGTTATGGGATAAAAACCATGCAGCTCCAAAGTTTGTGCTTAGAGTGCAAAGAAATTCCTTCGATTAACGAAAGCTAATACATGATTACCTTTGCTTTTCACCATGTATGTCAATAACTATATGGCCAGAAGTTCGTTTAATTAGTGTAAAACCATAGGCTGTAGCAGCATAAGCCAATGCCAGTTCATCTGGAGACTCCCCTAGGTAGTCAACTAACTGCACTGAAGGATCAGAAGTTTCGGTAATGAGAGGAAAAACGGTATTGCAAGCGGCTAATGCAAGGAAGAAATCATGAATATATCTCCCTTCCTTGGTGTGTTTTCCACTTTTTAATAACCGCAGAAGTTCAGAATTGGTTTTGACGGCCATCTTTGGTCTCAAAACCTTTCCATCCACCGTTACAAAACACAGCAAACGACCAGCTGAACTGACTTAATCACCAAAGACTTGGTTAGGAGTTCACCTAACAAAAGAAAAAAAAAAAAAATTCAACGTAACTCTGCTTACCCTGAACAGAGAATCCAATCTGCTCGTCTGAGGGATTGGTTCTTTCACCTCCATAATCGATTCCCCAAATGCTTGCGCATCGAAATTCCATCTTATTCTCAGTAAGGGTACCTGTTTTGTCCAAAAACATATGCCTTATTTGTCCTAAATCCTCATTTATGTTCAAAGCCCGACATTGAAATTTTGAATTTGATGTTTCATCGTACATTTGGGTGTCTCGAATCATGAAATAAGCCTGGCCGATGCGAACAAGCTCCATTGAAATGTAAAGTGAAATGGGGATCATGATCTGAAACAAAATGACTGACATTAGGAATACAAAAAATGCATCCAAGCCCCAGCCATGGTAATTATAGGTTTCAGGTGGGTCTACTGAGAAATCCTTCTTTCTGAAATAAGGTAAAATGTTCAAATCTTCCCCCTTTCTGATGAACCAGACAGCAGCACAAACACAAACGACTGTACACAAAGCAACAAGAAACAAAGAGAGTATCAGAATCTCCCTGTCCTTCAGAGTCTCAAGCTGGCTTCTTTTCAATGGAGCAACGGAACTGTTAAGCATAGCTTTGGTCTCAAGGCCAGCATATACAGCAACACCAACAGCCCAGCTAGTATTCTTGAGCTCACAGCCACGAAGAACCATGTTTGAATGTGTAAGGGATAGACGCTTCCCATCAATCTCCAACTCAACAAAAAATTGATAGATATTCCTATTTGGATATCCACATTTAATCAAGCCAGCAATATTTTCCTTGTCACGCATTTTCGACATTGTTTCTTGTCTTGCATACATGGTTTTCAAAGTTGGTTCCCCATCCAAATTCAGAGTCTGCAAATACGCAAGCCCTTCAGAATCGCTCGTTGAGAGAAGCATCATATCACAAGGAATAGACTCATTTGCAATAATTTTAATTATTTCACCAACTCTAATATCCTTCCATTTCTTCGATTGAAACTCCCCATTCACCAAAACTAAAGCTAACCGATTGTTCTCAATCTCATCAGAACGGTGCCTTCTCCAATCCTCATATGCATCTTTAACTGCTGTAACTAGTAGCACAGAAACTAGAGGCAAAATGGAGACTCCCCGACCAAAAACGGAAAGCTGGGGGAGTTGATTAAGAACCGAAACAACAAGGAAATATACATAAGCAATTCTATGAAATTGTTCAAACAGATTCCTGGGCAGAAAATTTAGAATCGTATACTTGCCAGTACGAATAGAATTTCCAGCGAACTCAGAATTCTCGTTCGTCTTTTCAGGATCACCAATGTAAACCAACCTCTCAAGTTCCTCGTTGATCTCGTTCTGGACAGTGGAACCGGCACCTCCAGACCCTCGAAGGATGGGCTCCGATCCAGAATCATTAGAACCCACTTCCGGAATCGAGGACTTCGATTGCACCGACGATTGACTCGGCCCCGAGGAAGCGCCGCCAGCGAGTTCGATATTCGGCGAGTTCTCGTTTGGGGTTGTTGTAGAATCCATTCTAGAGCTTAAAGTGTTCGGTGAAAACGAGATTGAAAGTGGAATTGCTTCACTCGCTTAATTACCAGAGTACTGCATAGAAAGTAACAGAGACTGTATGAAGAAGAAGAAGAGTACAGAAAGTGGAACCTGCAATGGTTTTTGTTGGGGTTTTCGACTTCCATGTGAGAGCTCCACATGGGATTTTCAGGTCCTTTTCTTTTGAATTCAACGGCTAGAGAATCGAGGTTATGAGGTTAGCTAAAAGAATTTTTTTTTTTTTTTGTAGTCGTATTAACAGTGGGTAGTTGGGTAGCCATTTTTAAGTGAGATTTTTTTTAATAATTGAGTGCGTCGAGATTAAGCATATGCATTTTTTTTTGGGTGTATTTCTAGTTGTAACGAGAGGGAACTTGTGTAACCCATTATTTGTTAAAAGTGAGAGTTTTTTAAAAAAATTATTGTTAAGTTAGTGATTACTCCATTAATGTGGTATTAAAGCGATATTGTGATTATCTAATATCTTTTATTGAATAATAATTACTACTTTATGATGATATTAAATTTTCATCGACGTGTCGACATTTTTTTACGATTACTACTTTATGTGGATTCGGCATCAACATAGGAGTTGAATAATATTTTCATTATATTGTAAAAAAATTGATGAAACACAAAAAAAATAGCAATAAAATGTCATTAATTTGAATATATTATATATAATAAACATTTTAACTCGTTTGAATATAATATATATAATAAACAAAAATATGATGGGAATCTTTATGGAGGAAAAGGAATTACGGATTTTTCTTCTTTTCTAATCTGCATGTTCTCTTCTTTCTTGATTCTATTAGTGAGGTGTTGGAATTAACTTAATAATTAATTCATATGTGGGTAACAAATTAAATGACAATTATATTTGAGCTATTTAATAGACTTTCCATAGTGGTGTGACCAATGAGCATAAACCAGCCCGTTGATTTTAGGGGATTATGGAAACTCTAGGATCAACTTATAAATAACAAGACTTGGTCTTCAATATACTATAACTCTTTAACATTCTATTTCCTATTTACCAATAGAGAGAACTGGTTCTACTGTTTGACAATACCATCTTATGATCAAGGTAATTCATCTATATTTGTTTGATTTTTGCTTCCATGCATAGATCATAAATAAAGTTTGTTTTCTAACAAATGGTATCAAAGCAAGGTTTGTAGAGTTGTTTGCTAAATCTTTACTTTTTACTTGACACGTTGTTTTACGAATAAATTCGTTGGTTGTTTTTTTTTAACAACCTATTAAACAACATGCTCAGTATTATTTGAGTTAAGAAGTATTGTTGAACATTTTTGCATGATCTGTTTTTTCTTTTTTTTAATTGTTGAAAATTGTTCAGATCTTAATATTTTGTCGATGATTTGATCCAGATTGATATTGTTTTAGAGTGCTACGATAAGGTCATGTGGTGCTAGGCCAGCCTAGAACCCTAGCACCGAAGTTTAATTTGAAGTGGGATATGACCCACTGCCATATATAGTTCTTGTTGGATTGAGGATAGCTTTTCCTTTTTTTTTTAAAGGTACTTCATTAAGGCCAAACCAAAACTAGGATAAATGTGGCAGAAACTGCTAATTAAAATCATATAATTCACTGAGTTATTTTCTAATCTGCATGTCCTCTTCATTCTTATGCATGTCTCCTTTAATTTTCTCTTCTTCGTTCTTGCTCTTTTTTTCCTCTTTTGAAGACTTGTTTGATTCTTTCATAAAGTGTCATTGCAAACGTTATTGCATCATATTGCAATTATGGCGCTGGAGCTCTATTATAAAGCATAGCAATAACTAAACAAACATATGGATATAAATTAAGAGTTTAAAATATATTTTATTTGAGGTCAGGCTAGACATCAATCTCTTTCTAAAGAAATTTTCTATGATGAAATATATCATTGATCTCTTTAGTCCTAACATTTTTCCATGGAAGTCACGCATGACACAATTTTCTCTCGATTGCAATTCAGAAATTTTCTTTAGGTCAAGCTAGGCCGCATTTGAAATTGGGAGATGAAGCGTTTCAATAAAACCTTTGTTTCTTCAAAACCTTCATGGGTTTTTTTCTTCAACATTCATGAGTTCTTTTCTTCACCTCTTTCTTCCTCAAGTTACCTTCTCACGACACAATTTTCTCTCGATTGCAATTCAAAAAAAAAAAAAAAAGGTCAAGCCAGACTGCATTGGAAAGAAATTGGGAGATGAAGCATTTCAATAAAACCTTCGTTTCTTCAAAACCTTCATGGGTTTTTTTCTTCAACATTCATGAGTTCTTTTCTTCACCTCTTTCTTCCTCAAGTCACCTTCTCATTTTTCTTCAACTCTTTATCTCTCAAGTCTTTAGTCGCTTCATCTACAAGAGAAAAAACTTCCTCTACAAGCTTCTTTTTTAAAAGGCAAAACCCTTTTTAATCCAAAGAGTTGATTGCAATACTAATCAAACTTTAGGGGGCAATTGATGAAGTTAAAATTCAGTTAATTATTACAAACTTCATAAATTTGTGTAATTTTCCCTTAAAAAAATTATAAACATGACAAATAAAATACGTGTTGATTGGTGATTACTATAGTTATATCTTTTTTTTTTTTAAAACAAAGGAATCACATTGATTCCTATTACCATAATAATTACTTATTAATGATTTTTTTTTTAATTTAAAAAAAGCAGACTTCATATTTGGAATTTTTGAAAAAGATAATAAAAATAAGCTATGAAAAAAAAGCCAAAAACCAAAAGAGGAAGAAAGCTACAAGAATAACACATCTAAAAGAAAAGGAGAATAATATAAGTTTGGATTCATCTTTTTACTCTTTTGAGACACTTCATTCCATTGAACATCCTCAAGAAAAGAGAATGTTTTCCATGAAATTGACAAAGGTACATCAACTCATTCCTTACAAAAATTACCTAAAAATAACAATAATAAACCTTTCAACTCGTACATTAAGTTGTTTTCCACCATTCTTTTCATAATGATCTTTGGAGAATAGACTTTCACTTTCCTTTTAATTGCTATGTGCTGCTAAATTTTAGCCCAATACAAACTTTTGTCTATCAAAAAGAACCCACTCCTTTTCATAGTACTCTGAAGGAAAACGGAGGGATCGATAAAGGAGCGGCGTTAATCAATAATTTCTCCTTCTTCCTCTTCAAGTACCTGTATTACATCTCCTTTGAACTTCTCGTTGTTGTTGCTGTCGTCATCATCATTTTCGCTATCGATATCAATGTCATGACTATCATTGTTCTCGACCATTAAATTTTTGGTCTCTTGGAGATTGAAACTCCTAGTAGACAGAGATTTCTCATCAACCACATTGATCTCCCCTCCATTCTCCTTCACCATGACTGAAGGAAACTTCAAGGGTTTATTGGGCCATTCCTTGAAGAAAGAATTCATCACCATGAATCTCAAAGCTTGTAACAACTGGCTTTTGTCTCTCTTCACATCTGCTTTCAATAGCTTCTTCAATAATGTTGGCTCTCTCTTGTTTGATGGCGTCGTGTTCGACAAATGCTTCTCAAATTTGCCCTTCTTTCTCAAACGATTCTTCTTCTCGGGTCTTCCCCTCTTGTTGAACCTGTTTTGAGATTTTTCTTTCCATGCTGAGGTTCCTTCGGCTTCCTCTCCTATTGATAGATCTCCACGTCGTTTCCGATTGTCACATTTCTCTGAATATGAGAGATACTCTGGTGGGATTTCTGCTACTTCAACCCCTAATTCAGCCTGCTTTGCTAAAATCTCTTTGAGTTCCTGCAAATATTTTTTTTACTCTACTTAGTATATTCTTGCATCGGTTGCCAAGTCCTCCCTTTATAAGAAAGGTTCTCATATCGGTTTCTCTACTAGGTTGTTTTCATACATAATTTTTTCTTTAGAAGAAAGTTAAACTAATTCTTAATAAGGATGACCACAAATAACATCCGTGATTTGACACTATTGAAAGCAAAACCTTTATAACTTAAAAATGATAGTTCATGCTAATGTGACGTGAAAATAGTAAAATCGACCTGTTCTTTCCTTTTCTCCCTACTTTCTTGCTAACATTCACTAGACATGAGAAGGCTCCTACTTTTTAACAAAATGTCTCATATTGCTAAATGTCATGTCAGCAAAAGGAGTCTAATTTATTATTTATTCTACATGAGCATATATAGCCACCATGAGAATCATGTTTCAATTTGACGATCGCGTGAACCCACACAGACGCCTTCTGCAACCCTCTTTTTCTAAAATTAGAAAACTGTCTATATTCAAACTCCATTTCTCAAACAGAACCCAGCATCTAAAATGGATATTTATAGAGAGAGAAAAAAAATTAAATTAAAATAATGGATATTTATATCCTTAAGGAAAGATTGTGCCACCTCCCTGTCCTTTAAAAGAGAGAACAAAAGAAGAGAAACGAAGTAAAGGAAAGGAGTGAGATATGTACTTGTCGCAAAAGCTGAGCCTCCTTATCGACCAATGTGCAGTCGGTTTGCTTTTCAGTGAGTTTCTGGAGGAAAGCAATTATCAGCACATTGACAACTTGATTAAACATAAGATCGGACACACACTTAACCATAACTTGCACTTGGATAGGGAAGTAAGTTGAACCTTCTGTATGTTGGTTGATGATGGGTAATTCTTCTGGCGTGCTTCACGCCATTGCCGGATTTCTTTCTCAGTATAGACCAGAGAGTGAGATCTTGAGCAAATATAAACAAAAATGAGACGGGAGCTACAACAGACCACTTTAACTTAACAAGAACAAAGTGTTGCCGTAAGAAACCAACATCAAAGTAAGCAACATTCTAATTTGAACACAATTCATTACTTTCCAACTGAATCGGTAACAGTTTTTGATTGCTCAGAATCCACTTAAAACCATGATGGAACAATGTAAGCTAATCAAATAAAAGTTAATATGATCTAAAATATATAAACAGCTACATAAAATGGTCAACATAAGAGATGCTAGGTAAGCTATAAGAGAAAATAATCCTAAAATGAGGCTATATAATATGAAACACCTTTCATCAACGTGGATAATATACCCAAAGAACAATTAAAAGTTAAAACACTTAAAAGGTTATATTTATGCAAGAACAAGAAAGTATCACCTCTTCTGGTATTTCACTTGATCCGTGGAGCTAGTGCTACCAAATTTGTTCCTCTTCTCATTGTGAAAACCTGTTTACACTCTCTATTAATCATACTTTGTAAGCAACAAGAGAAACAAACCAAAGTAAACACAAGACAGACAGTGAAAATTCAATCTGAACCCTCATAATCGGTTCTCAGCCTAAAGTAGAACCTAGAAGTGAAGTTAATGCCATATTTGAGAGCGAAAGGAAAAAGAAAAAGAAAAAGAAGAAGAAAGAGACACTAAATTTATGATTGACTATGAACCTATATTTGATCCCAAGTACGGTTCGGTTCCTAAATCAAAATAAGATTTTGAGCAGCCGTCACATGGAATACAGACTAGAGATTTGAAAATTTCTTTTTTTTTTGTTAATAAACAATCACATTTTAGTTTGCTAAAGAATATACAAGGGATTTTTTTTAAAAAAAACAAAACCAAGTTAAATAGGCCACAGTAATTCAATTCAATACGTCACAAAATTTCAAGGACCAATTAAGCACCGAAATTCTACATACATGGTTTAAAGCCAGTACTTTTCTAGCTAAATATGCAGACCTCATCAGATTTGATATGTGAAATGAAGCCACGAAGTCTGAAGGTTAAGAACAAGTAATCCCAAATTGATTTTGAAATTCTATAAAGCTGATCCTAAAGTGATTATCTCCATCCATGAGAGAGGATATAGAATTAAAACCACAAACCTTTTCCTTTCGGTCCACCAGGAAACCCAAACTTTTTCTTCTCATTTTTCATATGATGAGTTTGATTCTTCTGAAATCTACATTACATGAGTTGGTTGAGAACAGGCCCTCAAATTGAACTCTTTTATAAGTCAAAGAACGAAGAAAAACGAAAAATTGGCATAGCATACCCTTGCTTTGAGTTCCTCGTGAAGTTCCTGTGAGCTAAATTATTTGAGAATGAATTTGGTCCATTTCCACCATCATTTATTGAAGAATTCCCCTGTAATAATCAATAATAATAAGTCAATTGATCGCAGAATGTTCTTTAGACCTTACAACTAATATTTCAACAAATGAACTATTTCTAGAACACTGATAATAGACAAAAGGAAAACTAAATAAAACTTTTTATTGACATAGTGAAAAGTTCACATATGCACTAACCACATACTAAGAGTTAACAAAAAGGCATCTCAATTTGAGTTAATTACTATGGAAGAGCAGTTACAGAAATAATTTAATTAAAAGAGAGCACAAAAATGAGCAGTAAAATTTGGCAACATCAAACACGCCTCATCCTAACTCCTTCCCCAATCATTCAACACTGCCAAACTATTCTTCCTACACACAAGTATCTGTCTCCCTCTCAAAAGGAAAGGACATTGACATTCTGAAGTCAAGAGAATCGACAGGTTCTCACGAGTTCATGCAAATATTAGGACTATAACTGTCTCTTAAAACTTGTTTTTGAGTTCAACAACGTGCTGAAAATTTGAACCTTTGACCTTTAGGTCGAAGATATAATGCCTTAACCAACAAAGCTATTCTCAAGTTGACAACTGTCTCTTAAACTTTGTTATTCTCATACCATCTTTCACGTTCCCTGATGAGACATCTTTCGTATTCAATCAAATACATAACAATTAAAGTATATCATTGTAGACTGTAGTATAGGATTATGAACTAGTCATATTTTATAAAATTTTCAGCTTGAAATGCAACAAGAACCTGTGACCCAACGAAAGCAGGTGACTGCAGGTTCCTAGCTTGCTGTGGTTGAGTTGAAGAGTTAAACAGCACGGTCGAATTCCCTTGCAACAGTTGAGTCGAACCCGGCAATTGATTTGATCCAGCACCACCCATTGCTTGTGGCATGAAGTTTTGGGGATTCTGGTTAACAGGGAGCATTGCCTGATTGACACCAGAAGGCTGAAAAGCCATTGGAACAGCTTGATTTGGACCACCATATGAATTATGAGGAGGAACTTGCGACATATTCAACATCTGTCCAGGAATTACATGTTGATTCATATTTTGAAACGGCAAGCAAAACTGCCCATTTGACAAACCCATATTCTGATTCAATTGCTGAAACCAATTCGGCATGTTCTGCCCAAAAAACTGCGCTAGAGGCAAACACGAGTTCATATTCATCTGATTCAAACTCGGCACCAAATTGAACTGCCCCTGAGCCTGAAAATTACCAGCAGAATTTGCAAAACCCATATGGCCCGGAACAAACGGGGAAGCACCAAGAGGATTATTATGCAACGCCATGAGAGGGTTCTGCAAATTCATCATCAATCCCGGCTGAAACATGGGGGGCGCCATGTTGGGGACAGCGTTTCCATGGAGATTGTTCATGTGGACGTTGGGATTGCAGAAGGGGGCCTGGTTTTGGGGCTGAATTTGGATGGGATTTTGAAGCCCATTGACGGAATTAGCGAGAGATGAATTGGGTAACTGTCGATTGAGAAGATGAAGAAATTAAAACGAACTGAGAGGAGAGATTGAGCAAATAAGCATCGAATTGAGAGAAAGTTACCTGTTGTGAAGAAGAATCTGGAGGAGGAGGACGAAGCATCTTCACGGCATCAAAATTCGAAAGGAAAATTTTGAGATTTTTTATTTTGCATAGGGTTCGTTTAGGGAAAAAGAGATGCAGACGAGTGTGTTCATGAGTGGGAAAGGTTTATAGGGTTTAAGGCTAGTCGCAATTCTGCTCGGTCAACCCGTATTGAAGGCGGTCAACGCTTTGATTCATTTTTCTGTTTTATTTTTAGTTTGAAAAAAGGAAAGAAACAAAAAAACATTTTACCCCCGAATTTGGCAAGTCTTACTAATTTTCAACCTAAACTTTTAATTTTATCCAATTAAATCCCAAACTTAAACAAAAACTAAACTAAAAAATGTATGTCAACCTGAATATAGTTTAACTAGTGAAGTTATATACTATTTGCCAATAAATCAAAGGTTTGATCCCCCACCTCTCACTTGTTTTGGACTAAAAAAAAATGAAAATGTACAATATCGATGATAGAATAAATATTTCAATTGTATGATCATTATATTTTGGGCAAAATATATTGTTTGTTCTTGAGGTTTGAGCTTGATGTATTTGGTATCTAAAATTTCAAAAGTGACTTTTTAGTCTCTGAAGTTTGAAAAATAATTCTAAAATGGTCTATTTAATTTGACCGTTAGTTGACTAACGGAAAAACTACGTGACATATTGAGGTGGCAAATTTTAAATGAAGTGGCCAATTTAATAATTTTATATTATTGTTTTTAGTTACATGTCATTTTCTTTCTTTCTTTCTTTTTTTTCTTTTTTTTTCTATTTCCTTTTATCTCTCTTCCCTTTCTTTGTCTCCTCCCTTTTCCTTCTTCTTCTATTCCCTCTCTGGAGAATAAATTTGTAATTTCAAAACTTTAGATACTAAATAGACATAAATCTTAATGTTTAATGTTTGGGAACTACATTATAATTTAACCAAAAAAAACTTAAAACATTGTGTTTTATTTTTAGTGGTCAACTACTAGAATTTGATTGAGGATTGTTATTTTGTTCTCAATTTTCGAAGTACATTTGCATTTTTTATGCGACATTATTGGAATCATACTTTTATGCTCAAGCTATTGGTTTTTATTAGTATTATAAATTATAATAATGAATTAATTCTCTTTGCTTAGATCTAGGATTGCAAGAATGTTGATTGGATGACGACGATTATCTGGCAGTATACAGATAAATTCCAATTACATGGAGGTAATGTTGAGCCTTAGGACTTAGCCTAGTGTAGAGGCAAGATTGAGCCTTAGGACTTGGCCTATAGTAGAGGCAAGTCGGCTAGAGTCACAAATGAGTGAAAATACACATACGGGCGACATGTATGACCAAGTATACTTCCGCTACATATGAAATGAAGCTTGGTTGAGTTGAAGAACCTCACCTAAGGTCCAACGAAGCCACAAAGGATGGGCAAAAAAATGAATTGGGGCTTGAGTTCCTCTTAGGGCTGGCCATGATCGAGTGAAAAATCATGACGCCGCACAGTTAGAGAGCTACGACCGTGACACTGCGCAATGAGTTGCTAATTCTTAGTTACTCCTGTTTGTAGTTTGGGTTGTTTCTGGAGTGCTTGATTTAGCTTATGAGGTTGTATCTAGGTAAGTTAACTATTCCTTAAGCCCATTGTGGTTGTTTAAGGGATTTTTTGAATTAGGTATAGCCTCTAAAGATTATTCTCTTGGTTTAGAAACTTTGGGAATAATTTTAGGAGCGCTTTAGGTAAGTAGTGTTGAGTCTGTTTGACTGTGTGAAGCATGAAGATATTTCCATGAACAGATATGTGTTATGTGTTCTCTTATGTTGTGTATGGAATGTAAGCATGCTGAATGTTGAGATTGCTTGAGATTAAATGATGTTGTGATGCTCATGATTGAAAGTGTGTTTGTGTGGTTTTTTTTTTTTGGCTAAAAGCATGGTCTAGAATACATGTTTAGGATTGCACTCTGGGTTGTTAGCCTGATTAGTGGAGGTTAGAGGACTTCGAGCGTGTAAAGACTTGTAAAGTGAATACTAGCCCCTCGAGTACAAAGGTCGAGGTGTGGTATCGTCACTAGAGGATTAAGAGGAGCATCGAAACCATGGTAACTAATGACAAGGGTCAGTGTGATAAGTCTTAAGGAAAGTATTGAGACCTTGGTAACTATCGATCAGGGGCAACACGTTGCTAAGTCATCAAGACCTTGGTAACTATTGACAAGGGTCGGTGGGATGAGATTTGAAGCATGTATTGAAACCTTTGATAACTATGGGCAAGGGTAAATACATTGCTAAGTCATCGGAACCTTAGTAACTATTGACAAGGGTCGAATATCGAGCTCTGTAGAGATGTGTTAATGCATGGTAACTATGGGCAGGGTCGACGCTTCTTGAAGGGTCAGTCTTGGAGAGCTTTTGTGAGGGCTAAACATAAGTGTTTGTTGAGTAAAATTAAGCATGCATAACATGGTGCAGGAATTCATGTGTTGAGCGAATCTTATGCTTACTTGCTTATGTATGTTAAGCATGTTGCTTGTGTTGTTAGCTATGAAAAACATGTTGGATGCGTGTGAAAAGCATGTTGTTTGCCTTGTTTGATGCTTGGTGGCTCACCAGGTGTGAGCTACTTATTGAGTACTTTTGTTCACTCCCCCCCAAACAACCAATTTTGCAGATTTCAAGTCTCCATGATCTTGGTGATGAAGAGGAGGCATGACGAGAGGATGCCATTAGCTAGCCTTACAGTTTTTAATAGAAGTTTCTTTAAGTGGTTTAGTTAACTCTTAGTTGTTTGACTTAATCTTGAGCCACGGTTTGGCCTTATTTATTTTATCCTTATTCGTTGAGACTTTACTTGAAGTGATAGTGTAAGTAGGTTCTTTTGTTTAAGTTCAACCAGTGGATTTAGGTTGCTTGTTGTTAGATTTAGATTGCCATATATTCTTTAATTTAATGTGTATTAAGTTATGATTGGAGTAGAGTTGTTCCGATCTGTTCATTATGTGAGTTTGGGTGTGCTGGACTATTAACAGGAGGTGTGGGGGTTGTTGTTTAGTTACTCTGATTTGTAGAAGTGTGATCCTTTTGTCTAACAGGTATTAGAAAAATTTTGGGTAGCTTGTGTTAGAATTTATGCCATAAAGCCTTGTAATTAATGATTTATTTAATAATTCATAATAATTTTGATTATTTTATTTGTAATATAATATTATCCATTATATGAAAAATCCATGGTTATTAGTATAATCTTGAACAGTATGTGGTTGACATACGGGAGAATCATGTTCAAGAAATAACCTAAAGGGTCATAGTATATGGGTAAGGTTGGGTGCCTTATCCTGGTAACACATTGATACAACTCACTTTGTCATAGTTACAAATGATTTGATCCAAATAGTTCATGTGGAGACATGCGAGTGGAGGTATCTTATACAATGAGTTTGTATAAGACTGAACCACGAAATATTTAATCTCTCTTTATAAATCCGTCAATTGAGAAGATTAATATTTCATCATGATAATCATATGCAACTCGATCTTAATCCTAAGTGAGTTATGAACTCCTGCCTGTGAGAGCTTGTCCTTTGATTTGCATGGGTGAAAGTGGTTTTCGTAGCTGATTCAATAAGTCTATCATTTTGGGGACTTGACCAAATAGGGAACTGGAAACATAATCTCACAAGATGGAATTCACCCATTCCAATATAGGGTAAATATATGAGTAGTTCCCTTAAGTGCTGATTTCGGGACTTGAACAATGGGGCCCCACCATCTCATGGGCCCAATAGGGACTTAGTTTATGGTTGGATCATAAACAAATTGTTCATTAGAGGATCAGTGGTATTTAAGGTGCAAGATGTAATTACAGGGGTAAAACGGACTTTTGACCCAACTATAATTACCAATAACTCGTGAAGGATCGACTTGCATGTAGTGATTATATCAATGGACACAACTTGTCCTACAGAGCATAAAAGTGCAACTTTAGGTCTATAGTGGAGTGACCCTAGAGTTAGTGAATGAAAATTGATTAATTAAAGAGTTTAATTAATTAATTTTGTATCATTGGAGCTTATAATCTGTAGGTTCATAAGGTCCCCTTGCTAGCTCATAGTAACACTAAAATATCAATTTAGTTGAAAGAAAAATTTGAAATGTTCAAATTAATATTTAATATATTATATATATTAAATATAAAAGAGGAAAATATATTTATTGTATTTGATACATTAACATTAAAGGAAATGACTGTGTTTTGTCTGGTATTTCTAGCTCAATTCACTTCTTCCATTCTTTTGGGATCTGATATGCTAAATTTTAACATGTACACGTGTTTGAAAAATGAATTTAACTACATTACGAGTCCGCATCGTTTTCGTGTCCTATTTTTTTGTAGAAATTGGCGTGTCAGCCTGTCCATGTCATACATATTCTCAATTACTTAAATGCATATCACTAACAATTACAATTTTTTATTGTTTGGCAGGACGATGTGGGTCATCGTCCTAGTTGAGTTGCATGTTTTTTTTTCCAGCAACTCCAGCTGATAAACCAGCAGCGCAGGCTCCTCCAGCTGAACCAAAAGGTCATTGATCAAAGTGAGAAAGTCCTGAAGCTCAGTCAGGACATTCTGCGAGCAGCTAATTCCACTGAGTCAGCCATTACTGCCACTTTCTGTAGGTGCACATCTAATCAACAATGCAGAAAAAGGCGGTGTGGTTGCCGCAAGCAAGATAAACCTTGCACAAACTATTGTCATTGCGGCGACACATGCCATAATGGTCGCCTTGGCTCGCAGGCTGCGGTTGGCGAGTGCGTCCAGGCTGCGGAGGCTGCAATTGGCGAGGGCATCCAGGCTGCAGAGGCTACTATTGGCGAGGGCGCCCAGGCTGCGGAGACTGCTGTTGGCGAGGGCGCCATGCTGCAGTTGGCGACGGTGCTGAGGTTGCCGTTTGAGGATGCCACGAATCCAGTAAATATCAGGTAGATATGAAGTTTTAGACAAATAAATCCAGAAGCCCAGTCAGGACATTCTGCGAGCAGCTAATCACACTGAGCAAGCCCTTACTGCCACTTTCTGTAGATGCACATCTAATCAACCATGCAGAAAAAGGCGGTGTGGTTGCCGCAAGCAAGATAAACCTTGCACAGACTATTGCCATTGCGGCGACACATGCCATAATGGTCGCCCTGGCTCCCAGGCTGCTGTTGGAGAGGGCGTCCAGGCTGCGGAGGTTGCTGTTGGCGAGGGCGCCCAGGCTGCGGATGGCGACGGTGCTGAGGTTGCCATTTGAGGATGCCACGGATCCAGTAAATATCAGGTATATATGAACTTCTAGACAAATAGTTATTAAAGGGAATTCATACGTAAAGTTTATAGCATTCGTTAACATATACCAGACTATATACGAATTTTGAGAAACACATGGATGAACCCCATCTTTGTTTTGGGATCTGATATGCAAAATTTTAACATGTACACGTGTTTGAAACATGAATTTAACTACATTACGAGTCTGCATCGTTTTCGTGTCCTGCTTTTTTTAGAATTGGCGTGTCAGCCTGTCCATGTCGTACATATTCTCAATTACTTAAATGCATATCACTAATAATTACAATTTTTTATTGTTTGCCAGGACGATGTGGGTCATCGTCCTAGTTGAGTTGCATGTTTTCTTTTCAGCAACTGCAGCTGATAAACCAGCAGCGCAGGCTCCTCCAGCTGGACCAAAAGGTCATTGATCAAAGTGAGCAAATCCTGAAGCTCAGTCAGGACATTCTGCGATCAGCTAATCCCACTGAGCCAGCCCTTACTGCCACTTTCTGTAGATGCACATCTAATCAACCATGCAGAAAAAGGCGGTGTGGTTGCCGCAAGCAAGATAAACCTTGCACAAACTATAATCATTGCGGTGACACATGCCATAATGGTCGCCTTGGCTCCCATGCTGCGGTTGGCAAGGGCGTCCAGGCTGCAGAGGCTGCAGTTTGAGAGGGCATCCAGGCTGCAGAGGCTGCTATTGACGAGGGCACCCAGGCTACCGAGGCTGCTGTTGGCGAGGGTGCCATGCTGCAGTTGGCGACGGTGCTGACGTTGCCGTTTGAGGATGCCACGAATCTAGTAAATATCAGGTAGATATGAACTTTTAGACAAATAAATCCAGAAGTTCAGTCAAGACATTCTGCGAGCAGCTAATCCCACTTAGCCAGCTCTTACTGCAACTTTCTGTAGATGCACATCTAATCAACCATGCAGAAAAAGGCGGTGTGGTCGCCGCAAGCAAGATAAACCTTGCACAGACTATTGCCATTGCGGCGACACATGCCATAATGGTTGCCCTGGCTCTCAGCCTGAGGTTGGAGAGGGCGTCCAGGCTGCGTATGTAAACCCGGAGTTCCTCCTTGAAACTTCTTAAAAATTAAAAGGAAAGAAGGAAAGGAGGTTGGTATATTGTTTTGGGAAGGAAAAAGAAGAAAAAAAAAAGAAAAGAAAAATGAAAATGAGAGGAAAAAGGCCCCACCATCAAACTCTTTCTCTTTAATTATTGTCCATCCATTTTGCTACCCATTTTGGTGAAATAATTAGGGTTCTTCGTGGGAGAGAATAAGAGAAAGAAGAAAGGTGATGCTGGAGTTGTAATTGAAGAAGAAAAGGAGGGAAGATCAATCCAAGTTGCATGGAAGATTTTGCGTTCAACCCTGACTACCTCTGATATTTGGAACGTTTTGAGCTCCACAAGAGGTATTAAGAGGTGAGATTTGATTTCCTTGAAAGTTAACTTATTTTAGAACAATTTTCGTGAAGGAAGCTCGAGCAAAATCTGAATTTATGTTATGGGTTTTTGAAAGGGAAGTCAGAGGAGTGTTTTTGCTGTCAAATCCGGAGAACCTCTGGTTTTTGAGATGTGCTGATCTGTAGACTTCGAATTAGAAGCTGTATTAGGTATGGATGGAAAGCTGATTTAATTTCCTATAACTTTCATGAATAAGTCGTGGTTATAAATTGAATGGAAGTTGTTTTAAAATTCATGTTAAGTTCAGGGTGCAGCAGGGAAACGAGTCTGGAAAGTTCAGAAACCTATTTTGTAGGAAGTAGCTTTCGAGGTATTTACGGACATATCCTTTAGAAATTTCAATTTCATTCCTTCAGATAAGTTTTAGAGGGTTCAAAAAGGAAGAGTTTGGTATAAAGAACATCATTTTTGAGCAAGTAGTGGAAAAGTTATAGGTGTGTGAGTTTAGGGTATAAAATCTGTAAAGTGCAGGAAATAGATGGGAGGGTTTTTTGCAACCCTAGGCCTTAAGTTCGTGAGGTCAAGATTCTAATGCTTGGTTTTGTTTATTTGGCAGGCCAAGAAGAAATAGGATAAATTTACGGACCGAGAATCTAATATTAACGCTGTGAGTGACAAAATGAATTCTGAAAATAAATTCTATGCTTGAACTTGTGTTCATGAAAAGAAAAGACTTCCTAAGAATGATGTAGCTTAAAGATTTATGGTCTCTTGAACACATATTCATAAGCATATATGGTTTCCTAAAAATGATTTAAATTGTTCGTTGTGAGCATATGTTTACTGATTTTCTGAAATTAGAAGAAATACCTTAATTCCAAGTCTACATGTGTTAGCAAGAACTGTTAAAGGTTTTCATGTGTTTCTCTGAGACCTGAATGAGTTAATGGTTGAGATACTGAGCCCGAGGTTGTATAGTACCGTGTGCACACAGGTCATTTTCTGTTGTCGACGTTGAGTGTACTCCGTGACAACAATACTGTCGTGAGTGCTGGGCGAGCCCCACTACGACAAAGACGATGGGAGTGCTGGGCGGGCCCCACTACATTGTAGAATGAACATTGATTGTACTGGGCTAGTCTTACACAACTAATTTGTCATATGTTTAAAATGGTTAATATTTTTGACACATTTGCTGGACTTCTGTAAAAGCTATTGATGTTATATGTTATGATTTACGAGTTAATAGTTTTAAACTCAGTCACTCACTGAGCTTCCCAGCTCATTCTTTCAATGCTTTTCCAACTTTTCAGGTAGAGATCGAGCTCCCAGTGCCTGAGATCCTGCCATCGCCGCCGAGGGTTCTTAGAGTTAGATACTTTGTACGTGGGTGGTATTATATAGCGAGTCTGCTCGTAGTGTAGATAACTTAAAAAGAACGTATAGTTTCATTCGTGTATGCACTAGTGGTCATGGTTGTGTAAACAACGAGTGGTTGTGTTTGGATTGTTCAAGTGAGGTTTTGAACTATATCTGCTCCGTGTGCATATGTAGAAATTTTCCAGGGTTCCCCTGTGTGATATGTAAAGTATTTCGTTTACAGGTATGGTTTGTTTATCAGGAATTAAAAGGGTCATAGGTATCGTTAAGAAGTGAAACGATGCATGTTGGCTTCACGCCTTCCTCCGGGCTAAGATAACAGGTAGTTCGGGAGGGGGTGTGACAGCGTAGGTTGCTGTTTGCGAGGGCGCCCAGGCTGCGGTTGGCGACGGTGCTGAGGTTGCCATTTGAGGATGCCACGGATCCAGTAAATATCAGGTAGATATGAACTTCTAGACAAATAGTTATTAAAGGGAATTCATACGTAAAGTTTATAGCATTCGTTAACATATACCAGACTATATACGAATTTTGAGAAACACATGGATGAACCCCATCTTTTTTTTGTGATCTGATATGCTAAATTTTAACATGTACACGTGTTTGAAAAATGAATTTAACTACATTACGAGTCCGCATCGTTTTCGTGTCATGCTTTTTTTAGAAATTGGCGTGTCAGCCTGTCTATGTCGTACATATTCTCAATTACTTAAATGCATATCACTAACAATTACAATTTTTTATTGTTTGGCAGGACGATGTGGGTCATCGTCCTAGTTGAGTTGCATGTTTTTTTTTCAGTAACTCCAGCTGATAAACCATCAGCGCAGGCTCCTCCAATTGGACCAAAAGGTCATTGATCGAAGTGAGCTAATCCTGAAGCTCAGTCAGGACATTCTGCGAGCAGCTAATCTTACTGAGCCAGCCCTTACTGCCACTTTCTGTAGATGCACATCTAATCAACCATGCAGAAAAAGGTGGTGTGGTTGCCGCAAGCAAGATAAACCTTGCACAGACTATTGCCATTGCGGCGACACATGCCATAATGGTCGCCCTGGCTCCCAGGCTGCTGTTGGAGAGGGCGTCCAGGCTGCGGAGGTTGCTGTTGGCAAGGGCGCCCATGCTGCGGATGGCGACGGTGCTGAGGTTGCCATTTGAGGATGCCACGGATCCAGTAAATATCAGGTAGATATGAACTTCTAGACAAATAGTTATTAAAGGGAATTCATACGTAAAGTTTATAGCATTCGTTAACATATACCAGACTATATACGAATTTTGAGAAACACATGGATGAACCCCATCTTTGTTTTGGGATCTGATATGCTAAATTTTAACATGTACACGTGTTTGAAACATGAATTTAACTACATTACGAGTCCGCATCGTTTTCGTGTCATGCTTTTTTTAGAAATTGGCTTGTCAGCCTGTCTATGTCGTACATATTCTCAATTACTTAAATGCATATCACTAACAATTACAATTTTTTATTGTTTGGCAGGACGATGTGGGTCATCGTCCTAGTTGAGTTGCATGTTTTCTTTTCAGCAACTGCAGCTGATAAACCAGCAGCGCAGGCTCCTCCAGCTGGACCAAAAGGTCATTGATCAAAGTGAGCAAATCCTGAAGCTCAGTCAGGACATTCTGCGATCAGCTAATCCCACTGAGCCAGCCCTTACTGCCACTTTCTGTAGATGCACATCTAATCAACCATGCAGAAAAAGGCAGTGTGGTTGCCGCAAGCAAGATAAACCTTGCACAAACTATTGTCATTGCGGCGACACATGCCATAATGGTCGCCTTGGCTCCCAGGCTGCTGTTGGCGAGGGCGTCCAGGCTGCGGAGGTTGCAGTTGGCGATGGCATCCAGGCTGCAGAGGCTGCTATTGGCGAGGGCGCCCAGGCTGCGGAGGCTGCTGTTGGCGAGGGCGCCATGCTGCAGTTGGTGACGGTGCTGAGGTTGCCTTTTGAGGATGCCACGAATCCAGTAAATATCAGGTAGATATGAACTTTTTGACAAATAAATCCAGAAGCTCAGTCAGGACATTCTGCGAGCAGCTAATACCACTGAGCCAGCCCTTACTGCCACTTTCTGTAGATGCACATCTAATCAACCATGCAGAACAAGGCGGTGTGTTTGCCGCAAGCAAGATAAACCTTGCACAGACTATTGCCATTGCTGCGACACATGCCATAATGGTCGCCCTGGCTCCCAGGCTGCTGTTGGAGAGGGCGTCCAGGCTGCGGAGGTTGCTGTTGGCGAGGGCGCCCAAGCTGCGGTTGGCGATGATGCTGAGGTTGCCATTTGAGGATGCCACGGATCCAGTAAATATCAGGTAGATATGAATTTTTAGACAAATAGTTATTAAAGGGAATTCATACGTAAAGTTTATAGCATTCGTTTGTTGGGATTAATGTCCTAAAACTCGTGTTTTGTAAACTGAATATATATTCTATTTTGTAATAAAGTTGTTATTGAGGTTTATTCAGTAAAGTTGTTATTGAATAAAGTGAATTGCTCATGTCATAACCCTAATCCAATAAACGAAGAACCCTTGGCTATAGGATGTATACTTGAACTATATGTGTGACATAAAAGTGGATCAAGTTCAAGTTATAGCCAGAATGGTCTATAGTATAGGGATAGGGCTGGGTACCTTATCCTGGGGACACTATGGACGCGGCCCACTTAGTATAGTACTAACGATGTGATCCTGAATCGTTCATGTGCAGACATGTGAGTGGGGGCGTCCTATGCAATGAGTTTGCATAAGACCGGACCGCGAGATAGTCACTTAGACTTGTTAACACCGTTTACTGTCTTAACTGACTATTTTCATACAATGACCTAGGTAACTCGATCTTAATCCTGAGCGCGCTATGAACTCCTGTTTATTTGGGATTATCCTTAGATTTGCATGGGTGAGAGTGGCCCGAGTTTGCCGACTCAATATGCCTCCCATTTCAGGGATAAGACCGGGTAGATAGCTGGGGACATAGTCCGGCAAGATGGAATTCACTCCTACCCATTTTAGGGATTAGTAGAGAGGTTGTTCCCTTAAGTGCTGACTCCAGGGCTTGAACAATGGGCCCACCCTCTCATTGGCCTGAGAGGGATTCGGTTTGCTGGTTAGACCACAAACCTTTTGTTCATTAGAGGATCAGTGGGACTTAAGGAACAAAGATGTAATTACAGGGGTAAAACGGTTCTTTTGACCCAGCTGTAATTACGAACGACCTGTGAAGGATCGACTTACTAATCATGGTTATATTGAGTGGACAGAAATATATCTACAGTGAGGAGAGTGCAGCCACTGGGCTATAGTGGAGTGACCCGGTGGTTAACGAATGTTGATTAGCTCGGCTAAAGAGTTTGGCTAGTTAATCTTGAATCGTTGGAGCTCATGATCTGTAGGTCCATAAGGTCCCCTTACTAGCTCGGACTTAGCCTTGTAACAATTTGAGAGAAAAGAATTTGAATTGTTCAAATTCCGGATTTGGGAGATAACGTTAATTATATGTGATATACTTAACGTTTCATAGTTTAATTATGAATTAAATTATGATAAATTAATGGAGGACATATTTAAATATGATTTAAATGTTGTTTCGGTTTGGAATATGAATAGGGATTCATATTCGAACATACGATTTGAGAAATCGCAATTGGACCAAATTATTTAATTTGATATTTGATATTAAATTAAATAAATAATTAATTAATTAAATTGTTTAATTAATTAAATTAAATTAAATTAATTTTTAATTATGAATTAAAAATTAGAGAGTGATAATGGGAAGTTCTATCCACTTCCTCTTACTTTCATGTTGGTCCAATAAGAGTGTTGAGCTTCTCCTTCACTCTATGACTCACCTCCTACATTCAATTCATTCTCATCTCTTTGATGTCATAACTCTACTTGCTTGAGAAGCAAAATGATCTATTTTAGATAGAGGAGAAAGATCAAAGAGATGGAATTTTTCAGAAAAAGTTTCTGTTTCTCGGTTTTGAACCATTCTCACATTTCTTCCAATTTCTCTCAAGGAAAGGTCCCACAACCTGTTCCAAGGCCTGAGGATAGTAGGGAAGACACTTATGGTGGTCCACGAAGTGTTCGTGATCAGAATTTGCCCACGGTTGAGGAGAATTTCGAGCTACAAAGGTTGTTTTTCTATCCTCTGTTTTCTGCTTGAGCATGTGTTTTATTTTGCAAAATTAATCTAATTAGAGTGCTTAGATCCATAAATCGCTTCCGCTAATCTGATATAGACTCCTTCATCGTTAACATATACCAGACTATATACGAATTTTGAGAAACACATGGATGAACCCCATCTTTGTTTATGGGGTTTTCATTGTCAACATATTATGGTTGCTTGTCGATTGCTCATCAATATATAAGTAAAGAAAATCAGCATACTCAAGCATGATTGATGCTTTTTTCCAGGAGCTTGTCTCTGCAACAACGAACTGAAAGTAAAACCCATTATAAATAAAGAATTTATTAGTCCTTATATAATGTTTATATACTACTTTTTTTATTAAAAAAATTAAACAAAAACTCGGTTTTTTCCCCAAAACTTGGCTTGGTTTTACAAATATTTGAAAATTAGTAGTGCATATTTATTTTACTCGAAACAAAAAAAAAATTGCTTAGTTTTTGAAAACATTGGTAGGAAGTAGATAACAAAATAAAGAAATTTATAGGTGAGGTAGTGTTTATAAGCTTAAATTTAAAAACTAAAAATTAAAAATGATTATCAAAAAGGGTCGAAATGTATGGGATTGGAGAAGAGGAATACAAATAATCCTTGTTAGCATTAAGAAAGGAGAATATATCTTTGATCTTTGCTTTGCTAATCATCATCCTGTCTAGTTCTTATTTGCTCGAGATCAACAATTTTTTTAAAAAAATAGCAATAGAATGACATATAAATATTTGAAGTAATGTAAAAAAAATATTATTAGGTTAGATTGAAAACGATTTATATTGATCTATAACAACCTACAACAAATGAAGATAAAATTTTTAAATAATAATAATAAAAGAGAGCCTAAAAGACATACCTAAAATTGTAGGTATATATACACACACATTGATGATGGTGTTAGGGACAACCAACCCTCGACATATCTCCACAATGGTATGATATTGTCCACTTTGGGCATAAGCCCTCATGGCTTTGCTTTTGGTTTCTCCCAAAAGGCCTAATACCAATGGAGATAGTGTCCATCACTTATAAACTCATGATCTTCCCCTTATCTAGCCGATGTGGGACTTTGGTCGCACTCCCAACAATCCTCCCCTCGAACAAAGTACCAACCGAGCCTCCCCTCAAATAGTCATCTATCCGTCTAGCTCTTATCCTGGCCAACTCCTTTACCGGAGCATACCGCCAGTCCAGGCCAACTCCTTTACCGGAGCACACCGCCTATCCGATAGAGCTCTCTACCACGGATCTCCACCATGACTACGCCTTCGGGGCTCGCCTCCTGTGTTCGGCACCCGAGGATTCTACCGATCACGGCTCAAGGGCATGGCTCTGATACCACTAATAGGGACAACGGACCCTCGACATATCTCCACAATGGTATGATATTGTCCACTTTGGGCATAAGCCCTCATGGCTTTGCTTTTGGTTTCTCCCAAAAGGCCTCATACCAATGGAGATAGTGTCCCTCACTTATAAACCCATGATCTTCCCCTTATCTAGCTGATGTGGGACTTGGTCGCACTCCCAACAGATGGGTACATGCTTTACTGCTAGATTTTAGATTTGTGGGCGTTGGTGACAAAGCAATATGTAACAAAGTAAGTTTAGCTCAATGATAATTGGCATGTACGATCTCTTTAAGGTCGGAGGTTCAAATCCCCCTACCCTCATTTGTCATACTAAAAAAAAAATGTAACAAACGGGTCAAACAATATTACCCTTAAATTGTTAGTCAAAAAGCTGCATCATTAAAAGCATATAATGTTTTTACTTTCCATATATACTCAATATATATCCTCTAGAGAAAATTCATCAAAAATTGGCCTACAAGATGATAGAAATTTTTTTTATCTCACAGAAATAATTATTCAATTGGGCAAATACAAAAATTACTTTTTCTTTTAAACTCGTGTAATAATTAATAAAAATATTATCAAACATGGGGGCAATTATATATTTAACAAAGTTTGATCGCATTATATATATATATACATACATACATACATACATACATACATATAGGAGTAAAACATAGTATTAGTTAGATTAAGGTTGCATTTGAGATTTAATTTTACAAGTATTTAAAGTGATTATGAGAGAATTTTAACTGTTTATAGTATTTTATAAAATTGAAGTAACTAAAGAAAATCACATTTTCAATTAAGTTGGCTTGAAAAATATATTTGATCGTAGCTTTTGAGATTGACTTTTTAAAGAATCGCATACCTCTCCTAATGAACTCATAAACATTTCTATTTTATCATATTTTCCTGTGCTTAAGTTTAAAATTGACCAAATACTTATTTACTTCATTTTTTTTTAGTTCAACAACATTTGGGTGTGAAGGATCCAAACCTATGATCGTTTAGTCATAAGTACATACTTTATGCCAGTTGAGCTATGCTCTTATGGGCACTTATTTACTTCATATAAAACTAATTTTCCTAAAAGCACATTTGATAGCAATTAATTAAAAATATCTAACAATCTCAAACCAAGCCTAACTATTTTCGCAATAATGGTTGTTGAATTTAGGAATGCATATGACAGGCTTTGTCTTAATACCATTTCAAATACTCAATATGAGTGGTAACATTTAGAAATTTATCTTAATCGAATTATTACATATAACATGGACGCCGCGAAAAGGGACATGCTTGACCCCCTTTGATAGTGGGCATATAGCCTTGGCCTCGGCCTCATGCTGAGGTTGAGGTGAGGAATTGAGGCTCAATTCCTTTCCTCATTTTGGACCTTGTGTGATCCTCTATTGCCCGAACTCTTTTTTTATTTTTCATTTTACTCCTTGTTTTCCTTCTTCTGATCTCTAACTAAAACTTGTTTAGTAAGGATTTTTTATTAATCATGCAGCATTTTCAGTCTTGGTCTCTTACTTGAGATTTTCTCTTATGCATGAGCACCCGTGCTTCATAAAGTTAGGGCATGACAAATTTTTAGCTTTAAGGAAGCTCCTTGTCTTTCAAGAAGCCTCCCGCCCACATGTCATTGATTGATAAACAAAGAGACCGTTTTTCTATGGTCGGCCTGAGCCTATGAGGCTAGGGTCAGTGATAACTTGTAGAAATATAAGTTATTTAATCCACCTATTTTTCTCTCCCTTCATGATTTTTCTAAAAACTCTTATGGCATTGGCTCTATTTAGATAACTCATGCTCAGTAAGCTATGGTGGTTTTTGCTTCATTTGGTAGAAATTTCTAGTTCTGATTATACCTTTTTAAGCCGATTCTTTGAATTTCTCTTTAGATCATATTGTTGTGCTAGTTATTTTTTTCAACAAGAAACAAAACTTTTCGTTGAAAAAATAATTCCCTTTTTGAGTTCATATTCACATGTGCAACGAATATCCGTTGCATGTTCTTGTGTAAATTGAGAAACATCTTTAGGTTCCCTTAATCACTTGTGGAGGCGTTTTGAATGCTTGAGCATCCATTTTGTCTCAAAATAGTCTTCCAGAAACCATACAACAAGTCCATCCTCACAGATCATGACGAAATGCAGTAAGCCCTTGGATTCTCCTATGAATGTTCCAGTGACGCCATTGATGAAAACTTCTGAGTGTTGGTTATTTCTTTTTCTTTTTTTTTTTTTAAATAGGAATCTCTTGTATGTACTGTATTATACTAGCAGTAATATTTTATTTGGTATACGTAGATTATTTTTTGGTTTTTTCTTGTTGAAATTTGAGGTTTTTCTTAATTAAATTTCAGTCTTATGTTTTTTAGGTTTTTTACTTCATGGTTATATCTAATTGTTCTGTTTTAAGTCTTAAGTTTCTAATCTAACCTTTACCATTAATGTCGTCTTTAAGTTTTAAGTTGTTAGATCTCAAATAGGTTTAATTCTTCTTCCTATACAAGTGTGAACTTCCATGGGAAGTGACGTACCTCAATTTTGTACCACATTTATTTATCACCAATTTCTTCTACTTCAATAGAATTTTATTCATTTATTGGATTTCCCTCTCTCATTTTAATTTCTATTTTCTCTCTTTGTTTAACAAACATTGAGACTTTGATCATTTGATTATTGCTTCCGTAATATTTTTCTTTATCTTTCTTTTTTTTTCTCAACCGTGGTATTAGAGCCTTAGATTTAAATGGCTGTGATTTTATTTGAGAGTGAGAAATTTCATTTTTGTATTTGAAAATGTCTTCTAATTTTGGTGTCACCTTTCCTCCACATTTTAATGGTGAAAACTACCAATTTTGGGTCGTTAAAATGCAATTCTATCTGAAGGCACTTAGCCTTTGGGAATCTATTTCAACTAATGCTGATCCTCAACCATTAGGAGAAAATTCGATGTTGAATGAGATCAGACTACATGAAGAGGGAGAAGTTAAAAAGGTCGAAGGCTTTATCTGTTATTCATGTTGCTTTCTCTGATCCTATTTTTGCAAGGATTATTGATAGTAAAACGACAAAAGAAGCTTGGGATATATAAGTTGCAGGAGGAATTTGAAGGGAGTGCAAGGGTAAAAGCTGTCAAATTATTGACTCTCAAGAGAGACTTTGAGATGCTTAAAATGAAGGATTCAGATTATGTGAGAGACTACACAACAAAAGTGATGATCATCGTAAACCAGATAAGACTAGCTAGTGAAAATTTTCCAAAACAAAGAATTGGGGGAAAAATAATGGTCAGTGTCCCTAGCAAATTTTAGTAGAAGATCTTAGCCATAGAGGAGTCTTCTAATTTGACTACTCTCTATATAGATGAGTTAATTAGCAAATTACAAGCCCAAGAATAAAGGGATACAATGCGCAATGAGGAGCATGTTGAAGGTGTCTTTAGTGTCAAGATTAGGGGAGGAAGGAAAAAAGAGGAGCATCAAGAAAAGATAAATTTCGTCATTGTTGTTTTTGTAAAAAGACCAACCATGCTGAAAAGAATTGTTGGTTCAAGAACAAACAAGTCTACCATTGTGATTATTGCAACAAGGACAATGGTCATACAAAGAAGTTTTGTTATGCCAAACAAAACCAAAACCAAAATCCCAAACAACAAACAAATTGTGCAGATGACAATCAAGAAACAAATTTTTTGTTTTGTTTATGGCTTCTCATACTAATTACAACGAGTCAACCTCATGGCTTATTGACAGCGGATGCACTACCCACGTATGGCTAAAGATATCAATCTTTTTAGCCAAATTGACAGATCTATATAGTCTAAGGTGGTCATTGAACATGGCAAGGCAGTATTAGGTAAAGGCAAAGGTAAAGTTGTCATGCATACTAAGCAAGGTGAACATAAGATATCCAATGTTTTATATGTTCCAAGGTTATTTCAAAACTTGCTTAGTATTGCTCAATTGTTGAATAACAATTTTTCTGTGGTTTTCAAAGATCAAGTTTGTGTTATTTATGGCCCTCAAAGAGCAGAGATTGCAATGGTCAAAATGGGAGGGACATTTCGAAAGACCTCCAAAAATATCCCTTAAAGCCCATCTTAAATTTTAAATTTTAATATTAATATTAATATATTGTAGATTGATTTAATTACATGCAATATATGTATTTATTAGAGTTAAAATTTATTAAATAAATATTTATTGTTTTAAAATTGTAGTATAGAGAAAATGCACTAATTTTTGTTTAGTGTTTTCATACACTCGTCATTTTCATGAAAATTTATCTATATAGTGGAATGTATAACTATTTATGTAGTTAAAACTCCTACCTTGCATTTGTTGTACTAAAAAGAACTATCCATGTGAAAAATATATCTTAGAATCAATTTATATAGTTGTGTCATTTATATGTTAATAATTTTTTTAATGTATATTTGGTATTTTTAACATATAAGTAATCAATAATTAATTATATTATTATTCCAAACTAACCATTAATAATAAAATAAAGTAAATTATAAGAATAATACAAATTTAAAAGGACAAATGAACTAATTTTATATTTGTTCCTTCATACCATGCTAATAATCATTTTTTTTTCTTAAAAGAATAATCATTTCATTTTTTTAATAATAATATTTCAAATAGCTAATGAGACTTTATAGTTGTCGATACTTACTAGATGAACTCTTAATAATTAAATTAAAATAGGTTATTTCAACAAGATAAATTAGATAGCCCAATCTATCTAAACCCAATAATTCAGCCATTTTATCAAATAAAATAAAATAAAGAGAAAACCTAATACGCAATCACACTTTGTTTTTCTTGTGTTTTTTACAACACTAAATGCAAAACAACCCTGTATTGCCCCTCAAATGAAGGGAGAAGATACAGTTTAGGAAAATCAAAATTCCAATCAGAAGAATCTTCAAACGTGCCGCCGATCCACATCCCCTGATCCAGCTTTTTTTGGCCCACCTCGGTCCACTTTTTTTTTCCTAATTCGCCAAGGAACGGAAAAAACCCTAGGAAGGTCATATAAATACCCTTCTTCAACTTAAAGGAGGTAGGCTAAATTCATTCTCCAACTTAAGCATTAGAAACTGTATGTCAAGTACCGCTTTCACTTGAAGGTCATGTGAGTTTTCTTGGCCGAATTTTGGCAATAAAAGTATCTATTTTGTAAATATATAAATTAAAGAAGAGATATAATTGTCCAAAAATATTTTTCTAATATATTATATATTATAGATATATTCGTAAGTTATAACTACAAGCAATTCGTAATTGGTTATATTATATTAGTTGCAGTTTTAGTAAATAGGCTTAAAGAAATGACCCAACAATGGTAATTTGAATAAAGTAATGTCAATTGAAAATTTTCAACTAATTGAAATGAAATACTTGACTCTTACTTGATGCAATCAAGGTTCATATGCGATTAGTGTGTTAAGTCAATCATCCCCACCAAGTGATGCTCCATTTTTAAATAAATATATATAATACCATCGCTTATGACTATATTTCTCCACAGAAGAATTCTACTTGTAACTCTTCGAATTGCTCCAAGGTATAATACCATGGCCTCTAAGATTTGAAATCATATGAAGATTTGTATTTGTATTATGAGGTGTATGGATGACAAAATGTAGGAAAGCTTTAGAATACAAAATCTAGGGCAAAGATGAAAAAATTAGCTTCCATAATGGGCAAAAATAGAAACAATTTTGCAAAATTTATGCCTAAAATTCGGTCGGCCATATTTGAGATATCTAAAGATTTAGACAAAGGTCATTTACCACAATTTCTTCATTTGAAAACATATGTAAAAATTATATAACAAAATAAAGAAATCGAAGTAATGTCATAAACTTAATTTTCAAAAATAAAAATCTAATGGTTATCAAATATATGGTGACTACGTCAAAACTTGGTTTGAATTTTTAAAATATTGGTAAAAAATGAATAACAAAACAAAGAAACTTATATAGGTGAAAATAGTGTTTATAAACATAATTTTTAAAACCAAAACAAAAAACAAATGGTTATCAAATGAGACCTTAGTTTTCATGGGTCCAAAAGGCTATAACATAGTTAGCAAACCTTACTGATCCGCAAAGTCGTGCGAGAAAAAGTTATATATATCCCTCCCAACATCTCCAAAGAAAAATTTATGATAGCTAGTGGTGACCAATGTCTATTAGGGAATGAAAAGTTTTGAGACTTGAAAAATAGACATAGTCTGGTACTGCATGTGAATAATAATAAATCAATAAAGAACATACACGGGAATTTGGAATAAAGAGTTATTAGAATAGGAAAATGAATGGCACCATAAGTAGGGGTGTTCACGATTCGATTTGGTTTGGTTTTAGCCAAAACCGAAGACTAAACCGAACCAAGTCGGTTTCAATTTACCTCGATTTGGTTTTCGATTTTAACCGTGTCAGATACTTAGGTGCAAGCACTAAAAGTCGTCGATGAACATAGATAGACACAAAAAATGACACGGAAGGATGTGTGAAAGGGCGACAAATATACAAGAAAGATGCAAGGTTACACAGAGAGAGAAAATCGTAGACGATAGAAGAGATGGCGAAGCAACTGAATAGAGGGAGAAAAGAGAGAAGTCGACAGAAAGACAACGGCCACAGTGCAAAAGTCGTGAAGGGATGGCGACGACCACGATCGAGACAAAAAGAAAACGACGTTCGGTGTTGATGTCACAACCCACCCCAGATTAACTCTACCAAACCTAGGATGAGTTGTGACGGCAGTAAACCCCAAATGTGCAATGAAATCTATTGCCAAGTTTTTATCTCTTCTCTCATTATCTAACTTTATCTATGGATATCTCATAAACAACACAATCAAAATATCTCTCTTTACATACACTAGATGATATGCAATGACTTGACAAGACTGGTGGCAGATTCTGATTAGCTAACTCTGGTTGAAACTCAAGAGCAACCTGGTGGAAAAATTAAAAACAAAAGAATGAGCTAAAAAACCCATAAAAACTCTTTAACTTTTCAAGATCTCAAACTCTTTTTGAAAATTATATTATTCTCTAGACAATCGTTCATAAACTCGAGAGATTTCTGAAATAACATTAAACATTTATAATTTCTCAAATAATCATCAAATCTCTCAAATAATATAAAACATCTCCAAAGTCGTATTTTCTCTAAAACTACATCTCATGAAATTCATATATTTCTCAATAAATATTAAAACTCTTCAAACATTTCAATAATCATAAAATATCTCAAATATCTCTTAAAACAATAATTCAAGCTAAAATCACAAAATTACTGAAAATTTATAACAATTTTTCTCAAACACCTCTAAACCATAACGTCAGTAAAAATCATAAAATATTGAGAATCTCCGAAAATTCTCTATAAATCTCATAACAATTTCTCTAGAATCATATTGAATTAAAGAATTCTTGAAAATTCCATGATAAAAATTAAATGATATAAATTTTTCATAAATAAACCACTCACAGAATTATTGTCGATAATGTTTGGGCTCACAAGACAATCCTCCAATTTCTATTCACCCTGAAATTTCAACGACCAAATCACCAATTTACAAACTAATTCTAAAAGAGAAATAACATGAATTTCATCTTAATCAAATTAACTAATTTTCAATATATTTCTCTTATTTCAATTTCCCAAATTATGGCTTCTTTCTCATCCCAACATTCACCAAGGTACTAATTGTCCTTTCTCAAATAAAACTATTTTATCATTTCTAATTCCTTTCTTTCTGAAATCCATGAAGTATTTTGTCTTTTTCTCCAATTAAAAAAAAAAACAAAACTATTTCTCTCTTCTCTTTCACATCTAACCATCTACGTCACCTTTCTCAAATTTTCTTTATTTATTTTATTCTATTTCCTCTCTCTACTATTCACTCATCTTCATCCTCTTCACCTCTCATCTTCTGTTTTTGTTTTCCCTTACCCACAAAATAAAACCAATAAAATAGATTACTCCATTTTTATTCAACATTATTTTTCATTCCTTCCCTTTCTTTCTCCCTTTATAAACATTAAACTTTCTTTCTTTCTCCCTTAGATTAATGCTAAAATTCTTAATCAATCAATAACAATTCTTAGAACTAAATGATGAAAACCCATGAAAATCCTTGGAGCTTAAAGACGTAAACCCATAAAATCTACTTTTAAACTTCAATTTTCCTTGGTTTCTCATAACAATATTTTGAAAACTTACCAAATTAGAAGTATTCACCAACAAAACTGCTTTGAAGTCCTTCAATCTTCTCCAATCTTTCTCTCCCTCATGAGCTCCTTGTGGTTCCCCTATCAAAATCACCTTCTCTTTTTCTCTTCTCTTTTTCTCTTCCTACGATGCCATCCCTTTTTCTCTCTTTTTTTTTTCTTTTAATTTGCTATCTCTTTCTCTCTCCAACATGAGATTATCCCTTTCTTTTCATTTTTGTCTTCTTCTCTACGTGGCTTCCCCAAAACCACACATTTTCTTCTTCTTAATATTATTATTATTTTTTTCTAATCCAAAGCTTCAAACGAAGCTTTCCTATTTTTTATTTTTTATTTTTTTTAAAAAAAACTCTTCCAATATATATATATATATATATATAAACCAATTCTCTTTTACTTTTCTATTTTATTTTAAACTTTCTTTTCTTTCCAAATAATCCAAAATCAAATAATCACTATCACATATATATAACCAAAAGTTAGAAAACCAAATGTGGGTCTTACAGTTGAGTAGAGAGTTTGGGCGTGGGGGTGAGAAGAATGGCGGCTAGAGTGTGAAGAGATGATAGGGTTGTTATGGTTTAGTAATTAAGGGGTCATTGTTAGCATTTATGTGGCCACATGTTTTAATTTTTTTTAAAATGGCCAAACGTTTTTTATAATTTTCATTGATATTTATCAAATGACTAAAATACCTCTAATAACTTTTATATTTAAGATACTATAATTATCCTGTAATTATTCATAAATCTAAAATTGAAATCTAAATATTGAAATATTTTAAAACAAATTAAAAAAAAAAAAAGATAAAACCAAAAAAAGTAATGTGATAAGTGATTTTAAATTAAAACATACATAAACCACTTAAACATTAAAAAAAAAATACCCAAAAATTGAACTAAAAAAAAACCCAAAAATTCAAGAACAACAAAACACCCAATAAATTGTTCATGAAATTAACAAGTGAATGCAAATCACAAAGATAAAAAATATGAAAAAGATAATATAATAGGTGATTTTAAATTCAGACAAACCTAAACCATCCAAACATAAAACGATATATTAAAAAAAAAAACTATATCTAAGCAAGAACAAATACCCAAAAATTAAACTAAAAATAATATATCAATAACAAAAAAAGCACCCGATAAACTGTTCATGAAATTACAAGTGAATGCAAATTACAAATATAAAAAAAATGAAAAAGATATTGTGATAATCGATTTTAAATTAAAACAAACCTAAACCACTTAAACATAAAACGATACATAAAAATAAAATAAAAAATTATATCTAAGCAAGAACAAATACCCAGAAATCAAACTCAAAAAAAAAAAAAATCCAGAAATAAAGAACAATAAAGCAGTCAATATATTGTTCATAAAATTAACAAGTGAATGCAACTCACAAAGATTAAAAAAATGTGAAAAATATATTGTGATAAGTGATTTTAAATTAAGACAAACCTAAACCACTCAAACATAAATAGATACATAGAAAAAAGAAAAAAATTATATCTAAGCGAGAACAAATACCCAAAAATTAAACTAAAAAAATAATTAAACACCCAATAAATTGTTCATCAAATTAACAAGTGAATGCAAATCACAAATTAGAACTAAAAAAAATAAAAGTTTCAATCGAAGAACAAAATGAACAATAAAGCAAAACATATTAAGGAATTAGCGAAATTGATAAAAGAGACAAAAAAAAAAAATGACAGATTCAAGATGAATACCTTAAAATGAGAATAAGACAAAAGATAATAGATGTTGTAGTTAATGAGGAATAAACAACAAAATCAATCTAGGTTGAATAATCTAAAAAAATCAATCCAAAATTTAATTTGTATGCTGATAAAAAAAATTTAAAAAGTTAAATCCTATATTTAAAAAATCCATACATGAAAAATTGTATATTTCAAAAATATTAATCAAGACATGAAATATTTGAATCCCAAATCTTAATTGATTTGTTTAGATACAACATAAATCTAAAATAAATAAAAAAAATACATCCAAAATGTGTATTGATAAAAAAATTTAAAAGTTAAATCCTATATTTAAAAAATCTATATATGGAAAATCGTAATTTCAAAAATACAAATTAAGATATGAAGTATTTGAATCTCAAATCTTAGTTGATTTGTTTAGATACAATATAACTAAATTGCGGGAATCTAAAATTAAAAAATTAATCATAAATTTGTATATTGATAAAAAAAAAAATTAAAAAGTTAAATAGTATATTTATAAAATCTATATATAGAAAATTGTATATTTCAAAAATATAAATCAATATATGAAATATTTGAATCCCAAATAAACATAACTAAATGGGAATCTAAAATAAAAAAATAATCCAAAATGTGTATATTGACAAAACATTTTAAAAGTTAAATCCTATATTTAAAAAATCTATATATGGAAAATTGTAAATTTCAAAAATAAAAATTAAGATATGAAATATTTAAATCTAAAATCCTAGTTGATTTTGAATCTAAAATTTAAAAAAAAAATTAAAAAAAATTGTATATTGATAAACAAATTTAAAAGTTAAATAGTATATTTATAAAATCTATATATGGAAAAATGTATATTTGAAAAATATAAATCAATATATGAAATATTTGAATCCCAAATCAACATAACTAAACATGAATCTAAAATTAAAAAATAAATCCAATATTGATAAAAAAATTTAAAAGTTAAATCCTATATTTATAAAATCTATATATGGAAAATTGTATATTTCAAAAATATAAATCAAGATATGAAATATTTGAGTCCCAAATTTAGTTGGTCTGTTTAGATACAACATAACTAAACGGAAATCTTCAATTAAAAAATAAATGCAAAATTCGTATATATATAACTATTTGGGGCGGGGTTGGGGTCGGGGAATATACGAGCGAGAAAACTCTCCCCACTTCGTCCCCCATTCTCCGTGTAATCGAAGATTCCCTGCTGATTAAATGGACATCTCTAGTTAAATCCAATACTTAAAAAATTTATATGTGGAAAATCGTATATTTAAAAAATAGTACAAATTAAGATATAAAATATTTGAATCCCAAATCTTAGTTGAGATACAACATAATTGAACGGGAATCTAAAATTAAAAAATAAATGCAAAATTTGTATAGTGATAAATGATTTTAAAAGTTAAATCCTATACTTAAAAAATCTATATATGGAAAATCGTATATTTCAAAAAGAGTATAAATTAATATATGAAATATTTGAATCTCAAATCTTAGTTGATTTGTTTAGATACAACATAACTAAACGAGAATCTAAAATTAAAAAATAAATCTAACATTTGTATATTGATAAAAAAAATTTAAAAGTTAAATCCTATATTTAAAAAATCTATATATGAAAAATCATATATTTCAAAAATACAAATTAAGATATGAAATATTTGAATCCCAAATCTTAGTTGATCGGTTTAGATACAACATAACCAAACGAGAATCTAAAATTAAAAAATAAATCCAAAATTTGTATATTGATAAAAAAAAAAATTAAAAGTTAAATCCTATATTTAAAAATCTATATATAGAGAATCGTATATTTCAAAAAAAAAAAAAAATTAAGATATGAAATATTTAAATCCCAAATCTTAGTTGATATGTTTAGATACAACGTAACTAAACGAGAATCTAAAATTAAACAATAAATTCAAAATTCGTATATTGATAAAAATTTAAAATTTTAAATACTATATTTGAAAATTCTACATCTGGAAAATCGTATATTTTAAAAATATAAATGGAGATATGAAATAAAAAGTGATATGGAATCTAAAATAGGTGCACCAATGTCATTTACAAAAATAGCCCTGTCATGTGAAATGCACGTGTGACTATTTATCCCAAAAATTGAACGGTGGCCATCTTTCAAAACAGATTTTTTTTTTTCTTTTGCCATCCATGCACTTTTTCCATTTGAAATTGAAGTAATGGTTTGACGTCGACGTCCTATGGAAATAAGAAAAAAAAAAATTCAAAAATAGAAGAAAGATAAAAACTCCATGTTTTTTTGGGGAAAATCTTAAATGTGAAATCAATAAAATCGGTTAAAAGAATCTACGCGATTTTAAATTCAAATCGAATTAAAAAAAATAATGGGCTAAGAATTTAAAACGATTCTTATACAAACCGTCCTTCGCTAATATTTCGACGGAGCAACAAGAAATATGACTATTTTAAAATAGACCAACTTAAAAAATGGCTAAATATATTTTATTTTGTAATTATATCTAAAAGCTATTCTAACTTTCTTAAAAGAATGCCTACAATTTTTTTTTTTAAATCACCTCAAAGAATGTCCTACAAATAATCGTTTAAATCACCTCAAAGAATGGCTACAAAGAAGTATTGCATCAAGGAGGTAAATAAGTTGCATTAATTCAAATCATTATTCTCTTACATTTCCCCTAATAATTAATCTATGAGATGAATTTGAATACGTTACCGATTTCATGGGTTGCTAGATAAACAAAAAAAAAAAATCATAATAAGTTAAATTAGAACAATTTAAAAATCTTGAATTTAATCTAACACTTTCAATCAATCAAAACTGAACTAGAACACTTAAATAGAACAAAAGACAACTAAAATTGATAAATTACACTGATGAGAGAGGAACTTTGATGCAAATGATGAAATCTCTAGGACCATCTAACTTAACGTATATACTCGAACCTAATACTTCCAATCAACCTGAATTGAACTAGAACACTAAAATACTACAGAAGACAACTAAAATGGATAAATTACACATATGAGAGAGGACTGGAGATGAAAATAATGAAATCTCTAGACCATCTAACTTAATCTATATATTAGAACATACATCTCTGTGTTTTTTTTTTAACGTAAATAAATGAGTAGAAATATGCGTAAATACCCCATTCACCGTGCAAGAATGAACGAAAAAAACTAATTTCCATCCACATGCGCCATTAGAGAAGGTAAATAGGTGTAATTATCCACCTGACGCCATTAATGCTCCACTTAAAACCCCCTAATCTTTCTCAAACTTAATGTATATACTGGGATATACAACTCTCTATTTTTTTAACGTAATAAATTAGTAGAAATATGTGTAAACACCCACCCAACGTGAAATCCCCACCCACATGATCAATTATAGAAGGTAAAGAGGTGTATAATTATTCACCTGAGTACGTCATTAATGCTCCACCTAAAACCCCTTCACCTTTCTCCTAAAAGAAAGGATTTGAATACCCAAAAAAATGCACTGAAACCCTTAGCCATACTCTCAATTCGATGTAATTCTTCCTCCCCTTGATTCCCCCTTGCTGCATTGACGATCAACAATGAGGTAGGCATCCAAATTCATTCTTTTGTATTCTGGTTTCCTCACTGCTTCCTGCTCATTGAGGTCTTATGGTGTAAAAGGTACCAAGGTCAGTGGTCCCTCTCTAAGTCTTTTATTCTTTAGCCAAGATTCTTTCCGTTCACTAGAAGGGCACTCAAATGTGCGTTTCTCCGCTTACGTTCTTCCCTTCTTTTTTGGTTCTTTTATCTTCACCCAAACAAAAAACATATGGTTAGATATATGTATATATAAATTATTCACCTTTTTCTATTTTTAGAATCCAATGTCATAAATTTATGGATTTTTTTGGAGGTCTTTCGAAATGTCCCTTCCATACAAATAGTTGGAGGATTTAAAAAAAAAAAAAAAAAAAAAAGATCTTGCAGTTCAATTGGTCTAAATGTAGATAACAGGATAAAACGGGGACAATTTTTTATTCACACTTTTTCATAAAAAAGCGGCCCAAATATGAGGACATTACTTACAATTTTTCTATTGGGTTAACTACATGAATAGCATATTTGGAACTACATTTTACACAAATGGCACGTTTTTTTTATTAATATCAGCTTTGTCACTTTTCAAGCCAAATAGAAGCCAGATCTAGAGGAACATTACTCATTTACCCCTCTATTTATTGTTATATATATATATATATAAAAGAAATCAAATATGGGAATACTTACCATAAATGTTGAAACCTATATTTTTCCCTCCAAACACCATTGATTTTGTATAAGAAATAAAATAGAGGAAAGATTTTCACGATTTCCCCCCTAAAATCTGAGGATTTTAAAAACTAGACTACCCTTTCCATTATCGACGATTCCATTCTTTATACGTATAGGTATATATATTATATATATGAGAAGATATCAGAGGTATATATAATATATATATGAGAATATAATAGGATTATCATGTCATCCCAAACATATAGAATGATTACTGATGTATATATTCTATATCTCAACATATATATTTATGGGTACAATATACAACACAATATATATTTAGGAACCCATTGAACATTATATATTACATACAGTAAGTATAAAATGGAAAGATCATGTTATGACATTATATCTATATCTTGTAAAGTTATCTTAAAATTAATAAAATTATTACCAATACAAACTATATGACGATTATTTACCTATGTTTATATAATATATGTCTGTGAATATAACTATACTTATTGTGTATATAAAATATAATAGAATTATATACAGATGCATATATAATATACTTCTATGTATATTTGTTTTTTACAGTATACTTAATATTATATATTTGACATCGAGTTCAAGAATGTTCCATATCACTAATGATGTTTATAACACATATATCATGTACAATTTCATTATTTTGTATTATAACTAAAAATGTAGTGTGGTGAAATCCGTAATAGGTGGAATAAATATTTCAATAAAAATGGAACAATATATATAAATGTAGTATATATGTTAGATTATATTAGTTTAATATTATACAAACAAAAAAACTCAATATTTGTGGCTACAATAAGCAAAACGGAAAAAATCTTACATACATGTAATATATGAGGTATATATGGAGTTATATACAAATGTAAAAATGAAAGTAAATATATTAAAATAAAAACTATTTTTTTAAAATAAATTAGACATGTAATAAAGGGATGAAATTGTTGCCTTAAATGAAAATTTGGATGAATTTTGCAAGTAAATTTTTTTTAATTTTGACAGCAATATATATATTGAAAATCATAATTGTGTAGTAATTATAAAATATTATGTGTAATAATGGAAAGAATATATTTTTGAAAATTAGATTTATCATAAATATATGAAATAATGAAAAAATGTATATTAGGAAAGTATAAATTAAAAATTGAGAATTAAATATAGAGAGATGATATTAAAATGAGGGTAAAATTGTAAGAAAAAAAGTGTAAATGCTCAAGCCAAGCTAAAGCTGAAATTTTTTATAAAAGTTGACATTTGTGAAATATAGTGTTTAAAACATGCTCTTTAACATAATTTCCCATTTATATTTCAGACGGCTCATAATTTGCACATAAGCCCAATAACGGCCCATTACAGTTATTAATGGGCTTTCGCTCGAATATCCTTATTGGCGCTTCGTGATAGGAAACCCTAAAAACTTCTCGATATAAAGGACCGCCAAGGGTGCTTGATTCTTCATTTTAAAATCTCTTTTATTTTTTGAATTTTACGTGATTGTGTTCTTCCCTTCTTCCTAGGGTTTCTACTTTCTAGTTTCTCTTCTCAAGAGCGTTCATTAATTTTAAATCTCACGCACTTGTAGTTGTAACTATGAGAAAGGAGAGATTTGAAGGAAGCATGGTAGTGTGCACAGAAATCGAATTCACAGGTCAACATGTCTGCTCCCTCTGATGCTTTCTGATTTGGTGGCCTGGACCTGGTTTAAACCTACATCATTTCGCAAAATCCTAAATTTTTTTTTATCAATGGAGAAGCTGGAAACTAATTGTGGAAGGCCAAGGGGGCTTCCACTTCCATCTCCTATTATTCAGGTAATCTTCTCCAAACTCCCTGTCTCTAATTTACCCGCCTGTAGGCTCGTCTGTAAAACTTGGAATCGTCTCGTTTTAGATTATGCTAATTATTCCTCTTCTTCTAAATTATTCCCAATTCCACATGCTTTCCTTCTCTTTAACGCTGATTTCAACCCCTATTACGTAAATTTTGAATCTTCTCTTTTCTGCAATCCCAAGATGCATTGTATCGATATTGATACCTTGAGTTCTGTTGCCTCATTTGGGTTTGATGGCGGCTGTGCCGATATCTCAATTATCAATTCCTGCAATGGCCTTCTCTTTGTTGTGAAAGGTACTTATCACATTTGGTGTAAGGGCATATTAAATCCAATGACCAATGAGTTCTTCAAACTTCCTGGATCTGAATTAGAAGAAGGAGATATTTACGTATACGGATTTGGTTTCGTCCCTAGGACGAAGCAGTACAAATTGTTCAGAGTTTTCACCGACGAAACAGGATCCACTGACATGATGGAGGTTTTCACGTTTGGTAGACGTGGAACCAACCATAACCATTGGAGGCATGTTTCCCTGCCTTTTCCCATAACTCTTCATCGTTGTGGTGCTTACTTTGATGGAGTCATCTATTGGATCGGAAGAGAAAAAGAAAATGACTTTGTCATATATGCTCTTGATGTTGAAACTGAAAAAATTAAATTGAATGCTGTCTTGGAAGTTGGCCCTTACCCCAAGCGGCGGGCGAGGCTTCAGCCATTTAACGGCACCATTTATGCAATTATTTTCATGGACCCACCGTGTAATAAGATTCAAGTGTGGAGGATGCGAGGAAAAGATTCTTGGATTAGAGACTTTGTTATTAGTGACATACCAATGGCAAAGGGTAGATTATTTCACCTCGTTGCAGCCTTTGAAGATAGAGAGATACTCTTTCTACTCAATGATGACTTTTTTAGCTTGGATAAGGCTGGAAGGAAGATCAAGATAAAATCATTCAATCCAAATCCAAATGCGAGACAAGTTACAGGGGCTTGTCATATAGAGTCCTTAAATTTTGGTTCTCTCTCGAACATGTTGGCTGGATACAACTGAAGTCTGTGTGTGTGTGTGTTTTTTTTTTAGGAAAGTATGTGTTTTTTTTCTTCTTTTTCTTGATAGTTGTCATCTGAATATGGATATTAGACTACTTGTTTTTTCTTCCTTCTCTACTGCTTTTGTTGTGCCATGAATTCCTGCATTCCCCCCGTTTGTACAAGGTGATTTTAATTCTTTCAAGAATTAATGATCGATTTTGAAGTTTTCATTTACATCTTAGTAATTGTTGCAGTGAAGATGAATTCTAGCAAGTTTTTTTTAGTATTTTACGAATCAAGAGAGAGTTAAGTTAGTTATTTATGTGCTTATTATACACATCGATTGAGTGAATATAAATTTTATCCTTTGTACACTTTATTTCAATTAGGATCTATGAGGCTTATGTTAATCTTTCTATTCTATACTACCTACTTTCTTAATGATAACAACATAAACTTCTAGTTGACTGATATTTTTGACATGTATTTCATATATTAAAAAAAAGAAAGAAAAACTCTTTCTTCCCTTTTAAAAATTTAGGTTCGATAATCCATTTTTTTTTTTTGAGTTCAACAACAATTGGGAATGGGGGGATTCGAATCTATGATCTTTTGGTCATAAGCCTATATTCTATGCCAGTTGAGCTATAATCTTGTTAGGGGTTATTGGTCTTTTGATTTTTTAAATTAAGGTTGGTCTCCTTTCGTTATTTACTTATGTCTATGTTTTGAAAACTAAAAATAATAGTTTTCAAAATTTTATTTTTGTTTTTAGAATTTGGCTAAAATTTTAAATATTTTCTTAGGAAAGATGGAATTTATGGTAGAGAAAGGGGGAGAAAACAAATATAATTTTAAAAAACCACTATCAAATGGAGGCTTCGTGATTGAACAATTTAAATTTAGAGAAGCTTTCATAAACTTGGGCTCTCAACTCACAATGGCCTTCAATGTTGTAATTAGTATTTGAAGCAATTAAATATTTCTCCTTGTTTTCTGATTTTGGACGAAAGATAGTGGTGGTAAAATTTTCCAATAATGCCCCTACTAGAAACGAAGCATATTTCAATGTTTTTGAGATCAATGGATGGCTCAGGAAGTGCTTTTGACAAGTGTTGAGTGTATATCACAATGTTTTTGAGATCAATGGATGGCTCAGGAAGTGCTTTTGACAAGTGTTGAGTGTATATCACGAGTGTTGTGGATGAGAAGTAGCTGAAGGAGATTATATAATGACTATCAAATACCATTTTGCTGCTGTATTTGTGAACAAACAGTACCTGTAGAATTTTCTCCGAGTGCTAAATTTAATGAACTTTTTACTTATGAGCTAAAGGGCTCATTAATAAAGTTCATACGATGTTGAAATGAAAAAGAAATATGGTATATAAAAAAAAGACAGAGAAAAACGAATGTCAAAGGAAAAGAAAAATAAAAATAAAAAGAATCAAATCTTGACATTTTTAATACAAAATGACAGAAATATCCTTGGTCAAAATGTATAGTGGAATGGTAAAAGCGAGCCGATTCATAATTCAAACGTCATATTATTTTATTAGTTTAAATCCCATTTGTTAGTCCGTGAACTTTTAATTTTATTTTATTTTAGTTTTGAATTTTTAAAATATTTATTTTATTTTATTTTTAATAACTTATTAAAATTCTAAACTAATAATTGTATCAATTTAAATTCTGAACTTTTACACATGTATCAATTTCATAAATCAATTTAGACCATCGATTTGAAAATCGTCCGTGCATCAATTCTCACACGTGTGTAGACTACTTAAAAATTTAGACACTCTATTTGAAAATCGTCCATGCATCTGAGACGAATGGTCTAAATTGATTCACGTTCAATATTTTAATTGATACAATTATAAGTATGCACATATCTTAACTAACCTTTTTCATCCAAAATCTAATGTAAATTGATACATTTATGAAAGTTAAGAGTTTAAATTGATACAATTATTAGTTCAAAATTTTAAAATTTAGGGGTATAAATTGATTTTTACCATAAAAATAAATAAAATAATCAAACAGTATATAATTATAAACACTTAACCATTAATGATATAGTTGTTGAATTTTGAAATTGGTGTATAATAAGTTTATGAACTATCAACTTTGTGTATAATAATTTCTGAATTTTAAATTTTGTCTAAGTCTTAAACTTAAAAAAATATCTAATAAGTCTTTAAATTTTTAATTATTTTAATATGTAATAATTTAGTTGTTAAAAAGTGTGAGGAAATAAATCTTAAAACTTGATTATTTTTTGCAATGAAGGTATGCCTAAGAATATAGCTTCACGTAATACTAGGTAACTAATTCATAACTTCACATTTAATCCAAAAAAAAAAAAATCGTAACTTCACATTCCATAATAATAGGGATTACAAAACCATAGAAAATAACAAACTAACCATTAATTGAACTTAAAAAAAAAAAAAACTAACCACCCACTAAAATGACGCAATAACTTTAACCAATAATCAATCAAGTAATCAAACAGTAACTATATTTTCCACAGCACATTAATCATTATGTATTTAGGTTTAAAAAGTCTCTCATGATTGGGAGAGATTTTGGATCATAATAAATTTCAAATGAATTCCGTTATTATTCAGTTATTTGTTATCACACGAAGAGAATGGTTTAAAATTTTAAGTGATTTCAAATAAGATTTTTACTTAATTTCATAAAATTTAGAGATAAATTATTTGTTTAACATTGTTATATTTTAATTTTTAATTAATAAATCAAAATTAAAAACTCTAGGTTAGTAAACTCCTTAATTTATTTCTTTTTTTTTTGTTTATCATTCAAACACAAAATTTAAAATACATCCATTTCAAATCTTTAAAATTTAAAATGAATTTCAAAATCACATCTGAAACTTTTTCGTTCGAAAGTCCAAGTAAGCCGGCGGCGGAGATGGCCGGTGGCAGCTCGCGCTCCATCTTGAACCGGACTAGTCTTCGTAAGCGGATTAAGTGTCACAACCCACCCCAGATTAACACTACCAAACCTAGGATGAGCTGTGATGGCAGTAGACCCCAAAAGTGCAATGGAATCTATTGCCAAATCTTTGTCTCTTTTCTCATTAACTATCTTTAACTATGAATATCTCATAAACAACGCGTTGGAATTTCTCTCTTTACTTACAAACAAATGATATGCAATGACTTGACAAAACTGGTGGCAGACTCTGATTAGCTAACTCTGGTTGAAACTCAAGAGCAACCTGGTGGAAAAATTAAAAACAAAAGAATGAGCTAAAAAGCCCAATGAGTGGTGATTCATAAGAAAATACATTTTCAAGGAAATTATTCTCTTACGAAACATAAGTTCATAACTATGTGAAATAATGCAAATCACAAATAGTTTAGAAACCCTCGAGATCATTTTAAGACATTAAAGTCTGTAAATAAACATCTCTTGAAACAACAACTCTTAAGTCAACAATTCTTGAAAACATAAGCACAAGTTCGTAAAAACATAGATAGGGAAATCCGTAATTATAGCTCTGGAAAGCATAAACATAACTAGTGAAATTTATCACCAAATCTGTACCCAAATCTCTATCATACTATGTACCGAGTAATCTCCAGATACATAGCAGAATATATCTCTGTCATACGTGCACGTAGAGCAAACTCTAACATCTGTAATGCTTCAGGTCCAGGATTTGGACCAGGATTTGGAATCCGGATTTGGCATCTAATGGCCCCGGCATTCCCCTGCACCCCCTGCGGCCTGAGCACGCTAGCATACTATGGAAACACATTCTCATAGCATATCGGGTAATCACCATGGGTACAAAAATCTAGTGGTTTAAAAATCCACTTTTAACATAAAACGTCTCTTGATTCTCAAACTCTTTTTGAAAACCATGCTCTTTCTTTAAACATCTCATAAACTTGAGAGATTTTCAAATAACACTAAACATGTATAAATTCTCAAATAATAATCAAATCTCTCAATAATATAAAACATTTCTAAAATCATATTTTCTTTGAGACCGCATCTCAAAAATCTTATACATTTCTCAATAAACATTAAAATTCTCCAAACATCTCATTGATCATAAAAATATCTCAAATATTTCTCAAATGCCAATTTCAACTAAAAACATAAAATATTGGCATTTCCATACCATTTTTGGAAATTCATAACATACTATGAAAATCTCTTAGCAATTTTCTCTAAAATTACACATGATTTATATAATTCTTGAAAATTCGTAATAATAATCAAATAATAAAAATAATTCGTAAAATAAACCACTCACAGAAATATCATCGTTAGCTCTTCAGATCATATGCTAGTCCAATTTCTGTCCAATCTGAAATTTTCAATAACCATACCATAGATTATGAATTATTTCCAAGAGAAATAAACATAAACTTCCTATTAATCAACTAAATCAATTTCCAATTTCTTTCTCTTCCATCTTAATCCAAATTCTCAAATTAAACTTTCTCTCTATCATTCCAATAATGTAGACAACATAATTGTCTTTTCTCCAATCAACTAATATTTTCTTCTTTCTCTCTTCCACAATCCATCTTTTTCTTAAAATCAAATAACATTTATTTATTTATTTATTTCCAAACTACCTCTCTCCTCATTTACATCTCTTCCTTTCATATTACAAATTGTCAATAAAATAATGGTTTATCTACTCCAATTCAATTCTCTCTCTCACGTGGGCACCCATCTCAACCATCAAATTCTTCTAATTTCTTTTATTACCAATGTACCTTTAATGATAAAATAATCTATCACCTCTTTTCACTATTCATCATCTTCTTCCTTAAACTCAAAACATTTCTTCCCTTTCACAAATCTACAACTTCCAATCTAGCCCTTTCATTTCTTTCTTTTTATGATTATAAATTTTTCCATTGATCTTTCCACACCAACTATTCCTTTCTTGGAAATTTCTCTCTCTCTCTAGAATTTATATTGCAATAGTCTACCAAAAACAACATGATTTGCTCATTCACAAATTTCTTCATACAACCAAACCGAGCAAGAACACAATAAATTAGTAAACCTCATAAAAGCTTTCAAAAAGTAGAAGAAATCAAAGAGATCCACAACATAAATCTCAACCTTTCATGATCATCCTTGTACAAATACCCCACTTTAAAGTGTCAAATACTTCCATATTTCTTAATCTTTCAACTTTCGGAGAAAACAAAACTTACCCCGGCTTGAAATCTTGCCTAATAAACTTCCTCTTCTCATGTAACTCTCCTTCTCTTTCTCTTCCTCTCTCCTTTCTTTTCCTCCTCTCCTTCTCTGTTTTTCGTGAACATCTTTTCTTTTCTTTTCTTTTCTTTTTTTCTTTTTTTTTTTCTTTTTAAAACCAAAATAATATGTGTGGCTTGCAATTTATCAAACAAGAATATATGTGGCTTCTTTGAAGCCACACATTATTTATTTTATTTATTATTATTATTATTATTTCAAAAATACACCAAAACCATACATCTTTTCACTTTCCTTTTTCCTTTTTCTTTTAACAAAAATTTACCCCATAAATTTCAATTTACTTTTACTTCCAATTTATTCCAAACTTCTCCTCTTTCAAGACATTTGAAAATCAAATAACTATTATGCCATATAAATATTAGAAATCCAAAATTGGATCTTACAAAATATTACCACCTTTTAAGAATTTCGTCCTCGAAATTCAATCAAGAAGTACATTTGAACTTCACCTTTTCATGTTACAACTTCATTGCACATTTTCTTTTTTCCGAGTTCTCAAATACATAAAAGAGTGTTATATTAAGTTTTGCCAGCAGTTGTTCCTTACCGTGGACGCCATTGTCGTCTTCTTCAAAAAAGCGCCAACCAGAGTAATCGGAAGCCGAAGACGACGCAAGAAAGAGGCCGAAGCACAAGAGAGTTTTGTTGGGAAAAAACCTCCTACCGCAGGAATAAGCAGAAAAATAACTGAGAAATTAAAAGAAAGCAACAAAATAAGAAACACAAGAATTAACGTGAAAAAACTCCAAAACTGGAGAAAAAACCACGGACAGAAGAAACTCCACTATGTGAAATTTTTTTACAATCACACAGAATTTTCTTCCCAACCCCAATCACAAAGAAATACTCTCTCAAAACTTTATACTACTCACTTAATTAGAGTTAGTATACCAAGCTTAAAGTACTTCAAAGTGGGATGTTTTGAAACCAAAGCCATGTGCTCCTTTTATAGTGCTTAGAGCACATGACTTTCTTGTACATTTCCAATGTGGGACAATTTGCTCTTCTCATAACTTTCTTATACAATGCTATTTTAATATATTGCCAAAACCTTACAAATTCCACCTTGGCAAGATATTTGAAGAATTCACAAATTGTCTTCATTGAAAAACATAATCCTCAACACAGAAAACTATAACCTACTCCACCATAAAAGTAGACCCGCTTGGAATGTCACCTTCCAAGACTTTTCTTCTTCGTCACATGTCGATAAACCCTGCTGAAATTTATGGTGCAACTTCCACCTACTTGGCTCACCCGGAAGTTCTTCAGCCATCGACATAACTTCCACCACACACACCTTGCATAAACCGCCAAGCCAATGCCCGTGTGCATACTTGTGAAACCGCTAACATCACATCCTCTATTATGGTAAAGCGGACATACCATAAGGATGAATTCTGTCTTTCTTCAGAAGAAATCACCATCTCCCTTAACAAGAGAGACTATGTCAGCATCCGATCCAGAGCCCTTTGACGAACTTGCTATGTTAGGACAATTCTTTTTCATGTGCCCAGACTGTCCGCATTCCCAGCAACCTTTCTTTTGCACGAAGTCTTTCTTCTTCTTCCAATTGCTAGCTACCAGTGCTGAATCCTCCGATGAAGTATGTCCACTACTCTTCAGCCTTCTTTCTTCTGATAGAAGTTTGCTCGTAGCCTTAGCAAAAGTTAAAGTCTCATTCACGTACATCAAGATTGGCTTCAGGTGTTCATAAGAAGGTGGAAGTGACAAGATAAGCCTGAGTGCCTTATCCCCATCCTCTATCTTCACTTCGATCACCTCCAGCTCAGAGATGATACCATTGAGAACACTCAGATGATCTGAGATTTTCGTACCTTCCTCCATTCGCAGCGTGTGAAACTGCTCCTTTAGATACAGCCGATTTGAGATGCTCTTTGCCTGATACATCTCTTCAAGCTTCTCCCAAAGCTCTTTGGCAGTCAAAATTCCATGCACATTTGCAAGAATATTCTTAGCCAAATTTAGTCTGATTGCACTTGCAGCTCTCAAATCTAATTCATCCCATTCTTCATCACTCATGCTGGACTTCTTAGAACCTCTGCTGGAACTGCCACTGGACTCCGCTGGACCACCATCACCGCTTAACTTTTCAGAAGCACCACCACTCGGTCTTCCCTTCAAAGCCTTGTGTAACCCAGATTGTATCTTGACTTGCAATAGAAGTTGAAATCATAACTTTTGGAATGATTAAAAGTTGTTTTTAGTCCATTAAAAAAAATTCAAAATTTCTATAGTTTTTGGTTAGATAAACAAAAGAAATAATCAAAACTTTGAAATCATTTAAAAAGCAATAGAAGAAACACTTTTGAATTACTAATTTATTACCACGTGCATTGCATGTGTGTGTGTATATATATATATATATTTAAAATTTGAAGATTAAAATAATTTGAGTTAAACATTATGAAATACAATTATTTTACAATTAATTAAGATTAGTTTTATATGTTCTTGAATTTTTTTTTGAATTTTAATTTTATTTCTATTATTATTATTATTATATATAATATATATTTTATGACACATAATATAGTTTTTACTTTTTCAATTTCTTTTTGAAATTAACTAAGTGCATTTTAGATAATAAAAAAAAAGTGAAAATGGTTGGCAGTAGAATGTCTTCTCCAATTTCTTTTATATAGAAGAACATCGAGATTATGATTTTATCTAAAATAATTTGAATGGAAATTTTTTGTATTTCAAATAGTAAATTTGAGAAATATTACTATATATGACTTGATTAAAATGGAAAGAGAATATAATTTATCAAAAAACGACTTATGAGATTCAATTTTATTGTGGTTAATTTGATTAAGTTTCCTTTGTGAAAATGATTCTCTTCTATTGAATTTGTTTTAAATTACTTTTTAGTTTGATTGAGACAATTTTTATTGAAACAATTTAAACGATTAAGAGATAGTTAATGATTGGCTATGATTTTGACAACATTTTTTACCTTTTAAAATTAGACTGACATGTTAAAGTATTTTAAGATGACGATTGAAGAATTAATTGATAAATCAATTTAATTTTGAAATAGCTAAACATTTAAATTGATTTATTTAGAATTTTTTTAAATGTAACATTAAATCCATATCTTACTTTATTTATAAGATAGCTAAGTTTATAATTTTAAAACAGTGCTATTATATTAAACATATTCTTTTTCTTATTATTTTAAAGATAATGCATTTTTTTTATCTATTATTTCTAATTATTTATTTTTGTTATTTTATAATTAGCATTAGTTTTTAGCACATGTTGCATTAAACTTTATTTGTTAACTTTTTTTTTTTGGTATAAAATTATTGTAATGCTACTGAGAATCTCAAAATTGGAAAGGTCAACACAAATTAATTGGAAATTATATTAAAAACATCTTGAAAGATAGAAAGTACTATAAAAAAAAAAAAAAAAAAAAAAAAAAAAAAAAAAAAAAAACTCGAAAGTCTACTGAAAATTCAAGTCACAAATTTCTTGAATAATAAATTGCTTCTATAGAATCATATATATTAGTTAAGGTAAATATATATATATATATATCTTTAAAAAAAAGGTTAGTTATTATTTATCTTTATTTATGGTATAAAATGCAGAAGAAAAAAAAAAGAAAAACAAATTTAAAAAATTTAAAAAAGAAGAAAGAGAGACACCAGATAAAAATTTGGAGGAGATGATTACTTTTTAGACTTGAAAAAATAGTTAATATTCATCTTTGTTTTTGGTATAAAATGCACAAAAAAAAATGTGGGGCTAACAAAATTTAAAAAGAAAAAGAGAAAGAAATACTTGATGAAAATTTGGAGGAGATGACTACTTTTTAGACCTGGAAAAAGTAGTTAATATTCATCTTTGTGTTTTGGTATAAAATGCAACAACAACAAAAATGTGGGGTTAAAAAAAAAACCTAATGAAAAATTGGAGAAGATGGCTACTTTTCAAACCTGGAAAAATAATAATTAATATTCATGTTTGTTTTTAGTATAAAATGCACAAAAAAAAAAAAAACTTGAAATGGGATTGGAGATGACTAGTTTTAGACTTGAAAAAAAATAGAAAAAAAATGTGGGCTAACCAAGGTTCGAAATGTCGATGTCGATGAAAATGTCGAGGTCTAAATTTTATGGAAATGTCGATGGAAATTTTGGGGGAATTTACGGAAATCATGGAAATTGATAGAAATTGTTTGAATTAGCCAATGAAACTTTGATTGTGGCTTAATTAGACTATAATTGGCCATTTTTAAGCATTACATCTAAAAACTAAGATAATATTTAGATATAAATATCAATTGAAATGTCGATGCGAGCAGGAATTTGAGAAAAAAAATATAGAAATTGATTAAAATTATTTGAGTATTTCATGAAACTTTAATTATGGCTTAATTATACCATATTGATTTATTTTAACATCATATAATATATCTAAAAAAATATGAATGTTCATCTTGTTGTCTACCATCCCAGTTAGATACTATTTCTTAATTTTAATTTTAAATAGAGTTGCTTTTTAGTTTTAAATAAGACAACAAGTCAACAAGTTGTGACATTGGCGTGTGTCAGTCATCTATGATCTACCGTCTACGTCTACCATCAAAATCAAACTTTGAAATTTGAAATTTTGAATATGTATTTGTTTATTGTTTATAAAAAGAAAAAGTAATACATAAAAAATAAAAAATAATAAAAAAAGAGAAGAGACCAGTGTAGTTTGGCGTGTGTCAGTCTATTTGCCATTCGATTTGACCATTCACATTAATTTAAAAAAATAACGAAAATCAGTCATGTCGTCTAAATGGGGGGGAAACGACACCCCCCCTTGACGACATGTCGACCGACATTTTCCACACTGGGGCTAACAAAATTTTTAAAAAGAAAAAAGAAAAAAAAAAAAAGAGAGAGAGAGATACATGAAAGATTGTAGGAGATGAGTTTGACTTTAAAAAATATGGGAGGAGATGCACAATTTATAGAGGGAGTTTAAATTCAAATTCAAATTTGATTTGATTTTGAATCAAGTTGCTTATCAAATTAAGAATTTTGATTCAAAGTCATTTTGAATCAAATTATCTCGTTATTATTTTTTGAATTCGAAATTAGATTGGATATTCATTTTGAGTCAAATTATCAAATCAAATTATAATGATTTGATTGATGTAATTAACTAAAATTTAAAATGGTACTTTGTTCTAAAAATGCTTTTCACAAACTCTTCATTTTTAATATAGTATAGATTAGTCAAATATAAAAAATAAAAACAAGTTTTTCAAGCCTACCTTTTTTTTCCTTTTTAGTTTCTAAAATTTGGGTTATATTTTATAAACGTTTTTCAACAAAAAGATAGAAAAACAAATAAACATAGTAGAAATAATGTTTATAAACTTAATTTTGAAAGACAGAAAATAAAAAACTAAATAGTTGACAAATGGTGCATTAATTAGTATATTTTTAAACACGCATATATAAGAAGTGTTTTACTTAAAAATATATATTTTTAAAAGTCATCACAAACTCACTGTTAGACGATCGCTGCATAATTTTGTTCGAGTAAAATGAAAGGAGACTTCATGTGACATTATGTAGGGTGATCCCTATTCCCTTCACATCACACCTATAATTCCAAAGGAAAGACATTGAATTCCCACAAATTCAGCCTAAAAATCCAATAAATGAAAGGGAAAGCAAAGCACTTGTTGACATCACAAGGCATTGCAAATTGGGTGGAAGAGACAAAAGAGAAAGAGAGCATTATGAGCAACAAAAAATGGAAAAAAGTGAAGCGTATGGGCTTTCATCACTTATCTCTCTCTCTCTCTTAAATTGAATGGAATTATTCCACTTTTCTCACTCCTCAATATTCTACTATTCTTTGAATCCCTAATTTAGCTATTTTTTTCCCTTTTCTTTTTTCATTTTGTTCCTTTTTTCATCTTGTTGCTCTCCTAATTTTGGTATGAAGATCATTAAATTGCTAAAGATGGGTTTTGATTCTCTATTCTATTCTTAATTCTCTTGATTTTTATTGTGTTTTTGGAACTTTTTTTTGGGTGTGTGTTGGATTCTTCCTTGTTATACGATAATCAATGAACTTGCAAGAAATATAAAAAATTCTTTTAGAGTTTTATATTTAAATTTTAATGGTCGTTCTATGTTTCTAGAAAAGATGAATGGTGTAAGCGCGTGGTTTACGCGTAGATTGGATTCTTGTTGTATGTGCAATTTTTTTACTTTTATCACTTTGTCATTTTCTTTCCCCATTTTCTTAAAAAGAGCTTCTCTTCAATATTGAACGCGATTGTGAAAAGAAGAGAAAAGTAGAAATACATTCTCTTTCAAAAAGAAAGAAAGAAATACATTCACTTATTTTCTTTAAAGTTTAGATTTTATTTTAGTTGTTAATTAATCTAAGTATAGCTCAATTGGTTAAGACATATACTATTGACCAAAAAGATTAGAGATTCAAATATCCGCTCCTATATGTTGTTAAACCCTCCAAACTTTACATAAAAAGTTTGCTTCGGTTTTGTTTCTAAGTCTTCGTATTGTGGTCTATAAAAAGCTTATATGGTGCTACATTCAACCTTCTATGTATTAGCCACATGTGTTATGTCCCCTTACTATTTCATTACTATTCCATAACAACAGTGATAGAAGTTTAAGAATGCTTGAAGAGAGGCAAAACAAAACATTTCTTTTTCTTTTTCTTTTTTTGAGTTCAACAATTGTTGGGTGGAGGACTGAACCATCGACCTTTATGATGATAAGTGGTACCTAATCCACTAAGCATAGCTCAAGTTGGCACCAAAACAAAACATTTCAAAATATAAAGACAAAAATAAAAATACGTATGAAAATTTAAGTAGAGTGATTCATCTACTTTATTTTGTGCAATAAAAATTTGACAAAGAATTAGAAGTAGTGAGTTTGATGAGATATTTAAAATCTTACCAATGGAGTGAAGAAAATGATCAAAAAATTTGATGCAAAATGAACTCAAAGCCATAAATGGAAGTGAGAGAAAGAAGGGGAAAAAAATATGAAAACCTAGGAAGGTGTCAATCTCAATCCCATGATGTTTTTGGGCATATAATTAAGAAGACATCATTTATTTTGTCTGTGTTGAATGTTTTTGGGTTTAGATGGACGTAATGTTTTTTGTCATAATGAAATTAGAAAAAGAAAAAAAAATTAAAAATTAATTTTTTTTAATATAAAAAAAACCCATCTTTTGATTAGTTGTTTTCTTTGAGATGCAAGAAATTGGCACTCATTGGATGCAACCAAACTCTCTTATACGTCACCCATATCCCTTTGTTTGGTTGTCTAGAATTTGCAAATGAACAGAAAAAAAAAATATCAATGCACAAATATCACATTCAAATGCTTAATTAGAAACTTCATCAAAACCTTTCACTTTTCCTTCTTTGAAATTTGTCTCATTTTGACACCAAAGGGTGGATACTAGGGAGATGTTCAACTCGTAGTTTTATTAAGTTAGGATTTTGGTATCTATGAGTTGAATGGTCGGTGGAAAAATTTCTAGTATTACGATAGTACATACTCTTTCTATTCAGCACACATCATTTCATGATATATTGTTTATTTTATGGATCCCACACTATTCTTAAATGCTTCATTGATGACAAACAATGAATGGAGGTAGTATGCCAAAATTTTCATACTACTGTAGTACTAGAAATGTGTTTTTTTAGGTTAAATTATACAAAATACGCCTAAATTTTGGAGTAAGTTTCAATTATGCTCCTAAACTTTTAAAAGTTTCATTTTTACCTTGAACTTTGAAATTGTTTCAAAAGATAACCTTGGAGAGTTTTCTCTTTACAATAAGATGGAATTGACGCTACGACTAATGTGTAAAAAGTAGAAGGCATAAATGACATCATATATGACGTCGTTCACAAAAATTGACATGGAAGTTGATGGGTAAAAATTGATTATATAAATTATTTTAACGATATCTTTTGAGATGAAAAATAAATGGTAACAACGATTTTAATCTTCTATATAATTGTAAATAATATCGTGCACGCCTTCTAAGTTATACACATTAGTTGTCACGTCAATATAAAAGAGGAAAATATATTTATTGTATTTGATACATTAATCATTATAGGAAAGGACTATGTTTGGTCTGGTATTTCTAGCTCAATTCACTTTTTCATTCTTTTGGGATATGATATGCTAAATTTTAACATGTACACGTGTTTGAAAAATGAATTTAACTACATTACGTGTCCGCATCGTTTTCGTGTCCTGCTTTTTTTAGAAATTGGCGTGTCGGTGTGTCTGTGTCGTACATATTCTCAATTTACATAAATGCATATCACTAACAATTACAATTTTTTTATTGTTTGGCAAGACGATGTGGGTCATCGTCCTAGTTGAATTGCAAGTTTTTTTTCAGCAATTCCAGCTGATAAACCAGCAGCGCAGGCTCCTCCAGCTGGAGCAGAAGGTCGTTGATCCGAGTGAGCAAATCTTAAAGCTCAGTCAGGACATTCTGCGAGCAGCTAATCCCATTGAGTCAGCCCTTACTGCCACTTTCTGCAAATGCACATCTAATGAACCATGCAGAAAAAGGTGGTGTGGTTGCCGCAAGCAAGATAAACCTTGCACAAACTATTGTCATTGCGGCAACACATGCCATAATGGTCGCCCTGGCACCAAGGCTGCGGTTGGCGAGGGCGTCCAGGCTGCGGAGGCTGCAGCTGGTGAGGGCATCCAGGCTGTGGAGGCTGCTGTTGGCGAGGGCGCCCAGGCTAAGGTTGGCGACGGTGCTGAGGTTGACGTTTGAGGATGCCACGGATCTAGTAAATATCAGGTAGATATGAACTTTTAGACAAATAAATCCAGAAGCTCAGTCAGGACATTCTGCGAGCAGCTAATCCCATTGAGCCAGCCCTTACTGCCACTTTCTGCAGATGCACATCTAATCAACCATGCAGAAAAAGGTGGTGTGGTTGCCACAAGCAAGATAAACCTTGCACAAACTATTGCCATTGCTGCAACACATGCCATAATGGTCGCCCGGCACCAAGGCTGCGGTTGTTGAGGGCGTCTAGACTTCGAAGGCTGCAGCTGGCGAGGGCATCCAGGCAGCAGAGGCTGCTGTTGGCGAGGGCGCTCAGGCTGCGGTTGGCGACAGTGCTAAGGTTGCCGTTTGAGGATGCCACGGATCTAGTAAATATCAGGTAGATATGAACTTTTAGACAAATAAATTCTAAAGCTCAGTCAGGACATTCTGCAAGCAGCTAATCCCACTGAGTGAGCCCTTACTGCCACTTTCTGTAGATGCACATCTAATCAACCATGCAGAAAAAGGCGGTGTGGTTGTTGCAAGCAAGATAAACCTTGCACAAACTATTGCCATTGCGGCGACACATGCCATAATGGTAGCCCTGGCTCCCAGGCAGCGGTTGGCGAGGGCGTCCAGGCTGCGGAGGCTGCTATTGGCCAGGGCGCCTAGGCTGCGGTTGGCAACGGTGCTAAGGTTGCCGTTTGAGAATGCCACGGATCCAGTAAATGTCAGGTAGATATGACCTTTTAGACAAATAAATCCTGAAGCTCAGTCACGCATTCTGCGAGCAACTAATCCCATTAAGCCAACCCTTACTGCCCTTTTCTGTAGATGCACATCTAATCAACCATGCAGAAAAAGGCGGTGTGGTTGCCGCAAGCAAGATAAACCTTGCACAAACTATTGTCATTGCGGCGACACATGCCATAATGGGAGTCAGGGAATGCCACGGATCCAGTAAATGTCAGGTATATATGAACTTTTAGACAAATAAATCCTGAAGCTCAGTCAGAACATTCTGTGAGCATCTAATCCCATTGAGCCAGCCCTTACAGCCACTTTCTGCAGATGCACATCTAATGAACCATGCAGAAAAAGGTAGTGTGGTTGCCGCAAGCAAGATAAACCTTGCACAAACTATTGTCATTGCGGCAACACATGCCATAATGGTCGCTCTGGCACCAAGGCTGCGGTTGGCGAGAGCGTCCAGGCTGCGGAGGCTGCAGCTGGCGAGGGCATCCAGGCTGTGGAGGCTGTTGTTGGTGAGAGCGCCCAGGCTGCGGTTGGCGACGGTGCTGAGGTTGACGTTTGAGGATGCCACGGATCTAGTAAATATCAGGTAGATATGAACTTTTAGACAAATAAATTCTAAAGCTCAGTCAGAACATTCTGCAAGCAGCTAATCCCACTGAGCGAGCCCTTACTGCCACTTTCTGTAGATGCACATCTAATCAACCATGCAGAAAAAGGCGGTGTGGTTGCTGCATGCAAGATAAACCTTGCACAAACTATTGCCATTGCGGCGACACATGCCATAATGGTAGCCCTGGCTCCCAGGCAGCGGTTGGCGAGGGCGTCCAGGCTGCGGAGGCTGCTGTTGGCCAGGACGCCTAGGCTGCGGTTGGCAACGGTGCTAAGGTTGCCATTTGAGAATGTCACGGATCCAGTAAATGTCAGGTAGATATGACCTTTTAGACAAATAAATCCTGAAGCTCAGTCACGCATTCTGCGAGCAGCTAATCCCATTAAGCCAACCCTTACTGCCATTTTCTGTAGATGCACATCTAATCAACCATGCAGAAAAAGGCGGTGTGGTTGCCGCAAGCAAGATAAACCTTGCACAAACTATTGTCATTGCGGCGACACATGCCATAATGGGAGTCAGGGAATGCCACGGATCCAGTAAATGTCAGGTATATATGAACTTTTAGACAAATAAATCCTGAAGCTCAGTCAGGACATTCTGCGAGCATCTAATCCCATTGAGCCAGCCCTTACTGCCACTTTCTGCAGATGCACATCTAATGAACCATGCAGAAAAAGGTGGTGTGGTTGCCGCAAGCAAGATAAACCTTGCACAAACTATTGCCATTGCTGCAACACATGCCATAATGGTCGCCCTCGCACCAAGGCTGCGGTTGGCGAGGGCGTCCAGGCTGCGGAGGCTGCAGCTGGAGAGGGCATCCAGGCTGTGGAAGCTGCTGTTTGCGAGGGCGCCCAGGCTGCGGTTGGCGACGGTGGTGAGGTTGACGTTTGAGGAAATATCATGTAGATATGAACTTTTAGACAAATAAATCCTAAAGCTCAGTCAGGACATTCTGCAAGCAGCTAATCCCACTGAGCCAGCTCTTACTGCCACTTTCTGTAGATGCACATGTAATCAACCATGCATAAAAAGGCGGTGTGGTTGCCGCAAGCAAGATAAACCTTGCCCAAACTATTGCCATTGCGGCAACACATGCCATAATGGTCGCCCTGGCACCAAGGCTGCGGTTGGCGAGGGCGTCCAGGCTGCAGAGGCTGCAGCTGGCGAGGTCATCCAGGCTGCAGAGGCTGCTGTTGACGAGGGCGCCCAGGCTGCGGTTGGCGACGGTGCTAAGGTTCCAGTTTGAGGATGCCACGGATCCAGTAAATATCATGTAGATATGAACTTTTAAACAAATAAATCCTAAAGCTCAGTCAGGACATTGTGCAAGCAGCTAATCCCACTGAGTGAGCCCTTACTGCCACTTTTTGTAGATGCACATGTAATCAACCATGCAGAAAAAGGCGGTGTGGTTGCCGCAAGCAAGTTAGACCTTGCACAAACTATTTCCATTGCGGCGACACATGGCATAATGGTAGCCCTGGCTCCCAGGCAGCGGTTGGCGAGGGCGTCCAGGCTGCGGAGGCGGCTGTTGGCCAGGGCACCTAGGCTGCGATTGGCAACGATGCTAAGGTTGCCGTTTGAGAATGCCACGGATCCAGTAAATGTCTGGTATATATGAACTTTTAGACAAATAAATCTTGAAGCTCTGTCAAGACATTCTGCGAGCAGCTAATCCCATTCAGCCAGCCATTACTGCCACTTTCTGCAGATGCACATGTAATCAACCATGCAGAAAAAGGTGGTGTGGTTGTCGCAAGCAAGATAAACCTTGCACAAACTATTGTCATTGCGGCAACACATGCCATAATGGTCGCCCTGGCACCAAGGCTGCGGTTGTCGAGGGCGTCCAGGCTGCGGAGGCTACAGCTGGCGAGGGCATCCAGGCTGCGGAGGCTGCTGTTGGCGAGGGCGCCCAAGCTGCGGTTGGCGACTGTGCTAAGGTTGCCGTTTGAGGATGCCACGGATCTAGTAAATATCAGGTAGATATGAACTTTTAGACAAATAAATCCTAAAGCTCAGTCAGGACATTCTGCAAGCAGCTAATCCCACTGAGCCAGCCCTTACCGCCACTTTCTATAGATGCACATCTAATAAACCATCCTGAAAAAGGCGGTGTGGCTACCGCAAGCAAGATAAACCTTGCACAAACTATTGCCATTGCAGCGACACATGCCATAATGGTAGCCCTGGCTCCCAGGCAGCGGTTGGCGAGGGCGTCCAGGCTGCGGAGGCTGCTGTTGGACAGGGCGCCTAGTCTGCGGTTGGCAACGGTGCTGAGGTTGCCGTTTGAGGATGCCACGGATCTAGTAAATATCATGTAGATATGAACTTTTAAACAAATAGTTATTAAAGGGAATTCATACGTAAAGTTTACAACATTCGTTAACATAGACCTGACTATATACGAATTTTGAGAAACACGTGGATGAACCCCATCTTTGTTTATGGGGTTTTCATTGTCAACATATTATGGTTGCTTGTCGATTACTCATCAGTATATAAGTAAAGAAAATCAGCTTACTCGAGCATGATTGATGCTCTTGCCAGGAGCTTGTCTCTGCAACAACGGACTGAAAGTAAAACCCATTATAAATAAAGAATTTATTAGTCCTGATAGAATGTTTATAAACTACTTTTTTTTTTAAAAAAAAATTTCAAAAACTCAGTTTTCCCCCCCAAAACTTGGCTTGGTTTTACAAATATTTGAAAATTAGTAGTGCATTTTCATTTTACTCTAAAAAAAAAAAAATTACTTAGTTTTTGAAAACATTGGTATGAAGTAGATAACAAAATAAGGAAATTTATAGGTGTGGTAGTGTTTATAAGCTTAAATTTTAAAAACTAAAAATTAAAAATGATTATCAAAAGGGGTCCAAATGTATGGGATTGGAGACGAGAAATACAAATAATCATTGTTAGCATTAAGAAAGGAGAATATATCTTCGATCTTTGCTTTGCTAATCATCATCCTGTCTAGTTCTTATTCGCTCGAGATCAACATTTTTTTTAAAAAAATAGCAATAGAATGACATATAAATATTTGAAGTAATGTAAAAAAATATTATTAGGTTAGATTGAAAACGATTTATATTTATCTATAACAACCTACAACAAATGAAGATAAAATTTTTAAATAATAATAATAAAAGAGAGCCTAAAAGACATACCTAAAATTGTAGGCATATATACACACACATTCGTGATGGGTACATGCTTTAATTTACTGCTAGATTTTAGATTTGTAGGAGTTGGTAACAAAGCAATATGTAACAAAGTGAGTTTAGCTCAATGATAATTGACATGTACGATCTCTTTAAGGTCGGAGGTTCAAATCTCCCTACCCTCATTTGTCATACTAAAAAAAATGTAACAAACGGGGTCAAACAATATTACCCTTAAATTGTTAGTCAAAAAGTTGCATCATTAAAAGCATATAATGTTTTTACTTTCCATATATACTCAATATATATCCTGTAGAGAAAATTCATCAATAATTGGCCTACAAGATGATAGAAATTTTTTTTTATCTCACAGAAATAATTATTCAATTGGGCAAATACAAAAATTGCTTTTTCTTTTAAACTCGTGTAATAATTAATAGAAACATTATCAAACATGGGGGCAATTATATATTTAACAAAGTTTGATCGCATTATATATATATTTTTTTTTTGGAGTAAAACATAGTATTAATTAGATTAATTAAGGTTGCATTTGAGATTTAATTTTACAAGTATTTAAAGTGGTTATGAGCGAATTTTAACTTTTTATAGTATTTTATAAAATTGAAGTAACTAAAGAAAATCACCTTTTCAATTAAGTTGGCTTGAACCATGCAGAAAAAGGTGGTGTGGTTGCCGCAAGTAAGGTTGCATTTGTTATGTTATGCTATACTTTCTTACCTTGTAAAGCTGTAAAGTCATCAGAGTTGGACATTTTAATTTTAGGATGGCACCCCTTTTCAGTACTGTATTCTCAATATAGTTAATTGCCAGTGAATAGGAACTATTAGACTAAACTCTCACTTTAATGCTAATTTTTCGATAATTCTTACTTTTTCTTAATTAGAACAAACTTACGATTTTGAATTTTTGCTTTTTATTTCTAATTTATGTGTAATGGGTCCTACGTTAATTAAGTTGATGGGAATTTTTTCCCTTGGAAACTTCAATTGTAGCAACTTGCGGACAATTTTACTTATATTTACAAGATGTAGTTTGAACTTTCAGTGCCGCTTGATTTTCTCCTTCAGCGTTCTAAATTGAACCTTTTGTTTCTCTCTTTATGTATGGCTTCAGAGCTACCTCGGACAAGTTTTTATTTATTATTTTTTTTTTCAACGTTTAGTTATTACAAATCATTTTTCTTTTGGGTGGGGGTTTCAGGTGCGTCTGAAGAAACTGCTAGAGATCTCTTCTCCAAAGCTTATAGAACTGCACCGTTGGTAGTTTTTATTGATGAGATCGATGCAATTTTTTGTGTTGGAGTGTTGATATACCATAAGATTTGTGGAAGCAAACTTGGCTGCCTAAGGATTTGGAAAAGTTGGCTATAACCAAGGTTGATTTTGAGGTGATTGAATAATTTTTTTAACAAGCTTATTTTATACAAGCTATAATTGCTTTTTCAAATGAATGTGTTGGAGTGTTGATATACCATAACCTATCAGCTTAAGGTTTTGGGTTGATTGATGGTTTAACAAACTATTTTTGCTCCTCTCTTTTATCTTACAATATTCTTTAGGAAGCAATTAAAATGGTGCAATCTTCCTCGAGAAGAGATGGATTTTATGCAATTCCCAATGTAAATTGGGAAGATGTTGGAGGCTTAGAACAACTAAGAAGAGAGTTTAATCGCCATTTAGTTAGGCCTATAAAGTCTCCGGGAGATTGCAAGGTAATTTTTTTTTCCTTTTCATTTATATTTGGAATATATCATTATTTTTGTTTCCTCACTATCTTACTACTATATTGCTCAATCTCTTTCAGCAGCCAATTGAAGAAGATTTTTTAAAATAACTCTTTGGTTTAGGTTTTTGTGAGCTTTGTTTCCAACTAGATAAGCAACTCCATTTCAAATTAGTGGTAATCTCTCCAATCTCCTCCCCCTTTCTCTGGAATTGTTCTGAAAGAGTGTGGTGGATTGATAGAAAGGTTTTGATTATGATATTTATATTTTGTTTCCAACTATTTGTATAACAACAAAACGTGATAATGAAGAGGGGGAAGGGTTGTGGGGCGATCATTGAACTAGGTTTGATGAAGTGCAATATGATATGATTTGATTGTCCTTAGGCTCTTTCTTCTTCTTTTCCTCAATCTTTTCTTATTTTTGTAGTTACTTATAGAGTTGGATGGAATAGAACAGCAACGAGTTGTCTTTGTTATTGGTGCTACAAATAGGTAATAAATGCTAATTCTTTTTAGGCTAAATTATAAAAAATACCTTTGAACTTTGTCCATTGTTTAAAAAATATTCCTATTCTTTCAAAAGTTTCAATATTACCCTTAACCTTTCATAAAAGTTTCAAAACTACCATCGGAGTAGAAAAACCGTAACGAAAAGTTGACGCGTCTGAATGCCTATTCTTTCATACTTAATCCATACAAGCATCTTAGTTACCGTCATGTCATTTCAGGTAATTATCATCACATCAATTTTCTGTCTAATATTTTAATGGATTTTTACTCCAATAGTAGTTTTGAAGCCTTTATGAAAAGTTAAGGGTAATATTGTAACTTTTGAAAGAATATGAGTATTTTTGAAACAATGGCCAAAGTTCAATAGGATTTTTATAATTTAGCCTTCTTTTTAAGTATCTATATGTTCTCATGATCATCAACAGTGATGCTGATATTCTTTACAAGTTTATTTATAGACTCGAAGTCATCGACTGTGATGCATTACGGCCGGGTAGATTTGGCAACGTTCTTTTTGTTCCTGCACCTGGTCCAAATGAGCGAGAACTGGTCTTAAAAGCTCTTGCAAGAAAGATGTCTGTGTTGATGCCAGTGTAGATTTACAGGCTGTTGGGAAAATGGAGGCATGCGAAGATTTTAATGGGGCTGATCTTGCTGATAGGTTTGTGTTTATCTCAGTTGATTTTACAATATCTATGTTAAATGGTTAATCTAGGAAGCACGGATATGGATACGACACATATAGATTTACAGGCTGTTGGGAAAATGGAGGCATGCGAAGATTTTTTCCTTTTGTTATTTATTTATTTTTTAGTGTGATCTTGGTTTTTGTTGTTTGTATTTGAATTTGCATCATGGTTTTTGCTTTCTTTCACTTCAGTGAGGAATTAATGATGAGTTTTTCATTTTGAGTTCAATCCATATAGTTAGTTTGAAAGAGGAGCAACCTCTAGAGCGCGGAATTCTAACTTAACTTGATCGATCACTCAGTGAGAGAATCTAGGAGGTCGTTTTGAGTGCATGTTTTTTTCTAATTGAACAAGTGAGTTTTAGAATGTTAGATTTTCTTTAGGAGTTCAATAACTATGGCAGTGGAGATTTGAATCTTCGATTCAAAGGAAGTGGTACTTTAATCGTTGAACTATGCTCATCTTGGCTAGAAACATCGGTTTAAGAAAAATAAAAAGTTGAACTTTTTAAAAATGAATATGATTAAGTGGGTTGATACATTAAAATATACTTATAAATATAAACTAAAATCATCTCACGGGGCTAAATTCAACCCTGCCTAAACTTCTCATCCACTGAGTTCAACAATTGTCGAATCTTCGACTTCAAAGAAAACAAGTGGTGCTCATCTTGGCTTATAAAATTTCAGAAAAATAAAAAGTTGAAATTTTAAAAAATGGATATGATTTAGTGAGTTGATACTTGATATACGTTGAAAATATACTGTCTAAATATAAACTCAACTCATGGGGCTAAATTCAGCACTGTTCAAACCTCTTGATCAGCAGTTAGAGGGCATTATTAGAGTAATCTTTTGTCTCATCCACAAAACCTCTCAATTATATGGTTTTTTTTTGTCCAACTCGTAATCAAAAGATTAAACAGCCATAAGTAAATTCGATTAAACAACGATGAGTGACTTCTTACTTGCGCGACGAGTTTGAGATGACTTTTGGAATGATTAAAAGTTGTTTTTAGTCCATAAAAAAAAATTCAAATTTTCTATAGTTTTTGGTTAGATAAACAAAAGAAATAATCAAAACTTTGAAATCATTTAAAAAGCAATAGAAGAAACACTTTTGAATTACTAGTTTATTACCACGTGCATTGCATGTGTGTGTGTCTGTATATATATATTTAAATTTTGAAGATTAAAATAATTTGAGTTAAACATTATGAAATACAATTATTTTACAATTAATTAAGATTAATTTTATATGTTCTTGAATTTTTTTTTGAATTTTAATTATATTTATATTATTATGATTATATATATAATATATATTTTATGACACATAATATAGTTTTTACTTTTTCAATTTCTTTTTGAAATTAACTAAGTGCATTTTAGATAATAAAAAAAAGTGAAAATGGTTGGCAGTAGAATGTCTTCACCAATTTCTTTTATATAGAAGAACATCGAGATTATGATTTTATCTAAAATAATTTGAATGGAAATTTTTTGTATTTCAAATAGTAAATTTGAGAAATGTTACTATATATGACTTGATTAAAATAGAAAGATAATATAATTTATCGAAAAACGACTTATGAGATTCAATTTTATTGTAGTTAATTTGATTAAGTTCCCTTTGTGAAATGATTCTCTTCTATTGAATTTGTTTTGAATTACTTTTTAGTTTGATTGAGACAATTTTTTATTGAAACAATTTAAATGATTAAGAGATAGTTAATGATTGGCTATGATTTTGACAACATTTTTTACCTTTTAAAATTAGACTGACATGTTAAAGTATTTTAAGATGACAATTGAAGAATTAATTGATAAATCAATTTAATTTTGAAATAGCTAAACATTCAAATTGATTTATTTAGAATTTTTTTTAAATGAAACATTAAATCCATATCTTAGTTTATTTATAAGATAGCTAAGTTTATAATTTTAAAACAGTGATTTTATATTAAACATATTCTTTTTCTTATTATTTTAAAGATAATGCATTTTTTTTTATCTATTATTTCTTATTATTTATTTTTGTTATTTTATAATTAGCATTAGTTCTTAGCACATGTTGCATTAAACTTTATTTGTTAACTTTTTTTTTTTTGGTATAAAATTATTGTAATGCTACTGAGAATCTAAAAATTGGAAATGTCAACACAAATTAATTGGAAATTATATTAAAAACATCTTGAAAGATAGAAAGTACTACAAAAAAAAAAAAAAGAAAGAAAAAAGAAAGACAACTCGAAAGTCTACTGAAAATGCAAGTCACAAATTTCTTGAATAACAATTTGCTTCTATAGAATCATATATATTAGTTAAGGTAAATATATATATATATATATATATATATATATATATATATATATATATTAAAAAAAGTTAGTTATTATTTATCTTTATATATGGTATAAAATGCAGGAAAAAAAAAGAAAAACAAAATTTTAAAATTTTAAAAAGAAGAAAGAGAGACATCAGATAAAAATTTGGAGGAGATGATTACTTTTTAGACTTGAAAAAATAGTTAATATTCATCTTTGTTTTTGGTATAAAATGCACAAAAAAATGTAGGGCAAACAAAATTTAAAAAGAAAAAGAGAAAAAGAAATACTTGATGAAAATTTGGAGGAGATGACTACTTTTTAGACCCGGAAAAAGTAGTTAATATTCATCTTTGTGTTTTGGTATAAAATGCAACAACAACAAAAATGTGGGTTAAAAAAAAAAAAAAAAAAAAAACCTAATGAAAAATTGGAGAAGATGGCTACTTTTCAAACCTGGAAAAAAAATAGTTAATATGCATGTTTGTTTTTAGCATAAAATGCACACAAAAAAAAAGAAAAAAAAAACTTCAAATGGGATTGGAGATGACTAGTTTTAGACTTGAAAAAAAAAATAGAAAAAAAATGTGGGCTAACAAAATTTAAAAGAGAGAGAGAGAGAGAGAGAGAGAGAGAGATGGGAGGAGATGAGTTTGACTTAAAAAAATATGGGAGGAGATGCACAATTTATAGAGGGAGTATAGATTCAAATTCAAATTTGATTTGATTTTGAATCAAATTGCTTATCAAATTAAGAATTTTGATTCAAAGTCATTTTGAATCAAATTATCTCGTTATTGTTTTTTGAATTCAAAATTAGATCGGATATTCATTTTGAGTCAGATTATCAAATCGAATTACGATGATTTAATTGATGTAATGAACTAAAATTTAAAATGGTACTTTGATCTAAAAATATTTTTTAGAATCTCTTCATTTTTAATATAGTATAGACTAGTCAAATATAAAAAATAAAAACAAGTTTTTAAAGCCTACCTCTTCTTTCTTTTTAGTTTCTAAAATTTGGGTTATATTTTACAAACGTTTTTCAAAAAATGGATAGAAAAACAAATAAACATAGTAGAAATAATGTTTATAAACTTAATTTTGAAAGACAAAAAATAAAAAATCAAATAGTTGATAAATTGTGCATTAATTAGTATATTTTTAAACACGCTTCTATAAGAAGTGCTTTACTATAAATTTTTTTAAAAGTCATCACAAACTCACTGTTAGACGATCGCTGCATAATTTTGTTCGAGTAAAATGAAAGGAGACTTCATGTGACATTATGTAGGGTGATCCCTATTCCCTTCACATCACACCTATGATTCCAAAGGAAAGACATTGAATTCCCACAAATTCAGCCTAAAAATCCAATAAATGAAAGGGAAAGCAAAGCACTTGTTGACATCACAAGGCATTGCAAATTGGGTGGAAGAGACAAAAGAGAAAGAGAGCATTATGAGCAACAAAAAATGGAAAAAAGTTAAGCGTATGGGCTTTCATCACTTATCTCTCTCTCTCTCTCTCTTAAATTGAATGGAATTATTCCACTTTTCTCACTCCTCAATATTCTACTATTCTTTGAATCCCTAATTTAGCTATTTTTTTCCCTTTTCTTTTTTCATTTTGTTCCTTTTTTCATCTTGTTGCTCTCCTAATTTTGGTATGAAGATCATTAAATTGCTAAAGATGGGTTTTGATTCTCTATTCTATTCTTAATTCTCTTGATTTTTATTGTGTTTTTGGAACTTTTTTTTGGGTGTGTGTTGGATTCTTCCTTGTTATTCGATAATCAATGAACTTGCAAGAAATATAAAAAATTCTTTTAGAGTTTTATATTTAAATTTTAATGGTTGTTCTATGTTTCTAGAAAAGATGAATGGTGTAAGCGCGTGGTTTATGCGTAGATTAGATTCTTGTTGTATGTGCAATTTTTTTACTTTTATCACTTTGTCATTTTCTTTCCCCTTTTTCTTAAAAAGAGCTTCTCTTCAATATTGAATGCGATTGTGAAAAGAAGAGAAAAGTAGAAATACATTCTCTTTCAAAAAGAAAGAAAGAAATACATTCACTTATTTTCTTTAAAGTTTAGATTTTATTTTAGTTGTTAATTAATCTAAGTATAGCTCAATTGGTTAAGACATATACTATTGACCAAAAATATTAGAGATTCAAATATTCGCTCCTATATGTTGTTAAACCCTCCAAACTTTACATAAAAAGTTTGCTTCGGTTTTGTTTCTAAGTCTTCGTATTGTGGTCTATAAAAAGCTTATATGGTGCTACATTCAGCCTTCTGTGTATTAGCCACATGTGTTATATGTCCCCTTACTATTTCATTACTATTCCATAACAACAGTGATAGAAGTTTAAGAAGGATTGAAGAGAGGCAAAACAAAACATTTCTTTTTCTTTTTTCTTTTTTTGAGTTCAACAATTGTTGGGTGGAGGACTGAACCATCGACCGTTATGATGATAAGTGGTACCTAATCTACTGAGCATAGCTCAAGTTGGCATCAAAACAAAACATTTCAAAATATAAAGACAAAAACAAAAACACGTATAAAAATTTTAGTAGAGTGATTCATCTACTTTATTTTGTGAAATAAAAAGTTGGCAAAGAATTAGAAGTAGTGAGTTTGATGAGATATTTAAAATCTTACCAATGGAGTGAAGAAAATGATCAAAAAATTTGATGCAAAATGAACTCAAAGCCATAAATGGAAGTGAGAGAAAGAAGGGGAAAAAATATGAAAACCTAGGAAGGTGTCAATCTCAATCCCATGATGTTTTTGGACATATAATTAAGAAGACATCATTTATTTTGTCTGTGTTGAATGTTTTTGGGTTTAGATGGACGTAATGTTTTTTGTCATAATGAAATTAGAAAAAGAAAAAAAATTAAAAATTATTATTATTATTATTATTTTAAAAAAACCCATCTTTTGATTAGTTGTTTTCTTTGAGATGCAAGAAATTGGCACTCATTGGATGCAACCAAACTCTCTTATACGTCACCCATATCCCTTTGTTTGGTTGCCTAGAATTTGCAAATGAACAGGAAAAAAAAATATCAATACACAAATATCACATTCAAATGCTTAATTAGAAACTTCATCAACACCTTTCACTTTTCCTTCTTTGAATTTTGTCTCATTTTGACACCAAAGGGTGGATACTAGGGAGATGTTCAGCTCGTAGTTTTATTAAGTTTGGATTTTGGTATCTATGAGTTGAATGATTAATGTGAAAAAAAATTTAGTACTACGATAGTACGTACTCTTTCTATTCAGCACACATCATTTCATGATATATTGTTTATTTTATGGACCCCACACTATTCTTAAATGCTTCATTTATGAAAAACAATGAATGGAGGTAGTATGACAAAATTTTCATACTACTGTAGTACTAGAAATGTGTTTTTTTAGGTTACATTATACAAAATACGCCTAAATTTTGGAGTAAGTTTCAATTATGCTCCTAAACTTTTAAAAGTTTCATTTTTACCTTGAACTTTGAAATTGTTTCAAAAGATACCCTTGGAGAGTTTTCTCTTTACAATAAGATGAAAATTGACGCTATGACTAATGTGTAAAAAGTAGAAGGCATAAATGACATCATATACGACATCGTTCACAAAAATTGACATGGAAGTTGATGGGTAAAAATTGATTATATAAATTATTTTAACGATATCTCTTGAGATGAAAAATAAATGGTAACAACGATTTTAATCCTCTATATAATTGTAAATAATATTGCGCACGCCTTCTAAGTTATACATATTAGTTGTCACGTCAATTTTCATTTTTTATTTTAACGAAAAAGATTTTTTTTTTTTTTACCAATTCCAAATTCAAAGGTATTTTTTGGAACAAATTTCAATGTTCAAGGGTAAAAATGATACTTTTCAAGGTTTCGGGCATAATTGAAACTTACCACAAAGTTAGGGGTATTTGATATAATTTAACCTTTTTTTTTTATTAAAAAAAATTGTAGTTTTTATTAAAACCTTAAAGAGTTGTGGAAAGTATTTTTGACCAATTAAAAATATTATTTTTTATTGTTTGATAATCAAAAGTGGTTTGAAAACTTTTACAAACAAATGAAAAACATAGGAATGCTTTAAGCATTTTTGTTTGCATCAAAGTATCTAATATAGTTTTTTTTTTCTTCAATTGCACTGTTATCTTCTCCTTATTCTATTTTCTCCTTTTGTGTTGCCTTTTACTTTTCTCAGTTTTCATGAATTTCTTTATATATATCTTTACACTTTTTTGAATTATATTCTTTCTTTTTCTTTCTTATTTTCCTTTTTTTCATTGGTAGTAAAACCTAAATAAGGTCTACTCTACCCATGTAGTGTTTTAAAGAGGAACATGAAATGTTGGATTTGATTCTTATTATATTAAAGTCTTAACATTTTTAAATAAACTCTAAAATTTTAAACTCGAACAACACTATAATTTAATTAATGTTTTGTTAATAATAAAAAAAAAAATTCTTTTTCTTTTAAGTAAATGTTTCATGAGTTTATTCTTATCCATCAAAAGGAAAAAGTTGCTTTTATTGGAGTCGCTATTTTCTCTCTCTCTCTCTCTCTCTCTCTCTATATATATATATATATATATCACCTAGTGGCCTAAAATTTGGTTATTTCCATATTATAAATGCACATTAAAGATAGAGCACGATAGTATTTAATATTTATGTGTGATCAACTTTAATTTTTTGTGAGGAACTTTTTTTTTTTTTTTTTTTTTACAGAATTTTTGTGAGGATCTATTAATGATGTATCATCATTAATTAATTGCTTAGAAAATTGGTTACCCCACCACATTAATAACTTCTACTATGACAAAGTTGAAGAAATTAGTTGAGCTTTATTTATTTATTTATTTTATATGTGTTATAGAAAAATAAAATGTTAAATTACATTTTGTTAGGTTGACATGGTTAAACTTTAAATTTTTAATTTTTTTTATTTTAATAAATCCATGTATATAGTTATTATTATTATTATTATTTTGGATGTATAGGATTAATATTTGATAGAACACTTTGTAGACTATATTTATAGCTTAGTTATTGGTAGTCTCTATAATTTTTAGGCTATTTTCATGTACATATCTATTTATTTTGTAGAAATCGAGCAACTGAAATAAAGTAAAGAATTTCAAGAGATACACCAAGAAGTTCAACCAAATTGGACTAAAGCATCAACAATCAAATAGCTACATAGAGGAATTAAAGTATAAAAATCGAGGGGTAGCATTGAGATGTTCTACACGCCTTATAGGTGCACTTAAGTGAGAAATTTCGAGATAACAACGTTAAGACATTTGTTGGGATCATAGTATCACAACGCTGTGAACACATAAATTCAACGCTTTCGTTATAACGCCTTGACGTTGATTACAGTGGTTCAATGCTGCCACACAATTTCTTATATAAAGTAGGTTTTTTTTAGGTAAATTTTAGAGAAAAGTTGGTAGTTCACGATTTTAACCAAATTATGAGGCAATAAGACCATTAGGGAGCTAAGAAATGGAATTTTTAAGGCTCGAGATCGTGGAGATTGAGCTTGTAACAGAAAATCGACATGGAGACATATATTTCTTCTCATTTTCCATGACTTTTTGGAACTTTTTTTTAAATGAAATTTAGCACGAGGCTTTGTGATTAAGTTTTGATTATGAGTAGCTAGATTTATTATTCTTAGAGATTGATGTAATAGCACTAAACTTTGTGATTTGTTTCTCTATTCTTCATACTTTCAATCTGCTTAATCTCAACTTATAGCTTAAACTTGGAAGATGTGCTTTACAGTAACAACTAAATCCATATTTTAATGCAACTAAAATAGATTTATTAAAATAAAATAAAATAAAAAAAACATAATAGTTTTTGTGCATTATATATATATTGATATCGATAAGTGTCCAGGTTCTCACCGATTAACCGTCACGTAAGATATTAAATCTTAGATAGGTGGCCACCATGGATTGAACTCATTCTCTCTTATTTTTTTTAAGGCCATATTCATATATATATATATATAACAATAAATATTTGTATGCTTGATGCTATTCTTCATACTTTCAATCTGCTTAATCTCAACTTATAGCTTAAACTTGGAAGATGTGGTTTACAGTAACAACTAAATCCATATTTTAATGCAACTAAAATAGATTTATTAAAATAAAATAAAATAAAAAAAACATAATAGTTTTTGTGCATTATATATATATTGATATCGATAAGTGTCCAGGTTCTCACCGATTAACCGTCACGTAAGATATTAAATCTTAGATAGGTGGCCATCATGGATTGAACTCATTCTCTCTTATTTTTTTTAAGGCCATATTCATATATATATATATATATAACAATAAATATTTGTATGCTTGATGCTAGGGATAAGTTTTAATTTTTATTTAAATATTTAATTTATTATTGTTTGATATTTTTAAAATTACATTTATATTTACAATTTAAATTAAATAAATTATACAAAAAATTCAATATATAGAGAATAAAAGGAGAATTTTAAAATATGAGGCCCTAGGTGACTGCATCATTTGTGTGTGCTTTTAAGCCTGTTCCTGATATAAAATTTGTATTAAGATATAACTTATGTTAAAATACCATTTTGGTCCCAATACTTTGAGTTTGTACTTGTGCTTTCAAATGTTCAATTTTAGTCTGTATACTTTTAATACAGCTTAAAATTGGTCATTACTATTAGTTTATTGTTAATTTTTCTTTAAAAAAATTAGTCTTTATTAACTTGCTCTCTATAAATTTTGGAAGTACGTTCACATTGTGTCTTTTCTTGTATTAAAATTATTATTATTATTTAACCAATGTTGATTAAAAAAAATTAACTTCAAACTTATCATAGGGACCAATTTTAAACTTGATTGAAAGTATATGAACTAAAATTGGACATTTGACCAATTTGAACAAAACCTAAACTACAGAGACCGAAATAGTATTTTAACCTATAACTTAATTAGGAATGACAAACCTTTGACAAGTCTCTTGTTTTAGGCATGTAGAATATATTGTTCGATCCAATTTGAACACATAGTTGTATATTTATTTATTTTATTAGCAATTTTCAAATCAATTATTTATTTAAACTAATAATAATACAAATTAATATGATCTTACAGATATAAGATTATTTGAGTATATCTATAATCTATAATATATTAAAAAGCAAGAGTTTCTAAAAAATATTTTTAGACTAAAATACCCTTTTAAATTTTAGTTAATTACATTAGTCAAATTATCCTAATCCGATTTGATAATTTGAATCAAAATGAATATTGGATTTAATTTCAAATTGATGAATTTGAATCAATAGGCTTAATTTGATAAGCAATTTGATTCAAAATCAAATCAAATTTTCTTATATAAATTGTATCTAATTATCATACACAATTCTTATACCCAATTCTTCAACTACATTTTTTTTCATTTAGTTCATATAGTTCTTTTTTTTGTTTGAGACTGAAGTTATCCTTCAGGTGTGTTTTTTCATTTAGTTCTTATAATTCTTTTTTTTTTTTTTGAAACTGGAGTTCTTCTTTCGTTACGTTTTTTCATTTAGTTCTTATAGGTTTTTTTTTTTTTTTGAAACTGAAGTTCTTATATATATATATTTTGAAACTGAACTTCTTCTTTAGGACGTTTTTTTTTTCATTTAGTTCTTAATAGTTCTTTTTTTTTTTTTAATTTTTTGAAACTGAAGTTCTTATATTTCTTTTTTTTTTTTTTTGAAACTGGAGTTCTTATAGTTCTTATAGCTTTTTTTTTTATTTTTTGAAACTGAAGTTCTTATATATATATATATATATATATATTTTTAATTTGAGTTTTTATAGTTCTTATTATTTCTTATTTAGTTCTTATAGTTTTTTTTTTTTTTGAAACTGCAGTTCTTATATTTCTTTTTTTTTTAACTGGAGTTCTTATATATCTATATCTATAATTCTATAATATATTAAAAAATAAGAGTTTCTGAAAAACATTTTTAGACTAAAATACCCTTTTAAATTTTAGTTAATTACATTAATCAAATCATCCTAATTCGATTTGATAATTTGAATCAAAATGAATATCTGATTTAATTTCAAATTGATGAATTTGAATCAATAGCCTTAATTTGATTCAAAATCAAATTAAATTTGCTTCTATAAATTGTATCCAATTATCATACACAATTCTTAAATCCAATTCTTCAGCTACATTTTTTTTTTCATTTAGTTTTTATAGTTCTTTTTTTTTTTTAATTTTCTGAAAGTACATTTTTTTTTATTTAGTTCTTATAGTACTTTAGTTTTTTGAAATTGAAGTTTTTATATATATATATATATTTTTTTTGAAATTGGACTTCTTCTTCAGGTACGCTTTTTTTTTTGTCATTTAGTTCTTATACTTCTTTTTTTTATTATTATTTTTTAAACTGAAGTTCTTATATTTCTTTTTTTTTTTTGAAATTGGATATCTTATAATTCTTATTAGTTCTTATAGTTTTTTTTTTATTTGTCGAAATGAAACTCTTATATTTCTTTTTTTTTAATTGTTGTTCTTGCAGTTTTTTTTTTTTTGAAATTGAAGTTATTATTTTTTTTTTTTTTTGAAACTGGAGTTCTTATAGTTCTTATTAGTTATTATACATGCACAATTATAATTCTTATCCTATTGAGTTGCAATAGCCCAAAAATCTGAATCAGCTGGTTTGATGCTAATTCTGTTTCTTTTTTTTTTTTTTGTTACAATTACATCTTAGTATATATATACACAAATTTTTTTTGTTACAATTACATCTTTGTATATATGTACACAATTTTTCATGTATTCAAATTATTTTAACTTCTTTTGCATCCAATTAGCTTCTTTTTTTCATATGAGGTTTTAATTTTTAGTAATAACTATTTTTTTTAGGTCTAAAAGTAGTCATCTCAAAATTTTCATCAGGGCCATCTCCAATTTTTCATTAGATCATGTATCTTTTCTTTTTTTTATTCGATTTTATTTTCAAAACTTTGTCTTTTTTTCAAATTAAGTTTTTAGCATGACTTTTGGACATCATATTGCTACATTTTTTCTCTTTATTTTTTTCCAACCTTTTTCGATTTTTTTCTTTTAGAATTCTATCTTTTTTCAAATTAATTTTTTGGCTTAAAAAAATCAGGAACCTCCAATTAATTACATCTTTGTGTATCCAATTATTTTAGTTTAAAATTTTTAAAAATATATCTATAATATAATAATAATAATATTTAATATCTATAATCTATAATTCTATATCTATAATCTATTAAAAAGCAAGAGTTTTTGAAAAACATTTTTAGACTAAAATACCATTTTAAATTTTAGTTAATTAGTTAGTTACATTAATCAAATCATCTAAATCTGATTTGATAATTTGACTAAAAAATTAGTTAATTACGTTAATCAAATTATCCAAATCCGATTTGATAATTTGATTCAAAATGAATATCTGATTTAATTTTAAATCAGATTACTTTAATCAAATCATCCTAATTCGATTCAAATCATCCTAATCTAATTTGATAATTGGATTCAAAATGAATATTTGATTTAATTTCAAATTGATTAATTTGAATAATCTATAATTCTATTAAAAAGCAAGAGTTTTTGAAAAACATTTTTAGACTAAAATACCATTTTAAATTTTAGTTAATTAGTTAGTTACATTAATCAAATCATCTAAATCCGATTTGATAATTTGACTCAAAAATTAGTTAATTACGTTAATCAAATTATCCAAATCCGATTTGATAATTTGATTCAAAATGAATATCTGATTTAATTTTATCAGATTACTTTAATCAAATCATCCTAATCTAATTTGATAATTGGATTGAAAATGAATATTTGATTTAATTTCAAATTGATTAATTTGAATCAATATCTATAATGTATATTCATAATCTATAATCTATAATCTATAATATATTAAAAAACAAGAGTTTCTGAAAAACATTTTTAGACAAAAACAAGAGTTCTAAAAAACATTTTTACACCAAAATATTTTTTTAAATTATACTTAATTACATCAATAAAATCATCATAATCCGATTTAATTTCAAATTTGATTAAAACAGATTTTGAATTAATTTTTTTCTTTCATGCTTTTTTATTCAAAATTCAAAAATAATTTGAATCAATTGTTATTTTTAATTTGATATTTGATAACATATCTAATTAGATTGAATTAGTTATTTTTTCTTCCACGTTTTTTTATTAAAAAATAATTTGAATAAATTCTTACTCATTTGATTGGATATCTAATTAGAATTAGAATTTTTTTTCTTTCACGTTTTTTTATTCAAAATTCAAAAACAATTTGAATTAATTATTATTCTTAATTTGATAGTTGATAGAATATCTAATTGGATTGAATTAGTTATTTTTTCTTTCACATATTTTTATTAAAAAATAATTTGAATCAATTCCTATTCTACTCTTTTAATGAGATATAATTAACTTTTTTCTTTTTCATGTTTTTTTATTCAAAATTTGAAAAGAATTTGAATTAATTTTTATTCTTAATTTGATAAGATATATCTAATTTGATTTAAAATGAAATCAAATTAGAATTTGAATCTAATTTGATGCTTCTTTTTTTCAGATCTAAAATATCAATTTCATTCAATTTTTAATAAGGTATCTCTCTCTTTCTTTCTTTCTTTTTTTAATTTAAATTTCATTAGCCCGAGTTTTTTTCTTTTACATATTCTTTTGCTCATCGTTTTAATTTATTTATAACTAAATTATTATTTTGAGTTTTGAATTAGGGGTTAGTTTATTTTTGTTTTTGATTATTAAAATATTACTTTTGATTTTAAAATTTTAGCAATAATGTAAACACTTTAATTTTAGAAGATACTCTTTTAATTTTAAGAGGGTGTTTATTAATTTTAAAAATTTTATTGCTTTCTTAAAAAAAATATTTCAAACAGGAAAAAAAAAACACAACTATATTGAATGACATTTTTTTAGTTTACATAGCTCATTGGTCACTTGATGTAGTGAAAAATGACAATTTGACCAAAAACATTGTCTATAAAAAAGTTTTGACTTTGTAAACCAATTTGTTTAAAATGTATTTTTGTATTATTTAGCATAATTATTGTTACTACGTTTGCCATGATATGTCACATATATATGTGTATGTATTTTTTAATCAATTCTCTATCAATAATTGTATGCCAAATTTAAATAAAAAATAATCGTTATAAAATTGCATTAACCAGTATTGCATAAATTAAACAAAATATATTATTTCAAAAAATATATATTATATTATGAATAATAATAATAATAATAATAGAAATAAAAAAAAACTTAATAAAAAATTATATTATATTATATGAAAAATTATATTATAATAGAAGTAATATAATTTTTTATATTAATATAATATAATATAATTTTTTATATTAATATAATATAATATAATATAAATATTATATTATATTCAAATTAGTCACATTAAAAAATATAAAACCATAATAGAAATAGAAAAAACAAACTAATATAAGAATGCATAAAAAAATTAATTAGTTAAATTCATTGTAAATTCAATTTAATTTATACTATTTTGATTACACGTGCAATGCACGTGGTAAAAAAAATTAGTCTATTTAAAATTAATTGATTTTTATTAAAAATGATTAGATATAAACTCTAGCTTAGATTTTTTTTTTCCATAAAATTTCATGGGAATGAGAATAAGAAGTTCCTGCCTTGTGCTTAGTTTCGTCATGGTTAGTTAAAGACAGATATCCTCGGTCAATAAATCAAAATTTGAATCTCCAATTCACATGTTGAACTTGTTTAAAAACTACAAATACAAATTGAAATATAAGTTAGATATGGATTATACTGCAGTCAAAGAGGAAAACAAATAGAAAATTTTCTAATATTTATTGATCTTTTTAATAATTTTTTTTTTCCAAAGTGAACATAATTGACATGTACCCTCGACCAAGAGCTCAGAGATTCGACTACCTACTCTCAAATATTGTTGAACTCAAAAAAATAAAAATAAAAAATATTTTTTTAAAATTTTGGACTATTAATTGGATGTCTAATAAATACATATTAGAAACAAATTCAAGTTTGGGAGATCTATATACTTTTTAAAATGGCTAAATTAAAATTAAAAAAAAAGAAAAAAGAAAAAAATACCTTGAAGTCTACTACTTATTTAAAAAATACATATATTATAATTTTTCAAAAGTTACAATATTACTTTTAATATTTCATAAACGTTTCAAAACTACCTTTAGAGTAGAAATCTGTTAAAATGTTGGAAGAAAAATTGTCGTGGTGGTGACCTGAAACGATGTGACGGTGACTTGAAACGATGAGTAAGACGCTTGTTTGAATTAAGTATGAACGAACAACATTCATACACGTCGACTTTTCATTCAACATTCTAACAGTTGGTAGTTTTGAAATATTTATGAAAGGTGAATGATAATATTGCAACTTTTGAAAAAATAAAGATATTTTTTAAATAAAGAATATAATTCAGGGACATTTTTTTTCTTCATAATTTAACCTTTTTAAAATTCATGCCTTGCTAGATATGGTTTAAGGTCGGAGGTGTAATTTAACCAAAAGAAAATATTCATGAGAGAGAAAAAGTAGTTTTTAAACTTTTGGTGAATCCAATAGATATTTGAATGGGAGGGGGTAAAATTGTATATCCACACAAGACAAAATCAAAATATAATACTTGATTTAAAAGAGGAGAGAGTGATGAGATGAAAAGGACTAAAAGGTTAATTTAAAAACAAGTTTTTTTTTTTTTTTTTTTTTGTTTGGAAAAGGAATTTAAAAATAAGTTAAAGTTAAGTCACAATTAGGCAATTAATCTTCTAAGCTTCCAAAAATGGCAATATTTTCTTGGAAATCTCAATATTTATATTAAAAGGAAAGTAAACAGAGTTTGAGAGAAATAAAAAAAGAAAAAAGGGAAAAAAAAATGATTTGGGATTTTCATTTTCAGTGAAGAAGAGAAGATTGAAGAAGGAAGAAAAATGGAAATGTATGCAACTTTCTCCTCCTTTCTCTCTGCCTAATTTTGCTCTTCTTCTGCCATTTCATCTCTCCCTCAAGAACTTCAATTTTTCTCTACTCCATTCTTTGTTTCTCTTTCTCTCTCTACCCTTTTCCTCTTTCACCCACTCTCTCTCTTTCTCTCTCTCTCACTGTGTATTTTTCTGTGGGGTTTTCTTTTGGATCTCTGGGATTATCCCAGATGTGTTGCACTCTCTATGCCAGAATCTTCTTCATCCTCTTTCACAAATTGCGGTCAGCATTTCTCGAGGGTTTATGAATTTTGTTGTTTAATTTGTTGTTTTTTGTTTGGTTTCGGTTGATGGATCTTTGAGAGGGCTAGGGTTTAGATTTGGGCACTGATGATTGTGGATATGATTGTCTGTTTTTACCCCTTTTTGATCATTTCTCTTTCTGATGATTTTGGTGAATTGGAGTTTATGTTCTCTGCTCAGTGATTTTGATTTTGTTTTTTGTTTTTTGTTTTTTGTTTTTTTTTTTACTTTTTTTGTTATTTTATTTTATTTTTTCCCCTTTTGGATTGTGTTTCTGTTTCAGATCTTCCATTGTCGCTATTTTCTCTGCTGGTAGCTCAATTCGGCACCTCGAGTGAGCTATTGATTTCTCGTTCGATCGTTTTTGTGTGCTTTTCAATAAGTCGGCGATTTAAAGCCTGTTTCTTTGGGAATCTGTTCTGTCGCGGGAGTTCGATTCAGGTATATCGATTCTCTTTTTCGTTCTTTGATGGAAATGGATTGTTATGGATTTAGGTCGCGATATTTGGAAATTTTAAATCGTTCGGTTTTGATTTTGATTTTGATGTGCTAGGAAGGATCTGTATTTAGCAGGTTACGGTTTACTTTTTCAGCGTTGATTATGCTGAATTTGTTGCAATAATTGCGGACTTCTTTCGTAATTAATGAGTGAATTACTTGGAGTTTTGTTCTCTGAGTTATCGAACTTTAAGAATTTATGATGAGTGATTCTTCTAGGTTAGGGTAATAGATTAACTTCACTACCGATTAATTGCTTTGTTCATTTATTTTATTCCAGATGAAGTAAGAGAATTTAATTGGCTTAGGAAATTCCTTCTCTCCGCTCCTTCTTTTTATGGATCAGGGAGATCTGTACTTTTCGAACATTTATGAAAAGTTAATTATGTATTCCAGTAATGATTAGTAAAAATGTTGTAATTAAACATAAGTACTCCCTCCATTGCTTTCAATCTTCATTTAATTTTCTTGGTGATGTGTGCACTATCTCTGCTCCTTTCTATTTTTCTACTCAGTCTTGATCAAAACACAATGATGAATTTTCTTCTGTTTGTTTAAGTCTGTACTCTCTCTGTCTCTCTCTTAACTTTTCCTTGTTTCATCAATATTCCCAATTTGTTTGTAGGATCTTTTTTTTATTGCAAACTAAGAGATGCGGCGAACAAAAAATGGAAGTGAAGACAGCATATCTTCAAAAGACGAGATAGTATCACCATTGGTAGATGAGGATAGTGGAGGGAATGCTAGCGGTGGTTCTCTTAAGAAAGGACCATGGACGTCTGATGAAGATAAAATTTTGATAGAATATGTAAAAAAACATGGGGAGGGGAATTGGAATGCTGTTCAGAAGCATTCTGGACTTTATCGTTGTGGGAAGAGCTGCCGATTGCGATGGGCCAATCATCTCAGACCAAACTTGAAAAAAGGGGCATTTACTGCAGAAGAAGAGCATACGATAATTCTACTGCATGCTAAAATGGGAAACAAATGGGCACGCATGGCAGCGAATGTATGTACACACAATCTCCTTTCCATTTTATTTTATTTGTTTGGTGATTTGCTACTGCTGGCTTGGGTTTCCTTGCTTTTTCTTGGAAAAATAGTGTTTTGAGAATTGAAATTTATATGGAATTCACTTCATTTGTAGATGATAGTATTAGACAAAGCTTGATTCCAACTTACAAGATAAACTATGCAAGACTAGCAAATTGGATGTTTCGATGTGAAAAATTATAGTTAGACATATTGTTTTGTTCGTTCCACTTTATAGATTTTCCAATGCAACTTATAATTTTCTTGAATTTGAAATTTTAGACACCACTACGTAATTAATTATTTGTTTATGTATTTTTTCTAATCTGATTTTATCAGCTGTCATGCATATACAAATATTTTTATTTCTTTTTAATTTACCAAATATGATGAAAAATATAGCTAAACCATAGGAGAAGTAATTTGGGGGCACTTAGATTGATTTGTTTGGTAGAAGTAAAAGGCAGTAATCAAAGAGTTTTGGATTTGAAAGACATGAAAAATGACACGTTACAAGTATATGAGAAATGATTTACTATTTGGAAATTATTGATATGTAGTTCAGTGAATGAATCCATGTTTGGAATTGGCTAGAAATGTTTCGGCAGGTGCCTTTGCTTTAACCTTTCTATATACCTTTCTATATGTATATATTGCAGTCTATGAGTTTTTGTGGTAATTGGTGGCATCAAATGATTGTCCAACCAAACCTCAGGTTTAGCCACTAGAGGTGTGACCTTCCTAATGTTTTTATCACATTTTCTTTGGGAATTATGGACTTCTCATATGTTGATCAAATAGTGATAATTGGACATTCTCTACTAACAAAAGCTGCTAATGTATTTAACTAATTATCTCCTCAAAAACTAGGAAGCAAGAAAGGAACAAATTAAAAGTTCAGTTTTATTATACAGATTCTTAATAACTTTCAAGTTTCAAGACTGTCCATATTTTCTTGTATAACTGCCAGAAAGTGATTAGTATAACCTAGACTGATTATCTTGTTTGTGTATTTAGTTTCTTGTTCATTTTTATTGCATTGAATAAGAATTGCAAAAGCAAAGGGGGATTTCTGGAGTTTGCTTATAAGAAGTACCAAATAATTGTTTTTATTCAGTCTTAGATTATGATATGCATATATGACTCAGGTATAGACATTTGTCTTGCATACTAAAAGTAAGGTATTTTAATTACCATTTCGTATGGTTTCAAGCGTATGTTTTACATCTATGCTAGTTGCCTATTATCCATCAAGGGCTACGATGCCTTTTCTTCCATTCTTTGCTGTAGATTTAATAATCTAGTGATAGGCTTTTCTAGTTTTGATTTTTAGAAATTCTTTCACTTCCTTACTGAAGGTATTTATTGTGTTTTTCCTTAGTTACCTGGACGTACAGACAATGAAATTAAGAATTACTGGAATACTCGAATTAAGAGGCGGCAGCGGGCTGGTCTACCTCTGTATCCCCCTGAAGTGAGTTTGCGTGCATGGCATCATCGTCATAACCAAGACACGGGTGGAAGTAATATTGTAGGTAAAGATCATCATGATCTTCTTCAGCCTAATAGTTATGATGTAATACCGGATGTCAAATTTCAAGGCAAGCCTCATAGTGCCTTATCTTATATGCCCGAGCTTCCAGATATTTCAACTTGTATGATGAAAAGAGGTCTTGATTCATCTCAATATTGTAATTTCATGCAATCAACAATGCATCGTCAAAAGCGTTTCCGGGAATCAACATCCTTATTCCCTGGTCCTGATGGTAGTGTTAAAACACCTTTGCACCAGTTTGAGGATAATTCCTATGATCAAGTTGCTCAGTCATATGGGTCGCCTTTTCCTCTTGATCCTAACGCTGCCACTAAGAATGCCATGTCTTTTGGCTCGTTTGAGGGTAGCCATTCCCTTACAAATGGCAATTCCTCTGCTTCTCAGCACTCGAAAGAGACAGAGAAGTTGGAGCTCCCTTCACTCCAATATCCAGAAACTGATTTATGCAGTTGGGAGACACCCATCCAACCAGCAATGTTTGAATCAGTTGATCCGTTTATTCAATCTCCACCAACTTTCATGTTGGGATCAGATTGCCTTTCACCACGCAATAGTGGCTTACTAGAAGCTTTAATATATGAATCTAAGACGATGGGTTGTCCGAAGAATCATCCATCTGATAAGAATTCAAATTCATGCAGTATTACTCCAGGTGATGTAACTGATAGTTACAATATGACAGCGAGTAAGACAGAAATTGATGACTATACCGAGGCTGTTTCTCCATTTGGTCATTCTACCTCCTCACTTTTCAGTGAGTGCACACCGATCAGTGCGACTGGAAGTTCATATGAAGATCCTGCTCTTACTGAGGCCTTTTCTGGTGAGTTTCCCACTAGAAGTTGAATAATTTTTTTTTATAATGACTACTAATTCAAATCTTACCTCAGTTTTTAAGGTGCATTGATCATTTAAATTATTCTTTTCATACCTATCATACCATTCATGCACGGACTTGGATCTTAGTTTGTGATATGAGGTTTGGACCCTCATATTTATGTTGAAGTGACATTATTGAATTTAAATAGGATATCATTTTTTGATGACATATGAGGTTGTTGTTAACCCTAAAAATTTAACTTGTAAAATTCGAGTGAATTTAATGGTTTACTTTATTCTTGACAAGAATTTTTGTGATATTCAATTTGGATACTTGAGAGAAGGTTCTTGAACACTTAATTAATGATTCTTATATTTGTTTGCATATTTACTTCACATGAAACCTGAAGTATCCTTCTTGGAATCTTTGTGTCTTGATAATCATGATCTACAAATGTGTTTTATATCATCTTGTGGGCTTGGTTGGGCTTCTTAGTAATGTGTTCATATGCTGAATCTGATGCCCTTTTTTTTCCTTCCAATTTTGTTGTTGGAACGAAAACCTGTGAGGATACATTTTATGTGTTCTGATCTGTAATTATGGAGTAACTATTTTATGTGTTTTGATCTGTAATTATGGAGTAACTATGCTGAAATTGGACTATTTTAATAGTTACATTTTGGAGTAGTTCCATTCTGATGTTTCATAATGAACTCCATCAAATATTAAAAGTGTATAAAGGACTAGTAATGTCGGACCGAATCGATTGGACCAGGACGTTATATATCTATCACATGGGTTTCATTCTCTCGGCACTTGAAGAGCGTTACTGTACCTGACTTGTACAATAACTCTGCAGGAAGTAATGTGAAATCAGAACCACTTGATCATGCATGGACCCCAGATAGAGAAAAAGAAGCCAAAAGCGTGGTCGAATTTACACGTCCAGATGCCTTGCTTGCTTCAGATTGGCAGGACCAGAGTTCAGGAATTGCGAAGGAGACAACCAATATGACTGATGCACTCACTTTGCTTCTAGGCGATGATTTGGCTGCTGACTACAAGCACTTACCGACTGGGATTTCGACGACGCATTCGGGATGGGGTCTTGATTCTTGTTCATGGAATAACATGCCACCAGTGTGTCAAATGTCTGATATTCCTTGATCTCTCAGCAGTTCTTCTAAATGAATGAGCTAAAAACTCTCTTTGGTTTAAGTTGATGACTTGTCAGAGGAAGACAGTTTCTTCTCGTTTTCTAGGTCGACCAAGCACCAAGGGAGGTTAGTTTGTTCTGGTCTTTTTTTGGTGGATTTTGATTCCCTGTTTGTTCAGCAGAAAAACAAATCATTGTATGTGGAACTGTTTAGGTTTGTAATGGCACAATGCAGTGCTTTCATAAGATGACTGTGTAATAACTTTGAACTTTGTCATGGTTTGTCATGGAACATTGGGATTCAATGGTGTCTGTTGTTTCTTCAAATTCTGGCTTCCTTTTTTTCTTTTATGTTTTTTTCTTCTTTTTTTATTATCTTCCAAAAGGAAACAAAACGCAGGGTGCCAGCAAAAGGCGTTTGAAATAGGCCGTAGATTGAATATAGAAAGAAGTGCTCGTATTCTATAGATTAAGATGGTTTCTTGCCTTTTTCTTTTTCTTTTTCTTTTGTGACTCTCTTGTTAATGTCTGAATATCAATTCCTCAATGCAACCTTTTGTCCATTTTGATGGATATGTTTTTCATCATTTCAAAATTTGAAGATGGAAGGAAATGAAAAAGAGAAGAAAAAATTGGTGCTAGTGTTTTTTTAGAATATTATATCACAAATACGAAGTGAGAGTTAGAACTTCGGACCTTTTAGAGGAAGTAAACATTTTAATTATCGAAATATTTTTGTGCCAATGAATGGTTGTAATGTTGTCTCATGTATTTTCGTGACAAGCAAATGTTTTGAGAGAAGTTTGTTTGAATCTCTCTAACTCGAAATCCTAAATATTTTGATTATTCTTGCTATTTTTATTTAATCTTGATTTATGTATTGATGATGACATTTGCTCGAACTCGAAGGGTTTTTTTTTTTCATTAAATAATTATGTATTTTTTTTTATTTCCAAAGTTTTTTTTCTCTTAAATAATTATGTATTTTTTTATGACTTATTCCATTTTCCATTTGGCTCTAATTCCAGTTTTAACTTTGCAATTTTGCATCATCATATATTATACACCCTCTTCTCATTTTTTACTTTAACTTTGAATTACTTCTAGTTATTATTATATATTTCACGTTTACGTTCACCATGACTTGACTTTAGCCATGAGATTTAAAATTTTAACAAGCATAAAAATATATAACAATTAATAAATTTTTGAATACTTCAAGTAATAAATTTTAATTTTGCGTAGAAAAAGTAATATAATTTAATAATAATCAAACAAATTTTGATTAAGGATTGGAACTAGAGTCATTAGTCAAGGTCAGAGAAGAATTTAATGAAAGTTTAATAATTCAAGGATGCAGTTATAACATTCACTTATAATCAGTCCAATGCAATGAAAGTTTAAGAATTCAAATGTGCAATTATGATAATCATTTTTCTTTAAAAAAATTATGATAATCATTTATAATCCGTCTAAACAGCCAATATGTAACATTCATTTATATTTTCATTTAACTAATTATTCTTCTCAAAAATTCTACAAAAAAATCACCACATAATTTTTCTAAATAAGAAGAGAAAAATAGAGGAAGACCGAAAGATGAAAAACCGTTACTATCTATTTGATTCCAACATTTTTTTTCTAATTTACGTTAATCATTACAATTAAAGAAGTCTTATACGCATGTGAAAGTTGGCATTAACGATTTTAAAACAAAAATCTAATAAAGGGTCTAAATTGATTCGTTGAAAGTTTAGGCCCCGTTTAATAATCATTTAGTTTTTTATGTTTTGTTTTTTAAAATAAAGTTTATAAACACTACTTTCACCCATGAATTTTTTTTGTTTTGTTATCTATTTTTTACATATATTTTTAAAAACCAAACCAAGTTTTGAAAACTAAAAAAAAATAGTTTTCAAAAACTTGTTTTTGTTGTTGGAATTTGGCTAAGAATTCAAATGTTTGCTTAAGAAGTATGAAACCTAGTGTAGAGAAATGATGAAAAAACCAGTACAATTTTTAAAAACCAAAGACTAAATGGTTATTAAATGAGGCCTTAATGTTTTAATTGATACAATTATTAGTTTGGAGTTTTAAGTGATACAACCTCTAAAGTTCTTTTTTTAAAGGGAAACAAATCTCTAAAGTTTAGATGTATAAATTTTTTTTTCCTATTTCCAATACACAAGAAGAAAAAAGGCGTAAAATTGAAGGACAAGAGAGCAAATTTGTATTATGCCATATGTTTGCTCTAAATCTGAAAATACATTTGTTAATTTTTCTTTCTTAACAAAAAAGGCTAAATTATAGAAAATACATCTGAACTATGGGTCCCGTTTCAATAATATCTTTAAACTTTAAAAAGTTTAAAAAACATCACTGACCTTTAAAAAACATTGAAAAAAAACCCTTACCGTTAAGTTTTGGATGGAAAACGTTAAAGTTTCATTAATATCCTTGATCTTCCAAAAAATTTGAAAAATACCCTTATTGGAAAACGTTTCTTCTTCTTCTTCCTCTCTCTATAACTTATTTCTCCATGAAAATTAATGAGAAACTTTGCTTATTTGCCATGTATTCATAGACCATAAGTTTTTCTTCTTCTTCAAACACATCATCCCAAGAGTTCGACCAGATTCTTATGTTGAAGCTTCAAGATGACTTTTGCTTCATTCTTAAATTCTTCATGTCGACTTGATTTTGTTGATATCCTTTTCATTGCTATTTCTTCCCCAGTCACTACTCATCAGCTTTCCCTAAATTCATTATAAGAAAAATAAATGAAAATATTGTAATATAGCAATTCTAACACTTCGTAAATATTAAAGAAATATATAATCACGTATCAAACTTTTGATTAATTAACCTTGTAAATTGGATCAAACTTGTCTTCTTCAAGCTTATTAGCATCTGAAATATCGTACCAGCAATTTTACCAAATAAGCTCATGTTGGAATAAAAATTTTGGCCAATCAAAAATTGCTATGTCATTACTTAAAGTTAATGACAGAATTATTTATTTAATTAGAGATGAATTAAATTTGCAAGCATCCCTAAATTAATTTATGACAAATCCAAATATGGAATCCAAATTTTGATTAATTTTAGACAAAGCCCAAATGAAATGTCGTAATCCAACAAAGTTCCAGTTCAAATGGTTAGGCCTAAAGTCAACCAGGCCCAATCTAAGGGGGTTTAAACCTAAGGCCAACTAGGCCCAGTCCAATAGTCAAACCCAAGCCCACTTGAGGCCCTGAGGAACTCTATAAATAGACTAACCCAAAAGTAGTCATGCCCAAGCCCACACGGAGCCTTAGAGAACTCTATAAATTAAAGGTTCTCCCTTCATTTCATGGGGTTAGAAGTGGAAGACCTCAAAAGAAGAGTTCAGAGAGAATTTAGAAACAAAGCTAAGAAGACTGCATAAGCGCCTAAAGATCGAACCCTTCTTGAAGTCCTAGAGTGTTGAACACTCCTTGGAGATCGAAGAGTCTTCAAGAGAAGACTCCCTGAAGTCCTTGGATCCTAAACACTCTTTGAAGATTAGACAACTTCAAGACTTCAACAACTTCTTCGATGATCAACAAGCCAAAGGCCGATCCTCTAAGTCAATCAACAAGCTAATGGCTGATCTAAAGATCAACGCGCCAAGGGTTGATCCAACGATCAACATCAATCCAACAAGATCAATAGGTCGAAAGGCCAATTAGAACAGGCCAACGTGCTCGAGAACAAGTTGTCCAACTCTCGAGACATTGACATTTGTACATGAGAGAGAAAAATAATCAAATGATAAATATTAGAAATTGTACTACAATACACTCAAATCAATACAAATATAAGTTATTTACACGTATTGAATTTCATTGTTGAAATCTTGTGTGAACAACTCAAAAAATCCAAAATTCATAATTATAACTTTCCGTCGTAACTCTCTAAAAGACAACCAAAAAAAAAAAACTTACACCTCTCTTCCTTCACCACCCATTAATCGTAATTGAAAACCACACTCATCTCATGCTTATCACTAATACACACAAATAGAGAGCAAAAAGAAAGGAAAAAAAAACTTGTTTTTTTTCTTCTACTTAACTTCTTTACACTTTTAAAAAGAGAAAACTCTATTTCGAACTTTGTTTTCATGTGATGTTCTGTTGTATGCATATAGTCTTTATAAGTAAAATTTCGCATTAATTTGTATGGGGGAAGAATTTGCAGAGAGAGGAAGATAAAGAATAAATGTTTTTCAATAAGAGTATTTTTGAAAAGTCAAGAGTGTTAATGAAACTTTAATATTTTTTTTAATCTAAAATGTAATGGTAAGGATATTTTAAATTTTTTTTAAAAGGTCAGAGGTATTAAAGAAACTTCTTGAAGTTCAAAAGTCGGTTAAATTACACATCTAGTCCTTGAACTTTGAGGTTTGTATCTATTTAATCCTTGAACTTTCAAAATTACAAATTTAGTATTTGAACTTTCGAATTTTATAAAATTCACGAGTCTAATAGACACAAAATTGAAATTTTAGGGTTCCATTAGACATAAAATTCAATTTTATATCTAATAGTTCAATTAATTTTTAAAAATTTTGAATTTAACAGGGACTTATTAGACATAAAACTGAAAGTTTAGAGATCTATTAGACACAAAATTGAAAGTTTAGGGACCTATTAGATACTTTTGAAAGTTTAGGGACCAAATAGACATAAACCTCAAAATTTAGAGACTAAACTTGTAATTCAACCTTCAAGAGTAAAATGAAGGACAAAATTTAGGAGTATTTTTCTTAATTTACTAACAAAAATTGCAGGCATTGACTTTAAAAGCCGTAAAAAAAGTCTACGTGTCAGGTCATGATTGGGCTGTTGTCATTATTTAGACAACTGACAGTGTACTAGAGCAGAATATCCAGCAAAAAAAAAAAAAAACACTATTTTCTCGTTGGCGTTTGGTTTTCGAGAAAGTACCACTCAGAAAATAAAAATTTTCTCGAGAAAACCCTACTCTTCCCCAATGAAGCTTCACTGTTCTTTACTCTTTTCACTTTCTTCGCCGCTGCCGCCCTACTCGCCATAATATGCTTCACAAATCGACGATCTGATTCTCGCTCTTCAATCCATTTTCATGATTTGGGTAACTTTTCTTTTTGTTTTTTCACTTAGTCTTCTTGGTCTTTCTTGAGAGCTTTCGAATTTCTAATATGATCGTTTTGGTTCCTCCATTAGGCCTCAATCCGAGTTTTCCCTTTGCTGAACTTGCGCCGGACGGGTCGTTGAGGTATTCTTCTTCAATCTTTGTTTGTGTAATGAGAGTCTGGTTTGGCTGAAACTCTCATTCAGAGATGAATTTTGTTGGGGATTGAGAAGAAATTTGAGTGTTGTGTAGTCTGAGGAATTGGAACTAAGTGAATATGTGATTTTATATTATGGGTTGATGAAGAAAAATTGTCCTCAAATTCTAGTGTTTTGCAGAAGCCAATTGTGTACTTGCTTTCTGTGTTTTTCCATGGAAATGTCTGTTTTCTGACTGGAGTCATTGAATTGTTTGTTGCTTTTTACTTAGTTTTGTTTCGTGATATTTGGTGGCCGATGTATTAACAACTGCGATTTTTGAAATCGAAATGTTATGTTATGAATTCATTTTGTTTTTCGTCTGAATCTGAAACTGCTCTGCTGCAATAGTATACTGACTTTGCAAATGTTAATTTTCAAATTACATTTGTTTTGAACATGGAACTAAAAGAACTAAATTGTTCTCAAATAATGTTGCATTATAGTTTAAAGAGAGTATAAGATGTTTGTCCCGTTATACTGGTGGAAACATCTAACTTGGTTTAGATTGGGAATTACATGGTGTAATTAAAGCTTTACAGACAGGTACCTAAATTCAATTACTACTGGGTTCTTTGTTCCTTTTGAATATTTTTTAGGATTCTAACTTTTAGTTTACTACCACAATTATATAATTATATAATTTCCATTTACATCATTCAGAGAATGAAGGCAAGTGTTGTTGAAATGGATTGGTTATGATGATGCATTCTCTCAACTGCTATTAGTAGCTCCTGTCTTTATGTTAGCCTAATTTATGGTGACCCTTCATCTTCAATAAGGCATGTGCAACTGTATCTAAACCAATAAAGAAATGCATGAGTTGGGTTTGATAAAAAGAATTTTTGCCCCTGCAAAGGCTATAGGGCAATTTCAGTACACTCAGTTGCCGTGTAAATGTTTTTTTAGCACTCCTCTCAAGTCAAAGAATTTGTTTAGCTTATTTTACTAGTTTGATCAGCAGTAGTGCACATGCAAAAACACTTCCAATTGTGATTATTTCATTTGGGAATTTCATAAAAAGTTCTTGCTTGAACTTTGTTGGACCTATCCTAACCTCCTGCAAACCCAATGTGCCAGGGGTTGTTGATTTTGTTAGAGTCATGCACTGACTGCCGAAACGTCTTACAGCTATCCTTTTCAGGTGCTTTTTAGTATTTTCTCATTTTCTTCTCCATTGAAATAAACTGCTTTTTAGTTAATTGCATGCTGAACTTCATTGGCATATCCCAGTCGTTCTAGTTCTACAGTATCTGAATGAGTTTTATACTTGATTGCCATGATTGTTTCTCAATTCCTTTTAGTTTCTAAAGGAATAATTATTGGATGTCATCTTTAATTATGTTGTGCTCTTAATTATTCATTTGATTTTTCTTCCTTATTCTGCAGTCATCACAAGCATATATCTAGCACATGTCTCTGACTCTCTAGATGACTAAAAGTAAGTAGACATTGATATGAGGTATTCTGGAAGTTGAATTTCCTCATTCATAAAGTTCTCGAACTCTATTTATATTAAAAGGCAATTGAATTGCCATGAGTTGATGCGAACAAATACTGATGAACTTTTTATATATTCTTCCTGAACAGGAATGGAGTCGTATGACCTGTTAGGGCAAAGAAGGGATGTAAAGCACAAAGGAAGGAATGTTGTTTGGTCAGTTGCAATGGACAAGTGCCTTATTGAAGCTCTTTCCGTTCAGGCCAGAAATGGGAATAAAATTGACAGATGCTTTAATGAAAATGCATATACAGCTGCATGTATTGCTGTCAATAGTCGTTTTAACTTAAACTTGAACAACCAGAAAGTTATCAATCGTCTAAAGACAATTAAGAAGAGGTACAAGGTAATCAAGGATATTCTTTGTCGAGACGGGTTTCGGTGGAATCCGACTTCGAAGATGATTGACTGTGAGAGTGAAGAACTTTGGAAGAGATATGTGGCAGTGAGTAGACGTTTATCTCATCACTTCTTCAACTATTATGGATTTGTTCATGTATAACAATATTCAATTCGTGGAATAGGCACACCCCGATGCGAGAGGACTCCGAGGGAAGCCAATAGAGATGTATGATGAACTAAACATTGTTTGTGGAAATTATCAGGCCCCGAGTCGATGGGCGAAGATGAAGGATGGAAACCATCCACTGCAGGTCAGGAACTTTGAAGAAGAGTCTGCATCATTTCACTCCCCAAGCTCTGAAGATCTTAGCGAAACAGATGACACAGAGTCGTACACTGGACCGTCTGAATATGCAGAACTGCCCAATGGCAGTCAGGACCCTCTGCCAAACAACCCGCCGAGACAACATCCAAAAAGGCCACGAGCATCTGAGGCTCTCCAAGATGCAATGCTGGCAGTGGCATCCAGTATTCGTCGTCTGGCCGATGCAATGGAACTGAACAAATACTCGATAGATGCTAATGAACTCTTAGAAGCCGTGATGGAGGTTGATGGTTTGGAGGAGGCCAAACAGATGTATGCCTTCGAATATTTGAACGCAGATCCGGTGAAAGCCCGAGCGTTCTTGACGTATAACACTCGAATGAGGAGAATATATTTGTTTCGCCAGTTTTGGTGGTGGAAGTGATCATCAACACTGTTGTTTGATTCTTATGTACCATTTGAAATTATATTGAACTTCTTGGATGGTTATTTACACATTATTGGAACCATATTTGATTGGTACTCTGAATGTGTATGTATAGATAATTCAATTGAAGAGATGCAGACATTGCAGAAATTTTTATTGCTTCCAATTCTTGTAGTCACAAATCCTTTTCATTTGAGTTTCAAAATGGTGAGGTGGAAATTCCACATGATTGTTTTCCCCCTCTTATTTTATTTCAAAAGTTTGTATTTCTATGTAAATTCAAGGTTAAATATGTACATTAAAAATTTTCCATCAATTTCATGTGAAGATGTGTAAAGGAGAACTAGTGATATTATTTACTCTTAACCGATTAAAAAATTCATATGACATACAAAGATTTGGGCTACGAGTTTTCTAATCACATATGCGAAGTAAAACTCTTAAAATCTACTTCATGAATCCTTTCCCTATTTAAAAATTAGAGAATTTTGTTTCTTTTAAAGTGGGAATATTTTATGACTTCATCTTTCTATGAGAATTATCATGTTTAATCGAAAATATATTATTACAAAAAATTATATAAACCAAAATAAGTATTTTATCCTATTTTTATAGACTTGTCCCACCATGTGCACGCGTGTTTGTGTATATATATATATTTGGAAGATTCAAATAATTTTATCATTATTTTTTGTTAAATTAAAATTTTGGTCCTTGTAATTTTGAGAATGTTAAAATTAGTACCTATAGTTTGATAAAACACTCATAAATAGTCCATACGTATGGACTATTTATGAGAATTTTATCAAATCATAGAGATTATTTATAAAATTTTATCAAACTATAAGGATTAAATTCTAACTTTTAAAACCACAATGACTAAATTCTAATTTTTTCTAAATTATAGACACCAAATTTGCAATTTAAACTTTTTTTTTTTTATAAAAATATTCAAATAAGTAAGATTAGTTTTAAATCATAAATCGTATTATAAAAGATTTAAACTATACATGGAAATTAAATTATTTCCGATATAAACTTTTACTCCAACAAAAGAAAGAAAAATAAATGTTCACCTAATCGAACAAACTGGTAAAATTGAGAGAGGTCGAGTCAGACTTCTAGAAAGTCTCACAGTACATTCGCTAAAAAAAAAAAAAAAGAAAAAAGTTTTACAGTACATGACAAAAACAAGTTATACAGTACATGCAAAAGCATCTCTCTTTATTATTATTCTTATTATTTATGAATTCTATAAACATTTTAAACATAAAAATTTTAAAAAAAACGTTGCCTTTTATTTTTTGAACAATATATATATATATATATATATATATGTTCAATTATATATATCCTTCTTCACTTTTTTTGAAGATGATATATCATTCTTTATACTTTACTTTCAAACATGTATTAATATTGCTCCAAGAAATAAAAAAGAGAGTATTAATTGAAGTTTTATGGTCACTTTAAATATAGCTCGATTAATTAAAAAATTTGTAAACTTTTTTTTATAAGTTGAAAATTATAATTTTCACCTCAAATTTGTATTTGTATTGCTATACAAATTTGACATTTTGGTCAAAGTTACACTAGTTTAACAAGTTAAACTACGTTTTTTTTAGTTCAATAACATGTGAGGTGAAATTCGAACCTCTAACTTTTTAGTCGATGATATATGTTTTAACCAGTTTAAATATGTTCTTGTTGGCATTTAAGTGGTATATGTATGTTTGTGTATCTCTCTCTCTATATATATTTTAATGAATGTGTGTATATATACATATAATTGATGTAACACTAATGTAATTGATAGTTTATCTTTTTTAGTTCAATAAATAAATATAGAGATTTGAACCTTAGACTCTTAGAGAGGTAAATTATGCTATGGATAGGTCAACATATGATTGATAATTTATCAACATATACTCATGGTATGAATAGTAAACATGATCATTAGTACTGTCACAATACATACATATTACATAACAATATACTTTTATCTCTACATCTACATCTAATTTTGTGAGTTTGCACAATAAATAAAATAAAACTTAAAATAACAAGTTTTTGAAAATCAATTTTTTAATTTTTAAAATTCGAAGAAAAAATTGAAATAAGTAAATTTTATTTGTTAGAAATAAAAATACTAAAAAGTGTGAAAAGCATCCTCAAAAGGAGTCTTAATTCATAGAATTGAGACAATTAAATGGTAAATAAATAAAAAACAAGAAACAAATTTGAAAATCGACAATTGGACCAATCTTGAATAACTTGAAAATTGAGAACAAAAAAAAAAAAAAGAATTGTTTTGAAAGGAAAAAAAAAAAAAGAAATTAAAATTTATAGAGAGGGGGGAACAGAACCCTCGTAAATGGTGGCAGAAGTAGACAAATGAAAATGGGGTCTCATCATTGCCGCATGAGGGCGTGAACATGGAACCATTTTTCCTTCAATTTTAAAACTCTTACTCAGAAATTTGGCCAATTAAAGTTGGTTGTGTTTGTAAAATTCCATTTTTTCCTTTAAAGAAATGGATTTTTTTTTGGTTTTCAGACAGTAAAATTTTTTCCATTTTGTTTTTCCCACATCTTCTCTCACACCTGTGCTTGTCCTTCTCTTCCATTTGCTTCCTTTCCCCCCATTTTTCTTCTTTCCTCTGCAAATTCACCACTTGCTCTTTCATCAATTTATCCCAAATTATGCATTTTTGATGCCTCTCTCCTCAATTTCTGCTCCCTTTGCCAACCCAACATTCTATCTTCTAGACTTTTCAGATCGTACTCTTTGTCTTTCGTCGAATTCTTCTTCAGGTACCCACTTCAATTCCTTCTCTTCCTCCATTTTTGAGCCTTGTTTTTTGGTTCTCTGTATTACCCATTTGGGATTTCTCTTTCTTTTCAGCGTTCTTTTGCTTTCTTTGTTTGTTTTTCTCTGGAAATTTGTGTTTTGGCTTCTTGGGTTCAGCCCGGAATGTTGTTTTTGTGTTTCCCACATCTTTGATGTCTTGAAAAATTTGAGGTTTTCAGTGGAACTCACTGATATTGTTGCATGCAAACCTGTTATTGTTTTGTTTTTCATCTTGGCTTGGCGTTCTTGTCTCTGGGGTCACTTTGTTGATCGATATGATTCTCGTTGGTTTAGAAGTTGAACAGTTTTTTTTTTCTTAGTTTGATCAGAGATTCAAAATCTTGGATTGATTCTTTCCCCCTCTAAATTTCGATTTTCTTGCAGTTCCCTTGAGAAAAGTGGCTTTCGATTGTTGTCCCAAAGCATCTCATCAAGCTGGAAATTTTTTTTGTTGTCTTAAATATTGTTGGGTTATGGGTTTAGGTTTAGGGTTTTCTCAGTTATTGATCAGTGGAGGCTATTGGCTCTGCATTATGTCTCTGCATGCAGGGTTTTACCTACCATTAACTCTGTCCACTATTGGCATTGGCCATCAATTTCTGGGTTTTATTGGAATGAGTATGTTCTTATCTTCTTTTCTTCTTTTTCCTCCCAGATCAGATTTCTTTTAAAATCCTTTTCATTAGGATGTTAGTGGAAGTTGTTGGAGTCTTAGAGTTTACTTTTGGGTTACTACTTGTTAGCTGTGTTACAGATCATGTTTCATGGAAGATTGTAGTTTCCTCTTGTGCATTGCTTGGATATTCTCCTTTCTGGATCTGATCTAATGTTCAATCTAACTATTCCTTTCTCCTCCAGCTTGTGATATGTATATATATATATTTGAATTGGCACTTGTTTCATATCTTATGCAGAACTTCATTGGATTGCTTTCGGTCCTCAAAATCTAGTTCAATGAGGTGGTTTCACTACCTATAGATTTTACATAATGATGTGTGTGGAAGTTTGCATTTGAGCTATGGATTAAAACTTGAGTTGGATTAGGTGAATGGGGATTCAAACTATGGGGTCTCAGGCCGGAGGTGATCCAAATGGCAAACAATCACAATTCCAGCCATTGGTTCGTCAAAACTCACTATATAGTCTCACTCTGGATGAGGTCCAAAATCAGTTGGGTGATCTAGGGAAGCCATTAATCAGCATGAACCTTGATGAGCTTCTTAAGAATGTGTGGACTGCTGAGGCCAACCAAACCGTCAGTAAGGACAATGAGGACAATACCATCTTGGCCAATCAAACACCCCCACAACGTCAGGCTAGTCTTACATTGAATGGTGCTCTGAGTAAAAAGACTGTTGATGAGGTGTGGAGAGACATTCAACAAAGCAAAAACAGTGAGGAGAAGAAGTCTTGTGAACGACAACCTACCTTGGGAGAGATGACATTGGAAGATTTTCTGGTGAAAGCAGGGGTGGTTGCTGAGACATCGTCGAATAAAAAAGGGGCCGGTCCTGTTGTTGAAATTGATGCAAATATCACACCCCAGTTTCCCCAACAAGGGCAGTGGATGCAGTACCCCCAAGCTCAATATCAGCCTCAACAAGCAGCAATGATGGGGGTTTACATGTCAGGACAGGCTATTCCCCAAGCACTGCACGTGGGGGCTGGCGCTGTGATGGATGTTCCATATGTAGACAACCAGTTGGCATTGCCAGCACCATTGATGGGAGCTTTATCTGACACACAGACATCTGGAAGGAAAAGGGGAGCGCCTGAAGACATGATTGAGAAAACTGTCGAGCGTAGACAGAAGAGGATGATAAAGAATCGGGAGTCTGCCGCGCGTTCACGAGCAAGGAAGCAGGTGATTTTTAAAATCTTCAGGTTCTGTCTTATCCAAAAAAAAAAAAAAAAACTTCAGGTTTTTTAAAGTTAGTTAGTAGTACTTCAAATTTTCTTTCCTCTCGTTCCATTTGCCTCAGTTGCCACTTTGAACAGGCTTATACCAATGAACTGGAGAACAAAGTTTCACGTTTGGAAGAGGAAAATGAAAGGCTCAGGAAACGGAAGGTTAGTTTTCTTTAGGCTTTGAACATGGGTGGATGTGGAATATATTTTTTTTTATAGCTGAAGGGCTTGAAATGAGTCAACTCTTATTAGGCAATGCTTTTTAAGTTGGGCACCTTATGATTTAGATCCTGTAAGGTTCTTCACAGAGTACGAGGACGAAAGCACGCTCTTTAGATCTGAGTTCATCAACCTCTCTAGTTCTCATCGTATATGTTTTCAAGTTTTCTCTGCCCATGCCATTTAATTGGCAGTTATCACAGCACATTTGCATCGTATTGAATGAAACCCGATAGAATAAATCTCCTGGCCTTTCCACTTTTATCAGCTCTGAAAGGAAATCCTGTCTTTGCATCAATAATAATCAAGAGACGTTCAAGAAGTTTTCAGCATCCATAAATGTTGCCTTGATCTTTCAATGAAGTTCCTTTTCACAGAATCATCAAGTCTAATAAGAGTCTATAGTTGAAAGTGCTTTACTTTGTTACCTCAATTAATCAACCATCCTGTTTACTACCTAAACAGCCACAAATAAGATTAAGGAGCCTGCTCAGTATGTAATACATGGTTTCTAATTTAACCCGGTTAAATGGCCCAAAGTCTCCAAAATGATAGTCCTTTTGAAAGCTAGTAGATATGTCTTATTTGTGCATTTAGAATCATGCTAGAAAATAATTGAACACTCTCTCGATGTTTCTACTGTTGGCTCCTAGAAGTCTTACAACACTACCATTTCAAGACATTGAGAATGGAGCCATCTTTATCTCGTTATACTTTTTCTTCATTCACTTATATTGGATACTTCATTACCCCTTGGGGCATTATGAAATTTAGGATTTTGTACTCTAGTTAAATGCTCTACATGAGGCCACTTGTTTGTATCAAGAGCGAGAGTGCAAATGGGGCAGTGAGAAGCATTCCTCTCGTTTAGTTGGGATCCGTTTCTGATATAGTCTCCTAGGAAAGGTAGGGAATATAATTTTATTGGAAGTTCCTATGGAATTTACCAATCTTCATTTTAATTTTCTCTCGGCCTTCTGTGTGGGTCTCGCACCAACCTTTCTACATACAAGACAGGAGTAATCCTCTTCATCCCATTCTGATTCAAAATTAATTTTAGTAAATGTTCTATTTGAAGCACTTTTCTGATTCCTATCTATTTAATTTTGATTTTCCTCTGCCTATTCTTATTTAGTGAATGGACCCAATCTCTCTGCTCTTAGAATGTACTTGCACCTTTTAACCTTGTTTAGCATACAACATCCATGTCCATGATCCAATGTGACTTTTAATGACTTTTGTGCTTTGAGATCCTCATTAGTCATCAGGTGATTGCTGAAGCTAAAACATCACGTGTGTATATATATTATGAAAAGAGCCGGCTTTCATTAAGAAAAATGAAAGAATACAAAAGGACAATACAAAAGAAAAAAAAAAAAAAGGGAAAGGAAAGCCTGTGACAATGAGAGCTAGAAAACAAAAAACCACCTAACTACCAAACATGGGATGTCATTTACAATCATTCAGTCAGTTTCATTTAAAAAAAAAGAAAAACAATGATTCAGTTAAAAATTGTAAGATACATATCTGATAGGATGTTATTAGCAATGATTCAGTTGGAGGTCTTTTGTTTGACCCCTCTTTAGGGAAAGGGACAACTTGTCCCTTTGTCCTTTTGTTTCTCCTTTGGCTTTTTTGGATGGATTTTCTCCCTGTTTCTTATTTTTAAAAAATAGCAATGATGGCCAACTTGAGCCCAATTTAACTGGTTAAAATATTATATCCACCACCAAAAGGTTTGAGGTTCGAATTCTCATCCCTAAGTTTTTGAACTCCAAAAAAAAAAAAAAGGTAAACATTTTTTTTATTCATTAAAAAAAAAAGCAACGATTTGGTTAATGAAACAAAGATAAGGTTTGTCGGTCCTTTATACGGTTGCAAGCTCTGAAGCTTGAAAATTTCAGGTGTCTTTTCATTCTAGGATCTTTTGGGAGCATGAATAGACACACTTATCCTTTCCTTGAGACTTTTGGTACCCCAATAATTTGTTAGCAAAAAATAACACTTCAACTTTCATCTCCGACCTGAAAATCTACTGACAGTATAGTAAGTTGGTCATTTATGACCCATTTAACAACATTTAATCACATGACATGGATTCTCGTCCGTTGCATAATCTCTTGCTCTTATTTGCAGTGTTTGTTCTTACTTAGAACCAAAACCAACGTTAGAGCCTATAGAGCTTTCTTGATACAAAAGATCATTCTAAAGGAATCTGTTTGCCTTTTAAGTAATTGTCATTGGAAATCTAGTTCAATGGTGTCATTTCCACTTCTTTTTGAATGAAGTGGACCAGAAGTTGAAAAACCGATCTGTCTTGCATCCTACATTGACATTTAGGACTTACGGATATCGGTTGTTTACCTCAATTCTTTTATACTGCCTAAGACGTGTGGATTGACTCTGCTTGTTATTCTTGTACCATCTTGTTTTTCTTGTGCCATTTTAAATCTTGATCAAGAATAGCTCTGCAGAAACCACTGTGAGTCGAGCTGATAGTTGAAATGTAAAATTGTAAATTTGGATCTTCGTGAGGTTAAGAATTCAAATCTTACCGTTTTTCAACTCCTAATGTTGTAGGGTCAAACATTTTTTTGTAGGATAGTCGAGGTTTAATTAATGGTCATCCAGGTTGAATTTTATAAGCTCACCGAACAAACACTTGCAATCTATAGGAAAAAACTGCAATGAAATTAATTCTTCCCCCACCTTGCTTATGAACCTTAGAAAATTATGAGTTTAAACCACTTGCAATCCAGTCTCTAAGTATTTTCCATTGTTTGTTGATGCAAAATTATTGCTTTAACAGGAATGCCGAAAAATTGATCAATGATACAATCGTAGGATTCATTTTACTCTAGAACTAGAACCTCTCTAGATAGTTAATTTATTGTTTTAAACTGGATTTGGTACAATTCTCACCTTTTCGTCAGAGTACTCGACCCGAAAACGCCATCCCGTTTGGGTATCTTGGCAATACAAACAAGGACTACTAATATAGTGTAATCTTTCCATTGAGGTTGTATTTGCTTAATTGTTTTTGTTTTTGCGTTAAGTAGTTTCTTTTACATGTAGGAGCTGGAAAAGATGCTACCGTTGGCTCCCTCGCCCGAACCGAAGTATCAGCTTCGAAGAACATCGTCAGCGCCGTTCTAACTTGCACATCAGCTCTCTCTCTCTCTCTCTTTCTTTCTCCTCTCTCTTACTCATAAAGTGTATGGTTGGTTCTTGTTGATAGTTTGTTTCTAACTATCATCAGGTTTTGTTTGTACTTATATTAGTGCTCTGTTATATTAATCAGTGGTAGAGAGATTCTAATGGGACCATTGTAACTTTGAATGTCTCTATGATTGTCATATAAAGTTTTTAGTTGAGCTTCAAAACAAACAAAAAGAATGTTTGAATGTAAATTTTCCCAGTTTCATATTAAAAAAAAAAAAAAGGATATATGGTAATTGTTGTTTCAGTTTATGTCTTTTTTGCCTTTGTAATGTCTGGGATGTAGGATTTTGATTCTAGGCTTATTAGTATCTGAGTTTCTATTATAGAAGTACTTTTTAGAAGAAACATTGATTAGTGTGAGTTTAAGGTGCTTTGTAAGAAGTCTTCATAATAATAAAAAATTATTTTGAAATTTTTCTAAAAGAATTGTGGAATAAATGCAGTCATTTTAAAATACTCTTTTTTAAAAGAGATCTCAAAGTTTTTAAAAATAACTTTTGAGTATCTAATTATAACACTATAAAAATCTATTTTGATGGTGAAAGCACTTTTTACCTTAAAGTTATTTCAAACTCATTTTCAGCAAAATGCAAAATAAAAAATAACAAGTTCCTGTATTAAAGAAATAAATGGATTGTTGTGGTAGTCATTTCTGTTTTTAAAATTATTGTATTTATACTCTTATAAGACTTTTTTTTTTAATTATCACAGCTTGCTTCCACTTGGGTCAACGTCTATCAACAAGGTTTATTATTATTATTTTCCCGGTTATATTCAATATGATGTTTCGTGGAATGGAAACTAGATAAACAATGTATTTAATAATTATGAAATATATTTATGATATAATAGTGTGCTTGAACATACTTAAAAAAATTAAAAAAAAAAAAAGAAGAAAGAACTCTGGTTGATATATAAAAGGCTAGTTTATAAAAAAGACTCCTAAACTTCGTCTTTAGTTAAAAAAAAAAAAAAACTTTTATTCTTTTAAAAATTGCAATATTACTTGACCTTTCATAAATGTTTCAAAACTACTATTAGAGTAAAAATTTGTTACAAAGTTGGACAGAAAGTTGACATGTTGGTGACCAGAACAATGTTGCAGTGACTGGAATGCTTGTTTGGATTAAATTTGAAAGAATGACATTTTGACACCTCGACTTTTCGTCCAACATTCTAATGGATTTTCTACTAGTTTTAAAACGTTTATGAAAGGTCCAAGGTAATATTACAACATTTGAAATAATAAGGGTATTTTTAATATAAGGGACAAAGTTCAGGAGACTTTTTTTTTTTTTTTTTTTTTTTTTTTTTTTTAAAATTTTAAATTTAGCCTATATAAAATAATAGGGTTAAAGTGACCGTTGCTATTAACAAAAATGATAGACGCAATTTAATAAATTATTTGATTTAATATTGGTTAAAAATAATAAATTAGAAAATAAGATAAAATACACTTTTGGTCACTAGAATTTGAACTTAGTTCAATATTAGGTCATTGAGTTTTCAAAATTAACACTTTTAGGCCCCGTTTGATAATCATTTTGTTTTTGATTTTTGGTTTTTGAAAATTAAGCCTATAAATACTACTCACATCCATGGATCTACTTGTTTTGTTATCTACCTTTTACCTATGTTTCAAAAACCAAGCCATGTTTTAAAAACTAAAAAAAGTAGTTTTCAAAAACTTGTTTTTGTTTTTAGAATTTGGCTAAGAATTCAAATGCTTCCTAAAGGGATATAAAAACCATTGTACAGAAATTTGAAGAAAACAAGCTTGATTTTCAAAAACCAAAAATCAAAAACCAAATGATTATCAAACGGGACCTTAATCATTGATATTTGAATTTAGTTTTTTATTAGGACATTGAGTTTTCGAGACTTATGTTTGGCCATAAGATTTGAATTGGATTTTTAATTGGTCCCTAAAGTTTGAAATTAATTTTTAAATGGTGTCTCTAAGTAGAGTTGACTAAAATATGTTAATTATATTTTGTTGAAATGTATTTTTTAAATGGGTTGAAAATTTTGTTTAAATTCTTTTGGTTTTTATATTAGAACTAATTAGAAACTAATTTCAAACTAATTTTAAACTTTAAGAACTAATTAGAAGTCAAACTAAAAATTTAGAGACCAAACACATGACTTTTGAAATCTTAAGAACTAAATAGAAATTAAATTCAAATATCGGACAAAAGGTGTAAGCTTTGAAAACTTTTGAGCCAAATTTCTAAAATAAAAAAATTTATGAGTCAAATAAAAATAAAGTTCAAATTCTAATGACTAAAAGTGTATTTTCAGGGTTCGAATTTCCACTCGCAAAAAAATTTAGTTAAAGTGTATTTTACCTTTAACTAAGCATAGTGCAACTGAGTTCGAATTTCTACTCGCACACTGTTATTGAATTAAAAAAAAAAATGAAAATTCCGACAAAGAAATAAGACAAAAGGGTATTTACGAAATTTCGCCTAGAAATTTTCAGTGTTACGGATGCTAATGGGCCGCCGGTAACCGAAGCCCAGCCCAAAGATTCGTAGGGGAGAAATTCAAACGCCAGTTGCTTTCATCCGATGCGTCGGTTAATTTAATTCAGTTTATGCACTTAATTTTTCCCGATTCGGAAATCAAATTCTGCCACCGTATCGTCCATTCTCCCTCCGAAATTTCTCTGCTTTTTCTCAGAAAATTCAAAATCTCAGTGTACACAACTCTCCCTCTCTCTATCTTTGCTATTACATTCTTTGTATGTTCGTACGTTTTTCAATTTCGATCTTCACTGTTAGGGCTTTTGCATTTCTGGGATTTTTTTTTGCTGTCGGAATCGTGACAATTTGTCAACGGAAATGTCGGCTTCGACCGTCTCGATAACGGCGAATCCGGCGGCGCGGAGGAGGCCGGTGTTGGTCTCGGCGAAGAAGGGGGCCAGTATTGAATTGTTGGCAACTGATGGCGTCAACCCTCTTTCGAACACTGCGACTGCCGGTGCTGGTGGTGCCACCGATGATAAGGTCGCCGGTGGAAATGGTAGGGATATGAGCCATCACTCGATTAAGGGTGAGGCTGTTCTCGATCGGTCCTCTAGGGATCCACTTCAGATCAAGAAAGCTGTTGCGAATTCCACCATTTCGCCCCGGCGAAGTAGAAAGGCAGTTACGAAGCCGGAGAAGCCTCGATGGGTCACTATTCTTAGCGTCTTTACGAAGAATTTTGTGCTTTTGTTGGTTCTTTTGGGGTTGGTTCAAATGATTAGGAAATTAGCCCTAAAGTCAGGGGATGGAGCGGTGGAAAATCAGATGGGGTTTTCGGAAGTCGAGGGGCGGATTGCGGAAGTGGAAGCATTCTTGAAAACTACCACTAAGATGATCCAGGTGCAGGTGGAGGTCGTCGATCGGAAGATTGAGAACGAAGTTGTGGGATTGAGAAGGGAAGTTGACAAGAAGATTGAGGCGAAAACTGCTGATCTTGAGAGCGGTTTGAAGATGCTGCAGAACAAGGGGGAAGACCTGGAAAGGTCTTTGAGCGAGTTAAGGGCTGTGGATTGGTTGTCAAAGCAAGAATTTGATAAGGTTTATGAGGAATTGAAGAAGGCGAAGAGCGGTGAATCTGATGAGCCGTTTGCAAATTTGGATGATATAAGGGCCTATGCAAGGGAGATGATTGAGAGGGAGATTGAGAAGCATGCGGCTGATGGGCTTGGTAGGGTGGATTATGCTCTTGCTTCTGGTGGGGCTATGGTTGTAAAGCATTCGGAGCCGTATCCAGGAAGGACAAGTAATTGGTTTTCGAGAAGTTCGAGGAATGTTCACAGTGATGCGAATAAGATGCTGAAACCGAGTTTTGGGGAGCCCGGGCAGTGCTTCCCCTTGAAAGGAAGTAGTGGGTTCGTTCAAATTAAGCTGCGGACAGCGATCGTTCCAGAAGCTATTACTTTAGAGCATGTTGCCAAGGTGATATTTTTATTTCTTCTAGAATTGTTTGCTGTGTAAAGTTTTTGTTTTAATATTCAAATACGTGTTTCTATATAGTAAATATCTAAATTTGAGGATCGCCGAAATATGAATGAGCATTTGTTAGTGGGTATCACCAGGGCTTTGATTAAAAAAAGAATAATTGCATTGTATTCCATGAGTTGTGAAGAGAACCATGGAAATTCTTGGGAGTTATAAATGCAACACTTGCTCCTTCTCTGCTTAGTTATGTTGGGGGTGGTTCTATTTTAGTAGGAGACTTAGAAAAGAGAAATAGATTTATAGATACCTAGATTGGGATGAGCGTTGCAGAACAATGTAATTTTAGGCTTCTTCATGAGTGCCACTGACTAAGGAATTTTGAATTTATTTCTGATCGATATATTGGCCTGCTCGTCCAGTTCTATTTCTGTTACCTTTTTCTTTTCTGATAGATATACAGTCATTGTATATGTTTTGTTCAAATGTGGACTTGGGAGACATTTTCTAAACAATAACGTGTGGGAATTTTGTATTCAATATCTGCACATTATTGTCCTATGCTATTCTTTTTGTTTTTATGGTTGTTTAAGAGTGCTAAAAACTCGTTTATGTATATTGAGTTTTTAAATTTATTACATAAATTTGTTTTTTTTTAAAAGTTCTGAAACTTGCCCATCTGATATATATTTTTTTGGTCATATCTTCAGCTTTATATTTATGTATAAATTTTTTTAATATTGTGATCTTAGTTTAAGTGATCCAGACCCACTAGAGAGAGATACCATGCCCTCTAGAAGTGTTTTCTAGCCATTGTGTTTGGGAGAAGTCAGGTTGCATGTTCTTATACTAATCTTTGTGGGATATACACTGGAAAGGATGACCTTGTCCTTGGTGGCCGGTGATTAACTTTATAGTCATTTTTGGGGATTGGAGGTAGAGAAGGATTAAAAATATTTTGAGTTGGAGAGGGCAGTGGTTATGGATAATGTACATAGTACATGTTATTTTAGAATGTGGTACAAAAGTACCCTCTTTTTTTATGTTGTGCATATGAGACATACTTTCAGAAACCTATTTTTGAAAGGAAATAATGAAGATTGGAGATAGGGTATCTTCTTCTTCTAATGCAATATAGATTTCATAATACTCTTTCAATGATGTGTCTAAGAAAAGTATAACACTACAGAATATCCTTGACAAAGAACTCCAACATTGCCGTAGGCCTCTAAAGTTTTTCAAGGAGCATTTCAAAACACTCTTTTCCTCCTCTGAATTCATAATTCCCAAGTCAAGGCATAACACATGTTTCTAAAAGACTTCCACTAGTCCCTCAATGTGTAACCAAAAAGAATTTGAAACAAGTTATCCAGTGCAGTCCGTCATTTGCACCAGTGATAGTTAAAAGGCTAAAGAAACCTCCCTCCAAACTGCCTGGAGAAGTCACTTAAAATCAAGAGAGATTCATGGTCCCAGTTACTCTTCATTCTTTAATCTTTATACAAAGGCCTTATGATTGGGAGATAAGGGTATGCTTGGGATTCTCTTTTTGAATGTGATCGAGAGTATTGGTCTTCATTCTTTAATCTTTATACAAAGGCCTTATGAAACCAAAAGAAGATTTTCATCTTTATTTGAATTTTTGAATATCTACTGTTTATAGAAAGAAATCACTCGATGAGCTGTCTTGGTAATGCTTGAGTGTGATTGTACATTGTAATTGCTATCTACTAGATTAGTTTTGGTTAAGTTGTTTTTTTTTTTTTTAATTTTTTATGTTATGAGAAATAGAATAGACTTTCATTCAAAAGGCATCAGCCAAACAAAATAATCCAGGGACAAAGGGATAAGGCATCTCTTTTCCTCTAGGAAGGGCTACAAAAAAGCCCTCCAATCCAGATTGAAGGTGTAGATGGAGTAATTACAAAAAAAAAACTTGTGCTGGGCATTCCAATTAGAGGCCGTTAACGGTACAAGATAACAAAAATAGGCTGGAGAAGTATTCTTATCTCAGAAGACTCTTGAATTCCTTTCCTTCCATATCAGCCAAAGGATGGCCCTTGATAGATTAAGCCAAAGCACTCTAGCTTTGTCTTTAAACCTCCACCCAGATAAAGATTCTGCCATCCAACTCCCCACCTGCTTCAGTTTACAACCCTGAAGACCGAACAGCTTCCCAAAATGGTTCCACACTTTAGCTACAAGCTCACAATGCAGCAGGAGGTGGGAGAGAGATTCCTCACTTATACTACACACTACACAAACCTGGGAGAAATGCAAAGATTAGGATTCCTTTTCTGAATTTTGTCCATAGTGTTGATGCTTCCCTTCCAAGGGCTGATGACCACATACAGAAATTTACCCTTTTCAGGGCATTTCCTTCCCAAATCATGTTGCACATTTCTCATCCAGAATCCTTATTTTCTCTTGAAGGGCTATCAAAGCTGACTTTACCGAGAAAATACCCAATCTATCCAAATTCCAAAGCAAAGATTCATATTCATCCACTTGAGAACGTCTAACCGGTTCCAACAAGTTGGTTTTGTTTTTTTCAAATGATGTACTTTATGGAAATTAAGTAAGGAGAAAGAGAAAATCAGTTCATAAGATAGTAGTCCAGTTGAGTTAGCATGGAATCAAATACCTTCGAAACTTGGGTTCTTTATTTACCAAGTCTCCAATTGCAGCAAACCCTACATTCTAGAGTTCTGGCTTCTTTTCTTCTTGGAACCCTACTGCAGCAACCCTTAGTCCGCTGCTGCTCACCTCTACCTATATTAGATTTGTGAGTTCTCACGTCTCCAAACCATCTTCTCTTGAAAATGAAAGCCTGCACTTTTGTTTCGGTGAGACTTGATTCAACAAATATAAGTGTAATGGCCCATTTGTAATTACTATCTGTCAGTGTACTTTTAGTTATTATGTTTTCTTTTATAAATAATCTACTTTCATGGAAATTGAGTATCAGTTCAAAAATTCTTTGGTTGAGTTAGCAGGTAAATTTAGGTCTACGTTGCTTCATCGTTGTATTATGTACTGTGGATGGTAATGGAATTGTGGAGAGGCATTATTCTGTCAACAAATAGGTCACCTTTTGTCTAGTGGACTAGTACTATTGGTGGGTGATGAATATTCGATATGGGATTTTATTCAAGAGGTTGCTACTTGCTAGTCTAAAAGCTCTTCACCTACTTCTATTTTCAAACATCCTCCAATTTTCTTCTTTCCAAATTTCACAACTTTAGGCGGTAATTTTAAATTGGAGAACATAGAATTGTCATTGGCCGGTCTTCCTGTCAAATGAGTAAATCCTCCACGCTCCCATGAATTAACTAACCCAGTGCTTGCTTGTCCAAAATATATTATTTTATGATTTTAAAGTCTAGATTTTCTGAAGTCCAACAATAGTTTGTGAGATTAATTGAGGTATTAGAAATAAAGTGAACATAGGTAGGGGGAGGTTGGAGGATTCTGGCTACCAAAAAGGAAGAAAATTATTGGGAGGAGTTGGAGCGGGACAGCAGGCTAGATATATTTCTGATCCTTGAAGTAATGGCATTTGAGCTTTTTATGGAAGCTAGTTTTTTGAAGCGCTTTCATTTATTGGATCAAGGTTTAGTTGTTCTCAGTAATGGTGGTCAGCAGTCTCGCCCCTTTTTCCTCCCAAGACTTTTCTGTACAAAGTTCATATTGAGTATTGACAGTAGAAAGAAGAGAATGGTGCAAAAGATTGGGTCAAATAGCTTCTCTAGTTTGGGAGATGTGCTCGATGGATAAATGCTTTAGCTTTAAAGAGGATACATATCTTTTGATAGTATTGAATATTTGGATTTAAGTTTATTTCGTCAGCTCCCTCTTTGCCTGATGAAATTTCGTATTTTGTGTAACAGATGGTTCTGCGATTTTGGCTATGTATGTATTATTAATTTTTACAATACTTCTGTTTCACCACCGTGTAATTTGTTTCTCTTTTCCATCTTGGATTTGGTTTACCTTTTTACTAACTAGGCTTCGCAATTTGAATTCTCTGGACAGAGTGTAGCATACGATAGATCAAGCGCGCCTAAGGATTGCAGGGTATCTGGATGGTTTCAAGGGGACAATGCTGATTCAGCTGTCAAGGCTGAGAAGATGTTCCTCTTGGCCGAGTTTACATACGACCTCGAGAAGAGCAATGCCCAGACATTCAATGTGGTGGAGACAACAGGCTCTGGTCTCGTTGACATGATCCGATTAGATTTCTCATCCAATCATGGAAGCCCGTCTCATACTTGCATCTATCGCATGAGAGTTCATGGTCACGAACCGTATTCTGTTTCTATGATGGCGATGCAGTCATGATCGATTGCAGCAGCCAGGCAGCTGGTATTGGATTCCCAGTTTGTATTATCCTTGTAACTGTTTCATTGTTCTTCTTATTCTTTATTTAGAACCATAGCCCTCACACTTAGAATCATTTGGTTAGTGGGCACAGGTGTTGTTTTCTACTTTTTAACTTCATCTTTGTTTTTCCTTCGGTATTGTAAACAGATGGAATGTGGGGTTATGAGTTTTTTTGACTGTGCAGGCCTGTTGATTCCTAAGCTTCTCAAGAGTCTTACACGAAGGTCCTCGACTCCGAATGGTTCTTTGTGGATATCTAGTTGTATTTTTAATGTTCAACATGTGGGGATCGAGATTCGAATCTCCGACCTCTTGATCGAGAGTATGTGACTTAACCGGTCGCGTTATGCTCAGATGGGATACCTAGTTGTTGTTGAGGATTGTTTTGTTAATTTTCTTTAGAAAGTTGAATATGAAAGGGATGTTGGATAAAGCTTCTCAGAGTCTTAGACTATGGTGGGCTCTTTATCTTGACCCTTAATAATTGCTTAATTTTCTCTAAAAGAACATTGAATTTTAAAAATGAAGGAGATATTAAGTATTATGGGAAATGATGATGGTAAGTACTTATTTTGTGTGTGTAGCTAGATATATATTTCTTTTGAAAAAACTTTTTTGAAAAGTCATCGTAATCATGGCTATTTATGCATAAAAGTTTCAAGCATTTTAAAGAGTAGAAGCCCCAAAAAATTAGGGTATTAATAAACAACCTTACTTTTTAAAAATGGAATATTAAATGCAAAATTGTTCCAAATATGGTCTTATTGTGAAGAATGGATCTTGCAAGTGTATCATTTCATTTTGACTAAGAAAATAATTGGTTAAAATATTATTTTGATATCTTTACTTTAGTCTTTGTACTTTCAAATGTTTGAATGTAGTCTCTATACTTTTTATAAATCTTAAAATTAGTTTTTATTGTTAGTTTGAAATTTATTTTTATCAAAATTGGTTAGATAATAATAATAATAATTTCTATTTAAGAAAAGATACAATATGAATATGTTTTCAAAATTCATAGCGGAAAGGTTACTAGAGACTAAACTTTTTTTTAGAAAAGTTAATTATAAGCTAGCAGCAAGGACTAATTTTAAGATTTGTTTGAAGTATGAGGACAAAATTTGGACATTTAGAAACACAAGGACTAAAATAAAATAAATTCAAAAGTATAGGGACCAAAATGATATTTAATCAAAATAAGTAGTATAATAAGTTGAAGATGGTACAAATATCTACTAAGTCAAATTCTTCGTGGTGAAAGCCAACCGAATCAAATTAAAAGTAGGGATGGTATTAAAGTGAAGTGAAATTGAGAATCTTTTAACAGAAATCAAATCAATCATAGAAAAGTTTCTTATTTTAAACAAACTTTATACCTCCAACACTTCTACTATCAACTAATTTTTGTTAATTTTTGTGTAAGTTGAAGCATCAACTTTAGGTTACATATCTGAAAACTTGCCCCCAAAAGGGTTATCTCATAAATCAAAGAATCTTCTTCATGGATATCATATGGGTTATGTTGGTTATTAAAAGAAGTTATTATACTGTTTTCAAACATTCTAAATAGTTGAGGACCACATTCTTATTTGAATAGAATAATCAAGAAAAAATCAATTAAAAAATCTTGAGAAATGGGGTGAGGGTGGTTTCTTCTAAGCAAAGAAGAAGAACAGAGAAACATAGAACAGCCTGTCAAAATATTTTCAAAACAAAACACAAAGTCCCTTTGCCCTTAAACCAGTTGAAAGAAATGGTCTGCCCTTCTCCTTTATTTAAGGATCTATCTCTTTTCTTTTCTTTTTTTCTTTAGCTTGTAAATGAGGCAAACATTAACCCAACATTTGGTTCCCCTCATGTTTTTGCTTCTTAATTATTATATAATTATCTTTTGGGACCATCTTATTATACTACATTTTTCCATTCATCTCTACTTTAAATAATAAAAAAAAAAGGGTGTATCATTAAGATTCTTTCCCATTTTCACTTTAATTGTTCTAGAATAATTTAAAGATGATGAAATGGGTAGATGGGATATCACAATGTTTTTCTTCCATTTTTTTTTAATCTTTCTTTTGAAGAAGAATAAAAATTGTTTAGGAAAAAGGGTAATTTTTTTAAAAAAATAGATTACAAGTGAGAAAATAATGGGGTTTGCCAACTTTCCACTAGGAAAAGTAATCAAAAGACTTAAATGAGACAAGAATAAGAACATTTGACTATCCTTAAACTAGAGAGTTTCAAGGTTCTATGTGATAAATATGTGTTTTTTTTAGCCATTGTTATTTTTTTATCCTTTGTTTCTAATGTAATGGCTGCCAATTTCATTATTGAGAATGTGTTTGACAACTAATTGTTGGTTTCTTTAGTTCTTGTAGTACAAGAGAGGTCATGTGTTTAATGATGTTTCTTATTTCTAGTTTTATGTTCTTCCATACATTCTTAAAAATTGGTGTAGGGACTAGATATAGAAAACGATTGCTTGGTTGGATGATTAATTGTTTTATAAACAAGATTTTGGTTTTGTTTGCAAATTTATTTTTAAGAATTATCATCTGGGTACTTTGTAAAAGTCAAGGTTATTGAATATGAGTAATTAATATTTATAACAAAGTTCATGATTTATCAGAAAGAACAACTTTAATTGTTTATTTAGCCTTTGAACTTCAAAAAATAATGTACTATAGCTCTTGCAATTAAAATTTCATATTGTATTTAATTTAACATGTTATCTAGTACGAACTTGTATTCTAAGTTACATGTATCAAGTTTGGTATCAAATTTATGAACAAGTGACATACAATTTAGGCTAGATGTAGTACAAAAAATCTAATTGCAATTACTAAGGTCCTGTTTACTAACAATTTGATTTTGTTATTTTTGAAAATTAAACTTATAATCACTACTTCTACCTCTAAGTTTTCTTGTCTACTTTTTAAAAATGTATTCAAAATACAAGTCAAGTTTTGAAAACTAAAAAAAAAATAGTTTTTAAGAACTTGTTTTTATTTTTTGAAATTTAACTAGAATTCAAAAGTTTCATTAAAAAATGCAAAAACTATAATAAAGAAATTATGAAGAAACAAACATAAATTTCACAAAACAAAAAATAAAAAATGAAATTGTTAGGAAACGGGACCTAAATTATGTAATTGTGAAAATTTGGAGATCAACATAGAAAATTAAAAAAGTACTAAAGATGAAATGTGATAATTGTGGAAAGTAAAGGAAAAAAATTAACATATTTTTATTAATTTTCTCTTGCAAATTAACCGAGAACTGGTTTTAAAAATAGCACTCAACAAATCCCTGGATTTCTTCCTTCTTGTTAACCTTGATTAAAAAAAATAATTCTGTCCATTCTGAAAGATCATAAACAAAAATTTCTTTTTTTTTTTCCTTTTTTTAAAAAAAGATAAACAAATTTTTCTTTTTGAAATATGAGCACAAGGAAAAGACATTATCAAACCAACCTTAAAAACTCTATTAGATGACAATTTTTTTTAAACTCAAAAGACAAAATTTCATTAAATAAGTTAAACATCAAGCCAAATAGATTGAAATAAGCTGCCTATTGAATTACTATAAGAATTATTTATCAATCTCCAATTCAGGCACAAAAAACAAATGATGATCATCCAAAAAGAAAAATACAAAAAAAAAAAAAAAAATTATGTTTATTTTTTTGTGTATTGGCCTTTGAACTTTATTCAATTACTACATGCACTTGCATAGTGCTACATTCATTCTTTTCCATTGTCTTGAAATTTGAATGTAAAATAATAATAATAATAATAATAATATTACCATAAAACAAGAGTGTGTTTTGTAAGTGCAAATCTCAGCTTTCATGTCCAAAATTGGACACTGTGTTTGGTCACCATCATAGAATTTTTCCATGTGCAATGCATCAATGCCATTTTCATTCATACTTTTGAGCATTAGTGCAAACTTTGATTGATAGTGCTCTTCAAACCCTCAATCTTTGTAATAATTGACTCAAGATTATGTTTTTTTAGTTCATTAACGTGTGGGATTGGAAATTCGAATCTCTGATTTTTTGGTTGAGGCATATAGCTTAACTAGTTGGACTATGCTCATTGATAGCTTATGATTATGTTTATAATGTGAGTATTCCTTTAATTGATAATGTATATTGATATATATAATATTTAAAAATGACATTTTTAAATGGAATGCACTCTTCGTCTCTTCCTAATTTCTAAATTTGAATACCCTTTTGTTTATATTATTATATATTTATATATAGATTTAAGTCTCATTTTGGTCTCTAAACCTTCATTTTTATGTTGAACTCTTGAAATGTCTATTTTATTCTCTGAACTTTAAAAAAGTAATTATTTTGATACTTGTATATCCATCCACACGATATTTGCTTCAGTCAACATATATGGCTTAGGTACTATTAGGGTATATTCCTCCATTATTTTTGCCTTAATTCATGCCTCTAATTTTAAGCATTTAGTTGTACACTTTCCATCTATATTTCATTCAATTGTGTATAAACTTGAGAGTTCAACAACATATAGGAGTGGAGGAATTTGAACCTCTAACCCGTTGGTCGAAGCTAGAGGTATATACCTTAACTAGTTGAGCTATGTTCAGGTTGGCTAAAACATAATAAATTTGAAAATGGATTAAAATAGACATTTTAAAAATTTTGGAATCAAAATAAAATAATTTTGAAAGTTCTAGAATTTTAAATCTTGTATATATACAATAAACTAGAAATTTCTATCATATAGCTAGCTTGAGCATAACTCAACCAATTAAAGCATACGTCCAAGAGATTAGAGGTTTGAATTTTCCCACCCTATTTTTTGTAGAACTTAAAAAAAAAAAAAACTATCATATATGTTTTTGCTTCACTAACTTGAGCATATTTCAGTTATTTAAGACAATATATTCTCATCAATGTAAACATAGCTCAATGGACAAGACACTAATTACTATCTAAATTCATATAATTCAATCTCCCACTTCACAATTATTGAACTAAAAAAAATTAAAATAAGACATTATATTGTCAAGCAAAAGCTATTTTTGTTGAACTTGTAAAAACATCACAAATAAATAAAAAAATAAGAATAAGGATAAGAAACATAGAACTCGTTGGATCTCCTATCCCACAATTTTTTTAACTAGAAAAAACAGAAAAAGGGAAACATAGAACAAAACCCAGAACAGAGCTTAACAAATAAAGAAGGAAAAAGTCCATGTGGATACTGCCCAAATTAAAGCATCTGAATTTCTTCCCCTCAAACTCTATAAAAGGGGAAGAACAAAAATTAAAAAGTAGTCCATTTAGTTGAGAATCTGTTGCAAACTTCATGAATCTCTGCAGTTAGTTCCATGAAACAGATCAATTTCTTCTTCTTTTGATGATCAATTGCATTTAATGCACAAAGGAGTTTCAATCAAAAGATTTGATCCTAATTTGCCATTTTGCGATGAACATTTGAAGAACTTCGATCAAACAACTTCTCCAACTGCAGCAATGAAAGGAACAAATCACAAACTGCTGAACTCGGCGTTTCTTCAAAGGTGTTTTTGAGATTCTCCTCTCTACCTTTGACCGTTTCTTTTCGAGAAAGAAAAAGAATGTATAAAAATTTTCTTTCTCGCTTTATTTTCCCGAGAAAATTCACCCCTCTTTGCAAAAACCCAAATCCCCCATTTGCACATTAATCAAATCGATTGTCGATATTATTATTTATCCCCTTCTGTTCGCCTATTACTGTGCCCTTTCTTTTGTCATTTTCAATGCATTTTGGAACAGCAAGTTTCTCGGACTATTCCATTGAATATCAGACATTTTGCTTATTTCTTCTAGAATCTCTAACATTCAATTTCAGGTTCTTTTTTTTCTTTTCTATCATTTCAATTTTCTATGCTGGGAAAATTGTTGTTCATTTTGTTTTAATTCTTCTTATATATATATATATATATAGCCATTGCTCCGACAGTTGACTTTCTCGTGAATAAGGATAGCCCGCACTTGTCAACCTTGTCATGGGTTGCCACTTTGCTTTTAAATTTGATCAAATCTGTCCGTCTTAGAACAAATCTGAATTCTGGTTTTTGCTTCTTTTTGTGGTAATGTTGGTGTTTTCTTTGGATTTCTTGAGTTTTTGGTTTCATTGGATCATTGTTGTCTGGTTGGTTTTCTGTTCTGTCTGTGTTCTGTTCTGTTTATTTTGAGTTCAACATCAATTGGGGTGTAGATTCAAACCTCTGGCCTCTTGGTCTATAATATATGCCTTAACCGATTGAGTTATGTACTCTAGTTGGTTTCTATTCGGTTTTTTTTCATTGGTAATTGATTTGAAAGGAGATTATTGAGATTATGGAGCAGGGGATGGTTTTTGGTGTTCAGTCCTTTGTTTCTCTCTTTAGTTTCCTGGCATTCTTGAGAGTGACATGAATTGTTTGTCATAATGTCATTTCAATTTATATTTACTTGTTTGAATTTATTATTATTTTTTTCTGTAGATCTTTGATTTGGGTCAGTGGCATTGATGAGAAATTGCAATATCAACAATGACTTTCAAAAAACAAGACTCAAGAAAGAAGGTGAATGAATCTCCAATGCTCTGTCTCTCTTTCTCTCTCTTCGCAGTTTTTTTGAATCCTAAAGTTTTTTGTTGTTTTGTTCTCTTGAATTTGTACCCATCTTTTTATCTTACAAAAAAAGTGGCACAAAGTCTGCAACTTTTGAAGTTAATATCATTAAATATCTTCTTTGCTTTTTTTTTTCTTCCTCGTCTGCTTTCAGTCCTTCATTAGAAAAATATTTGCCATGGGAGACAGAAATGGGAAGAAAGAGTTCAAAGGCTCATTTGAGTCCACTGGTGAGTTCCAAAAGGGATCTGCTTTTAGATAAATTAACATCTTATCTTTATTTTTATGATAAAGAAAGAAATCTCACCAAAGAAAGCAAAGTTTTATTCAGATAAGTCATTGATGATAAGTTTGAAGTACCTTTTTATGCAATATTGTGACTTAGCACCTTCGAATTAGAAGAGGTTTGAGCATGTATTTGCTTGCCTGAGAAGATTAAAAAATCTAAAACGATGGCGATAGGAAGAGAATTGTGTCAACTAGATCCAAATGGAGAATATATTCAATTCTCATCTTTAAACTAGTGTGAGAAAGGAAGCAAGATTGGTATATTCTCTCTCTCCCTCTTGATATTGTCCTTTCTCCCTCAGCTATTTCGGAATATTTTTCGATCAGTTGGTTAAAACTATGGAGTTTGACATGAAATTAATTTGTCTTGGTTTGATTATCAGAAAAGGGCTTTAGTCAACTTTTCTATTAGGTAGAAACAAGATCAATGGATATTTGCTCCGTGTTTAAGTTTCTTTCGTTTTTTTCCTTTTCAATCTATATGTAGAACCAATTTCGGACCTACAGCTGGACAGTACATTCTTAGGCAGCACGGACTCTCTAATGGCTCCTGGTCAAGCAGTTCAATCTTTCCGGTACTTTTTATGATATGATCGCTTTGATTTTCTTTTCGTTTTGACCAGATGATGAGCTTTTACTCTTTTTGTGCATTAACATTTCTTTTCCCTGGTGGGATTTGATTCAGTGTTTTTGTTGCGACATGGAATGTTGGAGGAAAATCTCCCCATGCCAACCTCAATCTGAATGATTTTCTTAAGAACGACAACGGTGCTGATATTTACATATTCGGGTATGTTTTCTGCCTCTCTCCCTCTTTCCTTGCTTTTTTTTTTTAAAAAAATTGGTGGTTGTTAGAAGTAGAACATGGAATCCCTCTCTCTCCCTGTTTCCTTCCATTTTTTTAAAAAAATTGGTGGTTGTTAGAACATGGAGTAAGTTCATTCATCTTGATATGCTTTGAAAGTTCTTTTCCAATCTTTTCCTTCCAAGAAATTGTATCGGTTCGTTTATCGGGATTCCTGATTAGACAACAATGTCAACTTTGTTCCCCGCTGAAATTTTCCGTTTCATACTTTTGAAAAGAAGTTTCCAATGCTCTTGTTTTTCCAATGACACCGTGGATAGTAGCCTCTATCCACTATTCCAAACAAATTTGTCATTTGGTTCTTTATATTTCCAATCATACCAACAAATTGATATGTTATTTAAACTCCTATTATCAGTTTTCAGGAAATTGTGCCTCTAAATGCTGGAAATGTTCTAGTTATTGAAGACAATGAGCCTGCTGCAAGATGGCTATCCTTAATCAATCAATCACTGAACAACCCAACAAACGGCTGCTCAAGAGGACCGAAACCTACCACTGGTCTTGGCGGTTCGAAGTTCTTTCCAAAACCTTCTCTTAGAAGCATCAGTAAAACTTTCAGGACCGCAAGTAGAAGGAAGCTAAAAAGTTGCAATTGTACACCACTGGAACTCGAAAGGAAACGCAGTAAGGATTTCTGGTTTCGGTGCCAACCATCACATGTGAGTGAAGATGGTATTTCTACAGATGAAGATGACGACGAGGAGGACCCGAGCATCTTTGATATTTCAGAGATTTCCACTCCTGGAAGCGGTAACGAGATGAAGTATGGTCTCATTGCAAGTAAACAAATGGTTGGCATTTTTGTCACAATTTGGGTGAGGAAGGAGCTTGTTCCACATGTTAGCCACTTGAGAATTGCGAGTACCAGTCGCGGGATCATGGGCTGCCTTGGGAACAAGGTAATAGTTATATATTTTGAGTTCCCTTGTCTACAAAATGGGATAATTCTGCCTCATATCCATCATATTTCGTTTTGAAATCGTGAGGTCGGTTCTTGTCTTCCAGGGGTGCATTTCAGTGAGCATGTTATTTCACCAGACAAGTTTTTGCTTCATCTGCAGCCACTTAGCTTCTGGAGAGAAAGAAGGGGATGAGCTAAGGAGAAATTTGGATGTCATCGAAATCCTTAAGAACACTCAGTTCCCAAAAATATGCAGAACACCTGACAGTCGGATGCCGGAGAAAATCCTCGGACACGAGTGAGCATCTTAAATTGTTTGATTTGAAAAAAAACATATACATATAAATAATAACAACACTGTTTGGTAATGCATTCCATATGACGTATATATCCTGGTTACTGAGTTTCTCATTTGTGTTGATGAAATGGCTCAAGACGAATAATATGGTTAGGAGACTTGAATTATCGGATAGCTTTGAGCTACTCGGAAACTCGAAGACTTATGGAAGAGAATCACTGGGATGCACTTCTCAACAAAGATCAGGTAATCGTCCTCTATAGTCGTTATGACAATACCTAATCACTTGAGCAACATTCAATCTATCTTACTCCACTTTTTGAAACTTGTAGAGATTACTGTTTGCTATAAAATCGGTGCCATTGACAAAATCTGATTGTAGTTTGAGATTGTGTTCTTAAATCGATGATGTTTTTGATCTGATTCTTATGTTTGGTGGCTGTTGTAGTTGAAGATCGAAAGAGATGCAGGCCGAGTGTTTCGTGGATGGAAAGAGGGAACGATTTACTTTGCACCCACGTATAAATACTACTACAATTCTGACACATACGCTGGAGATTTGAAAAAATCAAAAAAGAAGAGAAGAACTCCAGCTTGGTACGTATGGCATAGAAAAGCATACAAACTCTTGTTCTAATCAACCCACATAACATATGATCCTGAAAATTCATAGAAGAATGCAGGTGTGACAGAATTTTATGGCACGGTGATGGCATACGACAACTTTATTACATTCGTGGGGAGTACCGATTTTCCGATCACCGCCCCGTTTGTGCAACATTCTTAGTCAATGTCACAGCCGTCAAAGGAGGGATGAAGAAGAAAATGCCTGGCTCCAATATGAAAGTTGGAGCTGAAGAGGTACTGTCAACGAACAGTAGATATTACCCCTGAATGTAAGTAGTCTGAATTTGTTGAGTTATGAATCTCCTTTCTAAGCATATTGCATTCTCTTCCTTACTTTACCTTTTATCCATCAGGTCCTAATATGCTCATTAGCTTAATCTAACCATTCATCACAAGAACACGATGAATCGTCGAAGTTTTGCCCGACGCCGAAACTAGTAGGATCGTGTAGAGATCATAACAAAACCAGCAAGTAGAGTTATACTAGTAGATTTTGAAGTCAAGAAAAGGATGTGATTCTCTATAAGTTTTCTCTCTATGAGAGAGAGAAATCTATCATCATATGATGATCATCATCAAATCATCAACCATGGATGCAGATTGTTGTTTATAAGTGCATCACATCAGATTGCAGCCAATGGGCAACTTGAAAAAGGATAGAATAGTTTAGGAAAAAAGTAGAAAAACAGAAAGGAAAAAAAAAAGTTTGATTTATTTGAATGTAGCTCTCAGTCAAACCAGAGAGGAAAAGTGATAAAGTTTTTTAAGTTAGCAACTTTTGTCTTTTAAGCACTGAGCAGATTGTAGCAGTAACATTTGATTATTTGAATATAGTATTGGATTTTTTTTTCTTTTTTTGTTGGAGAGTAGAATCCAAAGTTTGACAACCAGAAATTTCTTTGCTATTTTGATCACGTGCATGGTCACGTGATGGCAGGTGAACAAATTATTATATAATTAGCAAGAACTCCCCTCAAGTTTTGATTTTGCTTTGGGAATTGGAAGTTCCTCAAGTCAAACACATATCACATGGCTCACACTCACTAACCCATTGGATCTGCACTGAAAACTGAGTTTGATCTTCTGACTAATACAGGCCATTGATATTTTGAAAGTTTTTAGATTAATTGCAAATCACACCCTTGTAGTTATTTATTTTGCAAATCAATCTCTTGTATTTTGAAAATGACTTCAAACACCTTAAGTCTACATAATCTTGAAGTCATACTCTTCTGTTATAATGTGCTGTTAACTTTTACAGTATTAATATGTTGAGTTGCTTTTTTTTAGTTCAACAATACATGGCGGTGGAGGGATTCAAACTTCTGACTTCTTGCACGAGAGTATGGGCCTTAACCAGTTGAACTATACTAAGGTTGACATATGAATCGGTTTTGTCAAAGCTAACTAATTAAAGGGTATGATTTGTAAATTTACAAGAGTGTTTTAGTTTTTTTTTTCTTTTAATATAACGGTCTGATTTGTAAAATATACGAAATACGGGAGTGTTACGATCTGCAAAATATACAAAATACAGGTCTAAGAGTGTAACTTGGTAGGTATCCTATTTTTTAAAAATACCCTACAAATTGTTTGAGGAGTATAGAATATGAGAGCAATTAGACATTTTAGTAGAATATTACTCAAAACTGAAACAAAGAAAGGCAGTTGAAGACAAAAGTTGAAAACTTGTTAACTTATATAAGCAGGCAGACCACAAGTTGTTGGAGTTGCAAGACAAACAAGACATTGATTCTCTCGGAGGTTCACAAAAAACATGAAACCTTTGATCTGCAAATCATTGCTTCCAATTCTCTACACTTTTCTACTGATGTCTTCTCTCCATCTTCACACTCCTGCTCGAGCTGCAAGAACACTCCTCCCGTCTCCTTGTGTCGCTTCTACGTTGTCGTCGTCGTATCGAGTTGATCTTCTTCATCTTCCTCTCGCAGCTCGGAAACTCTTCGAAACGACGTCGTCTACTTCCTCCAACCTTCGCCGAATACCTCGAAGTGGCCCAAATCCTACACAGAACAAGTAATGACTCTGAATCCTAACTAGTGTCCTGTTTTGTGTTTATGCTAAGTTTTAACTCATAGATTCTCTATTTCATCTCTTGTTTTATTTTTGGGACAGAATGAAGCCAAAGTTCAGAAGCTAAATCTCAAAGGAATCATCAAGATGAAGAAGAAGACACAGATGTTCAAAGGAATCTCAAAGCCAACCATTGTAGTTTTCTTTTTATACTGAGAAAAAAAAGATTCATAGCTATAGAAATACAGTACTGACTGTAACATACATGATCTGATTAGAAAGTGGCTTCTTTCAAGAACTTCTTATGTATGTGTAGATTCTCAAGGTTAATCAACTTTTACAATTTTGATCTATTTCTTGAAGTCGAGTCAAGATTTTGAGTTAACTCAAGATTTAATTCTATTGGATTTGAGCTCAATCCTCGTTCAATTTACCTCAAATCTTCAACTGATGAATTTTAATTTCCATCTATTTGTAGTAGAAGATGACAAGTTGTTGAACTTCAACGACAAGGTTGATCAGTTATTATCGAAAGGGATGAGAAGAAAAATTGTCACTTAATGATGTATCAATAGTACTTTTCAGGTAGGCCCATGTTAGTGAATATTTAACAAGAAAAAAAAACCCATCATCTACTTGAATTTTCTTATTTGACATCCTTTTCAAAATAGGTTCAATTATCCAAAGTGCAGTCTTCAGGAAGATTATAAAAAGAAAAAGTTAGAAGGAAGAGGAAAAAAAAAGCAAACAAATAAATGAGAGATATATATTAATCGTGTATGAAACAATTGTATAGTTCAAGATTAACTTACATTAGAAAATGATATACACTATGGACTATATTCTCATATAATGTTAATGGTATATATTGACTCCTATGTATCATATATACACGTCTATATATAATCATCCTATATTTTCTATAGGTAAAAAATTAATTCACCTACACATGGTTTACGGTGTAATATATATATATACTGATTTGTTCATTAATATATACATAGCATATATATGATACCTAACTAGACCAACACAGTAACAAAAAATATGTTGATTTGCATAGTATAATAGATATACCTAGTATAATAGATATATACCTACTAATTTGTTCATTAATTCTAGATATCTAATTTTTGTTGTTTCTTATCCTAGTTTGTTGGATCTTGAATATTAGGTTCTTGATTCTTAGTTTTCTTATTTTTGTTGGTTCTACTTGTTTCTTTGTTTAAGTGTCAGTACTTCACGTCAATCTCGTTTTTGTGTTCAAGGCTTACTCCTTAAGTATGTGATACTGTAAACTCTTGGCTACTTATTTTCTATTATGAGAGAGTTTACTATTTGTGAAGGAGTGGTACATCTTAGAGTGTAAATGATAACTCTTTATAGAAAAGTTATTTTTACTTGAATTCTCTTGCTAAACCTTGCTTGTTTAAGGTATTTTGATAGTTTTTTGGTTGTTCAAGTCCCTAAGTTAGTGTACTTTTGCTTGTTTGGTTGGGCTGAGCTAACAATATTGATAAATGGCTTAATTTTGGTTAATTGGGAGCTTAATCTTACAATTTATGCGTCAGGTGAAAGCAAACTTAATTATTGAAGAGCTGGAAGCTACAGTGTGGCTAATAGAGCAGGATTGCTGCAGCAATCTATCACAGAGAAGCCAATTAATTCACACGTGCAAGGATTCTCATTAGTTTAGCTGTCCAAAAAGAGCCAGCTGGACCACATGGACCAATAAGATGTTGCCATATTTTATTCCGTGTCTATTCAGCCCTGATTTTGATGAAAATGATGGAGTATTTAAGCTTGGCATTTTGGAATTGAAGGAGAGGCTGAAAAGGGGAGTTTTTACGAAAAGAGGAAGAGAATGAGCTGAGAAGAAGCCTATCTACCTGAGGAAAGGAGCTGAGGAAGAAGGAGTCTTTTAGAAGCTTCACGTGAGGATTTCTTTTCTCTTCTTATTGTTATTCTTCCTTTTATTGCTTTTCCATTTTTCTTGATTGTTGTAATGGAGTTTCCAGTAGCTTTTAGGCGTTTTATTTATGTCATTATGAACTAAATAACTTAAGGCAAGGATTAGGGAACTCTTATATTGTAGAGAGGTTCAAGCTATGTGGTTTTATGCTGTTGAACACTGATTTAAAGTGCTTTTAATGTTTATGATGAATTACGTTTGGCCAACCTTTTTCATCTACTGTTTTCTTGACTTTTGGGAAGAAGAATAGAAAACTGATTGCTTCAATTCTCACTAAGACTAATTACAAGTTAAGCTTGCAGTGAAATGGATAGGTTAGGGATAATCACCCACTTAGTGCACACAAGTAGTGAGCTTATTTTGAGTAGTTTAAATGGGAATTTAGCTATAATTTAAGGAAATCTAGGAAGATTCCATGTTGGAATGCTGTGTGGTGTGATTTAGCAGTAAACACGAGTGACCATTCATATTTTGAGTGAAACATGTGAGGGAGTAATTGTGAGGTCCAATTTTCTTAATACTAACATCTTTTTGCAGCCATGTATACTGAAAGAAGAGCTCCAAGAAAAGACCATCCCTCAATTGTTTTTTGTGAGTATTTCAAATTCAGATGAGTACCTTCTTTAGGAGGAAGAAATTGATGTCATGTTTGACCACCACCACTATAGTGAGAAGGGAAAGGTAATACTTATTGTCTCTACATTTGAGGAATATGCACTAACATGGTGGAATGTTTTGTTGTCGAAAAGAAGGAAGAGTGGAAATCATGGAATACTCTCATGGGAAGAAATCAAGCATCTAATGAGGAATCGTTTTGTTCCAAATTTTTTCTACAAATCGCTAACTTTGAAACAAGGGAGCAAAAGTGTGGAAAAATACTACGAAGAGATATTTCGATTACTTGAGGAGATTAACTTTGATGAGGATGAGGAAGCTACCATGGACTGATTCTGCAAAGGACTTAATGAAGAGATTGTTGATCGAGAAGATTTGACCTTGTGAGAATTTGGAAGAGATGGTGCACATTGCCATCAAGATAGAAAGGCAACTCCATTTGTTGCCATCAATATGCACTAACATTTGTTGTTATTTACCGCTTGTAGAACTAGTGGGTTGTTCATCGCCAAGTTGTCAGAGAACGTGTTGCTGTTGTGGCAACCATTGCTCATCTTGTGGTTCACCGGTGGATGGAGCCTGCATCGCCGGAGCAGATGAAGGACTGTTGGAGAAGAAAACCCCAATAGATGGGGGGCAGCTGTGACTGTACTTCAAGCCTGATAGAGGAGAGAGATGAATATTAGGGTTTTCTCTTTTTTGTCTTTTTCTCTATTTCGTCCTTTTATTTTATTTTCTTTTCTTTTATTGATGGATTGTCATGGATTTTTCATCCAACCTAAGCCCCCATGTTTCATTCTTTGTTATTAGTAGGAGGGTCTTTTGCTTGGAGTTTTCTAGTAGCTGCGGGCCTCTGGTCGGCTTCGGCCTCCTCAATTAAGCTGAGGGGTTGGTCAGCTTCCATCTTTATAGTCTCGTCATATGAATCTTCAAGTCCAGGCTGTCTAACAACCAAGTGATTTAGTCAACCTCAACCTCCTTATTTCGTCATGTGACTCTTTAAGCTCGTGCTGTCTTGCAACAAAAGTCAATAATTGCATAATCCAACAATCACACATTGGAAGGTAGTAAAGAGAGTACTCGGGTATTTAAGGCTCAAGTAGTCACGGATTATACATACCTAAATCAAATAATATGTAGATCACAGACTACTTAGATACAGATTGGGGATGTGATCTTGATGACAAACGATTCATCTCAACCTATTGTGTGTATGTTGGTGAAGCCCTAGTCTCCTGGTGTTCTAAGAAACAGCATGTCATCGCACAATCAAGCATCAAGTCAGAGTGTAGGTCTCTTGCACATATAATAGCTGAAATTAGTTGGATACAAGCATTATTTCAAGAAAACAATTGTAGAGACTCATTCATACCTGTGATTTGGTGCGATAATGTTAATGCCCTGTCGCTAGCTGCGAATCCCGTCTTCCATTCGAGAAGCAAGCATGTAGAACTTGATGTCCACTTTGTTCACTATAAGGTGCTCGACAAAGAGGTTGAAGTTCGATTTGTTCCTTTAGAAAAGCAGCTTGCTGATGGATTAACCAAACCGTTGACTGAGGCAAAGTTCACTGAGCTACGTTCCAAACTCAATGTCGTGGCTACACCGTTGCGTTTGAAAGGGGAAATGAAGACAACTCATTAAACACCTGGCAGCCTCAGAGCACTCCTAGTCTTTGCACATGATTTATAGAAGCCCATCTAAGATACATGTAAAATGACTGTGTTTAGCAAATGATTTATGTAATAGTAGTTGTAATATTCAAACTATTTATCTTTTCTATTAATAGGTTTTGTTGTTAGTTTTTCATATAACGTGGGTAGTGGGTAGTGGAACTTTGTAACAAAGGGTATTTAAGCCCCTGTTTTGATTAATAAAATTAACAACCTTTTACCTTATTCAATCTCTCCCAAACTGTTCCACAATCCTTCTTTGAAATTTCACCCTAAAACTAAATATGAGGCGGTGAGGCCATAAATTTTTTGGTTTAATTTTCTAACTTATCCCCCTAGAACTAAATTCAAGAAAGGAAAATTCTTTGTATAACATAAAATATTCACCCCTAAGAATTGTAATTTTACACCACCCATAACCTTAGGCTATATATATACTCACCATTTCCTCTTTTTTTTAACCATTTATTAGTATTTTTATATTTGGTTAATATTTAGAAAGAAAAAAAACATTAATAAACAATTTAATGGCTTCAAATCATAGAAAAACTCAAGCCCATAAAATCCAAAAAAAAAAAAAACACTTTGTTAGGCTTTAGTATTTCTTTTGTTTGGTTTACATTTTGGTTTCTTTCCCCCCTGTGCAAATGAAGTCTTTGTTTACGCTGTGCTAGATGGATAGTGAGTGCATAAAAAGAAGGCAGTTGAAGACAAAAGTTGAAAACTTGTTAACTTATATAAGCAGGCAGACCACAAGTTGTTGGAGTTGCAACACAAACAAGACATTAATTCTCTCAGAGCTTCACAAAAAAACATGAAACCTTTGATCTGCAAATCATTGCTTCCAATTCTCTACACTTTTCTACTGATGTCTTCTCTCCATCTTCACACTCCTGCTCGAGCTGCAAGAACACTCCTCCCATCTCCTCGTGTCGCTTCTACGTTGTCGTTGTCGTCATCGACGTATCGAGTTGATCTTCTTCATCTTCCTCTCGCAGCTCGGAAGCTCTTCGAAACGACGTCGTCTACTTCCTCCAGCCTTCGCCGAATACCTCGAAGCGGCCCGAATCCTACACAGAACAAGTAATGGCTTTGAATCCTAGCTAGTGTTCTGTTTTGTGTTAATGTATGTTTTGACTTATAGATTCTCTGTTTCATCTCTTGTTTTATTTTTGGGACAGAATGAAGCCAAAGTTCAGAAGCTAAATCTCAAAGGAATCATCAAGATGAAGAAGAAGAAGAAACAGATGTTCAAAGGAATCTCAAAGCCAACCATTGTAGTTTTCTTTTTATACTGAGAAAAAAAAGATTCATAGCTATAGAAATACAGTATTGACTGTAACATACATGATCTAATTAGAAAGTGGCTTCTTTCAAGAACTTCTTGTGTATGTGTAGATTCTCAATGTTAATCAACTTTTACAATTTTGATCTATTTCTTGAAGTCGAGCCGAGATTTCGAGTTAACTCGAGATTTAATCCTATTGGATTTGAGCTCAATCCTTGTTCAATTTACTTCAAATCTTCAACTGATGAATTTTAATTTCCATCTGTTTGTAGTAGAAGATGACAAGTTGATGAACTTCAACGACAAGGTTGATTAGTTATTATCGAAAGGGATGAGAAGAAAAACTGTCATTGAATGATGTATCGATAGTATTTTTCAGGTAGGCCCATGTTAGTGACTATTTAACAAGAGAAAAAAAAACCTGTCATCTAACTTGAATTTTCTTATTTGACATCATTTTCAAAATAGGTTCAATTATCCAAAGTGCAGTCTACATGAAGATTATGAATGGGAAAATGTTAAAAGGAATAGGGAAAAAAAGCAAACAAACAAATGAGATAGATAAATGAAATCCTCAATCTTATGGATGAGGAATGGCATGAAATCTAATCCATACCCTGTGGAGGGCCCAAACCTTGAGGATTGGGCTAGGGTGTTCGGATCTTATAAAGTTTTGTATAATTTCAAAATGTACCAATAATAATAATTCATAAAGACATGTCTTTGTCTTAAAATAATTTTGAATCCAATTTGTATAGGGAGAGTAAGTGAATAGAGAAATTGGTGAGAGAAAGTGAAAATGTGTCGAGGGACGGGTTTTTTTTTATATTTAGTTTAGCAATATGTAGAGGTGAATTTCTAACTTTTTAGTTGAAGATATAATGTCTTAAGCAGTTAGCTATGCTTAGGTTAACATGTGTGGAGATACGTTAATAATTAAAAGAATGCTTAACGAGAGATAAGAGAAAGACAATGTGTAAATAAATAGAAATGTATGAAAAATAAATGGATTAAAGAAGTAATTTTTTGGTGGAAAAAAAGTTTTCTCAGTTCATTTAAAGATGTTTTTTTTTTTTTAAAGTTGAAGATAGAAGAAAGTTAAGAAGAGACTGAGTACAAGAAGTATTATTTATGATACCAAAAATAGTTAAAACAGAGAAATACTGCTTTACTATTTTGTAATGTTCTCTAAATCATTTGTTTGTATCTAATTATTAATTTTTGTTAGCAGTATGACTTGGTTTAGCATCTGTTATAAATGTATAAAATAAATATTTAATTTCTATTTTAGTCTAAACTTTCATGCTTATTTTATTTTTGTTCTTAAATTTTTAGACATGGTGTGTTTAATCTTTGAATTTTGAATTTTTAAAAAAAATTATTCTAACCCTTCAATAGATGGCTATATAAATCTATTTTTAATAAATCCACATAATAGGTTAGGTGTTGGATTTTCAAATCAACATAGGTTCTTATTAAATGATTAATAGAAAATCGACAATAAAACTAACATAGTATTTTTTTTTTTTTTTTTTTAATGTAAAGTCAAGAAACTAGAACTAAAAATTTAAAAGTTAAGAAACTATAATGAAATGAGTCTAAAGTTTAAGTAAGATGTAAGTAGGTCAGCTCAAGGCTTGTTTAGGCGCTGAGTAAATTATAATAGTCTCATAGTTTGTGGAATTCAATAACTTTATACCCCAAATACAGACTATTATAATACAGACTAAATAACTTTACATATTAAATACATATTATATAACTCCACAAATTATTATAACTCACAAACTATTATAATTCATATCATTATGTCTCACTCAGCACTCCAAACAGTCCAATAATTTTCAACAAAAACCAACACCAAACAAACCTACCAATTGAAGAAAGAGTAAAAACAAACACAAGAAAAACTTTGAATCGAAGACTATGCATAGATACTCTTCAATGATGTGGGGACAAGATAATGTACCATACTACAATCACATACAAAAATGGTGCCAAAATAACCAAATTTAATTTATCGACCTACAACATACAACTAAAATCAATTAACATCAAACCAAATAAATCAATTCAGATCGAGTCAATCGACTAATTTTCTATGAAACCGAACCAACCAACCGTATCTTTTCAACTTTTTTTTTTTTAATTTATACTTGCAAAAACCCTAACAAGTATAGAAAAAGGTAGAAAAAAAAACTAGTGATGAAATGAACCACAAATATATGGGTCCTCTTCATCTTCCATGAGATCACATCGGCAATAGACATGGGCTTGACCATTGACCAACTTTTATGGAGACTTTCCATCGCTTCTCATTAGTGGGGGCCACTTTGACACGTGGCACGTTTAGACAATTAGTGCCAAAGGATCCACACGTGGGCTGTGGGCCCCAGTCTTTTGTCAATGCGGCGGCTGCGGACTTTTTCCCTCTCTTTTAAATCCACTTTTGGAAAATCCTTCACATCCCGCGGTGGGATGGGTCGGCGATGCTTTCTCCATCTTCGTCTCAAAATTTTTAAAAGCACATCTTTTTTGTATTTAACTCCTTACTTTTAGTTATTAGAAACGATCAAATTTCTAAATTTTACTGTGTTATCGATTAAAAAAGTTAAAGATTCAAATTTTACTGTCGAAATTTTAAAAAAAAAAAAAAAAAAAAGACAAAGGTAATAAGTTAGAAAGTTAAAGGTATCTTTGTCATGAACTTCGAAGCATTCGAAATCTTAAAATAGTACACATTTGGGTGCGTTAAATTAGAGATCTAGAAGTAGAAATTTAACAATAAAGAATTTAATGAAAAAAAAAGTTAGATTTTATATTCTTATACTATTCTCGAATATATAATTTTAGAAATTGAAAAATGCGAAAGGTATATAAATGTTGTTTTCAAAAAATTTTAGTTATGGGTCACAAAATTCAAATATATTTTAAATGCTATTTTTATAAATTAAGTGCTTCAAAGAGTCTGAAAACAAGAAATTGAATCTCTATAAAATGCTGAACAAAATTGTAGGGCACGTTTGGTAAGCAATTTGAAATAGAATCTTAAAAATAAGAGATTTAATGAAAATAGAATTGTATTTCATATTTTGAGATATGTGTTTTGGTAGTAGATTTAGAAATTGGATTCCAATTTAAATAATTGTTCAAAATATGTTCTATAATATATTTATAGACTATGAAACTAGTTGTAGTTGCAAAACTAAATATTAAGTTGAATATAAACCATTATTAATTAACTTATGAACATGTTTTTTTTATAAATTTTGTATAATTGTTATTTTACAATATCATATAATTTATAAATATATTATATTATACATATTTTAATTTAGGTTCAATTACAAGTTTAGTCTCTGAATTGTGAGGTTTGTGTCTATTTGGTCCATAAACTTTCAAAAGTGTCTGATTGGTCCTTAAACTTTTAATTTTGTATCTAATAAGTCTCTGAACTTTCAATTTTGTGTCTAATAGGTCCCTGTTAAATTCAAAATTTATAAAACTTAATTGATCTAATAAATATAAATTTGAATTTTATGTCTAATGGAACTCTAAAATTTCAATTTTGTGTTTATTAGACCCATGAATTTTAAAAAATTTGAAAGTCCAATGACTAAATTTGTAGTTTTAAAAGTTCATGGACTAAATAGATACAAACTTCAAAGTTCATGAACTAAATGTATAATTTAATCTTTAATTTAATAAAAATGAATTGAGTTTATAACATGAAATACTATATTTATTAAAGTTTTTATCTTTTTTAACATAATTATGCATTTTAAAATTCCAAATTCAAAATCTGAATACAACGAAAACGTAAAAATGTTGTTTTCAAAATTTTTACTATTTAGATCATAGAATTCGAAAATAGTTTTCGAAAATACATCACGCATATTTACTAAACTCAATGAGTCTGAAAACATAAAACACCTACTAAACAGGTCCTAATTTTCTAAAAAAATAATTTACAAAAGGAACAAAAAAAAATTACAAAAGGGACATTTGAGGAAGGTGAGTTATAATGGTACTTTTTATTTTTGCTTTTAGGGCGGGCCCGGAGGAGATAACGTCGGTGGATGGTGGGGTGCTTTTTATTTATTTATTTATTTTTGGTGACGTGGCGTTGTCGAAAACGGGCCGTGACGGAAACGGAAAATGTAAAAATAAATTGGAAAAGAATTAAAAAAAAAAATAGAAATCACGTGATAAACTGTGAAATTGAGTTTTGATTTTCGGCGATGTGATGTGTTTTAGCTTTTGGGAAAGTAAACACACCTTCCACATGAATTTATTTATTATATTAGTTTAATTAACTTTCCAGACCCCCTTTCTTAGGTTGTCACATGTTGGTTAATTAAATGTTCAAAGTAAGACCTCATTGATGGTTGTTGTGGCAGTTAAAATAATTACTAATCTATTATATTCTTAAAAAACTATTAGGAGTTGTTTGTGGCAAAGATTAAAATAACCTGTGAAATACTCTACACCCCAAACACATACTATTATAACTCCAGACTGAATAATTTTACATTTTAAATAATATTATACTATTTTACATACTATTATAACTCATGTTATTATAATCTACCCAGTGCCTCAAATAGCCCTTTAGTGTTTAGTAAATTAATACTAATTTAATAGTCTATCTAAATATAATTCAACTAGTTAGGACATATATCATCGATCAAGAGGTCAGTCACTTTCTACATGTTGTTGAACTCTACAAAAAATAATACTAGTTTAATGTGATTTAGCTTGAATGATTAAAGTACACATGTTATTTTAATTAGGTTTAAATCCTATCTAAATTGTTATAAGATATTTATTTAAAATTTTATACGACTTAAATTATCATTTATATTTTCTTTATTTTTAATTCAATGAAAGATTATAAAAAAACAAACAACTGTTATGACAAAGTGTATCAAAACCAACCTGATTATTTTTTTTTTAACATAAACCAACATGAATATAGTTTAACTAGTTAAGACATTTATCATCAATCAAGAGGTTAGAAGTTCGAATCTCCACATTTGTTAAACAAAAATTCGTTTTAATTTAAATGAAAAAAGAAGAAAAATAAAATTAATGTTATCAGTTTGAGAGAGACTCAATCTTATAAAAGAGCAAATGTAATTGTCGCAAATATGGGAATGATACAACGGTAAATTTGTTGAGGCAATCGATTCTATGATAAGTTAAGTGTAGCACAAGTTGAATTGAGTTTAACTGAACCAATTTGAACTCATAATTATTCTAAAATTAAAGAGAAATTGTTACGGGGAATAAGCAAAATTTTAGTTTCTAACTTTTTATATATATAATTCTAATTCTAAACGTTTAGAGGAAGAAGATTATTTTTAAACAATTAAAATTTTAATATAATCCTTTTTAATTTAAGACAAACTAAGAGAGGGTGGTTGCCCCCTCCTTTCGCTATACCCTCGTATGGGATATGGGGCCAAATTAAAGGCAACGACATTTAGAACCTCGTGTCGTGATGATAAGAAGTGTACTCTAATTCTAACTCATCCCTTTGTCATCCTTAAAATCAACAAATAACCATTGCCAAATCAACTCAACACAATTCTATCGATTTGAGGTTATACCAAAATGCTTGGAATTGGGATAGATTTGAAATTGAAAACCTTTTATTTTTTTATTTTTTTATTCTTAGTACACCTTTTACTATTCGTGCACTTCAAAATAATATCAAGGTAATTGATAAATATAATATTATTGTTATTAAGTGTCTCATTAATGGTCTTATATTAATCATATTTTTAAAATGTTAGATGATGTATAACATTTTTCTAAAACTTACTAGTTTGGAAGTGTTATTGACATGGTGTTATTGACATGGTCAAAAGTACCAACTTCTTAAAACTATTATGTTTAAGCTTAACATAAATTTTTTTCTTTAAAAAAAAACATTTTGTATTGTATGTGAGAAAATACTTGTGGAATATTTTTGAAATCAAGTGATTGATCAAAAGCACTTTAAGAATCGTTTTTCAAGAGTATGAAACGTGCTATAATTAAAGTATTTGTCATTTAGTACTTTTGACTAAATGCTTATAATCAATGTACTTATACGAAAAACATTTGTCTTAAAAGCACTACCAAACAAAGCATTAATTCATTACCACTTAATCAAAGGCATGTCATGTGAACATTTTCTTAAATGGTGATTAATGGTGTGTTTGGAAGTACCTTTTACCACTAACTATGTTAATAAATAAACAATTTAATCAAAAAGTATTATATAACAACTCATTTTAGTTCTTAGTATTATTTGGCATGCTTTTTAAAGTGTTTATAGAAGGTTAAAATTTTTTTTTTTTTTAAATGATAAGTTTGGTTAAAATTTTGAGGGTATATAACCAATTAAAAATACTTTTTAAAATTTTTGATAATCAAATGTGATTTAAAAAATTATAAAAACAAATAAAAAGCACCTAAAATGTCCTTTAAATGAATAGTTTTCTTATAACAGTGCTTATGAAATAAATATTTCACTTAAAACCACTTATTTCGAAAGACATCTAAAACTCTCTTCCTTTACACAGTCGTAAAAGTGCTTCTTCATCAAATACTTGAATTACAAACATTCTACAAGTGAATTTTTTTACAAGATACTTTAGTTGTTTATTACTTTTTCTAAAAATACTTTTATGTTGAAATGTTTCAAACAAATCCTTAATAAAAATATAGTCCAAAAGCTCAACAAAGGTAATTGAAATTTCCTAGTATTGAATATTAAATTTGAATTAAAAAATAAATTTATAATTAATGTTTATTTATTTATTTATATATTTTTAGGAGAATTAATGTTTATATTAATACCGAAAGAATTCCTTTCTTTTTTTAATTAATTGAGAGTGGGCCCTCGAAGTCGAACCAAGTGTTTGTGCTGTGCTTGTTAGTTGCCCCGTCACTCGCATTCCCCAGCGTTGAAACCCCCATGTGGGACCCACCATTAACCTATTTGTTTATTAATTATTTATTATTTTAAACCCCCAAAAGTCCTAAAAAAAAGTTGAAAGCCTTTTTCCTGCTTCCACGAAGCCAGACTTTCGCTTTATTTCCCATGTTTTCTCTCTCTCTCTAAACTATTTTTAATTACTACTAATAATAATAATAAGGACAAAAATCATTTTTTACTCTAAAATAGGTTGTATCAATTTTAACCTAAAACTTTTAATTTCATCAATTAAATCTCAAATTTGGTAGGTTGTATCAATTTTAACTCTAAACTTTCAATTTCATCAATTTAAACTTCAAACTTGAATAAATGTATCAATTTACACTCTCGGTTAAATTTCCGTTTCAATCACGGTTAGAAAGGTTTTTCACATATGTTCAAAGTCACGTGTTGTTCTATGATAGGTATTTTTTTGTTATTTAAAAAAAAACACCAAAAAAATAACTAAATCATTCAAGATTAGGTCACCACCATCATGAAAACCATGAACCTGACTCTCGAAAGTAGGACCCACACCAAAAAAAAAATGGATTCTTGTAATCTCACTTGCCTTCGGTGTCAATACTAGCAACGGCGAGTGTGAAGAAAATCCAAACGGTGATGTCGTTGAAGGTGGTGAAGAATTTGAGCTCAACTAAAATGTAAGAGAGAACATGGAAGATGGTGGTGGACAGAGCGACACCCCATGAATATAATGAATTAGTCATAGCCGACAGTCTCGTCAACAATCTTACGGAGGATTAAGGTGACATTGATGCTAGAGTGGAAGGGGACAAAGATTTCGATGAGGGCGATCTTGAAAGCCCTATGCCCACTGCGACAGATGGAGGACAAATAAGCCTCAAAGCCGAAGAGAAATAAAAAGACAAACAAACCAATATTGGCGACTGTTTCGAGAACGGGAGTACTCTATTGAGGGAAAATATGGTGCAAATAAGCTTTGTTTCTACTAAAAGTCAATAGACAGAGTAGAATTCTGCCCTAAAATTAAAAAAATCTCCATTAATGAAATGAAAAAAACAACGGAATCAAAAAATATAAAAAGTGAAAAAAGCCTTGCTCAGAAATTGAACTAATTTTCTTGAGCAATTTTATTTTTTTAAAAAATAAAAAATTATAAGTACCTACTATTGAGCAGCGCATGGCTTTGAACATGTGTGGAAAACCTTTAGATTAAAAGAGAAACTTATCCGAGAATGTAAATTGATATACTTGAAGGTTTAAATTTATAAAATTAAAAGTTTAGGGTTAAAATTGATACAACATGCTAAGTTTGAAGTTTAAATTGATGAAATTGAAAATTTAAAGTTAAAATTGATACAACATGCCAAGTTTAGGGTCTAAAATGATTTTTTTCCTAATAATAATTACACACCTTTTCTTTTTCTTTTTAATTGTTTTGTTAACAAACATTATTATTATTATTATCGAAATAATAAAGTAAGTTTTTTTTTATATATTTTTATTTTTTCTCGTTGTATTATAATTGCTCTAACTTTTCCTTCGATCCAATCACAGCCAAACCCATTATTTATTCTCCAGTTTATTATTTAATTTAATAAATAATTATCATTTAAATTACACACAAATCAAATGATATCTATAATTCTACATTGTAATTAAATTTCGAATTTTTTGTTACGCCTGTAGCTATAACTCATGTAAAATATTATCAAGTTTTTAAATCATGTTCTTTTTAAAAAAAAAAAAATTGTTTTGGCCAATAGATTTTTTAGTTTTTTTTTTTTTTTAATCTTGAAATGTTTATAATGTCCTTTTTCCCTTTTAATTCTTATAACGTCCCTTTTATTACTAAAATTTCAATTTTCTTTTTATATTTAACACGAGTTTTATTTTTAAATTTAAGCTGAAGTGAGCAATTGACATATATTTTTTTTTCGATGTCGAAGATTCAAATCCTCATACTTTACATTTATTTTACTAAAAAAGAGTTTTTTTTTTTTTAATTTGAAATATGTGATTCAAAATGAATATATGAGGTGCCATCTTATTTGACATTCTTTTAAGAAACTATTTGAATCTATGATGTGACATCTAAGTTTTCTATTGAGTATGGTAGGAAAATCTAATAGCAATTATTTGTTTAAGATTAGAGATGTCCACGAGGCGGGGCAAGGTCGGGGATGGCTTCCCCGCCCCCCGTTTTATTCTCTACTCCTGCTAATTTTTTCATTTAATTTTGTGGGGATCGGGCTCCTCACAGATAATTTTCCCCATTTATAGTTTTTTGTTTAAATTTTGATTAAATAAAACATTTTTTAAAGAAAATTTCTATTTAAATTGTTAACTCCTAATAATAAATTTCTTTTTTTAATTTCTTTAGAAAAATAAAACAATATATCATAAAATTTTAAATTTAAGATTTATTATATATATATATATATATATATATATAGATAGATAGATATATAGATATTAAAAAAATAAAATAATCAAGGCGGAGTGGGCAACATGACAAAATTCTCCCCACTCCCTTCCCCATTCCAGCTCCAGCAAGAAAAATGAACATCTCTATTCAAGATTCACGATTAAATCTAATTTCTAGATGATATTATTTGTTCATCATATGCATGTCAACACGTCATATGGCTCGAAGCCAATCTTATCATAATTCAATTGGTTAAGGTATTATACATTTGTTTTAAATATCATATGTTCGAACCCTCAATCTCAAATTGTTGAACTAAAAAAATAAAATACATCACAACTCATAACATAATATTAACAGAAATATGTCTTTGCTCATTCATATTAAGTTTAGAAAAACTACTAAGCCATATGTCGGTAAACGTTCCTGTCCATGGTGTAATGCTAACATGGAATCCAAGGAGTCCAAGCTAGGCTCAGTTAAGATTCGATTTGACCTACAAACAAGAAACTTGTACGTGTAGTGTTCGGCCCCGTACACTTCAAAGCTTAAGTAAGTACTAAATCTAAGTTGTTAGCGAGATGAGCATGGAGAAATGCGTACCTCTTAGCGATGGGTGTTTTTCTGCATGCCCTGAGGAGAGAGGGTCTCCACCTTTTATAGAAGGATACAAGTTAGGTATTGCCTGCCAGGAGTGTCACATCGTGCCTAGGGTACTGGTGGATCACTTGCCAATACTGTCCTCGTGCCAAGGTAGGTTGACTTGACAGGTCAAGTTCGGGAACAACCTAAGTGTCACCCAGTCCTCACCTCGACATGTATGAACTAAGGCTTATACTCTTGTCTCTCAGTTGTTAGACTGCGTGACAAGTTGTAATTCGACCCATTAACTCCTTATATCGCAAATTACCTCCTGATTCAATCTGTGTACTTTGTAGTTTGTTCAATGATGAAGATATTTGTCTTTATGTAGATATATCCGTAAATCGAAGAGTTCAACGTCAATATGAAAGATTAATAAATATATTTTTATAAATACCCATAAAATATTATATATATAATTTATGAATCTCAATATAAATATAAATATTAATAGCAAGATCTATAATTTAGTTTGAAAGTAAAAATAACTTAATTTTATAAAATATTTGTCGTTATCGATATTTTATGACTATATCCGTAAAATTAAAATCTCAATATTCACATCTAGATTTTAATCCTTGGCTTTGTTGACTTTTGTCTCACTACACTGATTCTCACACTCGACTCTATCCCAAAGAATCTTTTCTTGTCTTTATTTTTAACAAGTTTTTATCTTTGCATGACTATTTTATATTAGGCAATGTAGTAATCTGTAATGGAATCATATCCACACAAAGATTCATTAGCAATAAAAAACTTTCCCAAATAAATAGAAACATTTATAGTAAAATTCCATGCAATACAAAAGTTTTTTTTTTGCTAAAAATATTTTCTCTATGTACTATTTTTTGTCGTCACGCACAATTTTAACTCAAGCAACTAAAGTTGCTTTATCAAATATAACGACATTAGCCAGCTGAACCTTTCATACATTTTTGTTTTACTGACCACTTAATAATCAACGATAAATTTCAACACGTGCAAGTGCAACAAATTCACTATATTTAAGATAATTTAAATTACATTATTATTTTCCAAGTAAGCCAATATAATTTATTTATTTATAGAAGGAAAATTAATTAAAACTCGGTGTGTAGAAGCCAAGGGGTGCCTTTTATTAATAATTTAAAACACGAAGAGTCGCCTCGCACGTTTTATAAAATTTCCATCAATAAATTGATAAATAATTTATACAATTCATAATATAATCAAAATTAAAAAAATGTGACATAAAGGACGCGTGTCGTAATCTTAAAGACGAGACGAAGGATTATAAGATGAGAGCAAAACAGAGGAAAATAATCCGACATGCAAAATTCCAAACGGCAGCCCCCAAGGGGTTTAACCGCGGTTAGAAGAGTTAACCCAACCACGGTTAAATACTGGAGATCGTGTTAAGTCTCCTCCTCCCCTGGGATTTTACTGTTTGTCTTTTGCATTTGAGGACCCACCGTTTTTTCTCTCATCTTTTCGCTTTCTCTCTCTAGTTTCAGAGAAGAGGATAACAACAAAAGCCTCAGCACCGTCACTTCGTCTCTCTCTCTTTCCTTGTTCTGCGTTTGAAGAGTTTCAGCGGAGAGGAAGAGGATTTTCAATGGCTTACGGAAGGTAAAATTCAATCTTAGGAAATGATAGAGCGTAATTCTTGAACTATTTCGGCTGTTTTGATATGTGAATTTGATTAATGGAGCTTGAAATTCCGGAGTGTTGTCTGGCTGTGGTTGTGGTTGTGGTTGTGGCGTTCTCTGTTTTTGATTTTTTTGTTTTTCTGCTGAGTTTTGGTTTTGATTGTGTTTATCTCTTCCTGTAGTTATTGAGTCCCGAGGTTGCGGTTGGAGGTTTTTGGTTATTTTTTACTTTCTGAATTGTTTGTTATTGAGTGATATATGCGGTTTTTCGGCATGTTGTTTTGATGAACTAGAGGTGTTTCGTTTGATATGTATTGCTGACTTTCTTTGCAAGTTCTGCCACTTGTGCTCTTCTTCAACGCCTTTAATCCTTACGTTACTTGTTGATTGTCGTCGTTTCTTTCTCATTTTTCGGAGATGAGATTTTGATTGACTCCGAGTTTCTCGATCTAAAGGCGGCTGAGGTCATCTTCTTTTTTCATTTAAAGCGAAGAGTTTCAGTCGGCGTGAATATAAATTCATGTAGACTCTCAAGTCTATCTCTGTTTTTGGTCATAAAAGATAGTTTAGTTTTGCTTTAGAGATGGAGAAATTTGCTGGAAATTCTTTGGCGAAGATTATGCGCGGATCGAACGTGGCGTTTCTTACACGCAGAGTTTCAAATCTTAGTGTTAAGGGTATGAATTGGAAGCGAATAATTAGGAACGCTTGAATTTACTTGTAATCTGATACTCATGTTGATTTCTCCTTTTTTTTTTTACGTTGAAAATACATCTTATGATAATTAAATCTTGGATCTATTATAGATTATCTTCTGATTTTCTCTCTTTTTTAATATATTTTTGTCTGTCTTTTTTTTTTTTGTAAAGTGATTAAATGACGATTTCTCTTCCAGTATGAATGGTTTTTTTCCATGCTGAAAAATATTTAATTTATCGGTTTAATTCGCTTGTGCATATAGCTATGTGTTTCTTCTACGCTTCGTTTCTTTTATTTATTTTATCTGATGAGTTTGACTTTTTTATTATTATTTTTTAAGTTTTGTATTTAGCCATAACCAATTCAAAGTAATCGTGCTTCTTGATGTAGCATCTAAGTTTTTAACCAAGTATTGAGTTGTTAATTTTTCGACAGGATATCGTGAATGATCGATTTTCTGGGATGTTTCGCCAGAACTTGAAATTCTGTGGACCGTAAAATCCCTGAAGTCATCATTTTTGTTTGAAGAGTGCAGATAAGAGATCAATCCATCCACCAACACGTGGTTTCAAGCCAACGATTGTGGGGTTTAATTAATTGCTTTGCAACTGTAGTGAGTTTATTCCAATGATGAACACCATGGGAATCTTTGAAGATATTGGCTTTTGCCGAAATCTTGAATATTTTTCGGCTCCTCCTGGGGAACAAGAGACACTTCGGGAGCATGAAGCTGAGGCTACTTTGGAGGAAGATTATAGTGATGAAGAGCTGGATGTTGATGAGCTTGAGAGAAGGATGTGGCGAGACCGAATGCTTTTGAGGCGACTCAAAGAACAAACCAAAGACAAGGAAGGAGCTGATGATTCAAAGCAGCGTCAATCCCAGGAGCAGGCACGAAGGAAGAAGATGTCTCGGGCTCAAGACGGGATCCTGAAATATATGTTGAAAATGATGGAGGTCTGCAAAGCTCAAGGTTTCGTTTATGGGATCATACCTGAAAAAGGAAAGCCAGTAAGCGGAGCTTCTGACAATCTTCGTGCCTGGTGGAAAGAAAAAGTAAGATTCGATAGAAATGGCCCTGCAGCCATTGCCAAATATCAGGCTGACCATGCAATTCCTGGGAAGAATGATGACTGCAATACAGTGACATCCACTCCTCACACTTTACAAGAGCTCCAAGATACGACCCTTGGATCACTTTTGTCAGCTCTGATGCAGCACTGCGATCCGCCCCAGCGGCGTTTTCCACTGGAGAAGGGAGTTTCCCCACCATGGTGGCCAATGGGAAACGAGGAATGGTGGCCGGAATTGGGGCTACCCAAGGACCAAGGGCCTCCCCCTTATAAGAAGCCCCATGATCTGAAGAAGGCTTGGAAGGTCAGCGTTCTCACTGCTGTGATTAAGCACATGTCGCCCGACATTGCCAAGATTCGCAAGCTTGTTCGTCAGTCTAAATGTTTGCAGGACAAGATGACTGCAAAGGAGAGTGCTACATGGCTGGCCATTGTAAACCAGGAAGAAGCCTTGGCGAGGAAAATGTATCCTGATAAATGCCCGCCTGTGTCGATTTGCGGGAGCGGATCTCTTTTAATCAGTGACACTAGCGATTATGACGTTGAAGGGGTAGAAGATGAACCAAATGTCGAAACAGAGGAAAGCAAACCTCATGATCTCAATTTCTTTAATATGGGAGCTCCTGGACCTAGAGAGAGGCTTATGATGCCACCAGTGGGACCTCAGATTAAGGAAGAGCTCATGGAGAACAATTCAGACTTTATTCAAAAGAGGAAGCAGATGAATGATGAGTCGAATACAATGATGACTCAGAAGATATATACTTGTGAGTATTCTCAATGCCCGTATAACAGTTCTCGCCTCGGGTTTCTCGACAGGACTTCAAGAAACAACCACCAGTTGAATTGCCCATTTAGGAGTGATTCTTCCCATATATTTGGCATGCCAAGCTTTCAAACTAACGATGATAAATCATCCCCAGTTCCTCCATCCTTTAACCATTCTAAGCCACCTACTCGGCCAATGAACCCGACTCCACCCTTCAGGGTATCAGGACTTGGACTTCCGGAAGATGGCCAGAAAATGATCACTGACCTTCTGAGTTTCTACGATTCTAACCATCAACAAGACAAAAACTTGAATTCTGGGAACGTCGAAGCAAGAGACGATCACAACCCACAGCTGCCAAAATTCCAACTCCAAGTTGACGATAACTTGTATTGCCAAGGAGCAATGGTGGGAAATAATAGCATGCCAATGCAGCACCCTGATTTTTCTTCCACAAAAGTCCCTGATTTTTCTTCCACAAAAGTCCCATTCGACGAATACAAGGCTTTCGATTCTCCCTTCGGCATGTATGCCAATGATAACATTCCCGACTATAGATTTGGTTCTCCATTTAACTTGGCATCAATTGATTATCCAGTAGACCCACCATTGCCAAAGCAAGATACACAGCTGTGGTACCTTTGAGGCGAAAATACGACAGTTCGACAACTCGCATTGATGGCTCCGATGATCGGAAGTAAATATATTTTCAGAGGGAGGAGGAAGGCCAGGCATCTTCATGCCCTAATGAAGGTGCAACTTCTTGCTGTCTATATATGCTAGTTGCTTAATATATTCATATATATAATATTTATGTGTTTGTGTATTTTTAGATGTTCTGCAGCTGCATACATTAAGACTTTTTTACATAATGTAGGATATAATCCTACTGAGTGTAGTAGTAAAGTAAAAAAGGTCACTAATTGGGGAATCTTAAGCTCTCAATTAATAGTGTATTTCTGGGAACTTTTAGTAATGAATGAAAGTACCTCTTTCTTTTGGTATGTTTATATTTTTGGATACTTTCTTAAACTAATTGATGGATTTTCTTTTTCTTTTTTTTTTTGTTTGATGAGCTGCAATATCTCATTATGTTGATCAAATTCCTTTTTGACATTCATGCATTTGGTTTTTTTCTTTTTTTTTTTTTTAATTTTAATTTTATATATTAAGAATATTACATCACATGTGGGGATGGATGGGGATTTGGGCCTATGATGTTCAAGTTGGCAAATTGGCAAATTCATGCATTTGGCTGTACTTGTTTATTAGGGACCAACCGGCTTCTAGGGTAAACTAGCATTTATTGAGAATGGTTAGTTAAATCTTTTTTTACTTTTGACCTTTTTCAGTTGTTTTGGTTCTTATATTTTAGATATTCAGATTTGGGTTTTTACCCCTTAATCCACGCACGACGTTACTTAAGGGTAAACTAGTATTTAATGAGAGAGATGAAATATCTTACTTCTGTAAGATTATAATTGAAAATGATTGGTTATTTATTATTATTATTTTTTTACTTTGACCTTTTTAGGCATTTATTTTGTTTTGGATTTTATATTTTTAGATATTCAGATTTGGGTTCTTTTACCCCTTAATGTACACACTGTTGTAATATATATACTTAACGATGTAAGATATATTATATATATAGGCAAGTAGGTTCCATCTGCCCTTTCACACGCTGACTAGGTTAAAGCACCAATTTCCCAAGCCTATACCTCTAAATAAAGAAATGGAGCGTTCTCTTATTAGGTCGGTTCCTATCCTTTATCCTTTATTTATCCATAAGTAGATGAAAATTTAGTTAGAATAAACTACGCAAAATCAAGCGCGGCATCTGAAATTGTTTGTAGGATTTTTTTTTTATTAATATTGTAGTTTTTGAAATATAGTGCTTTTCAAACTATTTATAAAAATATTATAGTTTTAATTAGGTGGCTGAAGATCGAGAAATGACATGATGCCATCTGTTGTAGATTTAAAAAAAAAAAAAATACCATAGGTATCTTTTAAAGAGACAACCTATACACAAATTATAACCATTGCTTCAGGTGGTTTAGGGGAGAAGTGAGTATTCTAATATGTTAGAGAGAATGGGTTTGAGCTTAATGTAACATGTATTTTTGTTTTTCCCTTTGCTTTTTTATTTCTTTTTTCCTCTCCGTTTCTCTCTTTTTTCCTTACGTTTTTTTTTAAAATATTTTTTCCTTTATTTTATTTCTTTTAAAATTATACATAACTACGGTTTTTTTTTTTGGAATTCATAACTACCGTTTCTTTTAATATTTTAATTAAGTATTAATTATTTAAATCTTTTTCTAAAGTAAAATAAAATTAATATTATTCCAAAAAACTAAGAAAGTAAACTTGGAGAAGAATAACTTCATTTAAGTGATTTTAAGTTGATTTTAAATTAAATCTAATGAAAGTACGAAAAAAAATTATATCAAATGAAAGTAGTTATAAATTGATTTTTTTTCCCTTAAACTTAACTATTTATAGTTTTTTGGAGTAGTAATAATTTTATTTTACTTTAGAAAAAGATTTAAATAATTAATAATTAATTAAAATATTAAAAGAACCGGTAGTTATGAATTCTAAAAAAACTGTACTTAAGTATAATTTTAAAAGAGAGAAAGTAAAGAAAGAAAAAATAAAGAAACAAACGGAAGGAAAAAAGAGGAAAAGAAAAGAAATAAAAAAGCAAAGGAAAAATGGAGAGAAAAAAAAAAGCATTACATTAAGCGTGAACCCATGCCCTCTAATATAATAGAATACTCACTTCTCCACTAAGCCATCTAAAGTAGTTGCTATAAATTGTGTATAGAGAGACCACCTATGGTATTTTTTTTTTTTTAATTTACGCAGATGGCAACATGTCGTCTCCTCAAGAGACGACATGCTACCACGTAGCGGAGGTTGTCTCTTCAAGAGACGACATTCAACCACCTAATTAAAACTACAATATTTTTATAAATAGTTTGAAAAGCACTATATTTTAATAATAAGTTTCAAAAACTACAATATTAATGAAAAAAAATGTCCTCATTTGTTTGCTTGAAAGCTCTCTCTCTCTCCCCTAAAATGCTAAATCGTTTTGGCTCTATCTATGTATAGTCACGCACCGTAGAAAAACAACCATTTTCCTAATTACCTCTCAACCAAAAGGTCATATGTTTAAATTCTTCCAATAAAAACAATCCCTTTGGGTTTTTTTTTTTTTTTAAACCTTGAAAAAATTATTTAAAAAGTAATCAACTTTTAGAATGTTTATTTTAGCTTCTAAACTATTAAACAATTATTTTAGTTCTTGAACTTTTACTGTATTTGCTCTAGTCCGCTAAAAAGGACAATCACTTTGGTCCTTATCGTAATTTTGTTTTAACAAATAAATAACATAACATCAAGTATTTGTATTAACATGTTGGAGGACATGTATTTGAAGTACATAAGTTGATTGTTTCTTATTAAAATTTGTGAGTTTTGGTAGAGTTATTGTATGATCAATCAAATTTAATTTTGAACAAAACTTGATTTTCATTTTAATTAGTGAATTTTTGGAGACTTATTAATTGCTCTTTTTATAAAAAAAAAAAAATTTAAATTAGAGGGTGAATTTGCTTATATTGAATATAAGCATATCTTAATCTATGATTTTAATTTGGTAAAAATTAATGCATCTGCCATGTTTAGGGATAAATTTTGATTTTTTTTCTTTTCCTCCCTAAAATTTGATACAAAGTCACAAGCTAAAGTGTTTCTGTATGGGAGGGAGAGGTTGACAGATGGGCTGTGTTAAAATACCTTTTCTAGATGTTGAAACTTTTCAAAATCTAAAATTTTGAATTATTACAATTATGTCTCAACTCTCTTTAAATACTCATTTAAGTAAAAATAAGGTACTAAAAATTAAAGGAATGGGAATATTATCAACTCGAGCATAACTCTATTGCTTTCTTCAAAGTTTTTTTTCAAGTTTACTTTCTTGAAAGATAAAGCCTTAAAGGTTGGATATCTATCCACATTTATTGAACTAAAAAAACAAAGGAACGAGAATATCATTGTTAATCTTTTCAAATTGTTCTGTTTCGAATGTGAATGTGTTTTTTGAGTTGTAAATTATGTGTTCTTAGTAAGAGGCTGAGGAATATGAATTAAACTGAAGATTTGGGGATGAGGAATAAAAAACTTTTGACCTTCTTAATTGAAAAAAATTGTGGATTGGCTGCAAATGTTCTACAATATGTTCTATACATTGAATATATAATTTAGTTTTTGAAGTATATACTATTTTTTTAATTTTATATATATATTGGTGATGAAAGTTACAATTTCACTATGAAGGTATTAAAAGATTTTCAGACAAATTTCTATCAAGACTAATTAAATTGAATAAAAATTGTGATATCGATTTAGAAATTATTATTTTTCATGAATAGAAGATTTTTTAATATTAAATATTCACCTCATCTTTCTCATTTAAAAAATCTAAACTAAAGCTAATTTGGATCTTTTATTCAAATAAAGGAAATTGAATTTTCTAATAAGGTGGGTTCGACTTTAATTGAAAGATGATATTCTTCGAATCTATTCAATTGCAATGATAATGCATGTAGATAAATAATAGAAAATTGTTTAATTGCAATAATTTCATAAATTCAAGGAGGTGATTGATCAAATTTAGTGTTTGTGATAATTTTTAAAAAATATATATTTTAAATAAAAATTTGGAGTTTAAAGAATTAAACTTGAGAGATGATTATTCAAAAATGAATTTAAAGTGATTGACGAAAATCTTCCAAATATGTAGTAAGAGAAAAAAAACATATTTATAAATAATAGAATCACTTTTGAACCTAGTGCAACTAATTTGTTATTAAAATTTAAAAGTACTTTAAAATAAATGTAAGAATTAAAAACATTATTATTAAAAATATTTTTAAATCTATTCAATTGCAATGATAATGCATGTAGATAAATAATAGAAAATTGTTTAATTGCAATAATTTCATAAATTCAAGGAGGTGATTGATCAAATTTAGTGTTTGTGATAATTTTTAAAAAATATATATTTTAAATAAAAATTTGGAGTTTAAAGAATTAAACTTGAGAGATGATTATTCAAAAATGAATTTAAAGTGATTGACGAAAATCTTCCAAATATGTAGTAAGAGAAAAAAAAAACATATTTATAAATAATAGAATCACTTTTGAACCTAATGCAACGAATTTGTTATTAAAATTTAAAAGTACTTTAAAATAAATGTAAGAATTAAAAACATTATTATTAAAAATATTTTTTAAAAAAGTGCTTAAATTAGAAGGTATGTCAAACTCACCCTCAATTCAAGTTTGACTTTCAAGTCAATGGTATTCATCTTTTTTTTTTTTTTTTTTGAGTTCAAGAGATTCGAACCTATGACCAGTTGAGCTATGCTAGTTGGCTGTATTAATCAACGAGTTTTCCAATTTTTGCAATTACTTACCTTATTATTATTATATATAAAAATAAATAACCGACGTTGAAGTGAGTAGTTAAACTTCAAGCACTATCAACCCTTTTCAAGCAAAAGAGGTGTTAATCTCAGTTTCCAACTCTGCATCTCAATTCTCATTTCCTTCATGAAGCTTTGATAACTTCATATGAAACAATTCTAAAGTTTGATCTTCACATCTAATAATGAATTAACAATAAAGTATGAACAAAGGGAAGCTTCAGAAGAGAGAGAGAGAGAATGAGAGAGAAAGAGAGAACAAATCATGAAGAAAAGAGAGAGAAAGAGGGAGCTTTCTGTACAATGTTGAACATTGACTTTGTCTGTCTTTCTTGCTCAACTCCTATTCTCCTTTGTTTATTCCCTCAAATGCCTCATTTTTCTAATCCAAATTTTAATAACTAATCCACAATTCCTCATTACAAGTTGATGTAAGTTCCTCATTCCAATCCTCTTTGTTTCTCTTATCATTCAACCTCCTCTTGTCCTCTTCCTTATCAGCTTTCTTCCACCAAATATTCCCAGATTCCTTTTCTTTTTCCTTCTCCTTCTGGGTGGTTTCTTCATCAATTTTTCCAGTAACAATGATACAGCATGCTCAAAAACTCTCTGACGAGTACGAGATATCAGATGTTTTAGGGAGAGGAGGATTCTCAGTAGTCAGAAAAGGTATCAGTAAGTCCAGAAGAGAGAAAAAAGAAGTAGCCATTAAAACACTAAGAAGAATTGGGCCATCAGCTTTCTCAGGATTTCCACCAAATCGTAATGCTCTCAAGAGTGTGACTTCCATGGTACCTACAAGAAAGTCTATGATTTCTGATGCTCTGTTGACAAATGAGATTTTGGTCATGAGGAAGATAGTTGAGAATGTCTCACCCCATGAAAATGTGATCGATCTTTACGACGTGTATGAAGACTCGAATGGGGTTCACCTGGTGTTGGAGCTTTGTTCTGGAGGGGAGCTTTTCGATAGGATCGTGGCTCAGACAAGGCACACTGAAGCAAAAGCTGCTGCAGTTGTGAGACAGATTGCAAGTGGTTTGAAGGCTCTTCATGAGGCGAATATCATTCATAGGGACCTGAAACCCGAAAACTGTCTCTTCCTCGACGAAAGTCAGGATTCTTCCTTGAAAATCATGGACTTTGGGTTGAGTTCTGTGGAGGAATTCACTGACCCAGTTGTTGGATTGTTTGGTTCCATAGATTACGTCTCACCAGAAGCACTTTCCCAGGGAATGATTACCTCCAAAAGTGACATGTGGTCTCTGGGAGTGATTTTGTATATCCTTCTCTCTGGGTATGTAATGGAGTTTCCTTTCTGCAAAATAAAAAAAAATAAGGTCAAAGTTTCATTATTCTGCAGCTTGCTGTGCAAAATAAAGTGAACTCAAACAAGTTTCTTTACATAGGTACCCACCTTTTATCGCTCAATCCAATCGGCAAAAGCAGCAACTGATAATGGCTGTAAGTGATCTGCAATTATGTTTTCAAATCTATAAACTTGTAGTTTAGCTTGTTTACTTTGATGAGAGAAAGAAAGAAAATGTTCTCTCTCCCTCTTAGTGACTTTTTGGGTGAATGCAGGGAGACTTCAGTTTCCATGAGAAAACTTGGAAGACCATTTCTTCTTCAGCTAGACAACTGATTTCGAGTCTGCTGACAGTTGATCCTCAGGGGAGACCCAGTGCCCAAGAGGTATGAAATCCAGGTAGAGGGATCGAGACAGAATAATAACGTTAAAATAGCTTACTTTATGGGGGATTGGCCTTTAGTGTAATTTGCTAGAATGCCTATGAGCCTAACAAATTTCATGACAGCTTCTTTATGGGGGATTGGCCTTTAGTGTAATTTGCTAGAATGCCTATGAGCCTAACAAATTTCATGACAGCTTCTAGAGCATCCATGGGTCATGGGTAATTCAGCCAAGCAAGATCAAATGGATGCTGAGATTGTATCACGACTTAAGAGTTTCAATGCCCGACGCAAGCTTCGAGCTGCAGCGATAGCTAGCGTATGGAGCAGCACAATTTTATTGAGGACAAAAAAGCTGAGATCTTTGTTGGGGTCTTATGATCTCACACCTGAGGAAGTTGAAAATCTCAGACTCCATTTCAAGAAAATGTAAGTTTCCATAGCCAATTTGAATCTCAAACTTTCTACTGTAAATGCAATGGCTTACAAACATGGGCTGCTGACAGAGATGATTACTTTCTAATGGCACGCTAATAACCTTATTAGACTACAATTTTGTTAGGTACCCAAACACAGAAATCACAAGATACTAATATATTGTCATATCAAAGGAAACTACAATATAACAATAGCCTTTCGAAAGGGCTATCTCTCTCCCAGATTCCACAAGGAACTATTCCACTAAAATAATCCCCCTCCTAAGGTCCCTAACACTCCTTATTTATAACCAAGCACCCCTAACTAATTACCACTATGCCCTTACTACTATTCTACTAATATTCCCAACATAACTCCTATTAGTACTCTCAGAAATTCATGATAAATGAATTGGTGAACAAGCTAACTTCCATTCTAGGATATTTAAGAATTTGATTAATTTGCATACCTCCCAATATGCAGATGTGCAAAAGGTGACAATGCTACTCTTCCTGAATTTGAAGAGGTGCTGAAAGCAATGAATATGTCTTCACTTATCCCTCTTGCACCTCGAATTTTTGACCTCTTTGACAATAATCGGGATGGAACAATTGACATGCGTGAGATACTTTGTGGATTTTCGAGCCTTAGAAACTCGCAAGGTGATGATGCTCTTCGCCTGTGTTTTCAGGTGCGTATTCATGTTCAATTACAAAAATACCTGACACCCACATACACAATGTTCATAGAGAAAATTTAATTCATTAAATGTTACTAAAAAGAAATCTAAGTTCCAGAGGGCACATTCGTGATCATTAAGAGAGGTGTTGCATAACACAATAAATCGCTGTAGTGCTCCACTCGGGGAATAGTAAGAAGTTATTTTAAAACTTGCAGAATCTATTACCTAGTGCATATGAAATCCTTTTAGCACCACATTCAACTGCTCTAATCACTTTAATACATCAAAACTTAAAAATTTTAAAAATAAATAAATAAAAAACACTGAAACTGGTACGAACTGAATATACTACAACGAGGGTAAAACCATCCTCCACCTTTGCCTCCTAGACAATTCTAGTGCTTTCAACAGTGGGTAACATTTATTTGAATGATACGATTTCCTATGCAAGGAAATAAACTTTACAGAGTTTTTTTTTCCCGAAACAATTTTACAGAGGTTTTTAAGAGATCAGAAATTCACCCACATAGCCCGGAAGCTCAGTAAAATATGCTCCAATTAGTAAAAATAGAAGCTGAGAAAACAATTTACATTTGTGGCTATAGAGAAAAGGCTCCAACTTGAGGCTAAAAATTACACAGAATCCCTAAAAACTACTAAAGTTCCTGTCCCTCACATAAAAAGTTATATCGTTTCTTTAAAGTCAAATACACAAAAATAATAATTAAATAAAAAACAAACATCTTGGTCTTGTGGTGAATAAGGGCCCATGTAAATGATAAAGGACTTATAGAGAAGGTGTTCAAGCCATGGTGGTTGCCTACCTAGGATTTAATATCCTACGAATTTCTTAGGCAACCAAATGTAGCAGGGTAAGGTAGTTGCCCCATTAGATTAGACTGTTCAGGTGTGCGTAAACTAGCCCAGACACTCATGGATATACATAATAATAATAATTAAATAAAAGAACAATGCTCTTGCACAGTTAAACCATAATACTCCAGCCATCATTCTTAAAGAATGGCCATAAAAAATTTGTTGAATGAAGTTAAAAAGGAAAACACAAGAAAGGCTATCAAAAATAGGAAAGGGGGAAAATGAACACCTGTGGCAATAGGCAAGAAATGAAAACTTGACCCAACAACTTCCCGATTCCTTTTACACGGAGAGCACCAGCTAGGAAAGAGATAAATAGAAGGCTCTCTCTTATGATTTATGAATTTTTCCATGAACCTCAATCCTTCAAAGCGCCAAAGTGAAAATAATAAACTTTAATCTTTAGAATTTCTCAATATCTTCAATGAGCCCTCAAGGGAAAAAAAAAAAAAAAAACTTCCATGGGGAGTAGCTAAACGTGCCTGATTTACCCAGCCTTCATTCTAGAGTGGGATAGTCTTTAGAATTAAGTCCCTTCAAATTTTGGTCAATTGAAGCCATCTCTTCATGATTATCCCCTTCAAATTTTGTTTCTAGTAGTGCAGGAACAAGCTTGACTAATGAATAAACTACACTTTTGCATTTAGCGTTGCACAATTAAGGACTTCTAGTTCAGTACAGGAGTCAGGAGCAAGTTGTCATATCCCAGATCAGAAGTTCATCTACCAAATTCACTGTAGCTAACTTTTACTAGAGAGAGTAATTGACTTATTTCCCATAGGACATCTCCACAACCACTTTGACAGTAAAATTTCATTCCTTTCTCTGATGTTTCCTATTCTGAGCCCTCTCATTTGCACAACGAACATACAAGAGTCTAAAGAATCAGGAATGCATGTCTGCCCAAAACTAAGAGTCATCATTACATTGCATAACAAAGCATGAAATCAGACCTTATTATAACATAAAGGATTGATGTTAGAGTGTTGATATAACTTAATTTACCATAACCATGAGCTTAAGCTTTTGGGTTGATTAGTGGTTTAACATGATATCAGGGCAGAAGGTCATGAGTTTGAACTCCTGTAATGTCATTTCCTCTCCAATTAATATTGATTTTCACTTATTGGGCCTCTTACAAATTTTCAAGCCCACAAGTGAGGAGTGTTAGAGTGTTGATATAATTAAATTTACCATAACCCATGAACTTAAGCTTTTGGATTGATTGGTGATTTAACAATGGAAGACTATTTATTTGTCAATCTTCAAGAATTTGTCATTGTCACCAAAGGCTCACAGGATGCCAGTCTTATTGAAATCTTCATCAAACTTCTAAAATTCCTTAGCCTCTCTCCATCGTTTAATGCATAGCCATCACTCCACAATTCAAAAGACCATCCACATATTGGCCAATACTAATTGTTTTCAATGCAACATTGCTTCATGGCCTCTAAAAAGGTATTCATCTTGGCCGCCTTTCTATTGCCTTTTGCATGTTAATAAGAAAGACAAACTTCATAACTTGTGTACGGTTATGTAAAATATCCCGTTCTCACTCATTATCTCCTAAATATAAAAAAGGATATCCAGAGTAAGCTATCAAACACAAACATAGTTGTTCTTAATCAAATATATTTGTAGAGCACTTTGCAGGGATTTAAAGAAACAAATACTAATATTGAATATATTTAGATACATATACTTATTATGTTATATTATCCTGTATTTACAATATATAATTGTATTTTTTTCAATTGATAAGAAACGCACCTCACTTTACTCAAGCATCCCTTTTCTATGCAACTCATATCTAAGCAAGCAAGAACCGTGTTGCCGAGAATGTTCTGCACATAGAAAATATTGTTACTGAATCCATTACTTTGCGTAGACAACCACAAAGCTTTAATGTTTATTATATTTGGTTGATAGATGTATGATACAGATCGGTCCGGGTGCATCACAAAGGAAGAAGTCGCATCAATGCTGAGAGTAATGCTCCTTCCTTGATTTTTATTTCATTCTTGGTACTTGGTAGTATGCTTTTTTCTGCTGTTTCTTTAAGCATGATGACCTTCATAATTTTGAGCAGGCTTTACCTGATGATTGCCTTCCAGTGGACATCACAGAACCCGGGAAATTAGATGAAATATTTGATCTGATGGATGCCAACAGTGATGGAAAGGTTACCTTCGATGAGTTCAAAGCTGCCATGCAGAGAGACAGCTCCCTCCAAGATGTTGTCCTGTCTTCTCTTCGCCAATAAAATTTTAACTTGTCACGCACACCATCAACAGTAACAGATCTGGACCAAATTTCTAAATTGTGTCCATTGGGGAAAACAGATAATCAGTACAAGGGGCAGCGGAAGTATTATATGTTCAACTATTTGAATGAAATTCAATAATTTTGACTCTCTTTATGGATATAGAGAAAAACGCCAGAAACTTGTTTACCTCAAAGTATTATTCAAGAACTTAGTTCAGCAAACATCAAAATAACCAGATTCTCTTGCCAGTGCTTCGGCTGAAAATTACATATTTTACTGCCGCATTAGGAGGGGAACAACCATTGATGTTTCCACAGATCATCCCTAACGAATAATAATAAGTTGCTTAGATTTCCTTACACTTGCTAACCTGCAATCTCGCCTCAATTGAACTGCACCAGCTCCTTATATTTATTGATGGATAATATCATTAATTGGGACTTCAATTGAACTCTTCCTACTTGGAATCTAGATTCCTTTCCAGAAAACTAGTTATATAATAAATAAAGACGCCCCAGTGGATACAGATGATTACAGAGCATAGTGGATACGTCAGACATTGCCCCAGTCACATCTTTTCCCTTGTCCTAAGCAACAATCAGCCAATCATGGCAGAAATTGCATCATGGTTATGTTGTTGCGAATAGCTGGTAAGGCTAATTGGCTTCATCTCACGCATAGAAAGGTGAGATGAAGAAAATAAATGTGTATAAAGCCTAATTTTTGCAATTGTTAGACAAAGATGAATTTATTTCCTTTTGTACTCCCTCAATTGAACTAGGGGCCTTCAAGTTTCCAAGCTCTTTGATTACTTCTTTTTTTTTAAGAAGAGACTGATACCAGATATATCAACAAAGAAACTGGGGTGAGAATACAGCCCAGCCCATGGGTGGAGGGACTCCCGCCTCAAGATTACAAAAGGAGAGTCTTCTAATCATACATTATCATGAGGAGGCTATAATTACAAAAGAATTTCTTGTGGTCCGAGCACCACCACCATAATATATGTTTTATACTACCACAGAAAAATCACTCCACAACAGAATTGTCAACGCCAAAGTGAGCATACTTAGTGGTAATTGGTATATACCCTCGACCAAAAGGTCAGAGATTCGAATCTCCCCGACCCCAAATGTTGTTGAACTCAAAAAAAAAAAAAAAAAAAAAAAACAGACTTGTCAGCAAAGATCCTATGATTACTCTTCTTCTAAGTAAGCCAAAGAAGATTTCTGACCATAGGCAATCTAAAATCTTTGTTTGATTGCTCTCAAAAAAAAATTTCTTAATTTGTAGACAACACAATGGAACAAGCGCATTTCATATTGGGAACAATCTCAATAAGGAGATTTTTCTTATGTATTGTTCATCCCAATCTACTTTTACACCTTATTCTTTCTTTTATTCTAATCTCATTACCATTGATATAAAGGTATGGTTTGTGCACATATGTATCTATAAAACGAAATTTCATTAAACAAAAGGACTCTGCAAAAAGAAAAGGAAGAAAAAACTTTAAACTCAAATACGACTGTCGACTCAACCAAACCATAATTCTTAGGGATTCCTGAGTATACAACTAAATAATAATAATAATAACAACACCAAGAGCAACATTCTTCAGCTTCTTATTGGATTTTCAGAATTATGGATGGAATGAAATCAGAGGATCTTTGTCCTCACTGCCTCTCTAGCTTGTCACGGTTCACCAAGTTTGAAATTAGGTCCCTAACCTTTAGAATATTTGGAAGTCAAGAACAAAGAATATTTGTAATTTAATTGGTAGACCAAGGAATTTGCCGATGACCACTATGCTAAATCTAAGGCCCTTGACACCATGCTTAACCTATACTAGAAGATTATCTATCTGCACGTTTTTAAACGACAGACATTAGCACAAAACCTAAAAAGATGCCTTTTTTCAAGGACCAAAGTGATAACACGATAGCAAATCACCCAGGGCCTTTGTTACCACACAAACTATCTGATTTTTAATAGCCAGATATTGTCATTAGAGCGTAAAGTTTGCCAGAGAAATAGTGATGATGGTCCCCTAATAATGATTAAGAGGAGGGAAAAAAAACAAAACAAAAACTTATGCTCATCAAATTCCTCTATACAATATCATGAATATCAACTTTCCTTAACTGATGGAAATTAGATACAACGCACATTTAGCAGATTATACAACAGAATTAGAGCATTCATAAACTAATTATTTATAGATGAGGTAATCATCTGCTTTTGAACAACAAAACAAAGACTACAAATCATTACCATCTGTACCTCTAGTGTCCTCACTGTCTCTCTCATCTGCGCTGTCAATACAACCATCCATATTGGACAATTTATGTTCCACCAAGGTCTCCTGATTAGTGACCTTCACATCTACACACCTCTTGTGCTCATCCTCCATCCAATCTTCCATGTTCGCATCAATGGCTTCCAAACAAACAGGATCAAGTACATCTATTGAGCACCTTGCTTTACAAGTCTCCAGTCTCCTGCTTGCAGCACAAGTGGAAGAATATAAAGATAATTTTGTTCTTTTTTTCAAAGCACACAAATCTTACCCCAATTCTTCTGGAGAAATTGGATTTTATCTTTTTCCAATAAATTAGTTCAAGAGCAGGATAGCGAGACATCATTAGCAAATGTTGTAATTTTGCATTACGATCCAAAGAAGAATGATTCTATACCTAGTCCATAATGCCATACATTATCGATAGTCTTTTAAACGGAAGAGCAAGAGTGCAGTAGAAGAAATTCAACTACGATACAGAATGTAATATTAGTTGTTCATGAAACCCACTTATAAGAAATCGGAAACAAGGCCTCCCCAATTGACATATCAAATTGACACAAAATACAATAATCCTAACTCCTAAGCTAGAAGGTTACCCTTTAATTATAAAAATTCTTACTAAATTAAGATAGAAGAAACATTGATTAGGTAATAGGAAACCACCAGGGATTAGCCTAGTGGTCATTGGGACCAATAAAAAAATAAATGGGTCCAAACCGCAATAGCCACCTACCTAAGATTTAAAATCCTAGACTTTTTTGACAACAAAATATAGGAGGTTCAATCAGTTGCACTGTGAGATTAGTTTAGGCGCACATAAGCTAGCCTAGACACTCACGGATGTCAAAAGAAGAAAAAAAATAGGTAATAGGAATCTTGTGAGCATCAAGGTAGCATTAGTTGTCCAGCTCCATTTTTCCTTGGGACATTAGGTAACAATATTCAACCAGCTAAAGTACTTTAGGCCAACTAAGGTGGTGAATCAGTAATGACAATGCATGGCCAATCCTGGAAACTTTTGACGGAGTGGAACAGGAGCACATGAATAGTTCTTAGCTACAATTCACAATTTTGAGTATTAGTCACAACATAAAGTCACTTGATGCTCCGAACTTTGGACTCTGGGGTATGGTCAGCAATCACCAGAAAAGGTTGGGTTGGCCCAAACAAGGTAGGTTAAAAGGATGGATTTCATTTTTAATTCCTTATTCGAGTAGAAGAGTAAAAGCTGTAGGCCATCAGCCAAATGCTTTAGAAAATTTCAAATTGCAAAGTTTCATATGTTGCAGTTTGTTTTTGAAACATTCGACAGTAAGGAACTCACTACAACAAGTAGTCTCACTAACATTTAGAAAGGAGAAGTTGAAGTGTAGTCCAAGTTACCTCTCCTGGAGTTGCAAGTTATAATGAGCAAATGCAAGGTCATTCATCTTCTGCTTTTCCAGCCGGTTCTTCTTTAAATAGATATATTTGAACATGCTCCAGCTTTTACGACATTGCATAATGCTGCAAGTCTGACTCAATATCCTAATGGCTAAGTGTTGTAAATCTGGGTAATCAGTTCCATACAATGACCACCAAGTAGCTAAAATACAAAACAAAAGATGTTAATAGTTGGTAATGTAAAAATTCAGTGCAGCATATTAGGTAGAAAGTAACCTGGGGCCAATGAATCTCGACCATGTAATGCCACTGGCCGCCCAAAATCTCCAACAGCCTCCTCATAGAAATTTATGTTGCTTGTTATCATAACCTGGGATGTTATATCTGGCTCTAAGGCTTCAATGCAATCAAGTAAACCCTTTTGAATAACTTTGCTGGATAAGAAAGTAGGATTATAGAATATCGATGGATTTAGGTAGTATGCAGCCACATGCAGAGGGCTCTGAAATTCCTTCAGCAAAACATGGTCAATGGCTTTCAAATATGGCAAGTAGACAGATTCCTTCTGGTTGAAAGTGAGCATGACACCGTTCTTTGCTTTTTCAAATGCATCATATATAAACCCGGCAGATGGCTTCTCCTCTGATTCAAGAAATTGCAACACAGAAAGTAAAGGTTTCGTTCCCATTGTAATATGATCACACTTTGACCAGAAGAGTGGATCAGCAGTGATCTTTGCTACCTCAAGTCCAGCCCCAGACTTCGACAAATTTGACTGCAGCCAAGCACCACTGGTGAACGTCTGATGCAGATAGTCTTTCAAAGATAAAATGTTTTGCAGAGTCAAGAAGATGGAGAAATATCTTGTAGATGCAAGCTGAATAATCTCTCTTCCACCACTTCTCTTCTTTATTTGATTTAGGACCCAGAGATTGTTGTATATGAATTGAACTATCCTCTTCGCTTTCCCAACAACCTCTTTGACTTCTTCCATTTTCTCAATTTCCTCGAGGATTAACTCCACACAATGTGCAGCACAAACACTTGAGAAAAATGTCTTGTATTTTTTGACCAAGAGTATACCTGCAGCTTTAAACAAGGGGGAAGTATCTGAAACAAAATGGACTATATTCTTCAGTCCAACTTCTTGAACGATGCTGTCAAATAAATTTAGAAGCCCCTCAGGTGATTCTGATATTTCTGATAAATCAACAGACTTAAGGAACATAGTACCCTTGGGACAATAGACAAAAAAGTTTATGACTACAGAACCAGTTCTATCCATCCACCTATCAACCAAGACTGAGCACCCTGTAACCTCCCAAGACTTTCTCAACTCTTCGACATACTCCCCAGCATCCTGTACACTTCTGTCAAGCAATTTACCCATCAAAGAATGATAGGTAGGCATCTTATAACCAGGGCCTACAGCAGCAATGGCATCAGCCATTTGTTGAAAATATTGTGAGCTTACGGCACTAATTGGTATACCAGCTTGGTATATAAATCTGGCAACAGCCATATCAGCTTGTTCTATGCTTTCTATTGTAGCAGTATTCTGGTTAACGGATTGAGTCACGGAAGATGTTGGAAAAAGGTGTTTCTTTTTCCTCTTTGCTTCCTTAGGAACTCCTTCCAATACCTCCTTCCCCTTTCTTCGGAAAGGGCGTCGTCGACTATTCTGAACCCGGTCTACCCCATCATCTATTTCTTCCCTACTTGGGAGGCATGATACTGCATTTTTGCTACTATTCTTCTGCCGTTTCAGCTTCTCCAAAACTTTAAAACCTAAAAGTTGTTGAATCTGCACCTTAACTTCTTCTGGAACTTCCTCACATGGAGCTACATTTCCTCTTTCCCCAGCTAGATGTTGCTTTAGTCGGGATATGCCACCCCCAAGCATAACTTTATTACAGTATTTGCATTTGATCTTCTGGCGACCCCCATTGACCATAATTCCATGAGCCCAACCAGGATCAGAAGCTCGTGGAGGTACCATGCCCTGTTTAAGATGTTCAGTTACTCATAACTGTGTCTTATTAAGAGGAAATTCAATCAACTTTAAAACCTTCTTAACAAAACAAGTCATGCCTGCTGGTGCAAACAGACCCACTCACTCGTTTTTCCTTGAATTTCATATCCATGAGAAGCTCCTCAGACTCCACCATTGGATGTTCATAACCTGACATATCTTGTTGGATCAAACGCGAACAATAGTTTTAAAAATAAAGAACTAAAAGATAACTCAAATCGTACAACTATGATAATATGCAGCCAATGTGTCTCAACAAACTCCATTTGGCTCATATTTATAATACCTGAGTACCGGATTTTTGCATGGTTTAATCAATTATTATACCCCGTTCATCCAATTTCTAGACTAAATTTATATCTGAAGGTTGTAAATGTACATTATGAAACATGGCTCCGATGCCCGAGATGTTTTGAACAAAATTTAGCTTACTTGTTCTTTTTGGGCAATCTACGCACAAGATTTGGTGGCCCCTCTGGCCATTATTTCTCATAGGTGTTTTTTTTACTTGTGTTGGACTATGATTTCACTTCACCTAATGAAATCGCTCCATTCCATCAAAGAAGTTGAGTAAGATTTCACCACATGAATAAATTCAACTTTTTGACCAAACCGTTATCATTTGACTGAACACTTCAGCGAATTTGTAAATTCCCGTTTTCAACGAGGGAATGCAAACTCAAAATGACAGACATCGTAAGCTTAGTATGAAAAAACTTGAAATTAAACTAATTATATGATCAAGTTATCACCACAACAAATAATAATAATAAATCCTCCCCAGGTTACCTTTGAAGAGATTACTCCATCTATTTCCATATATATATAGCAACTTGGGCACCCGTTTCAAATGCATCCATTTCAAAAAAGAAAAAAACAAACAATCAAACAAGTCAACTTGATCTGAAGGTTGGACAATAATGTTCAATGAATAGGAGTTTATTATTCAGATAAGCTGAATTTTGAAAGAAGATAAACCACTGTGCATCACCATGTTTGTAAATTACAATGATAAGAGGCAAAAGTTGAGAAAAGAAGCTCAAATAAACGAAGTTCATAATTAGTAACCAAATGAATGACAAACAAAAGCAGAGAAGGAAAGTTCATCTACGGAAGAAGTTCAAGTAGACTGATTGACATGCAATAAGAAGCACTCCAGCACGGTTTAGTTGCAAAGATCAAAAGTACATTCGTAAAAGAAAAATTCTCGAATTGGAAAGTTTCTTTGTTCTTCATTTTTCAGCAACCCAAACACAGGTTATCAGAGAACTTCAACTTTCAATAATGTTGGAAAATAACTAAATCAAAATTCAGTTCACTTACTCCATAACTGATGAACTCCGAAACCCCATGTTAAATCCGAAATTTCGGACGAAATCGCCGGAGTCAGAGCGGAATCCGGCCAAGCATTTGAGAACTGAAACAGATCAATGGAGCTGAAAATGAAAGAATAAAGATCAAATACTCTCACAGAAATCCCCAAGTCCAGATGTTGCCGAAAAATCAGTACGATTTCGGATAGCTTCTAATTTCCGAAATTAAGAGACGATAATTTTCGGGTTGAAGTAGAACACGAGATAACGCTCGACACGTTTCACAAGTCACAGTTACAGTCTCCTTCCACCTACTTTTTTTTTTTATTTTTAATTTTCAATAAAGTTTAAAATTGATCTCTGCTAATATTTAGAAATTAATTTTTATCAAAATTAGTTAAATAATAATAATAATAATTTTCATGTAAAAAAATACACAATGTAAACATATGTTAAAAATTTATAGAAGAAATACTAGTAGAGACTATTTTTTTATAGAAAAGTTAATAATAAATTAATCATAAGGACAAATTTTAAGCTTTATTGGAAATACAAGAACTAAATTTGGATATTTAAAAGTACATAGACTAAAATAGAATGAAACTTAAAGTACAGAGATCAAAATGATATTTTAATTTTTTTTTTAATCTTAAATTACAATCATGGGCCATTTGAAAATATTCAATTTTTACTAAAGTTCTTTTTTTTTTTTAAAGAAGAATTTTAAATAGGTAAGTTATAACTAAAAAAGGGTAAAATTTTCGAGTTCAATTGGTTAAGGCGTTATGTTTGCAAGAATAAGAGAGAGATTTCTATTTTCAAGTAGTATTCAATGGGATTAACAGGTTGAAAATCAATGGTGAAGCACGTTCGATTTAAGTAGCGAGAATATCGCTCCATGGTGCAAGTTGTTATGTAACATGGAGATAGAGTTGCACAGTCATATTCAAGTCAAGAAGAAGCTTAATCATATAAGTACGAACAAAAGATATGCTTGTTAAAGTCCAAATTACACTTTTTAGCCTCGTACATTCTGTACAAGGTGATTGTGAATTGAGAGTGATTCTTTTTATAAGATATGCTTGTTTGAAAAATCTGAAGGTCCAAAGTTTAAATCATCTTACATAGTAAACATGTGAGCATTTATGATGATTCGTTCGATGATAATAAATAAATAATAAATTTAGTTGGCCCAAGTCCTAGACTTTTCTGATTCAAATAAATAGTAACAAAGAATGTTGTTAAATTTAAAGTTTCAGCCAGTGGTCTTGTCTTGCAACAAGGTATACTGACATGATGAGACACAATTATTCCTAATAAATCGTATCGGCTATGTAGTGGATAAAATCTTGTCTTAAAAAATTTTGTTTTATGGCTACACATTCTTTTAAAGTTTCTAAAAAAACAAATTAAGTCTTATCTAACACGGATTAATAAACAATACAAACAATGGTATGATCAAAGTTTAGTCTAAAAAAATCATGGCCAACTTGAGCACACGTGGTTAAAATATCAATAACCTTCCTTTTTGTTTTGCCATAAAGGAAGAATGGCTTGTTTTTCGCCATTTTGTGAAGTATTAGATTGAAGAGGAATAATGAGATTTTTGGAGGGTTTGAGAGATCTGAAGATGAGTTTTTTAAGTAGGTTACATTTAATTCTTCTTTATAGGCGTCCATTCATCTGGCTTTGGTCTCATTCTTTTATATTGGAGTCTATTCTTGCAATTACTATTGGAACTCTTTTGAGAGCTTGTTTTTTCTATGCCCAGTACATTCTTTTATATTTTTCAATGAAAGCTTGATTTCCTATATATTAAAAAAAAAAGTATTAATAAACTTCCGGAGAATTAGATGGTCTTCCCGAACAAGCCTTTTATTTAGTAGGTAACATCAATGCAGCTACTGCGAAGGTTACAAAATTAAAAATGGAAAGCAAATTGAAGAAATGACCTTAAATCTTTATGTCCTAGCTAACCGAATAGCTCTAAAAGCATGTGTACAAGCTTGCAATGAGGGACGTAATCTTGCTCGTGAGTGTAATGAAAGTTCAAATTCTCACCCTCACATATGTAGTGCTAACCCATTCAAAAATTTGCTGCAAATTTAACTCAAAGCACCTAGGCAGATGGCATAAGACCTTGTCTTACACAGTAGAAGTGGACAAAATTGAAAGTAACTCAGCTTTCTAGGGGAAACGAGCCACAAGCAAACAAGAAATTAAACCAGAAATTGAATCAAGAGTGTTCTTCTAACCTTTTAAGGAAGTAGTGATGAATCAGAAACTGACACATGAAGCAGAAGTTCATTCAATGCAAAGGGCTTCAGCTTCACGTTTAGGACAGAGGGCTTCTTCAATTTCAATAGCCCTTTGCCTTTCTGCTCCTTCCTCCACGTGAATTCCTTGTGTCGTCTAGCAACTAAAGCCTCTGCACTTCTGTTCTTTAAGCAACACATTACCCTAATAATTTGGTCATGTCCCCATTCACTTGGGACTATAATCTTTTCAATACTCCTTGATTGAACACACAAATCTAGCTCAATAGGTCCTAACTGTTCAAATTTTTTATACTACACTTTAGAGATGCAATAGAGTGTGTTTGGGAAGCAAGGTACATTTGGTTGGTGATCTAAAAACAGAGAAATTGTGCCCCTTCCCCACTGTAAATCCAAGACCTTTCGACTCTAAAAAGAAAAAATATCCATAAACGAGAATACGAAAACAAAGGAATTAATGGAAAAGAGAGTTATATTATGTTTTCACTCTTTTTAAATATGTGCTTCGTAGCAAAACTAAAATCCAAAAACATGTAAATGTTGTTTTAAAAAAAACTTACTTTCTAAACCATGAAACCCAAACGCGATCTAAATATTGTTTTAAAAAATAAACCCACCAAATAGTTAACTTAAGCATAATTCAACTAGTTGAGACATGTACTCCCAACCAAAATGTTATAGGTTCGAATCCTCTCACTTTCAGATATTATTGAACTCAAAAAATAAACCCACCAAATAAAAATTCATCAAATTCATTTAGTTCAAACAAAAAAAAAAATGAATGAACCAAATAGGGCCTAGTATAGTATTTTTAATTAAAAAAGACAACCAAATGCTCGTCGCATAAACACTTTTTCCCTTGAAGGCAAATAGCATAAAAAATTCAAGCATCTTAAATTACTCACGAGTACTACCAAATTTTATCAACAATCAATAAATTAAATGGATAAAGAATTTTCCCATCTTATGTTTTTGGCAATAGCCAACTAGAAAATGACCGACTAATTAATAAACCGAAAATGAATCTCAACCTTCCTCCACCTGTATGGAAAGCAGTATTTATCAACACCAGAAAGCACATCGACTATAAATGAATCTAGCAACCATTGCAATATATGAACAAAAAAAAAATTTATAAGATAAATCCACAAGTCATCTCACGACAAGGGGTAGTGCTCTTAAATTTCAAAATGTCTCGACTTCATATCTATCCAAGATGCAGCAATTCAAAATTTGATCTATTAAGAGTAAAAAAATATGTACCTCCGTACACATAAGATCAAGTGCCACAGTTCATTTAAAGGTTCTGAAGGTGTTGAGTTCACTTGCCAAAACATGTGAACCTTCAAAACATGGCCGTGGATCATGTGAAGTGCAACAGATGTACCTCTTCCTACATTAAAAACTAACCTGCATTCCATCTACACTATAAAAAATGATTACTACATACTAAATCGTCAGTCAGTCACCAACATTTCCAACAAACTTTTCAGTCTATTTTCTCCTCCTTTCGCTTCTACCACTTCATTCTTATACCTTTTGGCTTTTGCATTATCAAACAACGATGAAGAAATTCTCTCTTGTGGCTCACATGTCTCTACTTTTCGGGATTTTCTTCATCATACTAATGATTGGTAGAAGTCTTGATGCAACAACTCGCTGGGATCACAGTAAGAAAAATCATCATCTGTGTGGTTTACACTTTCAACTTATCTTACTATTCTAGTTGCAGGGAAAATGCATTCATATCCCTATAGCGCATACATCTACATTTTTTTCTGATTCATCTTACTATTCTAGTTGCAGGGAAAATGCATTCATATCCCTATAACGCATACATCGACATTTTTTTCTGATTTAGATAGCTATGGCATCTAAGCCTTTTAAGTGTGTGATATTTCAGTGAGCTTTAATGCAGAAGATACTCACAGAATAGTTGGCAGTTCAAGGCACCAGGAGGTATTGTGTTTTTTTCAGCCCACATTTCTCCACCTAGTCTTAAACATTTTGCGAGAAAATAAAAAAAGGTCGCCTAACTGGGACAAGAATAGAAAAAATATGAATAATAGATGCTTACTTGGGAGCACATTGAACAAGAGAAACCATGGCAACATGCTAACAGGAAGAAGACTTTTTAAAGAAATTTACTGCATAAAAATCCTCATTCAGTTTCTTTGTCATGTGTGCCTGTGCAGGAAAAAACTAAAGAAGTACTTGGTATGGAGTTATACCCTACAGGATCCAGCCTCCCCGACTGTTCCCATGCATGTGGACCATGTTTTCCGTGCAAAAGGGTGATGGTGAGCTTCAAATGCTCTGTTGCAGAGTCCTGTCCAACTGTCTACAGATGCATGTGTAAAGGGAAATATTATCATGTACCCTCCAATTGAGCATAAATTCAATCTGGAAGAATTTGCGGCAAAGAACAAAGCAATTAATGATTGGGTTGGCACCAAGCACTGATATGGCGACTATGGATCTATTATAGACTGAGACTATAGTCTCTGTTGATTTCATTAGGGTTTACTTCCTTGTACCAGGATCATTCTGTATGAGAAAATAACTGAGGCAACAAATTTTCAAGCACAGGAAGTTCAAATAGGGAGTTAGAACTAGGTTTTTTTCTAGTTTAGTCGAGTGCAATATCATTTCCTTTGTTATGTAATTCTACTTATAATGAAATCTGGTTTATCCTTGTCCCTACCTAGGTTTTCAGTTGAGAATATACAGTTGAGTGGAGGTTAGAAAAACAAACCAAAATAAGAGGATGAGCCTGTAAAGTTTGGTGTGTTAGAGAGATATACATCTATGTTACCCCCAAAAAGCATATTCATTCAGGCTGAACTCAAGAAACTTTGTTCTGCTCTTCAGGTTGAAGGAAGGAATAAGGAAGAGTTCGCAGAGATACAGTCAAAACAAATGAATCCAGATCATGGTCTTTGAAAATGACCATCTATAGAAGAGGACTTTCAAATAAAAAAGTCAATAGGTTAAATACAACTTTGAAGGAACCGGCTGGTCTGGTCAGGAAAGTGATTACTTGGCTGAAATTTATCAGACAGTAAAAAATAAAAACAAAAAAAATACTTGATCAATAAAGAAACAAACGGCAGAGTCTCCTATCATTAATAACAACAGCAACCAACAATAGCTGGTTTTCAGAAATTAATGAAAACCTATACTGAGGGACATTGTAGAAGAAGAGAAAATAAGTATAGTCAGTTTCTATAGCAAGTAACAATTATAATTCAAACAGATACTAAACAGCTGCACAGACCTGAACCACTCTACATGATATGAATTTCAAAACCACCCAAGACAAGTTCTATACCAAACGGGTTCTAGACCTCAAGCTCAATATTAGGCATGAAAAAAACAATTTTTCTTGAATCCCTGACAAAGACATCAGCATACTGCTGCCTTTCTGGCCTTTCATCCTTCACCTTGGCTCTTAGACAGTGCTTCAAATTTCATCAATGCTCATTCAAATATTACTCACACAGGAGGTGGTTTTACAATAATTCTTCATAACCTCAGCCTGGAATACAGTACCTTATCAAAATTTGCATCTGCTGTTAGGTTCTGATGGTTCCATCATCTCAAACTAAAAATAACACTCTAATCTTTCATATGCTCGTTGTCTTGATGGGTGTCCCGATGCAGGAACTTGGATAACTTAATGCAAACAGAACCCTAAAACTATCTCAACCATATTCGTGAATACTATAAGAAAAAAAACAAGTGGCAATTAACAGGGGAAATATTCTGCGGGAACCATTTCTACAATTATAGTAGATAACATCTGGATATCGAAATTCAATCGAAAATCCACAAACTATACGAACCAGAATGACAACAGAAAAATGGATTGATCTTCGGTGAAAATTTTCCGTGTAATTATAGCCGATATCTAACGAGATAAATTGCAGACAAAGCCAATTCATGTCGACAAATCAATAATCAGTAAACGATTATCCTGATGACCAATGATGATAAAGGAAACACAAGCTTTCGCTGGTAAAACGGTGGCCAATATACATCCACCTATAACGATTCGATTATAGGGAAAACCCTCGATTAGTTGAATAACATATCGTTCGTCGAGCAGCAAATGTTAGGAACTACTTCGACAAAAAAAATAGGTATCATTAGATAATCTGGCAATCAAACCGATTTAAAAACAAACAAAAACACGAATTCAGTAACCTTTCGAGGCATCCGCTTTACATCGGAGTCCGGACTATCAACTGACTCTAATGGAAGAATCCCCGCCGTTTCCCCTAGAGCAGCAAGGGCTTCCATTCCCATGGTGGTGATTATGACCATGGTCATCCTCCTGATCGCTGTCGTCCTCGTCAAAGGGCTTCTGCTTGTGGAATATACAGCACTTCTTGGAGCTCTTCTTCTGCATGAACTCGTTGTCGACGGTGCCTTCCTTCCACGAGACCTTCTTCTTCTTCCGATTGAGACGGAGCACTAGGGTTTCGGGGGGCTGGGAGGAAGAGGATCCGTTGGCCAAGACGACGGTGGTTGTGAGGGAAGGGGAGGACGACGTTAATGCTCCAGCGGCGTTCGTCGGTGCCCTAGCCATGTGTGATAAAAAACAATCTTGCGATATCGGAACGCGAATTGAGAAAGACGGAGTCTGCGATGGCTTCTGTTCTTACATTTCCCACCAGACGGAATAGTCGGTCCGCGCGTATCTCGAACCTTGCCGCCACTGTTTTATTCGAATATTCCCTACCCTTCGCTGTGTGTGTGTGTGTTTTTTTTTTTTTAATTTTTTGAAGAAATACTTCATTAAATAAAAGAAGAACAACCAACAACCGTCCTCAAGAAGAATACACCGAACCTAATTGGAAGAGTTTGAAAACAAACAACATGGTCGGCCAAACAACCCGCTCCAAAACGTCACCTGCAGGCGACAGTATTACAAGATCTAGGACAAAAGAAAATAGAAAAATCGAACCAAAGAGAAGCAAATGTCTTGATTTCATCCAAAACAATTTTGGTTTTCGAAATATCCATACTCAAGCAATGAAGTGCAGTCACAACCTCTTGAGAATCAATCTCCACAATGATCGAGGGAAAAGAACTAAGATCTAGGCCTTTAAGCGCTCTCATGCCCACGAGGATAGTTGCGGGTTCCAAAATTTTAATCGACCATCTTCTCTTCCACTGCTGAAACTCGAAACATATGGGAGACCCGGGAGTCACGAACTAGCCAACCAATCCTTCTTTTTTCCTATTGTTCACACCACAAGGCCTCAGCGTTAAGCTTTAACACTCCGTCTGGGGGAAGGGGCCACACGATCGGACTCACAAAGCTCTCAGATCTTGACGGCGAAATGAGAGTCGCCCCTTATCATTTAGCTCCTCCAAATTCTTTGCAATAGATGCAATGAGGCTTCTACTATCTAGCAATGAAACAACATGAAGATTAGGAAGTGCATGATTAATAGTATTCCTAAAATTCCAAATACACCACATAATAGTAATAGCTCTCAAGATCTCCTCCTCTTGTGAAACTCTTATCATCCAGCCCCAAAAGTCTTTAGCTGTCCAATAGTCCCTACACACAAAAAATAAATCCCATGAGCTAGGGATAAAAGAAAGCCACACTTTTGAAATCATATTGCAAATCCAAATGACATGAGTAGTGGACTCCACTTTTTTCCTGCAAAACAAACAAGAAATGTTAATATGGATTCCTCTCTTTTGGATATTTTGAAAAGTATGAAGTGCATCATTTATAATTTTTCAGGCACAAGTTTTTGCTTGAAGAATCGCTTTCGACTTCCAAATCTTCTTCCAGAGAGACTTTCCATCACTAGACTCCAAAGGAGAAGCTTGATCGCGCGACGCAAGGTTTGAAGCAAGATGATAAGCACTCTTTCCTTTATAAAAGATTCTTTCCACCTGCCTTGCTCGTCAATTAAGCATTTAACTCTTTTGTTTATGAGTTCTTAATTTACCCAAATCAGAGTCCTACTCTCTTTCCTGGTTATCCAATGGTCCTTGTCTGTCATAATATGATTACCATTGCCCAATTCCACTTGAACCCTTTAGAAAACAACTCATGTCCCAACAAGATGTTTCTCCAGGTTAAGGAAGGATTTTGACCTAACTTAGCTCTAAGAAAATCTTCATATTTAAAGTATCTCCCTTTCAAAATAGTAGCAAGTAGACTTATAGGTTCCTTATAATAAGCCAACTATGCTTTGCTAGCATAGCTTGATCGAAAAGAAAAGAATCTCAAAACCCCAACCCTCCCGACTCTTTGCTGTGGCACATATTCTTCCAACTAACCCAATGTGCTTTCTTCCTCTCACTAGATGAGCCCCACCAAAATTTGGCACAACATCTATTTAAATCATCGCAGATCGATTGGAAAAGGCGGAAGCAGCTCATAGTATAAAGGGGAATTGCTTGAGCTATCGTTTTGATAAGGATCTCCTTGCTGCCCCAAGAGAATAACTTTTCTTTCCACAATTGGAGAGCTTTCCAAACTCTGTCTCTCACTTTGAAGAAGATTTTCCTTCTATTCTTTCTATTTTTAGAGGGCATTCCCATGTACTCGGGCAATGAAACTGCATATTTAACCCTAGGATCATCCCCAACTCGTCCATTCTATCACTCTTCAGGTTTTTGTTGGCCATAAAAGAGGACTTGTTTAGATTAATCGCCTGTACTGAAGCTCTCTCATAAGTTTCCATAAAAGAGGACTTGTTTAGATTAATCGTCTGTATATTCCTCAGCTCTGAAGAACATGAGGCTATCATCTGCAAAAAAAAAAGGGAAGAAAAAGGGTGAGAAAAGGGCAATATTTATTTAAGCGAACACCTTTAAAGTTAGAAAGAGATTCATCCATGTTTAGCATAGTCGATAAGCCTTTAACGCACAAAAGGCAGAGATACGACGATTGATGGGTGCTACACGCAAGCGCACGTGATCGAAGTAATAAGAAACTGGAAGTACTCCAGAGTATCGTACCCAAAGAAACCAGTTTTAATAAAATGTATTAAAATGACACAAAATTGTTGACAAATTGCAACTTAAAGTAACCGTGGGTATAAAAAGGTTTGTGAGATGTTTTGGCTAAAAGAAAAACTGTTTGAAAATCAATGGAAATGAAAAAGGGATTCAAGATTGCTAATGCCCCTTGGAAAGAAAATGCAACTAGAAAGCAATTGCAATCATAACTAACATGAGAAATTAAGTAAACCGAATTCAACTCCTATTCGACCTTCTAAGAAGTATCTTTAAGAGGCTAAGTGATCAAACCTATATTTCTATGACTAATCTAACTTAGATATTTTCGTGCACAACTCTAATGGTTTTGGAGTCTCTCCATATGTCTAGGGTTGATGTTCAGGATTTATGTCTAAGCCTTTTCCTCCATTGCCTTTGCAACATCCACTTTCCTTAACCCTTTTAGTTAGTAAGTTAAAGCTTCACAAGCAATACTAGATAGCCAACTAGGTTTACCCAACATTGAACTCACCAAAAACAAACAAAGTTCAAGTGTTAGCTAGATTGTTTGCTATCGAGCCTTACATCTTTCCTCTAGGGCATTCATGAACTTGAATCCCTAAGGAAATTTAGCTCTTCATAATAAAACTATAAAAAAAAAAAAAAAAAATTAGTAAGATTAAATTGAAGGAAATCATTGGAATAAAAGATAATTGAAGATAACCCAAAAACACTTGCAAATCAAACTTGTATGAAAATTTACTTTGCCAAAAGGATGCTCTGAATTCAAAATCAGATGAATTCCTAACTTTAATAAAATGCTAAAAGGGGAAATACAAAACATTAGCTAACTTCAAAGTTAAATGACAGAAACAAGAATACAACACTTGAAGAAATCGAATAGAAACACAACTACACTAAAAACCCGTTGCTCTTAGCTCAATTGAACAAGGAATTGGTCTTAACCACCGTCAACTTTCGTTGTGATGAGATTGGTAGAGAATTCAGGGACTGAAATGTAGAAAAAATTACGGTAGCAACTAATGAAAATGAAAGTAAAAACTACATACGACTTCCAAAAAAAATCCAAAAACAAAAACAAAATTCTTCTCCAAAAATGAGCTCCTCTTTTCACGGGTTCTTTTCCAAAATTTATAGGGACTTTGTGCTAAGGTTTCCTTCTTGGTTGATGAGCAATTACAACTAAGGATCCAGCTGAATTTGTGGGTATTTTCCTTATTGGAATCCCTTGATTTGCGATTTTCCTTAATTTCCAGATCTATTGAAATTGCAATTGCAATTCTGTTGCATTATGCAAAAACCTGCACCAAAACATTAAGTGTGGGTTTTTTTATTCTTTTATTCTATTTTCTCAACTTACTAAATTTAAGGGTCTTCCAACAATAATGTAATTAAATTCAATTATTTTCCTACTTTTCATCCAATAACATGAATAAAATCACAAGCATAACTAAGTTTAAAAGCCAAATAACCCTTATGAATGAGAATTATCAGCGATAAAGGATCGCCTTGCCTCAGACCCTTTTGAGGAAGAAAACTCGCTTACATAGGACTGAGTATTCAACCGTTTCAACGAAATCCATAACCAGCTCGATCCACTTGGCCTTAAAGCCCATTTTTCCCATAACTTTTCGAAGGAAAGACCATTCCACCCTATCATAGGTTTTACTCATATCAAGCTTCATCGCAATGGCCCGTTCCTTTCCCTTTCTCAGAGAGTTGAGGGCATGAATACATTCGAAGGCAATATAATAACATTATCAGAGATTAGCCTCCCAGGGACAAAAGCAAACTGAGAGGGCGAAATGACCAGGTCAAGTAATTTTTTCAGCCTGGTAGCAAAAACTTTTGCAATAACCTTGTAGATGATATTGCATAGACTGATCGAGTGGTAATTTGTCATTTGAGTAAGCTTTTTAGTCTTTGGGATCAAAGAAATCAATGATTTGTTCATAGGCCTCACATTTTCCACTTCGTTAAGAACGTTTAGACATAGACTAACTGTTTACTCAGCCACATCCCTCTAATAGTGTTAGAAAAATAAAGCATGAACCCCGTCGGGACCCATAACCTTCAAGAGATTCATAGACTTAATTTAAAACCTCTTTTACCTCTTATCTCGTGAATCGATTCAGTAACTCACTAATAAGTCTCTCCGATATTGTGGTCGGGATTCCTTCTAAAACTCTATTAACAACCTCATCACTAGGAGAATAAGAAAGAAAAAGAGTTTTGAAGTACTCATTAGCTACATAGGCAATATATCCTCCTTACTCTCCACCCAATTCCCTAAGCTATCAAAGATGCCATCCATGTGATTTCTCTTTTTTCGGTGAGAAGCTTTCGAGTGGAACCATTTCATATTATTGTCGCCACAATTTAGCCAGACTTCTCTCGACCTCATCCTCCAATACTGTTTTTCTTTCTCAATCAGCCCATCTAGCTTTCTCTCAACAGACCTCACTTGATCAGTATCGATGTTTGCATTATCAAATAACATGGCCTTTATCTCAGATTTCCTTATGAAAATAGCAGCCTTAAGGGACCCATCCAGCCTGCTCTTGTTCCAAGAACCAAGCTTCTCCATACAACTACTAATTTTTTAGCTATACGTACCCACATTTCTCCTATTGTGATTCACCCAGTGGTCTTTGATGATAGTTCCACATTCCTCAAAATTGATCCAGCTCTATTCAAACTTCACAGTCCTCTTCTTGCAGCTTATCTGTCTTTAAATGTTCTTAGCCTTAAAGGAGAGCATGATAGGCCTATGATCATAGTTATGAAAGTTAAGATGATCCACAATAACCTCTTGAACCGAGTTCTGCGTCATGGAACGAAAAACCTATCCAATCTTTCCCTTATATTGTTCCTGTTATTTCTATTCTTGTACTAGGTGAAACGTCTTCCCCTGAACCCCGGATCAATCAGGTTGCAATAGTTGATGGTTTCCCTGAAAACCTCCATTTGTTTGTCACAAATATTTGATCCTCCCTCTTTTTCATTGGCGAAGAGTATTTCATTGAAGTCTCCCCTAGTGACCAAGATTTCCTTAGTTACTCAGGTGCTCTAAGAGTTTTCAGGACTCAACTCTTTTGTCTCTGACAGGGTTGCCATAAAAGCCTGTAAATCTCCACCAATTATCCTGACTTTTGATGGTAGCATCTATATGGCCCTCAGAATAAGAAGATATAGACACATCTAACTCATCATTCCATAATAGAATTAGCCCACCTTTACTTCTCTCACTAGAAACACAAAACACATGATCAAAACTAAGTTGAACACTAATTCTTCCTAACTTACTTTGCTCACATTTGGACTCAAAAATAAAAACTAGTTTGGGGGACTTGCTAAGAACCTCGTAGCGAAGTTTACATACCTCTCGAAGGTTCCCCAATCCTCGAATGTTCCAACAGAGGATTTTCATGGTGTCTGGCGGGGCTGCTTTCCAGCCTCTATTGATATCCCTTTGCTCGAAATAAAGTTTTGTCCACACACCTTTTTTGAAGCATGCTCTTCTTCATCAATTTCCATCGAATTTTTATCTCCCACCTTAACATTGATATTGTTCACCGCCTCCCTACTGCATTTCTCAGATCTGGCCAATATTTTCCATTTTCTACCTATAGGAACCTTGCAATATGGTATGACAAAATTCACAGCCTCTAAGGTCTTTTTGTATTCATCCGAGGGTCCTCCCAATTTTAACTTAGTTTCTTTCTCAAAGCCCACTAAATTTTTCAGGGAGACAGCTATTTTCGATGGCTCATCTGAACCATTGAGCCAAGATTCATGGTTCCACATTTTCCTGAAAATCCTCTCAAATCCACCAGCCCACCCATAATCTTTATTGTCTGCGAATTATGCCCACAAGGCCCAATTTGAATTTGACCTTTTTTTTAATTCCTCCTAGTTACCAATGGTCCACTACATATTTTCCTCTCTCTGCGAGTACGATAGCACATCAAACTCCCTAACCCTTCTTTTATCCTTTTATGAGGCATAATCATCATTACTGACTAAACTGTGAGTGGGCCCCACTTTTGACAACTAAACTTGCAAATTTCCTTATCCTCTCGTCTAGCTCATCATTTCTGTCTTTGACTGAATATTCCAGCAAGGCCTCGACTTCTCGCTCTCCTTCGTCAATTCTTATTCTCTCAAAAACTCAGTAAGATCTTCCTAAAAAAATCCCTCTCGACTTCTCCCCAATCCTTACTACCCTATTCCTCTTTCTCTTTGCGTGGTTCTTCTACTCTCTGTCCCTCTCTCTTGCGAAAATCCTTTTCCCTCTGTTCCTCTGTCCTGCGAAAAACCTTTCCCAACTACTGGTTCTTTTAGCCATCCCCCGAACTGAAATTCTTCGTTTTGTTCTGAATCTTCCTCCTCATAGTCATGGACTCCATGGCCCAACCTCCCACATTTAAAGCACAAATCGGTGAGTTTTTCATACGTTATCGGAGCCCAAGCCTCCTCTATCATGGACCCAAGCTTGAATCTCGCTGCTCGTTTTAGAGGCTTACTAACATCTAATTGCACTCTATCTTTCTTTGCACCTTTTGTCTTCTAGATCCACCCCATTAAACTGACCCACTTTGTTCCCAATAGTCATGACTGTTCTCCTAGAAATACCAACAATAGGCAAGTTATGGAAATGAATTCAAAAAAAGGCGTACCTTGAACTCCAGCTCCGATATCTAGATCTTCCCTTTTAGGTTCTCAAACAGCATGAAAAGCTTTGTCGAAGATCCACAGTCCTCCCCTGAGGACTCAAAGCTTATCCTTTTTTGTTGGGAATGTACAGATGAAGACTCTTCTCCCTACTATGTCAAAATTCACAGTTTCTTCAATATTTCAAATCTTGGGCATTACGAACTTGAAGACATCCAAAACTACGTTCCTCCCTATTAGGACTTTACATGCCACTTTGGTTTAATGAATTCGCTCATATTCATCGATCTCCTCATCCTTAATTTCCACGATCCCTCCCTTTCGTTCTTCTGCTAGGTTCAATCTTTCCAATTTTTTGAAGACCTCTACTTCCGCCATTTCTAACCGACAAGCAACCCAACAGATCCCTGAATGCAAACCACAAAGGTTTCCCTTTCGCTGTTGTTAACTTCTTTTTTTAAAGAAAAAAAAATCAAATTTTACCTCTTAAACTTTTAATTTCATCAAATTGAACCCTAAATTTAGATAAGTACTACAATTTATATCCCATATTCAAATTTTGCTAATTCACTGACTAATTTTAACAAAAAAAAAAAACAATGTAAAAATATCTATAATATCACTAATTTCAATAAAATCGAATTTTGCACAAAATTAAGTTATATCAATGCACAAATTAATCATTGAATAACTTTGTCAAAACTTAGAAATTTCAACAACAATCAAGCTCAAATGTCGATTTTTCTGAAAATCTGTACTGTACATAGGGATGTACGCGGGGTCATCCCCGTCCCGTCATCATCCCCGCCCACCATTTTAATCCATATACCAAAAAATGTTTCATTAAATTTTGTGGGGATCGGGATGGGAATTCTCCATGGAAAATCTGTAGAGATCAGATTCCCTGCAGAGAATTACTTCTCGTTTAGGTTTTTTTCTTTTCTTAATCTCAAATGAATCAACTAATTTTTTGATAAATTTCCAAATAGTTAACTTTTCACGGGAAATATCCATTAATTTTCAATTAGATAGTTAATTATTCATAGGAAATTTTCATTTAAATAGTTAATTTCTTTAAAAAAATCTATATTTAAAGATATAATTCTTAAACCTCCTAATAAATACAAAAATAATATTTCATATCAAATTATCTAATTATCGATACATATAATTCAAACACATCCAATTATCTAAATCATTAACAATAGAACTTTAAATGTATATATGTGTGTGTGTGTGTATATATATATATATATATATATATATATTCAAAAATAAAATAACATAATAGAAAAAAAAACGGGGCAGGAAACAAATATGAGGAATACATTCCCCACTCCCTCCCCCATCCTTTGCCTAAATCGGGATTTCCTGTAAGGAAAATTGACATCTCTAACGATACATATGCTTTATATTTCATTAAACACATACGATAATATATTTTTTAATGATCTTTCGAACAAAAACTTGTTAGAGGGTAAGTAAAAATTACAACAACTCTTAACGTTTAAGGTCAAGATTTCAAAATGTATCTAAGTTTGAGGTTTTTTAAGTTGTGTTTATTTAGTCTAGTGTATGTATTCTTTTTTTTTTTTAGTTCAACAACATTTGGAGGTGAGGGGATTCGAACCTTTGACATCTTGATCGATGATGCATGCTAATTACTACTGAGTTATGCTCATTTTGGCCTACGCATTTTCAATTTCATGGTTTATATGTCTCTTTCATTAACTCTATCAACTGAATGCCCATATCACCATGTGTTTAATATGAATTTTTCTAATCCTAAGTATGAAGGACTCCATTCCTCTTCATTTTTATGGTTGTCACATGACTTCTGCTTTTTAAAATTAAAATTATACATAAGTTTAGTGGGACCCACATGTTGTTGGAGCACGATTTTTTGAAGATTTTTAAGAGTGGGTAGTTTCTCTCTCCTATTTATATTTATTATTATTTGTTATGTTCTTTAATTTAATCATGTTTTTTTAAAAAAAAATTTTCCTTTTATCTTTCAATGTGTAAAAGTTTGTATCTCTTATGACTCTATATCTTCTTTAATCTTTTTTTCGTTCACTATTACTTTAAATTATTTTAATTATCTTACAAATAAAATAAGCAAGAATGTTGTTTTATTTCATTTTAATTATTATATTTCTTTCCATTTTATTTTCAAATAATTGAATAATTGTTTTGTCTCACTTCGATTAACATTATAATTAGATTTTATTTGTTATCCATTATGATATTTTATTTTTATTTGACTTATTTTGTTAATTATTTTCAAGTAATGAAATAATTCTTTTATCTCACATTGATCATATTATAATTAAATTTTATTTGTTTCCTATTTGGTTACCCATATGCATTACGAAATTATAAATGAAAAAAAAATGAATATTTTGGTAGAGAAGAAAGCTTAACATGGTAAACAATATGAAAATAAGAAGATGAACGTGTTGAATAAAATTTAAACTCCTAGTGTAGAAGAAAAAAAAAACTAAAAAAGATAAATAGTCGTAGGAGAGATGAACTTTTACACATTGGAAGATGAAAGAAAAAAAATATAAAAATAAATATAATAAATATAATAAAAAATATGATCAAAGAAGATAAAAAACTATTAAAAAAATTAATAATAAATATAAATAAGAGAGATAAACTACCCATCTTAAAAATCTTAAAAAATCGTGATGCTCTTTTCTTTAACAACATAAGGGTCCCACTAAATTTATATGTATAATTTTAATTTTAAAAATAATAAGTCATGTGACAACCATGGAAATGAAGAGGTATGAAATACTCTTTACTATCGTAGGACTAGAAAAAATTTCGCTAAACACAGAAAAATTTTCTAAATTTTCTATACTATGGTAGTATGGGTACTACTCTCATTATTTGATTGCCACGTCAGCACTATTCGAGAATGATGTGGATCCACAAGCATTAAATAATTATTTATTAAAAGAAAATAACTAGTGTGAACACATGAAGAGTAGGTACTATAAGAGTACTAGAAATTTTTCTACCCAATCAACATGTAATTGTCATGCCAATTTTCTGTTAGTCAACTAACGATCAATTAGATTTAGGGATCATTTATATGCTTAGGGACCATTTAAATTTTTTTTTTCAAACCTCATCAAGTGTCCATCTTGAAACTTCAGAGACCAAATAGACACAATGATGAAAATATTCGTTAATATGTCAATATATCCATCGATATCTTCGGAGGATTCAACATGGATATTGAGGATTAATCGATATCTCTAATATATTTTATAAATACCCATAAACCATAAAAAGATATCATCTACTAATGCCAATATAAAGATAAAATAGTAAGTTAAAATACCTTTTTGGTCTCTGTACTTTATACCAAAAGGTCACTGTACTTTCAAATGTCCAATTTTAGTTTTTGTACTTTCAATAAAGCTTAAAATTGGTCAATGTGATAAGTTTGAAGTTAATTTTTATAGAATTTGGTTAAATAATAATAATAATTTTAATACAAGAAAATATACAATGTGAACATATTTCTAAAATTTATAAATGGAGAGCTAATGGAGACTATTGTTTTTTAAAGAAAAATTAACAATAAACTAATAGGGACCAATTTTAAGCTTTATTGAAAGCACATTGACTAAAATTGGAAATTTAAAAGTACAGTGACCAAAATGGAACAAAACTCAAAGCACAATGACCAAAATAGTATTTTAACCTAAATTGTAATAACAAGATCTATAACTTAGTTTGGAAGTAAAAACAATTTGATTATTAATTTAAATAAAATTTTAAATTTTTTTGATTTATAGAACTATTGGTCGATGTCAATATTTGATCGATATATCCGTAAAATTGAAATCTTGATATTGATGATGAGATCGACATTTTCATCATTGATAGACACTAACCTCGAACATCAAGAATAAAAGTATATTTTGTTTTTTTTTTTTTGTTTTTAATTTAGCCTTAAAGCACAGCACTTTCCAGGACTTATTTATTTATTAATATTGTGGATTTTCAAACTTATTATAAAAATATTGTATTTTCCAAACTATTTATAATAATATTATTGTTTTAATGGTGTGGAGGATGGTCGTCTCTTGAAGAGACGACCATGTTGTCTGGATTTAAAAAAAAAATGGTGGATGGTCTTCTCTTCAAAAAATGACCATTACAGAAATTTTAATAATTATGTCAGTTAGCATATTGGTCAGCTGATCACTCTAAAACATAAGGGGCCTAGGTTCGAGTATCGTGGGGCATAGTGAGTTTAAATAAAATGATCACGTTATTCAAAATTATCAAGTAATTCTTTCTAAATAAAGAAAAATATAGAAATACGAGATAATGAAAAATCACTCATATTAGAAAAGAAAATATTTAAATAATTAATACTTAAATAAAGAATGCTCGAACCTATGCTCCTTATGTTTTAGAGCGATAAGCTAACCAACATGCCAACTAGCATAATTATTAAAATTTTGTGATGGTCGTCTCGACTATCTACCATTTTTTTTAAAATTCAGACGGAAAGACGACCATCTATACACGGAAGGATGGTCCCATCCTCCACGTCATTAAAACAACAATATTAATATAAATAGTTTGAAAAATACAATATTTTTATAATAAGTTTGAAAATTCATAATATTAATAAGAAAAATCCCACTTTCCAAGTACATATACCAATTTTTTTTTTTGGGATAAAGACATATACCAAAATAATTATTTTTTATAGAAAGATTAAAATGAACATTTTGATGCACACACCCCACATGCACATTCAGATTAAAGATAATTTTCTATTCAAGTTCTGATACTTTAGAGCTCATGAATGATCAAACGAAGTTGTTTAAAAAACCAAAAAGTATGGTCAATCGTAATTTATTAATTTTGTTGATTAAAGTTTTTTTTTTTTTTTTTTTTGAAAACTGTTCATTAAACATCCAAATATAGAAAGGCAAATCGTAAGCATTGAGCTTGTGGACGAAAACGAGTCAAGGGAAAGTGGCGGTCGATTCGCTTCGATAACATCAAGATCGAGGGAGGACTTTACACTGTGGAGTGATTCGAGTGAAGCTGCTTCTGCTGCTGAGTGCCGGAGGTTCCGACGGACAGCGGCGGAGAGGAGCGGAGAGCGAGTCGGAGGAAGCTGAAGCATGGCGCTCTATTCGAGTTTCACAGCGTTTGCTTGCGCGAATCAAGTTTCGTCCCCTCGGCAACGGCAATCGATTCATTTCCCTTACGTTTCGAACAATTCAATCTCGTATACTCGTCACTGCCGAGCCCTAAGTCTACCGTGTTTCGACGTTTCTCCGTCACTGCAGGCTACGGTTTCTCCTGTATTAACTGTTTGATTTGATCGTATTTTTATCTCAATTTGAGTCGATTTGGCGTTTAATTTTATCTCTAGTGAATGCTCTTAGTGTTATTGGTGGAATTTGGTCGAATTGAACGAGAGCAGAATGCGTATTTTATTATTATTATATATATATTTTTTGGTGAACTGTGGGGTAAATAAAATGAAAACTGGAGTTGCTAATTGTTAGGGAATAGACGAATGTTCGTTCCGAACTTAATTTAAAATGAAACACGTTTTAGTTGCAGTATTTACAATGTGCTGGTTTGATCGTCGGGAATTCACTCCTCTTGATCCCGATATGCTTTGGAAATTGCTTGGTTTGTTTTTTTTGACGATTGAGCTTGGTTGTATATGTTGGCAGGTTACGGCGCGTGCAACGCCAGAGCCTCTTAGAATCATGATATCTGGTGCTCCTGCTTCCGGTAAAGGCACACAATGCGAACTTATTACTCAGAAAGTAAGCAGTTTCATTAACAATCGAGCCTCCGACAAGCATCTATTTTCTCTTGGCCCTCACCGATTTGAAACTATGCTAGTTACATATATCAATTTCTCCGACAGAGAATTTAGGTCACTATTGTTTGTGATAAGGGAAAAATCTAAGTCTGGAGACTATCACCTTTACATGTTTTAAACACTGTTTATTGGGATAATTTCCTTCTAAAACTTTCATGATTTCCCCCCATGTGACGTAGTTTCAAAACCTCTGTGTTTCTTTTAGGAAAAGAATAATTTATTGAAGTTTATCATGCAAATGGCTCTCCGTTGTGTGATTGGAGGGGTACTTCGTCTCTTTTTTAATCAATGGAAGATGAAAATCTTTGAGTTTTTTCATCAAGGTAACTGATTCTAAAGGTAGAGAGAAAACAGAGAAAACAAGTTGGGGTGTTACCTCACACGGATTCACTTGTGTAAGCCTTCCCCCTTGGAGATAGGAGCATTCTTCCATTTTGAAATCTTGCTCGATAGCTTGCTCAGGTTGACTATAAGACCAGAGGCATATACAATTCCAAACAAGTTATTGGTTTTAGGCTAATTTGCTGAGAAGAAGAGGAGGGCGTGGTGTGTGTACTAAAGTGGTTGATCCTAACGTTCTCTTTCCCCACAAAAAAGTCATAAAAGAGGTTAGAGTTGGCTATTCTAGGAAGAATATTTGAAAACACGTCTAGGAGTTTGGAGGAGGAGGATTTGAGTTAAGAAAGTAGATTCTTGAGCTATTCTCCATTTTATCTTTTACTATTAAAAAAGGATAAAGATTATATAATTCACTATTGAGCATTGGAGCTACTCGTCTTAAGGCATCTTCTTGGAGTTCTCTCTCAAAGTGTTTTGCTGATTTTTCTATTCAAGACATCTATCTTAACTGGATTGCTTTTTTGTATCCTCATAGTTTCTTTTTATGATTTCTGGTTTTTGTTTCTAGCAGTTTTGGTTTTGGTCTTGGTTGTAATGGCTTCTCAGATTGGTTTTTGGTGTATTTGTTTATTTCTTCTCTTTATTTTACTCCTTTTGGAGTTTGTATCTTTGAGCATTAGTCGCTTTTCATTATATCAATGAAAAGTTTCGTCTCTTGTTAAAAAAAAAATCACTATTGAGCATTATTGTGGCTATTTCTTATTTGGGGAAAAACAAGTATCAACTGTAAATCAATGTGTGTTAAAATTGATTAGTTTCCACATTAGTAAGCTTACTTCCATCTTTCTTGATGCCTATATCTACACTGAAGTCTTATATGTTTTGACCAAGCCTATTCCCTTTATCTGCTCATACTTAAATTTTTGTTATTGCCCTACAATCTTTGTTTACGCTAGCTATAAATTTCTCATGTTTTATTTCCCATGGAGAATAGCAGATTGAATCAAGTCATTCTCCTATGTGCAGTATGGTTTGGTGCATATCGCTGCTGGAGATTTACTAAGGGCAGAAGTCACTAGTGGCAGCAAAAATGGGAAGCTAGCAAAAGAGTACATGGAGAAAGGACAATTAGTTCCTAATGAAATAGTCGTGCTGGTAGGAAAATCTATACTATTATTTTGGTATGTGGTAATTTTTGTCTGTAACATGTCTATCAGTATCTTGTAGATGGTAAAGGAGCGGCTGTCACAACCCGATTCTCAGGAAAATGGTTGGCTCTTGGATGGTTATCCTAGGAGTTATTCTCAAGCAAATGCTCTTAAGGAACTTGGCTTTGAGCCTGATCTTTTCATTCTTCTTGAAGTAAGAGTTGTTTGTTGACGCTGATTTAAATTAGTTGTTTATTGATGCTGATTTAAATTTCAAATTTTGCACTTTTACACTGAATTGCCAAGATAGAGGAGTGATCAGTACTGGTTGTTCTTTGTTTATAATTGGGTTTCTATCGGGAAAAAAAGAAAAAAGAAAAAAGAAAAACTAAATTAAATGTCTGGAAGGTTGGGTTGCATATGTAGATATGATCTTGATTTGTGGGTTTTTGAATTTTTGATGATGTCTAAGTGGATTAGCATAACTTTTAGGAAATTTTCACTACCTAGTACCTTCTGTGAATTGTATGCTATGCTACGGGGATTATAGCTTTTATTATGGTGTACTCTTAACAAACATCTTATCAGAGCTTCAAGACCAGAACTTACAATAACCTCCATTTGTTATTGTAGGTCCCCGAAGAAATTCTTGTTCAGAGAGTTGTTGGAAGAAGACTGGATCCCGTTACTGGTAAGATATATCACTTGAACTATTCTCCTCCCGACAATGAAGAAGTTGCTGCCAGACTTACACAGCGCTTTGATGATACTGAAGAAAAGGTATTTTCTTTAATGCTATATCTAATTTGGTCTGTCATTTCAAATCATTCTCTATGGTGGTGTGTATATTTCACAAGGTTTTGTTTCGATCATTCTTGGGCAAGCTTCTTAATCTCCATCTTCTACTTTTGCCTGTTTCTGAGCACTTACACTATTGAAATATTGACTGTGTTCCTTGCAATTGGGTTTATTCAGGTGAGATTAAGATTGCAAACTCATCACCAGAATCTGGAGGATGTTCTTTCCATGTATCAAGATGTAACAGTTAAGGTATGTCATCTAGCCCCCATTGACCAGCACACCCCTCATTGGTGCAAACAGAAAAGGAAAAGGGGGAAAAAAAAAGAACAAGAGAAAAATGTAGCTGTGTATTTAGCCTATTGTTGATTCTTTTAATTTCTGGAAGAAGTCTCTGGTAAATGCCTCTTTTTAACTTGAGAATCTGAATTAGTGAAGACACCATGCATTTGATAAATTTTCTCTCATCACAGTTTCTTTAGACTATCCCAGCAATCTAGACCATTCTCAAAATCTATGCCATTGGCTTTAGGATATTAGCACACACAAATGGACTCAAGTATCTAATCGAACACAGCAAAGACGTGAGGAAAAAGGAGACAAAGCATGCTGACCAATTGAATAGTTCTCCCATAATTTTTTTTTGTGACCATCCTTCAATCAACTCTATCCTCAATCAAGTTGCACTATGCAGTGGAAATCCAAAGGCTAAAACAACTACCATAGAAGCTTCTCTTTGTTGGCTAACTATACTCATCTTGCCCACACGTACTAGAGCTAATTTCATACCCTAGGGAGTTGACTTCTTCAGAAACTGCCACTTTCACTTTGCTAATAAGGATGCATTCTTAAGGTTAACATTGCCTAAAGTAAGACCTCCCAACCCTAAGGGAGGAGACAAATTTCCAGTTAACTAAATGTCTCTGATCTTCCTAAAAGAAATCACAAATTATGAACATTACTGACTTGTATAGTATCAATCGACTTGGTTGTTCTGCATCTGTTCATCAGTATAACACTCGAAAACTATGTTTCCTCCTTTCAGGTAAATGGAAATGCGCCAAAGGCAGATGTATTTGATCAAATAGATAGACTGCTAACAGGTCTTCTAGGGCAACGGAAGGCTGCTATAGAATCTCTGGCCGCATAGATAACCGTGCAGCATGGTTAGGCCCCTTTTAAGTATGTGAGATTACATACTCGTAAAATGGAAATTTTATTGTTATCATTTTTTTTTTCTTTCGGTGGTTGGGGAAGGTGGCCTTATCTATTATTTTACATTTTTACTATGGTTCTGTACAGAAGCAATAAACATGAGAAAATATCATTATGTAGTTACGGGGTGGCTTGAGACCAGAAAAACTTGTACTGCATTTATTTTCATCTTACCCAGCGGAGCAATATCAATAGAATAATTGATTGAATTGAAATTTTAAGGAAGAGTGATGAATTCTTAGGGTTTTCCATTTCATTTTCTTCAATAATTTTTATGGGAAGCGCAGGACTTTTTATTTCATTGATTTGTATGGTAGGCGTTAAATGAAAACAGGACTGACTGTTTGTAATGGAGAAAATGATCACCGGTGCAAATGTGATGCATCGACTCAATGTAGCAACTCAATGTAGCGTTTCAATAGACTCTCAACATCTCTTTTGGATTAAAATCATGACTTGAGAACAAACCAAATAAGGGAAAAACTTACTTTTTTTCTGTAAATCTCTAGTCACTCCTACTATTTCAGCAAGTTGAGATAGTTTTTCTAATAATTAGGATGAATATATTATGAGTTGAGAATTTTAGGGACCAAAATGAAGAATGCTTAATATTTGAGGGACTAAAACATTAGCTTTAACACAATTGAAGTTCTAATTACTGTTTCGTGGTGGGTGCAGTTCATAATTTATGGTTGTAAATATTTTAAAAACCCAATAGGAAGAAATTGATGGGTATTTATTCGTATCCCTACATTCTCAATATGCGCACCCGATAAGAGGTTTTTCATTTTGTCTTCTCTGATTCCTCCAATTTCTTGCCCATGTGCTTCTGTCTCTTCTTATCTTTGCAGGACAGCAAGAGCTTGTGCAGAAGCGAATGGTGTGTAGGATCTAACACACGTTTCTAGAAGTTTATAACAAAACAAAGAAACCTGCTGTTTATAGGAATTGAAACAAAGAATTTTGTTGTAAACATGCCCGCAGATATTCGCATTGACACCATTGCTAGTAGTGAGGTGGTTGGTGGATGGATTGTTGAAAAGCAACACCTGATGCTATTTCTCATACGTAGCAGGATCTCTTCCATGTTTTGTCATTACGGTTGGAGTGATCTCATTGACACCATAAATTTCAGTTAGGGACTTGAAAATTTTCTGATGTGACACTTCCAACTTGAAAGTTGGACCATGTTTTTGGCAGCAACATTGTAGTTACGTATAAAAGAAACTTTGTTTTGTTTTCCATGGGAAGGAAGGCGATTTTAGTAGTCTTCAGAAAAGAAAGTTCTCTTATACACACTTCATTTGATGAGCTCTACAAATACATTATCCTTAGTTTTATGCTAAGGTCTGAGTTTGTAAGAGATCTCCAGAACTTGCTAATTGAATACAGGCTATTGCTCTTATAATTGTAGTTACGTATAAAAGAAACTTTGTTTTGTTTTCCATGGGAAGGAAGGCGATTTTAGTAGTCTTCAGAAAATAAAGTTCTCTTATACACACTTCATTTGATGAGCTCTACAAATACATTATCCTTAGTTTTATGCTAAGGTCTGAGTTTGTAAGAGATCTCCAGAACTTGCTAATTGAATACAGGCTATTGCTCTTATATGTGATGGTAAAGATTCTGATTGCAGCCGCAAAAATCTTTAGTACTTTGATAATTACGGCAAAGACTTATTTTACATTCTCATTGATGAACTAAACAAACTCCTTCATGTTTCTATTTGAACTGTTGTTCAGGGACATTGAAGAAGAGTGAGGATCAGCGTCTAATAGCATCTTCACTACCTCTCTCATTGAAGGGCGAAGTGATGGAAGCTTTGTTGTGCAAAGTACAGCAATCTTCAGGACTTTAATCATGTCATTTTGGACGAGTTCAGATGCAACTTTGATGTCTAGAAGCTTGAGGACATTATCACGGTCATCGAGGTGTGTTGAGACCCAGTAGACAATATCTTTTCCTTCTCCATATTCATCTTCGATTGGTCTCCTACCAGTAATCAATTCTAATAGCACCACACCATAACTGTACACATCACTCTTTTCTGAAACTTTTGGAGTATATGCTAGCTCTGTAGAGGAAAGTTGTCACATGAATTAGTTCGTCTTATTTCATGTTTAACTTGAATATGATAATGTTAAACAACAAACACAATACATCTGTATCTATAGGGTAGAAACAAGTTGACTTTGGGTGACTCCTTACAAAAGAAGAAGGATGCCTAGTTGATCAGAATGAAATTATTGATGTGTGAATGTTAGGCTAGAAATTTTCAACGTGTTGCAAGAGAAAAGTCATCAATGGAAGTATTTGTTTATCAAGTGCATCAAGTAATATCTAATGGGAAAAAAAATAGGGAGGTTGATTGGAAAGAATATAAAACTCACCAGGAGCAATATAACCATGAGTGCCAGCAAGAGAGCTGTTCTCAGAAACACATTGAAACCGATCTGCAACTTTTGCAACCCCAAAATCAGCTATTTTTGGTTCATAATCTCCATCTAGAAGTATGTTTGTTGATTTTATATCTCTATGAATTATAGGTGGTGAACAATCATGGTGCAAGTAAGCAATTCCCCTTGCTGCTCCCAAGGCAATCCTGAACCTCTGATTCCAGTTCAATTCAGGCTGTCCACCTTTGATCTGTCTTTGAACTGCTTCACACAGGTTGCCATTAGTCATGTATTCAAAAACAAGATAACTAGATCCTCCTCTCATTAAGCAGGCATAGAGCTTCAAGATGTTTCTATGCCTTATCTTCCCCAAAATCTCCATTTCTGCTGCCAAAACCTTCATTGCATCTCCTTTCCAGAGCTGCTTAACAGCCACTGTACCGCCGTTTTTCTTTAGATCCAATCGATAAACTTTTCCCGTTCCTCCACTCCCTATCAAATTGTCTTCTTCAAAGTTGCCTATTTCGTCTGCATCAATTTCCACTTGATGGAATGATGCAATTTTCCATTTTGGAGCACCTTGTTGGTCCCCTTCCTGACTGGTCTCTAAGCCAGTCTCGCTGCGCTTCAAGTAGTTACAACTTACCAACACTAGCCCTGCTAATACACAAACCAAGATGGAGACTATGACACTGAAAAATAAAAGTTTATCCTCAAGCACCCCTTTCTGACTATGCTTTCCAGTACAAGTAATCAGGCTGGTTTTTATCCTTTCTCTGTAGTTTTCATCAACACAGAGTTCTTTGTTGTCCAAAAATGCTTTGTCTCCACTCATTGCCAGAAGACTGGATGGAACTCTTCCAAACAGCTGATTTCCCGACAAATCGATCGAACTTAGTTTCATTTTCTCTAAGTACTCCGGGATTATACCTGTAAGTTTGTTGCTCGAGAGATTCAGCGAGTTCAAAGAGCTGATTAATGAAAATGAAGATGGAATGCTACCACTAAGAGAGTTGTGAGCAAAATTTATGTCCACAAGTCTTTCACAATTACCAATCTCCAGTGGGATTGATCCATTCAAAGAATTTACTTCCAGATGTAATGATGAAAGTTGCCTGAGAAAACCAATTTCAGAAGGTATTTCTCCATTGAAGTCATTATTACTCAAGTAAAGCCTCTCTAAATTTGTCAACTTGCCAAGCTCTGATGGAAGCTTACCTGAAAACTTATTGTTTAGCAAAATCAATTGGCTCAAGCTGGTAGATAAACCAATGTTTGGGGATATAACTCCAGTGAACTCATTGTCACTAAAATCAATCAGTTTTGCAATAGGAAGAGCCCATACCCCATCTGGAATCCTGCCAGACATTTGATTATTATTGATTCTGAATCTTTGCAGTGATTTGCACTCAGCTAAAGAAAGTGGCAGCTCACCTGAAAATCTGTTTTCCAGGGCAAGTAAGAACTGCAACTCCCTATTCTCACACAGGAACTTGGGGAAATTCCCCGAAAATTGGTTCTCAGATATGTCAATGCTGTTGAGCGGTGTAAATCTGCCGAAATTCACAGGAAATTCCCCAGAAAAGTTGTTCCTATAGATTGAAAATGCAATAAGATTCTGCATATTTCCAAACCCTTCAGGAAGCTTTCCAGAGAAGTTGTTTTCATACGACTGGAAAACCACCAAATTCCTCAGGTTCCCAACCTCTTCAGGCAACTGCCCGGACAAACTATTTGCAGAAATATCGATTTCTTGCAGAAGGGTAAGGTTTGAAATCTCTGGTGGGACCTCTCCAGTCAAATGGTTAACAAAAAGCTCAAGCTTATTCAGATTCTGCAACTTGGATATTGACTTGGAGAGTTTACCAGAAATCTTGTTCCTTGAAAGATCCAAGGTCTCTAATGCCTTCAATTCAAAGAGAGACTCTGGTATTTCCCCTCTCAAATCAGCATTTGCTAGATATAGCCAAGTTAAGTTCTTCAAATTTCCAATAGATTCTGGTATGTCACCAGCCTCAAACTCATTTTCACCAAGACCAAGAGAAACCAATCCAGTTAAATTTCCAACCCAGATTGGGAATTGGCCAGAAAAGAAGTTGATTGATAGATCTAGAACCTCCAAATTTGTCAGCTGAGAAAGATCGGGAACCCTCCCAACCATTCCATTGCCAGTGAGATTCAATACTCTAAGATTGCTACAGTTGATTAATTGGTAGGGAAGCACCCCAGAAATGTGGTTTGAGGCCAATGAAAGTGTTGTGAGACTTTGCAGAACAGAAATGGAGGGAGAAATCTCACCAGAAAGTGACTTGTTTTCCAAGGAAATCTCTACGACTTTCCCGGAAACCCAATCGCAAGTAACTCCAGAGAATCCACAAGGGGATTCAGAATCAATCCAAGAATGAAGAAAACCCGCCGGGTCTTTGAGATTCTCTTTGAAACGAAGCAATGCTCGAGTCTCGGTCGGAAGAGGCAGCGTTGGAACAAAGAGACTTAAAATGAAGAGAAAGATCAACAGGGAATGGAGGGAATAAACAGGGCACTTCTCCATTGGAAATGAGGCTAAAATGCCAACTCAAGGAGATTGAGAATAATCCTCACAATATGTATGATCGAATCAGCTCGATCGATAGCTCCATTCGTGGCAGTGGATTGGTTGCACTACACTCCAAACATCTGAAATCAGAGGAAAGGAAAACGAAATAGTCCCAAATCATCAACCTTAGAGAGCTTCCAAAAGTTGAAAATATAGTACGTAAAATCAGCTGTGGTTGTTTGGATGAAAAGAAATGAATCAAAGAAGGAAAACCAAAAACAAAAACAGCTGTGTAAGAGAGAGAGAGAGAGAGAGAGAGAGGGGGGGGGGGGGGTTATGTTAGGATGTCCTTTTTGCCTGACAAAGTGGATTTTTCTTCATAATTGGTAAATGATATTCATGATTAGTGGAAAAGAAGAAAGAGATTTACTTCAAAGCCACTCATATCAAAACTATTGCTCATTATGGAAGGAAAGTGGAAGAAGAAGAAAAAAAACTGCATATCATTCCATATTGGCATTATCATTTCAAAACTCAAAACACAAATCCAAACCCAAACCCAAATTTCAGATTCTTCTTCCAATACTACATGTAAGTGCTTTTGATCTTTAAATCTTACCTGGAGGAAGCTAGAAGTTAGTTCATCTCCATCATTTCCTCCGCTAGAAACTCACTATGCTCTTCCATGAAATCCACTACTATATTCTGCCATCTTCCCAAACAGATCATAAATGTTCACAAAATCTTAGTGGGTTTCTTTCAACTTTCAAGGGAAAACAGAAAGCATTCACCATTTTTTTTGGTGAGAAGAAGGGAAAGTGATGGGGTGGTTTTTTGAGAAAGGGAGTGTTTGGTTGCTGAGAATTGTGTAAGAAATGAAGATTGTAGAAGAAATGAAAGGAACTTATAAGTAGAAATGAAGTTCCTTGGATATGCTACTCACTTTGGTGGAAAGTTACCATAATGAAAAAAAAAACAGAAGCACTGAAGCAAGAAGAGAGAGAAAGAAGAGACATGCAAAAGCAAAACTGGTAAGGAAACTTAAGCAAACAGAGAGATTGAGAGAGACCTACTCTGTGACTTGTGAAGTGCTTTTGTCTTGGTGAGAGAAAAGAGAGAGATTACAAAAAGCAGAGAGAGAGAGAGAGAGGGAGAGAGAAAGAGGAGAGAGAAATAGTTTACAAAAAGCAGAGAGAGGGAGACAGAGAGAGGGAGGGAGGGAGAGACAGTTTATTTGGTCACAGTTTTGGTTGGAGGCTGAAAGGAGAAAGTAGGAAAGTGAACAAACTTTTTTTTCCCTTCTCATATTTGGATCAAAATTTACTAATTCCACTCCCCTTTTTGCTTCTTCCACCACCCTAGATCCCATCCTGACTTTAGATTGTGAATGATGGGAGTGGAATCATCAATTTTGTTATATAACAAAATAGGCAGCTTTTTTATTTTCCAAAAACCTGATATTTATTTATTTACCCTCTCTTTCAGCCCAATCATTGGAGATTCGAGTTATTTTTTATTCCACCTTCTTTCTTTATTTTATTTTTCAAAATTTTACATGTGACAGACTGGCAGGATTGCCAGGATTGGATTAAAAAAAAATCTTATAGTTGGCATGTAGGCAAGTTCACTTCCCTTATATATCATTCTATGAATTTTTTAAACTGGTAAAGTTTTTAAAATATTAATTATGAGTTCAAATTTAGGATTAGATTCTATGTTTGTCAGTGAATGTTCATGATAATTCTATTTAGTTTTTAAAATTTTAAATATTCTATTTTAGTACCTTTGTATTAAAAAAAAATTGTCTTGGTCATTAGTTTTCTTTTGCATAAATTAACCTATGCATATATTTTGTTAATTTATTTGGTGAATAAATGTCTAGATTTACAAGCGTTTCAGCTTTCAAGTTCCATGTAATAGTAGGTAGGTAAGGTGTTAGGTTTCATAATCAATTAAAAAATAACGACGGACTAATATATGTATGGTCTAGAGGATAAAATAAAATATTAAAAAGTGTAAAATTAAAAAGTGTAAAGACAAACAAAATATTTAGACTCCATTTGATAACCATTTGATTTTTTTTTTTAAAAAAAAAAATTAAGCATATAAACACTATTTTCACCCCTGAGTTTGCTTTGTCATCTACTTTCTAAAAGTATTTTTACAATTCAAGTCAAGTTTTGAAAACTAAAAGAAGTAGTTTTTGAAAGGTTAAAATACCGCTCCGTACCTTGGATTTCATTCCATTGTAGTTCCTATGCTTTCAAATGTTCAATTTTAGTCTCCATACTTTTTAATAAAGCTTAAAATGGGTCCTTACCATTAGTTTGAAGTTTTTTTTTTTTTAATTGGTTAAATAATAATAATAATGTTCCTTCAAGAAAAGACGCAATATGAACATATTTCTAAAATTTAGGGAAGGAAGACTAATAGAGATTGATTTTTTTTTAGAAAAGTTAACAATAAACTAACATTAGGGACCAATTTTAAGCTTTATTGAAATTACAAGGACTAAAATTGGACATTTGAAAATATATGGACTAAAATGGAATGAAACTCAAAGTATATGGACTACAATGGTATTTTAACATTTTTGAAAACTTGTTTTGGTTTTTAATTTTGGTTAGGAATTTAAATGAGTTTAAAAGAATAGTGAAAAACATTATATAGAAATTGAGAGAAGTGGCATAATTTTAACTAAAAATGAAATGGTTATCAAACGGGCCTTAAAAATTTAGGCCACGTTTGATAACCATTTGGTTTTTGAAAATTATATTTGTTTTCTCACAATTTCTCTACAATAGTTTTCATATTTCTTAAGAAAACATTTGACTTGTTAGCCAAACTCAAAAAACGAAAACAAGTTTTTAAAAACTACTTTTTTTTTTTTTTTTAGTTTTTTTTTAGTTTTTTTTTAGTTTTTAAAACTTGGTTTAGTTTTTGAAAACATAAGCAAAAAGTAGATAACAAAGGCTCCGTTTAATAACTATTTGGTTTTCAAAAATTGTGCTTGTTTTCTCACCATTTCTCTACAATGGTTTCCATTTGTCTTAAGGATACATTTAAGTTTCTAGCCAAATTCTAAAAACAAAAACAAGTTTTTGAAAACTATTTTTTTTTAGTTTTCAAAACTTGGCTTGATTTTTGAAAACATATGTAAAAAGTAGATAAGAAAATATAGAAACTCATAAGTGGAAGTAGTTTTATAGACTTAATTTTCAAAAACAAAAAACTAAATGGTTATCAAACGGAGCCAAAATAAAGAACTCATAAGTGAAAGTAATGTTTATAAGCTTAATTTTCAAAAACCAAAAACTAAAAATCAAATTGTTATCAAAGGGAGCTTTAGAAACTAAATTCAAATAAAATAAAATAAAAACTAGATGGTAAAAGAAAAGGTTCAATCTCAAACCTAAAGGGGTAGCAATCTTTTTTGTGGCTAGTGTTTTAGCATGAGTAAGATTTAGACCACCCAAAAACAAAAACAGGCAACTAAAGTGATTTAAAAGTGACAATGCACTGGCCTAATTTATCTGTTGATTTGATCTACACCCATTTTTGGGAGGTCTTACTTTTTTCAATTTCAAGGAGAACAAATACAAAAAATATCAAGTTAGTGTGATCGATAGATAGTTTTGAAAAGAGAAAGGGGATATCGGTGCCGAATATATATAACTTATAGATGTATATAAAACTCTTACATTAAACATAACGATTGGATTTTTAAGTTTAATAAAACTTTGTTTTTTGAGTACACTCAAACGGGGAGAACCTTTGACCTTTTGGTTGATGGTACATGTCAATTACCATTAAGTTATGTTCACTTTGGCCAAGTTTAATAAAACTTGAATTAACATTTTAATATATAATAATCTCGAAAGGTTTGCTCGGTAGTATCAAGTATCATATCTAGATCGATACTTGAATGATATAAGTTTAAAAGTAACTCTATAAATATTGGAAGACTAAAATTGAGATTTTAAAATTAAGGGACTAAAATTGTTTGATTCATTATTTTGACACAAACTTTTGTGATTGTTGTATTTTTGTCGATAATTTTTTTAAATATTATGTTTTGGTTCTTAAACTTTGAAATTTTTTATTTTTTATTTTTTTGAGAAAACATACAAAGGAAGAAGCAAAATTAAGAGGAAAGAAAATGTTCAATGCCTAAAGTCGGTCATTCGTTCCATATCTCATCTCTACCAAGTATTTGAGCCCGACTTGCTAACTTATGTGCCGCTTTGTTGTGTAATCGCCTGACATGGAAAAAAAGAATTTGATGTCACTCTCGTTTGATCTGAAACACATCATCCACAACAATTTGGGCTTTTGTAATATCTTCGTCAAGTAAGTTCGAATGACATTAAGAGAGTAAGACTCCACTATAATAGGGATTGACCTATCAATGATGTAGTGCAACCCCGTTGAAATTGCTTGGAGTTCCAACATGGTAATTGGCCATCGCCTATCAATGTATTTGTGACCCGCTAGAATAATAGAGCCTTCAAAATCACGTACAATCCAGCTTAGCCCACCACTGTTATTAGCCTCACTCCATGATGCATATGTGTTAATCTTTCGTCACCCTCTAGGGGGAGGTGTCCATTCCGCTTCTGTCGGATGTGGGAGTTGTTACCGCCAACTAGGATGTGAGTTGTGCTGAAAGAGCTCATTTAGATGGACTTCGATATCCGCATAGATTTTATCCCACTCAACTGCACTCTTATGGGCTGTGTGAACCCTCAAATTTCGCCAAGTCCAGATCTTCCAAATGATTAAAAGAAATGTGTTTTGCTCCGCCGCACTCGTATGATCACGTATCCATACATAGAAGTCCATTTCTAACCACTCGTTCCTATTCAAGAAGAGAAAATCAGCGTTAGTAGGCAAAAAATGTTTCCAGAGATTATACGTTACCTTGGAACCCAAAAGAGATGGGTTGGTGTTTCTAGAAATTTCATGCAGAAAGGGCAACATGTGTCAATCTGAAGCCCCTTTGTTACTAGATTTGTTTTGGTCGGCAAAGTGTTGTGAAGCACCTTCCAGTTACAAATCTTCATCTTATTAGGAATGGAAGAAGTCTAGAGCCAATTCCACAGACGCGCTGCATTTTCCAAGCTTGAGCTTGACGCATACAAAGAGTTATGGATATGTATTCCTAAATGATATGCGCTTTTTACTTAAAAGAACCCCTTCTTATCGTGTTTCCAGATAACTTCATCAACTTGGGGAAACCTACTTCGTGGAATGTCCAAGATTTGTTTTGCATCATCAGACAGGAATGATTGTTTAATAAAGTCTTCATCCCAAGAACTATCAGCCTTTAATAAAGTACTAACATTCTGATCTCGCAGACTGGAGGGTACCCATAAAGGCTTCTCTCTTCCCTCTGAGACGAACCAATTGCCATATTTAATACTAATTTCGAGACCAGTCCCAATTTTCCATCTAACCCTTAAGAAAAAGAGTTCTTCCCCACAGAATACTTTACCAAGTCAAAGATGGGTTCGAATTTAGTTGAGTTGTGAGAAATTTCCCATTTTTGAAATAACGTCCCCGCAGCAGTCTATAGAGCAAGCCATCTTTATTTCTAATTAGACGCCAACTTTGCTTTGCCAACATCGCCTGATTGAAGAGAGACAAATCCCTAAAACCCATCCCTCCTAATTTTTTAATTAATTGCTTTAATAGTAATTCACATTTGTTTTGAGACCTAACTCTTAAATCCACTGTATGCAATTTTAAATGTTCATTCAGGTAGATTAGACATATACTTATCAAAATTAAAATAAGAATAAATAAAAGTAGAAAGAGTGAAATACAATTTTAAAAGTTTAGGTCCCGTTTGATAACCATTTGGTTTTTGGGTTTTAGTTTTTGAAAATGAAGCCTATAAATACTACTTCCACTAATGAGTTTTCTTGTTTTGTTATCTACTTTATACATATGTTTTAAAAAACCAAGCCAAGTTTTGAAAACTAAAAAAGGTAATTTTCAAAAACTTGTTTTTGTTTTTTGAATTTGGTTAAGAATTCAAATATTTTCTTAAGAAAGATGAAACTCATTGTAGGTAAATGATGAGAAAACAACCATAATTTTCAAAAACTAAATGGTTATCAAATCAGCCCTTATAAATCAAAACCAATACAATTCAAGGACCAAAAATTTTGTTTAAACCTAAAACTAACTGACAAACAAAAGTGGTTTATTTATGAGTAAGCATCCATTTAACCATCCTTAAATTCAATGTTTGCACACCAACAAACAGGCAGGCAAAGGGATTGGTCCTCAAATCTCAGACTTTTATATGTGTTTCTCTGTTTTCCTCTTTTCCTTTTACTTTTTTTTTTTTTTTTTTTTTTTTTTTTTTGAGTTCGTCTCTCTTTTGCATTTATTCAACATAAATGGTAAAATCCAACCAAATATTTGACATTTTTGACACCAAGTAAAAAGTGTATAGGGAAGATCCCAAAATAAAAAATAAATAAATTGTTTTGGCTGCACTCAAGTACAAATGAGTTCCACCTTATTTTTATTAATAAAATATTAATATAAGTTCACATGTTTATTAGACGTAAGAAAAGTTCACGCGCCAAAACGAACATAGTTCAGTAGTAATTGACATGTACCATCGATCAAAAGGTTTCAATCTCCCACTTCTCAAACATGTTGAATTCAAAAAAAAAAAAAAAAGAAAAGAAAATTTCACACGCATTGTACATCTGATTTATTTTAAGTTTTTAACACAATTTTTATATTTTTATATTTTATTTGATAGTGATTTTATGTTTTGTTGCAAAAGCTATTTTGAAATCTTAGCTCAATTTGATAGATAAGTATAAATTGATTTTTAGAACTTTTTTTTTTCTTTTTTAAAAATTTGATTATGATTCTTATAACATTTTTAATTTAATATGATCTGAACTCTATGGAACAATATACTATTGTTGAAACATGGAATAATGAAAATAATCTTAAAATAATCTTAGATCAAAACAAAATTTTAAGATACTTATTTTGGATGAGTCCAACTAAATAGGATGAACTAAATATTATTTTAATTTAAATAATATTAGTTGAATGAATAAAATATAAACAACCATTGTCATGTGTCGGTTAATTTTTTTTTTGACAATATATGGGGTGGAAGATTCGAACCTCTAACCTCTTGGTCAAGGTACAAGCTTTAAGTCAATTGAGCTATGTTCATGTTGGTGTGTAGATAAACATGTTGACATTGAATGATTTTTGACTATCCAACCTTTTAATATAGTAAAGATAAAGATAGGTTAAATTACAAGTTTGATTGCTGAACTTTCAGAGTTGTATCTATCAAGTTTCTATATTTAATAAGAGTTTAATATGTTTCTAAACTTTTAGATTCGTGTCTATTTGATCCCTATACTTTAAAAAGTTTTTAATAGATTTCCAAACTTTTAATTTTGCATCCAACATGTTATTGTCAGTAACTTTGTTAATTTAATGCTTTAACGCACATTGATTATATTATTCAAAGATTACATGGTGCAGTGATTTTGCATAACTTAAGCCATAATTTTGTGGCGTAATTGTTGAATTGAAAGAATTAACACATGGAACTATTAGACACATATTGAAAAGTTGAGACTTACTAAAAGCATTTTAAAGTATAAAGACAAGATAGATACAAATTTAAAATTTTAGTGACTTTTCAGAAAATTTTTAAACTCCAAAAACTTAATAGACATAACCATGAAAGTTTCATGACCAAAATTGCAGTAAAACTGTAATTAAAGATATCTAACCATTTTCATTTTTTAGAATATTATGTCACGACTGACGAACCAATAGTAAAAGTTCAAACTTACAACCTCTAAAGAGGAATACAAGCGATTTTCTCCGCTATATTATGATGACAAAAATATTTAATAGTTACGAGAGTGACAACCACCCCGTATAAAAACCATAAGAAATTTTTTTTTCTATGGTTTGGGAAAGGGATATAAGGAAAGGACAGTTTAAATGAGAGGCACATGGCTTTCACAATGACCCATTACCTATTGTCATTGGGTGAAAGAAAGAGAATGGGCAGCCCATCACCATCTCTCTATTTGCTAGAAATAGACACTCTCAAGTCTCAAATTCCAATGGCCTTTTTCTTTTAGGGCAATTGGACCCATTTAAAAAAAAATAATAAAAAATTAAAATTAAAATATCATTTTAGTACCTGTACTTTTAAATGTCCAATTTTAGTCATTGTACTTTTAATAAATCTTAAAATTAGTCCCTACAGTAAGTTTATTGTTTAATTTTCCTACAAATATTTAGTTTCTATTAGTTTTCATTTTATAAACTTTAGAAACATATTCATATGATGTCTTTTATTGCATGAAAATTATTATTATTATTTTATCAATTTTTTTAAAAATCAATTTTGAATAACTAATTTTAAAATTTATTAAAAGTACATAGGCTAAAATTGGACATTTGAAAGTACAGAGACAAAAATGGTATTTTAACCCAAATAAAGTTTAAAAAATAAATACAAATTGGACCCCATTTAAAATAAAAATGATAACAAAAATGGGCCCCATTTTTGGGGATCTTCACATTTCAATTCAACAACTCACATAACATCTCTTCTCATAATTTACACGTTTGGCCGACAAAACACAATATAATTCACGACTTTTTTTTTTTTTAATATTATATTTGATTGCTTATTCTTGTGTGTTTGTAAGCTTGTGATTTAAGTTATATGGGAAGGGAATGAAAAGAATCACTAAAAAAGGCTAAATTATATATATAAAAAAATTCCTACTCATATTCTTTCAAAAGTTGCAATATTACCGTTATTTTGCTTAGATTTGGTTAGTATTTGAATTGTTATTAGATTTGCTTTTGATTACTATAAATAGATCTTTTATGTTTGTATTTAATTAATGCAATTCTATGTGAATGAAATCTAGTCATCTTTTAGATTAGTGTTTGCAAAATTATTGGTAAGTTGTCGGTTGTTAATTTTGAGGTAATTGAAGAGATCTTTGCTTCTTGAATTTTGACCTAGTTCAAATTGTAAATCTAAACTAAATCTAATCTAGGTTGAATAACAAAATCTAAATCTAATCTAGGTTAGAATAACAAAAGCTAACATCTCCTCTCAAATTCATGATATTTGAGTTTGCTTGATAAACCGATGCCAATACAAAATTTCAAATGCTGCAAATTTTAATTGTCAATGCAATTTCCAAATTCCAGCTGCAAATTCATGTCAATGCCAATGCTAATTCCAAATACTGCAAATTACAATTGTTAATGCAATTGCTAAATTCAAGCTGCAAATTCATTCCAATTTCAAATGTTGCAAATTACAACTGCTAATACAATTTACAATTGTCAATGCAATTGTCAAATTCTAGCTTCAAATTAATGTCAGTGCTAATGCAAATTCTAAATGTTGCAAATTACAACTGCCAATGTAATTGCCAAATCCAACTGCATATTCAATGCCAATGCAAATTCCAATTGTTAATGCAATTGTCAATTTTTCGTTGCAAATTTCTATCAATGCCAATGCCAATTTCATGCCAATTCAAATTCCAAATGTCGATCCATGCAAATCCCAACACCAAATTTCCATGCATCTTCATCATCTTCTTTATCTTCCTCCTCCTCCATATTCTAACCAAATCAACCATGGAAGCACAACAAATCGTCAATCACAACAACTTGCCAATAATTTTTTTATGTCTCTGATACCATCTTAACAAATGAGGGAGAGAATACAAAAGACGATTAGGGTTTACATTAGAATTTGAGAATTTGGCAATTGCAGTAACAGTTGCAATTTGTAGCAGACGAAATTTTGCATTGGCATCGCTTTTAGTTCTATGTGAATGAAATCTAGCCGTTTTTTGGACTAGTTGGATACTATGTGCGATGCACGCATTTTATAATGTTGAAAATGCAAATGTTACATATAAAAGTTGAATGTAGGGTCTTATACATATAGAAAATGTTACACTCTAATACTATTTTTTATTTTGAGTAGCATCATTTGATTGTCCACTTATTTTAAAACTTTAATTTAAACCAAAGTATTATTTTTTATTTTGATTTGCATATTTGATTACCCACTTAATTTGAAACTTTAATTTAAACCAAAATATTATTCTTTTTCTATTCTTTTTAATTTTTTGAAAAATCTTTTTTCAATGAACTTTTGGAATTCAAATGAATCATTAATTAGATTGTGGTTCTCAATTTTAGAGCTCTTTGAATATATAAAAGAAGTTTCGATGAGATCTATTGATTAATTATTTACAAAAGTTCACTAAATTGAGAAGATCTGTTAATAAATTTCTTTTTGTTGACAAAAGTTTAATTTCAAACTTTAATTTAAACCAAAATATTATTTTTTATTTTATTTGTATCATTTGATTACCCACTTAATTTCAAACTTTATTTTAAACAAAAAAAATATCGTTCTAATTATCTAGTAATTGAAATAATCATTTTAAAGAAATTTCGAGGAGGTCTATTGGTCAAATTATTTTTGTTTACAAAAGTTCTATGAATTGAGAAGATCTATTAATAAATTAATTTAAACAAAAATATTATTTTTTATTTCAAATTTTAATAATAATAAATTAAGAAGTATTGAGTTTATTTTTTAATCATAAATTTGCAAGATAAAGAATTCAATCTTCTATCGAATAAAATAACTTTTACCACAATATTGGAAATTGCAATGACATTATATTTTTAATAACTATTAGTAATTATATTTAAATATAATAAATTACATAAATAGAAAAAACATACAAAATTATGATCAGACCTCCCTAAATCTTAGCCTAGTAAACTCCAATTTATCCAAAACAAAAAGAAAAAAGAAAAAGAAACAAAAAGAAATTATAAGAAAATAATACAATTAAATCACATAGTCTTCCATTTTTTGCTTCTCCTTCTACCTTAAGGCACTAGAGTTGCAATCATTTTTTCACCACCCTCTTCAATATGCCAAGGATCAGTAGATAATGAATAGGCATGTATTTGGAAATTTGAAAAGAGAAAAAGAAAACTGCAAAAACAGTAAATTGCATTAAGGCCCCGTTTGTTTCACTGGTTTTGAGATGAGTTTTGGCAATGGGATAAAAAACCAATGTTTGTTTCATTGATCTTTACTTTTTAAAACCCAAGTAATTATTACCCATGAATATAAATAACCCATAAACCGTGAGATTTTATTATCCATGTAGGAGATGGGTTTTTTTTACTTGAAAATTTTTTCCTTGGAAAATGGAGAAGAGAGAAGAGAGAGAAAAGTAATAATTAAACTCTCAAATATTAATTATCATCTATATCCAAACACATACATGAGTTATTTTTATCCATGGGTAATAATTCCTTGGGTTTTTAACTCCTAGATATTTTATATTTGCAATCCAAACGGGCCCTAAATCACTCTCTTTGTCATTCGTCAAAGAAAAAAAACTACGTCAAAAGCATGTAAGCCACAAATCACATTAAATTACTCTCTTTCTCTGCCATTTGCAACAAAAAAAGACTATAGAAGTACGTAAAAAGCACTAAATTACATTAAATCATTTCCTCTCTTTATCTATCATTTGCAAAAAAATTGGAGGGACAACTCATTCACATGTTGACCTTTAGCATTACCATAATGAAGTCTCTTCAATAATAAATTGGAAAATTGGATCGACCAGGTTTATTGAAAAGAAAGATTAGACTTATATAGCCATAACCATCAAATGAAAGGGGAAGAAATCAAAATTTCTCCAGTACATGATTTTTGGAATCACTTTAGAAGATATGAAATAATTCAGTTGTGAGATGTACTATATATAGACCGATGATGTATGACATTTAATTTATGTATATTAATCACAATCTAATATTTTGTTAATATACTTATTCAAAAAAATCTTATCTTTTTTTTTTTTAAAATAAAGTATTTCAGTATTATTTTAATTTCATATTCTTGAAAACAATTGTTGATTTTTTTTTTTAAATGTTTGATCTTAACTTTTTAAATATGCATTAATTTTTCTAAATATTAGTTTTTTTTAATCTTTCATAATAATTTCATATTCTCGAAAACACATAGGTTTAAAAATATAATTCAGATATTTAAATATTCGTTAAAAAATATTTAAATATCATTTTATTTTTTAAAAAAATCTTTTTAAATATGCAGTAAATATTATTTAATATATAATAAATAAATAAGTATTGTCGTGTCATTTTATTATTCAAATTATTCAAATATGAATTAGTTAGTTGAAAGATTGGATATAAGTATTATTTTATCATTTTATTATTCAAATGTGTTTAATTTATCATTTTATTATTCAAATATACATTACTTAGTTAGAAGATTGGAGATTGTAGAGATTTTAAAACCTTTATTTAAATTAGAGACCACATGTGTAGAGATTTTAGAATTTTTATTCAAATTGAGGCCGACAGAAGGAAAAAATTTTAATTAAGAAAGGCAAGATGGGAAATCTATAAATTAAGGAGGGGCAAAAGGGAAAATCAAAAGTTTCTCCCCTCAAGCGCCATTTAGATAGTATAGAAGATTAGTGCTTGCACCCTAAATTTAACATCCTCGACATTTTATAAATGTTTCAAAACTGTCATTAAAGTAGAAATTTGTTAGATTGTTGGACAGAAAATCGATGTGACTGTGACCTAAAACGACATGACAGTGACTAGGACATTTATCTAGATTAAGTTGGAAAGAACGACATTTAGATACGTCAACTTTTAGTCTAACATTCTAACATTTTTCTATTCGAATTGTATATTTGAAACGTTTATGTATGGTCAGAACTAATTTACCAAAAAAAAAAAAAAAAAAAGGAAAGGGGAAAGTGGATTGCGATCCACGAGGAGTGGAAGATTTATGTGTTCGAGAGCTTTTTCTCTAGAAAATAAAATGATGATGGTATTTGAAGACTGAATTTTTATCTAATTCTAAATTAGCAATCATGATTATGTTGAGGATACGATATATATATTTTAAATGGTTGATTCTACAGTGTTTTTTTTTTCTTTGAGTATAAGATTGAATATTGGGCTCGACTTTAGATGGACGTGTAGAAAGCATATAGACAAAGAAATAAATCAAATGCAAGATATTGGAAAGAGAATGAAATATTTGATTATACTATTGAACATTTGACATTCTTCCAACTTCCAAAAAGGTCCAAACAATATAGAAGTGATTGTTAAAGTAAACAAAGTTTAGTATAATTGACATGTACTATCGATTAAGATAAGAAATTTGAATCCTAGTAACATTAAAATTAAAAAAAAAAAAAAAGGGTCTAAATCTAACATTAAAAAATAACACATATATATATATTTTTATTTTTAAAAAACCTCAATCCTAGTAACATTAAAATTTAAAAAAAAAAAAAAAACCCTCATAATATTGAACTAAAAAAAAAACTACCGTTTATTAAACTTTAAACCAACAAATTTTGAATTTTTCCTCTTGACGTTTTTTTTTGTTAAATGAAAATTTTAATCTCTAAATATTTATAAATGTTATAAGTTTCTAAATTTAAAAAAAATGTTTAATAGGTCTTTAAATTTATTATTTATGTCAAATAGATTCGTGACTCATTCGATATTTTTTAAAGTTTACAAGCCTATTAAATATAAAATTGTAAATTTATAAGTCTATAAGATACTTTTAAAATTTCAAGAATTTATTAGATACGATTTTGAAAATTCATGAATTAAGCTTGTGATTTAACATTTTCTTTTTTTTTTTTTTTTTTTGGGTGAGTTTGAAATAAGTATCATACCAACATAAAGTTGAATAATATTTCCCGTGATATTGATTACATATTGAAGTAAATCTGTCCTCGAAAATTTAATCGGAAAGGAAATATTAAAGAGAACGAAAGTAATAATAAAATTTCAAAAAGAAAAACAATAAAGAAAAAGAAAAAAGAAAAGGTGATTTTCTAGAAGAAATGGATCAGTGGATGTACGAAAGTTAGGAAAAAGAAAAAAGAAAAAGAAAAAACGAACGAGAAAGGAAATGGAGTGGGCCCCGGCGCGTGAATGAGGGTCCGACAAAGGCTAGGCGCGTGCGCCCCACTTCCCTCAAGAACTATAATTATCGCATTGGCTATGAGCATTATTTCAGCAAGTGGCCATCCGTTTCACATGTAGGCGCGTCGCTTTCATAATCCCACTCGAAATCTCAAAACCCAATCTCTTTAATTTTTGTCATACTCACCATCACTAGATTTTGAATGGAATTTTCTTTTTTAATTTTATAAAAAATGTATAATGGATCGGGTTAGGAGGCGGAGATTTGGATGAAAGAAGTTACTCATGATTTGATTATTGAACTATGTTCGTGTAAGAGATATAAAAAAAACTATATTCGTGTTTTTTTTTTTAAAAAAAAACTATGTTTATGTTAAGCCAATTGGAGTATAGTTTTATAGATAAGATACTTATTACATTGTCAATTTGAACATAATTCAAATATGTGCATGTGATTCAATCCAGAGGTTAGAACAACCATGCATTGCTGGCATCTTAAGACCATGGAGCATAGCTAAGGCCTCAGTTGAAACAACATCTAACCGTCAGTTGAGGAACTCAGATTGTGCAACAAGGATATTTCTGTCAGAATCCCTTATCACTACACCTAACTGTTGGGGACAACAACCCTCCACATATCTCTACAATTGTATGATATTGTCCACTTTAGGCATAAACCCTCATGACTTTGCTTTTCGTTCCCCCAAGAGGCTTTATACCAATGGAGATAGCGTTCGTCACTTATATACCCATGATCTCCTCCTTATCTAGCAAATGTGGGACTTTGGTCGCACTCCCAACAATCCTCTCATCGAACAAAGTACCAATTGAGCCTCCCCTCAAATAGTCATCTATCTGTTTAGTTCTTATCCTGACCAACTCCCTTTACTGGAGCACACCGCCAATTCGATAGAGCTCAACCAATAGATCTCCACCATGACTATGCTTCAAGGTTCGCCTTCTTTGTTCGACACTCGAGGATTTTACCAACATTGCTAAGTCAGTAGCATGGCTCTGATACCATTTTTTGAAGATGACCCTTCACATATCTCCACAGTGGTATGATGTTGTTCATTTTGGGCACAAATCCTCATGGCTTTGCTTTTAGTTCCCCAAAAGGGCTTATACCAATGAATATAGTGTACCTCACTTATATACCCATGATCTTCCCTTTATCTAGCAAATGTGGGACTTTGGTTACACTCCCAACAATCCCAACACTAACTTCATTTTTCGGAAGAGTTAAGTGACAAGATGCATCTACATTCAATTTGAAGGAATTCACCTCCGGCGGCATCCACCTTTTCGCCACTCATTCATCCTCTCTTTCTCTCCGATCCCTTGAGTTTGAGTTAACTGCCTGGACTTCACTATGGTATTTAAAGACCCAGTCTACTTTTAGCTCCACAATTTTTTCTTTATCCCAATATTGCCATTTTTCGATTCTGCAATTAGATTATGCAATTCAATTCTGCAATTTTTCTTTACTCCAATCAAACCATCCCAACATTATTTTTGCAATTTTAGTTTTCTAGTTGCAATTTTTCTTACACTTTGCTTTACAATATTTTTGTTACACCGTTCCCTGTGGGATTCAATACTTGGTACTCACATACCATTTTATATTACTTCGATCGCGTGCGCTTGCGTGTACAACCGATCACCAAACTCAATTGAAATGATGGAACAAAATTAAATTACAAGAAGAAAACAGAATTCTCGACAATCTCTATTTTCCCTTCCTCTAATCAAACTCAATTCAGCCCTTTTCAAGGTGAATTGGATCTTCACAAACCAAGGTTCCCACCCTGCTTGGATCGGGCAAGGAACACAGAGGATGAAGAGAAGCTAAACAGTATGATGAAAACGGTAGAAACTAGGTTTTAGAAAAATTTCCTCAATAAGCTCACAAATTTCCTCAAGAATCGCTCCCTGAGGTGACGAAGAGAGAGTATTAGAGTGGTTTGCCTTTGATAATTCTTATTCATGAGGATTATTTGGCCTTTAAACTTAGTTATACTTGTGATTTTTATTCATATTATTTAATAAAAAATAAAAAAGTGATTGAATTTAATCACATTATTGTTGGAAGACCTTTAAATTAAGTAAGTTAAGAAAACAAAACAAAAGAAGAAAAAAATTCACACTTACTTAATGTTTTGATGCAGGATTTTTACGGAATGCAACAATATTGCAATTTCTATGTAGTTGCAATTTTGATAGATCTGGAAATTAAGGAAAAACACAAATTTCGGGATTTTGAGCGAGAATATACCCACGATTTCAACTAGATTATGAGCTGTAATGGTCCATCAACCAAGAGGGAAACCCTAGCATGAAGTCCCTATATATTTTGGAGAAGAAGGCCGTAAGGGAGAGCTCAATTTTGGAAGAGAATTTCGTTTTTTTTTTTGGGTTTTCTTCACCGACTGCAATAATTTTTTTTTATTTTCATTTTTTAGTTGTTGTTTTGTTGTATTTTCTTCTACATCTCAGACTCTAAACTCTCTTCAATCCCATAACAACGAAAGTTGGTAGTGGTTATGAACAAAATCTTGTTCGATTGAATGAAGAGCAAGGAGCTTGGTTAGATTGTCTTTTCAATTTCTGTAAGTTTTATTCTTTGTTATTTGATTTTAGAAGTTACTGGATTTCGATTTATATATATATATGTAAGTTTCTTGAAGTTGTTTAGTACCTTGGAATTTCTTATTGAAGTTGTTAATTTGTTGGAATTTCTTCTGGGTATTAAATGCAGATTAATCTTTGGTAAATTGAGTATTTAAAATCAAATTTAAATTACTAGTTGTTTGCATTTTCATCCTCTTTTTGCATCAATGAATTCCTACAATTTTAACTTACTGTTTTTTGTTAATTTAATTATGAAGAGCTAAATTTCTTTAGGGATTCAAGTTTGTGAATGCCTTAGAGGAAAGATGTAAGGCTCGATAGTAAAAACAATCTAGCTAACACTTGAACTATTGTTTGCTTTTGGTGAGTTCAATGTTGGGTAAACCCTAGTTGGCCATCTAGTGTTGCTTGTCAAGCTATAACTTAATATCGAAAGGGTTAAGGGAAGCGGATGTCGCAAAAGCAATGGAGGAAAAGACTTAGACATAAGTTCTGAAACATCGACTCTAGACATAGTGCGAGACTCTAAAACCACTAGAATTGTGCGCAGATATATCTAAGTTAGATTAGCCATAGAAATATAGGTTTAATCACTTAGCCTCCTAAAGATACTTTATAGAAGATCGAATAGGAGTCGAATTCAGTTTACTTAGTTCTTGAGTTAGCTACGATTGCATTTGCCTTCTTGTTGCATTTTCTTTCCAAATGGGCATTAGCATCTTGAATCCTTTTTTCATTTCCATTGATTTTTCAAACACTTTTCCTTTAGCCAAAACACCTCACAAACTTTTTATACCCACGGTTACTTAGTTGCAATTTGTCAACGATTGTGTGTCATTTTAATAAATTTTATTAAAACCAGTTCCCTTGGGTACGATACTCTGGAGTACTCCAGTTTCTTATTACTTCGATCATGTGCACTTGCTTGTAGCAACCGATTCAACCTTCAACAACACCCGTGCATCTGATTCCATTCGGAGGTTATAACAACCATGCCTTATTGCCATTTATAGATCATAGCTACGACTTCGAATGAAAGAGCATCTAACCGGAAGTTGAGGAACTTGGATTATGCAACAAGGAGACTTCTGTTAGAATCCCTTATCACTACACCTAACCCCATTTTCTGAAGAGTTAGGTGGCAGGATGCATCTACATTCAATTTGAAGGAATTCACCTCTGGTGGCACCCGCCTTTCCACCACTCTTCCTTCATCCTCTCTTTCTCTCTGATCCCTTGAGTTTAAGTTAGGCACTTGGACTTATTTATGGCATTCAGAGACCCATTATACTTTTAGCTCTACTTTGGGAATAGGCTGCTTTTACGTGATTTTATTTCGACCTATCTGCATCACCTAACAACAAATGTTGAAGCGTTTCGACTTCCGTAGTTATTGAACATAAAAACTTGCCAGTGTGATTTTTTTTTTTTACAAAATAATTAATTGGCGACGAGTGAGATTTACAAGTTTGTAATGAGTAAAGTAACCGATTGACTAAAACGTGTGGGCTTTGGTATGAAACTTTGGGGGTTAAGAAAAGCTCCAGTCTAGTTCAAGTGCACACCGTCAAGCAAGTAGTAAGTTGGAAGTATTTTGGATATCGTGTCCCAAAGGAACAGATAGAAACAAAATTCAAGGAAATAGCAAAAAAAATGTTCACAACGCAACCTTGGTAACCAATGTGAAATAATTGGGAAGGTTGTTTACTAGAAAGTAAAATGAATTAACACTGATAATGAAAAGAGGTATTCAAGTATGATCATGCTCCATTTGATTGGAATTGTGGCCTAATTGTAATTGTGATTATTGACTTAACACATAACAGATGTAACCCATATTCAACTCCTATTGGACCTTGATCACAAGTATCTTTAGAGGACTAAACGATTAAACTTATATTTCTATGGCTAATTCGAACTTAGATAAATAAAAACACAATCCTATGTCTTGGGTCAAGTTAAAGTCTTATTTCTAAGCTTTTTCCTCCATTGCTTCTATGGAACCCACTTTCATCTAACCCTTTAAGTATTAGATTCAAGTATTGCATGCAAAAACTAGGTGATCAATCTAGACTTACAATTAACATTTTAATTAATAAAAGCAAACAAGCTATAGAGTTAAGCAAGATTGCTTTTACACTTAGGCCTCAATTCCTTTCTCTACGGCATTCACATTCTTGAATTTCAAAGAAAGGATTAGCTCATGATTGAATGATCAATTAAACAAGCTTGGATTGAAAGAGACTTCATAACTAAAGGAGATAACCTTGCAAACTGAGAAAAGCAAAGTAGTGCCCAAAACAGAAAGGTCAATGCTGGAAAATTAATTTACTTTATTAAAGGACCTTACGACAATGAATAGTTCCAAAATTGAAGTACAAAACCGACTTGAACACTTGAAGTATGAAGCTAAACTAAACAATGCTAACCGAATGATAAAATGGTATTGAAACAAATCGAAAAACAGTAGCAAAACAATATCCAAACTCAATTGAAATGCTGGAACGAAATTGAATTACAAGAAGAAAACATAATTCTCAACAACTTTTATTTTCCTTCCCTCTAATCGAACTCAATCCAGCCTTTTTCAAGGTGAATTGAATCTTCACAAACCAAGGTTCCCACTCTGCTTGGATCAAGCATAAGGAACACATAGGATGAAGAAGGTAGATAGTATGATGAACGAATGAAAACAGCAGAAACTAGGTTTTAGAAAAATCAATGCCTCATTCTTGTTGTTGTTGTTTTTTTTTTTTTTTTTAAATTTTTTTTTTAATTTTTTAGCCTGTGAGCAGCTAGGGTTTCCTTCACCTGCCATATATGAGTTTTTGCACAACATCTTTGCTTGAAATCAGAATAAAATCTTGTCGGAATCTTCTAATTTGTGTGAAATCTGGGTTTTCTTATTTATCTGCTTTTGTTCTAGAATTGCAATTGTAATTGTGTTGCAATTTTCCCATTTTGCTCAAATCTGCATCAACAATAAGGAATCAACCAAATTTTTATAGTTTAAGCTATTTTCTAACATTTTGAGATATTCATAGCATATCCAAGTGTTTTTATTCAAACTTGCTTCATTTTACTAAACTTTATGGACCTACATAAATGATTTTTTAAGAATAACTTATATTTGGAAGCTAAATAATTCTAAAAAATGAGAATTATCAGTAACACAATTTAGCCAACATAAACGTAGTTCAGGTATAAAGGCATACACTCATTCTTTTGAGGTCGGAGATCCAAATCTTGATCCCCACATTTATTGTACTAAAAAAAAGTAACAAAGTTTGATTTTTAATCTAACATCATATCTAAGATTGATTTTTCAACTCTAACAAATATAAACCCAAAGTGTATTAATAAATATACTGAAAAGATTTTTAACTCGTTATGTTGATATTTTAAATACTCTTTGACCAACTAATTAAAAAAGAAAAAAGATAGCTCAACAGGTTAAAATATAAACAACTTTTTGAAAGGTTAGAAATATAATTACTTTTTGAAAGATTAGAAGTTCAAATCTCCACCGAACTCTTTTTGAAAAAAAAAAAAAAATCCTTTGATCGGTATATTGGGCTACATTCAAATGCCCAGCCCATGGGCCTTAGTTAGGCAATCCAATGGCCAACCGCACTTGATTTGTTGCTCGTTATTTTGGGCTGCGTTCAAATCCTAGCCCATGGGCCTGACAGGCAATCCAATGGGCCAATCGTACTGAAATTATTGCAATACAATGGTAAGAATCCAGCTGTTTCTAAATAAAAAATAAAAAAATAAAACAATCCAGTTGTTTCTCAAATTTGCAAATTATACAAACTCCAAAAGGTTCTCGAAAACTCTAGAAGAAAATGGCGCGATCCAAATCCATTACACAGATTCGTTAACTGAAAAACATTTGGATTCCAAAATCCCGAAATCATCTGCATTTCGACGACGAATTCGAGACTTTGAAATTGAATTCCATAGCTGAATCTCTGAGATCGGCATTGTTCTTTCTGATCATTTATCTTGCTAAGCTTTGATCCATTCACCGTCTTCGAGTCGATTAAGTCGGTGGATATTTGTTCGAATTGTTTCGATTCGATGGCTGTTGGACTGGAGGAGGAGTCGGAGAGGAAAGGCGGAGTAGCGCTGTATTTTCCGGCAAATGACGATGAGCCTTCGTCTGCATCGTCTTCTACTCCTCCTAGGCTGCCTCGCAGGCTTCGCCGTCGTCTAATGGAGTCTAAGGCTCCGTCTACTGCTGAAGAGATCGAAGCCAAGCTCCAAAAGGCTGATCTCCGTCGTCAGGTTTCTTCCTCGGGCACTAGTTTTCTTATATACGTTTCTAGTTTTTGTTCCGGTTGTTTTACTTTCTTTAGTATGACGTACCGTACTGGATAAAGATAGTTCAACCTCAGAATTTTTGACGAATGTTATAGAATATCTTTTTGTCGGCTAGTCCCAAAAAAAAAGAAAAGAAAAGCTAAGCGACAACTTTCACCATGTCTTCTTTTTGGGTGAATTGCATTGGACTTTAATTTCTTCTGTAGAAAATTCTTCCCGACTCGTTCATGAGTTGTTTCTATTGTTTTCCCTCTTCACCATGCAGATTTTTTTTTTAAATTTATTTTTATGTGAATAGGCTAAGAGACAAAGAGCTGGGTATTTGATGGAGAGAAGAAGGACATGTGATATTATTTGTGCTAATATGAAAGGGATGCCTAAGCAGGACCCATCAACAATAATAGCAAGGTACTAGACCCGTATACTGCTTTGTTTTTCTTGAATCTCTTCTAGCATCACTATAATTGTAAATTTTCCCATTTAGGCATTTTGGATGTTTGAGTTGTCTTAATTTCGATTGCTTGTGTGTGATTAGGTCTTTACATGTGGTATTGAAAATTTCTACAAGGTCGATCGAGTCACACAGTTTGATTATTAATGTTATGCATCTTGCTTAAGATTAAGATAAGAGTGAGAATGGAAGATCTGAATCTTCTTTGGCATATTTCAAGCTTTTGCATTCTATTGTAGTCTGTTAAGTCAAGGTAAAGCTAAAGAAGTAACTGAGTAGCACTAATAAGCACGATAATTTAACGGTAATTATCTACAGCCCATAAAAAATAATTTTTCTTTACCTCGTAATAGAATAGGATATTAAGTGCACATGATCCAAATGGTATGCTGACTCGCTTCCCTTCCAAAGATGGATACAAACAATCAGCCTAGGCACAACTTTGGTTGGGGGGATCATGAAGCAATTGGGCACGAGTTTGATATTTGCCTCTCATTTTAGAGAAATTAGTCGAGGAGGCTGCCACAATGTCGCTGATAGTTTTGTACCGTTGAATTTATGAGATAGAAACTACACTTATTTTGAATTTGTATCTAGAGATTATTAGAGGGCATGCAGATTTTGGAATCCACATCCAATATATATTAAGAGAATAATTCTTCCTCATTATGATCCCCGCTTTCCCTAACTCTTTTTTTTTCCACGATAGTACAAATGGGCCACTGGAAGTGATACATTAATTAATTAATTGATGATCAAAGATAATGGTGTGGGAAAAGCATAGACGAGGATATACTTAAATTGCATTTGTGAACAAAGCAATGATATAGCGGGTGGTTTGGTCAAGGTCTTCTGGCATAAATTGCAAGTAAATAGTTACCTGACAAATGGCGGCATGTTATGGTAAATCTTGACCCTACTTGCTCAGTTGCTGTTGATGGACAGCTGAGGTCGCATTTGTGTTAGTTGTTCTGTCTGTGAAGATAAGATAAGGAGATGCACATTCTCCATGATTTAGTTTTGGATGAAATTTATGAAAGAAAAAATGAAGAACTTTCAATATTGACACGTTTCCCCTTAAGTTATGTTGAAGCTAGGAAGGAGAACATTTGATGGACACCCCACATGTTTTTTCTTCTTTTTTTTTTTTATGGTTAAAATACCATTTTGGTCCCTGTACTTTAGGTTTTATTCCATTTTGGTCCTTGTACTTTCAAATGTTCAATTTTAGACCCTATACTTTCAATAAAGCTTAAAATTAGTCCTTATCGTTAGTTTATTGTTAATTTTTCTTAAATTTTTTTTGTCTCTATTAGCTTTTTCTCTATAAATTTTGGAAATATATTCACATTGTATCTTTTCTTGTATTAAAATTATTTAACTAATTTCGAGAAAATTAACTTCAAAATTATCATAGGGACCAATTTTAAGCTTTATTGAAAGTACATGGACTAAACTTGGACATTTGAAAGTACAAGGACCAAAATGGAACAAAATTCAAAGTACATGGACCAAAATGTTATTTTAACCTTTATTTATCTAATAACTGATTGAAGGAAGTAACATGGGAGAATAAATTTACTCTCCCTTTGTTTTCTGTATTCAGGTTTTCAAATGATTGTGGGTAAGTTTGCTTAGGTGCAAAATCTAGTGCCTAATTTATTGGAATATCAATTTGATGCTTCAAGAGTAAGAGTAGAAAGAAATGGTTTGGCCTTGGGAGGACTTGGAATGGAAAGAAAGATTTGAAATAGTTTTATTGTGTTAGTTTTGGACCTTTGATGGTGGCCATAAACATGGCTTAACTAACTAGGAGGATCTGAGGAGGAAAATTTCCTAATGTGGGTTCCTATAATTCTCTACAGTTTAATTGCGACTATTTCTATTGTTATTGTGGATACTGGTTCAGTTTTAGCTTGACCGTGCTTTGCCTGCTTACTTCTATACAGATGTCTCCCTTCAGTTATCATTTATTTCTTTTGGCTGTGTGATAACATAAATTACAATGCAATCTGTCCCATCTTCAGATTCTGGAGGAGTTTTGTACAAATGAGGAAAACTACTTTTGCTTTGGCAAAAGCATTTCAAGCATTAGACATTACTGAAGAATCTGTGAAGTCAATGGAATTTGAGCAGCTTGCTTCTAAGATCAATGCAACTGCAACCATACAAACTGTAAGAGCTTTACTTGTTCGCCTAGAGAGTCGATTTACAATCTCAAGAACAACTTCTGGAAATAAATTAAGCATGGAGAAGGTAGATCACCTTCTCAAGCGTGTTGGATTGCATGGCAGAAGCAGTAATCAAGTAACCAAGACAAGTAGGTCAGAGACTATTGGCTTCAGGAAAGCTGCAAAAGGTCCCTCTAAATTATCTAGGTACCCTGCTAAAGTAGTGCTTTTTGCTTACATGATATTGGGGCATCCGGAGATAGTTTTTATTGGGAAGAGTGAGTTTGAAAATGCATTGCTTGAGTCGGCATCAAATTTTGTTCATGAATTCGAGTTGTTGGTTAAGATTATATTGGTGGGTACCTTACGAACCTTTCATAAGGAGCAATCTTCCACACCACCTTCGTTTAGATCCCAGTTGGAGATATTTGACAAAAGATGGTGCTCTTACCTTCATCACTTTGTGGTGTGGAAAGACAAGGATGCTATATTTTTTGAGGAGAATATGAAGGATGTTGCTCACCAGTTGGAGCTTTTTATGGCGCAAACTTCTAAGCTGACATTGGAAGGTGATAATGGTAATATCACACATAATATACAGGTAATTCACTTTGGCTGTAGTTTCTAAAACATTTTTAGCTACAAAATCCTAGTTGGCTAATGGTTTATTGAACTCATCTGGTTGATGCTATTGCTAGGTCAGTGAAGAGCCGAAGATACTGAGAGAAAAGTTACAGCAACTTGGGAGTTTAGAAAATTCTTTATCAGTTGCAGGGTCAAGCTCCTCTGAAGTTGATACTGTATATTCACTATCTTCGGAAAAGTTACAGCAACTTGGGAGTTTAGAAAATTCTTTATCAGTTGCAGGGTCAAGCTCCTCTGAAGTTGATACTGTATATTCACCAGAGTTTCAACAAGCAGAAAGTTCTAAGTCAGGTCTGCATAGTTTATCAGATGCTTTGTTGGCTTCTTTGTCTATAATGATGAATAATCTTGCTGAAGATAGATGTTTTAATTCTTCCTCCTTTAGTAAAAATGACAATTTCCCTTCTGTCAAACATATTGCAGAACGACATATGAGCTCCAGTGAAATGCTAGTCACTGAGAACGAGTTAGTTGCCAATGAGATTGTCCATGATTATCACCATTTCCTTTCGGTCACCTCAAATGCTCCTACTGGAGCTGAAAATAGTTTAAAGGTTGATACTTCTGAATATTTCGTTCTCCTTTCTGATATTTACATGACAAATAGCGAAGGAAGCATGGATTTGTGATTCCTGGACCTTAACTATTTATACTTACCGACTTATGTAGGCAAAATTGAAAGAGACAATGGAAAAAGCATTTTGGGATGGCATCATGGAATCTATGGAAGAAGATGAGCCTGATTTCAGCTGGGTTATCAAGGTCCTGAAGGAGGTCAGGGATGAATTGTGTGAGATGTCTCCGCCATCTTGGAGATCAGAGATTGCTGAGAAAATTGATATTGAAATTCTTTCGCAGGTACATCTAATTTGAATCTTTTTGTCAACATTTGGTGGCCACATTAAATGGTAAATGGTAATGAAGTATCGATCTCTCTCACTGATCTAACCTGTTATTCCTTTGTCGGTTGAAGATTCTAAATTCAGGAACTCTGGATGTGGGTTACTTCAAACAACTCCTGGACTTTAGCTTAGTCACACTGCAAAAACTTTCCGCTCCAGCTAAAGAGAAGGAGATGGAAGCAAGTTACCAGAAGTTGATGGAAGAGCTAGGAGACATTTCCTGTTCTGGAGAGAAGTCAAAACCTTCATTTGCACTCTTGATGGTCAAGGGTTTACACTTTGTTCTACATCAGATTCAGGTCATTTTTAGTGAAGTATTTCCATATTTTTTTATGGTACCCTACGTTCTGGGTATTGTAGTATATGCAAGGGATTATACAAGTAAACCCATTCGAAGGTGTAACACTCTCCCCTCCATTTTATTTTTTAACTTCTAATCGCCGAAACCTGTTTGTTCCTCATGAGAAACCTCCTCAACAGTTTACCAAATATGGCTTTTATTTTTTTTATTTTTAAAGCACCATGGTATCAGAGGTCGAGCTTCCTTAAATGTAGATTTTGAGTCACCTCATAGGAGACCAAGTAATGGTTATTATCCTCTTCCACCTATTCTCAGAATAAAGTCTTCATCATTCTCTCAATTTTCTTTGCTGCTGTACAGGGATGGTCATAAATGGAATTTAACATATGTGTAAATTCTGCTAATAGTATGCATCCGAATTAATCCACAAGTTTCCTTCCACCTGTCCAATTTCTTTCTAAATTCTAAAGCAGGGATTTTATCACTCACATTATCCTCAGCCAAAAGGAAGGTTGTGCTATTTTTGGGGTATCATCTTTCTTAAAAGCTAATGAATGAGACCACCTAAGGCCCTAAACTTCGCCTCTTTAGATGGCATCTGAAACTTTGAACTTCTACGTAATGAGATGAGAAATATAGTGTATGTAGGGAAAGTGCAGGCTGCAGAGTCTCCATTTTGAAAGAGCTGCGTGATCTTTCTCTAATTTTTCCATATTGTGTTTCTCCTGCGTCTGCCTCTAGAGCATCAAATGTGTAAACACTAAGAATGCATACTTTTGGCTCACTTCTTGATTCAGTCAGACCACAATTGATTTTACATTTCTGGTTATGCAAGTCGGGAACATGTATTGTTTGGTCATGCCTGCAAGATACTTGTCCACTTCGATTTAACTAAACTTCTATATTTGATAGCAGAATCTCAAAGAAGAAATTGCAAATGCACATTTAAGGATGGTGGAACCGCTCATCAAGAGCCCTGCTGGTTTAGAGTATTTGAAAGCTTCATTTTCTAAGCGGTGTGGATCTCCTGCTGATGCACCTACCTCTTTACCCCTCACGAGGCAATGGCTTTCATCTGTAAGGCCGGATGTGGAGCTGGAGTGGAAAGAATACACTGATTCTGTGGCTGATGCTATAACGAAAAATGCAGGAGTTCAGCCAGAGATCCTGCCCGCTACCATACAAACTGGAGGAAGTAGTCTGATTCCATCAAAGATCCACTCAACCTCTGGAACAAGTGTCCATGGTAACTCCAGTAATCATGTTGTATTCATAATCTTTTTTCCAACCTCGTTTTGTTCGACATATTAGATTTAAGTATGGAGCTTTAATGTATTCAGGCAAAGAACAGCCAGAGTGCAAGGGAGAGAGACTTGATTTATTAATTAGGCTTGGGTTGCTAAAGTTGGTAAATCAAATAAGGGGGCTGAGCAGTGATACTCTGCCGGAGCCTCTTAAGCTTAATCTCGCCAGGCTCAGGCTTGTTCAGTCTCGACTTCAGAGGATCGTCGTGATTTCTACCAGGTTGGTGAAATTTGTAGCTTTTAAATTTAAGCCATGTTTTGGTCCTAAATTTTCAAATTTATTCTATTTAAGTCATTTATATTCAAACTTTGTATTTTAGGTCCCGTTTGATAACCTTTTGGTTTTTGAAAATTGTGCTGGTTTTCTTACCATTTTTCTACAATGGTTTTCATTTTCTCTACGATGATTTCCATCTTTCTTAAGGAAGCATTTGATTTCTAGCCAAATTCCAAAAACAAAAACAAGTTTTTGGAAACTACTTTTTTTAGTTTTCAAATTTTGACTTGGTTTTTTAAAACATAGGTAAAAAGTAGATAAGAAAACATGGAAACTTATAGGTTGGAAGTAGTATTTATAGGCATAATTTTCAAAAACAAAAAATAAAAAACCAAATGGTTATCAAACAGGACATTAGTTACACAATTTAGTCATTTCCCTTTTTTTTATAATATTAATTATTTAACAAAATCCAAACAAGAAAATATTTTGTTTATTTACTTGATAATGATGTTTGTATAAACAAGTATTTGAAGACATATAGTATCTAGTGTTTGGCAAAAAAACGAATTGTCTGAAATAACTTATCTAGATTTAGGGGCTATAATAGAACATTTGAACGTCAGGAACCAACATGAAAGTTTAGGGAGAAAAATTGGATCTAAATCAAAATTGTATTGCAATCCTCTGTCTTACAAAATTTAGTTTTAGATTACGATAATATATGCCATAAAATCTATTCTTATAGTCTTAATATGTAAATATTCTGTCCAGCTTGTTGGTCATCCGTCAAATTCTTCTCAACGAGAGATTGGTCTCCAATCCTAGCGAAGTTGATAGTATATTATCGACATGCGCCAACCGTCTCTGCAACCTCTTGGAAACTGTAGAAAATGTGGGAATACTGGAGATCGTCGAAGCCCTCGGTAGTGTCTTAGTAGATCACGATTCAGACCTCGAAAAGCTCCAAGCGAGAAAGCAGATCATAGCAAACATGTTGATAAAAAGCTTACAAGAAGGCGACGTCATATACACTCGAGTCTCACGCAACATTTACTTGGCCATGCGGGGCGTTGTACTCGGAGGAACTGGCAGAAAGGGAAGGCAACTGGTGGAGTCGGCTCTTTTGCCCATTGGAGCCGGAGCTCTTACAGAGAAGGTGGTTGAGGCTGCAGAAGTTCTGGTTGTGATGGCTGTTGTGTCTGTGATTGTTCATGGAGATTGGTATAGAGAGCTGATAAAAAACTGGTGAGCATGTTTGTTAAATAGCAATAGTTTGATCATATATATATATATATATAAAAGCAAAACAATAGTTTGATAGAGACAGCATTGTTTGAAATATTTGTACATAAGTTTAATGCAGATGTAAATGCTCCCACAAACAAAAGGAAGTGAAATAGAGTATAGGAATATTTGGTTTGTCATGGAGGTTGGAGATAGAAAGATTTGTATTTGTTTTGAGTTTGACAGTGCAAAAATTAAATATTTAAAGTTGAATATGTCCAAACGAATTATGTTTAGATATTTATAATAGGTCAAATTTATCGAAAGGTCTAGTCTTTAATTTCGTCCTTATTTAATTCTCAATTTGATCGTTAATATATTAAAGAATTTCAATTAGGTCCTTGTAGAAAAAAATTATTAATTATTCTACTAACCAATTTAGATATGTGGTGTATTTTATGCTGATTTGAGATGTGAAGTCCAATTTGCTATTCAACAAAATTCGATCCTCTGTGTCCATTAATAAAATTCATTTCTTCTAAGTTTTTACGTGTTTAAATATATTTAACCTAAAAATTAAAGAAAATATATAATATTTTTAGGTTGAATTATAAGTTCAGCCTTTAAATTTTTAAATTTATTTATGATATGGTTTGAATTTTTAATAAGTTTTTAAATTTTAAATTTTGTATCTAATAGGTATATGACTTATTCAACATTATTTAAAATTAATAGATTAATGTTTAAAAGACTTTAAACTTTTAATTGGTGTCTAATAATAAGTTAGTGAGTTTTAAAAAATATCGAATATGTCAAAAATCGATTATGCACAAAATTCAAAAACCTATTAAACATAAAATTTTAAATTTAGAGATTTTTTTACACTCTTTACCATTAAGTTCCATTTGATATTCATTTGGTTTTTAAAAATTGTGCTTGTTTTCACGTCATTTTTCTCTAATAAATTTTATTTTTTTAAGAAAATATTTGAATTTTTAGTCAAATTTTAAAAATAAAAATAAATTTTTAACTAAAAACTAAAAAACAAATAGTGCTCAAGATGCCTGAGAAATTTACCAAACATAAGTGCCTGAGAAATTCAAGCACTTATAGATAAAATTTAATAGAGTGAAAGTGATTTAAAACGTAATTTGACTTGTGGATTTATTTTTTTTCCCTGAAAAATTTTGACTTGTGGGCTGAGGTTATGAAACAGGAACAAAAAAATGAATTGCATTCTCAACGTAAAACGTAAGAATGTCTCGAAATCGTTGATGACTAATTCCATTTTAACTCTCTGCAACGACTTCACAAAGACGTCCGTCACTAATCCCCCTTTTCTCTCTCTCCGGAGAGAGAAAATCCACCGGCGACTGCCATTTCCGACCAACCATGCTCTTGAAGCCCTTCAACACCGTCGCCGTCGTCTTCATGCTCGCTTTCGCATTCTTCGTTCTCTTCTTCACTGGCTTCCTCGAATTTCCACCGACGTCCAGTTCCATCGTAACGCCTACCGACGATCTGAATCTCTCAGCAGTTGAGTTTGCATCTGAACCTTTCACTGATTTGATCACCGCCTTCAAGAAATGGGACTCTCAGGTCGGTTGTGATCGGTTCCGGGAGAAAATTGGCGGCGGTTTGGGCAATGGGTCTTCGTCTTCTTCGCTGCAGCAAGTCGGCGGCGATTCTACTTCGGAGTGTGGGGGGCTGAAATTGAATCACGTTGCTGTTTTGGTGAAAGGATGGACTTGGATTCCTGATAATTTAGACAATTTGTACTCGTGTTCTTGCGGATTGAGCTGTCTTTGGACTAAATCTTCTGTTCTTGCCGATAAACCTGACGCCTTGTTCTTCGAGACCAGTACGCCTCCACGGCAGGTAGATTCTTTTAGTAGCCATGAATTTTCATTATTCTATTCGAATTTTACAATCTGTTTGGATCCGACTTTTCTAATTATTTTAAGATCATAGTCTGGTAGTTCTTGAAGAGAACCGGATCTCTCTCTCTCTAGTATTTGAAAGGATTCATCTACATAAATTGCATTTCGCTCGATTTTGGATGATTGTTCGTTATGCCTCATTCAGTTCTTATGATCTGTTTGGATGAAGCCATTGTTAGTTCTAACAGTTTGAACCATGGAGAATGTTGAGAAGTGCTTGGTGTTTGGGATTAAATCTCTATAAAGTATTTGAAGTCATTACTCATTAGGTTATACTTTACTGGTGATTTATGATGTTTTACATGAAGGGGTTGGCAGCAAATAGCTTTGAACTGATAATTGTTAGTGTTTTGTATTAATAATGTTATGGAGCCCGTAGATAGTATTACTTAGTACATTATGATCTGATGGATTCCGGCCTGCCTTACAACTTTTATTTAGTACTTGTGGTCTGTCTTAAACCGGTTCTTCAACCGTGGAAATGAAGATAGCAGAGAATTTAAATTCAATGGTGTTTGGGATTGGAAGAGTGGATAAATATTCAGGGACTTTGTTGTTATTCCTGTAATCATATGATTCATATCCATACAGTTGATTGTTAGGAATCCTTCACAAAGTAATGTATTCAGTATTTGCAAAAGGGCCCAAGGGCCAAATACAACTCCCCTGCCTTTCGAGAGGGCGGGACTCTCCTTTAGTTCATTTACCTACTACCCAAAAGAACACATACCCCCATAGCCAAAACAACAAAACTAAATAACAACGTACACAAAAGGCCGTACAACAACAGCTAAATTAGTTATCGTTAGAAGTAATTCCCAAACTACCCCTCCTCACATAGGTCTTAGTAATTGGAGGTCTAATAGGGGGTCTAACATTGATTTGGCCATGTTCTTGTTTCAGTTCCATTGCGCTGCCATACCATTGCATACTTAGGAAGACTACTTCGTTTTCTATATTAGTTATTACGAAATGGAATTGTCTTTTACGTGTTAGTTCATGCTGAGGAATTCATAGATTTCAACTAAATAATTAGATTTTGCCTGCCATACAACACAAGAAATATCGACCCAGTAGAAATTACTGATGCATCCTCGATTCATGTTTATAAATGATCACTGGGCAAAAGTTTCCATATTTATGCTGAAAATCGTTTTTGAATATACGTGGAGGCATTCTTAAGTAAAAAACATTTATCCTGTTCAAAGTGCAAGTGACATTTAGTTCAAAGTCGTTTGCTCTAAATTAAAGGGGTAGCTACTTGAATATCTGCACTTTGTTTGGTGATTGTTTCTTTTGACCTGTTGCAGTACTGTATGATATAATACAGATATTAATTTTTGAGGAAGAAAATCGAAATAAATCCATAGACCTTAGAATAGAATATCTTTACCATGTTGTATCTCGATAACCATGGATCACGAGGACTACCAGAATTCCCAGGTTATTGTAAAGTAGAACTGCTTGGTGGTATTGGTACTGTGTTAATTGATTGTGATATTTTAGTTTTTATCCTTTGTCCATAATTTCATATGATACACTTTTTCAGCTTCCTCTTTGATAATTTTTTATCTTACACTTGATAATTTGCTCGGTAGTACTCCTTGGTCATCGTTATTTTTATGTTGGGGTTTGTCCAATTTTGTTTACTGTTGACTTTGATTGTTTTTTTAGAGGCGCAGGGGAGATCCTCTTCGCATATATATGGATCTCGAGGCTGGTCGGAAGCGCTCAGGTTTTGAGGATCTATTTGTTAGTTATCATGCAGAAGATGATGTTCAGTCAACTTATGCAGGAGCACTCTTTCACAATGGTCGAAACTATTATGTATCTTCTTCTAAAAACAATGTGAGTTTTTTGGTTTACCATCTGATTTGTCTCTGTAACTCTACCCAATTTTTCTCGTCTTTCCCATGCTGTAATACGGTATTTAGTTTTATAAGGAATGTGATACTTACAATATTGAGATTTTCTTAGGATACACTCGTTTATTGGTCGTCGTCCCGTTGTCTTCCCCAAAGAAATCAGCTTGCTAAAAAGTTTCTAAGCTTGCTGCCTTACCATTCCTTTGGCAAGTGCTTGAACAATGTAGGCGGACTCGACATGGCCCTTTCTATGTACCCAGAATGTGCAAACGATGCCAGTGTCACCCCAAAATGGTGGGATCACTTGCATTGCGCAATGTCTCATTACAAATTCGTTCTCGCAATAGAAAATACAATGACCGAGAGTTACGTGACAGAGAAGCTATTTTACGCGCTAGACTCTGGTTCGGTTCCGATCTATTTTGGTGCCCCTAATGTCTGGGACTTTGTCCCTCCGCATTCTATAATTGACGGGTCTAAATTCAGCTCCTTGGAAGAGTTAGCTTCTTATGTAAAGCAACTCGCTGATGATCCGGTAGCTTATGCTGAGTACCACGCTTGGAGACGATGTCGCGCATTGGGTAACTATAGAAGGACCCGGGCTGCAAGCCTCGACACACTGCCATGCCGGGTGTGTGATGCTGTGAGCAGAAAGGGTGGTAGAAATGCTTGAGCTCATCCAGTTTTTTTGGTTGCCATTGTTCCCTCTGTTGTTTATCACTGTGAATTGGAATCTCTATTTCTAATTGACTTTGTTTTTGTTGTCATCAATAGACAGAGGAATGAGTTGCTATACAAGGAAATGAATGTAGGTAGAAAGATCATAGATGAGTAAAATATATTTGATTTATTACAATTACTCAGGCATAAGTTAATTACTCTTTAGAAATTTTATAACTTTTTCAATGTACTCTTTTCTTATAAGTTTTTGTAAATATTTTTTTTGTGTATTTTTTTTACTCTGATCCACTTTGTTCTTAATTGTTATTTCTACTTTTTGGTTGATGAGAACTGGGAGTTTTTTTTGTTTTTTGTTTTTTTTTTGGTATTTTTGTGCTTTTTTCTAATTATTCTGTTTTACTGTCTGAATTCTATGTAAAAAAATCATTTCAGACTTTGCATTATCATTATTATTATTAAGTTAAATTACAAGTTTAGTCCAATTTGTATCTATTTAGTCATTGAACTTTCAAAAGCGTCTAATAAGTCTCTAAACTTTCAATTTTGTGTCTAATAGGTTTCTGAATATTCAATCTTGAGTCTAATAGGTCTTTAACAAATTCGAAATTTTAAAATTTTGATTGATATGTTAGATATAAATTTGAATTTTTGTCTAATAGAATCATAAAATCTCAATTTTGTGTTTAGTAGATTTGTGAATTTTAAAAAAATTTAAAAGTTCAGTGACTAAATTTGTAATTTTGAAAGTTTAAGGATCCAATAAATACAAACCTCAAAGTTCAATGACTAAATCTATAATTTAACATAATTATTCTTATTGGTAAAAAAAATTAGCCGGGTGTAAACTTAATAGAAATTCAAATGAAGACTAAATTAATTTTTGAAAAAATGACACAAACCATCCATGAACTATGAAATTTGTTACAATCACACCCTGAAATTTTTAATTTGATTATACTTTGTTAAGTGTTGCAATCACACTTTTAAATTTTTAATTTGATCAATCAGCTCCTGTATTTTGTTAAGTGTTGCAATCAACCTATTATACTTTGTTAAGTTTTGCAATTAGCCCATTCAATTAGTTATTATTAAATTATCGTTAATTAGGTTTCACATTAAATTTGAAAGTTCAGTGACTAAATTTGTAATTTTAAAAGTTCAAGGATCAATAGATACAAACCTCAAAATTCAATGACTAAATCTCTAATTTAACATAATTATTCTTATTGGTAAAAAAAATTAGTGGACGTAAACTTAATAGAAATTCAAATGAAGACTAAATTAATTTTTGGAAAAATGACACAAACCATCCATGAACTATGAAATTTGTTACAATCACACCCTTAAATTTTTAATTTGATTATACTTTGTTAAGTGTTGTAATCACACCCTTAAATTTTTAATTTGATCAATCAACTTATGTATTTTGTTAAGTGTTGCAATCAACCTCTTATACTTTGTTCAGTGTCGCAATTAGTCCATTCAATTAGTTATTGTTAAATTATCATTTAATTAGGTTTCACATGTGTGACTCACATATTAGTAGGGAAGAGCAATCTTATTATTGACATATCTGGAAAAAAAAATAAAAAAGAAAAAAAGAGAGTACAGGGGACAAATGAAACACTTAACAAAGTTAGAGGTTGATTGATCAAATTAAAAAATTTAGAAGTGTGATTGCAACACTTGACAAAGTAGAAGAGGCTGATTGATCAAATTAAAATTTAGGGGTGTGATTGTAACAAACCCCAAAGTTGAGGGGTGGTTTTTGCAAATTTTCCTTAATTTTTTTGAATAAAACCAATTTTTACTCTTTAACTTGAAAAGTTGTATCAATTTTCACTATAAATTTTTAATTTCATTCAATTTAATTTTAAACTTAAAACACATCTTGTAATTTTCATCCTATGTGTTAATTTATACTCAATGTACTCACTATTTTCTAACAAAAAGTAAATAAAATTTTCTTAAAACTCTCTAATTTTAATAAAATTCAAGCCTTGCATAGAGTTTAAGTTTGATTAATGCAGACTATCCACAATTGAATGAATCAATCAAAATTTGTCAATTTTATAAAATCCAACTCTAGGAACATTTCTCTTTGAAGCATAAGTAGGTATATGTTTTATATGATTAAATATACATGAAAATATTTTAATGGATGAAGTTTTAAATGAAAGTTAGGTAAAATTATAACACTTGTTCAAGACTAAGATAAAAATTACAACATTAATCAACCTTTCTTTTTTTAGTCAAACAATTGTAAGGTGGAGGGATTGAACCATCGACCTCTAGTAATTGGTGTTTTATTCTTTAAGCTATGTTCAGATTGAGTACTAATCAACTAGTTAAACATATACATTATACACTAAAAGATTTAAACAGATAAAATTAAAAATTTAGGGTCCATTTACTTACCAAAATCGTAATCAATCAATAGAAATGGAAATTGTGGGACCCACTTCTTTATCTCTAGTGTTTACCAAAATTATGAATAAAACACGAATCCACTAAAAAATCTATAATCTCATTCTCATTACTCGTCATCTCAAAAGAAGCGATTAAACTATTTTTTTTTTTTAATTTTAACTCAAAGTTACATGTCAATTAACGTTGAGGTAAACTCACTTTGACAAAGAACATTTTAATTATGGTAACATATTTTTAATTGATTAGAAATATAAAACTACATTAATCATCTAATCATTCCAATTACTAGAAGAGTTTCCGACTACGATTTCAGACAAGTTCTAGAAACAACAATCCCATTCCCATTCCGAAGTTCCCATGTAACAAGTAAATTCGATTATTTTATTTTAATTTGAAAAAGGATAATTGGAAGTTAACATTAAAAAGACAAATTATTTAATAAGACCGCCACAATATGGGTACGATCTAATAATTTTCATGCTCTCTAATAACCATTGATGTAATTTCGAGATATTATGTCTCCTTTCAACTGTGAAAAATTGTGAAAAATTATGATGTGGCTTGACCGAATAATTTCTCCATTAGAAGATGTTGAAAACTACTGACCCGGCGGGAGGGAAATAGTGGCGTAGTTTTGAGGTTGTGACAATGGGAGACGGAATGAGATTCTTCTCTACAAAGCCATGAGAGTGTCTCTCTCTTTCAAAACTGCTCTGAAACTCGACGCTCTCATCCTTCCGCCGCTCTCTTTCCACAGTTCCATCGGCAGCTTTTCAATTTCTCTCGGTGCCACCAAATTCCCCAGAAGAACCAGAGCCCCATTGATTCTGTCTCCAAAATCAATGGCGACGTCAATCTCTACGCCGAAACCTGTGGTTCAAGTAAAGGAGAAGATTGAACTCACCGAAATCGAGGAGAAGATATTCGATAGGCTTCTCGGGACTCTTCGTCACTTCAATCTCGAAACCCAGCTTCGAGTTGCCGGCGGTTGGGTTCGCGACAAGGTCCTTTTCTATCTCTTTCTCTCTCTAATTCTCTGAGATTGTGTAAGTTTTTTGTTTGTTTGCTTCTGATGGGCCTGAATTTCACGAACTATTTCGTGGGATTTTGGGGATTTTTGAATTCGATTGTGTTTTTTGATGATTTCCCTTACACGGATGATTTTATGGGTTCTTGTTTCTACAGCTTATCGGCAAAGATTGTTACGACATTGACATCGCTCTGGACAATATGTTGGGTAGTGAATTTGTGGACAAGGTTAGAGAGTATTTGTTGACAGTTGGGGAAGAAGCGCAAGGAGTTGCTGTTATTCCATGGTACGAGAATCATGTGTATTCGCACAGTTATATGCTAATTAGGAGGCGTATTGAAGAGGAATTAGGAAGCATTTTAGTTTAAGGACGAGATAGTTTCATTTTGATTTTTCAAGTTTGTTATGCTGTGGCTTTATTTTCACTGCACGAAGTTATTGATAAAACATCGTGTCTCAACCCCATTCACTTTGTGAGTTTTTGGGCTCTTTTGAACTGTTTCGAAGCGATTTCTAACTTCCAATTATTTTGTTCCAGTAACCCCGATCAATCAAAACATCTAGAAACAGCAAGGATGCGTATCTTTGATATGTGGATTGATTTTGTGAACTTGAGGTGTGAGGAATACAGTGAGAATAGCCGTATTCCTACTCAGGTATGTAGTCATTTGCTGTTTTGCACGCACAGTAGTTTGTTGTATTAATTTCCACGTTCACATTTTTGTGGTTTAAAAGGTAAATTTCAGTTGTCCTTTAAGATTATAGGTTGGAATTTTAGCAGGAAATGACCTGGGAGATCAATGCCCTACAATGTCAAATATTTGACAATATTTGTTCTTATGGAGATAAAAGTTCTCTACTTGATACTGTAAGAAATAGTGTATTTTTGGCCATGGATGACTGGTTGTGAGTGCAGAAATCCTCATTGATTATTGACATTTTGGCCGAGTCTTGTTAGATTTGCTAGTGCTAACTTAGGCACCTTCATATAACATCTTTAATTAATCATGTAATCTGCAACATTTTGTATAATCTATGCTGGATATTTTGTCTAAATTTATGTTATATGCATGAAGGTTAATCGTTTACTTAATTTCACAGCAAAAGTTTGGGACGGCAGAAGAGGATGCATATAGAAGGGATTTAACAATCAATAGGTAGTTTTTTTTCTTTATCACATAGCGCATTTAAGATATTATATTACTTCAAGATTATATATATATTTCTTGTTATATTAACGTTGGTTTTTTTTACCTCCCCTTAAAGCTTGTTCTACAATATCAACTCGAGCTTAGTTGAAGATTTTACGAAAAGAGGTTTGTATTGATTTACTTTCATTTACAATCCATGTTGAGAACTGATTTATTATTATTATTATTTTTTTAAAAATCAACTTTCACTTCTTATCATAAAATAATTGTAAGAGATAAAATGGGCTATTTATTGCATAAAAAGTCAGATTGAATATTACCAAATTCCTGGATAATTGAGGTCCGAAAAGAGTACCAGGTGTTCATTTTCTATATTTCTCCCCTCCTTATACGACCTTGCATTGCAGGCATTTCGGATCTGAAGTTTGGGAAAATTGTGACTCCTTTACCTGCTAAAGCCACATTTATGGATGATCCACTCCGAGTCCTTCGAGCCATACGTTTCTGTATGTCTGTATCCATTTGTTTGTCTTATTATTTATATGAGCCTTGCATCTGATCTTTTGTTGTTTTCTCCTTCTATGTACGTGGGTAAATTGGCATTGGTCTAGAACTCTTATCTCTATTTAGGGGCATCACCTACTTGTATTCTCTGTTTGTTGATAATACTATTCTCTTGAAGGCATGGCTTACTTGAAACAATAACAACATATGGAACCTAATATATCTTTTAAAACTCGATGTCATTGCAATTGATAGTATGATATTGGATATTAAGTTATTTATTCCAATCAGCTAAATCTTTATCATTCATAACTCTAAGTATTGGATTTCATTTGGTTTAGGGCCTTTTTTTTTTCCACAAGCTCATAGGATTGTGTTGGAAATAGTAGGTATATCATGATGCCAACTTGAGCATAGTTTAATTGGTTAAGAGATTATATCATCGACAAAAAAGTTAGAGGTTCAAATCCCCATCCCTCATGTTGTTGAACTAAAAAAAAATGGTAAATATATGATCATTCTGCTTGGTTTTGTTGATACTTTTCCTCTTGTCTACCTTCATTTTTATTTATTTCTCCTTTCCTAAATTTCTATAGTTTCTCAGGTGTTTTGCATTTTCTTGGTCTTAGAGTGAAATTTATTTTCATTCTGTACTACTTTTTACTCTTTCTACTGTCTCTTTATATCTGTTCGGTGTGGTACACTTTCCAAGTTTCCATTCTCTAATTACCTACACCATTCATCTCGTAACATTGTTCTCTGGAAAAGGAGAGCCTATTCTTTCTGAATCAAGCTCTGTATTCACACTTGATCTTTATGGCACGTTTACTTTATTCATGATTTTCCCTTACTTTACTCTCCTGTCATTATTTCAGGTGCAAGATTTGAATTCACATTGGATGAAGAACTGAAAGAGGCTGCAGCATGTGAAGAAGTAAAGGCTGCTCTTGCTGCTAAGATTAGCAGAGAACGTATTGGAGTAGAAGTGAGTTTTAAATTGAATATGTCATGTTCAGAAATCTTACTCTATTTTAGTTGTTTGGTAATGGATATGAGTAATAGTTTCTTCCCTTTCTTGGTTTTATGTAGATTGATCTCATGATTGCTGGGAATCAGCCAGTTAAAGCAATGAGCTACATTTGTGATTTGACGTTATTTTGGACTGTCTTTACTCTTCCTTCTAACACTGAACCTGAAATATCTGAGGTGTGTAACAGGTATGATTAGTTCATCTTGCCAAAAAGGTGTTTAGGTAGTTTGCTAAGTATAATTATATCGTGAGCTATGCATAAGGTTCCAAGAAGTCAGAGAATGAACACTCTGGATGCTATCACCCCACACCGTATACTTGACATTATAATTATTCTTCAAAACAAGAAAGTTCATACAAACCAATGCTTCTTATTATGAATATATATCATTTTACCATATGCCTTATAATTCATCCTCAGAAACTTGGCCTCTCTTTGTCTCTCTTTCTCTCTCACGTTTTTGGGCTACCCCTTTTGTTAGGCTTTGCATTGCTTTTCTGGATGCCACGTGGAACCTCATTCAACTAATCAAATGCTTTACCTTTAATGTAAGTGAAAAGACTATTAGAGTTTATATGTCCTTGCAGTTTCTCCCTTGATGGCTTTATTTCTTTTATATGAATAAATTGATTATCGGTATTGATTTATTTGTTTCTTTTATGCCCTTGCACTATTTTTATTTCACTAATGGTTTTCTATAACATTTGAGTTTTAGGACGAACAGAGAAGGCTCTCTATGTATGCTGCTCTCTTCCTTCCATTCAGAAAATTCACATTTAAAGATAAGAAATCCAAAAAGGTATTCGTCTAAAGTTATTCTGGTATTTAATGTTTCGCTAATGTTTTATTGTGTGTTCAAGATAATCTTGGCTGCTTCAAATTCGAATCTTCTGCCCTGCAGATTCCTGTTGTCAACTATATTTTCCGGGATTCTCTCAAAAGAAAAGTTAGCGACGCCGATACAGTTAGTTATACTATGACCTAGTTTGTTCTTTGCGGTTATATATATTTGAATTTTCACACTTCCATGGATTTTTAATCTGCAGAGATTATTTAACAGATTACATCTTTCCCATATAGGTTGTTAACGTACATCAGGCCTTGGAGAAGTTTTTGTCCTTGATTCCTCTTGTATCTAAAGAGGAAATCCAACCCAATGGAGTTGATTGGGGTGTTGAATGTGCAGATGTTCCTGTTACTTCAAGGATTCGAGTATTGACTGGTACTGTATCTTTAAAAGCAAATTTAACCATTGCCACGATTTTAGAATGTAGATACATAATAGGCTCCTTTTTTTCATTAGTAATTATCATAATTTTATTTTCCCCTCTATTCATTCATCTTAAGCAGTATCCTTCTCCACGTGCATATACTACATGCATCAATGGCTTAACAGCTTTTGGGTTTAAGAATAAATTACCGCTTTTAATGTAATTCTCTAGGAATTTTCTGATAACAGGGCTTGGTGATATGTTTAATTCACTTCAAGCTTGTTTTGGATTCTTTTTCCAAGTCAGTCAACGCAGAAAATCCTTGTGGAGTTGGATAATTAGTTGTTTATATTTGGAGATTTTGTTTTCCCATTTTGATGGAAGAAACATCTGTAGTAATGTATGTTGAAAAACTAATCATAATGATCCTTTCTGGAAGAAACTTGAAGAAATTACAGCTTCTTTGAGAACTACACATCTGGATAGGTATGAATTTACAAAATTAGAGAATAAATAAGGTCCAGTTTGATAACCATTTTGTGTTTTATTTTTAGTTTTTTGAAAATTGTACTTGTTTTCTCACCATTTCTCTACCATGGTTTTCATCTTTCTTAAGAAAACATTTGAATTCTTATACAAATTCCAAAAACAAAAACACGTTTTTAAAAACTACTTTTTTTAGTTTTCAAAACTTTGCTTGGTTTTTGAAGACATAAGTAAAATGTAGATAACAAAACAAAGAAACACTCATGGGGGAAGTAGTCTTTATAAGTTTAATTTTGAAAAACCAAAAACAAAAAACCAACAGTTATCCAACGGGGCCCAAGTTATCTATAATAAGAGAAATGCATGAATACCATCTGTCTTAGATGAATCGTGGAACTTTTAAGGTTAACGAGTTTTCTGTTGGCCTCTCCTAAATTATGTTTTGTTTATTGGATTCCCTATTGATCATAATTTTGTCGGGTAAAAACTTGTTCCATTGCCTTGTTTTTGTTGACACATTATTCTTCTTCTGCAGGGCTTCTTTTGCGGGAAATTAAAGGCTTCTGGCCTGTAGCTTTATTGATGGCTACCTTGTTATATCCTGCTAATGTAGATTATACAGAAGATCTGTTAAACAGACACTTTGAACTGGAAAAGCGAAAAGAATTGTTTGATGTCGTTTACAACGAGATTGTTAAATTAGGTAAACCCAAAAACCGTGCAACGAAGCATTATGAAAATGTCGCGTCTCCTTGTTCAATCTTTGGCATCTAACCACCCCTCTCCTCGGGCACTCCCATTTCCCCGTTGCTTTTTCAGGTCTTGAAAATGTGTGGGAGGTGAAACCTCTGGTGAATGGAAAAGAGATTATGAACATTTTGCAGCTAAAAGCAGGAGGACCACTTGTTAGAGAATGGGTGAGTGGATTTTCTATTAAAATGTCGATATTTTATAAAAATTCAAGACTGATATTAAGGATGAATCAATATTTCTAATACTATATAAATATCGATGAAATATCAAAATTGTCAATAAAATATTATCGTTATGAAACCGAAACCAACTTTTTGGCACTGATCTTTTACGTATTCTGCAGCAACGAAAGATACTTGCATGGCAGCTTGCACACCCCTCAGGGACGTCCGAAGAATGCCTCGATTGGATTCGGGAAACCCATTCGAAGCGTGTCAAGTTGGATGAATGAGGTTGGCTCTAATTCTTCCAACTCTGAACATTTTTGGTAGAACTTAGAAGGAAGAAGAAGAGGTAGGTGTTTTGTTAACCATGATAGGAATTGCATGAATGCTAAGTTTTGAAGTGCTTAAAATTCCTTGAGGATGAATATGAATGAGTTGGGAGATGGGGCTAATGTATATAGCTATTTAACTAGAAGCTAGAGGGGAAAAATATTTTTAGGTGGGATTTTATTGCTCACTTTTTGCACTTGTTTTAATTTATTTAGATAAGATAAAGTATATTTAAGTTTTTTTTGTTTAATGATATTTATATTTTATTCTTAACCTTTGGAGTTGATTTTTGTTTTGTTCTGTGTTTAGCCTCAGTTGTAATTTCAATCTTTTTAATGAAAGTTTTTGTTTCGCCTGGAAAATACTTATTAGATGAAATGCTATTTCGTGTAGTTGAAATGCTTTTTTTTTCTATGTATTTGAATAGTTTGTAAATGGAGAGGTATATTTATTTATTGAATTTTAGGAATATGATAAAACTTTTTAAAATAGAATTTGTATTATATTATAAATGTTAAAAGTGGGAACAGAATCATGGGTGGTTTCGAGATAATGACCTGTTTACATTATTTTGGGATTTAAGCTGAGTCTTGATTTTTGGTCGATTGAATTTGAACTTGACCAATTAATTTCAGGAAAATATAAAATTGTCAAAATCATTTTTTTGAAAATTAAATTGACCACTCAATAAGAACGACTACCAATTGGACCAAAATTGAATTGAAATCCATTTGAAACTGAAAAAATCTATCCAGATGAATCTGACCAACTGTTTTTAGATTTTATCCTCGATCAAAATAATATATATATTTTTTGAGTTCAACAAGGATGTGAGAGGTTTGAACATCTAACCACGTATCGATGATATATGTTTTACTGCTGAGTTGAGTTGTGTTTAAGTTGGCTTATCGAAACAAATTGATCAAACTCAATTTGATTTTTTTTGTGCCCCTAGAACTTTTTATGCACAAATTTTATTTGTGATATTATTTAATAGTTGAGGCTTACATTTTTCCAATTCAAAAAACAAAAAAAAAAAAAAAGTTTAATAATAGTTATATATATAATTTTTTTTAAAGGTTATATATATAATTTTTTTGGAACAAAAAGAGCAGAAAACAATGTTAGAAAGTTAGATATGATTAATAGAAATACATGTGACGTAACCATTGAATTGTATATATAAATTTTATTTCATTTTTCCATGTGAAGCCATCAATTATTTTTCAAGTACTAAAAAAATATATACATATTTTTCAAGGTTATTTTGGACCGTTTCTATGCATGAAGTTATTTATTAAATATAACCAATTTAAGTCCCTTTGGTGATCTACATTATTCAACCCAATACTATTCTTTTTCTACTACATAATTGTCCAATGTATTCTACACTCTTTAAAATATAGCTAAATGGCATTAGTGTCAATAAATAAAATACATAGTATTTTTGGAAAATGAGAAACTCAATATTTTTTTTCAATTATTTATTAAATGAAATGGTGTAAATTAATTAAAAAATACATAGCTATGAGAAGACTTTTCTGACTAATCAACCCCTGGCTTCAGTTTGATGAGTAAAACATTTTTTTTTGTTCTTTTTTTTAGAGTGATGAGTAAAACTTTTTTTTTTTGTTGAGAAATTGATGAGTAAAACTTTGATTAGATAAAATTTGATTTTTTAAAATTCGAATATATTGTGATATTTTGCAATATTTTCTTTTGTTTGAACACATTTTTAAGTAGTTTATATCTTGATTTTGATAACATTGTGATTCAAAATTATAAATAAAAGCACAATGATCAAATGACACCAGAGCAAAATTATAGAAATTGCAATGTAATTTAACATACCAACTTGAGCATAGTGACGTTTGAAATATTAGTATTTTTTTTAAAAGGTTTGAAACCTTAACCTCAATTGTAATACTATATTTTTTCTAAAAAAAATTAAACTTATTTTTTAGGTTAGATATACTAAATAGATAATTCTCCATTTTATCTTTTTTTAAAAAAATCGTTATAATAAAGGTCATTAGATTTTGCTTTATAATTGCTTCAGATTTCATGTGTCAATTATCACGTGAGTAGCTTTTTTTTTTTTTTTTTTTTTTTTTTTGAGTACAATAGGGGTTGGGGGGATTCGAACTACAGACCTCGTGGTCGTTAATACATTCAATATGCCAGTTGAGCTATGTTCTCTTTGGCTGAGTAGCTTTTTTCTACTTGTTCAAATGTACTAATAAAACTTACAGCATCAACTTTTAGTTAACAATTTAACATTTTTTTTAATGGAAGGGTCTAATTTGAAAATTATTAAAATTTGTCTTTCGTAATATAATTAAAATTTATTTATCTCAATTTGTCTCTTTTTTTGACCAGAATCTCAATTTGTCTTTCTATTAAGAAAAAAACAAAAAAGTAGATCACGTTAGGAGAGTGAAAAAGATTGAACAAACAAATGGCTCCAAATTAGAACCCCGCAAATTGGGGCAAAGAATTTCAAAAAAATGTAGGTTAAAATACCATTTTGGTCTCCGTATTTTGGGTTTTGTTCTATTTTGGTCCATGTACTTTTAAATGTTCAATTTTAGTCCATGTACTTTCAATAAAGCTTAAAATTGGTACCTATAACAAGTTTGAAGTTAATTTTTATCAAAATTGGTTAAAAATAATAATAATTTTAATACAAAAAAATACACCATGTGAATATACTTCTAAAATTTATAGAGGAAAAGCTAATAGAAACTAACTTTTTTAAAAAAAAATTAACCATAAACTAATAGTAGGGACCAATTTTAAGCTTTATTGAAAGTACATGGACTAAAATTGGACATTTAAAAGTATATTGACCAAAATATAATAAAGTTTAAAGTATAGGGACCAAAATGGTATTTTAACCAAATATATATATATATATATATCAATTTCCATTTGTAAAATTATCAAACCTGTTTGGTAGAAAAGAAAATTTGACTGGCTCGTAAGTCATTTTCTTCTCAGACCCGAGAAAATTGACTAGTGGAAGAAGGTTCATGAGTGGACAAAGAACGAACAACAATCCAATGAATCCGAGGGTAAATTTTCTTCCATTTCCATTTTCTAATCTTCTTTTTCCGGATGATTGCGATTTTTCTTCACCACTTTATATACAGAATCAGATTTCTTCTCTGAAGCAATATCTTCAGATTTTGATCGGAGGAGCAAACTCTCCCGAGGATTTTCCGAGCTTTTCCTATCGATTTTTCCCGGATTTCCTTGGGATTATGATCGAATTTCGCTAATTAGAAACTCCGGCTCTGTTCTTTTAAGATCGAAGAGAAATGAACCTCCATGGCCGTTTGTTTCTTTACTTTCTTGCTTTGGTTCTTGGGTTTTCAGTGTCTTTATCGGAGGCCGCTATATCTCTAGGTTCGTCTTTGAGTGCTGCGAATCCTGACCAGGCGTGGAATTCGTCTAATGGAGCTTTCTCTTTTAGTTTCATTCCATCGGATTCCTCCGGTTCTTCTTCTTCTTCTTCTTTCATCGCCGGCATAGTCTTCGTTGGTGGCGTTCCTACTATCTGGTCCGCTGGCGGCGGCGCTACGGTGGATGCTTCTGGCGCTCTTCACTTTCAATCCAATGGTAACCTTCGTCTCGTCAATGGCTCTGATGCCGTCGTTTGGGAATCTAACACCGCCGGCCTTGGCGTCTCCTCCGCTGTACTCGAGGACTCCGGCAACCTCGTCCTTCTTAATAGTAGCGCCCAGCCCGTCTGGTCTTCCTTCGACCATCCGACGGACACGATTGTTCCATCGCAGAATTTCACAGTGGACATGGTCCTGCGATCTGGTCAGTATTCCTTTAAACTACTTGATGTTGGGAATATAACTCTGACTTGGAATGGAGATGGACCGAATGGTGATGTAGTTTATTGGAATCACGGATTAAATACGTCCATCAATGGGACTTTGAATTCTCCTAGTTTACGATTAGATCCTATTGGGATGTTGGCTGTTTTTGATACCAGAATACCAGCCGGATCATTTGTAGCTTATAGCAATGATTATGCAGATAATGCTGGGGTTGATACTTTTAGGTTTCTGAGGTTGAAAAGAGATGGAAATTTAGGGATTCATAGTGTTGTTAGAGGCAGTGGATCTGAAACAGTGGGATGGGAAGCTGTTCCTGATAACTGTCTGATATTTGGTTTCTGTGGGGAACTGAGTATTTGTAGTTATAATGATACAAATCCAATCTGTAGTTGCCCATCTGCAAACTTTGAGCCAGTTGATCAAAACAATTGGAAGAAAGGGTGTAAGAGGAAGCTGGATCTTGGAAACTGTACTAGCGGCACTAACATGTTGGAGTTGCGAAATACAGAGTTGTTAACATATCCAAGGAATTTAGAGGTTTACTCCATGCAGATATCGGGGTGTCAATCGAATTGTCGACAAAGTTCTGCTTGTAATGCCTCCACTGCACCATCAGATGGGAGTGGGTTCTGTTATTACATACCATCAGGTTTTGTTAGGGGATATCAGAGTGCTGCATTGCCAGGCACTACATATCTCAAAGTCTGTGGTCAAGTGCTCCCAAATCAGCTGGAATCTCCTGATGTTTCAGGGCAGGGTGGTAGGAATGTGAAGGCTTGGGTTTTGGCAGTTGTGGTTTTGGTCACCCTCTTTGCCATGATTGCTTTTGAGGCTGGTTTATGGTGGTGGTGTTGCAGAAATAGCCCCAATTTTGGAGGGATGTCCAGCCAATACACTCTTCTTGAGTATGCTTCTGGTGCTCCAGTCCAGTTCTCATATAAAGAACTCCATCGTGTGACCAACGGTTTCAAGGAAAAGCTTGGAGCGGGTGGATTTGGAGCTGTTTATAAAGGTGTTCTTACTAATAGGACAGTTGTTGCAGTGAAGCAACTCGAGGGAATCGAGCAGGGAGAAAAGCAATTTAGGATGGAGGTAGCAACTATAAGTAGTACACACCATTTGAATCTGGTGAGATTGGTTGGTTTCTGCTCGGAAGGTCGCCATAGGCTATTAGTATATGAGCTCATGAAAAATGGCTCTTTGGATAGTTTGCTTTTCAAGGGAGAAGAAGGGCAATCTGGGAAGTTCCTCAGCTGGGAAGATCGATTCAAAATTGCTGTTGGCACTGCCAAGGGGATCACATATCTTCATGAGGAGTGCCGCGATTGCATCATTCATTGTGATATAAAGCCAGAGAACATACTCTTAGACGAGAATTTGAATGCTAAAGTCTCAGATTTCGGCCTGGCAAAGCTCATAAATATCAAAGACCACAGATACCGAACCTTGACTAGTGTAAGAGGGACGAGGGGATATTTGGCACCTGAATGGCTAGCAAATCTGCCACTGACTTCAAAATCTGATGTTTTCAGCTATGGTATGGTTCTTTTAGAGATTGTGAGTGGACGAAGGAATTTCGACGTTTCTGCAGAAACAAATCACAAGAGGTTCTCCATGTGGGCTTATGAAGAGTTTGAAAAGGGAAATCTCACGGAAATTGTTGACAAAAGGATGATGGATCAAGAGATTAATATGGAGCAAGTGAGTAGGGTGCTTCAAGTGAGCTTTTGGTGCATCCAGGAACAACCATCTCAGAGGCCAACGATGGGAAAAGTGGTGCAGATGATCGAAGGAGTCATCGACATCGAGAGGCCTCCTGCACCAAAAGTAACATCCATGGTGTCTGCAAGTGGAACAAGCACTTATATCAGCAGCAATTTGAGTAACTTCACCACAGCTGATACACCCGCTACACCAGCCTCATTTTCGTCGTCTCTTGCTGCAGCAGACTTGACTCCTGGTGGCAGCAATCTTGAGAAAACAAGTTCATCGCTTCTGCAATCGAGGTACGACTAATCTCTAGCTTTTCAGTTCTTGTCACATTTGAAGCTTCTTATACCGATCTTGGCGCAAAAGTTGCTCAAATCTTTACGAGAAAGCTTTACAGTTCCAAGTCATGTTCGTGTAACAATCAAGTGTTTCAAGTTATTTTTCTATGTAACTGTGAAAATATCTTGTAAATAATTGTTCAGTTTTGTTTTGGTGCTGAGGGTGCAAGCCCAACAAAGTTGTAGTACTCCAATGAAACTGTATAATTGTTAAATTTGCCGTCTTCTTTATTATTTGTATGATAATTGAAGGAATTTCTTTTGCTAGTCCTTTTAGAAAGCTTCCTAGAAAAAAGCCCATCATGATCAAATATTATTAGATGATAGTTACAAGCTTTGGATATTATATTTTCCCATTTGGGATGTTAGGCATATACATATTCCTACCAACTTGAACATAGCTTGTCTAATTAAGGGGATACCTTTTGATTCAAAATTGAGAGGTTTGAATCCCCTCCCCCACCCTCTTATTTGAACTAAAAAAGTTGTACATGTACCTAAAAAACTATAAATAAGTTGCTTTCCAAAGTGTGCATAACCACATAAATAAGTTCACATTGACCCATAATTTTGGGTCCAATTTGAACTTTTCTTACCATGGTGGTTACCTACTTAAGATTTAATTGTCTTGTGAGAATAATTGAGGTGTGTGCAAACTGGTCCGAACACTCATAGATATCAAATTAAATAATTTAAACTTTTGTTTGTTTCACATGATTGATTCTTTTTTTAACCTTCATAGATCCCTTTCTTATCAATATGTGAATGGCTACATTTTGGAGTTTAGGAGCACAACAAATGATATCAACATCATATTAAATTTTAATGAATTTGAAAGAAATTGTTTAGAGTGATTTGTGCATGGAAATTGTGATGCATCCATGTGCATCATAATCAAATATCAATCAAAATTAAGTAGTAATCGTTAATTATAATTATAATAATTAAATTAAATTAATTAATTTCAATCTTTCCCTCTTTCAAATATGGTTGGGAAACACTCAACAAATTTGATAGTCAACCTAGTAGAGATTTAGAAGTCTAGTCTTACATAAAGATAATAATAAAAAGAAGGTTAAATTACAGGTTTAGTTCATGAACTTTTAGGTTTGTGTCTATTTGAATTTTAAAAGTGTTTAATAGGTCATTGAACTTTTCATTTTGCGTCAAATAGGTCTTTGAACTTTAAAAAGTATCTAATAGGCTTTTAAACTTTCAGTTTTGTGTCAAATAGGTTTCTGAATTTTCAATTTTGTGTCCAATAGATCATTGACCTATTTGACATTTTTTAAAATTCACAAGCTTACTGGGCACAATATTGAAAGCTTAGGATCCCATTAGACATAAAATTCAATGTGGTATCTAATAAATCAATTAATTTTTAAAAATTTCGAATATGTCAAGAATCTATTAGACACAAAATTGAAAGTTTAAGGACCTATTAGACATTTTTAAAGTTCAGATGTCTATTAGACACAAAATTGAAGATTTAGGGACCTATTAGACACCTTTTAAAGGTTAGGGACCAAATAAACACAAACTTAAAAGTTCAAGGGCTAAATAATTTAACCTAATAAGAATAATAAAAATCCTTGCAAGGATAGAAAAAGTTCTATGGATTGTAGGGGATCTGTTGGCTTAAGTTTTTGATGTTTTTAACATGTGAACTTTCAATGTCATAATTCTTGACATTTATTGAGTTCAACGTTAAAAAGTTTCTAACAAGTTTTTAAACTCTTAGTTCAATGTCTAATTATCACTTATTTAACATTTACATATAGTTTAATTAAGGATCACGTGACAGGCTAATTTCAATGTATTTATTAGTTCTAGTTTGAAAGTTCATAACTGTATATACATAATCCTTGAAGTTTGGAGACAAAATCTATAACTTAACGCACTAAAAATTAGTCCAAAGACATTACATTTTTTAATGCACGTGTATTTTTCTCTTAATTAAATTTTTTTTAATGATGTTGAAAAATTAGGAAGTACAATTAATTAATAAAATAAAAAATGAAATTTTTAGTATGTTAATAAATGATATTATATTTTTAATAGGACACACGTTAGTTTGTTCATACAATAATTATTTGATTTAAAATGTGTTTTTAAATCATACAATAGTTTCTAAATTTTCATTTCACATAATTCATACCTCTTATTTTGTAACTAAAAAAAAAACAATCTTTTAAAACTTTTCATTAAAATAGAAAATGGTAATTTTTTTTTTTTGAAATTCTAATGAACTCACCATATAAAAGATTGAACGTTTTCTTTGGAGCTAAAAATATGTTTTTGTCTATTATTTATCTCAAATATTATGTTTTTAAAAATGAGTAATTATAATAATACATTTTAATTGTTGCTATTAAAAATAAGAAAAAATAATTTAATAGACTTGCTAAATTCCTTATAGAATTTAAATTTAGAAGACATTATTGAATTATCAAATTCAAATTAAAGCATGCACAAATATTTTTAAATAAAACAAAAACATAGTAGTTCTAATTATAAAGAAACAACATTGAAAAAAAAAACACAATAATGTAGTAATTATAAAAATTAAAAAAGAATACAATTGTAACAAAAAAAAAATTCAATATCTACATATATTCTTGAAATAAATTTATCTCACTTTCCTAGTTGTTCAACAAACACCCTCATTGACATATATTTGATACATGCTTTCATGTGTGACTTCAATAAGAGAGAACTAAAAAAATAGAGCTCAAAATGTTGGTGGAAAAAATGATGGAAGAAACCTCCTTTTTATAAGGGTAGAAGATAAAAAAAAAAAGTTACAAATATTTTAGAATTCCAAAACTTTTGAAGTGCTATTATTAATTCATATTAGTAAAAATCACTAAATTATTAAGAAATTTAATAACAATATTTTTTCATATTCCACACACTTTTTATAAGGGCGTGTACAGTGTATTCTATATCTATTTAAAAATAAAATTCTAAAAAAATTAAGAAAATGTGTGGGTACCTAAATGTAGCTCTTTTTCTCCCTCATGCACTATTTTAGTAGTAATGAAAATTAGAAATAAGTTTGTAACTGCCCATTATTTAACAATTTTATATATTTTATCAGAATTTTAATGGTTATATGTTTTTATTTTAATCATAATGATAATAAGTTTATGTGTTTTTTAAGTACAGATAATAAGTAAATTTCTATAACTGCATTATTTAACCTAATGATTTTAATGTTGTAATTAATTTTAAGTTATAAATAATTTAACAACGCCCTAATTGAAACATTACAACTTTTTAGCTTTTTTTAGTATATTTTTTAGCTTGTTTAACATTTAAAATAAAAATATAATAATGATATTACCATGAAAGAACTCAAAAAAAAAAAAAAAAAAAAAATCAACTATGAAATAGTCCAAAATTAAAAATAGCAATAGTTAAAGACAAAATCAATGCATGTAATTATCACATGATTTTCATAAAAATATATATACTTATCGATGTTTAAGATCAAACCGACAACTACTTCCAAGCTATAATGATCTATCATCGCTAAACAACACCAATTCACAACTTAAAAAAAAAAATTGAAATGCTAGTGTTTTATCACAGTAAATTCATAAACGCCTTTAAAATAATGAACCAAGAGAAAGAAAAATATACATACTCATGAGAAAAACAATAGGACTCAAATTGATGTAGAAAATGAATGGAAGAGAACCATTTTATAGTTGTTGGAAGTAGAGAAGCTGCAAAACTTTTCAGATTCTAATGCTTTAATTTTCATATTCTACCATTAAACTTGATTAAATGTAAGAACTTTAATTTTAGAATTAATTTATATAAATAAATGCAAAACTTTTTATCTTCTTAACTTTGAAATTTGGAGGCAAAACTTGATATAGATTATTGTTTCGTTCAAAACTAATATTTTAAACATATTATATTAATTTTAATTATTAGAGTTAGAATAAAAGAAAAACAATGAATAATAGTGTTAGAATGAAAACAACTATGTTAAGAATTGATACCTATGTTGGAGATCGTTTTCTTGAAGCATCTTCATCCCTTTATAGTAGTTAACATTGCTTTGCAATTCACAAAAACTAAGAAACTTTGAGAGAAAAAATTGGGGAGAAAAAAAAAGATACTCAAGTTTTTGTAGAAAAAAAAGTAGGAATAATCCTTTACATAGTTGTGGTTAGGAGTTAGAGAATGTTGCAAAACTTTTTAACTTCCAAAACTTATAAAATCCTACCATTCATTATAATTAAATTTTAAGTTATGAAGTATATAATTAATTTATAGAAATTTAATGAACAAAACTTTTAACATTCAAGTATTTCACCTCCTAACGTTTCACATTATTATACTTCATTTTAATTTCAATATATATAGAGAGAATTTTATGGTATAGAATTTATTTAAATTATAATTTATCTTTTTTCAGAACAATTATATTTTATCTTTTAATTAAATAATGCTTATAATTTTCATTCTATAATTTTATCAAATGGCAATATAAATTTTACCAGATCAAAGTCTTATTGTGAAAACATTTTATATTTATTTGTGCTTAAATATCACATTTATATAAGAATTTATTAAATAACTAATAATAAATCTCTCTCTCTATATATATAATTGATTATTTTAAAAACATTTAAATAATTAAACAATTGTACTCATTAAAATTCAATGTAAATTAATTGTCAGGGGCATATTTCGTAAATATATAAATTAAAGAAGGGACATAATGGTCTAAAAAAGTTTTTTAAAGATGGTAACTTTTTAATATACTAGTTTATTGTAATACTTATTTTAATTTATTTTATTTGAAAAAGGTTTTAAAAAAATTAATTATATTATTAGATAACATGTATATTATTAAAAATTAGTATAATTCTTAAAATATAAAATTAAATGTAAATAATATGGTAAAATAATACTTAAAAATATCTTACGAATTAGGTTTAGTTGTGTTTATATATAATTTTTATTTTAATGAATGAAATGATGTTTAGGTATAAAATTCAAATGACATCCGTGATTAATAATTACTATATAAATTATTATTTTAAATTGTAAATTTTATGGTTTTTTAATATATATATATATATATATCATTTTTATTGCGTGTTTGATAAAGAAATCCATGTTATAAAGTTTCACAATATATTAATAATGTCAAATACTTTAAAAATACATTTTATCTTAGTAAACTAAAAAGATGTTTTATTTAAATAACCTTCTAATTGAATTAAAAAAAATAAAATGTTAAAATGTTAAATTTAACTTTTAGTAAAAAAAGAATTTTAGTAATTTTATACAACATCTTATCTTATTGTATCTTATCTCACTATCTTAAAAAGTGGCTTAGGGGGAGAATAACTTTTAGACTATTTTGTCCCTTTGCCAAATTTACAAAGCACACCACTAATAATTAGAAAATTTATATATTTAATTTAATTTAACTCATAAAATAACATTTAAAAAGTTAGAATATGAAAAGTTTTCCTTTTATTTATATAATTACTAATTTTAGTTATAACTATTTTAAATAACAAAGATATTAAGAGGGTTAGAAAAGTGAAAAGTTTTCTTAGGTTTTTTCCATTTAATAATTCTTTAATTAAATTTTACTTTCTTCTATATTATTTGTATTATTTAAATGATTTTCAATTTTGTAAATAAAGGCATTGACCAGTGCTGGTAGAATTTGAAAGGGTGTGTGTGTGTGACCAGTGAGTGTGTGACCAGTGTGTGTGTGTGAGTGACCAGTTGACCAATGTGTGTGTGACCAGTGTGTGTGTGAGTGTGAGTGACCAATTGACCAGTGTGTGTGTGTGTGTGACCAGTGTGTGTGCGCGCGAGTGCGTGTGTGGATAAATGATTTATCAGTTCCCTCACAATATACTCATATTCCAATGATTTATCCCCATAACCAAAAAATGAGTGGTCCATTATAATATACTTTTTGCCTTCCCTATAAATATTTTCATGCATTTATAATACATTGAATTACGTTTTGCAAAGTCTTTTTTATTTCTTTTAAGACCACAATTTAATTTATAATAGTTTTTAGCAATACTTATTGTTGTAAACTGCAGACATAATGAAGAAAGATTTTTTTTTTTTTTTTTTTTGAGTTCAACAATAAATAAGTGGAGTAGGAGGATTTGAATCTCTACCTCTTAGTCGAGCCAGTTGAAATATGCTCATTTTGGCAAGAAAAGAGAGTAGTTGAGGATGAAAGCATACTTTTAGTTAGGGGTGATAGTCTTAACCAAAAACCGACCAAACCGAACCGAACCAAATCGATCCAATGGTTTGGTTCTGTTTTTTAGAAGAAAATTGGACATCTCGATTTTGTTTTGGAAAAATAGAAAAATATTGGTTCGGTTCTATTTTCGTCCGGAAAAACCATTAAAAATCGAACCGAACCGAACCGAACCAATGTATATATACCTAAAAAAAAGCCATAAATCGAATCTCACTCCATTCTTGCGTCGTTTCATCCGTTTTCTTTCAATTAATTTTAAAGTAACAAAATGAGATTGTTAGCTATATGAATTCTTATTGAGGTGTTGAGAAATTTTAGGACAAAAAACACTAAAATAGGGGCTCGAACTAGGAAGTAAAATAGCAAAAAAATTGTAAAAAAAAAAAAGTAAAAAAATCGAGAACCGAACCGATGGACAACCGAACTGATGGTTTTGTCCTTTATTGGACATTGGTTTGGTTCCTCTTTTGCTAAAACCGATTGGATCGGTTCGGTTCTTGGTTTGGCCTAAAACTGATGAAAATCGAACCGATATCACCCCTAGTCTTAGTAATAAATGATCTGAATTTTTCAAAATACTTGCAATTTAAAATCAAGTGTCATATATTAAAGTTTTGTTGAAAAGTATCGCTCTAAGAAATGAGAATTTCTAGAGGAATTAAAACTCATTGTCGTACATGAAAAGACATAATGAAGAACTGATACCTATGTTTGAGAGCATTTTGTTGAAGTATCTTTGTCTCCCATTGGTGCATAACATTGCTCCTTCATACAAATACAAACTTAGAAACGTGTGGGAGAATGAATTGAGAGAGAAAGAGAAACAAACTAAGAAAAAGAGACTTGAGTTTTTGTAGAAAAAGAATAGAGAATAGCTCTTTATATAGTTATGGCTAGGAGTTGAAAAAGGTTGCAAAATCCTTGAAATTCCATTATCAAATAAATTAAATGTAAAGTAATTAGTTTATGCTTAATTTATAGAAATTAAATTAGCAAAACTTTTTATAGTCTACTCTTTCATCTTCTAACTTTTCTAGATTCTTATACTTTTATTTTAAATATTATTTTATTAATTTAAATGTTAATTAGACACGATCAAAATATTACATTTATTTGAAATTTTGATTATATATAATTTACTTTTTTTAAAAAAACTATATATATTTTTTAATTAAAGAATACTTAAAAAATTCTCATACTATAAGTTTTATTTATAACAAAAAAAAAAAAATCAAAAGCAAGTAAATTTATCACATATATAAATTTTAAAGCATAACATATTTATTTGTTTTTTAATGAAAAATATTTGTTTGTATTTAAATATCATATTTAAAACCAAATAATAACTCCTTTGAAGTGCCCATTCCCATTAATTAAAAAAAAAAAAAACTGTTCATTGCTATATTTACTTAATTAATTAATAATAATTAATGTGTTTTAAGAATTATAAAAAGTTCATGAGTTACTTATGTATTATTATTAATTTTAATTATTAATTTTAATGGCATGGTTGTAAATCTAAAAATTAAAGTAAGGGTATAGTGGTCCAAAACTGTTTTTCAATCATCCTTACTTTTTAATATAGTAGATTATAGATTTGTTATATAGTTTTTATCCATAATATAATTAATACACAGGCTAAATATATGTTTTGATTTCTTATATTTGAGTTTTTTTTTTTTTTTTTTTTTTTTTTTTTTTTTTTAAAATTTAGTCCATATTGTTTAAAAAGTTTCAATTTAACCTCTTATATTTTAATATTTTTCAATTATACTCTTTTCGTCAATGAATATTAAAATTAACTAATATTAAACTTCAATGACATTACCTCAAAAAAAAAAAAAAAAAAAAAAAAACTTCAATGACATGATACTTAGTGCCAACTTGAATATAGTTCAATTGGATTTTTTTTATCCTTAGAATTACTATTTCTGTGTGTTTTAAAAAATGGTTCCAATTTATTGTGCCACTTTTTTTTATTATAAGCAAACACACAACCACCAGAGGTTACAAAGTAGAACTCATGTCTACACGGGGATGCGGAGGTGAGTGGGGTCGAGAACTAGTAGAAAACGAGAGAGGAAAGTGAGGTTGTGTAGGTGTGGGGCTAGTTTTTCAATTTCAAAAGTCGAATGTGGGGCTTTGCGTTTATTTTGAAGAAGATGGGGGAATTTTGTTCTCTGTTATGGTTGTCTTTTCAAGAGACGACCATCTAACTGTCTTTTTTTTAAAAAAGCACGCGGCATAGTTGGCTCTTGAATAGACGACCATCTGCCAGCGATTTAAAATAACAATATTGATATAAATAGTTTGAAAACCACATTATTTTTATAATAAGTTTTAAAAACTACAATATTAATAAAAAAAATCCCTTCTTCTTCTTATTTTATTTATTTATTTTTCCAAATAAGATCCATTTATTATTTAAATAAAATTAATTTAATATTTATATTTTAATTTACTAAAATAAATTTGAATTAGACAATATAGCTTAAATTTTCTAAACAAATATATATATATATATATATATATATATATATCACATAATGAAAAAAAGTTGTTTTAACAATCAAAATATTCTAACTATTGTAAATATGGCACATATAAATGCCCATTCCACATGCCCATTTGATATCCAAGCCAAGTGGCATTTTCTCCATAGCCAAAGTGTCTTTTAAAGGCCATAGATTAGTGTCCAAATGGACCACATCATCCTCTCCTTATTATGGCTATAAATAGTGGTTTTTTGTGGATAATTTGAGATAGAGATTTGATAAAGAAATCACTCCATTTTTCTCTCCCACTTTCTATAATTTCTTTTGTTTTAATTTGCCATAAATCTCCATTTTGTTTTGTTTATTATATATATATATATATATATATATATATATATATATTCCTTTTATATTCCTTTACTTGTATTATTATTATTATTATTATTATTATTATTATTATTATTACTATATGATTTGGTAAAGTTTTGGTGCCCGGTTTTGCCTCTCAATTTTACAACACGTTATCAGCACGAGACTCTGTCATTTTTCCCGCTAAAGGTAAGTCTTATAGGTAAGCCATTTTTACGCATTTGGTTTATGTTAAATTTCTAATATAAATATATTATTATTTTTGATAGTGTTATTATGGCAAACCTTACAAAGCTAGAATTTGCGGCCCTGGATATTAATGGAAATAACTACTTGTCATGGGTCCTTGACGCTGAGATCCATTTAGATTCTATGAATCTTGGAGAAACAATTAAAGAAGGAAATGATGCATCAAATCAAGAAAAAGCAAAAGCCCTGATCTTCCTTCGCCATCATTTTCACGAGGGATTGAAAATGGAGTATCTTACAATAAAAAATCCCTACGTTCTATGGCAAGGTTTGAAAGAAAGGTACGATCATCAAAAAACAGTTATTCTTCCTAAAGCTCGTTATGATTGGATGCACCTGAGGTTGCAGGACTTTAAATCAGTAAGTGAGTATAATTCCGCACTCTTCAGAATTAGTTCAAATTAAAATTATGCGGAGAAAAGATTACTGATGTTGATATGTTAGAGAAGACATTTTCCACTTTTCATGTCTCGAATATGCTCCTGCAGCAGCAATATCGAGAGAAGGGTTTTGCAAAATATTCTGAACTTATCTCATGTCTTCTCGTTGCTGAACAAAATAACGAGTTATTGATGAAAAATCACGAATCCCGACCAACTGGAGCAACACCATTCCCTGAAGTGAATGCTGTGAATTTTAATAACCGTGGTCGAGGTCGTGGTCGTGGTTGAGGTAGGGACCGCGGTAGAGGAAGAAATACCTATTTTCGTGGTGGGCATTATAATTTTAAGAAACCCACACGAAGTGATGATCATAAAGGAAAGGCTCCACAAGATAGAAGTTCGAAAGGTGATGAACATAAATGTTTCCGGTGCGGAATGACTGGGCACTGGTCACGTACCTGTCGTACGTCAAAACACCTTGTTGATCTCTATCAAGCTTCCCTGAAGGAAAAAGGAAAAGGAAAGAATGTGGAGGTAAATCTTGCCATTCAAGAAGATGATGTGTTTGACCCCTCCAATATGATGCATCTTGATGTAGCTGATTATTTTGAATCTCCTGGAGAGAGAATTGATGCAATCAAACAAGTAGAGGATGATTTGTATGAAAATATATAATTAAATACTGTTTAGTATATTTTTGTTGTTATTTTGTTTGTATATATATTTAAGACTCTTTGTAATCGTTTTTCTTTTCTTTTCAATGAAGAAATATGAACAATTTCAATATGTTGAGTAACTCGAAAATGAGCAATGAGGATTTATGTCTGGCAGACTGCGCAACTACGCACACGATACTCATAAATAGAAAATATTTTACTAGATTGACAATGCTGGAAGCAAAAGTCAATACTATATCAGGTTCTGCAAATCTGATTGAAGGTTTTGGAAAAGCAAACTTTATTTTGCCTAGAGGAACAAGATTTACAATTAATAATGCTCTGTTCTCTAGCAAATCGAAAAGAAACTTATTAAGTTTTAAAGATATACGTGAAAATAATTATCATGTTGAAACTGATTGTAAAAATAATATAGAGTGTCTCTATATAACATCTATTGTTTCACATGAAAAACGTATATTAGAAACACTGCCTGCTTTTTCTTCTGGATTATACTATACTCATATACGAGTAATCGAAAGTTATGCAATAATGAACCCGAAGTTCATGAATCCAGAAATATTCAGTGTTTGGCATGATCGATTGGGTCATCCAGGGTCAATAATGATGAGAAAAATTATTGAGAATTCACATGGACATCCTTTAAAGAGCCAGAAGATTCTTCAATCCAATGAGTTGTCATGTGATGCTTGTTCTCAAGGGAAATTAATTATTAGACCATCACCAGCTAAAGTGGGGATTGAATCACCTGCATTTTTAGAGCGAATTCAAGGTGATATTTGTGGACCTATTAACCCACCAAGTGGTCCATTTAGATATTTTATGGTATTAATTGACGCATCCAGCAGATGGTCACATGTATGCTTATTATCAAGTCGAAATCTTGCATTTGCAAGATTACTTGCTCAAATAATTAAGTTAAAAACACAATTTCCTGATAATACAATTAAGACCATTCGACTTGATAATGCTGGTGAATTTACATCCCAAACTTTTAATAATTATTGTATGTCAATTGGGATAAGTGTTGAACATCCTGTAGCTCACGTTCATACACAAAATGGTCTAGCAGAATCATTTATAAAACGTCTGCAACTAATTGCAAGACAATTGCTTATGAGAGCTAAACTTCCTACATCGGTATGGGGTCATGCTATTTTGCATGCTACATCACTGGCACGTATTAGGCCAGTAGCTTATAATAAATACTCCCCAATGCAATTAGCTTATGGCCAGCAGCCAAATATTTCCCATCTAAGAATTTTTGGATGTGCAGTATATGTACCGATTGCTCCACCACAACGTACTAAGATGGGTCCTCAAAGGAGGTTAGGAATATATGTTGGTTTTGATTCCCCATCAATTATTAAATATCTTGAACCCCTGACGGGTGATGTATTTACTGCACGATTTGCTGATTGTCATTTTAATGAGACAAATTTTCCAACATTAGGGGGAGGAATTAAGAAGTTGGAAAAAGAAATTACATGGAATGCATCGTTATTATCTCATTTAGATTCTCGTAGAAATCAATGTGAACTTGAAGTTCAAAAGATAATTCATTTGCAAAATATAGCAAATCAACTACCAGATGCATTCACAAATACTAAAAGTGTGACTAAATCATATATACCAGCTGCAAATGCTCCATCAAAAGTTGATATCCCAAAGGAACAAGTTGTCAATAATGAGTCTGGAGCACGCCAGAAGCGTGGTAGATCAATAGGTTCTAAAGATAAAAATCCTCGAAAAAGAAAAGTAGTTGAGAATCAAAATGATTCGATAAAAGGTATGGATGTTCCAGAAGAAATCCAGAATACAACTACTCAAAAGAGTATTGGTGAAAATCAAACGCTTGAGGATAATAATGAAATTTCTATAAACTATGTTACAACAGGAAAGAGATGGAACCGAAATGATATCATTATTGACAACATTTTTTCTTATAATGTTGCTCACGATATTATTCATGAAAGTGACGATTTTGACCCAAAATCTATCGTAGAATGTCAACGTAGAAAGGATTGGCCGAAGTGGAAAGAAGCAATCCCAGCAGAGTTGAACTCACTTTCAAAACGTGAGGTTTTTGGACCAGTAGTCCCAACACCGAAAAACGTCAAACCTGTGGGATATAAATGGGTATTTGTAAGGAAAAGAAATGAAAAGAATGAAGTCACAAGATATAAAGCGAGACTTGTTGCTCAAGGATTCTCGCAAAGGCCTGGTATTGATTATGAGGAGACATATTCTCCTGTGGTGGATGCAATAACGTTAAGATATTTGATTGGTCTGACTGTATATGTGTAAGATCCAATTTTGGATTTCTAGTATTTATATGGCATAATAGTTATTTGATTTTCAAATGTCTTGAAAGAGGAGAAGTTTGGAATAAATTGGAAGTAAAAGTAAATTGAAATTTATGGGGTAAATTTTTGTTAAAAGAAAAAGGAAAGAGGAAAGTGAAAATATGTATGGTTTTGGTGTATTTTTGAAATAATAATAATAATAATAAATAAAAGAAATAATGTGTGGCTTCAAAGAAGCCACATGTATGTTTATTTTATAAATTGCAAGCCACATACATTATTTTGGTTTAAAAAAAAAAAAAAAAAAAAAAAGGAAAAAAGAGGAGTTCACGAAAATGGAGAGGGAGGAGGAAAGAAAAGTTAAAAAGATGAGATATTTAGAGAGATGAGAAAAGGGTAGCCCAAGCCATGGAGAAGATGAAAAGTGGTGTCTTGAAGTTAGAAGGAAGTTGAAAGACAAAAATTTCAATTGGGTAAGTTGTTTTTTTTCTTTGGATTAGGAAAAATATGGAAGGTTTGACACTTTATAATGTGAGTTTTGATTTCTTTTTGATTCAAGAGTTTTCATGCATTTTGTTGGGAAGAAATTTACATAAAGATGGCATGGAATGAGATGAATAAGCAAAGAGAAAGAAAAGATTAGGAATGGGAGGTCAAAGACATAAATTGGTAAATTTATTATCCTTTTAACCTCCTTTTTGACATTTGAGCAAGTATGAAATTATGGAAAGTAAAGAAACAAAAGAAGCTAAAATGGAAGAATGAAAAAAAAAAAAAAAAGAGAAGAATTTTTGTGGGTGGAGGAAGGAAGAAGAAAGTGAATAGTGAAAGGTTAAAAAAAAAAAAGAAAAGACAAAAAGAAATTGTCTTATCTCAAGGGTGTTGGAGAGAAAAAGAATTAATAAGATATTTTATTAAGAATGGGAATATGATGCAAGCACATCATAATTAATAAAAAAAAAAAAAGAGAAAGGAATTTGTCTTGTGTTGGTTTGGTTTAAGTGAAGTGGAGGAGAAAGAGATATAAGAAATTGTAGAGAAATTGAAAAATTGAGTTTGATAGTACTATGAAATTAAAGAGGAGAGAGAAATATATAGTTTTTTAATTAGAGAAAAACACAAAATGTACTTGGCTTTGGCTAATTAATGGAATGAAAGGAAAAGTTGTATTTGGAATTTGGATGAAGAGAAATGGATTGGGGAATTAATTTAATTTGATTAAGGTAAGATTTATGATATTTTCTTATTGGAAAAAGTTGTAACTTAGGGTACGGTTATTGAAATTACAGGTTGAACAAAATTGGATTAGCTTTCGATTTGAGGTGTCAACGAAAATTGTTCTGTGAGTGGTTTATTTTACGAATTGTTTTCATTATTTGATTATTATTATAGATTTTTAAGAATTCTATAATTATGTGTGAATTTAGAGAAAATGCAAAGAGATTTTTAGAGAATTGTTATGAATTTCCAAAAATGGTATTGAAATCCCAATATTTTATGCTTTTGGCATAAATTATTATTTGAGAAATATTTGAGATATTTTATGATTATTGAGATGTTTGAAGAGTTTAAATATTTGTTGAGAAATGTATGAATTTCATGAGATGTAGTTTAAAAGAAAATATGACTTTGGAAATGTTTGATATTATTTGAGAGATTTGATGATTATTTGAGAAATTATAAATGTTTAATGTTATTTCAGAAATCTCTCAAGTTTATGAAAAGTTTTTTTTTAGAGCAAGGGAACACGATTTTAAGAAAGAGTTTGAGAATTAAGGATTTTATGTTAAAAGTGGATTTTTAAACCACTATATTTTTGTACCCATGGTGATTACCCATATGCTATGAGAATGTGTTTCCATAGTATGTAGCATGCTCAGGTCGCAGGGGATGCAGGGGAATGCCGGGGCCATTAGATGCCAAATCCGGATTCCGAATCCTGGTCCAAATCCTGGTCCTGAAGCATTACAGATGTTAGAGTTTGCTCTACGTGCACGTATGACAGAGATTGCTGTGCGTATTGAGATTACTCTACGCCAGTATGACGGAGATTTGGGTACAGATTTGGTGATAAATTTCACTAGTTATGTTTATGCTTTCCAGAGCTGTAATTGCAGATTTTCCTATCTATGTTTTTACGAACTTGTGCTTATGTTTTCAAGAATTGTTGACTTAAGAGTTGTTGTTTCAAGAGATGTTTATTTACAGACTTTAATGTCTTAAAATGATCTCGAAGGTTTCTAAACTATTCGTGATTTGCATTATTTCACATAATTATGAACTTATGTTTAGTAAGAGAATAATTTCCTTGAAAATGTATTTTCTTATGAATCACCACTCATTGGGCTTTTTAGCTCATTCTTTTGTTTTTAATTTTCACCAGGTTGCTCTTGAATTTCAATCAGAGTTAGCTAATCAGAATCTGCCACCAATCTTATCAAGTCATTGCATATCATCTAGTGTAAGTAAAGGGATTTTTTTTTTTACTGTGCTGTTTATGGGATATCCATAGATAAAGTTAGATAATGAAAGAAGAGATAAAGACTTGGCAATAGATTCCATTGCACATTTGGAGTCTACTGCCATCACATCTTGTCCTAGGTTTGGTAGAGTTAATCTGGGGCGGGGTGTGACAATATGAAAAGCTTGATATGCATCTAATGGATGTAGTCACGGCGTATTTATATGGATCTCTGGATAATGACATTTATATGAAAATCCCGGAAGGATTTAAAATACCAGAAACATATGAATCAAGATCTCGGGAATTGTATTCAATAAAGTTACAGAGATCATTATATGGATTAAAACAATCAGGACGAATGTGGTATAATCGCCTGAGTGAATATCTGTTGAAAGAAGGATACCAAAATAATCCAATATGTCGGTGCGTTTTTATAAAGAAATCTCAGTCAAGATTTGCTATTATAACTGTATATGTTGATGACTTAAATATAATTGGAACTCCTGAAGAGTTATCCAAGGCAATAGAATATCTTAAGAAAGAATTCGAGATGAAAGATCTTGGAAAAACAAAATTTTGCCTTGGTTTGCAAATTGAACATTTAGCAGATGGGATATTTGTTCATCAATCAACTTATACAGAGAAAATCTTAAAAAGATTCTATATGGATAAAGCACATCCATTGAACATTCCAATGGAAGTTCGTTCACTAGATGTAAAGAAAGATATATTTCGACCTCGAGATGACAGTGAAGAACTACTTGGTCCTGAAGTACCATATCTTAGTGCAATTGGTGCACTTATGTATTTGGCTAATAACACAAGACCAGATATTGCATTTTCAGTAAATTTATTAGCTAGATATAGTTCATGTCCTACAAAAAGACATTGTAACGGAGTTAAGCATATACTCCGATATCTTCGAGGGACAATTGATATGGGTTTATTTTATTCTAACAAATCAAAGTATGATCTAGTTGGTTATGCAGATTCTGGTTATCTATCTGACCCACACAAAGCTAGATCTCAGACAGGTTATCTATTCACATGTGGAGGAACTGCTATATCGTGGCGATCAGTGAAACAGACTATAACGGCCACTTCTTCAAATCATGCTGAAATCCTCGCTATTCATGAAGCAAGTCGAGAATGTGTATGGCTAAGATCGATGACACAACACATTCATCAGACATGTGGCTTGTCTTCAAGTAAACCTCTTCCAACGATGTTATACGAAGACAACACAGCATGTATAGCTCAAATCAAAGGAGGATATATCAAAGGAGATAGAACAAAGCATATCTCACCAAAGCTCTTCTATACTCATGATCTTGAAGAAAATGGCGATATCACTGTACAACAAATTTGTTCAAAAGATAACCTGACTGACTTATTTACAAAGGCATTACCAACTGCAACCTTCGATAAATTAGTATATAGCATTGGAATGTGGCGACTCAAAGACTTTAAGTGATGTCTCCATGAGGGGGAGTGAATGTATTATAGTAAACTATATAAAATATGTACTCTTTTTCCTTCACTAGGGTTTTTTTCCCATTGGGTTTTTCCCTAGTAAGGTTTTAACGAGGCATATTTTATATAAATGGGCATTTAAGGGGGAGTATTGTAAATATGGCACATATAAATTCCCATTCCACATGCCCATTTGATATCCATGCCAAGTGGCATTTTCTCCATAGCCAAAGTGTCTTCTAAAGGCCATAGATTAGTGTCCAAATGGACCACATCATCCTCTCCTTATTATGGCTATAAATAGTGGTTTTTTGTGGATAATTTGAGATAGAGATTTGATAAAGAAATCACTCCATTTTTCTCTCCCACTTTCTATAATTTCTTTTGTTTTAATTTGCCATAAATCTCCATTTTGTTTTGTTTATTATATATATATATATATATATATATATATATATATATATATATATATATATATATATATATATATATATATATTCCTTTTATATTCCTTTACTTGTATTATTATTATTATTATTATATGATTTGGTAAAGTTTTGGTGCCCGGTTTTGCCTCTCAATTTTACAACACTAACATCATTATTATTATAATCACATTATTTTTAGTATTTAATTTATTATTTGTTTTTTAATTAATTACCATTAAACATTTGAAAACATTTGTCTTGTTTTATAACATATATTTTTTAAATTTTAAAAACAAAATTATAATTAATTAAAGTATATCAAATAAGAAAATATAAAAATGATTTGCTTTTCTTTTTTAACAAAACGTAAAAAACTAAAAACAATTATCATATAGCCTTTTGATTTTTTTTATTTGGTTTTAAGAATAAAAAAAATAAAAATAGCTATCAAACATACTTGGTTTTTTATTTTTTGGAAAAAAAAAATGGTTACCAAATATAATGGCAAAAATAGAAATATGAAAAACCAAAACCCAAAAACTAAAAATCAAAATGGTTATCAAATAGAGTCTAAGTAATACATTTTTATATTATATTTGTATTGTTTTATAATGTTAACATGGTGTTTATGTACTAAAAAAATGGTGTTTATAATTTGTACTATTTAGATGTATTATTTGGTTTTTTTTTTGATTGATGTTACTCTTAAATATTTAAGCTAAATTTAAAAAAAAAATACATCTGAACTTTTTCCATTTGTTTAAAAAATACTCCTATTCTTTTAGAGGATGTAATATTACCATTGATATTTCATAAACGTTTCAATAACTCTGTACTTTTCATATGTTTCAACTCTGCCCATTTATTTTTAAAAAAATTACTTGGTTTTGTTTGAAATTTTGAAATGAGCAGTTTTTGGATGATGGAAATTGATAAAAAAAAAATTTAGAAAAATGATTCGTAGAAAAAATATAAAACTAAAAACACCAAGCACCAAACGATCATAAAAACGTTTTTTTTTTTATAAAATAAAAAATAATTATAAAACGATCTTCTGGTTTTTACTTTTATTTTTTTAAAATAGAAAAAACAAAAACAATCATAAAAATGTTCTTTTTGATTTTTTCAAAACAAAAAATGGTTATCAAATATGTATGGTTTTTGTATTTTTAAAAACAGAAAATGAAAAATCTAAAAATTGAAATGGTGGTCAAACGATGCCTAAATTTTTGAATTTTTTAAAATTTACTAATCTACTAGACACAAAATTTAAATTCTAGGATTCCATTAGACATAAAATTTAAATTTAAATTTTATAGATGAATTAATTTTAAAATTTTTGAATTTATTAAAGTAGACGCAATTAAAAGTTGATAACTTGTAGGACAAAATGGACACAAACCTCAAAATTTAAACAAATAATTTAACATAAAAGTTAAAATTTTGAAGGATGAATGAACGACTTCAAATTCGAACCCTCAAATTGGGGCATAGAAATATCATTCGTAAACATTGGACTGGGTGGACTTGGAGAGTCGTTTTCTTTCAGACCAGAGAAACTTGACTGGTGGATTCATGAGGAGAGGAAGCAACAATCCAATGAATTCGATGGTAAATTCTCTCTCGTTTTCATCTTATACTTTTCTGCTTTCAGTTGACTCCGATTTTTCTTCCGCAATTAATGTGAATTATCCGAATTTTTCTGCGATGCAAAACCATCGCACTTTGATCGGAGAAGAAGAATCTTCTGAGAGTTTTTCGACCTTCTCAGATTCCTCCAGTGAGAAGAAACTTTTCCTCCATTTTCTCTTCTCCTCTGTAGTGATATCAGAGAGAAATGAACCTCCATTGCCGTTTATTTTGTTGCGTTCTTCCTTTGCTTCTTGCATTTTCAGTCTCTATGTCGGTAGCCACCATATCTCTAGGTTCATCTTTGAAAATTTCGATTCCCAATCAGGCGTGGAATTCGCCTAACGCCATTTTCTCTCTTCGTTTCCTTCCATCGGGTTTGTCCAGTTCCTCTTCTTCTTTTATCGCCGGCATTATGTACTCTGGTAAAGTTCCTATCATCTGATCTGCTGGCGGTGGTGCTACGGTGGATGCTTCAGCTACTCTTTGCTTTCAATCCGACGGTAACCTTCGTCTCGTCAATGGCTCCGGTGCCGTCGTTTGGGAATCTAACACTGCCGGCCGTGGCGTCTTCTCCGCTGTACTTGAGGACTCCGGCAACCTCGTCCTCCTAAATAGTAGCTCCATACCCGTTTGGTCTTCCTTCGACAACCCCACTGACACGATTGTTCCATCGCAGAATTTCAGAGTGAATATGGTCTTGCGATCGGGCCAGTATTCTTTTAAACTACTTGATGTTGGAAATCTAACTCTTACTTGGAATGATGATGTAATTTATTGGAATCAAGGCTTGAATACGTCAATCAATGGCACTCTGGATTCTCCTATTTTACGATTAGATCATATCGGGATGTTGGCTGTTTATGATACCAAATTATCAGGGGGATCATTTGTGGCTTATAGCAAGGATTATACATATAAGCCTTTCCAGATCGATAATTTTTGGTTTCTGAGGTTGAAAAATGATGAAAGTTTAGGAATTCATAGCGTCCCTAGAGGCAGTGGGACTGAAACACTGGGATGGGACGCTGTTGCAGATAAATGTCAGATATTTGGTTTCTGTGGGGAACTCAGTATTTGTAGTTATATTGGTACAAGGCCGATCTGTGGCTGCCCATCTGCCGATTTTGAGGCAATTGATCCAAATGATTGGAAGAAAGGGTGTAAGAGGAAGATGGATATTGAAAACTGTTCCAGCAGCATTACCATGTTGGAGTTGCCATATACAAAGTTGTTAACGTATTCAAGAAATATAGAGGCTTTCTCCATGCAGATATCGAGTTGTCCATTGAATTGTCAACAAAGTTCTGCTTGTTATGCCTCCACTGCACCAGCAGATGGAAGTGGGCTTTGTTATTACGTAGCATCAGGTTTTATTAGGGGATATCAGAGTGCTGCACTGCCAAACACTGCATATCTCAAGGTTTGTGGACAAGTGCATGTGCCCCCAAAGCAACTGCAGTCTGCTGTTCCAAGCCAGAGTGAGAGTACGAATGTGAAGGCTTGGATATTGGTGGCTGTGATTTTGGTCACCATTTTTTCCATGATTGTTTTTGAGGCTGGCTTATGGTGGTGTTGTTGCCGAAACAGCCCCAATTTTGGAGGGATGTCCAGCCAATACACTCTTCGTGAGTATGCTTCTGGTGCTCCAGTCCAGTTCTCATATAAAGAACTCCATCGCGTGACCAACGGTTTCAAGGAAAAGCTTGGAGCGGGTGGATTTGGAGCTGTTTATAAAGGTGTTCTTACTAATAGGACAGTTGTTGCAGTGAAGCAACTCGAGGGAATCAAGCAGGGAGAAAAGCAATTTAGGATGGAGGTAGCTACTATAAGTAGTACACACCATTTGAATCTTGTGAGATTGGTTGGTTTCTGCTTGGAAGGACGCCGTAGGCTATTAGTATATGAGCTCATGAAAAATGGCTGCCTCGATGGTCTGCTTTTCGAGACAGAAGAAGGGCACTCTGGGAAGTTCCTCAACTGGGAAGATCGATTCAAAATTCTCGTTGGCACTGCTAAGGGCATCACATACCTTCATGAGGAATGCCGGGATTGCATTATTCATTGTGATATAAAGCCAGAGAACATACTCTTAGATGAGAATTTGAATGCTAAAGTCTCAGATTTCGGCCTGGCGAAGCTCATAAATATCAAAGACCACAGAAACCAAACCTTGACTAGCGTGAGAGGGACAAGGGGATATTTGGCACCTGAATGGCTTTCAAATCTTCCCCTAACTTCAAAGTCTGATGTTTTCAGTTATGGTATGGTCCTGTTGGAGATCGTGAGTGGAAGAAGAAATTTCGAAATTTCTGCAGAAACAAATCACAAGAGGTTCTCCATGTGGGCTTATGAAGAGTTCGAGAAGGGAAATCTCATGGAAATTGTTGACAAAAGGCTGATGGATCAAGAGATTGATATGGAACAAGTGAGCAAGGTTCTTCAGGTGAGCTTTTGGTGCATCCAGGAGCAACCATCTCAGAGGCCAACGATGGGAAAAGCGGTGCAGATGATCGAAGGATTCGTTGACATCGAGAGGCCTCCTGCACCAAAAGTTGCATCCATGGTGTCCGCGAGTGGAACAAGCACTTATGTCGGCAGCTACATGAGTAATTTCTCCACCACAGCAGATTCAGCCGCAACACCAACCCCATTTTCGTTGTCTCTTGCTGCAGCAGACTGGACTTCTGGTGGCAGGAATCTTGAGAAAACAACTTCATCCCTTCTGCAATCAAGGTACGACTAATGGTACGACTAATCTTGAGAAAACAACTTCATCCCTTCTAGCTCTTCAGTTGTAATCACATTTGAAGCTTTCTACACCAGTCTTGGTGCAAACGTTGCTCAAATGGTGCAACATGATGGTGCAAGTGCAACAATCAAGTGTTTTCAAGTTCTTTTTCCATGTAAATGTGAAAATATCTTGTAAGCAATCGTTTTTTGTTTTGGTGCTGAGGTTGCAAGATCAGCAAAGTTCTTTGGAAGATCTAATTATGGTAATTGCAATCAAACTGGATTGATTGCTGAATTTACTATCCCCTTTAATTTCAAGCATGGGATATTATTTTTGCCTATTTGAGATGCTTCAAACTCTATTATGCCAAGTTTAGTATAAGTTCAAATGGTTATGACATTACTAACCTCTTGAGGTTTGAATCTCTCTTTTACCCTCTTATTTGAATTTAAAAAGTGTACATATATAAAAAAAAAAACTTAAAAAAGAAGGCTAAAAATAAGTTGCTTTTCAAAGGATGCATAACACAAGAATATGTTTACATTAACGCGTTATTTTGGAACCTATGAATAAGTTTACATTAATGCATTATTTTGGAACCAATTTTAAGTTTTCTTTGAAACTTCATCATCTACTCTTTTTTAAGGAAGAGAATTATTAGCAATTCAAACAAAGGTTTGATTCACACTCTACCTTTGGAAAAATAAATGAATTTCTATGAAAATTTAGTGAACATAGGATTTGATTAATAACTAAACCTTGTTCTAATTTCCTTTTTGAAGAATTTAAGTATGAAATTCATATAATGCTGTGCAAGAAGAACAATCTCATGTTGCCTCTATTTTGCTTTACTAGCAGTCATTATTATGCTAGGTTCATTCATGGTTCATAATATTATACAATTTCTAATATTTTTTTTTTGTATTTAAATATCATATTTATATAAATATATAATTAATAAATAATAACTCCTTTTTTAAAACCAAATAATAACTCCTTTGAAGTGCCCATTCTCGTTAATTAAAAAAAAACTGTCCATTGCTATTTTTACTTAATTAATTAATAATAATTAATGTGTTTTAAAAATTATAAAAAGTTCACAAGTTACTTATGTATTATTATTAATTATTAATTTTAATGACATGATTGTAAATCTAAAAATTAAAGTAAGGGTATAGTGGTCCAAAACTATTTTTCAATCATCCTTGCTTTTTAATATAGTATAGAGTATAGATTTGTTATATAGTTTTTATCCATAATATAATTAATAAATAGGCTAAATATATGTTTTGATTTCTTATATTTGAGTGTTTTTTCAATTTAGTCCATATTGTTTAAAAAGTTTCAATTTAACCTTTTATATTTTAATATTTTTCAATTATACTCTTTTTGTCAATGAATATTAAAATTAACTAATATTAAATTTCAATGACATGATACTTAGTGCCAACCTGAATATAGTTCAATTGATTTTTTTTTTAATCCTTAGAATTACTATTTCTATGTGTTTTAAAAAAATGGTTCCAATTTATTGTGCCACTTGGTTAAAATCTTGGGACAAGCAGATAATCCCTTCATCATGAGTTGCCTTTTCGCCGGAGCATCCATCGAAGCTTAATTGGTTAAGAAATATATTATCGACTAAGAGATCTAATACTTAGTAAATTGACATAAATTTTGAAAAAAAAAATTAGCTAAAAAAGGAAAAGTTGAAATTTCTACAAACTCACGAGCATTATCATTTATGCTATATAACTATAATTTTATCATCAACTAACTTTAACATTCATGAACTTTTATGTTTTATTTTGAAAAAAATATATTCGCTGACAGTAAAGGTATTATTAAAAATTATTAAAATGTAGATAACTAAATTCAACCTTTGTTCTCTTGATTTCTTTTTGAATTAAAGTCATAATTTTTTTTAGTGCAACAACTACAGGAGTGAAAGATTGAATCACCAATATTTGGAATAATAATTAGTGCTTTATCCGATACGCTTAGATTGACATTTATTTATTTATTTATTTTTGAGTTCAACAATATGTAGAGTGAGAATTCAAATCTCTTGATTGAGAACACAATGTTTTATGCTCGAACTAGGTTCTTGTTGGCTTGGATTGACATTTATAGTCATAGTTAATACAAAAACAGAGAACATGTAGTAATGAAAATATGAATTAACGATAATACTTGGATGCATATCAGTATGGTATGTAAGAATTTCTCTACCCCACCGTTACAACAAGGAGAGAGAAAGGTGAAAAATATTTTCTCTCCTCTATGCTTTCTCTCTCCTTGTTGTATGGTAGGGGTATGGAAATGGGTTTTAAATGCTCGAAGAAGCCATATAATTTTTTGTAGACCCTACATAATTTTTAAAAGGATACTGATGTGACCAACAATCAATGGAGGTAGTATGAAAAAATTTTCATACTACGATATTACAAGAATTTTTTTTCATAGGGGCATGGAGATTCCTGCATACCTATGCAGCCATGTATTGTTCAAGAATTAATGAAGCTCAAAGTATATGGCAAATTATTCAATGAATTCACCACAATGTAACTATCTCATAATAATCGTTGAATGCGAATTCAATAATATCCATGCACGCTAATACAACTTGAAATATATAAATAAATAACCTTTGATGTCTTTCAAGTCTAGACTTTGGGGCCGGGTGCTACAATGTTACTATCTCATAATGATCGGCCCCGACACTCGGTTTGGTTGAAAAGAAAATGGGACTGGCTGGACCAGGGGAGTCTTTCTTCAAATCAGAGAAACTTGACTGATGGATTCATGAGCGGACGAAACAACAATCCAATGAATTCTAATTCGATGGTAACTTCTCTATCATTTTCATCTTCTACTTTCCTGCTTTCAGTTGACTCTGATTTTTCTTCCGCAATTAATGTAAATTATCCAATTTTTTCTGCGATGCAAAACCATCGCACTTTGATCGGAGAAGCAGAATCTTCTGAGAGTTTTTCGACCTTCTCCGATTCCGCCAGTGGGAAGAAACTTTTCCTCCATTTTCTCTTCTCCTCTGTAGTGAGATCAGAGAGAAATGAACCTCCATTGCCGTTTGTTTTGTTGCATTCTTCCTTTGCTTCTTGCATTTTCAGTGTCTATGTCGGTAGCCGCCATATCTCTAGGTTCATCTTTGAAAGCTTCCAATCCCGACCAGGCGTGGAATTCGCCTGACGCCAGTTTCTCTCTTCGTTTCATTCCATCGGGTTTATCCAGTTCCTCTTCTTCTTCTTTTATCGCCGGCATTGTGTACTCTGGTAAAGTTCCTATCGTCTGGTCCGCTGGCGGCGGTGCTACGGTGGATGCTTCAGGTGCTCTTCACTTTCAATACGACGGCAACCTTCGTCTCGTCAATGGCTCCGGTGCCGTCGTTTGGGAATCTAACACCGCCGGCCGTGGCGTCTCCTCCGCTGTTCTCGAGGACTCCGGCAATCTTGTACTTCTAAATAGTAGAATCATAGCCGTTTGGTCTTCCTTCGACAACCCCACTGACACGATTGTTCCATTGCAGAATTTCACAGTGAATATGGCCTTGCGATCTGGCCACTATTGTTTTAAACTACTTGATGATGGAAATCTAACTCTTACTTGGAATGATGATGTAATTTATTGGAATCAAGGCTTGAATACGGCAATCAATGGCACTCTGGATTCTCCTATTTTACGATTAGATCCTACCGGGAAGTTGGCTGTTTTTGATAGCAGAATACCACTACGAGCAGGATCATTTGTGGCCTATAGCAAGGATTATGCAGATAAGCCTTTCCCGATCGATAATTTTTGGTTTCTGAGATTGAAAAATGATGGAACCTTAGGAATTCATAGTGTCCCTAGAGGCAGTGGGACTGAAACACTGGGATGGGACGCTGTTCCAGATAAATGTGAGATATTTGGGTTCTGTGGGGAACTCAGTATTTGTAAGTATAATGATACCAGTCCATACTGTGGCTGCCCATCTGCAAATTTTGAGGCAATTGATCCAAATGACTGGAAGAAAGGGTGTAAGAGGAAGATGGATATCAAAAACTGTTCCAGTGGCATTAACATGTTAGAGTTGCCAAACACAAAGTTGTTAACAGATCCACGGAATACATCTGGTTACACCATGCAGATAGCAGGGTGTCGAACAAATTGTCGACAAAGTGTTCCTTGTATTGCTTCCACTGCACCATCAGATGGAACTGGATTTTGTTATTATGCGTTATCGGGTTTTATTAGTGGATATCATAGTGCTACACTGCTAAGCACTGCATATCTCAAGGTTTGTGGACAAGTGCTCCCAATGCAACTGCAGTCTGCTGTTCCAAGCCAGAGTGAGTGTAGGAATGTGAAGGCTTGGATATTGGTGGTTGTGATTTTGGTCACCCTCTTTGCCATGATTGCTTTTGAGGCTGGTTTATGGTGGTGGTGTTGCAGAAATAGCCCCAATTTTGGAGGGATGTCCAGCCAACACACTCTTCTTGAGTATGCTTCTGGTGCTCCAGTCCAGTTCTCATATAAAGAACTCCATCGTGTGACCAACGGTTTCAAGGAAAAGCTTGGAGCTGGTGGATTTGGAGCTGTTTATAAAGGTGTTCTTACTAATAGGACAGTTGTTGCAGTGAAGCAACTCGAGGGAATCGAGCAGGGAGAAAAGCAATTTAGGATGGAGGTAGCAACTATAAGTAGTACACACCATTTGAATCTGGTGAGATTGGTTGGTTTCTGCTCGGAAGGTCGCCATAGGCTATTAGTATATGAGCTCATGAAAAATGGCTCTTTGGATAGTTTGCTTTTCAAGGGAGAAGAAGGGCAATCTGGGAAGTTCCTCAGCTGGGAAGATCGATTCAAAATTGCTGTTGGCACTGCCAAGGGGATCACATATCTTCATGAGGAGTGCCGCGATTGCATCATTCATTGTGATATAAAGCCAGAGAACATACTCTTAGACGAGAATTTGAATGCTAAAGTCTCAGATTTCGGCCTGGCAAAGCTCATAGATATCAAAGACCACAGATACCGAACCTTGACTAGCGTAAGAGGGACGAGGGGATATTTGGCACCTGAATGGCTAGCAAATCAGCCACTGACTTCAAAATCTGATGTTTTCAGCTATGGTATGGTTCTTTTAGAGATTGTGAGTGGACGAAGGAATTTCGACGTTTCTGCAGAAACAAATCACAAGAGGTTCTCCATGTGGGCTTATGAAGAGTTTGAAAAGGGAAATCTCACGGAAATTGTTGACAAAAGGATGATGGATCAAGAGATTAATATGGAGCAAGTGAGTAGAGTGCTTCAAGTGAGCTTTTGGTGCATCCATGAGCAACCATCTCAGAGGCCAACGATGGGAAAAGCGGTGCAGATGATCGAAGGAGTCGTCGACATCGAGAGGCCTCCGGCACCAAAAGTCGCATCCATGGTGTCTGCAAGTGGAACGAGCACATATGTCAGTAGCGACATGAGTAATTTCTCCACCACAGCAGATTTAGCCGCAACACCAACCTCATTTTCGTTGTCTCTTGCTGCAGCAGACTGGACTTCTGGTGGCAGGAATCTTGAGAAAACAACTTCATCCCTTCTGCAATCAAGGTACGACTAAGCTCTAGCTCTTCAATTCTGATCACATTTGAAGCTTTCTACACCAGTCTTGGTGCAGAAGTTGCTCAAATGGTGCAACATGATGGTGCAACAATCAAGTGTTTTCAAGTTATTTTTCCATGTAAATGTGAAAATATCTTGTAAGCAATCGTTTTTTGTTTTGGTGCTGAGGTTGCAAGATCAGCGAAGTTCTTTGGAAGATCTAATTATGGTAATTCCAATCAAACTGGATTGATTGCTGAATTTACTATCCCCTTTAATTTCAAGCTTGGGATATTATTTTTGCCTATTTGAGATGCTTCAAACTCTATTATGCCAAGTTTAGTTAAGACATTACTAACCTCTTGAGGTTTGAATCTCCCTTTTACCCTCTTATTTGAATTTAAAAAGTGTACATATAAAAAAAAAAAAAAAGAGACTAAAAATAAGTTGTTTTTCAAAGGATGCATAACACATGAATATGTTTACATTAACGCGTTATTTTGGTACCTATGAATAAGTTTACATTAATGCATTATTTTGGAACCAATTCTAAGTTTTCTTTGAGACTTCATCATCTACTCTTTTTTAAGGAAGAGAATTATTAGCAATTCAAACAAAGGTTTGATTCACACTCTACCTTTAGAAAAATAAATGAATTTCTATGAAAATTTAGTGAACATAGGATTTGATTAATAACTAAACCTTGTTCTAATTTCCTTTTTGAAGAATTTAAGAATGAAATTCATATAATGCTGTGCAAGAAGAACAATCTCATGTTGCCTCTCTTTTGCTTTACTAACAGTCATTATTATGCTAGGTTCATTCATATGGTTCATATATTATACAATTTACATAGAGTGAAATTGTTTATACATTCATGCAGTTTGGGAAGAAATATGAAGTATGTTCTTATGGATATAAAAGTAGTATTACATTTTTTAGCAACATTATATTTGCACTTCAAGGTTCCCCTCCTTATAGATAGAATGCATTTAACATTGACTTGTCAACTTGCTTGATTGTTTCCACTAATCTAATGCATGCACAAAGATTGTACCATTCCCTTGCAAAATAAGTGCACCATTTGCATGTCATTATCACTACAAAATTGTTTATTGGATGATTTTATTCCACAATTAAAATATCTCTAGTGGGGGCCAAATCTCTTTTCTTTCATATTGGAATTGGCTTTTTGTTGGATTTTCAACCCCATAATTCAAGAATATTTTTTCTAGTCTTTTTCTTGTTGGAAAGTTGTTGCTTCTTGCACTTGGCAATTCTTGTGGACATGACTATATTTTTTAATCAAATGAAAATTGATTGTCTTAGACGACCACAAATCTCTTGTTACATGTGATTTGAAAATGTCTTTGATTAAAGGAAATCTTGTGGTTATGATTATTTAATGAAAAAAAAAATTAGGTAGAGCGACCTTACACGACATTTTGTTTCCAAAATCTATGTACATTAAGTAGATTTTCACATTGTTATTTTGGTATTTTAGCTTCTACTTCTATACCCAAAATATTGAAATCATATTTAAAACAATAATTTTCTCGTTATAATATTTTCTCTCAATTAGTGGTGTTCATGTCTAATAGATGTGGAAACTTCAAGGGTAGATTAGAGAAGGAAAAAACTTAAACATAGAAAATAATTGAGATTATTTTTTTTTTCTTTCAATTTCGATGAATAGTCCAATTTTATTATCCATATTGTTTGTATTTTAAATTAGAGGAAAAATCAATTTATACCCCTAAACTTTAGAAGGTTATAACAATAAAAATTCTAAACTAAAAATTGTATCAATTTAAACTCTAAATTTTATAAGTATCTCAATTTACATCATCTATCAGATTTCGTTTGACAAACGTAAGTTTACACGCATGCTTATAATTATATCAATTAAACTCATGAAATAAAGGGTCTAAAATTTTGAAGAAGTCTACACATATGTGAGAATTATTGAAAGCCTAAATTGATTCACTTATGACAATTTAGAAGTTTAATTGATAGAATTATAAGTTTGTATATATGTAAACTAACGTTTTTCAAACAAAAGCTAACAGAGAGTTTAAATTGATACACTTATGAAAGTTCAAAGTTTAAATTGATACAATTATTAATTTAGGATTTTTATTGATACAACCTCCAAAATTGGTATAAATTGATTTTTGCCCTTTAAATTATATAGAATCAACAATAATGTAGTTAAATATAAATAGTATAATAAGTTCATGTCATCTTTGTAATAGAAGAGTTTTTTCATATGCCGTATGTTGGCCCCTTTTTGAGGCTAGAGCTTAGAACTAGTCGTGTGCACTGTCGTAGCCTTAAATATTTATAGGTGAAACTTCCTTTTCTACCGATCTCTATCGAGGAACATAATTCAAAAAGACCCCCCCAAAAAAAGAAAAAACGAACACCCATTCTTGTAGCAAATAGTGGATGTCCATAAAAATTAATATAATGTAGACTCATAACTATTTAATAGTTTAAACCGATGCACATCGATCAATGTAGTTGCTAAATTCTTGTTCTAATTCAAATATTCAAATTTAGTTCTTAAACTTTGTAAATAAAAAAAAAACATTTTGGTCAGTATGGTTAATTTATTAGTAAATTATTATTTAATACAGACCTGACATACGTACATCTTTTGTTATTTTACCTAATTAATTAATTATTTAAATATACAAACATTTAAAGTCACACATAGTAAGTTAGGTATTAAGTTTCTTCTTAGTAAATGATTAATGAAAAAATAACAAAAGAGCCTAAAATAAGTTTTTTTGTTTTTTTGTTTTTTAAATAATACTTAAAAATTAAAACAAAATATTCAAGAGTTAGACGTCTAAAACAATCCATTTAAAAGTTTAGGAACACAAAGAAACATCCATGGACATTTCTGAAAAGTCATTGGAGCATTTCTTATTGTGCTATCTTAGAAAATTAAAAGGAAAAATATACAAGTTCTTCTACACAGCAAATTTCAACAAAAAGAATTAAGTACAAGCTAGGGAGGGAGAGAGAGAGAGAATTAAAAACTAAAACTTAAAAATTAATAATAAATATGAACTATGAACACAATGAAGGATCTGAAAATGAATGTGTGTGAGAGAGAGAGAGAGAGAGAGAGAGCCTTAAGTGAGCTTCCTCCACAGGGATCCTTTGGACTGAGATAAGCACTTAACCCTTGGGAATACAAAACCTGCTTTTGGGGGATTTCCTCCAACTAGAGAATTCTCGTATATTTCTTTGCATTCTTGTACAACCTACCACAACACACACACACACCCATACTTTTGTCATATTTTCTCATTTCAATTTAAAAAATAAAAAAAATTTAAAAAAAAGCACTATTGACGCATTCATTTCAAATTGGGAAAAGAGGGAACGGACTATTTTAATCAATTAGCCATCTCACTCATGTGATTTCTTATTTTCAGATATTCACACATGAGATTTTCACCTCACACGGCACCTCGTTCAATTCTTTCTAAGTCATTGTATCCTTTTCTTCATTTGAGAATCTCCTCCCTTCTTCCATTCCATCTCAAAGAGTGATCGGAACCAATTTAGTCATATTTTCATTAGTTTAGAATATAGGCTCTTCTACTTCGTTTTTATTTACTCTTTTTCTTCTTTCTTTTCCTTTTTTATTCCATTCAATGATTCCTTGAGTCCCATAGGTTTGAGTGTTTGGACAAGCTTGCATGAAATATACCCTAGCTTGAACTCATTCCTGCCTCTTTACTTTTTCCATTGGTTCTTAGTGACCACTCCTGTGATGTTTTATAAGTTTATAACATAGTTTCTGCCCTTGTTTGGATTATGAAGAATTCAGATTATTTTTTAGACCCAGTTGATAATATTTTCTGTTTTCATTTTTTTTCCTTTTTGTTTCTTTTTCCCCAGACATTTTTGTTTTCGAGTTTTTTGAAAACATTAACTCATAACATATAATGATATAAATAAGGCCCCGTTTGATAACCATTTGGTTTTTTGTACTTAATTTTTAAAAATTGTGTTTGTTTTCTTACAATTTTTTTACAATAGTTTTCATCATTCTTAAGGAAATATCTACATTCTTAGCCAAATTTCAAAAACAAAAACAACTTTTTTTAGTTTTCAAAACTTGGCTTGGATTTTGAAAACATTTGTAAAAAGTAATTAACAAAACAAAAAAAACTCATAAGTAGAAGTAGTGTTTATAAGCTTAATTTTCAAAAACCAAAAACCAAATTGCTATCATATGAGACCTAAGTAATTGCGATATTAACTACCAAATGCGTGACGGACAGAAAATAGTAAAGTTTGACCTAGAAATAGGAAGTTTCACATAATATAATATATGATGATTAAAATAAGAGAAATACCTCTTTAGCATCTTTTCTAGGTATGCCTTCCCGAAGTCCAACAAGCTTCTCGACCACCTCGGGCTGTAATCAGATAATAAATCCAATTACAATAAACCCAAGATACTGGAGACAAAATTGTTATCTTGCGTTTCTATAATTATATATTTTACACTTAATTTGCAGACACAACACAATACTGATTTCATTTTTGCTAATTAATTTGTAACCATTATAAAACTTCATGAAGAATTTTTTACCGGGCAATCTGGTTGGTGCTCAAGGATATTTGTGTAAATGAGTGTGAAAGTATCCAGACTCTCCGCCGAAGCAAGTTCCCTTAGATCACTCAGTATCCTTACTCTGCTTTCTACTTTCTGTTACAAAAAGAGAATAGGAAGAGAAGTTTAAGAACAAAGGAGATAAAATAAAATTAAAAAAAAGGGTTAAAATACCATTTTGGTCCCGTACTCCCAAATATCCAAATTTAGTACATGCACTTTCAATAAATCTTAAAATTAGTCATTAGTCCTTATTACAAGTTTGAAGTCAATTTTTATCGAATTTCGTAAAATAATAATAATAATAATTTCTATTAAGTAAAAGACACACGGTGAATATTTTTCCAAAATTTATAGAGGGAAGACTAATAGAGACTAATTTTTTTGTTTTTTAGAAAAGTTAGCTATAAACGAACAATAGAGACTAATTGTAAAATTTATTGAAAGTACGGAACTAAATTTGAACATTTGAAAGTATAAGGTCTAAAATGAAACAAACAAGTCCAAAAGTACATGGACCAAAATGGTATTCTAACCCAAAAACAAAAAAAAAAAAATTAGTGCATGCATTTATCTCCTCTACGTGATGATACACATGCAGTGGGAGTATTTCAATAAAATTTGCAGGGATTCTTACAGTAATGCTTATATACTCCCTGAAAAAGTCCATGAGGACCTCTTCATCCAGCCTCATCCGCTCAATAGTTTCTTCCTTTATGTAGTTTTTCTAGAATCACAAGATGGTTTTTAGATAATCAAATCATATGGGTAAAAGAAGTCTGAGATTAGGCATTGAGAAGTTAAGAGTGATTTATCAAGCCAGAATGAAACCTGTGTCAGCAAATGGTCTACATAGACGACGGCAGTTTCCTCTAGGCAAGCCTCGACGAATCTTCTGAACGATCTTTCTTCGATGTACCTTAAACATTAAAAATATATATATATGAAGATAGTAAAGCTTAAAGCCTATAACCATATTAAAACAAAAAGATAAAAATAGTGTACTGTGTATCGTCATCAAATTTTACAGTAGAATGCAGAGATTGAAATACCAACTTGTTCTTAATTATGCTCTACTATTTCATTGTATTATTAACCGAGGGTGGACATTTCGTACATCTTCAGGAAACAAACCAGCAGAACATAATGGTGATTTACTGTATAAAATATCTGTGATGAAATTCTATAATTCATTTCTTATACATGACAGATAGCATGATGAAAAATTTTCTTCAAGAAGGAAAAGGTGTTAGATTTAGCTCAGTCTAAGACTGGTCTAAAATGCATGGTAGCTTATTTTCTATAAGAAGTCTCTTTTAGTTTGAAAAACTTGTGAGTCTGTAACCAAATGAATAGTGACACTGCATGGTCTAAATTTCAATCTTAAGATTCTTTTCACGACTCAATGACTAATAAATTCTTTTTTTTTTTTTTTCACAATGCTTTGTGTATACAAAAAGACTGAAGTGAAAAAGAAAATGAGAACTTACATTTTCACATCTGAAAAATAGTCTCCAAACGTTGCGACTAGGTATTCAGTAACTAGCCCTTCGGACCATTCTATCATAGGAAAAGGGTAACTTGTGTAAGGGAAAAAGTCAATAGTACGATTAGAAGATTGCAATTTTCCATTTAAATGGTTTCAAACATTTCATGGATGAAGGACTGCTACGTAATTTAGAATAACACGTTCATATACCATACTCCAATATACTCCCAAACTTTTCGTGCATTCGTGTCATTCTTTTTTCTAATTCTATCACACTAGTATTCATCACACATCAATATGAACAAATGACATGCGAAATATGGGGGAAAAAACATTAGACAAAGGAGTACAAAAAGAAACATATATCAGTGAAACAAATAAACGAAAACCATTTTCATTGAACTTTTGTACATGAGAAACAATATATAATATGGCAAGAGATAATCCATAAACAATCAACATTATCCAAAATATATTCATCAATATGTTTTCTGAATTCCTTTACTATTCCAATTTCAATAGTTCAATGCTATATTTCTGATAAAAGAAAAATAATTCAATGCAACACATAAGCCATTAAAAAAATCTAACATTCCCAGTCTGGGCGAAGGCACAAATTTCCTAACCGCTTATATATTCTTGGCATGGTATGATCATAAACCATATATCCTTCAAACCAACTATAACGTATATGCTCCCCAACTTACAGAGGATTGCAACAGAGAAAGAAGGAATATTAATTACCCCTCTGATAAAGCTTGACAAGTAACTCCTGCACTCCAGGATCCTCAAAAATGACACTGACCGTTAGATGCACAGCTTCCTACATCAATTAATATGATATAATTGTTCAGGTCATCTCTTTCATAGACAGAGAAGCTAATAATCAATTTAACACGAGATGTTGAAAAGTCGGAAGACAAGAACTATTTCTACAGTCTGGAATAACACATAATATTGGGAATCATGTTTTTTTTCAATAAGAAACATTTGAATTGACAAAACACTAGAATTACAAAAAGATGCGGACAATGAATCCATTGTTAGGAATATTAGTAGGAAAACATTAGGGGTATTATTAGGATATTAAGAGGGCATGTTTGCAATTAGACGTTAGTCAAAGGAGCTGAATGGTTTCTCGTTTTCTCGGGGGCATGATCAAAGGGTGAAGAATTTTAAGAAAAGTGGCTTCTTTTTCGCAAGGTCCTTATTCTTCTTACAGATTGCTTTCCCGCTAACTGGTTCTTTGAAAAATGTCACTGAAGGCTTTTTTTCTTTTAATAGGAAACCAAAACCATTTCATTGGTGTGGTGATATGAATACAAAAGATCCTATCAAGAAGTAATTACAAGAAGCTGGCCAATGTGAAATGAGAGTAGATAAGCTGTAATTACAAAAGGATTGTTTCAACTTGCTCCAAGATAAAGCTAAGAAAGAAATAGAGTGTATAAAGATGATATTTGATGCTTCTTATAGTTGAAGATACGATCACGTCATTCAAGCCATAGGCTCCAAAAGAAAGCTCTCATGAAGTTCAACCAAAGAGTCTTTTTCTCATCTTTGAAAGGATGTCCAATCAGGACGCTAGATAAAAGGGAGAAGATGTCACCAGGGCAAACCAAATTCCAGCCAAAAGTAAATAAAATAAAGCCCCAAAAAACATTAGCAAAATGACAGCTGCAGAAAATATGTATTTGTGTTTTCAGATTCTTCATACAGAAGGGCAGCATGATAGGAAAATGTAAGGCTTTTATTTGGGCTCTTTGACGAGGAGCTAGCAGCCTAGCACTAATAACAAAACTCAAAGAAAGAATCCCTTTATTGGGGATCCAGATCAGCCCTTCTTTTGCAATTTGTGCAAGTCTTAGGGAAATTTTTTTTATCAATTTAAGAAGCAATGATAATACCTAGAAGGCTGAGAGATTAGTTATTTCACGGATAATTTTGCCACAATCCCAAAATTAAAGACAAGATTTTCCGAAATGGCTCTGAGCAGTCATGTGCAACATTCCTCGACACAGAGGAAGTGCAGAAGAGATTCAGGAAGTTATATTTGTAGTTGTCTCAAATCTAAACTCTTTTTTAGGTAATTTACACTTTTAGTCTTGAGATTTGAGTAAACATTCTATTTGGTCCCAGAGTTTCAAAAACTCACTCAAAACTGGTTCTAAACGGTCTTTGAAGTTACATTTCCATTGATTCTTTTAACAAAAATGTGATGCACAATTTCATATGCCTATGTGGCATAACTTAAATTTTTAATATTTTATATAATATTAAATAGTTGATGTGTAATTAAAAAAATAATTACACGTTATTTATGGCTGACATTGCTAAGGCTTATACATTATTTTGGTTTCAAAATCTGCATATAAGTAATCTGCAGGAGTTGTTGTGTAAAACAACTTTACATAGGACCTGAAAGTCCAATGTGTACAGGTTATATGGTATTTCGTCGGAGAATTGACTCATCAGAAATATAATATACTTGTGCATAAGCAAACAGAAATGTATTATGCTTGTGCGTAAGGATCAAGATAAAGAGACCACAAAGAATAGGAAGAGTAATTCTTGAAATATCCGGTACCTTGGCAACTTCTAGGAAGCCTTTGCAAGTGTCTTCAAAATTTATCTGTGAAATATAGGGTGAAAACAAACCAAAATCAAATGAAGTTTTGAGGACCCTATCTTCCCAGATATTCACACTTTTTCTTTAATAGGAGACAAAAAAATTTATAACCAAAAGGAGAAGATGTTAAAAAAAAAAAAGTATGAGATATCCCCAAGGGCCTAAGGGATTACAAATATGACTCCTGATGGGCGTAAATTTGCATCAAATCACAATTACAAAAGTCTTTAGAAAGAAGACACAGACACGCAGTAGAAGTGAAAGCGAAGACTTTAACTAGGTTCTAAAAAACATCAAGAGAAGAGTCTTTCGGAAAATATGTTTTTTTCAAACATTTTCACACTTCATAATCCAATTTTAAGCCAAACTGGAAATGAAAAACAAGCTAATAAACATTATCTAAATCATGCAAAATTCTATTAAAAAAAGAGATTACAAATTCAATCCAAAAATAGGGTAGTGATTAGATTCTTTTTAAAAAAAAAAAAAAAAACATTGGGAGAATAGATTTTTCAAAAATAATTCACAAAATTTATATATGGTGGAAAACATCTAACGATCAAGGTACAAGATAATATTGAAAAGTAAAACGCACAAAGAGATCAACATTGCATCACCTGTTCAGCATAATTCTGAGGGAGCGCTTCTATCGTGCTATTACTTAGCTCCATAGCAAGATCATAACAACGCAAGTTGTTGTTAATCTGCAGGTATTTTCAATATCAAGTAGTAAGAGTATGAGTTTCAATGCAAGTATTAAAAATATAATAAATCCTACATAAGAAAAGACAAACCATTGCACACAAAGGTTCTAAACCAATTTCAGAAGCCGGTTCTTCAAGTCTCTTCCTCTCAGCTGCTTGAAAATCAATCATTACCTTGGGACAGAAACAAAAAACACTGCCTCAATAACCATTTAAAAAAGGAATACTAGTAACTTGAGGGAAAAAGTGCATGTTATACTTAATAAACTAAAATTTCAGCTACAACAATCAGATAAGCATTATACAAAAAGTGAAAAAAATTTAAATGAGCAATACTAATGCCAAGACTCTTCCAAAGAAATCTATATGTTTCATTCTTTACTAAAGAGGATGTCTCCATGTGTTGTGAGAAGAATTCCTCATGTTATTGAGGCAAAGAGCAATGTCTAATTCTGAAGTGTCGCTGAAACTTTAGTAGTAGTTAATGTTCGATCATGAGTGCAAAAATTTTTCTAACGCACCTGAATAATTGCCAATGAAATTCTGTAAAGCATGAGGTCCGTGCTATTATCACGAACAATTTGTACTTGCTCACCTAGGATCCTAAACAAATCAACAGCAGCAGGTGTATACAGCTTGCCATCTTCAGTTTTTTTGGGTGGTTGAACCTTATCGGCCTCCAAGATATTCAAGTACCATTTCTAGGAACCATAACAACCAACAATGATAACAGTTGAAAATGATCAGCGACTCCAGCATCATCATCCTTAAAATTATTATAGACAAATCATATTATGTCATTACCCTTGTAGTAGCTTGCATTCTTTCAACATAAGAATTCATCAGAGGATCCATAGCACCGCTCTCAGAACATACTTGAGCCAGGGACTCATCAACACCTAGTCCAATCAGATTATCTTGATACTCTACAACCCAACCAGTCACCTAACTCCAATAGTGAAGGAAGAAGAGTAGAATCTAGAAACTAAGATCTTTGTGTGATGATAAAAACTCAAATAACAGGACATCATTTAAAATTGTGGTAGTCGGGTCACTCCTAAACAAGGAACTGGAGATTTTAGCAAATTACTACACATTTTTTTTCTTTGCAAGAAAACTATTAATGACAAATATAAATGATGCAAATACTACCGAGAGTGCTCAATAATAAATATCCAGAAACAATTTGTTCACAATAGCAGGGTCAACCCATTTGGCATATATAGAACAGTGCCAATATGATTTTAAAATATTATGACCAAAGCTAGGGACAAATCCCCTCTTCTTTGACTGGGACATACATTATCACAAAATCTATGAATTAATCAAGCTACGTATTTCATAGAATCATTGGTACAAGTTTTTGTTCCACTCAAAATGAAATATCGATGGAAAATATCTACTTAAGAAGCAAACTATTATGAGATCTCTTCTCTTTATCCCCTATTAGTCCATATACTTAAGTAGGATTCTATGCTATCTGCATGTACTATAAAAATAAATGTACGTCAGTTATCCAATCAAAACCAAAAACCGTCTTCTCTGCCCACAGAAAGGGCCGCTTTACATGGAATCTAGAAGTCAAGGGCAACATTTATCGCCCCAAAAAAGGATTAGAGGTATAAGATGAAAAAACTAACTTCTTAGACAAAACAAGTACCTTTAAAATTTCTATATTGGTTAATTCATTTGCCCTGTCACTGAGTAATCTGAGCATCTGAATGAACCTTTCAGTGTACAGATTGACCATGAGTTGGAATATTTCATATCTACAAAAGCATAAGATCAGAAATTGGGAGGTTAATTTATCTAAAAGAAAAAAGGATATTTTTATCCAAAGAAACAAGGTGTCTTATCAACTACTACGAAACTTCAAAGATAATCTTCAAATCATATATTCTTTACAAGCTAAAATGAGGAAGCACAAATACAGGTACTGCGGATCTTTTGTTGGGTTTAATGAAATTCTTGTTTCTTATGTAAAATAATGATAAATAAATAAATAAATCTTAAGGAGAGCAACCAGATCAGCAAACCTTGGAGGGAAACAAGGAGCCACATAATCATAGACATCACCAAGCTCTTCTCCAATCTAAAACGTGAAAAATTGTAATGGCAAGAGGAAGATTAAGAGAAGGGTCTAATATATAATATGATACTAAAAGAAGCTTACTTATTGCACTACAACAATAAATAGCAAATAAGTGATTTAACCACCTATATTCATCAAATAAAAACATGGATACATAATTACTTCAAATTTAAGTTGATTGCTGAGACTCATTCAAATGCACACCAACATAGTCTACAGCGTGAACAGGGCTCATGTTTTATTTCAAATTTCTGGATCGTGAAATATTAGTCAGAAAAAAAAGGATTATTCGTAAATGTGGCTTATAGAAAACCAGTTTCATCTCTAACCTCAGAAAGGAGATGAAGAGAAGTCACCATTGGAAACTCATCTAAGACATTTAAAAGGGAACAATCAAGTGAGCTCTGAGGCTTGAGCAATGATTTTAATTTGTCTGAATGGTCCATAATCCAATTGGGGTCTGGGTCTTCTTTAGTCGTAAATAAATAGTCGCAAACAAAAATCAGGGCTAAATATATATTTTAGTTCATAATTTTCGGTCTTTTTTTCTTATTTGGTCGTCGATCTTTTAAAAATTTCTATTTCATCCTTTATGTATTGAATTTTTCTCAATTAAGTCCTTGCAACCACTAAATGTCAAAAGAATGAGAATATATGAATTTAAAATTGGTAATTATTATGAGGTTGTCAATTGTTAGTAAACCAATTTTTAATGGGTCAATTTTTATTTTTAACAAAAAGCAATTTTAGGTCAAGTAAGTTATTACATGCTAAGTGATATGAAATGAGTAAATTTATTATTTTATTGGTGTGTATTATTTTATTGGTGAGTGGTATGTCTATTTTACCAATTTAAAACATATGGTATTTTTCTACTCAATTAATAAAGTGTATTTTAACATTACATCTTCATTTTGTTAGTTAACTTAAACATTTTTGTGACAATAAGGAAATATTTGAAAAAATTCAATACATTATATATTGAAAAAAGATCCAGGACCAAATTGAAAAAAGACTCCAATATTAGGACTGAAAAATATATTTAACCTAAACTATGATCTTAATGTCCTCATATCCACTCATTAAATTCTTTTCTTTACAATAATTCTATTGCTTCTCAACCTACAGCCTCTAAAGTTTATTAAAAGTCAAGTCAAGGGTTTTCTGTGAGTTCTCAATCTCGAGTGCTCTTTATACAAAGTATAAACTTTGTAATTACACCTGAAGTACCAAAAGAGTGTAGTTAGCCCCAATATAGGTTTCTCTGAATGTTTATAAAATTGTTCTTTGGTCTGCATGATATAGGCCAACTTCAGGTGCGATGCCATATTCTCTAAGAATAAGCAGTTTTAATGGTGAAACATTAGTTTTTTTCATTCTCTCCATCTAAAATCCACTCAGGTATTTTTCTGTCATTCTGAATCACTTCCTACAGATACAGAATAAAACATTCATGAAGTTACAATGCAGCCAAGTTTAACCCATCATTTCTGACGTCATTATCAGGCCTTTAGTATTACATAGAAAACATAATTGCTGATCCTCATTCCAAACGAGATAAATAAAAATAAAAATAAAAGAACCTCGAAGGTTTACAATTGATGATGCGTACCATTCGAGCTTCCTCTAAAGCTGCCTTCAGGTCCTCAAAAACAAGCTGATGAGAATTAAACTTCATGAGATACATTTACAAGAAGCCAAGAAGGTAAAAACTATATTTCCTTTTTCTTTTTCCATACAAAATTTGAAGAGAAATACCTCCGTCAAAAGTTTACTAAACCTTCCTTCAACAGTCTTCCTTATTTGCTCATAGCATTTGTCTTTGTATGCTTTCCCCTGAGCCTTCAATTTTTGCTGTGTTAGGTTTCTAGAAGAAGCTGTCGCTGTGGTGGTTTTTCTGGTTTGATAAATTGAAAATTGATTGATCGGCAGAAATAATACTAAATAAGTTATCAAAAAAACGAGTAAAAAATGTTAAAATAATTACTTTGTGGTTCTGCGAGGGTTTGCTACAGTTGCCATTGCGCCACCTCCCTCAGCCTCAGCTGCTTCCTCAGCAAGTTGTTGATCGAGAATTTCTTGCATTTCAACGACTCTAAAAAGGTATAATTGACAAATTATAGACAAAATCATTTCAATCAATCATATTAGCTATCCTAGAAAATCCTATCAAGGATTTCCCAGAAACTTCTATCTCAAGATCACTGGAATTAAAGAATTAGAAGAAACAATTAATTGAGGATTTCTTTGCATTTCATCATCTCCACATCAAATGGCAGTTATTCTTTAATTTAGAAAATATAAACGCCTCAGAAAGTAAGAAAATCAAATTGCACAAAGGCTTTACCCACCTTTTTATTCCTCCTACCTCTAGTGAAGTTATGAAACAAAGTGGTGATAGGGTAGCCGTAGCAATAAGAATGAACAACAATTTTTTCATTTGTGTAAATATATTGAATTTCCAATAAACCAAAACACATATAAGCATACGAAGTTTCTTGTCTATGCAAAAGAAAATTTTTATTGTACGATCACAAGATTGAACAAGAGAAATAACACTTAGGTAATGTCTTTCAGTTTCTTCATGGGAATTTGAGTTGACAATCACATAAAGAAAATTCCATCAACTTTACATGTCAAAAAGTGGATGTCCTGTACGAAAAAAAATGATTGTCCTATTATATCTGATTTTGATCATTTAATTTTTATAGAACTTGGTAGAACCCTTAGTCCTCATTTTCTCCCACACGTGATTATTGAAGAGAACTGATAAAGGGTAGGATCAGACATGACCTTTAACGCATCACATAGTGCTCCATAATGAAGATTATCTTTTAGCTCCATCAAACAGATAAGAAACGGGGGAAGTATCAACAAACAGCTAAAGATATCAGACAACCACTCTTCCTTTCTTTATCGTCTCTCTCTTTTTTTATTCTCTCCTGGGAGTACTTAAATACCTTACTGTTTTCAAGATAATCAGGAAATTGGAAATATACAAGGAAGGATAGGTGATTCTAATTTCTTTAAAAAATTCTGAGTTCTTTCTCAGCATTATGAGATCCAAAACATATGTATAATTGTTATAACTGGATTACAATAAACAAAATTTAGCCCAAGATTGGCAAATGTCAATATGTCTATACCTTATAGCGCGAACCAATGTTTGTGGACTGCAAAATGGAAAATTTTACACAGTTAGAAAAAGAGTACCAAAAGGATCAAAATCATATTTACAGCTATTAATGAAGCTTTAACAATGAATAAGTTCTGTAGCATACTGTTTTTATATATATTAATCCATTTTACAGTTGTTTAAATCACACACACATACACTTTGTAATCGACATTAAATTATTATCACAACAATTTGGCAGATTTCATCTACATAACTAATAAAACTTGGCTACTCAACTCTATATTGTTCATAGCAACTGATTTGGGGGAAGGGGGTGAGGGAGGAGGAATCCAACTTGCAACCTCAATGAAGCCATGATTGCTCCCCTACAAAATCTTCCCACATCTTCCTCAGCAAGTCACTATCCCAAAAATCCCTCTATAGACTACAGTGCAAACCAGATATGTATAATTTTTTGTTTTTTATCATTAACACAAAGAATATTCATGATTCTTCACTTCAGAATTCAAAAGCATAGATTTCATCTTTGAATTTCCACCAAAACAAAATTGTATAAAGATAATGGTCGTTTTGGACTCATCAAATCAATCCAAAATGACTCCACAAGCTAACCTGAAGATATTAATGTCAGCATATTAGCAAGGTAGACAATACACCAATGATGGGACAAGAAAACAGTTGCTTCAAAAACATGCATTCCCAAAAATCCCACATAGGGCTATCAGAATTTCACTCCATCTTTTTGCAATAAAGAGAACTTTTTTGCAAATCTACTAACCCGTAGGTACAAGGAGCATAGCCAAAGATTCTTTTGAGACAAGTGAATGCCGGTGAGTGAGGAAAGGCTTATGGTGGATACTGGATACCTAGGCACCCAAAGACATGGGAGGGCAAAATAAATGACGAAATGCTTTGAGTAGTAGAAAATAAGTGTAAATCCCAAAAAATTCTGAATAAGTCAACCTTAAAATTTTTCATTATCGTATTGTTCATTATACTATAAAAACAAATTGTTCATATTTTATATTGTGCACCTCAAGAAAATAACTCTCATATAATACAAACTAGACATCTTATCTAGAGAATATAATCAGAATTTATGCCTCCCTGCTTCAAAGGGTCACCAAATCAAAAAAATGAAAACTATAGTCCAAGATCAACCTCCAAGAAGTAAGGTGGTACAAACAAATAAAACTAGTTAATAAATTAGTTAGATTAAACAAGCAAAAAACAATATTAGAAGGCATGTTGACAAAAAATGTCTGATACAACAGAATCAAGCTTTTTTTGGGTAAAAAACTAGAAATTCAAATAATAAGAGACAATAGTACAAAAGAGAACGGGAAGACAAGCTTCATATGCATAAAATTAAATTTAACAATGTCATTGAAATTATACACAATGTACCTCTCTTTAGAAAGTTTATAAAAGTTGGACACATGTTCCCATAAGGTCTTCTCAAATGTTTCCCATGTTCGATCTACATCTTCAAAATATTCTCTGTTGTTTATTCCGAAGGTTAGAAGGAAGCAGGGAAGGTCACGCAATGTATCAAGAAAAAAAGATTGATAAAACTATTATAAAAAACATTGATTTTAAAAACTAAGTAGAAACAAAATGAAACATAAATTTTCACCATGGCCAGATCCTAATCATATAAATTTAATCGTTTGTTATCCTAATAAATGACATTAGCCCATAGAGAGTTTCTAAAGATTGAAGTATTCTCTCTGCTGTCTTACCATTGTCCCACCAACAATAGCTAGTTCCTTTAAGAACTTCTAACACTCCCAAATACGTAGGCCACTTAAGCCTATCATATATATTTTTAAGAAGAAATGGATTTCATTGAAAAATATGAAACGTACAAAAGGAGGAAGGGCCAGACCCTCAAACCAAGCAAAAGAAGTCAGATATAAAAATTATAAAGTTTTTTTTTTTTTTATAAAATCCCATTTTTCAATAGTAACCACAAATCATATATTAAAATTTTTTGGATAGGAAACAATTTCATGATTAAATGAAATGATACAAAAGAGAAAACCCATCCAAAGAGATTACAAAAAACTTCTCCAGTTGGATAGGAGAGAATTTAAGCTGTAGCTGTTAAAATGAACAATATTTTTACACCAATAAAGAACCGGAAAAGGGAGGCCTCTAGGACTTCATGTGGGGATCTTTCTTTGTCTTGAAAGATCCTAGAGTTCCTTTTCATTCCAAATCTTCCAAATCAGATATTAAAATTGATACTAAACTAGAGGATATTTGCATGTAATTGCAAATACCAAGTAGTTTTTTTATTCCCTAATGAAAATAAGATAGATCTACATTAAGGGAGAAGCAAAAACAAAAAAACAAAACAGATACCTTAGTCTTCCAACCTCTTCTTTGTGAGATGCTGCAGCTGCTAAAGCAAACCTCCGTTTTCCATCAAGTGCAGTTAGCCTCTGAGACAAGTGTGCATGTAATGGGAAAAATTATAAGGGCCAGATTATAAATGCATGAAGATGCTACGCTGTTTAATTTTCTAAAAAAAGGCACAAATGTCTAAATGATGAGAAAACTTTTTCAACCTTAACAACTAAAATAAGACCACTTCACCTCGTAAGTGTTTATAAGCTCTTTAGCATCACTCAAAGAATCACGGGCCTCAGCTGCTTCAACAGATATGGACATCATGCCCTCAACATCCTATTCAAGGCTAGAACATTAGTTCTATAACATCATATAAGTGCAGCTAACCACCATGGAGAGAAAACAAATAGATAAATAAATAAATTTAAAAGGTCTAGAATTTAAAGCGAGAAAATTGATTTCTGGATTAAGTATTCCATGCAGGATATGGAAGATTTCGCTAGAAGAAAAGTTGATTGTTGGATTGTTAAATTAATGGTCTGAGTACTTGATGCAATTGCAACCCCACGTGTATAAGTTCAATTTACAAACAATTTCTCGAGTTATGCGTCTAAAATTCTATAAAGACCTAAAGATGGTGAAAATAGAATAAAAATGATAACAAGACAGCCACATAAATCATCCAAGAGTGTGTTCAATTCCAAGGGCACATTTGAGATATACTTTAGAATTTAATTCCATTTATAATTAAGGAGAAAGCTGACCTTCAAGGTTGTTAACAAGTTATTCCTTGCATTGCTAAGGAGCTTTATCTGATCATGGTTCTCTATTAATGTTTGGCATTCTTGACATAACCTGAATGCACAAGGCAATTGAGTTATCACAATACTTGAATCAAAAAATTTATGACTGCTAATGCATCTATTTTCATACTTCTCAATTGAAATAAAGTTTTCTCGAAGCTGGTTTATTGTCTTTTCAGATAAAGAAAGCGACTCCAGTCCAGCTTGTGCTTGTTCAACCTACAGTCATGTTGGGAAAGCAAGACTATTTGAGCAACACAAGCTCCTTTATCTTCAAGTGCATCTCAGAACGTTTGGTCCATTAGTAAATATGGTAATACACAATGGTGAGACAGCAGATCTCTTCAAAAATAATGGAAGAAAGCTGTCAGCTATACCTGCTCCGCAACCATTGTACTGAGTTGTGCATCATTAGCCTGAAAATGAAGTATGATAGCAGCAACATTCAGCAAAAAAAAAACCACAAAACAAGGCCAAGGCCAACATAATATGATTAGCAGAAAGAAAAAATACTCAGAAGCACACAGTAATCGTGCCAGAATACAACATCAGAATACAGGACATTATGCTTCAGCCGTACAAAACATATTTTCAAATCAATAACTATAAGCATTGGCACAATTATGAATTAACTAATACTACGGCAGGAAGTTGAATTAAATCTAATTTTATGCTGTTTACAGCAACAATAAACTAGAGGACTTCCATCATCTATAAAACATATGTTGCATTTGCAGCCAGAAATTTAATCAAGTACCCCAAGTGTGCAGCAATATTAGCGAAAATGGGAGAAATTACGTTCTGGGGTTCGCATGATGAGGAGTACCTGAATTGTGGTGTAGCGTGCAACATCCAAACTTAATTACCAGAGAAATTAAGTGCAAGAAAAAATTAGCCTCATCTTATGGAAGCTTAAGTGAGATCAGCAATTCATAACATGGACAAGTGTTATAGTTAAAACCTTCATACACGCTTTGTTTGCAGCATTGTTTTTAATTCATCACTCTCAAGGATGTACATCATTTGTCAACTATTTAAAAGCATCAACTCCTGAAATTTAGTAGACTACATACCACATACGTTCCTAGGAATGAGAGGTCGAAGTAAATTTTTAAGTGTAAGTGCTCTAAACTCTAAAATGCATTAGGCATAAGTCTCTAGGTTAGGAATTGAGAACTTTTGAAACATGGCTAGGATCACTGTCCAGATGAGCAATGATGCAACATTCTGGTATTTCTTGACTAAACTAATCAAAGACTTGTCGTCGTCAGTAACTCTTACAACAAAAGTTAAATTACTTGCTATACATCCTACCATTAGTATGCAAAGCTCCAGCACAAAAACGGGAAACAAGAATTCAGCAAGAGAAAATTCAGGCACGTGTCGCAGAGGATCACAAGAGTTGAAGAATGTGATAGAAATTCTTCGAAAACAAGTACCTGCTGACGAGTAATGTAATCGGCCTTGATCGAACTAATTGACTGCAGAAGCTCCGGAAGCGGCAGAAGCTTGGCAACCTCGCGTACGGCTGCTTCCTTTGCTTCGATACCGAGATCCTCGACCATCATCTTGCACAAAGCGAGATTCGGAAACACGAGAGACTTGAAAATCGAGCAGATAATCAACGTAATTAAACGAAAAGTTGATTTCTGAAAATAGCAACGATCTCTGATGCTTGATAAACAGATTATTCGGCTTCGGAACAATCTTTCTTCATCGGAATGGAAATGGATCTGATTGACGAAGCAGCTTCCAAAATTTTCTTACCAGATGGACGACGATTTGGGCCACAACATGAAATGCTAGGCCGAACGAAATTGCTTTGAAATGATTTCTACAATTTCATCTGTCGAACACTGTGTTCTCCGTAAATAAGAGATTTATGTACATGTTGACAAAATAATAAACTGTAATTTTCCTTTTTTTATAAATAAATAAATTGTAAATTGATGGTAGTACATTGAAGTCAATATTTGTTTTGATTTGTATAATATATCATTTAATTTAATTTTACATCCAACTAATTTTAAGGCATGTTCAAATAAATAAAAATTACTTTTTTTAACCTAAACATAGTTCAACTAGTTAAGATATATAATTAAGAGGTCAGATGTTTGAATTAAAAAAAAAAAAAATTGGTATTTGGATTTTGTTTATAATTATTTATATTTTGTGCTTGTTATGCTAAATATATGATGTTTGCCAACAACAACATTTTCTTCGTAACATATATTTCTAAAGTGACACTGTCATTTTAAAAGTATTTTTTCAAGTAAAAATATATCAAAAATTCATTTTAAAAATATATAGTAAACTAACTTATTTTTCTTATAAAAAAAAATTTTGATCCCTCATTGTTCCACCAAAATGCCTGATTATATCCTCGATTAAAACAATAAGAAGTTCGAATTCCCGCATGTTGTTGAACTAAAAAGGAAATTCATCCTTGTTCTTGCAATGATTTGGTAAAATTGAATTGAAAGTATATTTTCTATATATTACAATTCATTTATTGCTTTCCAATAAATTGTTTAAAACTTTTTATTCTTATTATATTATGAATAAAGAGAGAGCCAACTTAGCATTGTTCAACTCCACATGTTGTTGAACTAAAAATAAATAAATAGATGAAGGGAGAGAATTCAACCTACAACTCATAAACTCATACAAAATTTAATTATCTCTACTTATCTTTTTTTTATATTCGTGAATATCTAGACTAGCTTGCATGCCTAATTTCACAGGAGACATAGGCCATTAAATTATAAGTAGGTGACCACTATAGATTGTGAACCCAATTATCTCTATTTATCATTAAATTCAATCAACTATGGATTGCTCTAAACGAAATCAACCTCTAAAGAAGCTGTTAGTTTTGATGGATAATAAAATTAGGCATTTTGATGATAAAATTATCAAAATTCTTACCAAGTTTGACAATAAAATTTCAACTTCTAAATTGAAGACTCTAAATTTAATATACATGAACATTTGAACAACATAAACTCAATTGACACAAATTAACCATGCAATTATTTTGAAGGAATGGCTTCTCTCCCTGTTTTTGGCTCTCAAGACTTCAGGAAATCAACCTCTAAAGAAGATGTTAGTTTTGATGGATAATAAAATTAGGCACAAAATTCATACCAAGTTTGACACTAATATTTCAACTTCTAAATTGAAGACTCTAAATTTAATACATGAACATTTGAACAACATAAACTCAATTGACACAAATTAACCATGCAATTATTTTGAAGGAATGGCTTCTCTCCTTGTTTTTGGCTCTTCAAGACTTCAGAAAATCTTAATCAATGCAGGGCTTTTCAAACCTTGATGTAAGCCTAAAGCCTAATTACATGCATTCATATATAGAGAGAGGAGCTTGGTACAACCATTTCAAGTGCAAAGGAGCATGATCACAATCGTAGACTAAAAAATTGAAGTTCAAGAAATAAGAAGACCATTGGAATCACTGTCCTACTTCAACAGGTTCGGATCCTCGATCGAGCGACGCCTTCACTGCATCAAGCACCAGCTGAGTCTTTCGACTGATGGTTGGCCACTTTTTCTCAGGTTTGGGGCCATTTGCTTTGATCTCTTTAACCAAATGAGAAAATTCTCTCACCATGTGAGCCTCCTGAGGAAGATCGGTAGGGACGATATGTTTGCTTGGTAGCGGTTCCCAACCAGTCACGAGTTCAGTGAACCCGGATTTCGTATTGGTGGAGAAATAGGCCTCCTTCTCTCCGTAAGGTATAATAAAATCATTAACATGTAATGTCCCATTGGTTCCTATGGCAGTCATATCCATGGTCAAGTTTGACAAAAAAGAGCAATGGAAGGTTGCTACTTTCCCATCATCCCAAAAAAGAGAACATCCACACGATAAAATCACCCCTGCTTCGTTCAAAACAGGATTAGGCAAGGCGATCACTCTTTTAGGCAGTTCGAAGTTGGCAGCAAGAAGGATTGAACGAATACAATACCATCCGGCATCACCCAAAGCACCAAGACCATCAAGGTCGGGTTTCACGCGAATATCATTAGCTAAGAAGTCAGAATCAACGGCAAAAGAAAAAACACTGTTTACCTGTGATATTTCAGAACAGAGAACAGACAATCCACTTATCAATGACTTATCCAAATCCAGAAGAAAATTTGAACTCTTAACCAATGACTGGCTTAAGTACAATCAAAACTACGTGCAAAAAGTAGCAAACAACACGAGCTAAATCTTCTCCCTAGAAATTACATTTGCAAAATTTAACTTTTTTTTTCCTTTTATAACTTTAGTCTAAAACTAGTTTCACTCAGACCTTTTAACGTCTATACCATATATCAGAACTACCATGCATACAATTGTAATGTTTCTTTTTATAAGAGCATACAATTGCAATGTTAAGATGAATATATAAAATGATGAAGTTATCGTCAAGTTTGGAATCGTAAAGACCAGTGCCATCATGACAATATAAAGTAAAAGGCCTTTCTCTCACTTTCACCGGTCAACCATTCAAGAAGGAGAAAAGAATCTTATGGCTCAATATTAACTAGGCTTTTTCTTGGACCATGTGGTTAGAGAGATTCTCATATCTTCTCAGAAAAAGAACAGAGCACCGAATATTTTATTGACTCTATTTTAGTTCTTCATTAGTGTAAATTGTCTCCACCTTTTTGTAATTATAGCCTCACATCTCTTATAGCCCATTGGAAAAGTTGTTTGTAATATTCCTATGCGTAGAATCCTCCATCTTTGTAATTTCATTTTATCAATGAAATGAACGGTTTCTTACTAAAGAAAAAGATTTATATGTAAAGTAAAGGGCAACCCATTTCATTTCATCTTGTTCAAGACCTTGACCAACAATTTCGATGAGCAACAGGACAGACTGTACGCCCGTGCACAAGCATTTTCTAAGCAGGAAAGACCACACTATATAAACAGTCCTCATTTACAGTCCTCCTTGCAGGAAAAGTTGAATAGATGAAACAAGGGGAAGGCAGGAAGCTAGATAAAGAAGGAAAGATGATGTGCCATTTGCAAAACAAGATGGAAGAAGTACAAGTTCTCTGACAATTCAAGAGGTCTGAGACTCTCCCTATACTTAGTTCAGTACTCTCTTTAACTTTCCCTACTGCTTAAATCATCTATTTGGTATTTACTCCAACTACCGTACTCGAAGGGGTACACTTCCCCTTTGGTACAAACGATGCCGATGCTATCATACTAACTAACTAGTCATGCACATTTGCTCCCTTCTTCCTCCTAGACTTAGCATACCTGATAGACAGTTAACAGGTCCTATCAAAAGGACCAAAGGCACTGAACTCAAAGAAGATGAAATGGTTTTCGTATGGGAATCGAGTGAGCTCAATAATGAACAAGGGCAACCCAAAGAACAAGAATAAAAACCATTCAATCATACGATTGTTTCATAATGACTACTTTTTGAAAATGATAAAGAATTTTAAAAAGAAACAAACTATCATCAAAGAAAACATTTACAAGGTGGAACACAGACAAGAAATCCCACTTACAAAAACAAAACAATCAGGTAAACATCACATCAAAAGATTCGATATTGCATAATTATAAATAAACGAAATCATACATCAATCTCATCATCAAAATTATCAAATTCTTTTGTTTCTTTCCTACCAAACGCTCCAAATAACCATACAGAAAATAAAAAATTAAACACATGTTCTTCCTCAAAATCTGAAATCATACCTCAACTCACTCTTTTGCTCGTTGCCATCCGTTATCGTGGTTGGAATTATTACTCCAAACGAAGTCATGTTTAGAAAGTTTCCATCTCTCATCGTGATTAAGCCAACAACTTATATTTTAAATCCAAAACTTCTAAACAAGATTTTAAGACTTCCGGCACTCCTAATAGCCCAGTTTGCAGTGTATCACATCCATTTAAAAGAAATGACAGACGGCAATCAGGTATAACCACAAAATTGACGCTCAACATAAAACTCTTCAACTACGAAACCAAATTATTCAAATTACATTTCGAATATCTCAAGTTTCCCGCACGATCGCATTCAGTCAAAATAGTCCAGTATATGAACTACATCATTCAGAATGGGATTTGAATCACATACCGATTTGAGCTGGCCAAACTGGTCTGCATCGGAAAGAAATTCCTTCATCTTGGCCGTACGAGGATTATGCATCCACATTGTACCGTCCATGAACTGCACTCCATTGGCCTCGCACGCTTCGAGAATCTTGTCAAACTCAGATACATTAAGAGCCACAGGCTTCTCGAGGAGCAAGTGCTTCTTCTTCTCGGCGGCGAGCACGGCCCAGCGCAAGTGAAGACTAGTCGGAAGAGGAACATAGACGGCGTCGATTTCGGGATCATCGAGAACAGCTTCGTAAGAACCATAGATTTTGACCTGAGGACCGAAACCATTATCGACGGCAAATTTGGAGGCCTTTTCGATTGAACGACTGCCGATTGCTGATATAGTGGCGTTCGGAGCAAGAGCAATGGCTCGGGAAACCTTCCGAGCAATCTCGGCTGCGCCGATGATTCCGAAATGGACGACAGTGTCGGCCATGGCTGCCGAATCTTTGGACGTTGCTGGAAAGAGTGATGGAGATAATAAGGGAACAGGTGATGGGCAATGAGCCAATGACGCAAAAATTGCCAAAAACCACCGATATACGGCCGAAATATCGGTAGTTAAGGCAGGTCAAATAGAGATTTTGGATAATATCGTTTTTACCTGATTTTGAGAAATATATCGTAAATATTGTGATAGTCGTTTCATGGATTTATCAGTTTACTTGAGAGGAAATTGTGAAAATATATCTTAAAACTATTGATATATCACTGAAATATGTCCGAAATTTCGAAAAAATATAGGCTAAAAATCTACGAATTTTCATTTCCAACTTGATACGGTGACCTTTTGGTATTGTATTTATAGTTCAACATGATTTTTGCTTATTTGACTAGCCAAAATACTTTCATTTCTAACACTTTTATTTTTAAAAAAAACTACAAAAAAATGTATTTTCAATTTCATTTCCAACACTTTTACCTGTTGAAGTGAGTCTTGTTTGTTTGACTAGTCAAAATTTTTATTTCCAACACTTTTATTTTTTAAAAAAAAAAATCCACAAAATATGCCTAATTTATCTATATAAATACCCCCACTACACCACTCTTCTCCCACACCATTCTCTATTTCCAACATTTGCTAACTTTCAAGCAAAAATCACTCTCCATTTCCAACTACTCTTCATTTCCAATACTTAGTTGTAGAGCTCTTTCATTCTAACTTTTTTTAGTGTTATAATTTTCATCTTATTTATATTTAATATTATAAATTTTATCTCTAATTATATGTTTAATGTTTGTAATTTTTACCTTATTTATTTTTAATGTTATAAATTTCACTTTATTATCTCTATTTTATGTTTATTGTTCATTTTTATATGTGTAGTGTTATAATTTCACCTTATTTATGTTTAATGTTATAAATTTTATCATATGTTTAATATTATAATTGTCATCCTATTCTCACTTTATTTATGTGTAATGTTATAATTGTCATTTTATTATCTTTATTTTATGTTTAATGTTATAATTCTCACTTTATTTATGTTTAATGTTATAGTTGTCATCGCATGATCTTTATTTTATATTTAATGTTATAATTTTTACCATATTTATGTTTAATGTTATAAATTTTACCTTATTATATCTATTTTATGTTTAATGTTATATTTTTCACCTTATTATATGATCAACTATAACATCATCCTTTTTATATGTGTAATGTTATAATTTCACATTATTTATGTTTAATGTTATAAATTTTATCATATGTTTAAGGTTATAGTTGTCATCCTATTCTCACCTTGTTATATGTTCAACTATAATAGTATACAAGTTTATTCATTTTCCAGTCTTCATTATTATCTATTACTGTATTACTATTCATATTTGGCTTATAATTAGTGATATATATGCATAAAGTAGTAGTTTATTGCTTAAATAAGCTTATTCTAAAATTCACAAAAAAAAAATTACAATATTTTTCTAAGTTTTTGTGACATCTGTGATTTTTTATTGAATATCCGTCGATATATCCGTAAAATCGAGTTACCAATATTGGTATCAATATCGATTTTTGCATCCTTGGTGATGGGAATGTGTTGGAAATGAAATATATATGCTCCAAAGTTTTTTTTTTTTTTTTTTTTTTTTTATAGTATAGGGTAGAGATTCGAACTTCGAACCTCTAACCTTTTAGTCCGATACTGAAGGTATATGTTTTATGTTAGTTGAGCTATACTTATGTTGCATATATGCTCCAAGTTAATCGAGCATAGTTGAGTTGATGCATGTTGAACTTAAAAAATCATTTTTTTAACAATTATAGATTATTTTTAGATCAATAATAATAATTTTTATTTTTATTTTTTTAACACAAGCTCAACGATTATTGAATGTGGTCGCCGTGAATATGCTCTCTAATAAGAGTTTTTTTAGTTCAACAACATATGGGAGTAGGATTCAAATCTCTGACTTTTTTGTTTGAAGAATGGCCTCTAAGAATTTGGATATAGACTTAAAATCTATCTATACCTCTAATAATTATTATATATATTGTATATTTTAGTTCAACAACAGGGGATGAAGATTTCAAACTCTAATTTTATTGGTCAAGATTATAAAATATATATATACCAATCTACTCTTTCATTACATACTCTTTTATTTTTGCTAAAATCGCATTTTCTAAAATCATTCCCAAACATACCCTTAGTGATGGACTCCATCACATGGTCAACAAAAATTAAAGGTGGTTTGATTATATTTTTATTGTGGAAAAAAAACCGTTTTAACTTACTTTTGAACTTTATAGGTTGTATTAATTAAAACTCTAACCTAATAATTGAATTATAATCACAACTTTTTCTATTTGGTTTTGCTTTTCGAATCAAGCCCATGAATAGCTGCATTTTTTATTTCCTCTCTAAATATAAAGATTTAAAAAAAAAAAAGAAAAAAAAAGGCTATACACACATATTTTCATAACTATTGTCATTTGATTCCATTTAAAATCGACTTATTTCATCTCAAAATTCTACCGAAATAACAAGAAAAATTATCACTTGATCCTCCCTAAAGAGTAGAAGAAAAAAACCAAAACCTACATATAGTGTTGAAAGATGCTCTACAAACTTAATTTCAATATTTTCCTCTAATATTTTATTAATCTTGTATTTAAAGAAGTCGTCTTTTTTTTTTAGAATACATTTAAAGAAGTCTATTTGTGAAAATTATGCATTTATAGTTTTCAAACAAAAAAACTAATAGAGAGTTTAAAGCCCTATTTGATAACTATTTGATTTTTTTTATTTTTGGTTTTTGAAAATTAAGCTTATTTTTTTTACCAATTTTTTTACAATGATTTTCATCTCTCTTTAGGGGCCGTTTGGTTCAAGGTTTCTTATATGTCTGGGAATAATGGATGCCTGGGAATAAGATGCCTGAGAATAAGATTGCTGGGAATCATTGATTGTTGTGTTTAGTTGTACACCTGAGAATGCTAATTTTCATAATAATAAATGATATTTTTATCTTTTTATGAGATTAATTTTATAAATTTTATAAAATTATCATGCATTAATTAATAAACTCTTCAACAAATAGATGTAAATTAATTGATCATAATAGATATATAATTTGAATTAAATAAATAATTGTAAAAAGTTATAATTTGTATACGAAATTATTTCAATTAATTAAATATATTAAATAGATTACTAATGTATTAAAGTTTTAATAAATACACAATTACATTAATTTAGTTTATTTTTATAAAGGACAAAAAATTCAATTTTACCTGTAAACATGTCACCATGTATCAATTTTCACTCTAAACTTTTAATTTTTACCCATAAACTAATGAATAACTATACCAAAACTCACAAATTTTAACAAAATGTAGTTCTAACATTGTTTTTTTTTTTTTTTTTTTTAAATCTAATCAATTTTGTACCATACACATGTCTTGTATAATTCATTGAAAACATATGAAAAGATTTTTTTTAACGAATTTTCAAAAGAAAACTTATTGGATGATAAAATTAATTAATTTTATTAGAATAAATAAATATATTAATTTTATTAGAATAAATAAATATATTAATTTTATTAGAATAAATAAATATATTTAAAAGAAAGATGAATATTAACAAAAATAAGAGAGAGAAAGAGAAGAGCATGAAGAAAACACATGCTTTTGCAAGGGTATCAAATGCCCTTACTCATGGATATACAAAACCCATGGGAATAGCTTATTCTCATGGTCAATCCTCAAAACCTTGTACCAAACATGAAATTTTGTATCCCTTGCTGATTCCCACCCTTATTCCCATCCCCATACCCCAAATTAAGGAAACATTTGAATTCTTAGAAAAATTCTAAAAACAAAAACTATTTTTCGAAAACTATTTTTTTTTTTTAAATTTTCAAAACTTGGGCTTGGTTTTTGAAAACATATATATAAAAAATCTATACTATCTAAATGGCGCTTGAGGAGAAAAACTTTTGATTTCTCCTTTTGTCCCTACTTAATTTAAAGACTTTCCATTTTGACTTTCTTAATTTAAAGATTTTCCCTTTTGTCGGCCTCAATTTGAATAAAGATTCTAAAATTTCTATGTATGTGATCTCTAATTTAAATAAATGTTCTAAAATCTCTACAATTACCAATCTTCTAACTAACTAATGCATATTTGAATAATTTGAATAATAAAATGATACAACAATACTTATTTATTTATTATATATTAAATAATATTTACTGAATATTTAAAAAGATTTTTTTTAAAAAAATAAAGTAATATTTAAAGATTTTTTAACAAGTATATAAAAAATTAATAACAAAAAATAAAACAATATTTTTAAACCTATGTGTTTTTGAGAATATGAAATTGTTATGAAAGATTTAAAAAAAAAATAAACTAATATTAAAAAAAATTAATGCATATTTAAAAAGTTAAGAACAAAAACTTAAAAAAAATTTGAATGTTTTTCGAGAATATGAAATTAAAATAATAATGAAATGTTTTTTTTTAAAATAAAGGTAATATTTTTTTAATAAGTATATATTAACAAAATATTAGATTATGATATATTGTGATTAATATACATAAATTAAATGTCATATATCATCGGTCTATATATAGTATATCTCACAGCTGAATTCTTTCATGTCTTCTAAAGTGATTCCAAAAACCATATAGGGAAGAAATTTTGATTTCTCCCATTTTTCATTTGATGACTATGGCTATATAAGTCTAATATTTATTTTCAATAAACCAGATCATTCGTATCCCATTTTTCAATTTATTATTGAAGAAACTTCGTTGTGGTGATGTTAGAGGTCAACAAGTAAATGGGTCCCCCTCCATTTTTTTTTGCAAATGATAGATAAAGAGATGAAGTGATTTAATGTAATTTAGTACTTTTTACGTATTTTTGTAGTTTTTTTTTTGTTGTTGCAAGTGGTAGAGAAATAAGGTAATTTAATGTAATTTGCAGCTTACATGCTTTTGTAGTTTTTTTTTTCTTTGGCGAATGACAACGAGAGTGATTTAATGTAATTTACTGTTTTTGTAGTTTTCAAATTTGTAAATCACACCAATTCATTCATCTACTGATATTGTTTGTTCAATTACTCGTGTTGAGTTCAAATGAAAACCCTTCATAAATAGAAATTAAATTCAAAACTCTTTGTTCGATTACTTGTGTTGAGTTTAGATGAAAAAAAGTCGATTCGGCCATGGCGAAATAGAAAACGAATTTAGAGAGAAATAAAGAGATAAAGAGAATATACACGTTTATCATATTATAAGTAAGTTTTATTTGTTACCTATTTGGAGAGAAATAAAGAGATAAAGAGAATATACACGTTTATCATATTATAAGTAAGTTTTATTTGTTATCTATTTGGGAGAATTTTTCCAGTCCTGTCGTAGTAGGGAGACTCCATGCCTCTTCCTCTACATGATTAACACTTGTCTTCATTTTTTTTACCATTAAAATTACGTATAAATTAAATGGGACCTAAATTTTTTCCATTTCTCTCGTTCCCCCTCGTTTTTCTCTCTCCCTCAAGTAACTTCTTTCCCAAAGCATCAAGACACGTGTCAACTATGGATGGCGTGACAATCATGCAGATCGAAAATGCAACGTGCAGCAGTACACCTGGTGTGACTATAAATTGAAAAGCAAAGCCAACGTATAAGAATTCCGATAAGATCGGATATTCAGAATTTCGAAACCATGACGTCGTTGGGCGGCGGAGATCGATATTTAGGGTACGGCTCCGGCGCCGGCGGATGAGACCCTTTTGGGAATCTGGCGGAGTTCCGGCGCACGCGGCGGCGATGAAGTGTTCGTCATTGCCAGTGCCAACGTAGACTGGCGTGAAACTGAGAATTCCCATATCTTTACTGCTGATCTTCCTGGTTAGCCCTCTCTTTTATTCTGATCGTATATAGAAATTCCTTTTTTTTTTTTTTTTTGAGTTCAAAGAAAGAGAGTTGAATACTAAATAGGCCAAATTGGTTAAATTTTTGTTTTAGTTGTATTATTGTATAATACTTTGTGGGTTAAGAAAAAAAAAAAGAAGAAAAATGGAAAATTGCAAAAGTTAGAAACCAATTGCAGTAGAATATAGCTCAATTAGTTTCACTAGTTAAGTATATCTCTGATCAATATGTCAGAGGTTGGAGTAAATATTGCAAAATGTAGGTACAATTATTAGAGTAGGACCATTACAATCAAAACTCAAATTCTTTTGATTCATTTTTGGATTATTATAATTAAACTTGAATTCTTTTCATCAAGTTATCTCCTTAAACCAGATGGCAACTCTAATAACCTCAATATGAAAATCAATAAATCTTTTCTTTTCCTTTGAGATAAGGGCAAAGCAAAATCGGAAGGGCCAAATTAAGGGGATGTAGCAACAAATGATATTGTTTGTTAATCGGAACATAATTTAATACCAAAAAGTCAGACGTTTAAATCCTCCATCCCCTCATATCTTTTTGAACTAATTAGCAAAAAGTGCTTTTAAGTATAAAATTTTGTAAGGTTTAAATGAGTGAGGGGTCAAATTGAAAGTTTTGTGATGTTAATTGTTCACGTGATCACTCTATAATTTCCATAATATCTATTTTTTAGTATGGGTAAAGATTGAAATTAAGGGGAGTACCTTATCGATTAAGCTAAAAATAGCTCAATTGATTTAGGTGTATACTATATACCACTTGGTACACCAAACTCCTTCAAGTAGTCACCTACATCGAGAAATTATTCGGTGAGGCTACATGAGAAGTATCTCGAATTTATATCTTGTGGTTATGAAAGAACATGAAAATTATTAAATCTACGCTCAGTCACCTATATCGAAAAATTATTCAGTGAGGCATGAGAAATATCCAAGAAATTTAGCACGTTTTATGTAATGACAATATATTTCAATTTATTTATAGTTTAATTGATGATAATTTCCTTAAAAAAAGAAACTTAGTCCATGTTTTATTATATTCCCAATATATTTCAATTTATTCATAGTTTAATGGATAAAATATCAATTTTTAAATTAAAAGAAATATATTCTCAAATTAAAAAAAAAAAGACTCGAAAGGAAAAGAGAATAAAATAAACTACGCAAATTCAATGGTTCTTTCTCGGTCTCTTTATTAAGAATATTGCAAGTTGTAAGTACTTTCTTTGATAATAGTAATATTTTTTAGTTGCATATGGTACTCTCTTTTTTAAAACATAGAAAATAACAAGTTCATTAAAAAAAATTAAAATAGTATACATATATAAAGTTAGGAAATAAACTAAATAAAGTGGCAAAAAATGATTTTAGTATCTCAATTCGGCCAGATCCATCTTGGTCTCTCTCGATTTGATATCAATCTTTTAAAATTATTAACTCTACACTCAATGTTATTGAAGATCTTCCATTACATCATTTCATAGAAAAATTTTGTAATAAATTTGACATGTAAATACATAAATATGCATACCATTTGAAAGAAATAGATATGTTGCTTTGAATATACTACTTAAATGTACTATTTAGAAAAAATAGATCTTACCAATAAGCAAGTTAAAGTTTGATAGATCAACTATTCAGTCACATTGAAGTGACATATTCATGTACCTAAATAGGTTAATAAAACAATAATTTAACCATAGCGACTTATTCATCCATCTAAATATTAAACAATAATTGGACAATACATCAAGATTTCAATGAGAATTTTTTATTTATTAAGAATAAGGTAAAAAAACATACGAACCATTTGGTGCATATTTAGCCTACTTTTAAGTACTTACAACCGAACAAGGCAACTTTTAGAACAAGAAAGAAATCATCATGAAACCTGACTTCAATCTACCAGCCATTTATTCATCTCAGTCAACCTTGTAAAAACAATAATAAAATTTGAATTTTTGTAGTTCTTAGAAACCAACTCAATTTCTGAAACATTTTAAATTCTTTACAAAACAAAGAAAATTAGTTAACAAGCATGGTTTTCACAAAATAACAAAATTAGACGGATATCAAAGCTTCTTAACAATCCAAATTGGCAATTTTTCCTTTACAAACTAACCAAAACCTTAATGAAATATTACATATAATGAAACGAACAGCACCATTAAGGAACAGAAATAAGATCCAAATAGAAAACGCAGAGAAATAAACGAACCGAAACCATAAAACGACAGCTCGAGAATCTGAAAACGACGATAAAACCATGCAAAGGAAAGAGGTGCAAAAGTGGCAAAAATATAATCTTAAATCTAACGGCCAAAGAGAGACCCTAAAAAATTCAAAATTCTTCCACCGTTGGATTTTCCCCTATCTTCAATTGCTATTATTCAGGAATCACTATAAATCACAAACTTGTAAGCCTTACATGAATATTGTTTATGGAAACTCATACCTTGTTGGCAGGACCCGTCGCTTTTGGACCCCTTCGGCAAGCAATAATTTTACAGGTGTTTAGACTGTCACTTGTTGAATCTTTGTGGAGCCAAATATTTTACAATCTACTTAGCTGAATCTGGTACCTGCCAGCATTGGTTGCTCGGAGCGGAGCTGCCGAGAGTGTCAGGTTGATCAGCGGCAATTTGCTTGCTAGGATGGCCGCATTTGATCTCTGCGAAGTGCTTGCTGGAGCTCAATAACTTGCTGCCTCTGTTCGAGCGGTAGCGAGTTAAGCTGTTCGGGAGTTAGATTCAAAACTTGTTGCAGTAGTGCAGACTCGATGTCGCGGGGAAGCTAAGAAAGAAGATACAACAGAACACGAAACATAAGTGCTAGTTTTTTCAGTTGTGATTAAGAAATTAATCAACTTCACCAGAATAATTTCACAACATGCACAAATCTTGCCATAATGATGGAACGTACTAGCAAGATATTAACATATCTAAGCACAGTAGCAATTTCATAATCTATAGGAACTAAAATTTGAAGCACAAAGATTTGGCTATGAATGCAATTACACAAAGAAAATGTGATGTTTTTGAACTAAAACGGATGGCCAGACAAAATTCTCAACCCACACCCATTATGTTATTTTGCTATGAGCATTTTGGGCCACAGACTTGAAACTAAAACAAGAAACTTGAGAGAGTCTCCACGGTCAACCTTTTTGTACTTATAGCCCAACTCCCCTCATTGCTCACTGGAAAAGTTTTTTGTTATTACATATCTATCTATAGGATCTTGTCTCTTTTGTAATCATTTCACTATATCAATGAAATGTTTGTGTTTCCAATCCAAAAAAAAAAAGTAATATGAATCAGATCTATAATATTTGCTTTTCAGTTATCTCAGCGAAATTCTACTTGCTCTACATGCAAAGTTTATCACTTTTCCCTGATTTGAACACTTGAAATTTTAGCTATAATATTGTTGCTCTTATGAATGAAAGTAGTCTGGTTCATCTAACTAGGATGGTTGATGCGTTCAGAATTAACCATTGAATGTAGAGGTAAAAAATCGGATAAAGATCATACAGGCTGGAGCCTGGAAGGAAACTTGTTAAAAATATATATAAACCATGAAATTAAGCCTTGGATTGATCATGTGAGTTGATATGACTTTTAGCTAATTAAAAGAACTTCCAATGTGTTTCATTGGATAGTCAAAAATGATTTTGAAAATTCTAAAAACACTTAAATGAGGAAGCACTTTATTAGTAATTGTAGAAAAAGTATGTCATTTAAAATCACTGTCCTCAAAAGGCACCCCAAACTCAAACTCACTCTAAATACGTCAAAAGACAATTGCAAATATTATACTAATCTTTTATTCTTCTCAGTGAGAGTCTAATGTCTCAAAAGATAGTACACACAACTCTCCTACATGACATGAGCACTGAGAACTAGAACGAACCAATTCAGACAGAACTCTAAAGAACAAATTCAGATTGAGAAATGGAAATTCAAGCCACCAATGCAACCAAATTAACATGAATAAGAAAGTGAATAAATATTTTTCAATTAGTGATGTTGCATTGCAATAAATCGCGTACCATTGAAGTTGGTTTCTCAGATATTTTTGTCCCTGGCAGATTGGGATCTGAGGCAATTCCAAGCTGTCCAGATCCATTGGTACCTACTGATGCACTTAGACCTCCGGTCGAGAAAGGGCCGCCTTTTCCATCCTCTAATTTTATCTGCTTTACAGGGCGATTAGTTGTTCCTGAAAAGCCATGAAGTATATTTCTTTTACCATCTACACCAAGAGGAACTTGAGAAGACTTATCAACATCACTGCCCACTATCTGAGATGCACTATACGCTGTGGAGGGGCCAGGCTGTTATGAAGAGCAAGTCAGAAACAAGAAGACATTACCATAACCCAAAAAAGGAAAAACAGAAAACAGACTTCCAAACCGAGGGGGGCAAGCTCCAAAGGCTTTTTAGGTATTACTGAGGATCTTTTTAAATGTTTTGAGCTTGCAGAAGGCTCCTCGTTTGAGTAGGGTTTTGATTTCAATGACTCTTGATGATGGTTAGAAACTTAGAAGCTTTGAAGGAATTGGAGCAATTTCTCTTGCTGGAGACGTTTTGGATCTCTTTTCCAGAGTTTTGTCATTTGGGCAGCTGTGCTGGTTTTGCTTTTTGATGGACAGGGTTTTATCTTTAGTGGTTCTTTGGTTGTGCAGTTTTGCTTCTGAGATATTGTCTGATTCTCCCTGGGCTGCTTTGTTCTTCAATTTTTTGTTTGGACTTTAGTAACTTTTGGGATTTTTACTTTATAGGTTTCATGGTTTGTTCTTTTCACTTTTTTCTTTCTTTTCATATATCAATGAAAAAATTGTTTCTTCTTAAAAAGGAAAAAAAAAAAAAAAAGAAATGATAAAGTAAGCATATAGCCATACAATACAAGAGTACAAACATTTACAAGAAAAGCCACATTTATTGATCATAAAGAGTTTTTCATTAAGTGAATCCATATGCAAGAAAAATAAATAAAAAATGCTTCTATTTACAACTATAACAGTCAGTAAAACATCAAATTAACAGTTAGTTTCATTATTGTTTCCCCTCCACTCCACCTTTGCGTTGAGTTAAAGCTTAAGATTAACATGTCATTCAATCTAAGGTAGACTTCCTGGTTGGGAAGTAGCCTTTTGCTATACTGGGCCTACCTGCTCTCCAAGCATAAATGGTAATTTTTGCGAAGATAGCTTTCACACCTATGTTCTAGTTCAGTAGTTCTGAGTTATTGATATATTAAATTACAAAAATGAAAAAAAAAAATAGCATAAAGTAGAACCTGAAAGTCTGCATCTGATAAGGAAGGGCGAGGCAAAAGAGAAGGTTTAGCTTCTGGATTAACAATCTGAGCATTATGCCCTGGAATTACAGCTCCACCATGCCCTGAATATTGTTGAGAAGGGGGACGCATGTGCTGCTTTAAAGAAGAGGAAGTGGGCACCTGAACCTGTTGCCTAACAGATATATTTCCCGGCAAACTTATGGAAGGAAGCGATAAGCCTCCAGGTATTCCGGTCAAAGTGCCTTGTAAAGCAAGTGATGGCTGAATTTGAGACTGAAGTGGAGGCCGTTGGGATGCAGAAAACTGATGGGGAGCCAAAGGATTTTGAGGCGTGATAGACATTTGAGTTTCTTTTTTAGGTACAAAACCAGTCTGCATCCTGTTAGGTACAAGAGGGGGCAACCCTGGTTGGACTTGAAGAGATGATGGCTGACCCTGCTGAATGTCATGCAAAGGAAGCTGAGGATGAGTAGAAGGTTGCCGTAAATTAGGCTTCTGCAACTGCAACAACCAAAGAAGGGGAATTGTTCGTTTGAAAATTTTAACAGCTATCAATAAAACACAGAAAAAAGGAAAAACAAAATATATGCAGTGAAGAGAAATACCACTTGTGGAGTGACCATTCCAAGCATTATCTGTGACTGCAAACAAAATTACAGAAAAGAGGGAAAAGAAAGATGTTTAGTTGGTGTTGCAGACAGAGAGAAATATAGTCCATCAAATTGGGAGGAACAAAAAAGACAGATTCTTGTCATAGAAATAAGGTACAACTATAAATATAAACATATTGCAGGACTCTTCTTTCCAAAATATTTATTTAAAGTCTTATCTCTCCCTTTCTCTCTCTCCCTCTAAGAAAACTATTTTAATTCTTACAACATTGATTTTCAATTGAAATTTGACACAAAAATTGGTTCTGAGATTAGGACCTAAAGAGGCTTTGAGGCCTAAAAGTTAAAACTAACGGTCAAAGAGTAGCTTAACTTAAATCTGATGAAAGGTTTCACATAAGACAGGTTCATCTGCTGAAAGAGAGGGTCCTCTAGTTATGTCCTTGCAAAATTTAAGTCCTTGCAAAATTATGTCCTAAAAGTTAAGCTTCACAATTATGTCCTTGCGAAATTTTCTTAACCTAAGCGGAAGAGAGGGTCCTCTAGTTATGAGCATCTGCTGAAAGAAGGGTGTGTGACTGGAATGTTCTATAAAGGTGTCTTTCCTAGGCAATTAGACTTTCTATTTTTTAACATGTGACGCACACTGAAGTGAAACAAACCTATAGAGCTTATAAACCTATGGAGCTTAAATGCAAGCGAAAAAATAGGAGTGAGTGCTTCTTATATGTGCATATATACATTCTCAATATCATATATGCGAATGGATGACGAGCTAAATGAAACAATAATTAACGTGTGTAATTATGATCTACGTTGGTTTCCTTGACATCTATGGCTCCCATTTGCATTTCAAGAACCACTTGAATGCTACCAGCTACCTTCAATCTCATATTTTTATTCACGTCAAGAAGAGCTCCAAATAGATTTTTTTTCAGCATTAATGTTAACCCAAATAACTACTAGAGTAGGAAGAAATGGATTGCATAAACATGTTTAGAAAGTTGAGGCACATAGACAATAAGATCGTAAGAGTAACAGAACACAGAAATTCATTAAAGTCTCTTCCATGCAGAGATATTTGAATTGGACGCTGAACTGAGAAAATAACCAGTAGTATTTAGGAAATTAATATTCTACAGAAAAAAAAAAGTCACCAAGCAAGATATTATGGAGGATTTCCACGCTTGAAGAAACTACAAAAAAGCAAGGATAAATAAGTACCTGAAAAAGAGCTTTTGACAATTGTGGTCTTGCCAGCAATAGCTGACGAGCCAAATCCTTGTTTTGTGTAGCCATTACCTAAGTCCAAACAATGTACCAATCATCAGGGGCCATTTAGGAGAATAAGGAGAGACGTGGGAACATACTCAAAAGGTTACCTTCAGCCCTGACATAACTTCAGTGAGCTGATTCCTAGAAAGTTTAGCCAGATGTAGAGTTAGAGGATCATTGGGCATTGCTGCACCCTGCAAAATATTCTGATTAGTAGCAGATTGTGCACCACCAAGGGCTCCTGCCATGACGGCTGCAGCAGTTATAGCTATATGAAGACCAATTGGTTGATGTTGACTGGATTCCCCATGGGCTGTTGGGCCGCCTAATTGTTTTTTAGCATCATTGATGTTAACACAAAAAGAAAACAATCAGATATTATTGCACAAACCATAAGCCAAGCCAACATTTAAGATAAAGAAAACTAACCAGCATTTGCAACCAATCCAGGTCCACCACGACCCTAAAAGAGGGAAAATTGTTTCAAATCAAATAATAATTAACATGCTACATGTAGTCAAGGTATATTTATATTGGTGGAAGGATATAGTTTCAGCAATTTGACAAGTCATTTGATTGGAAAGTAGCATAACAATAATTCAAGAAAAAGTAAATGCAGCTGAAGATGGAGACTTTTTTTACTTATTATCAATCAGAGTATTTGATCTTTGGAATATTTCCTTTGCATTTATGTATTCTAGATGGCTTTTATAATTTCAGTTTTAAACTCAGAGGAATACTTGTCGACAGAACTTTTCCAATAATAATAAAAAAAATCTACTAATTAAAATAACTTAATAAGCATTGGAATTCTATGTAGAACTTTTAGTATCAAAGATAAAATATTATCCTTTTCTTCTCGAAGAACGTTGCCAACATTTCCAAAAAATCCCATCATCGACAAATTCACAAGTACCAATATTTTTATTCTTGTAAATAATATGTCAGGGGCCAGGACAATATCACAATCTTTATAGATATAATCAAATTCAGAAATCTATTCCAGGCACGTATATTTGAATCCATTTAAACTTGAAAAACAAAGATATAAGAGTAAAGACTACAAAAGAGCCTCCTTGGAACCTGTTTCTTCAACTACTGGTTGAAAAATACTCTAAGCAGAGCAATCAAAGCAGCCTCCAGGTTCTGAAAAATTAAATCTATTTAATATTTACAGCATATTCCTTGAAATTGTTGGCAGCATCATAATCTAAAGTTTCATATAATTCAGTCAATAATGTTTTAAAGTATTTTATTGAAAAAAATACCAAAAACCCCTAATGTAACTAGCTGGATGGACAAGAACAGTCAATGAGTCAAATTGACAAATCGCAAGAGGTTAAATACTTCACCTGTTCTCTATTTCTGTCTGCACCCTTGTCATTCTCAGCAAAATCAACTCGTAACTGCCGGCCATTAATTTCATAACCTTGAAGATTGCGGCGAGCACTCAAAGCGGTTTCTTCATCCTTATACTCACAAAACCCGTAGCCTTTTGGTTTTCCAGTTTCTCTGTCAATTACTAATCTAAAAAAGGAAGGAACTGTTAATTTTAACTTTAAAATGTACTGGTAAACAATAGAAGGAAATCATAAATTAATATGATATTCAAATTCTTTTTGGATAAGACACTCAGAAGTTAGAAAATAATGATTCTCATATTTGATGTCCTGCATTTAGTTTATTTTCTTTTTCCTTCATTTTCTTGAATAGGAGACTTAAAAGATAATGATTTTCAAGATGATGTACTACAATTAATTAAAAGTTACAGCTTCCAATACTGTACTCAAGCTCCAAAAGTAGTATAATAGTTCAATTTTTACAGATCAGAGAAAGACCCCTTTATCATGCACACTCTACCATGAAAGACAGAACCAAAAATTGAGTTACATTTGTCATATAAAAGGCTGTCTGTCTGTAATGAGATATAACAGTATAAACACTACAATTTTAATCGAGTACACTGACATTCCACTACACCCCCTCAATCAAGCAGATTATCTTTTTTTTAGACAGATAAAGAGTTGGATAAAATTGACATGGGCAAATCATCAGGCATGTCAAAGATTTAACTAGACTATATGTATATCACTTAGTGGATAAACCCTATCATCTTGGGTAACTGACCTACAGAAAACCATTAAGAAACGAATTCTCAGCCTTTGGCTACCTTAGCAGGGGTTGGCTATAGACAAATCCTAGCAAAAAAGAACAATTCTATTCTAGCATGGCATAGCCACTTAGTCTGTCTCGGATAGAGAATTACAGAACTAAACCCCCGAAACAAGACTTAGAACTTAGAAGAGGAATAAGAGTATCAGAGGTACAAAATCAACGCACAGAGGAGAAGAGGGTGAAGGCAATAGAGTAAAAAGCAAGGAAACTACAGAAAATTCAAGAAGATTTAAAAAAAAAAAAATCCAACTTTACGGCTTCAAAGCTCTCAATCTTATTCTAGATCCTAAATTTCAATCCAATATAAGTTTTAGGGTTCATTTCCCAGAAAAAAGAGCAGAGAACACAGACCTGAACGACACTACGGGCCCAACTTCCTGGCAGATTTCTATAAGCTGCTCTTCAGTAGCATCATAAGGTATATTCCCAACTGAAATCAAAATTTAACAACACAATAAGACGCAAAAAAAACCACGAGCAATCAAATCACCAAAAAATCCCAACCTTCCGTGCCCAGATTAACAAACCCGCCACAATTGAAAGCAAAACAAAACAAAATACGAAGCAACACTAAAGATTCGCCGATATATACAACTCAAATCCGCCATTCTCCAACACACACCATCAGTTCCCCCATCAAATCACAGCGCAAAGACAGAGAATCAAAATTAACAACGTAAAAAAAAGAGTACAGAACATACCGAAAACACAGCGGTGCTGAGACGAGGCCATGAATCAACAGAAGAAGAAGAAGAAGCTGAAGCACTGCTTCATCTTCTTCCTCCTCAGCATACTTTTTAAACTTATCCGGCTCCCACTGATGCTCTGCAGCTCAAAACTGCACAGAAGCTCCGCAAATGGAACGCAGATCAATTGAGTTCGTCAGTGAGCGAAATTTCGTCTTCAAGAGCAAATATTCTGAAGAAATCGAATGAGAGTTTGAAGATTCCGAACAAAAACAACGGCGACGGCGAAGAAGAATGAAACGTTCCGAGAAGATCCTGTTCCAACCAGATTTAATTCCAGAGGTCGCCCCTCTTTCTGCAAGTGTTAATATTTCTTCGTCTTACGTCAAAAATATATATATATATATATATATATAATAATAATAATAATTTTGGGCCTTTATATTCTCTCTTTATTAGAGACGAAACTAGTATGCGATTCGGGAATAGTAATTAGCATAATAATTGAAAAGGAAAAAATAAAGAAAAAAGAAAAAGAATCAGCTCCTTCGATAAATTTGGTCAAATAATGTGGACCAGTGCATTTTTTAAGAGCGTAGACATATTTATTGCTTTTTATTATTATTTTTTAATTACAAGTTTATTCTAAGTTCGCCTATGTCAATTTCGTCTTTAAAATTTTTTAACTTTTACTTTTGTATCTAATAGAAACATAAATTTAAAAGTATCAAATAAGTCTCTAAATTTTTAATTTTGTGTCAATAGACCCTTCACTTATTTAAAATTAAATGATCTATTAGATATAAAATTAAATTTTATTTTTATTAAAATTCTAAACTTTTAATTTTTGTATCTAGTAGGTCTGTAAATTTTAGAAAATGATGAATATATGACAAATATCTATTAGACACAATTAGACACTTTTTTAAAATGTAGAACTTATTAGACATTTTTTAAAATTTAGGGATCAAATAGACACAAATCTAAAAGTGTAGGGACTAAACATGCAATTTAACCTATTTTTTCAATTTGACATTTAACTAACCAATTCTGGTGGCCCATGGAGGAGGATGTTTAGATTTGGTATTTGGAGAAAAAGGTGTTTATGCGGTCAAGTTTGAGTACTAAAGTGATTATCAAGATGATAATTGCAGCGTCCCATCTCAACTTCTTATCAAATTTGCAAAAGATAATGTGAAATGTTTAAGTCCCGTTTCATAATTATTTGATTTTTAAAAATTATATTTATTTTTTCATTATTTTTTTACTATAAATTTTATATTTCTTAAAAAACCATTTGAATTCTTAACTAAATTTCAAAAATAAAAATAAATTTTTGAAAATTATTTTTTTTAGTTTTCAAAATTTGCCTTGATTTTTTAAAATATATGTAAAAAGTAAATAAAAAACAAGAAAACTAATAAATCGAAGTAGAGTTTATAGGCTTGATTTTCAAATTATCAAACGAGGCCTAAAATTTTTAATAAGATTAAAGTGTAAAAAAGTTGAGTTGGTTTGTTCTATTCGTCCCCTCAATTTTAAATGGGCTTAAAGATATGTGGAGCACTATATCTGGTTTCTTAGGCCCCGTTTGATAACCTTTTGGTTTTTGGTTTTTGAAAATTAAGCTTGTTTTCTCCCAATTTCTCTACAATGGTTTTCATCTCCATTAAGGAAACATTTGAATTCTTAGCCAAATTCAAAAAACAAAAATAAGTTTTTGGAAACTACTTTTTTTAGTTTTCAAAACATGGCTTGGTTTTTGAAAACATAGGTAAAAAGTAGATGACAAAACAAGTAAAATCATAGGTGGAAGTAGTATTTATAGGCTTAATTTTCAAAAACTAAAAACTAAATGGTTATCAAACGGGACCTTAGTTATTTTAAACGTTTTCAATGCTTTAAATGATGAAGACTGCAAATTGTTACCCATGCAAGTTGAACGAATCATTTCCAACTACTAGTTTCAAGATGATTTTTTTTTTTTTGTGCAGCTCATCGTGGTAGTATCCAATCGATTGAACTTTGGTTAAATTACGAATTTTGGTCATATGATTTTTTTAAAAAAAAATAGAATTTAGTCCCTATAATTTTAAAAGTTAGAATTCGTTCATATGATTTGATAAAACCCTCATAAAACCGGTTTATGAAAGTTTTATCAATCATAGAGACTATTTATGAGATTTTATCAAACCATAAGGATGAAATTCTAACTTTTAAAATAATATGGACTAAATTTTAACTTTCTCGCAACCATATGAACCAAATTTGTAATTTAACCTTAAAATTTTGAGTGAAAATATTAGACTAAAAACTATTTGGCTCACTCACTATTTTACCCTTTCTAGGGAGTTTGTGACTGACTTAGAAGGAATAAAATTGACATTTGAATTGTGACCAACAATGTAGATATTTTATGAGGCTATTCCCTTGTGACTTATAATTAGGAGAAAGCTAATGACGTTTTGATCAAAGTTGGATCGATTATGAGTGATATTATAGCTATGTAGATAATATCATATAGGTTAAATTACTACTTTGGTCCCTGTACTTTGAGCTCGGTTCAATTTTAGTCCCTGTACTTTCAATTGTCCAATTTTAGTCCATGTACTTTCAATTAATCTCAAAATCAGTCCCCACAGTTAATTTTGGGTTAGTCTACCGTTAAAATTGAAAAAAAATCGTTTCTCTCTCTCTCTCTTCTCTTCTTCTTTCAATTTTCTCTATCCTCATTTCCTGATTTCTCTACTCTTCTCCTTCCCCATTTCCCTTTCGAAACAAATTACCCATTTTTTGCCCTCTGCTTGAAATCCGCCGTCGATTTGGGACTTTTTTGAGAACCATTTGAAATCCAAACATGAAATGGAAAAAAAACCCTCAAAAGGGAAAAATAAAAAGGAAATTGATGAAAAAAAACAGAGGAATCGGAGAGGGTTTATTCGAAGAATAAGAAGAAAACAGAGGAAAGTAAATGGGAGGGAAATGAGAAAAAGGACTGAAAGGGAAATGGGGAAGGAGAAGAGTAGAGAAACCAGAGAAATGAGGATAGAGAAAATTGAAAGAAGAAGAGAAGAGAGAGAGAGAAACGATTTTTTTTTTTTTTTCAATTTTAACGGTAGACTAACCCAAAATTAACGGTGGGGACTGATTTTGAGATTAATTGAAAGTACAGGGACTAAAATTGGACAATTGAAAGTACAGGGACTAAAATTGAACCGAACTCAAAGTACAGGGACCAAAGTAGTAATTTAACCTATCATATATTAACATGGATGCGAGTGTGACAATTCACTCAAAGCTAATCACACAAGAGATACCAAATTCACTTTAAGTTGCATTTATAAATAATAAATTTATGAATCATTTGGATAATAAATTATATATTGACTAGGCAAAATCAAAATACACCACAATAACAAGTAGACTTATAATAATGAAAAAGAATTCCCATGAGCCAGCAAAGATGCAAAAACAATTTACTTCCATTCACTTCAATACAAATGATAAACCATGACTCTACTTAATAATCTTATTCATTTTTCTTTTTATCATCAAAACACACAAGACTCAAATACATGTAATATCAATTCTTACCTGTTGATACAATTAGGCTACCATCTACTTGAAAAGGAATTTTTTTTTTTTTTTTGGGTGATAACTTTAATTTTAATATTACAACTTGTTTCATTGCTCAGCTCAAGTATTGTGGAGATTTGTCAATTTCCTTTCCCAGCTGTTTGAATGATCTCTGTAATTCAGTTAGCATCTTATTTTAGTTTAGGAATGACATTTCATTTTCAACAAAAAGGAAAGAAAAACTATTTCTTTGCTTGTGATTCACTGAAAATGAAATTAAAAGTTTATTAAGAATTTAACTTTTGTGTTTGTTATATAGGAATGATAGCAGACATTTTGATGTAATCACTGTTAACGTCTTAGTTTGTATAAATTAATGCTAATATTAATCTTGTCTAAAAAAATGCTAATATTAAACTTTCTAAAAAAAAAAATTTAATGTTTAGTTAATTAACACTGACATCCAAAGAATATCAAATGCTGATTTGTACAAAATAAGAAACTAGCGCTAGACAATGAATTGATATATATATATATATATATATATATATATATATATATATATTTATTTATTTATTTATATATATATTTATTTATTTATTTATATAAGTCTTAATATGTTTATTACTTGATTAAACATACTTAAGAATTCTTATGAATTTCTAAAACTTTAATCTAGAATTTAGCTCTACATTCATAAATACCTTCGTAAAAATCTATAGCTCGGCTTGGCCAGGCACACACATAGATTAACCTAACCCTTTTTTTTAGTTACACATAGTTTAACCCTTAATATAACTTAATTTCATCCTTCGTAATTTTTTTTTTTTTTTTGTACTCAAGTCCTTGTAACACGCAAATTTGAAAGAATATCTCTTTTATTAGGTTATCTATTAAGTTAAATTACAATCATAACCCTAAACTTTTAAATTTGTGTCTAAAAAGTCTTTAAACTTTAAAAAGTGTCTAATAAATTTATAAACTTTAAAAATGTATAATAAATCTTGAACTGTTAATTTTAGGTCTAATAAATCATTGACATATTCAAAATTCTTAAAAATTAACTAACCTATTAGATATAAAATTGAATTTTATGTCTAATGACACCCTTAAACTTTCAACTTTGTCTTTAGTAAGTATGTAAATTTTAAAAGTGTCGAATAGATCAACAACTTATTAGACACAAAATTAAAAATTCAAAGACCTATTCCACACAAAATTGAAAGTTTAAGTACCTATCAAATACTTTTTAAAGTTGACTAAATTATAGACATAAATCTAAAAGTTTAAAAGTTTAAGAACCTATTAAAATCTTTTTAAAGTTTAAAGACCATAGACACAAATCCTTAGTTCAAGGACATCTTGTAATTTATCATATATGTTATTAGTGCATTAACATTTATAATGAAAACCATTTATTTTTTTAAAAAAACTGATATCAAAATGAGTATGGTCTATTTCACCAAATTAATATATGTTTTCTGAGTAAATTTTAACATTATAAAAATTGAAATTGAAACTTTTAAAAGAAAAAATGATCCAAACCCATTAGAGATTAAATTATATAATCAGTCACACGTAGTATTTTCTTTACTTACTCAAAAGTTACACGTCACACTCACTATTAAATTTCTTAATAAAGATAAAGTAAAATCAATGCAGATAAATAGACCTGTGAATCGAAATCAAACACTAATATTTCCTGGAAAAGATTTCCAAGCTCATTACTATAATTTACTAGATTTATAACTCTCATCTATCATCAAGCCATAACTGAATTACTTTACATCCAATATTCAGTTTCCATGAATATTAGAACTGTAAGATATGCATATAATAAAGGTATAAAAGAAGATGGCAGAATTTTCATAAAATAGGTTCATGAGGCAATGCCTCTTTCCCATAATCTAACATTTCCTATCAACACCCATAGAATAGCACACAATACTCCAAGAATTGAAAATAAAAAGAATCCCTTATTCATACCCGTTCTCCTTGCGCCGGTCTCGGGATTACCTACAGCGACATGGGTGTTAAGAGTATTTAGTCTCAATCTGCTAAAGCTAGACATCCGCTCAAAAGCGCGGTTGACATTCTCTGAAGCTGATGCGGGGGTGGTTGGAATCGACTCTATGAAGCCCCACAAGTTGGAAGAGAACCAACTTGCAGAACTGCCTCCATCGTTTGCTCTTTGGTTCTCCCTTGTTCCTGGTGCTGCAGAACTTACAGATTCATATCCCACACCTAAACAAGACCAGAAAGTTTCAGAATTAGCAACTGCCCTACTGCTTCACATTGATAAAAAAAGGCCCCTGGCATTGGCACCAAAATGGCAGTTTATGATGAGGTTGACAAATATAATAGGAGAATAGCTCCTTTCGAATCAGTGAATTCGATAATGTACGAGAACAATACTCGTTCTAGTAGCTGTTGAAGCTGGCTCAACATTTCACAAAGGGGTTTTCTTGCCATGTGGAGTATAGTATGGCTTATCAAACAAACCCCATTTATCTGAACAAGAGCTCTGTGTAGATGAGCTAATTGAGCCAGCAACTTTGTGAAAGTCAAACAGAAAGAAAGGGCTCAGTAAAAATAGACTGCTGAATGTTTGCTAAAAGAGGACAGACATCAAGTTCGAACTGAATTATATACCTAAATTTGGTTGAGTACCAAACTGTTGATTCGGTTCTGGGAAGCTAAAGGCATTTTCTGTCTCGTTGTTCTTCCAGAACCCATTGTCCATCTGATTTTGTGGATAGGGATCATATTGCAAATGGTCATTCAAATTGTTCACAACATCAATATCATCAAATGCATTCAAATATGGCTCTAAGAATGTTTCTGGGATGATGGGTCCCAAGTCACGAAGAAACATATTTGCATCATGGAACCGCTCTAACTCGTTCAATCCATCCAAATCTGAAGTTCCCAAGGGGTTGACATTTGCTACAGGAGTTGGTTCAGGACCGATGAGATCATTAATCTCCAAGAAATCTTCTTCTTCCTCACAATATTTGGGAGCCGATGATACCTCGCCCTCAACTGATTGCAATTGAGAGATACCTGACTGGGTAAAGTTGAAGCTTGCATGCAAATCCCTTGGCTGGCCACTTAAGTGAAGTACTTTGTCTGCTTCAGGAAGTATGTGATCCTGAGAGTAAGCATCGATCATAGTACTTGCAGTTTCTTCTTTGTCATCAATCTATACAGAGAATGAAGTACACAAATCATAAGCTAACTGATGAAACTGAACAAATAAAGCACGTAAAGAAAGGAATGACTGACCAAATAACCAATGAAATACAGCATATATGTCAGGTTAGAGTAGATGTTCCTTCCTGAACCACTATCCAGAATACTATTTTTAAAGCTTTTAAATATTATTGACAATAGAAATTATTTTTTTCTAACAACTTAGAAGTTTAGATATGCAGTTCAAATGCTCCACCGTTCCCAATTCCTACTGGTATATGAGCAATTGAATAAGAAACATTTTGATCTCGAAGTGATGACCAATCTATTCACCAAGGAAAATTAACATGGGAATGGGAACAGAATATTGGAATGCAACATTCAGGGCAGCCAACCTGCACAGCAGAGTCAAATTGATGATAACCACTGACAGATGGCAACTCTAGCACCGGATCATTTGCAAATTTTTGCATAAGTTCCTCGATATCATCTGATGAAAGCTGAATTTGATCATTCTCTCTTTCACGATCTACAGAAGTAACCTCATCAAGTATCTTCACTTGTGGCTCCTGACCATCAGAGTCAACTAAAACTCGGCATTCTTCACCATCCCAATCTTCTTCTCTAAATGGTGCTCCATATTGTTCACCATTTTTAGGGCCGGGTCCACTTTTCTTGTAAAGTTTGTAGAGCGCATAGTAATCCTGCAATAAAGGCTCAAGATTAGTCAAACAAGATCATGGAAGAAATATTAAGCAAAAGAAGAGCTTAAACATACAGTTACCTTTACATTCTTACACCTCTTGAGCTCATTTTCATCCAAGGTATACTCATGCATAACCCAGTCAGTTCGCTCACCATTAGGAGCACGACCTTGATAGAACACCAGGGTCTTCTTCACTCCAACATTACGAGAATTGCACTTTATTATTCGATCCTTTCCAGTGGCCTTCCAGTAGCCATTTCTTGTAGCTCTACTCAATCTTGATGCATTTGGATACCTATGTTCCCTAGGACTAAAAAAGAACCATTGTCTATCACCAGTTTTTAACTTAGATTGACCTGCATTCATTTATTGATGATTAGAAACACTAGCAATATTCATCGATATCCAAAATTAAGAGAAACATAGAGCAAGACTTGCATTGAGAGAAAGAGGGAGACCAACTTTCTAAAATTCTGGGAAAAAAATTATTTATCGATAATCAATTATCTCATATAGATGTGAATTGGCTATATCCATTAAATTCCTAATCCAAGGGCTTATGCCTTAGGCTAATACGTGATTCCCTTTCGGTAATGAGGCCTGAGTGGAAAACAAAGATTCACATGGAAAATAGAAAAGAGCAACAAGAAATAGCAACAACTACGATTCAAGAGTTTAAATGCGTGGCCTACAGAAACAACCAACCAAACGGGAAAAGTGTACCAAAAGATGCAATTAAAATTTGATGATGAACTTGAGTAGTCGTCTGAACAAAGCTTTGACTTCTAGCACAGCAAAATCAGCGAAACACGAGAATCAAAATCAAACGAAAATCACACAAATAGGTACAGAATGATCCCCAAAATCCATCTTCAACAATTAAATAAAATCAATCTACAACAAATTCAATCAAAACCAGACTAGGTCAAAGATAAACCGCAAGAACATCGATAATATCAGATCAAGCATGGGATGGAAAGTTTCTTTACCAGGCAATTCCTCGGGTTCGCACTTGTAAACATCGGTCTCGCGGATGACATCGAGCTTCAATTTGCGTCTACAGATCTTGAACTTCAAGTAATACAGAACCAGCTCCTCATCCGTTGGGTGAAACCGAAACCCTGGTGGCCAATCCCCCTCGTCCGACAATCCCATCGACGACGACACCGTTGACATCAAATCGCTTTCGAAGAACACCTCAATCAAAGAATGAAGAAATCAAAACTGGGAATTCTCGGACAAAATCGACAACGACGGCGAAGAAATTCGTTCCAAAACTCGAAGAATCTACACAACCCAAATTGAAATTGCGAAAGAGCTGTAGATTCCGATCGCCGGCGACGGTCGAAAGACCGTCGTAGAGAGAGAAAAGGAGAGATGGCGGAATTGGGCTTGTTTGGTCAAAACAAGTAATGGAGATGAAGCAGCGAGGAGACAGTGGTGGCGGGCTTCTTATTATTACAGTAAAACGCCGAAATTTCCTCGAACCAGAGATGGGATAATTTATTTTTATTTATTTTAATTAGGTTTAAATCCTTTTTGGCATCTTTGTTGTATAATTCTCCATTTTTGTGTATTTTAATTTGTGTACTTTCAAATATTTATTTTGGTTTTATTGTTATAATAATCTGTAGATTATAATAGTTTGTAGAGTTATATAATCTATGCGCTCCAAAGAGACCCTAATTTTCATCCATTTAGATCTTTGTACTTTTAAAGAAATGACTGTTATAGACTCATTTTTGTCCATTTTGATTTGAGTTCAACAACATTTGAAGATGAGAGGATTCAAACCTCTCACCTCTTGGTCAAAGATACATGCTAATTACCTCTAACTATGCTCACTTGGCTAATTTTAGAAGAGTGACTATAAATATAATAGTCTGTATTTCCAAATACAAAGATTATGACAATATTTCAAAAAATTTATTGTTTTTTTTTAAATACTATATCACAAGTTAGGTGAGAAGAATTATACTTAGGGGAGAAGAATTAGGCCTTAATCACTAAGGTATATTGATATCAGCTTCAAGAAAATCGTTAAATGTAGTATTATGCTGAATTATATTAAAAAATAAATAAAATAAAATAAAGTAATCAAAACAATCGATTTTTAAAAGTACAAGGATCGAAATAGATATAAATTAAAAATTTAAGAATCAAAATAGATGTTTTGTAAGCATAAAAACTAAAATAGATAAAGCTAAAATGACATGGAGCCATAGTAGAATTCAAATATTTGTATTATTTTATTGTTATCATTAGTTTTTTTGAGCAGCAAAGACTTGTGAGCCTCAGTCAACTGCTTACGTGGACTTATTTATAATGGATAGATCAGTGGTGAGGTGGCAGGATCTTATTGGCTTGATGGAAAAAGAAAGTGCTCGAACGACCGTTTGATTCCTTCAAATGATTGGGTTTCATGTGTTCGTGATGCACAAGATTATTATGGTTAACTGTGGAACAGAAGAACGTTCAAAGGCGGTATCAACTACTAGAGGTGCAAGGAGAAACCGAAAAAAACCGACCGAAATCGTAGTTGGTTCAATTTCAAAGCGGTCGGCTTGGTGGTTCCAATTTTTATATAAACAAAACCGAATATATTCGGCCGGTTACGGGTTTGGCAAAAGCCAAACTAAATATAACCAAGCCGAACGAAAATATATGTTAAAAATCGAAATGATTTCATAACAATTGTAGCTCAGATGGTGCATAAATCCGTTTGGTAAATTCCATGTCACGAGTTCGAGCCATGTCAATGTCGTTTTTTGGTGATAAGCGTGTTTACCCAACAATTTCAACAACCCAAGGAATCGGCCCATTCCCAATTCGAGGCCTTTAGGCCTAGCCACCTGTCGCATGCACCAGAGATTTTAACCAAATGATTCATCGTTAGACCGAACCGACTAAACCGTCGGTTGGTCAATTCTAACGGTTCAATTATTCATCTGTGGCAGTTCGGATCAATTTTCTTATTTCCTTTCCATATTTTGGCGGTTCGACTTTGGTTCAACACTCAAATCGAGCCGCACCCCTATCAACTACCATATGCTTCAAATAACTTAAACAAACATTAAACATATCCCATTTGCAATTTATTTATTAAAAAAAATTAATCAAATACACTTTAAGGTAAAAGAAGATAAATTAAAATTTATATTATTTGTTCGTTTAGTTAAGTCTTTGACTTTGCCTATACCAAATGGAAAAAAGAAAAGTGGTCTTTGACTTTCATAATTATTTGCTTTGAATTTTAATGATTTTTAAAAAAATTTGTTTTGATCCTTAAATTGTACATGAATATCTATTTTAGTCATTATTATTAAATTTTAGTATTGAATTTTTGCTTTTGAATCTAAAACTTCAAACACCAAAATAAAATAGTTTATTTATGAACTAAAAAAAACCAAAATAAAATATATTATAGGTTAAATGTTCAAACAAAACAAAGTTAAGGAACTAAAGTTCCAATTGACTTAAACATTTCTATTTTTATTAAAAGAATTCTCTTTTAAGAGAGGCCAAAAAATCGAAAATAACCAAAGCGATAATTTAGATTATAATGTTAAATCCGGACCCAAAAAAAAAAAAAAAAAAAGGGGCGATAAAATAGGAGATATGGTTTTGGAAAAGTTAAAAATCTCCGTAAAACAATCATAAAAAAACTATTGAAGAATTTTACAATATCTTTTGTAATATTAAATTTTCTTCAAATGGAAAATTGGAAATTTGGCTTTTATAATTTACTTAACATTTGTGTTTTTTAATCTTCATTTAAAAAAAAAAACACACTTCTTTTTTTTTTAGAAATATTTCTTTTATTTCGTAACCTAGATTTAAATTTCTAATTGAACTAAAACTTAAAAAGGAAAAAATAATAATTTTCGGAAATCTTTTATTATTATTATTTTTTAAAAGTTTAGCGATTCAACAATATTTTTAAAATAAAAATATTGAATTTCTTATTTATTAGAAAAAGAAACCTAATAAAATTGTTGTTAACACTTTTTTAAAATAAAAATTTGAAAGGAAAAAAAAAATAACAATAAAGACGAGTAGGCACGTGGGATAAAAACCAGTGTCAATTTCACTAGTCCATTTCCAAACAAAGCGCGTTAATTTTCCCACCCCAAAAATCAATATCAAAACGTTGACAAAAAGGTTGCTCCATTTCAACAACCAAAATAATAATAATAATAATGATGATGATGATGATAAATAAAAGAAACCTTAGCAAAATCAACTTTTCCTCAACATGTGCTTAAGAACTAAGTTTCAAGTCAAACATGCATGGCACTTAAAGCATCTACTCGTCTCGTGTTGTAAAAAGAAAATCCTTATTTTTACTTAAATTGGCAATAGCAATAGATTTTCCTCAATATTTGGTTAAATAATCCACCAAGTTTCAAAGGGATTGTCAGATTTTAAATATTATACTTATTTACTTCTTTCTTTTCTTCCTAATTTAATCTCAAAGTCGTTTTAAATCATAAATAAAATTTCAAATTTTCAAAAACTTGTTTTTGTTTTTAATTAGCTAAAAAAATGCAGAAGTGAAAAAAACTAAACATAAATAAAAGTAGATTTTGTAAGGTTATCAAGCCTAAACAATCAACTAACCTTCAATTTCATATTTAGATTGACAGGTCTTGAAGTTCTATAGCCCTTAAGCCATCTCAACAAAAAAAAAAAAAAAAAAGTTCTATAGCCCTTAAGAAGAAGAATCCTGCCTAGTAGATTTCACTTTTTACCAGTGACATGAGTATTACTGTATTAGGAAGTTAAAAGATTATAAAATGCTTTTAAGACAGACAAAGGCATCAATGAAGAATCATTCTCACAACAGGGTTTTCATAAACCCAGCATATGTCAAGCTATTAAATTCAACTAATGAATAAGGACCTTACCAGATTCACAGCACATTGTAGTTGTCCATTGCCATTTTTTGCATGAATATACTGAAAGCGCTCGATCCCAGTTCCAAGTTCTACATTTCATTATTCTCAGCTGCCTTCTTCGTCAGTCTCAACTCGCCGCATCTGCATAATCTAAATATTCACATTGAGTAGATTTCACAGCTTCACGGCTCACTTTTACAAGCTCCAGCAAATAACACTGCATTTTACAGTGTTCCATCCAATCCAGACAAGAAAATCAACAGAGAATCCAACAGAAATATAGATTTTTGTTTTTTTTTATGAAGGAAAGATTGATGAATCTTAAGTAATGTTACCATGATTGATTCACCTTTGGCATTGGAATCACATTTCTAAAAATGCTGCCCACCTCTTCAAATCCTTCACTTGGCTATCATCATCAAAGTTGTAAAGTACCAACATGAAAAGCCCTGCAAGGTCAATGGCAATATCTATATACTTTTCAAGCCAGAACTTCAGAGCTTTGAAAAAATTAAAGCTAGAATGAGACTTACCCTGCTACCGTTTTGAAGATCACTCACTGCATGCCTAATGATCTTGCAGCCAGAAATGGTAGAATTAAATTTAGCTAGGCTAATGAACCGTATAACCAAGAGAAGACATGCATCATAGAAGGCAGTTCAGAAAAGATCTCACTCCCTCCTCCTCCCAAAAAAGGTATTTCATTTTTTAAAAAGAGCGCCATTGTTCTAACCTCCAAGAGAGTCTTGGTGTAAGAGTTTGGGATGGTTGGAGATACATCCAAGGTTCCGAGTTCAAACCTCTAAGTTGAAAACTTATTAACTTAAAACTTTAGTTGCCTCTTAGATCTTGAATCAATGAAAGATCCCAATAATTCCAACACACAAGATATGGGACATTTTCCAAGCCAACATCTCGATTTTAGAAGTATTGAGCCAATAAGTATCACCAATAATCTTTGCACGAACACAGACCTTCTTTAAATCGATGAAATCGAGTTCGGTCCCTTACGACTATTTCTCGATTATAAATCTTAGATATTAGTTTAATCACAACATGGCAATCCCCACAAATCCTTAAATTCTTAATCACTTGAATTGGGGTCCCCTCTTCAGTACAAGTTAATCCAAAGGCCACTGCGAGCTTTTCACTGTGATAACACAATGCAATCTCCTTGTCCTCCTCTCCAATATCATGTAACACATTGCCAGTTTCAGCTGCATACCCATAGGCTTTGATCCTGAACTTTATCTCATCAAGCTTTGCATAAATCTCATGGCAACTCGAGTGGCTTTGATCACCATATACAAATTTGTGCATCTTACCTTTTGCTTCTATGTAACTAAACCCTGGTGTCTTCTTCACATCCCTTCTTCTCATGGCGTCCCTAACTCTCCCAACATCATCCCATCTCTGATGAGCGGCATACACATTCGATAACAAAACAAAATCACCACAGCTAATAAATCCCATCTCTACTAACTTCCTTGATGCCATCTCTGCCATTTCCACATTCCCATAGGTCCTGCAAGCACCAAGCAAAGTCTGCCACAGTACCTTATTAGGGAAAGGCATTGAATTTACAATTTCATAAGCTTCTTTCAGACGCCCGGCTCGACCCAACAAATCAACCACGGCTCCATAATGCTTTATATTTGGCGCCAACCCCCTTTGCGCCATTGAATTGAACAGCTTAAGCCCATCCTCTACAAGTCCTGCATGGTTGCAGGCGCATAGCACGGCTAGATATGATATAGCATCAGGAGCCATTCCCGACCGAACCAACTTCTCAAAAAGATCCAACGCTTTGTGTCCATCACCATGCATTGCAAATGCCATTATCATTGTATTCCATGTGATTAAACTTTTCTCACACCTCATGTTCTCAAACACCCGGTAACCTTTATCCACAGATCCACATTTAGCATACATATCAATAACGACATTACAAACCTGCACAATCATGTCTAACTTCTCCTCTACTATATATTTATGAACATTTTCCCCTTCTTTCAAAGCACCCAATTGTGAACACGCCAACAGAGCACCCTGAACGGTTACTTCATTGGGTCTCAATTTTCCATCCTCCTTCATTCTCTTAAACAACGATATAGCATCACTTGGTTGACTCCCCTGAGCAAGCCCAGCAATCAAAGCATTCCACGAGGCGATATCTGGTTGCGGCATTTCGTCGAACACCTTCTGGGCAAGATCAAGATCCCCAACTTTCGCGTACGCATCAAGCAATGTGGTCTGCAGGAGAACATCAGCGTTGAACCCAAATCGCAAAACCTGCGAATGCAATTGCATCGCTTCAGAGCGAGCCAACGCACGAGCACAAGCTTTGAGGGCGAATGAGCAGGTGAGAGCGTCAACTCTGTGAGGTCCATTTGACGAAGCCATGGCCCTGTACCAGAAAACGGCATTTGCGGGGTCAGAGCTCAGGGCTGTGCCGCGAATGACGGCGTTCCAATCGTTGGTGAAAGGGGACCGGATATGGCGGAAAAAATGGAGGGCATGCGAAAGGTCGCCGAAGGAGGAGACGGCGCAGAGCTCAAGCAGCTTGGTGCGAGGGGAAGAGAAATGGAAATGGGCATTGGTGATGAGTTTTGCTTGGAGTTGCTTGATTTGCGAGAAGGAAGAACATTTCTGTAACAGGAGGTCGAAGTCGGCCATTCCATGGAGACTCCCTCGCCTTCTCTCCGCAATGAAAGGTGCTCGACATTAACTTTTTTGGTCTAAATTGAAAAGGGAAAATACTTAGGTGGGCTGCACCCATATTTTTTCCTTTTATTTTTATTTTTATTTTTAAAAAAACTTGTGATTGTAAGTTGGTCTGCACAAGAGATGGGTGCAGCCCAGCCAACACCTAAGAATTGTCCATTTAAAAGGCTGAATTATATTAAAAAAAAACACTTCAAATATAGCTCTATTATTGTCAAATAAACTTAGCTTGGCAGTAATTTGCGAGGTTAGAGGTTGGAATCTTCATCTTCAAATCTTATTGAACTCAAATAAAAAAAAATCCTAATTATTTTTAAAAGTTGTTGATGCACAAGAACAAGGTGACTTGCAAAACAAAGAAAACACTGCACATTGATGTGGCGTTTGTCATTCTGATGTATTTTGAAAGAAGACTCAAAATGAGTTATCTCCGATGGAGTTGTAATGATTATTTATATGAAGATGACTTAGGGCTTTCTCCTTCATGAATTGGATTAGGTCTACGATCGAGATGGGCCCTTCGAGCTATATTGGGCTAGAGACAAGCCTGGAGCACGTTTCCATAGGAAGAACTGGGTCGGCCGGTTTGGCTTGGCTCAGCCCGTTTCAAGTTAGGTCGAGCCTCTTGGGCTTTTGGCTCTTGTCTTACTTTTTCGGGTCCAATTTCATCATGGACCTCTGTTTAAATCCCTTTTGACCAAATTGTCTTCTATTTTCTTGGATTTGATTCGGTTGTCCAGATTTACCCATAACAAAAGTTACAATATTATCGTTGAAAAATTGACTTGTCTAAATATCTTTTTTTCAAACTTAATCCAAACAAGCGTTTTAGTTACCATCACGTCGATTTTTTGTCTAAAATTCTAATGAATTTCTACTCCAATGATAGTTTTGAAATATTTATAAAAGGGTAATATTGCAATTTTTATAAGAATATGATTATTTTTTAAACAAATGACAAAGTTCATTGGATTTTTTTTTTATAATTTTGCTTCAATTTAAAAAACTAAGTTGAATTGCTAAAATGAGCTTAGCTCAACGGTAATTGGCATGTATCCTTGACCAAGAGATCAGAAGTTTAAATTCTCCCAACTGCCAAAGGTTGTTGAATTAAAAAAATGGATATAATCTTTTTTTTTTTAAAGTTAAATTACAAGTTTAGTTATAATTTTAAAAAAAATCAGGATTAAATTACAAGTTTAGTTTAGTTTTTTTTTTCGACATGAACTTTTTGGTTTAAATTTAAAAATTCAAGGTTAACTTTTTTTTTTTTTTTTGGAGTTGAATTCAAGGTTAACTTATTAGTTATGAACTTCAAAGTTTTTTCTTATATTAAATTTAAAAATTCAAGGTTAACTTTTTTTTTTTTTTTTGGAGTTGAATTCAAGGTTAACTTATTAGTTATGAACTTTAAAGTTTTTTCTTATATATATATATATACACGCGCGCGCGTCAAATATGTCTTGGAACTTAAAAAAAATGCTTAATAAGTTTAGAAATGGTAAAATTTGTTTAATAAGTCCATAAGCTTTTCAATTTTGTGTTTAATAGATTTATAGGCTTATTACACATCTTTTTAAAAAGTTTAGGACCTATTAGACATAGAATTGAAAATTGAAGACTTAATTATTAGCCATAAACCTAAAAGTTGAGACTGAAGTTGTAATTTAACCTAAAATTTTACATTTGTTCTATTTTTGTAACTTTTAGGATATCAATTCTAGTCCCAAAAAAAACATTTTGATTCTTTTATTTATTTCTTTATTTTGAGTTTAGCGTAAAAATTTGAACTTCGAACCTTTTGATCAATGATATATTTCTTACCTAATGAGCTATGTTCAGGTTTGCTATTTTTAAATTTTTTTTATAATAATCATTTTGGGTCCGTTTGATAATCATTTGGTTTTTAATTTTTGGTTTTTGAAAATTGTGCTTGTTTTCTCACAATTCCTCTACAATAGTTTTCATCTTTTCTATAATGGTTTCCATCTTTCTTAATGAAACATTTAAGTTTCTAGCCAAATTCCAAAAACAAAAACAAGTTTTTGAAAACTACTTTTTTTAGTTTTGAAAACTTGGTTTGGTTTTTGAAAACATATGTAAAAAATAGATAAGAAAACATGGAAACCCATAGGTAGAAATAGTATTTATAAGCTTAATTTTTAAAATCCAAATGGTTATCAAAAGGGGTCTTAGTCTTTGTACTTTAAAAAAATAATCATTTTGATCATTGTGATATTATTTTGTCACCTAGAATTTCACTTACTCGATGCTTGGTTTAACCTTTTTTTTTTTTAGTTCAACAACATTTGGGGGTGGGAGAATCAAACTCACTTGCATCTAACTATAAACTAAAATAACAAAGTGTTAACACGAGCATAACTCAACTGCTTAAGGTGTATATCATCGACTAAGAGGTCAAAAGTTTGAATCACCACCTTATATATTGTTGAACTAAAAAAAACTAAAAATCCATCTATTAAAATATGTTTCTATTTTTGGAATCCAACTAAGAATTTAAATATTTCTTTAAGAAAGATGAAAACTATAGCAATGAAAAAAAAATGAATTTAAAAAAAAAAAATCGTTATCAAGCGGAATTAAAATATCGAGTTTTACTATAAATTCATCAATATTTTAAAAAGAATAGAATTGAATATTAAATAACAATCATAATAATTTTTTGGCTAAATTATAGAAAATACCCATGATCTTTGCACTTTGTTTAAAAAATACTCATGAACTTTCAAAAGTTTCATTAATACCCTTAAACTTTAAAAAAGAAGTTAAAAAATATCATTACCGTTAGTTTTGGATGGAAACCGTTAGTACTTTGTTTCAAAAAATACCCCTGAACTTTTAAAAGTTTTATTAATACTCTTAAACTTTAAAAAAAAGTTCAAAAACACCCTTACTGTTAGTATATGGACAAAAACCGTTAGTACCTCGTTTTAAAATACCCCTGAACTTTCAAAAGTTGTATTAATACCCTTAACCTTTAAGAAAAGTAAAAAAAAAATGCTCTTACCGTTAGTATATTGACGAAAAATATTTATCTACACTCCATTATCTCCCTCTTCCATTTCTTATCTCTCTTGATTTACTTCAATCTATGACCTAACACTTTTCTATTTTTCTTCTTTTTTTTTTCCTTATTTTTCAATGCCCTATTTACTCTCTTCTTCCATTTTTCAATCTTTAAAACTACTCCGTTTAATCAAGGTATATAGACTATAGCAAGAAGAAAATAGAATAATGGAACCACCAAGGGACCTTAGGACTTAAATACTTTAACAAGGTTGTACGTTAGTAATTTAAGTTAGTACATTTGGGTTTAATACACAAAAAGATAGACATATTGAGAATTTGAGTCATAATTTTGAAAACATCTAGTGGGAGGAAAAAGAGAAACATATGCATTACCAAATTTGTAGCGAATGAAGATTTTACTAATCATTTTTGTAGTTCAAATTAGTCTATTTTGTTGTGGTCAATTAAGAAGGTTCTCCATGATTGAGAATTGGACAAATGGAGAAAAAAATGAGAGTATCTATACGGAAAAAAAAATGAGGGTATCTATATGAGTTGTTTTCAAATTAGTTATTTTCTAACTCAAGATAACTTCAATGACATTGATTATTTGGGTGTTGAAATTTCTTATATTTATATTTGGGCATGCTTAGAAATGAGACAGAGCCCATTTGTTTAAAATTCTAATATTTAAAAATATAAGAGAAATGAAGGAAATTTTAGAGATTGAAAAATGGAAAAAGATAGTAAAAGGGTATTGAAAAAGAAAGAGAAAAAATGAGGAAAAATAGAGAATTGTTAGGCCATAGATTGAAGCAAATAAGAAGAGAGAGGAAATAGAAGAGGGAGGTAATGGGGTGTAGATAAATGATTTCGTCCATATACTAATGGTAAGGGCATTTTTTAACATTTTTTTAAGGTTAAGGGTATTAATGCAACTTTTGAAAGTTCAAGGGTATTTTTAAAACGAGGTAATTTCTGTCTATATATTATCAATAAATGTATTTTTGAACTTTTTTTGAAAGTTTAAGGGTATTAATGAAAGTTTAGGAATTTTTGAAGCAAAGTACTAACTGTTTCCATCCAAAACTAACGATAAATGTATTTTTGATTTTTTTTAAAGTTTAAAGTAATAATGAAACTTTTAAAAGTTTAGAGATATTTTTGAAACAAAGTACAAAGTTCATGAGTATTTTCTATAATTTAGCCTAATTTTTTTAGGAAAAAAAAAGATTGTTTAGAAAACTATTTGAGGTTATTTGAGGCTAACCGCCCCAAACAAGCCTTGTCATTTATCCTTTACTTCACCGAACCGCCATCCCATTGTTTTTATCCCATGGCTTTGTCTCGTTCGGTTCCTCTTTTCCCCTCTGAAGCGTTTAAATTAGCACGCAAATTCAAATCGGCCACCTTGCGATTGCGATTCTGTTCAACGATTTCCAAAGATGAGGTATCATGCGTCTGTAATTCCTCTCACTTCTTAATTATTTTCTTTGCTTGTTCTGTATTGAATGATGAGGAATCGATGATGTTAGTAAGTTTCTGTATCTGTTTGGTTGATTAGAAAGTTGATTGAAATTGAGAAGAATTGAGAAAGTGGAGTTCTGTGTTATTTCGATTGTTTTCTGCATTTCGATATGCGATTGTACTTGAAAATTGAGTCACTCCTTTGATGCTGAAGTAACTAGAAGCTGGATGATCGGCTTGAATATTGGAATATTTCACTTTCTATCGACAAACTGATACTCGAAGCTTGAGAAGTTCATATCATTACTGAAATGTGAAAATGGCGGTTAATCTTTTTGGTACAGAAGTTTCTTTTTCTTGTTGAAAATTCCAATGGTTCATGCTCAACTCAAATTTGATTCCTGTACTCGGCGGAATATCATTTTACCCCATGTACCTGTTATTGGTCTCTTAACATGAATTTCTAATAATAATCGATTCTCTTGTTCTGTTGAAGTTTCAACTTCTAGCAATCCTAAATTCAGAGGGTGAATCCTGCTTGAACTGTTATAAATTGAGGATATAGATTCCTCTTTCTACATTTTGTGTGGCATGTTGACCAAGCATTCAACATATTTATTGAATATGATGGTTAACCCAATCTATTGGATCTTAACAAGCAGCCTAAAAGTCCTCTTTTATGTTTAAACAAGATAATTCCAAGTCTTGCAAACGCAATCTTTCCTTTTGCAATCATGAAGCATTTACTTTTCTTCAATTATAGGTTTCTATGCCCGTTTCATTCCTTATGACTTTTGTGTTCATCAAACTTACAGCCGACACCCTATCTTAAGATGGGCACAAGCATCAGACAAACTGTTCGTAACAATTGACTTGCCAGATGCCCAGGATGTGAAGCTTAAGTTGGAGCCTGAAGGGAAATTTTTCTTTTCTGCAATTAGTGGAGCAGAGAAGATACCATATGAAGTTGACATCGATCTCTATGATAAAGTTGACATAAATGTATAATCCCATCATCTTTTTGCTTTGAACCCTTCATTTTTGTTCTTCTGTTCAATATTAAGGCACTGATTGTTGAAACACAATAATGGCAGGAGAGCAAAGCTAGTGTTGGCATGAGAAACATCCGGTATATGATAGAAAAGGCTGAAAAGAAGTGGTGGAGCAGATTGTTGAAGCAAGCAGGGAAACCTCCTATTTTTGTGAAAATTGATTGGGACAAATGGATTGATGAAGATGAGGAAAATGGAAATAAGAGTGAGTTTGTTTCTCTAGCCAAACTTATTTAAGTCACATTTGATAACCATTTGGTTTTTGAAAATTAAACTTGTTTTCTCATAATTTCTCTACAATTGTTTTTATAATTTTTAAGTAAACATTTGAATTCTTATTCATATTCCAAAAATAAAAATAAGTTTTTAAAAACAATTTTTTTTTTGTTTTTAAAATTTGCTTTGATTTTTTAAAACATTGGTAGAAAGTAGATAACAAAACAAAAAAACTTATAGGTAGAAGTAGTGTTTATATACTTAATTTTAAAAAACCAAATGGTTATCAAACGGAACCTTAATGTTCTTTCTCAGTTTCTTAGTTTATTTTCCCATTTTCTGTTGGCAAGTTTTGATTGAAGAGGCTTTCTTAACCTGTTTTATTATAATGCGCAGTTGGAAATGACATGGACTACAGCGACTTGGACTTTTCAGTAAGTTCAATTATTTTTCGTGTTATACAAGAGCTCAAATACTATATGAATAAATTTCTAATTATATTTGATTGCTAGAAACTTGGTATGGGTGCTGGTGAAGGGTTGGATGCTGATGCATTTGGAGAGGATGATGGTTAGTTTGAGTTTGAAAATCTTTCTAATGTATTTGTGTGCACATTAAAATGATTTTTGCCTCTGCAGAAGACGACGACAACGACGACGACAAGATTGATGATAAAGAAGGGGAAAAAATCAATCGAGCACCTCTTGCGGAGCCTGGCTCTACAAGCAGCAAACCTGATGCTAAAACTTAAGCTGGTAACTATTTAGCTTAAGGGATAAGAAAGATGCTCATTTCCTGCATCCAGAGTTGTGAGCGTAATGAGGACTGGGCTTGACATCCTTGGGACTTGGGAGTGTTCATATTTTCTTTGCGTTTTAGTTTTGGTTGTTGTTTTTATGTCGTACCAATGCATTGTGGTTTACTAATTCCTGTTAATGTTGATTCTGCCTGTACGAATTGTACTTTACCATTTTCTGGAGAACACAACTTATACTTCATCGTTATTTTTAGTGTTTTATTGCATTTAATTTTCCTTGTCTTGCTGTAATTATATTATATATATTTTTCAAAGTTAACATTTAGATAAAAGGTTAAATTACAAACTTGGTCCCTATAGTTTGGAGAAAATTAGAATTTAGTCCCTATGGTTTTAAACTTTTAAAGTTGTGTTAATTTAATATGTTTATCTTAAAAAGATTTTAATGAACCCAAGAGTTTCAATTGTATAAGCATTGATAGAGCTAACAACCTAAATCTACTAGTCATAATTGAGAGTTTCAAGAACTTTTTAAAAATTAAAGAGGAAAAAATAGATAGATACAATCTTAAAAGTAAAGTTTATAAATCTAGTAGAAATCTTTTCCAAAAAAAAATCTAGTAGAAATCTTTTTAATATGGGACTAAGTAGATATACCTTAGTTACCCAAAAAGTTGAAGTAAATTTATGATTTAATTATAGATTTTAAAAATAACTCCAATCTCGAATAAATCAGAAAATTTTGAAAAAAAATTGTCATCCATTTCCAATTAGCCATTTTAAATACCCGGCCTTTTAAATTGCCATCAAACACAATCTGTAGGTTTATAAATTGTCCTTTTTTTTTCCCTTGGGGCGAAGAATTAAACCTAAAATCTGTATGAGAAGTTGCCAATACCTTTCTCATGTTAGCACTAACTTTATCATTCTTCTGCCATCGAGTTAATGCAGTAAAAATATGGTATAAAGCTAGGCTTGAGATGTGTAAAACAGTTTTGGGAAAAAAAATGCAAAATACTCTGCCTCCACAACCGGCCTCGATAAAGAGTCAAATTTAAGTCTCGTTAGATAACCATTCTATTTTTGAAAATTAAACTTATAGACACAACTTTCACCTATAATTTTCTTGCTTTATTACCTACTTTTTAAAAATGTTCTAAAAAACCAAGCTATATTTTGAAAACTAAAAAAGTAAGATTAAAATACTATTTTGGTCCATGTACAATAAGTTTTGTTTCATTTTTTGTCCCTATAATTTCAAATGTCCAATTTTAGTCATTTTATTTTCAATAAAGCTTAAAATTGGTCCCTATGATAAGGTTAGAGTTGATTTTTTTAATCAAAATTGGTTAAATAATAATAATAATTTTAATACAAGAAAAGACACAATGTGAAGTGTTAACATACTTCCAAAATTTATAAAGAGAAAATTAACAAAGATTAATTTTTTTTAGAAAAATTAATAATAAACTAATAGTACGGACCAATTTTAAGCTTTGTTGAAAGTATAGTGACTAAAATTGGACATTTGAAAGTACAGAGACCAAAATAGAATATAGCCCAAAGTATGAGGACTAAAATTGTATTTTAACCAAAAAATAATAATTTTTAAAAACTTGATGTTTTTACAATTTAGCATAAAATTCAAATATGTTTTTAAGGAAGGTGAAAAGCTCACAAAAGAATTGTGAGAAAACAACATAATTTTCAAGAACAGAAAATAAAAAAACAAAATAATTATCAAACAAGACCTTAAAAATAAAACATGCCACGGCACAGTAGGTTTTATATCGTGCATAGACAGCAAAAGCAGCAGCTTTATATAGCATGCTTCAGAGCATAAAATTCTGTAGAGACAGAAAAGGGCCGAGCCAACATGAGCATACCTTAACCGTTAAGACATCTACTCATTTTTCTTCAGGTTGAAGGTTTAAATTTCAATACTATATTTGTTGTACTCAAACAGAAGGTTTAGGGAGAGAACAACTAGAAGAACTAAATGCAATTTTCAATCAAAACTTCGTCTCAAATTTGCAACACGACAACTACTAAACTGCCGAGCCTATAATCAGTGTACACACAATTAAACATTTTTTTAAGGCATAAATAAAGATTGGAAAGGACAATCAAATTCAAGTCACCGTTACAGATGCATGAAAAATGACTTACAACCATCCACCCGCTATGCAATTTAGTTCTGTATCATCAGTGGTCACTTGTCGGGTAATTTCATATGCACCACTTCAGATGGTGGCCGCAAAGTGCAAACCATCTCTTTTGTTTTCCCAAAATAGACCTGTTAGGGATACCACATTGTATAATTTCATTCCTATAGTTAAACCTTGTGCCTTGTTTTGTGCATAACGATCAAAAGATGACAAACTGAGAGATAAATATTAGGAGACAAAATTACCTGATCTAGTGAATTCCTCAGCTTACTTTCCATTTCTTCGATCATTCGACCCATATTACAAAGATGGCCTTCTGCAACCGAGAGCTTCATCGTCATCTATGATGAAAGTAGTGGAACTACTATTACAGGCTCAAGGTAGAATACTAGAAGAACACACACACGGATGAAATAGAAACCCTCAAACTAACAGAGGACTGAAAGGCACTTTTGTTGTTGACTCATTATGGGGGCAGAAGGTTAATTAATCAAAACATACAACTGGAAGAAAACACGCAATGGTTCAGTACAGGCTTTACTTTTACTTCCATTAGGGAAAGGAATTCAAGATAGTTGCACTAAATCTTTTAAAATGAATGTTAAGTAGTGCCTAAACCACTCACTCGAACGGTCAATCACACAATTCAAGAACGAAGGGAACAAAATTAGATGAAAATAATGGAGTTTTTAGGCCTTGCAAAAATTTTCTCAGGAACCCTGCTCCCATCCTGCCTCCTAGTAATACTTCCTCCAAAATCAACTATTCAAATTTACTAGTCAAAATACACAATTCATTCTAAAGTACCTGTCTTCTAATTGAACCGGACAAACTAAAAGTTCCTGATGCATTGTTATCTGTTGTCAACGACAGCATGACTGTACTTGTTAAACAATAGCTAGCTGAACCCTCGTCTTCTAGCCTCACCTGAATTTGGAAAAGAGATGGACAGAGTACCTGAGTATCCAAAATCTAATAAATAATCTTTTATCAATGGAAACAAAGATACCTCAATAACATGAATAGCATCCCATGCTCCCTCCTCTAGAAACCCCCTTCGACCATGACCAGTCTTTGAGCCATCTTTATCCTCAAAAATAGCATCACATGAGTAAACACTCACTTTTATTAATGCTCACATCTCATGCATTAGTTAGTCTTACCTTTCTTTATCAAAAAACAGCCTACGAAACTATCTTCATCATCTTCCCACATATAGACAGATGAAATGCCACCTTCATAATACCTGACCAATCATTTGTTAAAGCAGCTGTCTTGAGAAATACATAATCACACAAGGCAATTGAGTGTTAATTCAATGGGGTAAGCTCTATTTTTTTCTTAAGAAATAAATAATTGCACAAGAAAATGCCTCTTGGAATTAGAAGTATACACTGGCTGCAGAAGGTATCTAAAATGTAAGAAGAGTACTCTATTGCACAAGGGTCAAAAAGGAAGCAAGCAAAGGACCTCACTGGTCACGATAGATTGTGAATACGTCATTTGCTTCAATTTCAAGTTTCCTCAACTCTATAGATGGCATAGCTCCATCTTCCAGTGGTGGATGGTATTTGTTTGACCACGGTGACCTATATGGCAAGAAAAGAACATAGCATCATGTAGTGCATATAAATAAATCATTGACAGAAGATACTATAACCTACTTTTTCAATCTACCCAACAATAGATCATGCAGTCATATTCCGAAACTTAAAGTTCTTATATTCGTCAACAGATCCTGTGTTTTTCTTTTTCCAATACTGAAATGCTATTATATTTGTTAGCTTAGACAATTCGTGGTACAAGGAAAAACAGCGGTCATGGACTCAGTATTTTTCTGACATTGAGAGCCCTTTATAATCATGTAAGAAATGTATCCTTACAACTGACACATATATCTAAAAGAAAAAATTGCCTTGACGTTAGGCATGCATTTCAAAGTGGTAGTCATAACTGGAACAGTTTGCATCATAGCCTCAAACATTAAGGTAGATATCAAAATATCTATTGATTAAGGAAACCTTGCTAAAACCAATGTGATGCATATTAATCGTGCAAGGTATCCAAATCCTGCAAAAGTGGATCCAAGTACTTACCTATAAGAATCTGCATCTCTGTTGTATTCACACAAAATGAATTCCTTCCCATTATCCACATCACATAGAACCTGTAAACGTTGTGATTTCTCATTCAGAAAACTTGGACACTTAAGTTTATTTTAACAAGTTGAAGAACTGTCAGTTGAAATGAAGGGGGAAAAAACAGTACACTTTATCATAATAGAAAACTTAGCACCAAAGGCTACTAGGACAAAAGTTCACCAGCATAGGAGTAAATGATAATAATCCAAGAGAGAGCCAAGAGTGACAATAAAGAGGGGGAAAAGGGAAAGGAAAATAACACCTATACCTCATTATTTAAACAAGGAAAACCTTGTAAATGAAGTGAAAGAGAACTCAAATGCAAATTAAAGAACCACTCATAACTATTCAACCTTGCCACCGCAAAATATTCATCCTTGAACCCAAAGATTTGGGGTGTGGGTGGTGAGAGAGCAGAGAGAGAGAGACTCTCCTTTTATGAATATTGCAAAAGTTTGGTTTCAGGATATTATCTTCACAGGCCTTTTGAGATAAGAAAGTGAAGCTCTCAGATACAACCTTCGTTATTCCGGAATTTGATCCTTAATCCTCATTACTTGACGCACTTCCCATTTAATGAAAACCAGTACGCATGATTACAACTATAGTTAGGAAAATTGGGTCGAATCCGAACACGATAAAGCCAATAAACAATTAATGGAGCGGGAACATTCATCACAATCCCCCCCCCCCCCCCCCCCCCCCAAAAAAAAAAAAAAACAAAAAAACAAATTAGAACCCTAAAAGCCGGATAAAGAGCTAGGAGGGAAAACAAATACTGATAACAAACAAAAACCAACGAAATCTCAGAGAAATTTCAAAACCACAACCGATGAATAGGGGAAAAACAAAAGAAACATCACCTGAAGAGGCTGGTCAACCTGGGACAGTAGATCGGAAGAATGGTGGGGTAAGAGAGTGAGAAGAGCCGAAAGAGCAGTTTCGGAGTGCTTTGGAGGCATTCTCCTCATCAATCCCATTGCCGCTTCCATTTTTTCCCTCTTCTTTTTCGTCTCAAAATCAACGCAACAACACAACGAGACACAATTTCTGAAAACCAGATTCAAAAGAGAACTGAAAACGAAGGAAGAAATGGAAGAGAATTCGAAATGAGAGAGAGAGAGCGAAAAGTGAATTTGTTTCTTCGTTGCTTTTTGTTGGTTTTGGGAGAAAAGAGGGAGAACCTCTGGTTTGATCCAAGCTTCCCTCGCGGGAACGAGATCTTTCTCTGTACTTCGGATAAATATATAATTTTTAAAATTTATTAATTTTTGAGGTCGCAATAATGACTTTTCATAATATTGCATTATTGTTCGAAATAATAAACGAAATCAAAATTGAATCGAATTATTAATTTTTGAGCTATATTTCTTACACAAATCTTAAATTATTTTGATTTCTTCACACGGCTTATTTTAGTAAAAACAAATTATGGAGTGGTAGAATCGAATCTTTAACCGAAGACGTAGAGTTATGCTCATGCTACACTCGAATTTTTTATGATTTGTTTAGTTTTTTTTTTTTTTGGATAAATTGAATAAACGTCATATCAACTATTTTCAATTGTTATGTTTACACTTTTTAAAAAGCCGGCCTTAAGCCCACAAATCTCGGGAGAGCTAATCGTGGAATAAATTTTTCGTACGTAATGTGGTTTTTTCTTTTTATCTTTTTTCTTTTTTTAATATTAATTCCTAAACAATAATTGGGTTGATAATAATTCTAAATTTATGCTAATTGGTTTTTTTTTACGCGTTTTTTTATGCGGCGCAGTTAATTGGCTTTCATAGATATGATTTTGTTAAATAAACCTTCTTTCTAAGAGAGATTCATTTCAGTATTGTACTTGAAGAAAAACAGAGTTTTATTCCAATATTAAGAAAATTAATATATTTTTTGCCAATTTTTTTAAAGTACATTATTTATAAATTAAAAAAGAAACTTTCTAATAAAACCCACCAAATGTGTCCTACCACAAACTCTATGGGCATTCGGCTTAGTTTCAAATTGATAGTTGAACTCTCTTTTTTTTCATTTAGTATTGATAGTTGAACTACAATGGTCTATCCTTATAGCTAATAAACTAGACTAATAACAGGAAAAAAAAAACAACCAAAATGTTCAATTTGATTTGAATTTGACTTTGGAATTGGGACCTTATTCAACAAATGTTTTAAAGAAAGAATTTTGTTAAAAATTCAAATCTATAGAATTTCAAGCCAAAAAAATGTCATAATTCGGACAGAGTATTTGAATTCATTTTCCTATTTAAAAGGAACCAATATTTTATATAATCGTTCTATATATATAATATACATATAATCGTACTTCACTATAAATTTTAGGAATTTTTTCAATACTCTGATGCCTTTTGAAATCTATTTCAATTTTTATAATAAGTAAACTGAATTAAACAATTCTACATTTTCACCTTTTGGTTTTATCAAAAAAGAAAACAAAAAAATATACATGCCTTTGGAATTAGGAGAACCAGATTTAATGCAAAAATAGAACCAAACTGATAGATTCCGCTTAATTTTCCAATTTTCTGGGACTCGACAAACTTTTATGAACAATTTTTTTTTAAAATAATAACATACATACATTTCTGTTCATTAATAACTGTTTTATTATCTTAAAAAAATATAAATAATTATTTGCAAGATAGCACCAAATATATACACACCTTGAAGAGTAGGGACAAGATTGTAAAGCTTATATATAATGCCCAACTTGAACTTCATCCCAAAAGAATTCATCAAGAAACAATTTATCAAAAACACCATCTTTTTTTAATACAACAAATTAGGGGCATTAGGGGCATGAAAGATTTGGAAATGAGTAAATGTCAATTATCGTTAAACTATGCTCACTTCGGCCAAAACACCCTGTTAAGAGACCAATTTATGAGGAAATCATCATTGTAAAATATAGTCTATTCAAAATACATTTTATTTCAAATATAAAACTATTTAAAAACCAATTCCTTGTTTAAAAATTTTTGATGAAAAAAAAAACCAGTGAGAAACACGTCTAGGTTGGTGCATCAACTGATAGAAAATTTTAACCAAGGCCTTTTCTGTTTACGACAGAAATATTGACTAAGGTCTTGTCGTGGTTTTTTTTATGAGCTGTGCTTGCCTTCAATCTACTCATCCTTCCTCAATAAAGGAGAAGAAATATACTTAAAAACCTCCCTTCAAAGTCTATTAAAGATGAAGTTGCAACTTGCAAGTAACTTCAAAAATACTTCTTTCCTGTATTTGTTTTCTCAAAATGGAATGCTTTAAAAAAGGTTTATTATTGAACCCATTTCCTAATTGCATGAAAAGGATAAATAAGTGAAGATTATATATCATTATTATTCAAACTCGTACCAATTTTGATGAAGTTTGAGGCAGAATCATAACCTTTTTTGAATAACGTTACAAGTAAAAATCATAATTTAACTTAAAACGTTTTCTTTTTTGACCTCAATCACTCTGACCTTATTCTCTGGCATTCCCAAAGTAAAAAAGCCTGTCGGTTAATAAGCAATTACATGATATCATTCCTGTGATTTGTTATACCATATTCTTAAGATGTTGGGAAAATTTTCTAGTATTATTATAGTACCTACTCCCGTTCATAAATTCAACATGTCATTAAATGATATATTAATTTATGTCATGGATCCCAAGCTATTCTTAAATGTTACTAGAATTTTTCCCAAGACTTCTAATTAGAAAAAGGAAGGAATTTATCTTTTCACTATAGCTAATCAATAGAACCACTCTGGTTAAATTTTAATTCAAAATCACACCTTTCTCCAGAGTCCAGAATGAAGTATCTCCAACTATTTTTCAAAAAGAAAAAAGAGAAACCTAATAATGTATGTGATAAAAACAAGTAAAGGTTTAGAGGAGTTAAGAACATTACAAGGGAAAAAAAACATACAGCACAGAACCATCATTAGTCATTGTCAATATATAATAAAACCATAAAGATGTGAATAATAATTGGAAGGAAAGTGGGGACAGGGCAAGTGAGAAAAATGATTTGGTCTGAGTTCATGCACCTGGATTAATGATGATGGTACATGTTGATGTTGGGGTCTGGTTGGACTGTCAGCTTTTGGTCGTAGGAGAAATTGTGGCCGGAGAAGGGCTGGCTCACCTCCCCTTCATTACCGGATGCTCATCATTGCTGCTTCTGCTCTTTTTAATGTTTGGTGTTCAAACTCTGCAAAACTACAGGTACAGTCATTATTAAATTTACTCGCTGATTCTACTCATTTTGTTTTGACCCGATGATAATTTTAAGTTAATGTAATCTTTTTTAAAAAAAAAAATAAGGGCGAGTTCAAGATCATTATTGACCATAACTTTTCTACTTGTATGTTTTTTAAAAATAAAGTTTTTTTTCCGTAAGTGTCGGAACTAACTTGTGCACATGTCAACTAATTTCACGAGATAACTACCAAACCCTACTACATTTGATTGCTAAGGCCATATTTGTTTCATTAGTTTTGACATGGATTTTGACAATGATATTAAAACCCATGTTTATTTTTTAAAATCAAAGTATATATCAACCATGGATAAAAATATCCCATGAACCATGAGATTTTATTATCCTCTTAGAAATGAGATTATTATCCTGTATATCCATACACAAACAATTATTATCCTAGACTTTAAATCCAAAGTTTTTAACTCTGAGATATTTAATATTGGTGATTCAAATGGGCAGAAAGAGAATAAATAGGGTATTAATCCTAGATAGGTGGTCACCATGGATTGAACCCACTCGCTCTAAATGAAGTTCTTTCGTTAAACCACTCTTTTGAACCGTTAGAATTTTCGACAAATTTCAGAATTGCTCTTAATTAGTATTCTAAAAGTTATGCCAACTACACTTTTAAAGTACTTCACTCTCTTAACAGATGGGATAAGATATATACTCTTAAATCTATCTCCTATCTCCTATCGATATCAAAATTAATCTAACTAGGTTTTCATGTTCACTTGAAAACTTTTCAAAATATAACACAGAAATTAGATATTAGAAACAGATATGCTTATGTATTTTTCAAAAAACACGAAATAAGAAACAAGATGCTATGATTAGAGAAATAAAGATCTTCTTGATCATAATGTGAATATGTATGCAATGCGTGAACTATGTTACCTATGCGTATGAAGATGTATTTGATCAAGTCTTTGAGGCTGACTCAAACTTGGCACGCCGCTCTTCATACGATGCTGGAACAAGTAAAACTACTTGTAAGATTTAAAAGGAAAGGGAACAACAGGATATACCAATACATAAACTAACAAATTGGGAAGATTTAAGAACAGTGGGACAGGTATGCTTTTGGAGACACTAAGCATAAAAAATGGCAGTTAATAATATATTTAAGGGATGAGAGGGGAAAAAAGGGCAATGCTTAAAATACAGGGATTCAACGGATCAAATAAACAAAGGCCAATGTCTCTTAGATTAAAATACAATCATGTAGCTAATATTTGAGGTTTTCAATTAGCATCTTCCTCCACGGCACCTAGATTTGCAGGCGCATAAATCATTAGCAAAGAAAGAGAGGTGTTCCACTACAATTTCAATATTCCACCGATTTTTCCCCATAATGCAGACTAAATTTTCCACTACAGATGCATAGTTCTATCATAAAGAATAGCCACAGGATAAAAGGAATTCCAAAGACCAGCCAAATCTAGAAAATCATTTAGACATTTTGGAAGATTGCTTTCTAAATCTATGAATAATATGTTTTAAAAATTCTGACTTCATCAAAGTAGCCAAGACACACTTAGAATCCTTTCCCTCTTTCTAAAAAATTTAAGCAGATGTTGCATCCAGCTGTAAGTCCATCTTTGCTCTTCTAAAGACATCTATAATACTTGAGGAGTTCACAAACAAAACATATAAACTTGGTCGATTGTTAAATTAAACTGTTATTTAGGGAAACCACAACACTCCAGCAGAAAACTGGAGGCACATTAACTAAAAGCATTATGTAAATGGTTTAAGGTTAAAAAGCTCATAATTTATTTAGCTGGAATGAAATTTGTTGTTTAAGAAATTGCGGTTTTGCAAATCAGGTCAATTGCACGTGATTTTCCAAAATTTCAGGGCAAAGGCAATGATAGAGTTTGCTTTCTTATGAAATGTGGATAAGCCAAACAAAATTATTAACTGGTTTGTACGCTTTGTACACAAGGATTATGGAAAGGAAACCGGTACTTAAGCAGAGGTGCAAACCAGAAACAAGGAAAGAAGAAATGAGGAGAAAAATACTCTGTATTTAATGCTTATTGAATGACTTACTTTACAAGAGGAGTTTACTCCCTATTTAACAAAGAGCTCCCTCAGCACCCTTAATAAGACTAGAATAATCAGTACACTTTAGTGACAAGGAATGGTCAATAATAAATACAAGAAGGATTAAAAGCAACCTAAAACGGTAAACAACAGTAACACAAGTACACTAGTACACTGCTGACTCTCATTCTTCAACAGCCCCCCTCAAACGAGACGACAAGTGGACTTGGAGACAGAGTTTGTCCCTGAGAGCTAAAAATGGTTGTGGCAATAACGGTTTAGTGAGGCAATCAACAATTTGGTCCTGAGAACGAACATGACGAAGCTCAAGTTGATTGGTGAGAACATGGTCACTTATGAAATGAGCATCAAGCTCAATGTGCTTAGCATGTGCATGAAAAATGGGATTCCGAGCGAGAGCTATGGCTGAAAGGTTGTCACGCCATGCAATTGGAGGAGAAGAGAGCTGAACACGCAACTCAGAGAGTAAGGAACGAAGCCACAAAAGTTCACAAGCCACTTGAGACAAGGCCCGATACTCAGATTCAATACTTGATCGAGCAACCACTGCTTGTTTCTTAGAGGACCATGAGACAAGAGAAGAGCCAAAGAAGACACAATAGCCACCGACCGACTTGCGCTCATCAGGGGATGAGGCCCAATCCACACCAGAAAAGTCTGTGAGGGAGACATGTTGCGCAGGGGACAAATGTAAGCCATGCTGAAGGGTACCCTGAAGATTGCGAAGGACACGTTTGAGGGCCTTCCAATGAGGTAGACATGGAGCTTGATTGAAGTGGCTGAGTTTATTGACTGCAAAGGCGATGTCCGGTCGGGTGTGTTGAAGGTATTGGAGCGAGCCTAGGGGGCTGCGATATAATTGAACATCAGTGAAGAGTTCACCATCAAACTAAGAAAGCTATTTACTAACAAGCATAGGCGTAGGGGCTGGCGTGTGATGTGTGAGCTTGAGGCGTGCAAGCAAGTCTTGAATATAATGAGCTTCAAAGAGTAGCAAACCATCTGCTAGGTGATGAACTTGAATGCCAAGGAAATAATGAATGGGGTCGAGATCCTTGATGGCAAATTGAGATTGTAAGTGGCAAGTGACTGAATTGAGAAGTTGAGGAGAAGATCTTGTCAATATCAAGCATCAACATAAATTAGCAAGAAGCCAGTACCTTTGTGTGAGTGATGATTAAAAAAGGACGGGTCTAGCTTCGAATTTCTAAAATTACAAGTGAGCAAGGCGGCACGAAATTCTTCATACCAAGCGCGAGAGGCTTGCTTGAGGCTGTAAAGGGCCATATTAAGTTTACACATAATTTGGATGAGCAGCATCCACATAGCCTGGTGGCTGATCAGTATAGATCTCATCTTGGAGAGTGTCATGAAGGAAGACATTGCTTACATCAAGCTAACGAATTTGCCACGTTCAAGTGAGCGCTACCATGAGAACCAACCGTATTAAGGATGGCTTGATAACCAGACTAAAGGTCTCTCCGTAATCAACAATAGGAGTTTGTAAATAACCCTTGGCAACCAAGTGAGCTTTGTAATGTTGGACATGTCCAAGAGCATCGCACTTGATTTTGTAGACCCATTTGGTCCCTACAAGGTGCTGTGAAGGGTAAGGAGGAACGAGGGTCCATGTATGGTTGCGATGTAGGCACTAAACTCATCATCCATAGCCTTCTTCCACACAGCAGAGGTGACAACATCAGAAAAACGCACTGGTTCAATGACATGCCAATTCATGGGGGTAGGAAGAGAAGCAAGACAGCCAAAAAAGTGTTTAGGTTTGGATATCCCTGATTTTGCACGGATGGTCATGGAGTGTAGGTTGGAAAGAGAGGGAGGGCAAGGTGATGGTGAGCAATGTGAAGACTCAGGGTGGGGTGGGGAGGCAGGGTAGAGTAAAGGGGAAAAAGGTAAGTCAAGTGGGTGTGACAAGGGATGATCATGAGACAATGGCTGAGGAGAGGTACTGCTCGTGGTTCTTTGGTTATCAGAAAGAGGTGGTATGGTTGGTGGTTCTGATCTGGGAGTATGGGAAAGGTGGTCTGTATATTGGTTGGATGAATTGGCAGCCAAGTTAGAGTATTGTCTGAGGTGGAAGGAGTATCTTCATTAAGGTCTGGGAACAGTTGAGAGAAATGAAAGTCTCCCTCATTCAATTGGACATGTCTAGATACATAAATGCGTCTGATTGAGCTTAAGCACCTATAGCCCTTGTGATAGTCACTGTAGCTTATGAAGACACTTCTTAGTGTGAAAATTGAGCTTATGCTGCTAAAAAGATCTTAAATATAGATAGCAAGCTGCTCCAAAGGTTCTCAATTGCACATAGTCTGGTTGATGGTAAAATAGGATGAAATAAGGATTGTTGTTGTCAATGGTTGGAGAAGGCATACAGTTGATAAGGTAAGTGGCTGTATGAAACGCTTCCCACCAGTAATAAAGGGGCATTTTGGCTTGTGCTAATAAGGCTAGCCCTGTCTCAACAACATGTCTATGCTTCCTTTCCACCCTACCATTTTGTGCCGAGGTATATGGACACGATATCTGAACAATAATGCCTTGTTGTTCAACACATTTCACAATCAATTTAAACTCAGTTCCTCCATCACACCTAATCATCTTAATCGAAGTTCCAAGTTGTCTTTCAACTAGAGTTTTGAATTGTAAAAACATTCCATTAGCTCCACTCTTATGCTTCAATGGATACAACCAAGTGTGTCTACTTCCACACAGGGGCTGGTCCCCAAAGGTCCATGTGAATAAGACCTAAAGGACTTGTTGCACAAGAATTAGATGTGGGAAAAGGAAGCTTATGAATTTTTCCAAATTTACATGCCTCACAAAAGGTAGTTTTTTCCTTACTCTTGATAGAAGCATTACATATTTCTAAGACTTAGACTCAAAATTCTAATGGATGGATGACCCAATCTTTGGTGCCACACATCTTTTGTACAAGAAACAAAAACACAGCTTTCTTTCAATTCTTCACAATAGGTAGTCTTTGGGTTCTTAGGGCATGAAGCTTCCACCAAGCATTCCTTGACCCTTGCTTCTTTATTGTCTTCAAGCTGAGAGGCACTTCCACTAACTTCCTCTAACTGATACAATCCTCCTTCAAGTCTCCCTATTAGCCAAGCCCCCTTGGACCTCTTTGCCTTAACAACACATAACAAATCATGAAATTCAATGACTATATCATTATCCTTGGTTAGTCTAGAGACACTTATCAAGTTCTTTTTCATCAAAGGTACATATAACGCATCCTTAAGTACCAGGCTCAATCCTTTTGTGTTCAAGGAAGAGGTTCCTATGCATTTAGTAGGTAACTTAGTTCCTTCTCCTACTATAATATGCTTCAAGTTAGGAAAGTTACCTTTGAGGCTCATCTTGCTAAGCTTTGAAGTAACATGATTGCTAGCTCTACTATCTAGGTACCATGCTCAATCTTGGAGGGTCTCAAGAAATGCCATCAAGGCTGTAGGTGGAGAGGTGGCATTTGTTGAAGGAGTAGGAGTTGGTTGATCCATCACAAGGTTGGCTGTATTCTGAGCTTCAGATTTTTCATATCTATGATAGCAAACTGCTGTTGTGTGTCCTATCTTCCCACAAATCTGATAGGTTGGTCTATTATTTTGAGGATAAGGTGAGTATCTACCTCTTCCTCTAAACTTTCCACCTCTTCCAGTGGGCTGATAGCCTCCTCGATTTCCTTGGATGTGATGGCTTGATTGTGAGTTAGATCTTCCTTTTTCTGTCATAGTGAGATTAATGGATGGTTGGTTTGTAAGCATTGCTCCCTTCAGCCCTTGAAGTTGTTCCATTCTTAACTCGATGGGAGTGTATTCATTATCCAAGCCAGCTAGTACATAAGAAACAAGACTCCTTTCCTCCATAGCATGGCCTCCAAGCTTCAGATTATCATAGTATTTCTTCATCACAGCAAGGTACTCACTCATTTCCTCCATAGCATGCCCTCCAAGCTTCAGATTATCATAGTATTTCTTCATCACAGCAAGGTACTCACTCATTTTCATACTCCCCTTACAAGTATATTGCAACATTTGTCGATTGTAATCTTCTTGAGAGCGAGAATGAATCCCAAAATAGTCTAGGATTGCTTCTCATAATGATTGAGTTGTGTTGTGTCCCATGACTTGTGCAACAATCTCCGGGGTCATGGAGTTGTACAGCCAACCTATGAGAAGCTGGTCAGCTCGATCCCACAGGTCATACTCTGGATTTGGTAGAGCTAATCCTTTAAGTTCTTCTTCAGATGGAGGAAGGATTATTAAGTGGTCAGGGCAAGCTGTTTTCCCATTGAGATAACCATCCAGCTTGTAGCTCTTCAGTATTGGCATAACTATGCTTTGCCAAAGAAGGAAATTCCCTCAGTCCAACTTAATGGAAGTTACTTGATTTAGCAAGTTGACAAAGGTGGGATTTCTTATGGGCTGTACCCTAATCACACCTGATATTGTTGATTCTCGAGCGGTGGTTGAACATGGACTTTCAGATTCTCCTAGGGAGTAATTTCTTCGGGTGTGCTAGTAGGATTCGGGATAGACACAGAGATGGCAGGATCGGTTTCAGATTTTGAGGCAGACGATTTAGCCATGGTAAGCTCTGATACCAGGAAAGGAAACTGTTACTTAAGCTTGAAACAAGGGACAAAGAAATGAGGAGAAAAATACTCTCTGTATTTAATGCTTATTGAATGACTTACTTTACAAAAGGAGTTTACTCCCTATTTAACAAAGAGCTCCCCCAGAATTCTTAATAAGACTAGACTAATCAGTACACTTTAGATAAGACAAGCGATGGTCAATAATAAATACAAGAAGGATTAAAAGCAACCTAAAACAGTAAACCACAGTAACACAAGTACACTGCCGACTCTCATACTTCAACAATTATTGGATTTGCATTTAACTCAACTGTTTTCTTTTTAATTGTGATATTACAACAATATATTCAGTTGTTGTTTAGTCCGTGGTTATATACAGGTATTGTGCACTATATGACATTACCAAATCAATAATCCCAATAGTCAACAGTGTCTTTTTATGCAGAACTTACGCTCAGTGGGTCTTGACAATAAGGCAACATGGCAATTTTTCTTCTTTAACTTTCGGTTCTCTGAAGAGCTCCGATCTGGAGGGGAGATAAAAGTGGCCAAATCAGTATCATAAATCAATTGAAAAAGAAAGATAAATGGAATATCATAGGGAAAGATTACAATTCAAACCATTGGTGATTGGCAAACAGCTTAGAAGAGCTTCTTTGAAAATTGCAGCTTGGAGCTCGTATGTTCGGATTTCATTTGTTAAATGCAACAGTAGAGCTTCTCCAGCTTCTAGGAGCAGAACCAATGTAGAAAAGGAAATCGATTAAATATAGAACAATAATATAATGACAAATGCGGTGAAAAAGAGAATACATAAGGTAGTGGTCACGTTATCTTTATAATCAATTTCACTTGTTAAAGGTATGAACTGTAGTCGGAAACACATCCCTAAATGTAGCTAAGGAACTGGACAAAAGAAAGAAAAAAGAAAAAAAAGGAGAGAGCGAGTACCTGATGAACACCTAAACTTGACACATTCAAATTCACAAGAATGAAGAACCAGGGGATTTTCTGAAGCCATAACATATTGAGGCTTCCTTGGTGTTCTTGATGGATCCAGTAGAATATCTATGACCTACAAAATTTAACAGTCTTCTTCATCTAATGGATTGAGATATATTTTATACTTCACATAGCATAACAAATTCACACAATAGGCCAAGTTGATAATTGGGAAACCACTATCAATTCTTTACCAAAGTTCCATATCAAAACTTTTTAGACATTAGCATCATACAAAACAACTTTTTCAATGTTGTCATCTTGACATGAGTGCTAATTCTGTGACCATAACCAAAACGACACATGTTTTAAAAGAGCAATGAAGTCGTGCTTAAGGTTTACCAAGACCAAGAAATAAGATTAATAATTTGGTTAAAGGAGGGAAGTGCACAATGTGTTGCAAAGAAACAGTGGCTAGGAAGTTTCGTTGTCAACTGCAGATGCATCTATATAAAAATAAATATGGCTGTCAATTCTGAAAAACACTAGCTCCTAGTTACCAAAATTCACCATTATTTGTTTATCTTTTATGGCCGTTCCCGATAGATATAATAAACTGAAGTGAGAGTATTGAGTCCTATGAGATATAAGGTGCCTATATTTCCATGAGCAAATGCAAGTAGTTTAACATATTAAAAGCAACTTATTTAAGCAAAAATCATAGAGAAAGCAATCAGATGTCAAGAATTCTGGCACGCACATCAGGATCTTCAAGACCTTGCCCAACCATGAATACTACAGCGACCATGCAGCGGACTTGATGCCAGAGGAAAGCACTGCCTTCTATGTTGAATGCCCATAATTGATTGCCTTCCATCCTGTCAAAGTACCAAAAGAATTCCAATATAAGAAACAACACAATCTAAATTTTTTATTTTTAAGAACTCAAAGACACCGTTAAGCTATAAAACAAATCCAGTTCAAGAAAAGTTCGTAATTTCTTATTTTTTATGAAAATAAAAATATTTCATAGACACACGTGAGAGAGAGATTATTTTATTTATTTATTATTTTTTTTTTTTTGAGAATAGACCGAGCTTTCATTGAGAAAAAATGAAAGAATACAAGTGCAAACAAAAAGAAGAGCCCACAAAAAAGGGAGACGGCCTACAAGAAGGGCCTCCAGTCAAGCAAAATAATACCAACAGTATAATTACAAAAAGGCTTGGTCACAGAAGCCCAAAGAGAAACATAGAATATAATCAGGGACCACACATCATTAGACGATCTCTCAATCCCACGAAAGATTCTGTTGTTTCTCTCCCCCCACAGCCCCCACAATATAGCACACCCCTGCCTGCCACAAGAACTTTCCTCTCCCCCGGAAAGGAGGAAAATGGACGAACTCCTCAACCATCTCACAACAACCCCTCGGTCTAGCAATAGCAATGTCAAACTCCTCCAGGAACCGGCTCCACACTTCGTTCGCCATCTCACAATTCCAAAGCACATGATCAATGTCCTCGGCCGACCTCCTACACAAAATACAACACCACGGCCCCACTAGGGAAGGCATTCTTCTCGCCACCCTGTCTAAGGTATTAATTCTCCCGTGCAGAACCTGCCAGACAAAAAACTTAACCTTCTTGGGAATTTTCACCCTCCATAGAGAGGCAAAAATTGACTCCCCCGGGGAAGAGGACGGAAAGGGATTAACAAGGCAAAGAAAAAAGGACCTGCACGAAAAGCCGGTAGACGGATTAGGCCTCCAGTACCGAACATCCCTCCTCCCCGAAATGCAACGAAACTCACCCAACAAAGAAAGGAGATCAACAACGTCCGCCGTTTCCCTATCGGACAAAAGACGGATGAAGCCCAAAGAAGGAGAGGGACAAGACTCAGGATGAGCTAACACATCAGCCACCAAATGACTCTTCATTAAGGATAAATGGTAGAGGCGAGGAAACACAGAGCAAAGGGGACTATCCCCCAGCCAATTATCTTCCCAGAAAAAAGTATCCCTCCCATCACCCACAGAACAATGAACAAAGCTCGAAAAAAATGGGTACTCCTTAGAAATGCCTTTCCAAGGGTTCCTAGCCGTGCTTCGACCTCCACACACAGTCCACTCGAACGGGGACGGCCCATACTTACTCACAATAACCTTGTGCCAAAGAGAGGAAGAGTCAAGATGAAACTGCCATAACCACTTCGCTAACAGGGCTTTGTTGCGGGATCTCAAATTACCAATACCTAGCCCCCCAAGAGCCACCGGTTTAGACACCTCCTCCCAGTTAAGGAGATGGGCTCCTTTCCCCTCGTCGACACCCTCCCAAAGGAAATCTCTCATAAGCTTCTCCAGACCCTTACTAACGGACAAAGGAACACTGAAGAGCGAAAGGAAGTAGGTGGGAATCCCGCTCAAAACCGATTGAATAAGCGTTAGTCTACCCCCTTTCGAAAAGTAACTCCTCTTCCAGGCTGCAAGCCTCTTGCGAACCTTCCCCACAACAGGATCCCAAAACGAAAGAGACTTAGGGTTGTGCCCGAGAGGAAGACCAAGGTACGAAGAAGGAAACAATCCAACTCCACACCCGCCGCATCTGCCCACCTTTCTAGCTTCCCAGGCTCACAATTCACACCCAACAACTGACATTTGCCCTTGTTAATCTTCAACCCAGAAATGGCCTCGAAGAAAGTTAACAAGTCATTCAATGTGGAAAACGACTCTTCCTTTCCAGAGCAAAAGATGATAGTATCGTCAGCAAACTGAAGATGTGACAAGGGCAAATTATCGTTCCCGACTTGAAAACCCTCCAGGGCTCTACACTCAACACCCCGAGAAATTATCCTGCTCAAGACATCCACCACAAGCAAAAACAGAAAAGGCGAAAGGGGATCCCCCTGCCGAAGCCCTCTTGAAGCCCAAATCCTGCCTCTAGGTCTCCCGTTCACCAAAATAGAATACCTGACCGATCGAACACAGCTCCACATCCAAGATCTCCATTTATACCCAAAACCCTTCTTAGCCAACACTTTATCCAAGAAATTCCAATCCACATGATCATAAGCCTTTTCAAAATCAATCTTGAAGATAATCCCTTCCTTATTACGAACCCTATAGTCCTCAATAACCTCATTCGCAATTAGTGCTTGGTCTAATATCTGTCTACCCTCAAGAAAAGCCCCTTGAGAATCCGCAATGGTCGATGGGAGAACCTTCCTCAATCTATTAGCCAGCACTTTGGCAATAATCTTATACACACTTGTAACCAGGCTAATCGGTCTGAAGTCCCCAACTTTCCTCGCCCTCTCTTTCTTAGGAATTAAGCAGACGAAAGTTTCATTCAGGGAACTATCCAACACCCCTCTCTCAAAGAACTCACAAAAAACCTTCCAAAGGTCCCCTTTTATACTTTCCCGACCGTCTTGGAAAAAAGCCATCGAAAACCCATCAGGGCCGGGAGCTTTGGACCTATCGAAGCCAAAGACCACCTTCCTAATCTCCTCTATAGTAAAAGGGACAACCAACTCAGAGCTGTCAGCAGGAGAAATGGGACTCCATTCCACTCCTTCTAAAAACAACCTAGGTTGTGTAGCAGGGGCATACAGGGAGGAGTAAAAAGACACTATCTCCTTCTCAATCTCCCGCTCCCCTTGCAACGTCTCACCCTGCTCATTCTCCAGAGTACCAATAAAGTTTTTACCCCGTCTACCAATAGCAACCCTATGAAAATAAGCAGTGTTGGCATCACCCTCAGCAGCCCACCTACCCCTAGCTTTTTGACGCCAACTCACTGACTCCTTTCTAACCAACTCCGCATACTCCCCCTTCAAAGAAAGACGCTCCTCCTTAAGGGCAACACTCAAATCACCCTCCTCCTCCAAGCTGTCCACGGCTTTAATTCTACCTAGTGTCCTGCTTTCTAATCCTAACGTCCCCAAAAACCTCACGATTCCAGATCTTCAACTTATCTTTAAGAGCCCTTAACTTGCCCAAGAAACGGAACCCTTCCCACTTACCAGATGACTCCTCTTGCCACCACGAAGGAAGGGAAGACTTAAAGGACGGATGATCCAGCCACATATTCTCAAATCTAAAGGGGGTAGGTCCCCAATTCGGGGTGCCAGAATCCAAAACCAACGGCCAATGGTCCGAGGTAATTCTAGGACCAAGAGATTGTCTAGCCCGTAGGAAGGCGTCCAACCAACCTTTCGACACCAGAAACCTATCAATCCAACTTCGAGCTCTAACATTGGACCACGTAAAACGCCCATTCACAAGAGGAGGATCAACAAGCTCACAATCCTCAATGAATCTGTTAAAAAACCTCATAGATCTTGTTTCCCTCCCCCTTGGAGCCTTTTCCAAAGGACAACAAACAACATTAAAATCCCCAGCCACACACCAGCAAGAACCACACAACCCATACAACCCTCCCAACTCTTCCCAAAAAGCTTTCCTACCCTTGGAGCTCGAAGGGCCATACACACCCGACACCCAACCCGCCTCAACGCCTTTTAAAGCAAAGGACACCGAAATAGAAAAGACCCCTTTAACCACCTCCAAAGACTGCAAAAGACTGCCATCCCATAGGACAAGGATACCCCCTGAAGCTCCCACAGACTCCAGACAAACCCATTCCACATGCCTTCTCCCCCACACACTTTTCACAAACTCCCTATTAAACACACTCTTCTTAGTTTCCATCAAAATCACGATATCTGGATTCTCAGCGGTCAGAACGTCCTTCACTAACCGGCGCTTATCTCGCCCCCCAAGACCTCTCACATTCCAAGAAATAACCTTCATTAAGAAACCACACTACCCCCAGCTTCGCCCGAAGCCTTTCTGCCATCATAATTTATAGAACACTTGAGATTTTTGACCTCTCTAGCACTAATCCGTCCTCCCCCTCCTCCCTTACCGGAGGCTTTACCTTTCTTAGTCGACGTTTGAGAGTTCAAAGGAATACCTTTTGGAGAAACCGCTTGAATACCCGCTGAAGCTAGAGAGGCCCAAATCGAGGTCCAATTCCCCAAGCTTTCCGCACTATAACAAGGCACATGAAGGCCACCCGAAGAGAACCAAGGCAACGAAGTAGGAACTTGATCCCCCCCAACCACCCTGCTAACCAGCGGAAGGCTGCCTCCCGTGAGACCTCCACTCGAGGCCAAGGGAACAGGAGCAATAACAGCATCACTACCCCTTAACAAATCAACCGGTGAATGAGGCAAAGCACGACTAGGTACCGGGAAGGACGAGTAGGGATAAAAAGGAACCAGATGCAAACCCCCCCTGACCTCCCCCTATAGGACCACCATACGGGATAGACCCACAACCAACCCCAGAGAATAAGGACTCGTGAACCCCGAAGCCTCAGGAGAAGAAGGAGAAAAAGCACAAGAAGGGAAGCATACCTGGCTGGCCAGCACCTTCGAACTTACCTCAGAAGGGATCGGGATAGACACCCCCATTGCTTGACCCGTCGTGCTCCCATCCGAAGTCTTTAACAGCGACTGCCCGAAGTGGGACAATGGCCTCTCCGACACAGGAACTTCCACTGCCTTAAGCTTCTTGCCCTCGATCTCGCCCCCACCCCGCTGTTTAGACTTCCCGGAACCACCGGCCTCTGTAGTAAGACCGCCCTCCCCATTCGAACACTGACCTACTTTCAAACACCCTCTCGGAGAAGGAATCTTAACTAACTCATCGGCCTGTTGTTCGGCTTCGGTTGAAGACTTGACCGCATCCCCAGTGCCACCATCAAAAAGGAAATCGAGAGCATATTCTCCAGGCTCCCTGTCCATCGGAGAAGAAAGGAACGACTCATCTTCGGAACAGCTCACCACCGAAGGATCGGGTGTTGAGAAAAAACCACCGCCCTCCCCCCGACAACCCAAACCCGAATCCTCCTCAAACCCCTCCGCATTGATCGTCACCCCTCTTTCCCCTGCTTCGACCAAAACCCCTGATAAACGGTTGTGAATCCCACCTTTAGCGAACATCTCCTCTACGGGCCTACTAGCACCCACGCCTGAATTCACGACCTGTCCTGCTTGGCCCAAAGGAGGCCCATTACCATCTCTGAGATTATCAATTGAGTTCGCATTGGACTGGGCCTTCGGAGCGGCCATCAACCCCCCGTCTAACAAGGGACAATCCCCAGCTTTGGAAATACCCAAAGAAAGCCCACTGCTAACCCTTAACAAACCCTTTCCTTTATCTTTGGATTGGGCCTGACTGGAAGACACAGGCCCATAATCTGTCTTGGACAGTTCTGTTTCCTTTGAACTAACTCCTTGAGGAAGTGTCTTCTCCACTTTACCCTCTGACTTACGTCTACTGCTCCCGTACGAGATTTGAAGCTCTGACTCCATCTCCTTTCTCGAGCCGAACACTCCGACCGAACCAGCCACCCCTGCCCCGGCGGAGCTTACCGGAAGAAACCTGATCGGAAAATCCACTCCTTCCCAATTCAAAAAACAGCCCCTCGGAATAAACCCATCCTCCCGTCCCTGAACAGCCACCCGCAACTCTTCCTCCCAATTTTCTCCGTGTACCGACAATCCATCGACTTCAGCTAACCCACCACATAAATATGCAAGCTTCGAAATTATACTCACAATACGAAGATGTGGCGGAACATCTAGGATCTTCACCCACCCCTTCTCAAATGGCACACATCTTTGCTCAGCCACCTTCGCAGTGTCCCATGGCAAAAAATGCATAGCACAATTCGCTAACGTGCCTCGACCGAAATCAAGCATCTTTTGACGAAGATGCCTATCCTCACAGAGAATCACTGCCATATTCCCACAAAAGGGTTTCACACAAAACTGCACCCCAAACCGGCCTTTCACACCCTTTTCCACCTGCATCCACGAATTAGAAGCCTTATCTTTCATTAGAAGGACCGAAGCCAAGGCTTCGAACAGCAGGTCCTTATCGTTGACCCCCTTTACCTCCAAAACCTCGCACGAAGTACCGTCTCCTTTAACCACCTGGGCGAAGGAAGCTCCCAAGCTTTTTGGGTGGTATTGACTTAAGGACCTGGCCTTCTTGCCCTTCCCGTCCATCAGCCCATGCTTAAGGTCACTACTCAATGCCTCTCCCACTGAGCTCCATCCTTGGCCCCCCAGCACCCTCAGGAATAAATAACGTGGACCTTCTCCCCTTCAAAGGTTCCACCGCTACCACACAGCACCGCCCACTCGCGTTCTCCACCGGTTGCACCCATAAAAGCCCTTCAGAACTTCTTCTCCTCCTAAAAAAGGGCCAACCAGGCTGACAGGATGCAAGAGCCTCAAGGCAATCCCTCACCCATGCTACGTTTCCTAAAAGAAGCTTGACTTTAGAAGACTTACCCCTCCCAACCTCTTCGACCTCCACCTTCGAACCCACCTCACACGACCTGAACAGAAAGATTTTCCGCTCGACCCTCACAGAAAGGACACCCCTCTCCCTGACTCCCATGAAAAGAGAGAGAGAGAGCCAGTTTGAGATTATTTTATTTATTAAAGAAAAAGAAAAAGAGATATCCTGAGCCAAGAAGATATCTTAGTTTGGGACACGATGGTGTAGAATGAAAATAAGTTGCAAAAGATACATCCAATAGAATTCTATCATAAAACACGGTTCTACAGGATCACACTTTTTTCTCCAGAAGAGTTGGTATTTCATATTCTTTTAATTTTTTTAGTCATCTTAATACAATCTAGATTTGGAATAGAATAGGAATCTAACACAGTAATAACTGCAGGATGCTTAACATGATCATCCTTCCAAAGTTCCAAGCATCTGCATAATATGAACTCAGTCCACCGCACAAATGATACAAACCACACAGATGGTTCATTTTACCATGATTGTCAACAACTCAATGTGAATATGGTCCGAGAAGCACTCTTATTCTAGCTAGTAAACTAATGGCAGCTTGGACACACCTAGGAGAGGACATAGTTAATGGACTTAAGAGACCAAAAACGGGGGAGAAAAAAGTAACATAAGCTTGATCAATAGCTAGAGGAAAGCTAATTTGGATGGCCTGAGAAGCAAATATGCAAAGCAGCCCTGAGAATAAAATTGCTCTTGTTTGCAGTGAGACAGAAAGGCACATTTCAATTACACATGGTACAAAAAGTTCAATTGGAAAACAGACAGGAAGATCTGATGATACCAATGCCAACCTCACATCACAAGGAGAAATGTCAAACGACATGATACGTCGCCTATAATTGTGAACATTTGCTGCATCCATTTTGCAGAAGTTTCTGAAGTCATGTTCCCCTACAAATTTCTTACCCGCGCTCTCCATAGCCTGGTGAAATCGCAGATCAAAATTTTCAACCTTTTTGTTGAGCCAGCGTCCAAAATACTTTTGCAAAGCATTACAGGCCTAATACAAAATAATTTGCATACCGAGATATTCAAATTTGCTCCCCAAAATAAATATTTATACTTTCTCCTTAAACAACTAAACCTGTGCTGCATATAGAGGCAACAAAAAATGCCAGAGTTAGCATTAACATTGTTCCAACTTCCAAGAATATAGAATATAAGCACGCATGATAGAAACTAGAAGTGGAGTCTTTCCCACGGGTTAATACCTTAAAGACTCTTGCTGAAATATTATGTTAAATAGATTAGTTTTACACTTTAGGAACAAATTAACACAATAAGTTCTTTAAAAAAGCTTTGGTCATTTTTCAACAGATGATTATCAAGTATAACACCCAAAAATGTGGATTTGAACATTCTTGAATCGTTTAGGTATAAATTACAATATGGCTTTTCAAAACGAATTTTAACATAATTATGAACTGCAATCTCCATTGGTTGAGTGCCTTAGAAAAAATGTTATTATTTAGCTAAAAGTTAATACATCTGTGTAAACTCAACATTTAGAAAGTAACCAAGAAATAAACAAGGTTCTTGGCTTCAAACCAATGCCCCAAAATAATAAAAAAAAATGTCATCCCCAGACAATGATGGCATACATTGTCAAAGTTAGGCATGTTTAGACAACTTAAGTAGCATGTAGCTCCAGCTGTATCAAACAAAGAAATGCAAAAAGAACACACAAGTAAAGCTGCTTGTATGAGGTAAGGGGTGCAAAGAGAAGCTACTGGTTACTGCAATTCTTAGAGAGGTGAACCAACAATAGAATGTTAAAACATTGCACTCGGTTATGTTCAGAATTTCATGTAGGCACATCAACGCTGCAGAGTTTAAGCCAGTTAGATTGAATTTTAAATCTGCTGAATGCCGGTTGCACGAAGATCCTAACTTATCATTAAAAAGTTTCACATCAAATCTCTCAATTTAAAAAATACAAGAGCAAGACAAACCTTGCACTGAAGCCTACAGGAACAGTGCACCAGCCAAAAACCCGAATGTCGTTAGGAAGGACTCTATTTATTACTCTCACATAATCAATTTCTCCATCTGCGTGTAAATATAAATGGAATTGGAATTGAGATAATTGAGATGGAAAAAGTATGCACCATTTCAACTTAAACTTTAAAAAAAAATCACCCGATTGAAAATCAAATTCAGAAAAATTTAGCACATGAAACAATAGAGGACATCTTTTCAAAAGGCCAAGGTCATGTCTGCAGTTCCCACAATAAAGCCTCGCTACCATCTACTTCTCTAATGCAGTAAAGTCTCTGTTATATTTTGATGTTTCAAACAAGAGTTCCATCATTATCAAATTTATCATTCTTTAAAGGTCTTCCGTTGATATTTTAAAGACTATATGCAAAAGTATACAGGACAGAGTCAATAGACACTGATTTTTGCTCCTAATTGACTGCTTGTACATAAACTAATTTGTTACAATACGATAAGTTTAAATGTCGTGTTTAGCAATGCAAATATATATTAGGTGATGTGAACATTAACACTTAAAAGATGTATTATCACCATATAGTTAAGGTAATTAGAGAAAATTTTTTAAATGATAGTTTTTTTTGGGGATGAAAAACTGAACTTTCATTGAGAAAAAATGAAAGAATTCAAGGGCCTACAAAAGAAAGGAGAGCCCACAAAAAAAGGGGGAGCCGCTCACAAAAACGGACTCCAATCAAGTAAAATAAGACCTAGCAAATAATTACAAAAAAAACTTCAACACCGAAGCCCAGAGGGAAACATAGAACCTGACAAGGGACCAAACATCACAAAATGATCTTTCCCGCCCCCTAAAGGTTCTATTATTTCTCTTGGTCCACAGGCACCAGACAATAGTACTAACCCCGGCCTACCACAAAAACAGCCCTTTTCTCACGAAAATACGAAAAAAGAAGGAGCTCCACGAACAACTCTGTACAACTCTGAGGCCTGACAAAACTAAAGCCAAACTCTTTAAAAAAAAACAGCTCCAAACACCACACGCAAAATCACACTCCCAGAGGATATGGATCAGATCCTCAGCAACCATCCTGGAAAGAATACAACAAAAAGATCCAACCAAAGGAGAACCTCTAGCCAAGATCCGATCAAGGGTGTTAACCCTGCCATGCCAAACCTACCACAACAAGAACTTAACCTTCTTGGGAACCTTCATCTTCCACAGCAAGGAGAAAACATAATCTCTCGAAGGGTTAGGGCTAACAAGCGACTGAAAGAAGGAACCACAAGAGAAACCCTTTGAAGGGCAAGGACTCCAAAGACAAACATTTCCCCTAGTGGGACTCAAATGGACCTGATTAAAGAGGGACAACAACTCAACGACCTCTGTCGTTTCCCTAATGGTCAAAGCACGACAGAAACCAAAGGAGGGAGAAAGAGGGACTCCAAAATGGGACGAAGTGCCATCAACCTGAAGTTTTTAAAACGGGACAAGTGATACAGACGAGGAAACAAGGAGCAAAGGGGACAATTCCCCAACCACTTATCCTCCCAGAAAAAGGTTCCCCCCTCTCATCCCCACCACACAATGCACAAACGAAGAAAAAACAGGTAACTCGAAAGAGATTTCTTTCCAAGAGTTTTTGCAAGTGTCAATTGCTCCACCAACAGTCCACTCAAAAGGATAAGGATCATACTTACTTACTATGATTTATGCCATAAGGTATCAACTTCATGATATAATCGCCAAAGCCATTTAGCCAACAGGGCCTTATTCATAGCCCTAACATTACCAATACCTAACCCTCCAAGGTCTACCGGCCTAGAGACAACCACCCAACTCACTAGGTGAGACCATTTCCCTTCATCCACCCCCTCCCACAAAAAAATCCCTCATAAGCTTCTCCAAAACCTTGCTAACCTTACCTAGTATCCTAAAGAGAGACATAAAATACAAAGGAATCCCACTTAGGACCGACTGAATGAGAGTGTGTCTACCCCCTTTCGAAAAGTAACTCTTTCTCCAAGAAGCCAATCTCTTACAAACCTTGTGAAGGACAGGGTCCTAAAAAGAGAGAGTCCTTGGATTATGACCAAGGGGAAGACCTAGGTAGGAAGATGGAAAGCTGCCAACCTCACTCCCAACTAAAGAAGCCCATCTAGCCAACTTCCCAGGATCACTATTAATGCCCAATATCTGACACTTACCCCTATTGATCCGAAGCCCCGAAATTGCCTCAAAAAACCTTAGGATTTGATTCATATTGAAGAAGGAATCCTCCCTGTCTGAACAGAAGAAAAGAGTATGATAGTTTAAGAAAAGAGTATGATAGTTTTAACTTCAACCTACCATTTTAGATTACTGTTTTTTTTTCTAAAAAAAAATTATTGATAATACACATCCTAGTTTCTTCAATAATTTTTTAGAACAGTAATCTAAAATGGTAGGATATGTTATTTGCAGTAACTTAACCCTATGAAAACCTATTAACTATTAAAATATTCAGAATACATCCATGTAAAACAGAAAGAAAAAGTCTGACGTGCTCAATGTCATCATTCAGCCGATTAGAAATATTCAATATTTAAGGTATTAACAAAAGTGAACAACTTTGGCAATATCAACTTAGCTGACCATGTGACTCTTCTGCATTATGATTATTATTTTCATCATTGGGGGCATCCTTAAGGTTTGACCGTAAATAGAGAGCAATTACCTGCATGAACAATAATGTGATTGCTAAAAAAGGGGAAATTAATTCAAATAATGATTGAAAAGTCAACAAAGTTGCCTAATTAAAATTCTGATTCTCTGTCTACTAGGTGACCAATGACTTACGGAACCAGAAAAGCTTTTGTAATAGAAATTTAAATTAAAAACCAAATTTGGTCATGAAAACTGTAGCCTAGATAATAAGATTAGAACCATAGTAAAGAAATCCAAATAACTGAAAGAATTATGTTATCCATCTTCATCTCTTTGGCTTTCATATTATAAATATTAAGCTTTTTGAGCCAGATTCTCACGTGTCTTGTGTGTGTGTGTGTACAAATGAGGGAGAAATAAAGAATATTACAAGATATTCCTAGTCAACTACATAAAAGAGATAATATTAGATTAGAACTTCCTTGCCTCAACAAAACCCCCTCAAGAACATGAAAGAGGTGGCAGGAAATGTCATTTTTGAACAGCTAGTAGAATAACCAAAAGTAAAGTACTAATTCATGACGAGAAACTCAAAGTATTCAGAAATAGGCAACACTATCGTTATACAATGTTATCCCTACAGATTTGAAATGCCTTACTTGTCCAACAGACGAGACCCCCTTGTCCGTTCTCCCACATCTCGAGTAACAAGACTCCTTCCGACCACCAACAAGAAGCCTGGCCTTCTCAAGAGCTCTGAAAATTTCAGACTGCAGGAAGATGAGATAACAAATTAACAATTATATTTCTTCTCACCCAGCATTCCTCACATTCACCAAATCTACCTTCCTCCTACCCCCTCCTCCCTTAAAACAGATTGACGCTAAATGTTTACGCCCACACAGACCTATTTCCTAAGCCTTTCATTTTTCAACTTTTATATAGTATCCAAATGTTGCCAATCAACTTTGTCAAAAGCCTTTTCAGTGATAATTCCTTTTTTTTCTCCCCTTTTTGGCTCCATCTATCTCTTATGCCTTTAATTTTCTTTTGGGAGCACATGAGAATCACAAAAGAGGGGGAAGGTAAAGGGTGGCTGTAAGGTAGGCTTGCAAGGGTGAAGGTCGGAGGGGCCACACATTATTATTACTAAAGTGAAACTCTAGTTCGGAGAGCTCCAAGCCTCCTGAAATCTTGGGAGTCTGGTTACCTCATAATTCATGCTTAGAAATTCACGTGATTTATGACTCAAACTCAGATCAGCAAAGCTAATGGTCAGAAGAATCAAGAATGATTGTTGATTGTACTTGCTAGCATTCTTTATTGTAATCCAAAACCATGATTAAACACAGCATCAAAATAATCTCAATGCCATTCCTTAGCTACCAGGAACGGAAGGATATTTTTCGACAAAGAAAACCTTATATTTACCCTTGTGATTTGCATGATGCTCATTCTAGCAGATGGTGTGATCAAATATCAATTAGAAAAGAAGGAAGGTGAAAAAATTAATATTAAGATCCTCTAAATGCATTATTAAATGTTTAGGCACTCCCAGTGAACATTGAGAACCAACATTGTGCGTTCTTGACAAGTATCCCCACAAGTACCATTGAAATTGATAGATCATAAATAATTTGTTAAGAAACTCAATTTGAAACTGTACCTCAACTGTTGGTTCCATTTGTGCCTCTGAAGCAAAACCGTAGAACCTGTACAAATGAAGTAACCAGAATTTCAGGCACCGTCTAAGACAATACATAGATTTTCATAGCGTAACAAAAACGACAGAGAGAGAATAATTTTAAATACAACTTGCATGGATTTTTCACAAGATTTCTCCCGACTTCGGGAGGAGATATTGGACGACTACGATGTACGGAAAATTAATGCAGGGGAAAGTAAAAGGCACTGGTCTTGCTCCCATTATGTGGCCAGATTACATACCTCTGGCCGAAATACATTACTTTTAGAGCAACATATCTCTTTGAATAGTGATCCATGATCATTGTGTTATAACCTTCACCCAAAAAATAACTAAATTTGAGAGTAGAAACAAGCAAATCATTCCAGTAAGATAATCTTCGCAAAAGAAAGATGGAAAATAACTCTTGTGACATATATAACCAAGGTTGATAATATGCATGAGAACTACCATAGATTATTTCATCTGTATTAGAGTTAATTAATTGTATTATGTTCCTTCCGTTACCGTAGTTAAACTTTAGTTAAGGATAGTTACTTTCTGTTATTTCTTCTCTCCTTGTATAAATATTCATTTATTGGAATTGAATAAAAAAAAGTGTCAATTCCATCATTTTACACGTAATATGGTAAGAATTGAATATTTATACAAGGAGAGAAGAAATAACAGAAAGTAACTATCCTTAACTAAAGTTTAACTACTGTAACTGAAGGAACAGAATACAATTAATTAACTCTAATAATCTGAGCTTTGTAAACATTCCAAACGGCTGTTGCTCAAAAAGAAAAGGGTTGCCACTTTTAGACTAAGGTTCGCCATTTTCACCATTTACTCTATGTGCTAGGGCATCATTTGACTGTGGTTCAGACTCACATATCATCATTTCTTAATCTGGAATTTCAAAGTAATTTCATATATTTTCAATGTTACATGTTACAAAATATGACAGCTTATTTCATGATGCCGTCACCCGTCACTACATTCTCCTCCATTCTGCATTCCCCCAAGTCATATTTACAAATAGACTCTATTTGTTCGTAAAGCAATGACTAACCTGGCGTTTTTTCTGCTGCTTTCTTCTTAGAAGTCTTGTCTTTCAGACTTCCAGATTTCTTGCTTTTCTCAGTCGAACTACGCCCGTCGTCAAAGTTTATCCTCCTCTGCACGAATTCGTGTTTAGTTAGTCTAACATCAAAGCTAGCTAGGCTAGGATGATAACTAAAGAGGTCCGATTTCATTCTAATATAGTCGACCAAACCTCAGAACAGCAACAACTTTCAAGTCGAGAGGACAGCTTCGAATTTTCATCCTCTAACTCCTGTCAGATAAATTGATTGGAATCGAACATCACTATGGCTCTACCGAGACTTCGCCAGTTCGTCATTGACCAAACGGAAGTTGAAATGGGAGTAGACAGTCAAACCTTAACCCTGCCTTGGAGAAGAAGAAGCTGGGATTGAAGACTGGCAATTAGGTTTTCATCGAACGGTTGAAGCTCGTTAGTTCCTGAGGTTGTCCCGATTGCTCCGATAGCTTCTATGTGATCTTGGGCATGTTCCGCTCCGTCCATTAATGATTAACCCTTGTACGTCAAGAAACACAGCCCCAAAGTTCAGATGGCCACTTCAAAGTCAGTAATACGGCTCCAAAGTCCAGATGGCAACTGCAAAAGAAGTAATACGATCCCATAGTTCAGACGAAATTCGGAATTCATCGTGAGGCAAAAGAGAACCGAAGACGATAAGGCAGAGAAACGACGAGAGAACACGTACAAAATCTTCTTGCAACGCAGAAGAAACACACTGTTACACTGTTACTGCAATGGGCAAATGCTACAAATCACATTACACCAGGTAGCATCGAGGCATGAACTAAAAACCCAAGCAAAGATTTTCCTTTGAAAACTGAGATTCAGAGGTTGAAGACGAGAAGAAACTGATTAAATGAAGTTCTCGAAGCAATTTCACAAGGCGGGAACGTATTTATAGAGCAAGTATGCTCGTACGATTTAGACTAACACTGTAGCTGACTGCGCCGTACCAGTACGTACGCTTTTTGTCGTGGGCTTAAGTTCATGGCCCAATTTTGTTTAGAAGCCCACATTATGAACCTATCCAGATCAGATTTTGGGCCTCCATATCCCACGGCCCAATAGACTTTTTTTTTTTTTTTTTGGTTAAAAATCACTTTTGGTCTCTAGACTTTTATGGAAGTAATAATTTAGTCTTTAAACTTTTGTTTGTAACAATTTATTCTCTATACTTTCAAATTTATAATAATTTAATCCTTAAACTTTATTTGTGACAATTTAGTCTCTCTACTTTAAAATTTGTAATAATTTAGTCTCTATTGTAAAAAAAAAATTAAAATTAAATATTTATTTTTATTATTTATCGATTTATACTTTGTAGCTTATAAACATATTGGGTCCCTAATTAGTTTATTGATCTACTTATATAATAAATTTCATTAAATATTAACAATAATTTTTACAATAAAGACTAAATTATTACAAATTTTACAATATATGAACTAACTTGCTACATACTAAAGTTCGTAGACCAAATTATTAGAAAAATAAAAGTACAGGACTAAATAATTATAAATCAAAATTTAAAAATAAATTGTTACTTCCATAAAATTTGAACAAAAGTGTTTTTTAACCATTTTTTTTCCTTTCCTTTTGCCATTCATAAATAGTGTTATGACAATAAACCGAAATCTCGTCGTATCCCCGTTTTTCAGATTGTATTTCCCATTTCACCCCTGCATTCCATTTCTAAAGCATATATAAAGAGTCAAAACAAATATTTCTTTTCCAACTAAATACAACAGAGAGAGAGAAGGAATAACAGGAGTGGGTGGGTAAGGCTATTAATAAGCTAAAGGCTAAAATATTTCAAAACATTGGGTCAGCTCTTTATTTTAAATTTTACCTAAGAGCTTTTAGTATGTTGATTGAAAAAACAAATAAATAATCAACTCTAATGGCAGGTCATGATGCACATAAGTGAAAATGATATCTATTACCATTCCAAAGGCAAATTAGTTATGTTTATGGGTGAAATCGAATCCAAGGCACACCAGAGTATGAGTCTAGCCCAAAGTAAGTTGTCTAAGGGCCAACGTGTGAGTTGGACTGACTAGGCCTAGCGTAGCCTGGAGTCCAATTTAGGCATGGTCTTGCAAGCCTAAGTAGACAAGACCCAAGCAAATCAAACTGATGTTGGTCTAGTTCGACCCAACACACGATCTACTACAAACCATAAACCATCACTTATATATGAATACAAAGAGATGAGGGTAAGTTCACAAATCATAACTCTCATTGCACCTATCATTAAGCACTGAAGTGTATGTGGCAAACACCACATCGGTGTGCAGTTTCACTGTTTTGACTGTTTTGCAAGTAGCATAACTTTGGTCTATGTGGCAAACACCACATCGGGAATATGCTACTTGCAAAACAAGTTCAATCATCCATTGTCGCAACTGTTGAATTAAAAAAAAAAAATTGAAACTGCCAATTTGAACATAACTTTGGTCTATCTAAAATGTCATGGTTCAATCTTTTAAGTCAATCATATAAATTAAAAATTTTGATAATTAAAACAATGTACAAGAGTTTGTCAACAAAACAGGGAACAAACATATGATCTCAATAAAAAGAAAAAGAAAAAAAATTTAATTTTTAGTTCCTAAATTTGTAGTATTAGGTGCATTTGGTTCATGAGTTTTGAAAATGTACCATTTTAGTCTCCAAATTTTGAGAAATAAGTATAAAAGGTTCCTGAGCTTATTTTTCCGTTTGCTACAACAATGAAATACTTTTTTTTATTGAAATAAAAAAAATAAAAACAATATTAAAACAAAAAAAAAACCACACTCTCTCCTCTTTCTCTCCCCTCCCTCGCCCCATGCCCCCAGTTCTACCCCCTTTCCCTCTCTATCGAAGCTCTCCACTAGTGCCTGCACACACTCCTCTTCGTCGTATCCCCTCTGTTGGTGCCGTCGTCTTTTCTCTCCCTATCCTCCCCGCCAGTATCTTCCACCGAAAAAATAAAAACACTAATGTGTTTAATTAAATAAGACTAGTGTGTTTAATCAAGGAGTTGGTGCCAGCACTGACGGAGAGCTCCGACATAAAGGAAGTGGGGTGGGACTAGAGGAATGTGTGAGGGAGAGGAGAGAAAGAGGAGAAAGAGTGGTTTTGTTTTTTTGTTTTAATATTATTTTTATTTTAATTACTATTTTATTTTATTAAAATGAATAAAAAAATATTTCATTACTGTAATAAATGGAAAAATCTCCAAAGGCTTTTAAACTTAATTTTTAAAACTTGAAGACTAAAATGATACATTTTAAAAGTTAAGGGACTAAACGCAATTAATCCTAAAAATTCAGGAACTAAAATAAGTATTTTTTTCAATATATTCCCAATTCTCTCATTCAAGGTCGTTATTTGAAGAAATTCGATTTTTCTTAAAAGACTAATAGAATGATGGGGCAACGACGCGAACAAATCCGGTTAGAAACTTAGAACAAATAAAATCCACAACGTACATCAAGCAGGCGCGAAATGGAGAATCCAGACAGCGAGAGCGAAATCCGAGAAATTGAAGAAACAGGCTCGAACTCGGAGCTGCAACCTCTTATTCAGAGCCAGAATCCGAGTTCGAACTCCAAAACAGTGAAGACGAAGGTTCCGGAGGTTGAGATCCATCTTTATCGGCAGGGCAAAGGTCCGATCGATGTGTTTAAATCAAGCCTTGGGGGTTGGGATCAAGACCAGCTCGAGGTCCGAGAGATTCTCGACAAATATGGCTTCAAATCCATATTCGCCTTTAAACCTGACTCCGGTCGTGGCGTCCCGATTCGATTCAACCCTAAAAATGGCAGGTCTATACTGACTTACAGAGATGGAGCCGAAATTTACATCGACGGAGAGCCCAAGGTAAGTTCGCTGCTCTATTCATTTCAAATTGCAAAATCAATCCATCTTTATTCTACCTACTGCGTGGGTTTCAGTATCTGACAATGGAAACTGGTTGACCAAAGTTAAAAGACGGAAGAAAAAATCAATACGCGCTTTTTGTAATTGTTTGAATTTTAGTTTGTTGCCTTAATAACCTAGACTAATAGATTTTTTGCTGTGGTGCGTGGGTGTCAATCTGCCGTTTGTTTAGAGATATATAAATGCACTCAAGTTTTGTTTGGTTTGAGCTGAGGTTTTAGGAATTGAAGGTCTTATAGATGAGAAATTGAGAATCATAAGATACATGCGACATGTTTTTTTTTTTTAATGTTGTAATTGAAGGTCTTCCATCCGGGCTTTTACTCAAAGTAGACTTGAAATGAACAGTAAAAGCTAGTTGAAAGAATACCAAATGATACAATGCGAGCAAAATTCCTAGATTCATGGAGATATAGCTTCTTGGTTTCTGATCAAGGTTGTTTCTAGTAAGTATGGACTTTGCTTTAATCTTTGGGATGCTCATGAGGTTGCTAATAGCACGAACTCCTCAAAAGCTATTTTTCAATGTTTGCCACGTTGTTTTAAACTTAAATTTTCTGTTTGGATGATAATCAGATTTGAGTTCGGGGGATCATGGTATCGGCACTAATTCAATCCGAGTCATCCTTTTTTAATTTTTCTTTTTTAATGATAATCCTTGTCTATTTTATCTTTCACTATTCGGAGGGTCCTTGTTTCACAATTCCCTTACTAGAATAGCCTTATTTGACTTGGAAATGCCCGAGCTTCCTTGTTTGAACCTCCTTGCCTTCTCCCTTTTCCGCTAAGATTTCGGAAGTTGACATCTATATGAAGGTGAAGGTCTTTCTTTTCTTGGCCAATTATACTTTTAAAGATCCACACCGGTGATGACTTTAGGAGGTTGACCACTTTTGTGCCTGGGCTATCACGGTGTGTTATTTGCAAAAAGGCAGTGGATTATGTGAACCATATTCTTTATAGGAGTATGTTAGTGGCTTGTTTGTGGAGAAAATTTCCCAAACGCTCTTCGGTGATGTTGGCTCCCTCTTAGAGTTGTCATCGTATTATAGGAAATTGTCTTACATTTGCTGTTCCAGGACAAATGTCATCTTCTTGGATTTTTTTATTCTCAAGAACATTTGGCTGTTGATAAAGAAGAGGATATTTTAGAGTATCCTAGAATTCTGGTAAAGATTTGTGTTGTAGTTTACTTTAATGCTTCACTGGATCCATGAGTGAGTTTGGAATGACTTTTAAGTGGAATAGTTAAAGTGAATTACTTTTTCTATAAGCACTTTTGAAAAGGAAAATAAATTAGTTGCTTATTCTAGTACTTAAAATAATGTTTCTAGAATTTTTGGGAGTGCTTTTTGTCATGTAGCTGAAAGAAATGCTTCTAATTATTTTAAAACACATTTCGCTATTCTAAAAGTTAATGCCAAACAAACTTTTAGTATGTTCATCTTTATCCTTTGTTTATGATGACTGATTTTTGGAGCCCTTCCCTTGTAATTCGTTCTTGGTTTAGAATTAATCCAGTCCCTTGGATGAATCGGTTCTTACTCTGTGAGTTGTTTCCTATAATACAAGTTTAAACTCATTAATTGATTTGGCCACTAGTTTTATTTTTTCTGATAACTGTGGGTGCTTGGGCGGCTATGGTAGTTGGTCTAGTGATCAATAAGGGCTATGTAAGTAATAAAGGACTTAGAGGATATGAATTCAAGTCATGGTGACCACTTACCTAAGATTTAATAACCTACAAGTTACCTTGGCAACCAAATATTAGAGTTAGGTAAGATTAGTCGAGGTGCGTGTCAGCTGCCTTAACACTTACACACACATATAAATTGTGCGTGCTTGGGCTAGCATATGCTTAAAACTATCTAATATTCTCTCTGTTGATTTCATGTGACAACTACTTTGCAGTGTAACTTTTGGCGTTTGTAGAGTGCTTAAAATTCCTACGTTTTAAGTTTTTAACCCATGGCTTCAAGAGGGCATCTAGGATTTACTACTCATCTTACTGATAGGCCAACCATATGATAAGATATATACCTCATAGACAATGGTCAAGAAGTTTAATTGCAAGGTTCCATGTTGTATCAATGGATCCCAGTTTTTAAAGATTTCAACTTTCTCAAATTACCCCAAGATTGTGCATTTTCCACATTTACTTGTCCCGCTCTCTCTTTTTTTTTCTTGACTGGCGTATGTGTGTTTGTGTGTATTTATTGACAAAGAGACTGTATTTCATGGATGAGATGAAATTACAAGAAATAAAAGGGCCCTACACCAAGAGTTAGATGTACTCTCAAAATTAAGGGAGTCAAAGGAGTCTTCAAAGTATTAATACTCTCCAGTGGACTCTTTTGCTATCATTTGGCTTATTTGGCTAGAATGGTACACGCAGGTTTTGCTAGTGTAGAGTAGTTTCGGGGATGTGACTCTTTTTGACTCTTTCCTCTAGGCTATATCATAGTCCTATTTCATTTTGTTCTTGATTTTTAAGAATTCAAGCTAATTCTTCTTTTTTTTTTCTTTGCCTACTTGGAGGCTCCTCTTCATCTTTGGTCTTTGTTTTTTGGTGCTATCCCTCTTTTTCAAAGATGGCTCTCTATTAAAAAAGTCAATTCTACTTTTGACAACAAAGGTGTTTTTATTCATCCTGTTGAGGCATTGATTCAGTTGAGGATAACCTTATCGTGTTAATTGGGAAATGGATGGCTATTTTGATGCAGATATGCACTTATTTTGTTTGATGCTGTTCATATTTATTCTTGTGCATCAGCTTCAAGCAAATAGCTAACTTCATATTTTTATCTCTTTACTGCAGGATTCCCTGATCAAACCAGTAACCAGGATAGTTTTTGGCGTGGCAATTATTACCATTTTGATAACGCTTCTCTCAACCTCGAGAGACTCACAAGGATGGATGAAGAAATTAAATATCACTGGGAACTTCCCTCCTTGGATTCTTGCTTGTGTCGTCATCGTTTTTACGCGCTCAAGGAAGAGAACTAGGGACTTGCTGAAGAAGTACGGTTGGTGAATCTCATTCTCCAGGCTTTCCTCTACTGTTCTTTTAATCAATCCTCCAATTGAAAATGGAAAGTAATTAATCAATATGTTGATTATTGTTTCCTGATTTGGAGCTTTGGAAATAGGAGATATGATACTGTATTGTATTGCTAAGCGAAAAATGGAACATTCTTGGTCCATTGCTATCATAAAATTCCCTGCCTTGATTTGTTTTTTAACATGTGTAGATAAGCAGTTCTGTTTGAATGGAATATGTTTGACCCATGGGCTTTTAATTAGGTCGAGTGATATATTTCATTAATTTGAGTTATATAATTCGGACTTATGTATAACTCGTTTGTGATGAGTACATTTACTTTATATTCTGAGTCTAAACAAATCGTTATCATGATTAAATGTTCTCTACTTCTCTTGTTGATTTACGGTTGAGTATTTATTTTAAATAATTATAACGTTGCAAAGTTGAACCTCCGGCTCGACCCATAAAGGAGAATATCGCTCTAGTTGAATTAGTTAACCATGCTCAAGTTGAGTTTTCCGGCACGCCCACTTGGAGATGGTGATAGTAGTATTTATAGGCTTAATTTTCAAATATTAAAAATAAAAAACTAAATGGTTATCAAATGGGACCATAATTATTAGAATTAGTTTCTATGAAAATTAAACCAAGTAAATTTTTTTTTATTGTTACTTTTTCTTAAAGGAAAGACAATATACAGAAAGTTCATGAAAAAGCAGCAGCATGGTTTTAGTTTTAGATAGAATTCATGAAATTTGATTTAATTTCTCTTTTCACATTTTACCCAAATGTGATTGTGAATAATTGCTGTCTTTTCAAAAATAATTTATATATGGAAAATGACATATTAATCTCTTATTTGTCATGTTTTACCATTCATTCATGTTGAGATCGGTTAATATAAACATCTAAAATTCTAATGTGGTTAAAAGAAGTTATAATATTGAAGATTTTAGTTTTATCTATAGTTAGCCAATTCGAGGTCAAAGTTATTTCCACATTCTATTTAAATATGATTAAAACTAATTAAAAAAAGAAAAATAAATGCATACATGAATCACCTGAAAACCATGAACATTTATAAGTACTGGTTTTTTATAGTGTGCATTGTGACGGTTCTTTATTTTAATTATTAAACATTGTGGCAATTGATTTTGAATGTAATAAGTCATGGCCACAATATTCTTGATTTCTTTTCAAATAAAGAACCGCCATAATTCTGGCAATTAATTAAAATAAACAACCACCAATTTAAACATTCTTTTCAAATTCAAAATCAATTTTCCATTCAACATTCTAATAGATTTCTACTCCAAAGGTATTTTTGAAATATTTATAAAATGTCAAAGGTAATATTTTGTTTTTGAAATATTTATAAAATGTCAAAGGTAATATTTTTCAAACAAAGAGGCAAAGTTCATTTTTTATAATTTAATCTAAAAAAAAAAAAAAACTCATGATGGTTCATAAAGGGCGGGATTTGGAGGTCTTCTGCATTCCTTGCTGAAGTTTGTGGTCTGCAGAAACAAAAGGGAATTGAAGAAGCCTTTAACACCTCCGGAGGAAAAGGCAAGAAGAATTGGAAGTTACCTCGAAGAAGTACATCTGTTCAAACTGAATACATATGCCTCATGCAAGTTGTCAAGCGACAAAACCATTCCAAAACTCTCCTCAGGGCATCATCCTCCACGACATCCGTGAGTTAATGACCAATATCAAAATAAAGGGTTTCAGTTTTGTTCCTCGGTTGACGGTTAGCAAATAAGGTTGCTCACAACCATGGTATTAAATTTTCATTGACATGTCGATATTTCCATCGATATTTCTACATGTCTATGGGTTCGACATTGACATAAGGGAGGAATTGACATTTCCACTATACCGTTACAAAATTGATGAAATATTAAAAAAAATAGCAAGAAAATGTAACTTAATGTGAATATAATATTGTAACAAATATTTTAACTCATTTAAAAAGTGTAAAATGTTCATTTATTAATTTTTTTTTTTGAATTTTTTGTTTTTAAATTTTTTCCAGAAATATCCATCGACATCAACATTTTATCAATATTTCCATCGAAATTTCCATAAAATTACACAATAATCTTAATTTGATTAAGAATTTCTATTCTTTTTTTTTTTTAGCAATCCAATTTTCAAAATTGAATTCAGATAGGTATACAAAAGGTTGGTATATTTCTGCACGCACAAAAAATATTTAGACTTAAAACTGAAATTAAAATTAAATAAGAATATTTTATTGATTCATTTCGAAATCTAATAGATACCTCATTGAATTAAATTAATATCATCTATCAGAATGTAAGACAATGTCATATGTGTATTTCTTTGTCTTCATATACCATATAAGGTACGGGCAATATAGAAATAATATAGCATTAACGAATTTTCAATTGTGGATACATATGGATCCTTATTGAAATTTCGACATTTTCGTCGACATCGACATTTTAAACCTTGCTCACAACCTGGTGGTGTTCTTAGAACAGAAGCAGATTTGGGAGTCAAATCCCTCCTTCTTGGCTTTTTAATTTGTTGCTTTCAGATGGCTTGTATTGTAGCCCAATGGGCCGTTTATCTTTTTAATGCAAAGCCTTAGTTATCAAAAAAAAAAAAAAAAAAAAAAACCACATAATTTGCTTGTAGTTGTAATTTAATCAAAATAAAAATAATATTCAAAGTTGTTGTATATAACATGTGTTTTTTTTAAAAAAAAAAAAAAAAAAAAAAAGCCAAAGTGAGCGAACTCAAAAAAAAAAAAAAAAAAAAAAAAGTCAGGTGGCCACGTCCCTCGCATTAACTTCAGGCTGCCCACGTCTTCTTTTTTTTCCTTCCCACTCCCTTAGTCCCTTCATCTCTCTCTCTGTCTCAAAGTATCGTTGACTGTGCTTTCTTCCAGTCCAAGGCATTTCAATGGCGAGTTCGCCGGTGATTGGCTGGAGGATTCTGTTCATTCTGCTCGGCTGTACAATGGTTGCAACTCTCCTATACACAATCATCACTGACGGCTCGCCATTCCGCAGAGAACTTCTTTCATCGCCGTATTCTCTCTTCTTTACTCTATGAATTTTATTTTCTGTCTTATCATTCCGTCTCCTTCTTCGTATTGGCGTTTTCTTTCTCTCAATATGCTGAAACTCTGTTCATGTACTTAGTGATCATCATCTTATGTATATTTCAGTGTACAATGTACATCAGCATCTTCTTTGTGCGATTGAAGTACAACTATAGTGCGGGTAAAGTGCTAGAAATCCATAGGCCGAGTGATCTTGGGAATGTTTGGTTAGATTATAAATTTATTTCCTCAACTCGTGCCTATTTAGTTACTAGAGTTTAAAAAGTTTAAACTATGCTCTTAAAGTTTATGCCGTCAACATCTTTGATAAAATGATGATATAACATGCCTATTGAACAAATGTGAGTTGATTTGACTCGAATAGGATTCACATGGTCTCAGGAAGTGGATAACTGTTCAAAATAAAGTGGTCCATGCACCCTACCATTGTGAAATGCATTGAATCTTTTTCATGGATGGTGCAACTTTACTTTGATTGGACCATATCTTGTGTCTAAGACTTGCTGAAACTGCATACTTTTCACCTTAAAAATTATAAAGCCAAGCTCTGATTATGTAGTTTACATAAAGAAAACTGAAAGTAATTAATTGTTTGATATGTCACTGTTTAATTAATTGCTATAACATTCTCATATTCTAATTGTAGACCCATGTAAGCAATTACTTACTGGGGGAACTTGTGTAATTTGCACTTCCCTTTTCTGTCACTACAATTGTGGTGTTGAGTTATTATGATTTTTTTCTCTTTTATTAGTCCTGGAAGTATGAACTTGTTCATTAAAGTTTTGCGAAAGTGAGCATAGTTCAACGATAATTGGCATGTACCATTGACCAAGAGGTCATAGGTTCGAATCCCTCACCCCCAAATGTTGAACTCAAAAAAAAACTTGTTCATTAAAGTTTGTATTTATATGTTTCAGGTTAATGGTGGCAACCTTAATTGATTTTTATATCAATGTCGTAGCTATTGCAGTATAAAAATTAAGTTTTCATAATATTTTCCATTTTATGAAAATTTGACTTCGCATACATTTGGTTATTTCTATAGCTTAACCTCTTTATGTTGTGAATAGAGCTGCTATATCATTTGGATTAGAGAAAATAGTCCTGCGGATTTCACTCAATTTTATGTTGATGTGAAGTTTCAAAGTTTGCTTGTTGCCATATTAATTGTCTGATGTTGATCTCTGCTTTTCTTACTGTTCTTCCTCGACAGCCATTCTCTTTCCCTTTTCCTACTCTTTTTCTAATCATTCTTCCCACAACAATCAGGAATTAAAACTAACCCAAACTCCACCATATTCTTCTTCTCTCCCCCCCCCCCCCCCCCCCCCCCCCCCCCCCCTGCTTCCTTCTCTTTGCACAATTCTGTATGAGATTGTAACTTAATTGGCCAATCTTGATCATCAAGGATGGGAAAAAGATTATGAAGTCTTTGACTTAGTCCCAAAAGTCAGTTCGTTATGTTTCATAATGTTCTTCTCTCTAATTAAAGAACCTACTGTAAGATCCACATTTGGTCTTCTAACTTTTGGTTATATATATGTGATAGTGATTATTTGATTTTGGATTATTTGGAAAGAAAAGAAAGTTTAAAATAAAATAGAAAAGTAAAAGAGAATTGGTTTTGATATATATATATATTGGAAGAGTTTTTTTTTTTAAATAAATAAATAAAAAATAAAAAAAAAAAACAATAGGAAAGCTTCGTTTGAAGCTTTGGATTAAAAATATATACATATAATAATATTATTAAGAAGAAGAAAATGTGTGGTTTTGGGGATGCCACATAGAGAAGAAGACAAAAATGAAAAGAAAATGGATAATCTCATGTTGGAGAGAGAAAGAGATAACAAAATAAAAAAAAAATGGAGACAAAGGGATGGTTTTCGGGTCAAAGAAGAACCAAAAAAAAAAAAAGAAGAAGAAAACAGAAAACAAAGAGAAAAAAAAAGAGAGAAGAAACAATGAGAGAGATGGATTGGGGAGAGACTTGAAGCTCATAGGAACTCAATGGAAAAGCCATGGATAATGTCATAAACGGTTTGAAGAAGCTTCTAGACAAGCACTCGACTTGGTAAGCAATTTTTCTTTTGAAAATAGCAAGGAAAAAGGAAATTTTGGATGATGATTTTATGGGTTTCTTTTCTTCAAGTACAAAAATCTTATGGGTTTCTATCTATAGTCCAAGAAATTTCATGGATTTTTGTGGGTATTCTTTGTTTGGAATTGGCTCAAGTAAAAGATGTAAAAGAGAATAGAAAACCCAATTGTTAGTGGGAATGAAAAAAAAATAGGAAAAGGAAGAGAGGAAATAAATAAATGGAAATGGAGGAAGGAAACCAACCATAAGTTTGGCTATGGAGGAAGATGAGAGGGAATGGGAGGAAGAAGATGATGTACATGGAAAATTAGTAATAATAATAATTAATTGATATTGGGTATAAAAAAGTCATGTTTGGTACAAGTGGGGTTTAATGAGGAGAGAGAGTGTGTATTGGGAGGCTTTTCACGTGGAGAGAAAATTGGGGAAATGAAGTATTTTCTCTTGATAAAAATTGTTTGTGAAGAAAGAGAAAACAATATTGTTTTATTAGAATAAAGACAAATATATATATATATATAGGTACTTGAGTATTAATAAGATGAAAGAGAAAAGAGAGTGATTAAAGGTTGGGAGAATAGAAATTGGTTTAATTGATGTTTAGTTGTTTATTTTTAGTTAAATGTTTTGGAGATTAAATTGTGATTTGAAATTGGAATTTTAGGTTGAACAAAGATTGGAATAGCTTATGACCCAAAGCACTATCAACAAGAGTTTTGTGAGTGGTTTATTTTACGAATTATTTTTATTATTTGATTATTATTACAAATTTTCAAGAATTCTATAAATCATGTGTGATTTTAAAGAAAATTGCTAAGAGATTTTCATAGTATGTTATGAATTTCCAAAAATGGTATGGAAATGCCAATATTTTATGCTTTTAGTTGAAATTGTCATTTGAGAAATATTTGAGATATTTTTATGATTATTGAGATGTTTGAAGAGTTTTAATGTGTCTTGAGAAATGTATAAGATTTTTGAGATGTGATCTCAAAGAAAATATGATTTTAGAAATGTTTTATATTATTGAGAGATTTGATTATTATTTGAGAATTTATACATGTTTAGTGTTATTTGAAAATCTCTCAAGTTTATGAGATGTTTAAAGAAAAAGCATGGTTTTCAGAAAGAGTTTGAGAAGTTAAGAGGTTTATGCTGGAAGTGGTTTTCAAACCACTAGATCTTTGTACCCTTGGTGATTACCCGATATGCTATGAGAATGTGTTTCCATAGTATGCTCGCATGCTCAGGCCGCAGGGGATGCAGGGGAATGCCGGGGCCATTAGGTGCCGAATCCGGATTCCAAATCCTGGTCCAAATCCTGGACCTGAAGCATTACAGATGTTAGAGTTTGCTCTACGTGCACGTATGACAGAGATTGCTGTGCGTATTGAGATTACTCTACGCCAGTATGACAGAGATTTGGGTACAGATTTAGTGATGAATTTTACTAGTTATGTTTATGCTTTCCAGAGCTGTAATTGCAGATTTTCCTATCTATGTTTTATGAACCTGTGCTTATATTTCAAGAGTTGTTGACTTAAGAGTTATTGTTACACATTTTTTTAACGTGTTGAAATGATCTCAAGCATAAACTACATTATTTGCACGTACAGAAATTTGATTTATGTTTATTATGAAAAGTGTGTTACTAAACATTATTATTTTTATATGGAAGCATCACTCACTGGGCTTTTTAGCTCATTCTTTTGTTTTTAATTTTTTTCCACCAGGTTGCTCTTGAGTTTCAATCAGAGTTAGCTAATCAGAATCTGCCACCAGTCTTATCAAGTCATTGCATATCATCTAGTGTAAGTAAAGGGAAAATTTTTTTACTGTGCTGTAAAGAGGATATCCATAGATAAAGTTAGATAATGTAAAAAGAGATAAAGACTTGGCACTAGATTCCATTGCACATTTGGAGTCTACTGCCATCACATCTCGTCCTAGGTTTGGTAGAGTTAATCTGGAGTGGGGTGTGACAGTTTGGTATCAGAGCAATAAGATTCTGCATGACATTAGTTGTAAGTGCATGTAGTGAATGATATGCAATGCATGGTAAGTAATCATGAGTCATGGTGGCAGATCACGTATGTTACAAGAAATTGAAACTCAATGAGCTACTGGTAGGCAAAGTATGGTGAATGAAGAATTGGTTGGAGATATTAGTTACTCAGAAGATGAGGAACAAGGGGATGCGAATGATAGAGAAAAATCGTTTATGGTTAAAATTACTTAAGATGAGATGTTTAAAAAAAATGAAATAAAAAAACTATACGATTGAATGATTGATAGAGTTGGGAGCAAAGCCATTTACTGCAGCCTCGAATCCAGTTGATGTAGAAAACTGGATGGACAAGTTGTAAATGTATTTAGAGGTAATGGAATGTCTTGAAAATAAAAGGTGATACGACCTTGCTATATTTCTTTTAGAAGAAGTGGCTTAGGATTGGTGGAAATTAAATACAAGTAAATGATCAAATGGTCACGAAATTAGTTGGAATAAAAAAAAAAAGTTTTATATGAGGAATATTGTCCCCCATTGTATAGAGTTGGGAAGTGAAAGGAATTTCTGAGTTTAGAGTAAAAGTCGATGATATCATGTCGTGTAACAAAGAAAGTATATTGAGCTTTTCAAATATGCAACCACGATAATTGAGGATGAGATTGCAAGTGTAAGAGGTTTGAGGATGGTTTATGAGAGAAAATTTGAACTTTTGTATAGGGTCAGAATGGAGAGTAATTGGGAGATTAGTTGAAGCAACTAGGAGGAAAGAAAAATATAGATGGTGACTTTACTTTATGTTAGTGGCATTTGGAATGAAGATGGTGAATTTACTTTATGTTAGTAGCATTTGGAATGAAGATGCTCAAGAACTTGAGGAAAATTTAAATTTTAGCAAGTGGAAGCTAAAGAAGTTAACAGACTGTTAAAATGACGAACATATAAGAGTGGATATATGATGGGAAGTTAGGAAAATTTTTGATGTATTAAGATACTTAAAGGATAGGAAGTGGTGTTTATCACTTTCTTTTCAAAGAAAGAGCTTGTAGTTAATTGGAGTTAATAATAAGTAATAGACTTTAAAATTAAGAAATTGAAATCGAGACTTTGAAATAAGAAATTAAAGAGATTTCAAGGAAATTCTTCTAAGAAGAATATTTGTTTGTGGTCATATATAGAAATTTGATATAAAATGAGTTTTAAAGTTAGTACAAAGATCAGTGACCATCTTGAAGTATTAAAGGGTTAAGGGTATGTTTCTGTCTTGATAAGGAAATGGAATGAATGGAAAGTACGTAGAAAAAGGACTATGAGAGTTGAAAGATTAGTTAGAAATGAAGAAGCCTAGAGGACCATTGGAGAATGTACATGGCTCTTTATCTAGTACAATTAACAGGTCAGACGATTAGCAGACTTCACTAGACCTAATGCCTTATCAAATGGTACAACTATATTAATTGTTAAAAAAAAGGATGACATTATGAGGTGGTGGTGCATTGTTTTAATCATTTGAATAAGGTGGTTGCACATAGTAAGTATCCACTACCTAAATAGAGGGCTTGCTTGATTAGTTCAAAGATATCTCAACATATTCTTGAAATGTTATGCGATTGGGATACCACCAATATTTGAGGAATGGAAGTACCAAAAAATTTGCCTTTAGGACTCTATCTATGTAAGATGAGTTTTTGGTTGCACCATACAAGTTAGTAGTAAATGAACCAACAAAATTATGGATTTTGGAAACAAAGTGTTCAATTTTTTTTTATAATACAATTGGGGTTGTATTCATTAAAGGCAAATTGGCAAATTCTAAAAGTAAAGAAGAGCACGTGGGATATCTCATAATAAGCTACAAACATTGCAAGATGAAGGGGTTATATATTAAGGTTAACAAGTTTGCATTTTTACTTGATCAAGTTGTGTTTCTAGACCAAGTGAATCTTGTAAAAGACGTGAATAATGTAAATGACACAATTCCCGATCATCACAAGATTGAGGCAAGATTTAAATGGGATGACCTAGAACTGTTATTGAAGTACATAGTTTTTGGGATGAGTTGGCCGTTTTATTGGAAGATTATTCAAGATAGATGCTCTACTGATATGTTTGATTAGAAAGAATTTGAAATGTATATAGGCAAATAAGTATGAGCAAAGTTCTTGAAATTTGAAGCAAATGCTAGTTGCCACTCATTATAACACTTCCAATGCATAGTGAATAACTTGTTATCTATAGAGATATTAGGTTTGGTTGTGTTTGATGCAAAATGGAAAGTTAATGGTTTATAATTCAGAATGGTGTAGAATCACAAGCATAATTATCCAACTTGTGATTGAGGATTTACTAAAATGGTATTAGCCTTAAGGTATGAGATACTTAAGGAGTAGTGACATTATCTCTAAGAGGAGAGGTTTCATATATGGGCAAATTACAAGAGTTTAAAGTATATATTTAACTAGAAAGAATGAAATTTGTGTAAGAGAAAATGGCGAAAATTGAAAGAACATTATGATTAGAGTAATTTATTATAGTTGCCTTAAGCAAGGAGGTAAGTTGTTTAAGAGATATGCAATTAGATTTTCTTTATGGGGTGATTTCAAACAATTGAATGCAGAATTTTTCAGTTTATGAATTAGAAACCATATTTGCAAATTGTTGATTATAAAACTTGCTTGGATTGATAGAATTATGGATTATGAGAATTTGACTAAGTTTAATTGGTTATGAGTATTTAACCACCCAAGTATAAGAAATGAGATACTTGGGGAGCTCATATTTTGGCTTAGTATATGCACCCATGAAGTACCAAATGAACTAAGGGTTGAAGAAACATTATTGATAGCAAGATATGGTAAGAGAAATAAAATATGTTTCTACATGCTTGAGTTGTCACTAAGACTTTTGATTTCTCTACCTTACTTTTAATGGAAATGGAAGCATATCAAGATGGATTTATTATTTGGTCTTACTTTGCACTAAGAGTGGTTATAATTGTGTCTGGTTGATGACATAGGTTGGTCCAGAATTACTAATCACTGTCGTCCAAGATTACAAGTCCCTTAGATAAATGGACTTCTGGAGTTAAATGTATTGAACAGAGCTTGGAAATTACTTTCCAATTATGGCCTAGTGCATAGCAAATGTTGGGTACTAAGCTATATTTTGGTACAAATTCTCGTCATAGATGATGGATTTATGAAAAGAACTATCTAAACTTTGAAGTTATGTTATGAGCCTATTTGTAGTTCAAGGAAAGATGGGAAACTCATGAGTCGTTTGTGGAGTTTGCTTATAATAAGGGTCGTTATTCAAATATAGAGAGATGATGTTAGTTAAAGCTTTGTATGTAGAGAGAGAGAACTCCATTTGTTGTAATAAAATGGTGAGAAGGAATGGATAGGACATGAATTTGTTCAAATTATTTGTAGAGAAGATAATGTTGACCAGTGAAAAGTTGAAATTTTGCACAAAATTGACAAGTGGAGTTAAGTATTTAAATGTAAAAGAAACATAGAACTTGAAATTGGTGACAAGACTAATTTCAAATTTATCATTGGAAAACAATATCTCGATTTGATAGGAAAGGATAATGGCCAGAGCTGTAGATATGTGGACTATTAAGAGCCCCCAAGCATATAGGAGCAATAGAGTATATCGTTTGGTTTTACGATGGAATTTTCTAGCATCTTTATACGGCATAAGCAAATGCCAAATCCTTCACACAATTTTGAGTTGAAACTAAGGAAGAGTAAGTGTAGTGACTCGACATGAACTTCAAGAGATACCATATGTCGATTTGAGTATGTTAATCACCTTTGACAAGGATGCTCGTGATTTTAGATGAATCTTGGTTTTATGTACTCTATATTCTTTTATAATTTCAATTGGGTGTTGGTAAAAGACAAATATTACTTCAGTTGAGAAATTTTTGATGGTAGGTGGTATATGATGGACTTATGATCACCAATGGGATATGGAGTTGATCGAGAATTATATACTTTTATATGCGTATTAAGCTCGGTTAAATTATAGATATGAAAGAAAAGGTGTATATGAACGGTTCGTTTGCTAAAGTTTTAGTGAAAAATCATGTTTGGAAGAGCAATTTGGAGATGAAGAGCAAATGAAAACTTGGTATGCTCAGTTACTTTCTCGTTAGCGTGATTGAATTTCAAGGAGGAAATTCTTAAAAGAGGGTAATATTTTGTAACACCATCTTCTATTGTTAAGCATGGAAAAATATATCATGAAGTGAAAAAGGTAACATGAAAAAAATGAAGTTCAAATACACTTCTTGATTGAATTTCGAGGACGAAATTCTTAAAAGGTGGTAATAATTTGTAAGATCCACATTTGGTCTTCTAACTTTTGGTTATATATATGTGATAGTGATTATTTGATTTTGGATTATTTGGAAAGAAAAGAAAGTTTAAAATAAAATAGAAAAGTAAAAGAGAATTGGTTTTGATATATATATATATTGGAAGAGTTTTTTTTTTTAAATAAATAAATAAAAAATAAAAAAAAAAAACAATAGGAAAGCTTCGTTTGAAGCTTTGGATTAAAAATATATACATATAATAATATTATTAAGAAGAAGAAAATGTGTGGTTTTGGGGATGCCACATAGAGAAGAAGACAAAAATGAAAAGAAAATGGATAATCTCATGTTGGAGAGAGAAAGAGATAACAAAATAAAAAAAAAATGGAGACAAAGGGATGGTTTTCGGGTCAAAGAAGAACCAAAAAAAAAAAAAGAAGAAGAAAACAGAAAACAAAGAGAAAAAAAAAGAGAGAAGAAACAATGAGAGAGATGGATTGGGGAGAGACTTGAAGCTCATAGGAACTCAATGGAAAAGCCATGGATAATGTCATAAACGGTTTGAAGAAGCTTCTAGACAAGCACTCGACTTGGTAAGCAATTTTTCTTTTGAAAATAGCAAGGAAAAAGGAAATTTTGGATGATGATTTTATGGGTTTCTTTTCTTCAAGTACAAAAATCTTATGGGTTTCTATCTATAGTCCAAGAAATTTCATGGATTTTTGTGGGTATTCTTTGTTTGGAATTGGCTCAAGTAAAAGATGTAAAAGAGAATAGAAAACCCAATTGTTAGTGGGAATGAAAAAAAAATAGGAAAAGGAAGAGAGGAAATAAATAAATGGAAATGGAGGAAGGAAACCAACCATAAGTTTGGCTATGGAGGAAGATGAGAGGGAATGGGAGGAAGAAGATGATGTACATGGAAAATTAGTAATAATAATAATTAATTGATATTGGGTATAAAAAAGTCATGTTTGGTACAAGTGGGGTTTAATGAGGAGAGAGAGTGTGTATTGGGAGGCTTTTCACGTGGAGAGAAAATTGGGGAAATGAAGTATTTTCTCTTGATAAAAATTGTTTGTGAAGAAAGAGAAAACAATATTGTTTTATTAGAATAAAGACAAATATATATATATATATAGGTACTTGAGTATTAATAAGATGAAAGAGAAAAGAGAGTGATTAAAGGTTGGGAGAATAGAAATTGGTTTAATTGATGTTTAGTTGTTTATTTTTAGTTAAATGTTTTGGAGATTAAATTGTGATTTGAAATTGGAATTTTAGGTTGAACAAAGATTGGAATAGCTTATGACCCAAAGCACTATCAACAAGAGTTTTGTGAGTGGTTTATTTTACGAATTATTTTTATTATTTGATTATTATTACAAATTTTCAAGAATTCTATAAATCATGTGTGATTTTAAAGAAAATTGCTAAGAGATTTTCATAGTATGTTATGAATTTCCAAAAATGGTATGGAAATGCCAATATTTTATGCTTTTAGTTGAAATTGTCATTTGAGAAATATTTGAGATATTTTTATGATTATTGAGATGTTTGAAGAGTTTTAATGTGTCTTGAGAAATGTATAAGATTTTTGAGATGTGATCTCAAAGAAAATATGATTTTAGAAATGTTTTATATTATTGAGAGATTTGATTATTATTTGAGAATTTATACATGTTTAGTGTTATTTGAAAATCTCTCAAGTTTATGAGATGTTTAAAGAAAAAGCATGGTTTTCAGAAAGAGTTTGAGAAGTTAAGAGGTTTATGCTGGAAGTGGTTTTCAAACCACTAGATCTTTGTACCCTTGGTGATTACCCGATATGCTATGAGAATGTGTTTCCATAGTATGCTCGCATGCTCAGGCCGCAGGGGATGCAGGGGAATGCCGGGGCCATTAGGTGCCGAATCCGGATTCCAAATCCTGGTCCAAATCCTGGACCTGAAGCATTACAGATGTTAGAGTTTGCTCTACGTGCACGTATGACAGAGATTGCTGTGCGTATTGAGATTACTCTACGCCAGTATGACAGAGATTTGGGTACAGATTTAGTGATGAATTTTACTAGTTATGTTTATGCTTTCCAGAGCTGTAATTGCAGATTTTCCTATCTATGTTTTATGAACCTGTGCTTATATTTCAAGAGTTGTTGACTTAAGAGTTATTGTTACACATTTTTTTAACGTGTTGAAATGATCTCAAGCATAAACTACATTATTTGCACGTACAGAAATTTGATTTATGTTTATTATGAAAAGTGTGTTACTAAACATTATTATTTTTATATGGAAGCATCACTCACTGGGCTTTTTAGCTCATTCTTTTGTTTTTAATTTTTTTCCACCAGGTTGCTCTTGAGTTTCAATCAGAGTTAGCTAATCAGAATCTGCCACCAGTCTTATCAAGTCATTGCATATCATCTAGTGTAAGTAAAGGGAAAATTTTTTACTGTGCTGTAAAGAGGATATCCATAGATAAAGTTAGATAATGTAAAAAGAGATAAAGACTTGGCACTAGATTCCATTGCACATTTGGAGTCTACTGCCATCACATCTCGTCCTAGGTTTGGTAGAGTTAATCTGGAGTGGGGTGTGACACCTACACTAGGTTTTTACTTCTTTTTTGAGATCCTGATGTAGGTTTTATACTGAGAATACATACTCATATATGATTGTTGGTTTATGCTCTTCATTATTACAAGCTCAAAGGATTTATACAGAGAATACTCATCTAGCCATCAACTTCTGAATCATCTATAGACAATACAATTAATCTTACACATATGTTCAAGGTAACTTTTCTCCTGTGAAAGTCTTGTATGCTTGTTTTTTTTAAAAAATTTATCAGGCATGGGTCTCCTACAAGGAATCAAATTGGATTGCTGCAACAATTTGGACAATTTTCCTTGTATGTTTTGGCAGGTAATTACTTCGTATCTTTGTCAAGTTCACCTTCCAGTTTAAACTTCAAACCTTGTTTAACCATAGGATGTGTCAGTGTGAATAATACTAATGAGTTCTTCTGAATTGAATGTTATTTCTAGTTGGGGTTTAGTAGATATATCTTGATGCTTGATAATTTTATTTTTATTTATTTTATTAACGAATGGGGGGAATATCCAATGTTTTTTTTTTTTATTTATTTTAATTATTATTATTTTTTATTTTAATTTTCCATTTTTTAAAGTTCAGAAGATTATAAGTATTGAATTAGTTAAAACAGTTTTCCTAATTTACTGTTCTTGCAACGCTCTTTTCAACTTATTCTCATAATCTAATTACAGTCAATGATTTCTTTGTGCACATTCATTTATCTGTCTTATTGTGCATACACAAACCTAGAAACTTTTTAAGGTGGAAATTTGCAACTAATACTGAATATATATTGGCTATGATGCTGATTGTTGAATAACTTTAATGAACCATCAAGTTTTTAAAGAAATTTTGATTTACAAACTCTTACTTGTTACTAAGAGGGAATTTGTTTCTATGTATGGACTATTTTATTTCAATAAGAAGTGGCATTGTCTTTGTTTTTTTTTATAGGTAATAATTGTAGACTGAATCTTCATTTGATTTATTAGTTTTATTTTTAGATCTGATTAGCTCTTCTTCCTCTATCGTTTTCCTCGGCATTGCTACTTGTGCCTACATTCTTTGGCAGTTGTGGCAACTATCATCTCAGGAATCCTTTGAAGATATTATGTACCGTGTTCTGATCAAGAATCCAGACAAGTGTGTATGCAGTAAATCTAGTATAGTCTATATTGTTTTGTATTGTGATTTGTGAGTTTAGGTCTCTTAAATAGTTAATTCCATTAGAAAGCTTCCGTTATATTTTATATTTGGAATTTTTATACTATTCTCCCCGACTATGCTGGTGCACAGTTAAGAAGTCCATTTTTTTTCTTTCTTCTTGGTGTTAAGAAATTAAATGAATTAAAATATAAGAATGTTTTTTATTCACTCAGTTAATAGATAAATTCAGCATCTCAGATTTGTTTGGATGATAGCTTGTCTGGGGCTTGACTTGGTGCTATTTCATAACTGTCTAATACCGGATGGGTTTCTTTCCCATTGCTACTTTCCTGGTTTTCTTTTTACAACTTCCTTCGCTTTGGCTTGTAGGAGGTTAGGGGTGATTCCTCTTACCCCTGCATTTTGTGTCTTTGAGCTCTCTTTTAATCGAAGTACTAATTTCCTATCCAAAAAAGAAAAAGAGCAATTGTTAAGGAAATAAGAACGTAGAGTTGTGACCTTAGGATTCCACTTTAGAAATAGACTAATCTAAACTATGGAGTTTTGATAGAATCCTCTATCTAAAGATGTTTTTTTTCCTTTTTGTCATGGGTTTTTGATGGTCTGGCAAAAAACTAATGTTAAACAATTATAATTTGGTCAATCAAATATTTAAAGGGAAGACAAAAGTTCTATGGAAAAATGAAATTAAGGCCACGGCATGGGAATTGTGACAAATGAAATTAATGTTTAGAAATTACGTTACGTCAACATCAAGGAACATGATGGGGAATAAGTTTTTGAGCTGGCCAAATTTCATTGTTCTGTGTGGACCTCTTTATCTAAGCATTTTAGTAATCATACTTTAGTCTAATAAATTCTAATTTGGGGGCTTCTTATAGATACAAGTTAGTTGTTTTTCCTTTGTTGCAGGAGGGGTGAGTAAGGTAGAAGGAGTGAATATTGAACTTGGGCTGTAGTCTTTTTTTACTTTTAAAAAAAATGAAAATGTACACTCGTTTGTAGCTTTTCACTGCATGAATGAAAAGTCTGTGTTTCCTGAAAAGAAGAGTTAAAACTACTAAGTTAGGGTCAGTTTAATTATTTATATTAATTCTTGACGAGGTAATGATCAGCTTAATTCTATTGCAGTTTATCTAATTACCATTAACAGGTTAAAAAAACATTATTGAGAATTTCAGGGTAAGGATTTTATTTTTATATCTTAGACATGAAGCATTTACTTATAATTTTATACGATGGTATAGTTATTCTTTCTAGACTTTGAGAAACTTCATTATTCTAATTCCTATTCTAAAATAGGATTTGCTTGTTGGTTTATATATATGTAGGAATGGCATGGAGCAGCACAGGAAGCAATCCAATGTTATGATTGCAAAAATAATTTTCAGTGCTTTGGGTTGTTTGATGGTGGTAAATGTGGCCTATTTTTTCATTGATGGTGGTTCACCTTTTTGCACGGAGTTTCTTACACCGTAATTTTTTTTTCTTTTATTTCTTCCTTAATCTGATTGTGCTTTGAGTGCTGATGCTTTGTTACGATGTTTTCTCATTAACTAGAGCATGTTCATTGTCAAGAATATTCTTGTTTCTCCTAATATAGACTATGGGGTCTTTCTTAGGCTCTTGAGTGTCCTAGTTAGTAATAATGGGGTTTTGGATAGGAGGGCCATGCAGAGTACTCTTCTGTAAGAGTTAGGGTTTTCTTGATTGCTAACGAGGGAATGTTATGCAATATTAGCTTCCCTGGGGTCAATGGGCTTTTGAAAATAAGGCTGGTTCTAAAAAAATATATATTCATAGATAAATAGAATTTCTCAGAGGAAGGGTGGTAACATTGGTCTTTGATTTGAGGCATAGCCAAGGAAGATACATTTGATTGCCTTAGGATCTCATTTGCTCCTATTGGGTTGATGATCTTGAACAAATACGGTATAACCAAATATTTTTAAGGGAATTTCAGAGGAGACCCTAGTATTTGGGAAGTGTTTGAGGAGTTTTTGTAAGGGAGTTTTAAAGTCTAGGGTTCAATATAGTATTCTATTTATGGGGTAGGTAGCTGTTAAAACAACCTCTCCCCACAAGTAAATAGGGGTATTAGAGTAGATTATTAAGGCCATAGAAACTTTTAAGAGGTGTCTATTCTTTCTCTCAGCAATTCTATTTTTCTGAGAAGTTGCTGGTAATTAGGTGAACTTACATTCCCAAAACACATGCTTGGTAGTCTCATAGTCTTGACTGTGAAAGGTGTACCACAGTTCTATTTGAACTCCTTTTTTCATCAAGTTTGTATATGTTGAAATTAAATTGTTACAAATTCGCCAGCAACACAACTTGATTTTTGGAGGTACATCAACTGTCTAGATTTTTTCCCAAAAATTTTAATCTCCTTTGAGCTTGAACTTGAAGCCTTTTTATGCTATTCCTTCTTGACCCCTAATTTATAAGCACCCTTGACAGACGAAGTCCCTGTTATGTCATAGCTCCACAAAATCTCATCTTCTTGCCTAAGATTGCTTCTTGGTATGTTAAGAATAAATTTTGCTTTTGCCTGGGCAAAACTATTTCAAACTTTGTCTTTTCTCCATTTTCCGTCCTGATTAAGAAGGCAAGAAACTAGACCAAACTCATCAATGGTTAGGCCGTCATACTTCTCTAATCTGTATGTGTATAAGAGACTTTAGTTTCTCTACGGTTTACAAAGATAACCACAAATGATTACCATGGATAATCTCTTCCTAATTGGAGAGAGTGACTCTTGTCAATTGTTTCTCAAAATCTTTGCTTATATGAACGGTCTTGGGAGTGGCCTATGATAGTTGTGTCGATCTTTAGTAGCAATGTCATTGGTTATACTTATACAATTTCGGATGCTAAGGTTCGTGAGGTGCAGAATGAATTAGATGTTTGGAGATGAGCTTTATTCGGAGTGGCTGAATCTAAGATCTTTTCCAGTGTTTTTTGAAGGAGTTAAAAAGGATGGGCTCAATGGATTCGTTTTCATACTTCCGTAATTTGTCTAGCATGAACAACAATTCTACAATTGAAGAACTAAATTCCTAGGAGAGAATGCTACGTTCTTAACAGTAAACAAGAATTCTGAAAGATTAAAATATAAAATATTTCCTTGCCTATGCAATTCTTGAATTTTGCTTTGAACAGATTTTGCATATATCATTACTTTTTTTCTTGTTATTGATAGAATATTCTCTTTAACCAATATTATGTAGTATTTGTCTTCTTTTAGAGGTTAACACGTTGCTAGCTTGCAGCTGGATGGTGGCCACACTGATCGATTTCTATATAAATGGCACAGCTTTATCAGTATGTCCTAAATTCCTCATCATTTACACTCGTTGCTTCTAGATGGTTAAATATACCACATTTTTTGTAGGAGGCACACACTCAATAAGTTTCATTCTTCTTGCATCCCTATAGTGGCCAATGAACCTAGATTTTTGACGTTGTCTTAGCCACGACATTGTAGCGTAGCATGTACTTTATATTTTATCCACCTTTTGATTTACACCTTGTTATTGTGAAATTACTGTTGTTACATTACTCTCTTCGTTTCTGTTATTTATTAGTAGTTACCATCAGTAGCTAACATTGGGGATTCATCTATAAAAAGCCCCTTGATGTAATTGTATTGACTAAAGTAGTAGCACATTATTCTCAAAATTTTGCATGGTAAATATTGAAGTATGTGATGTTATGGTAGATTGTGGCAGCTGTAAAATTATTGTATGTTAAGCATTGGTCGAGGCTTAGGCCTCAAGGTAGAAAAATGTCAGGACCGATACATATAGAGATGGACTTTTTCTTTTTTTCTTTTTTAATTCAACAATTGCATGTGTGGATATCAAATTATCAACATTTAAGATGGTAATTGGTGTCTTATCAATTGAACTGTGCTCGGATTGACCATAGTGATCTAGATTACTAAGATTTGTATTGTTTCTCTATCTACTCGATTGGAATATAAGCATCACCTGGTTTGCATCATTCTTGACATGTATGTATGACATATTGTTGGGAAGACCATCAAATTAGACATTAAGAAAAAATTATACACAAGGGTAGGGGCGACATATATGACTTTACTTTACAAAATAAGATTGTCCTATTAAGTATATTACCTGCAAATAAAGCTGATGAAGCTACAGTAGGTAAACTTTTTCTTGAGGGGGTTTCTCCCTTGAAGAGTGTTAGTGATTTATTTTAATTTAATATTTTTTTAAGAAACAATTTTATTATTGATGTATGAAATTTACAAAAAGTGGGGAAAAGAATCCCCTATCTAGAGGAGTTACAATAAATTTCTCTAATTGGACAAGAGTAGCAAAGCTAAAAGAATGAAAAAGTGGAGATAATTTACAACAAGAGATGGCTAGGAAAACAACATTTTCAGAAAAACTATCAAAGGATTGTTAGTGAATGTTACAACAAGATTATATCTCTAAGAGTCAAGGGCATATTTTACACCAAGATACGGCAGCAAAAATAACATTGTCAAGATAGATATCTATGGCTTTTTCTATAGCCTTGGAGTATCTATTGTTTATTTCTAACCAAAGATGCCAAAGAAAAGATCTAACTAATTGAAGCCAAACCATATTATTTTTCCTTCTTGAAAGATGGAAAAGAAACAATGGTTCTCTATTTATAATACCTCTAGTTTGAAATTGAACGATCGAAATTAACCCTAACATTCAGAAGAAACTTTACTTCTTTGTTCTCTTATTTTATGACTTGTAAATAGGTAGATACTTAAAATTGGAGTAGTCAGTCATCTAAAAGTCGAGTAACGTTATTTGTCTTTCCATATAAAATCAGGTCTGGATGTTCTATAAAGAAGAATCATGGCATACTGCAATCTTTTGGATAGTTCTATTCATAATCTTTGGGAGGTAACCTGTCACTTTTGTTGGAAAAGTCACATATCTATCATTCTTGCATTTGAAACTTGCCATTGATGAAGGAAATAATGATATATTTTTTCTCCACAGGCGATCATTATTTAAGTTCATTTTTCAGCTTTCTTCTCTTAAAATAAGTTGAAAAGAAAATTCTATTTAGTTCAAAGTACACCGTATGTGTACATGCATCTTTGCATTCTTACATTCATTAATATTAAGATGCTCAAGAAAACATCGATGCTTTGGAGGATGTATAGAAAACGTGTTTCTAGTCAATGAAATTTTTATTATGGGATGGATAGAGGTTCCTAGCCAATGGTATATATATTGTACATATTTCCTGGTCCATATGGGCCTTGGCGAATATGTGATGTCTTTTTCTCTCTTTTTCTTGATAGGAAACAGAAAAAGCTTTTCATTCAAAAAAATGAAAAGGAAAAAAGAGGCACACTGCCTGTATCAATAAAGTTTACAAAAATTATCACAACTAGTAACAACTAGGAAGATATTACAATTACAAAACAATGGGGAAAGAGTGCACCATGAATATCCCAACAATTTATTCAATCCCAAATGCTATCTAGAGTTCCAGAATATGTGATGTCTTAGATATGGAAGCAGTCTGCTGAATATCATCTGCATTCCTGCCTGCTGACTTTTCTTCTCTCTTTCTCTCTCTCTCCCTCTCTTTCAATTGGGCACATTTCTTGTTGATGGTCAGCCTATTTTATAGGAACTTTTATCATATCTCCTAATATACTCGATGTGTCAAAAGAAAGAGATGAAATTTATGTTGTATGCATGTTAGGGCTTAGGGGTCTAAATTTGATATTGGCAGTGCTTCTAATCAAAGTTATATTTTACCTATTTCTCTTTTTCAATCTTGTACATATTGTGTGACATGGACAATTAAATGTTCCAAATAGTGACTTGAACTGCATGGAATTTGTGCCAGTCTAATTTGTATCTCTAAAGATTTTATCAACTTAAAAACTGAATTCCACTTGACGGACAAACTAAATTTTAAAGAAGCTGCAAAACAGTCAACCAGTGAACATTTGTTGATGGCTATACATCGTTTATTTTTTCGAAGCGTCCAAATCACATGCTTCATACGTATAACCCACATGGGCATATAGTATGGCTCTGCAAATATTTCTACGCACTAACACTGCATTATCCTCCTAATATTTCAGCGCCTCTTCATGTCCCTTTATTGTAAAGGAGCTTCTCAACCTCAATTCCGAAGATCCAACACACCTTATTTTGTTCAAAAGTTCCAACGGGTAAGTCCACTCTTCTTATTAGATGGCATAAGATGAAAACAATTGAAAAAGATTCTGCATATTATGATACGTGATATTGATTGTATTGAAACATTTTTAAATGTCTTTTTTAATAATGTTGAAGCCAGAAAAACGTAGGGGCAAAAATGAATTTTTTTAAGGAAGCAGATATGTATCTAAACTTCAAACAAGAATTGTTCAAATTTCCAATTAATTGTGGAGCTGCTATTTTGATTGCTATGCATCATAACAGTTATATTTACAAATTGATATCATGTGTCAAATACATGACTTTTGGAAGTGATATAGCTCAAGTTGATACCACTTATATCTCCAAAATGGTAAAAGAATGTGGAATAAAGCCATGGCAACAACATTTTGATGATATTGCGTGGCAATATGAAAGAAGCTACTGGAAAGGGAGGAAGGGAAATGTTGTCTTGAAAATTGCCATATTTTTTTACTTCTTTACGCGAGCTGTAACTTTTTTCAGCTTATTAGTTTCTTTTAATTGCTTAAAACTCTTTCTATACAATTAATTACCATTTTGATACTTTTTAATAAACGATGATAATGGTTGCCCTGCATTACTTCATGTCAAAGGTAGTTGATTAGTAGGATCGACGCCATTGGCTCTCTACATAGCCTTCTGGCTTAATAGAGGTAAAAACTTACTATGGATTCTTTTTGCATATTGTAATTTATGGCAGGTCAGAAAAAGGTATGAGAGGGCATTGTCCTCATAAGCTACAAAGGAAGTCAGAGGACTTAGCTCGTTCTGGTATGTATCAAAATGTATAATCAAAGCAGATTCCATAGAATGTCATGCACCTTGTTTAATTGAAGAGATCGTGTCTTATGTTTCTCGATGATATAAGCTTGATAAGTGTATACAGAAAATAACATCAAGTAACCTTTTGTTATATTCTATTGTATGTATTGTTAAAATAAAATACAATACTAACTATTTAGAAGCTTCTTGGAGTCTCTACGTACCTATCTAAATATGCCATATTAATTTTTATAGATTTATCTTGGATATTGTAAATAGATATCTAAAAGAGGCTCTAGAAACGACCTTGTTTGAACAGGATATTTTCTATAAGTTGTACAACCATGTTCTTGAGTTCTAAAGAGGTTCTAGAAATATCTTAGTCTTTCCTTAAGCTCTAAAGAATTCTAGTGGATTTTTTTTTTCTTCCAAATGTCTCTCTCTTCTCTTTTGTGTATTCTTCAACATGTATCTCCCATTTTCCATCTTAAAAGAAAGAGAGCAAACAAAAGTTAGTACCTCAAGCATTTAAAGATCTTTGAATGCAGGAACTTGGCTTTATTGCCTAATGAATTGATGGCATTTCTCTTTCTTTCTTAGACCCATTTTTTTTTGGGTATTTTAGTTCCTAAAATTAAACAAGTTGCAATTATTTTCATAAATTTTGATCGTGCTGCTGTTTAATCTCTACAATTAATGAAATGAAATGGCGGTATGACATTCATTAGATAAATTTTAGCTAAATTGAAATCTTTCATAAATGTCCAGAGAATCATTTGGTATCGATATATTTTGTTCATTCTGGTAATGTCATCAAGCTCACTAATCATCTGATCTTAATCTTTGAATTTCATATATATATATATATATATATATATATATATATATTTCCCCAGAGTACCCTGTTTTGGATATTCTCTTTTACACAAAACTGATTTAATTTTTTACAAATAATTAAGGAAAATGAGCAAATAGACTCTAATCGATCATAAAACAATTGACATTTTTTCTACTGCTTTCTTAGTATTCTCGTCTCCCAGACTTTCAGATTCCTTGCTTTTCTCCATTGAGCTATTGACTGTCATCAAAGTTTATCCTTAATCCTCTCCTGCATGAGTTCATTTTTTCATCAAAGCTAGCATGACAAAGTAGAGAGCTTTTATTTCAATTCTAATATATGCATATCACGGAAAGAATAAATGGGAGTTCAAGAAAAAAAGACCAGAAAAAAAAAAGAAAAGGAAAAGCCAATTAATTATTCAAGAATCAGTCGACTAAACCTCAGACCAGCAACAAATTGATAAAGGATGGGTTTGAATTTTCATTCACTAATTCCTGTCACATTAATTGCTTGGGATCAAACATCATTTTGTGGCTGCAATGGGAGAATGGCGCAGTCACATTGCACCAGGTTGCATCGAAGCACGAAAGAAAACCTAAAAACCCTAGCAAAGACTTTTCTCAGAAAACTGAGATTCAGAGGTTGAAGACGAGAAGATAATTGATAGAGGAACAAATTAAATTAAGGAAGCTTATTTGGCCAAGGCAGAGCCCCACGGGTCGGCCCTTTATGCCTTGGGGGTCGGCCTTCTGACTTAAACTCCCACCTAAACTAGGTTGATATGTTAGGGGTTGGCCTACAGAGGAACAGATTACGCAAGCTACAGAGAAACATATCCATAGAGGAACAAAATACGCTAGCCATGGCTGACCCACATAGGTGGAGGTCGACCCCATGGTGGGGTCGGCCTTCTGACTTGTGTCACACTTATCGAGCTTGGGTCGAGTCTCGTGGGCGGCTCGTTCTTTGGTGATCTATGGGTTATGTTACCTAATCGTGTCTCTTGCCTATTCCATTGGCCTTGGGCTCGTTCTTTGGTGATATATGGGTTATGTTCTCTAATCATGTCTCTTGCCTAACCCTTAGGCCTTGGACCTTTTGTGGACTTCAAGCACAACTTCATTGATAATTTCACTCATAATAGTTGCTCTCACTCTCAAGTTGGGTCTTGTTAGTTTGGTGGTGTATTCTTTTTATCTAACTACATGCTCGGTCTCAGGTCTAGAGTTCATTCATGGTAAAACTTTGGGTAGCTTGTCGGGCTCAAGACTCATTCGTGGTGACACACCGGTGCTTCAGTGCAAAGTTTTAGCATTGATGCCTTTGTTGGGTACATAATTAAATTATTGACATTGTTGTTCATTTAAGTCATAGGCATTATTGATCAATATGCCATAGACGTTGTTGGAGGTGAAATTATCAAAAGCCTACAAAAAGCATGAGACATGAGACCTAAGGTGTGACAATGTCTAAAAAAAATGAGATTCAATAAGTATCTCAAAGGAAGAATAGTTTCATTTTTTTTTTTTAGAAAATTCAATGTCTAAAAAAAATTAATCATTACTTCTCCCCCTTTTTTCTCTTTCATTACACAAAAATATTTAAAAAAAATTGGAAAAAAATCAATTTTGACTCTAAACTTGGTAGGTTATATCAATTTTAACCTTGAACTTTCAATTTCATCAATTTAAACCTCAAACTTGGCATATTGTATCAATTTTAACCCTAAACTTTCAATTTCATCAATTTAAACCTCAAACTTGAATAAGTGTATTAATTTACACCCTCGATTAAGTTTCCACTTCAATCACCGTTATAAAGATTAATTTCCCACACATGCCCAAAGCCACGTGTTGTTCTATGATATGTACTTGTTTGTTACTTTTTAAAAAATTTTACAAAAAAAAAACAATTAAATCATTCTAGATTGGGTTGCCACCATCATGAAAATCACGAACTCGATTCTCAAAAGTATGACCCACATGAAAACAAATGGACTCTTGTATTCCCCTTGCCCTTGGTGTCGATACCAACGACAACGAGTGTGAAGAAGATCCAGGCAGTGACGTCATTGAAGGCGACAACGACCATGGCAGTTTCGTCAACTTCTGTTGTGAGGAGTTTGAGCTCGACTAAAATGCAGGAGAGAATGGAGAAGACGGTGGTTGACAGAGTGACGCCCATGAACGCAATGAACTGATCGTAGCCGACCTTGTCGGCCCTGTCAACAGTCTTATAGAAGATTAAAGTGACATCGATGTTGGAGAGGAAGAGGACAAAGATTTCGATGAGGGGGATTCTAAAAGCCCTACATCCATTGCAGCGGATGGAGGACAAATCGAGCTCGAGGCCAATGAGAAATTAAAAAAAAAAATTAGTATTGGCAATTGATTCAAGAATGAGAGTACTCCATTGAGAAAAAATATGGTGCAAATATACTTTGTTTCTACTAAAAGCCGATGGATCGAGTAGAATCCTGCCTTAAAATTAAAAAGCTCTTCATTAATGAAATGAAAAAAGCAAGAGAATCAATGAAGATAAGAAGTGAAAAAAAGTCATGCTCTGAAATTGAAAAACATCATGGCGAGTCTATTCCAATTTTCTTCAGCAATTTTTTTTTTAAAAATAACAAATACATATCTGTTATAGAGCAACACGTGACTTTGGACATGTGTGAGAAACTTTTCTAATGAGGATTGAAACAGAAACTTAACAGAAAGTGTAAATTGATACACTTATTCAAGTTTTAGGTTTAAATTGATGAAATTGAAAGTTTAGAATTAAAATTGATACAATCTACTAAGTTTGAAGTTTAAATTGATGAAATTGAAAGAAAGAATGAAAAAAAAAAGTATTGTAATCGAAATTCTATCTTCTCAAGCCCCATCCCCCCGCTTCCTTTTTTCTTTCCTCCCAAACATCATCATCATTTTTTTCTCGTTAAATTATCAAAAATACCCTTAAACTATGAAATTGGTTTCAATTATATCCCAAACTTTAAAAAGTTTCATTTAACTCTTGAATTTTAAAGTTTGTTTCAAAACAACATTTGAAGGCTTTTTTTCGTTAAATTCATGGACGAAAAATGATGTGTTCGCAGTTGAATTGTTGCTTATGTGAATATATTTGAACGTATACGTTAAAAAAAAATCAAAACATATGCAAATACATCATTTTTTGTCCATAAATTTAATGGAAAAGAGCCTTCAAGAGTTGTTTTAAAACAAGCTTCAAAGTTTAAAGGTTAAAATGAAACATTTTAAAGTTGAAGGGTATAATTGAAACCAACCATTAGGGGGTATTTTTGATAATTTAACCTTTTTTTCTTGCTCTCTTTCTTTTCAATTCTCCTTCAATTCATGCAAACCAAAATTACAAGCAAAAAGAAAAGAAAAAAAAAACTTCCACCTTCTAAACTAAATGCAAAAGTAATCAAAGAAGAGAGAAGGGATTTTGTTTTTCGTAAGTGTCATTCCAAGCTGCAAAACACAGGAAATGTGCCATGGATATGGCTGTTGGCGTCCGCTGCTGTGGGGACGGGTACCACGAGCCGACAGCGCTCGTTGCACCGATATACTCAAGTCATAGCCGACCCTCGTAGGGATCGGGTTTTTTTTTTTTTTTTTTTCAAGCTATAGATTTATGTTATTTATTATAATAATTTTATTTTATTAAGTTTGGAATGAAAAAACGTTTATTTATTTATTTTGAATATGATTAGTTTGAAAATCAAAATTTTTTAGTACATTGATCTTTTTAAATACTAATTTCCTAAAATATAATATGGGTTAATTTAAAATATATTTTTCTTATCTTCAAATCATAAAATTATATATATTTTTGAGTCATTAATTAAAAAAAAGTTTAAAAAAATAAGATTATTATTTTTTATAAGTAATTCTAGTTTAAACTTAAAAAGAAAATTGTAGCTGACATGTGGAGGAAGTGAAATGGAGAGATTTTTATCAATTAAAAAAATTGTTACGTGGTACTTTAATTTATATTAAGATTTCAATTTAAATAATAGTATCATATCTAAAACATTCTTATATAATTTATATTTAAAAAATAAAATTATAAAATAAAAATAAAAATATTTTTGTTAAAAAATTTATTAAGATTATAGGATAAAAATAAATAAATAATTATTATTATTTATATTTAATTAGTAATTAGTAATAATGATAAAAAAAATTATATAAAAAATAAATAAAACTTTAAAAATTAACGTAAAAAAAATAGAGAGAGAAAGGATAGGGGAGAAGAGAGATAGATATGAGTGAGGTGAGGTAAAGAAAAAATAATATATGAAAGTTATGAGACCCACAATGGAGAGTTGAAGAATGAGTTAATAGAGCTCGTTTGATAACGTTCATGTTTCCTATTTTTTGTTCATGTTTCTCATTTTTCAAGAAACATACATGTTTGATAAACCATCATGTTTTTTGTTTCGAATTTTTTTAGAAACGTTTCTAAAAAATATGGCAGATTTTAAGAAACTTCAAAAAGTAGTTTTTCAAGTTCTGTTTCTGTTTTTTTTTCAGGTTGTATGCATGTATTCCTATTTCTCTTTTTACTCATCTCTCACTCTCTCTTCTTTCTCTCTCTTCCATTTTATTTTTTTTATTTTAATACTTTTTAATCTTTTTGTCTTTTTCTTCTTCTTTTTTTTTTTTATTTTTGTTTTTTGATTTATTTGATATTTCTATTCATTCTATCTCTTTCATCATAATTTTTGTTTAATTTTAATAGTTCATTATTTTTTTTTCTTTTTTCCTTTTTACTTTCCTCTTTTTGTTTATGTTTTTCTCTTCTCTCTTATTTTCTTATTTTCTTTTACTTTACATTAACAAGCTTATAGTTATTATTTTCTATTTAATTCTCTATTATTTTTCCTTTTGGTACGATTTTATTTTTTTTATTAAATAAATAAACTAATAATGTATATCATGTTTACCATTAAATGTAAACAAATATATACATTCTCTATCTTTTTATGATTTTACTTGCGTGTATTATTGGCTAATGCATTTTTAAAGAAAAAAAATAAAGTTTATTATTAAATTAAAGAAATGTGGATATGTTCGATTGTCTGATTTTAGATAATTTACAAATTCGTCTAATTGAACTAACTCTTGTAAGTCAAAATTGTTTAAGGTGAATTGATTGAAGTGGGAAATAACATTGCAAATCAAATTTGAACAACATTTGAAGGATAAAATTTATTATTATTATTATTATTATTAATTAGGTGTTGGACCTTAATAAAATACTATAAATTCTTTATAATTGTTTTATATTTATTTTAATGCATGTTATATATTTTATTATAGTATATGTACTAAATTTTATTTTTACCAAAAAACAAGAAACAAGAAACAGAAATAGCTATCAAACATGTTTCTATTTTTAGTTTTTAAGAAACAGAAACAAGAAACGAGAAACAGAAACAGAAAACAAGAAACGAGAACGTTATCAAACGGGCCTTAAATCAAACAAAGAGTTGAGTTGGAAGAGTTAATAAATTTGTGAAGTCCACAATAAGAATTAAATTCTCCTTAAACCAAACAAAAAGTTGGAAGAGTTATTAACTCCTCCCAAGTCCACTCTACCAAACGCCCCCTTCTTTCTCTAAAAAGTCCCCTAACTCCTCAAGTTGCTCTCGTCCTTCTACTCCGGACAAATTTTAAAAGTAGAGGTCTTTTCATAACTTATTACAAAAAAAGAGTTCAAAGCCAAACTATTTACAAAAAACATGCAGATTGTTTGTCCTTGTTAGAATGCGTCTCTTAAGAGACACATTCTATGCAATGAACAGTAACAGTGTTTGACCAAACGATCTTTTTCTTTTTTTTAAACGAAAAAAGTTTTTTCATTTAAAATAAATACATATTTAATAAACCATCAAATCCTTTCAATAAATATTTAACTACCCATCAAATCAACTAATCATTTATTTAATTTTTTCTTTAAAATAAATATTTAATAAATTATTCATAATTACACAATCATTCACTAATCAATTTATTATTATTATTTTTATAAACACATTCACCAATCATTTTCTCAATTATTCTAAAAAAAAATATTTTTTAAAATACTTTCACCAATAATTTTCTTAGTCATGATCTAAAAAAAAATTATTTTTTTAAAATACATTTACCAATCAATTTTTATTATTTTGTATGACTATTTTTTTCTCCTATTTTTTTTTTTTAATTTTAGTTATTATTTTTTTTTTCAAATACATTAATCAAACATTTCATTTTTATAGTCTTCTTATTTTTCCGTTTCGTTGATTAGTTTTTTTAATTTTTATTTTAAAAAATATTTCTAAACACTTCACTTTTATATGATATAAATTAGACATTTATTATTCGAGATGAATAAATTATTTATTATTTTTATTCATTAATTTTATAATTTTATTAATCTAGGAATTTGAAAAAAAAAACAAAACAAAACAAGGTCAAGCATATTTTAAATCATTTTAAGTATATATATTGTTAACATATACATTAATATAAGAATATATGATAAGATAATAATGTGTATGTCAAGAAATAAATAAAAATTTGATTAATTCATTAATATGTTATTGATAAATGTATAAGAAAGATAATAAAGGAGAGGTCGACACAAAAACTTCTAATATGAATTGTGTAGGGATTTAGGACACTAAATTCTAGGTCTAACCATAAAAATTCATGGTACCAATTTTTAAATTGAGAGAAATCAAGTATGTATTGGTATTAGGGAGATAAGGAAAGATGCAAAATATCACAGATATTGGTAAAATATAGATAAAATATCAATAAATATCACATATATTTTGACAATCATTGTTAACAAGGAATATCAATAAGTTGAAACTTGTTTTGTTTATTTTTTTTTTCAAATTCATAGATTAATAAAATTATGAAATTAATGAATAAAAATAATAAATGATTTATTCATCTCGAATAATAAATGTCTAATTTATATCATATAAAAGTGAAGCTTTTAGAAATATTTTTTAAAATAAAAATTAAAAAAACTAATCAATGAAACGGAAAAATAAAAAGACTATAAAAATGAAATGTTTGATTAATGTATTTGAAAAAAATAATAACTAAAATTAAAAAAAAATAGAAGAAAGAAGTAGTCATAAAAAATAATAAAAATTGATTGGTAAATGTATTTTAAAAAAATAGTTTTTTTTAGATCATGATTAAGAAAATTATTGGTGAAAGTATTTTAAAAAAAATATTTTTTAGAATAATTGAGAAAATGATTGGTGAATGTGTTTATAAAAATAAAAATAATAAATTGATTAGTGAACGATGAATAATTTATTAAATATTTATTTAAAAAAAATTAAATAAATGATTAGTTGATTTGATGGTTAATTAAATATTTATCGAAAGGATTTGATGATTTATTAAATATGTATTTATTTTAAATGAAAAAACTTTTTCCGTTTAAAAAAAAAGAAAAAAATCGTTTGGTCCAGAATACGTCTCTTCATTCTAATAAGCACAAAAAATTTGCATATTTTTTTGTAAATAATTTGGCTTTAAACTCTTTTTTTGTAATAAGTTAGGAAAAGAACTCTACTTTTAAAATTTGTCCTTCTACTCCCCATTCTCTCTTCACTCTCTCAGTATCACTGCGTGTGCAATGGCGAGCTCGGCGGTAATTGGGTGGAGGATTCTGTTCGTTCTACTGGGCTCTACAATGGTTGCAACTCTCGCATACACAATCGCCATTGATGGCTCTCCTTTCCGCACAGAACTTCTCTCACGGTACTCTCTCTTCTTCACCATACGTTTATCATTTTCTTTCTTACAATTCCGTCGCCTACTTTGTCTTGCTGCCTCCCCGACCGCTATCAATATACAGAATCGAGCTGATTGTGATTCAGTTGCTCTGTTCGTGCACCTAGTGATCATCTGTGTATATTTCAGTGTACTATGTACATCGATATCTTCTTGATGAATTGAAGTAGTATAGTGGTTAAAGAACTATCCTGACTTTAAAAAGCGGGTTAAAGTGCCAGAAATCCATAGGCCGAGTGAAATTGGGAATGTTTGGCAGCTATCCTGAATTACAAATAAAAATTTCAAAGTAGGACTCACAGGTTTGTTCATGAAACTGACTGCTGTTTGGGTGTGTCTTTTTGAAAATTATTTTGTTGATCGATCTTTTATAGTTGTTTTCTATTATTATCTATTTTAAAAGTTGTTTTACTGTTAGGAAACCAAAATGTTTCGTTTTGGTCTTTGAATATGTCGACAATACATATTGGTTTTTCGTTGTTGAATTCTCATGTTGTATTCAACATAAATTTGGTCTACAGTTTCAAACTCGATACCAGACTCAGTGACTAATTTTTTTTATTAAATGTATTCAACTTTTATATAAAGTTAGAGACCAAGTTGCTAACATAAGCTATGCTCATTGGTTAAGGCACTTATAGCTTCTCTTGAGATAAAAAATTTAAATTCCTGCCTCACTCACTAAAGAAGAGGACCACGTTTTTCTTTTTCTTTTGTTTTTTGTTTTTTTGGAGAAGAAACAAGTATTTCTTTGATGAATGAAATTTACAAAAGGGAAGGAAAACTTCTAACCATCCATAGTGGATTAAAAAAATTCTTCCGCGTAGCTATAAGATCAGTGAGACTATGGTCCTTGAAGGATTTTGTACATTCGCACCAACAAGAGCATTAAAGAGCACCAGATCAAAAAAATGTTCATAGGTATTAGCTTTGTCATGAAAATGCGATTGTTCCTCTCCCTCCAAAGGGACCAGTAGAAAGCTTTAACTAGGTGAATCCATATGATCCTTTTTTGGCCTTTGAAGAAGAGGACCAAATTAAAATTTTTGAAACTATAAAGCTTAAATTGAATAGGTATGTACTAAAATGAGGATTGAACCTTGCCTTTATTCTCGTGCTATCCTCTAACCTAGGATTTATATTGAAGCTTAATATTATTTTCCGCAATAAATCTTGTAATGATCATATGCTAGGAGGATCCGATTCCTGAAAATGGATGACATTTCTCACCTTCTTAACTAGTGGGGCCTTTCAAGGCTTCAAAATTTTGAGTTCCCGAAAGATCGGAATCGTTACTGTTCATAGAACAATGAACGTGAGGGAGATGAAATGCTTTGCGATTATTGCACATTTCTGAACCTGCACAGTTACGTTGCACTTCAATAATGACAGACCACCTGCATGAAAACACCGTTTGAATAAGGAATATCAGCTGTTACTATAAAGTGTTCTATCTGTGCAGTAGGCAGAGACTTGTTTTAATCTCTCTTATCGATCACAGTAAACATGTGTGTGTGTGTTTTTTTCTTCTAGATGAATCGTATTTGGAGTGCTTGTCATATGGGGTCATGTATGGTATGTTAACATTCACATGAATTATTATACTACTTAGTACTTTTGCATATGTGAAAATTTTCTTGTTTTCTCTTATTGGACCATATATTGTGTCTCAGACTTGCTCAAACTGCACAGTTTTGAACTTGAAGAATATAAAGCCAAGCTTTGATTATATAGTTTACATAAAGAAGGCTGTATTAATTGTTCGTTATGTCATTGGCTAACTAATTGATACAACATTCTCATGTTCTTATTGTGGACCCCTTGTATGCAAGTTAGGGAAACTTGTTTAATTTGGTGTGCCTTCCTTTAATGTCATTACTTTGCGATGTTGTGCTATTAATTTTTCTCTATTTTGTTATTCCTACTAGTCTAGACTTGATCATTTAAGTTTGTACTTATATGTTTCAGGTTAATGGTGACAGTATTGATTGATTTCTATATCAATGTCATAGTTATTGCGGTATGGAAAGTTTAAGTTTTCACTATATTTTCTATTTTTACGAAATTTTGACTTTGCATGCATTTAGTTGTTTCTATTGCTTAACCTCTTATGTCGTGAATGGAGCTGCTAGACCATTTGGGTAAGAGTAAAAAGTCCTGTTGATTTCACCTCATTGTATGTTGATGTGAAGTTTACAAGTTTTGATAAGAAACCCTTGACAAATTGAAGCAAGGACCTAATTCCAGTATTCCACTATGTTCTTCCCCTTCTCTCATTACTTCTCTTTCCAAAATTCAGTATGCAAATGTAACTTAATTGGCCAATAATCTTGATCATCGAGGAGGAAAAAGAATATGCAAGTCTGAAATAATCCCAGAAGTCAGTTCATGATATTTTATGAAGTTCTTCACTCTAATTTAAGAATCTATACTAGGTTTTTTTTTTTTTTTTTTTTTGGGGGGGGGTGGGGGGATCTTGATATAGATTTTGTACAGAGAAAACTCATAAAATTGTTAGTTTAATTATAATTTTTATTCGATCGATTTCTGCTTGTCATTATTTCAAGCTCAAAGGATAAGCATCTAGCCATCTACTTCAGAATCATTTACAGAATATAATTAATCTTACATATGTTTTCAACCCTTCATGGTAACTTTTCTCCATTTTCTTTTTTATAATTTTTCAGGCATGGGTTTGCTATAAGGAATCAAACTGGATTGCTGCAACAATTTGGATAGTTTTTCTTGTATGTCTTGGCAGGTAATTGCTTAATTATATCCTTGTCAAGCTTACTTTCCAGCCTAAAGCTTGTTTGACCATAGGATATATTAGTGTGAATAATACTGGTGAGTTCTTCTGAATTGAATTTTCTTGTTGGAGTTTGGTATATATATCTTGACGCTTGATAACACTATTTTTATTTATTTTCAGTAACGAATGGGGGAAATCTCCGATATTTTTGAATGCCATTTTCAAAATTTCAGAAGATTATATGTATTATAATTATTTAAATATTTTTATTTATTTGATGTTCTTGCAATGCCCTTTTCAACTGTATTTTCAGAATCTAATTACAGTTCATGATTTCTTTCTGCGCATGCATTTATCTATTTTTTTTTGTGAACACACAAATCTAGAAGGTGTTTAAGGTGAAAATTTGCAACTAAAACTGAATATATATTGGCGATGCACATTTTTTTCAAAGCTGATTCTTGAATAACCTTATCATTAAAGTTTTGGTAGGAATTTTGATTTCCAAACTCTTACTTGTTACTAAGACCGAATTTGTTTCCATGCATGGGCTGCTTTATTTCAATAAGAAGTTGCAGTGTTTTTTGATTAGTAATACTTGCAGATTGAATCTTCATTTGATTTTTATTACCTTTATTTTTAGATCTGATTAACTTTTCTTCCCCTATCATTTTCCTCAGCGTTGCTACTTGTGCGTACATCCTCTGGCAGTTGTGGCAACTATCATCTCAGGAATCCTTTGAAGATATTATGAACAATGTTCTGATCAAGGATCTAAACAAGTGTGTATGCAGTAAGCCTAGTGTAGCGAGTTTTAGGTCTCTTAAATAGTTAATTCCATTAGAAAGCTTCCATCATATTTTATATTTGGAATTCTTTTTACGTTCTCCCCAACTATTCTACTGCACAGTTAAAGTCCATTCTTTTTTTTCATGGTATAAAGAAATTAAATGAAATAAAAGAAAAAAAATTCATTCAGTTAATAGATAACTTCAGCATCTCAGATTTGTTTTGGTGATAGCTTATGTGGGGCTGCTATTTTGATAAGTCTAACATCGGAAGGGTTTGCCTTCTGAATTTCAGTGGAAGGATAAATGTGATTTTATTATTATATCTTCGACATGAAGCATTACTTATAGTTTTATGCAATGCTATGGTTATTTTTTCTTCTAGACTTTGAGAAACTTCATTATTCTATTTCCTATTCTTAAACATGATTTGCTTGTTGGCTTATATATATAGGAATGCCATGCAGCAGCCTAGGAAGCACTCCAATATTATGATTGCAAAAATAATTTTCGGTGCTTTGGGTTGTTTGATGGTGGTAGTTTTGGCCTATCTTTTCAGCGATGGATCACCTTTTCGCAAGGAGCTTTACACACCGTAATTTCTGCTTTTATTTCTTCCTTAATTTGATTGTTCTTTTAAGTGCTAATGCTTTGAAATGATGTTTTCTCGTTATGGGAAAAGAAAAAGAAAAAGAGCAATGGTGTTGATATCTAAGCCTTGGAAAGTGAAGTTATTTCCTATTCATGTCCTTGCATAATGGTTGCCTAATTGCAATTTTTTTTGTTAGTGTGCAATAAAACTACCACGAGTTGATTAGTGAGAACAAGTTGTATATGCCTTTTTCTATGTGTTTGATTCTACAGAGGTTCAGTGAGCACCATGCTGAATCTATCTACTGTTTCTCTCTTTCACTTTGGCCAATATGAGTTTTCTTGGTACCCATTTATTACGAAAATTTCCATCTCAATAGGAGCTTTCCAAAGAAAATAGCTTTGAAGTCACATTAGCCACTCTTGGGATTATCTAATGTAAATGGTATCAAGTATGATCAGACGGTACTGTCAAGATATGTGCAAGTCAACTTACCCTCTATGATGATTGAAAAAATGGAATTAAATACTAGGTATGGAGAACAAGTCATGGAAGTCCCTTGAAATTGTTTTTGAAGGAGCAAACGTTTTGACGAGTTGAGATCTCTTGAACTCTATAACAATAAAGGGTTTTGGATGGAGATGTGATCTAGACTATAGGATATTAAAATAAAACCTTGATATGGAAGAGAATTTGTAGACAATTAGAGATTTAAGACAGTGTAATCCTTTATCACCCTCTATCTCATGTTGGTGGTACTGACAGACTAAAGATCAAGCCTCTCATTGGTAAGGATGGCATTCTTTACTGCAGAGACCTGCCTCAATCCTCGTACAACGTTACTTTTTTTTTTGGGGGGGGGGGGGGGGGGGGGGGGGGGTCCCTAGAGAATATTATTGACAAAGAACTCAAAAGGATACAAACTAGGGCTGACCCTTAGAACAAGAAAGCCTTCCAGTTAAGGTTAATGGAAAAAAAAAAGCACTTTAGTTATAAAAGAATTTATTGTAATGGGAACTCCGCCACAAATTTGTGAACTGTACACTATTTAAAAAGGATGATTTTCTATCTCTAAAATCTTGATTCTCAACTCCAAGATCAAATTTGAAAAGAAAAGGGTCTGGATGACTATAGCTTTGGGTTTTCTTGTGTTTTCCAATTTCATTAAATGCTCTGTTGGGGATGGGTCTAATACTTAATTTTGGGAGGATTGGTGGGTGGGTGTTAAGCCTCTATGTAAGTTATTTCCCCACATTTATCTTTTGTTTGATTAGAGGTTACACTTGGTGGCCTCTATCTTGTCGACCTTTGTTTCGTCCTCTTTGCTTTCTTTGGGTTTTCGTTGTCCTCTCACTGATCGTGAGTCTTTGGAGGTAGTGGGTCTTCTTTCCACTATTTCTAATAAGAGGGATTTTTTTCTGGTCGAAAGGATGTTCGGGTTTGGGCTCTTAATCCATTTGAAAGCTTCACGTGTCAGTCGTTTTTCCTTACTCTTTGTTCCCCTTCTCCCAATGAGGAGGCCTCAATTTTTCCCGCTCTTTGGAAGGTGAAAGTCCCTGAGAAAGTGAAGTTTTTTGCTTGGCAAGTCTTACTTGGTAGAATGAACACCCAGATCGCATCTAGCGACATTCTTCCTCAGTGTTGCACCCGCAATGGTGTGTCCTTTGTCGTCTGTCGGAGGAGGATCTCAACCATCTTTTATGTGGTTGCTAGTTTGTTTACTCCCTGTGGAGTCCATTTTTTAGGGTGTTTGGGGTTGCTATGGTGTGTAATAGGGATTGTCACTCATTGATGGAGGAGATTCTGATGAACACTCCCTTTCATGATAAAGGAAGAGGCTTATGGCAAGCTTTGTTTGTTCGCTATTTTGTGGAGTGTGTGGCTCGAGAGAAAAAGTAGAATTTTTAGAGGGCTAGAGAGGTCTTTGGAGGAGGTGTGAGAGGTTGTGACTTGTAAGGTTTAATGCATCTTTATGGGTGTCTGTGAATCGTTCTTTTTGTAATTATCAACTTGGAGTTATTCTTTTGGATTGGAGTCTATTCCTGTAATTTGTTGAGGACTCCTTTTGTGGGCTTGTTTTTTTGTATGCCCTTGTATTTTCTTTCATTTTCTCAATGAAAGCTCAGTTTCTTACCAAAAAAAAAAAAAAAATCTACCATCTACCACCATATAAGGATATATAATCCTTATACAATTCTCCCTCCAACCATGGCCATATTTATAACTAACCTTGACTCTAAAACACAAGTAGTTACATTGTTTTCATTTTTTTAAATCCATTTTTTAAGAAGAAATTTATTTCATTGATTTATGAAATATTGCAAAAAAGATGGGGAAGATCCCCAACTTAAGGGTGAAGTCAGTAAGACCATTGAGAGGAATTTTAAGGCTTTGATTCGAGGCATCTTGTACAGGAGAGATCACGAACCAGTGTGGTGCTTTGTCAAACACACTCTGATACTTAAGTCAGTATCGAGCACGAAGGGGTGTCGAACTGAGCACAGGTAGGATTGCGTACCTTGAATGAGGATTGGGCACCCATATTTATAATGTTCTTCCCTGACACTAGTGTTAGGATCGTACTAGAGGTCAGTTGTGACAGCGGGGAGGTGTTGGGTGCCTTGGCCTCGGCTCATTGATTGGCTCGGAGGCACATTCCCCTTTTGGGTAGTCGGTTGGGCTCCTCGACTTGGCCTTGCTGGCTCCCAAGGAGCTCTTTTCCTCTTTCAAAAAGTGTGGGCTTAGCAAGCTTGAGTGAGCCCATACCCACAGACCCCGTTGAAATCGACCCATAATTGTAACCATTACCATTGTCTTAGCAAATCTAATTTGGCCAATAACAGGTATCCGTTCAAGGTTAGCATCACCAACTCTTTTCAAGTATTCTTTTGTGTTTTTGAGGATTTCTGTAATTATTTGTTAGGTTTTATTCTTTTAGATTGGACCCTTTCTTGTCTTTTAGTTTAGTTTGACTCTTTTTTGTAGTCTCCTTTTGTTGGTTTGTGTTGCTGGTCTCTTTTTGGCTCTCTTGTATTCTTTCATTTTTCTCTCAATGAAAGGTTGGTTTTTCAGCTCTCCTTTCGAGTGTGCCCTTCATTTCAAGAGTTGGATCCAAGTTTCTCAATTCTTGGGTCTGGTAGATAACTAAAAGTTTTCTTTTACGGCCTTTAATTGTGGTCCGCACCAATCTTTCCTGTATGATGGGCCTTGGTCAACTTATTTGTCTTCCACCCATTCTTTACAAGGTGAACTTGGTGAGATAGTAACTTGGGAAAGAAAGCATTCTTCAAAGACCCATTTGGGGAAAGAAACCTATTTTCCAACTCATCAACGTATAATGAACAACTAAAAGTACAGGAAAATATAAGTAGAATGATGGTAATATAAGTTATGTGAGGAAGTTAGAACCCTCTCCTTGAGCTAAACTCAACACAAGATCTTCACAAAATAGTCTACACCACCTCATATTCCTTATTTATTATTTTTTTTAATAAGAAACTAGCTCTCTTCCTTTATTTGTTATACCTTTTGGTTACTAACAATTTCCTCTTACTACCTTTAACTTATTTATCCACATACTAACACTGTACTTGTTATTTTTTAGGAAACAAATATTTTATTCATGATATGAAATATTACAAAAATGGAAGGAAAGACAAGCCTTGGGCCTTGGAAGATTACAAAAAGGTTATTCCAAGAAACCAAAAATCATTAAGACTAAATTTTTTAAAGTAAAGCAACATTTACTCCAAGACAGCCTTGTCAATATAATCAGAGTCCAAAAAAATTCAAAAGGCTTTCTTCTGTTGTTGAAAGTTTTATTGTTTCTTTAAAGCCAGATGGCCAAAGAGAAAGCTCTGTTAATCTGAAGCTGAAGAGTCTTTCTCCTTCTAAACCCTAACCACTATACTTGTTGAAGTCCAATACCAACAGATGGGAAACTGAAAGTTCTAGGGATAAGATCTCTTGTCTAGACCAAACTCACCAATGGTTAGTCCATCATACTTCTCTAATCTGCTTGTGTACCAGAGACTTTAGTTCCTTTACCAAACTCACTAATGGTTAGTCCATCATACTTCTCTAATCTTCTTGTGTCTCAGAGACTCTAGTTCCTTTACGTTTTACAAAGACAGCCATGGATAACCTCTTCTGTTTGGAGAGAGAGAGAGAGAGAGACTCTTTTCAATTGTTATTAAAATCTCAAAATCTTTGGTTATATGAAGGGTCTTGAAAGTGGCCAGTGATATATGTGCTGTCTTTTGTAGCAATGCCCTTGGTTGTACTTATACATTTTGAGAGTGACCCAGTGAGTTACATGAGGTGCAAAATCAATTAGATGTTTGGAAATGAGCTTTATTTGTAGTGGCAGAATCTAAGATCTTTCCTAGTCTTTTTTTGGAGTTAAAGGATGGGCTCAATATACTCGTGTTCATACTTCTATAATTTGTCTAGCATGAATAGCACTTTCCTGGATTTTCCTATGAGAGAATCTTATGTTCTTAACAGTGAACAAGATTACTAAAGATTAACATATAAAACATTGCATTGTCTATGCAATCCGTGCATTTTGATTTGAACAGATTTTGCATAAATCATTACAATTTTTCTTGTTATTGATAGAATATTCTCTTCGACCGTATTATGCAGTATTTATCTTCTTATAGAGGTCAATAAGTTGTTAGCTCATTTGCAGCTGGATGGTGGCCACGCTGATCGATTTCTATATAAATGGCACAGTTTTATCGGTATGTCTTAAATTTCTCATCATTTACGCTTGTTGCTTCTAGAGGGTTAGATACACCACCTTTTTGGTAGGAGGCACGCATTCAATAAGTTTGATTCTCCTTTCATCCCTGAATTGGCCAATGAACCTAGATTTTTAACGTTGTCTTAGCCATGACTGTGTAGTGTGGCGTGTACTTTCTATTTTATCCTCCTTTTGATTTACCCCTTGTGGTTGTTAAATTACTCTTTTCATTTTTCTGCTTTTTTATTATTAGTTATCCTTAGTAGCTAACAATGGGGATTCATCTATGAATGACCCCTTAATGTAATTGGTTACGTTATTGCAAAGATGTAAATCTTCTACGACACCCAAAAGCCAATCGGGCTGTAATGCAAAGATTTACCATTTTTAAGATTAGAAACATAGTAAATCGAAGCATGTGATATTATTGTAGATGGTATAGTGGAAGTGGTAAAATTATAGTATATTAAGCATTGGTCGAGGCTTAGGCCTCCAGGTAGAAAAATGTTAGGACCAATGCATAGTGGGATGGACATGGAAAGAAGGTAAAGTAGAGATTACTGAGATTTGTATTGTTTCTCTATGTACTCGATTGGAATATAAGGATTGCGTGGTTTGCAACATTCTTGACATGGATGTGTGACTCTTTTTTTTTAGTACAGACATTAAAAAATTTATACATAAGGGGAGGGACGACATATATGAATTTACTTTGCAAAAATAAGATTTTCGTATTACCTGCAAATAAAGGCCAAAGAAGCAACCTAACTTATTAGTGAATGTAATAGCAAGATTATATCTCTAAAGAGTCAAAGGGCATAATTTACACCAAGATACTGTTGGGAAAAAACCTCTATCACTATTACCGCAGGAATAAGCAGAAAAATAACTGAGAAATTAAAAGAAAGCAACAAAATAAAAAACACAAGAATTAATGTGGAAAACTCCAAAACCGGAGAAAAGACCACGGACAGAAAGAAATACTCTACTATGTGAAAAATTATTACAATCACACAGAATTCTCTCTCTGACTCCAATTACAAAGAAACACTCTCGCAAAGCTTTATATCACTCACACTCTCGCAAAGCTTTATATCACTCACTTAACTAGAGTTAGTATACCAGGCTTAAAGTATTTTGAATTAGGATGATTTGAAACCAAAGTCATAGACTCCTTTTATAGTACTTGGAGCCAATGACTTCCTTGTACATTTCCGATGTGGGACAATTGATCTTCTAATATATTGTCAAAAACCCTACAGATACGCCAACAAAATAACATTGTCAACATAGATATCTACGGCTTTTTCTATACATTGAAGAATCTATTGTTTCTTTCAACCAAAGGTGCCAAAAAAAAAAAAAAGAAGATCTAATGAATTGAAGTCAAACCATATAACTTTTTTCCTTATTGAAAGAAGGAAACGAATCGATGGTTCCCTGTTTACAAAGCCTCTAGTTTGAGCGGTTGAAATTAACCCTAACATTGGAGTAGCATAATAAAATTACAAATTAAAGGTTACGTCACTTGTAAATAGGTGAATGCTTAAAATTGGAGCAGCTTCTTGGTAGTTGTTTTCATGACTTCATCAGTCATCTAAAAGCCGTATAACGTTATTTGTCTTTTCATATGAAATCAGGTCTGGATGTTCTATAAAGAAGAATCGTGGCTTACTGCGCTCTTTTGGATAGTTCTATGCATAATCTTTGGGAGGTACTGTGTCACTTTTGTTGGAAAAGTTACATATCTATCTTTCTTACATTTGGAACTTGCCATTGGTGAAGGAAATAATGATATATTTTCTCTCCACTGGTGATCATTTTTTAAGTTTATTTTTCAGCTTTCTTCTCTTAAAATAAGTTCAAAATAAAAATCTATTTGGTTCAAAGTACACTGTATATGTACATGCATCTTTGCATTCTTACATCATTTATATTAAGATGCTCGAGAAAACATTGATGCTTTGGAGGATGTAATGAGAACGTGTTTCTAGTTGATGAATTTTTTTAGTATGGGATGGAGGTTCTTAGCCAATGGTATATATTTTGTTTTGGTGTAACTACATATTTCCCAGTCCATATTGACCTTGGCGAATATGTGATGTCTTTTTCTCTCTCTTTTTCTTAATAGGAAACAGAAAAAGCTTTTCTTTAGAAAAAATGAAAAGGAAAAAAGAGGCACACAGCCTCTAGCAATAAAGTTTACAAAAATTATTCCAACTAGTAATAATTATCAAGGTATTACAATAACAAAACAATGGGGAAAGAGTGCACCATGGATATCCCAATAATTTATTCTCTCCCAAATGCTATCTAGAGTTCTAGAATATGCAATGTCTTCGATGTGGAAGCAATTTGCTGAATGTCATCTACATTCCTGCCTGATGACTTTTCTTCTCTTTCTCTTTCTTCCTCTCTCTCATTTGGGCACGTTCCTTGTTGATGGTCAGCCTATTTTATAGGAACTTTTATCATATTTCCTACTATACTCCACTTGTCAAAGGTAAAGAGAGAATTTTTGCTAGAAGAACCTACAAAAAAAAGTTTTGTGATAACAAGTTTGCTTAGTGCCTTCAATCTGGTGCAACATGGTAGAACAAAGCACATCAAAGTCAAAATTTTATTTATCGAAGGAAGCAAGGAAAGAAAGAGAGAGAAGGCGCAATCAAGCTTATTTTTTGTAGTTCTGAACAACTTGCCAGCATTCTCACAAAAGCTTTGCCTGATAGACGGTTTATATTTCTGCACTACAAGTTAGGTGTGTGACAAAGAAAAATACCAAGGAGTGTTGAGATTTGAGGGTTTTCTTAATTAAATTTCAGTTGTGTTTTTTAAGTTTCTTACTTAAATGTTAGATTTAATTGTTCAGTTTTAAGTTTCTTTTTTAAAAGTTAGATCTGAGATTTCAGTTACTTTTCTTTTTCTTAAAAATAAAAAGAAAAAAAAAAGCCCACTAAATAAGAGTTTGGAGAGAGAGTTTCTTCTTCAAATCACACACCCCCTAATTAAATCTTATTTAAAAATTAGTTTTATTTCAGTTTTGTGTTTTCTAAGTTTCTTACTTTATTGTTGGATTTAATTGTTCAGTTTTAAGTTTCTTTTTTAAAAGTTAGATCTAAGGTTTAAGTTATTTGTCTTTTTAAGTTTTGTGAGTTTCTATTTTTAATGCTGTTTTAAATTGTAAGTTAGTAGTATTAATTAAGTTCATTTTTTTTTGTACCTATATAAGGGTGAACTTCTATGTAAAGTTTGCATCACCAATTTTTTCTACTTCAATTCAATTAGAAGTTTATTTATCTATTGGATTTCACTCTCTCATTTTTCATTCTCTCTTTATTCATCAAACATTGAGATTTTGATTATTGCTTCTGCAATAATTTTTTATCTTTCATTTTTTTTCTCAACAAGGTTTGAAGTTGATATTGTCCATACTTACTAATCAAAATTATATTTTACCTATGCCTCTCTTTCAATTTTGTTCCATATAGTGGCATTGAACTACATAGAATTTGTGCTAGTATAATCTGTATCTCTAAATGTTAAAGATTTTATTAACTTTTAAACACACATATATATACACGGACAAATTATATAAGTTTTAAAGCTGCTGCTGCAAAACAATCGACTAGTTGAATATTTAATGGCTAGAAATCATTTTTTTTGGGGGAGCATGCAAATCACTATTATGCTTCATACATATGTTTAACCCACATGGACATGGCTATGCAAACATCTCTAAGTACTGATACTATATTATCCTCCTAATATTTCAGTGCCTCTACATGTCCCTTCATTGTTAAGGAGCTATTCAAGCTCAACTCCGAAGATCCAACATACCTTGTTTTATTCAAAAGTTCCAACAGGCAAGTTTGCTCTTCTTGTTAGATGATAAAAGAATTCTACATATTAAGCTATTCCAATCAATGCATTTTTTGAACTATGATTTTCATTAAATGTGAATCTAGAGGACTGTCACCTAAGAAGCACATATACGGATACGAGACATGGATACAACACACACATACACGGTGAAATGCCATTTTTTAAAAATCTAGAATATTAGACATGACAAGGACACGCTTATTAAAATATATATTTTTAAAAATATATATCATTTTTATACAAGAAAGAAATTTAAAGTCAATAAATTTATGTATTTATATACTTAAAAAAATGAGTTTGATGTATTTTACTCTCAAAATTTATTATTTTTGTCTTATATTATCATGTGTCTATTTAGTATACTTAACAAGTGTTTGATGTGTCTAAAAAATATTGGAATCCATATTATTGACTTTGTACAATTAGGGTCTAACACATATCTATTGTGCTACAAGTAACAAGTGTTCGATATGTGTCCAACAAGTGTTGGAGTGTCCAAGTGTTGGACATGGACACACTAGCCAAATTAAAGTATCTGTGCTTCTTAGATCCTCACATGCTCCTGACTTGTTACTTACCGTTTCAACTAGAACATTTTGAAAACAAAAGGAAATCTCATTACTTCTCTGTATCGTGCATGGTGGGTTGAGTTTGAAAGTATTTATAAATGTTCTTTTTTTCTATTTAAATTTTTTTAGGAACGCCTTCTTATTTGTAAACCATTATGAAGTATGTTAGAATTTCTGGAAGCATGTTTGGGAGTGGAGGGAGGACAGTCTCTTAGGGCATGTTTGGAAATGTTTGGGAGTGAGTTTGGAATTGCCAAAATCACTTTTGACATGCCCAAAATCACTTTTCTTTTAAAATTGTGATGTTTGGCAATTGTGAAAAAGTGTTTTTGGAAGTATCCAAAATCTCTTCAAATGATTCTCCGTCAATCACTTAGGAGGTGATTCCCAAGTGATTTTTGTCAAGTGATTGTTGGTGATTTAGTTTTTAAGATGACTATTATTTCATAATTAAAAAAAAATTAACTTTTGGTGACGGTTAAACACCTTCATCTATTATAAGAATTAATAAATTTCAATCAAAAAGTGTGTTTTCTCAAAACCGTCACCATCGAGGTTACTCGTCATTGTTTATATAATGCCAATTTTTCTCTCTCTGAAGTTTTTATAATGTCTCTCTTACTTTATTATCTTTTTAAAATTTTTATTCATTTTTCTCATTTTTTTTTCTCTCCAGTAGTTTTAGCTCTCTCTAACTTTTTTTACCTCTAAATTTTTTTTGTTCCTCTCTCTATAATTTATATTTTATCACTTCTTCTAACTTTTTGTTCTTGAACTTTTTTCCCTTTTGCTCTTGAACTTTTTGTCCCTAACTCAACTTTTTTCTCTTCATTAAAGTTTTTCTCCCTAAAATTTTGATCATTCTCCCCAAAAATTTTGTATATCTCTCGAATTTTATTTCTCTATCTTCAAATTTTCGCTCTCTCTATTAAATTTTTCTCTCTCTAAATTTTTTGTCACTTTCTCTAAAATTTTTATCCCTCCATGTCTCTAATAGTTTTTTCTCTTTGAAAGTTTTCTCTAGCTTTAGTTCTCTTTGTATAACTTTTATCTACCACCGTCTAATTATTTCTAATCTCAAATGTAATACTCTTTTTACTAATTTGATGATTCTAAAATCACCTTTGAAAATAAACATTTTAAAAAAATACTTTTAATTAAATTTAAATCACTTTTACGAGTGTGGAACCAAAAATTAAATAGAATTATACTACAACTTTTACAAAATTAATTATAATTGAATCACTTAGCTCAAAACAGTTATTCTAAATCACTCCCAAACATGCCCTTTACCATTGAAAATCACTTTTAATTGTATAAAAATTACTATTAAAAGTGTAGAACCAAGCATTAAAGTGATTATATGAAAATCACTTTTAATTAATCAATTACAAACAAATCAATTGTGCTAAAATCACTATTTCTAAAATCATTCCCAAACATGCCCTTAGTGCTAGAGGGAAAATCTAGTTGTTGTATGTACCATGGAAGCAAAATGGCAGAAATTCATTTCCGACTTGAAAAATTCAAATTTTACCCATTAAATCGTCATGTTGTATCAATTTTCATTCTAAACTTTCAATTTCATCAAATTGAACCCTAAAATTAGACAAGTATTGCAATTTTTACCCTCTATTCAATTTCTGTTAATCCACTCGCTAATTTTAACAAAGAGCAATATAAAAATATCCATAATATAACTAATTTCAATAAACTAGAGTTTTGCACAAGGTTAAGTTTGATCTAGGCATAAATTAACCATTGAATAACTGTCAAAACTTCAAATTTCAACAAGAATTAAGCTCTAATGTCAATTTTTTTGAAAATTTGCACCGTACATATGCTTTATAATTCATTAAACACATATGAGTATGCATTTAACAATCTTTTGAATAAAAACTTATTAGAGAGTAAAATTAGCAAAAATTCTTAAAATTTAAGGTTAAGATTGCAACATTTATCTAAGTTTGAGGTGCAATTCGATGAAATTGAAAGTTTAGAATATCAACTAACAAGCTTAGGGGTGTAATTTTTTTTCCCTTAATATTTTGTGATTTTGTTTTTTGGAAGATTGTGGTCAAGTTGTTTGGCCTTATTATGATTAGTGAGTATCTTGATTGTATTGAATTTCTATAATTTTTTTTTTCAAAAATGTTGAAGCCAGAAACAAGTAGTTGAGGAAGCCGATATGTTTCTGAATTTAAAACAATAATTGTTCAAATTTTCGATTTAAATTTGGAGATGCTTTTTTGGTCGCCATGCATCATAACAGTTATATTTACAAATTGTCATAATGTGTCAAATACATGACTTTTGGAGGTTACATAGCTCAAATTAATGCCACTTATGGCTTCAAAATGATAAAAGAATCTGGATTAAAGTAATGACAACAACGTTTTCATGATATTAAGTGGCAATATGAAAGAAGCTACTGGAAAGGGAGGAAAAGAGAACTATTTTTTTGAACTCTTTCTATACAATTAATTACCATTTCGATACTGTTTTAGTTTCTTTTAATTGCTTGCCAACTTGAGCATAGTTTAACTGGTTTAGTCATATATCTTCGACCAAGAGTTTAATAGTTTGAATCTCCCCACCCCATAGGTTAGAACTAAAAAAAAAAAAAGTTTCTTTTAACTACTTAAAACTCTCTCTCTCTGTACAATTAATAACCATTTTGATACTGTTTAATAAATGATGATAATGGTTGCCCTGCATTAATTCATGTCTCTCCTGCATGTCAAAGGTAGTTGATTAGTTGGATGGACGCCATTGGCTCTCTACATAGTCTTTTGAGCTGGTTGAGATTTGAGAGTTTTCTTAATTAAATTTCAGTGTTTGTAAGTTTCTTATTTATTGTTAGATATAATTGTTCGGTTTTAAGTCTTAAGGTTTCATTTTAAACATTTACTATTAATGTTGTTTTTATTGTTTTGAAAATTTTAAGTTGTTAGATCTCGAATAGGTTTAACTCTTCTTCCTATATAAGTGTGAACTTCCATGGAAAGTTATGTACCACATTTTTTGTATCACCAATTTTTTTTACTTTAATAGAAGTTTATTCATCTATTGGATTTCACTCTCTCATTGTTTCATTTTCTCTATTTGTTCAACAAATATTGAGACTTTGATTTGATTATTGTTTCTGCGCAATATTTTTTTATTTTTCATTTTTTCTCAACAGAGCTTAATAGAGGCAAAAACTTACCATGGATTCTTCTTGCCTATTGTAATTTATGGTAGGTCAGAAAGAAGGTATGAAAGAACGTTGTCGTCATAAGCTGCAAAGGTAGTTAAGAGGACTTTTAGCTCATTCTGGTACGTATCAAAATGTTACATTGAAAGCAGAATCCATTGGATGTCATGCTTCTTGTTTATATAAAGAGTGTAATTAGTTGTCTTATGTTTCTCAATAAACTTGTAGAAAAATTACATAGCAGAGTGTAACTTTAATAGGTGTATACTTAAAAATAACCTTTTAAAGTAACCTTTTATTATAATACAACCCTACTTGAACAAGATCTATTCTATAGGTTGTACAACTGTCTTTGAATGCTAAAAATTATACATATATATATATATATATATATATATATATATATATATATATATATATATATATATATTTTGGCAATATGTGGAAGTGGAGGATTCGAACCTATGATCTCTTAGTCAATGGTACGAGTTTTATGTCAGTTGAGCTATGGTCATGTTTGCTGCTGAAAATTATATCTATTCTATAAATCACAATCTTTCAATTTTCATAAAGAAAGAGAACAAACAAAGTTAGTACCTCAAGCATTTAAAGGCATTTGCATGCAGGAAATTGCCTTTATTGCTGAATCAATTGATGGCACGTCTCTTTCTTTGTAACTTCTTTTGTTGGAAATTTTAATAAGTTGCAATTATGTTCGTAAATTTTGATTATGTTTTTATTTTGTCTTACAATTAATACTATTAATGAAATGTTAATATGACAAATTTATTAGATAAATTTGGGCTGAATTGACATGATATAACAAACAATTGATAAATACTAAATCTATCATATCAACATTTCATTTAATGAGAAAGATTAAATAGAAATATAATTCAAAATTCAAAACGTAATTAAAACTTTTAAAATGTTCAAAGGCTATGGCCGACCCATTTGGCTTTGGCCTGTGGCTGACATCTCGCAAGGTAGGCTCTCTCCGCTGTGCTCGTTCCTCATGGAGTCTGACCCTTTGGACTTTGGGTGGTTCTAGTGGGCGTAGCCTTCCATGGCCAAGGGCCTGACTTTCTAGCTCATCCGTGGCTTAGACTCTTGGTGGGGGTATGGCCCAGTTGATAATTTCACTCTCAACCCATGATAAGTAAGATGGGATATAAACTTGGAAACTTTTATCAATATAGAAAGCTGACTTTGTATTGTTAATTGTTGAAATATCTTAAGAAATTTATGTCATTCATGGGAGTGAGCTTTGTATTATGTATAACATTTTTTTTGTATTATGTATAACATAAGTTGGTGAAATTTAAGTCTTTTCTATTCGGTTGAGCAAGCAAGCTGATTTGCTTGCCGTTTAATAAATAGTTAGCATGATTTATAGCTAGTGTAACACGCAACATGTGAAATTCTACTAACCTAACAAACTTCTAATCTATTTAGAATGACTTTTTTAGCGCTTAAAAAAGCGTTTTTAACACTTAAAAACTTTTTTTCCAAGCACTTGAAAAATCATTTCAAATGAACCCTTAATTTTTTATATTCATTTTTAATCTAAGACAAACTAAGAGACGATTAAAAGGGGAAGAAAAGGGGCAACTTCTTCGCTCTCCCTTGACGTACATGTGCATATGTTGGGACATACATTCATGGATCTAGAAAGGTGAAAAATGAGTTCTTGAAGAAAAAAAAAAAAAGAAAGAAAAGAAGGAAAGGTCATGGAAAGCTCATCCACCGTTGTTTTGCTTAAACTCAATTTTTTTTTTTAAATTTTACTTACAATTTGGAGCTTGTACTTCAGAAAGCATATTTTTATGTCTATGTTTTTGGTACTATCTAGAAAAGTTAGTATTATTTTATCAAATATTGCATCACAAATTCAAATTTCTAATTCACATTGAAGAGGTTTAGATGTCTAACCATTTGAATTATACACAAGTAGATGTCTAACCATTTGAATTATACACAAAGTCGATTTTATTATGCACATTGAGATCATAATGCACAAATATGTAATCTTAAAGGAAAAATGGTTTAGTTTATGACTAAAGATAGCAAAAGAAAATATGAATAAAAATAATGATTTCAACGTATATTCAATTTATTCCTATTCTAAAAAAATAAAAAACTATTTTGAAAATGGTTATTAAACAAGCTTTCGATAGCAATGGAGAAATATATGTAAACTATCAAAAGCATAATTTTTTAAAGAAAAAATGCACTTATAGCCCTGAAGTTTGGATTTGGTTGCATTTGAGTCCTTGAATTTTTAAACTCAACAAATTTACACCTGAAATTTGCATTTGATTCCATTTTGGTCCCTTTGTTAGTTGTTTTTGTTACTTAGTAATAGAAAGTTGGTAGCATTTGTTTTTTGTTTTTTTTTTTTTAAATTTTTTTAAATTTTTTTAATTTTTTAAATTAAAAAAATTAATTTATTTTTCTCTCTCTTCCTTCTCCCCCACCGTTTTTCGTTGTCGTTCTCCCCTCTCTTTTCTTTTTTCTTTTCTTCTCTTTTCTTCTTCCCTCTCATTTCCTTCTTCTTCTCTTTCCCATTCTCATCCTTTCTCCCCTTCATCTCAATGCTTTTAAAAAAATGAAAAAAAAAATAATATATTTTTTTTTAATAAAAACAAATGTCACGTTACTGTTCCGTTAGTAATTATCGAAAAAAATGATGGAGGGGCTAAAATGAAACCAAATGCAAACTTCAAGGTAAATTTGTTGAGTTTGAAAACACATAGATTCAAATGAAACCAAACCTAAATCACAGGGACTAAAAGTATATATATTTTTTCTTTTTTTAATATTAACTTAATCACATATTAATTAGGGATATAGGGATACGAATAAAAACTTTAGTTCGTCTCAAATAATTAAAAACTTCAGCTATCAACTCTTTTAACTTATTTCCCATTTTGCTCTAGCTATTTGTGCTAGGAATATATAAGTATTGCTACTCATTCGTTAAGTTTGAAATTTTAGGCATCGTTTGATAACCATTTGATTTTTGGTTTTTGATTTTTAAAAATTGTATTGTTTTCTCATCATTTCTCAACAATAAGTTTCATCTTTCTTAAGAAAACATTTGAACTCTTAACCAAATTCCAAATTTCAAAAACTACTTTTTATAGTTTTCAAAATTTGGCTTGATTTTTTTAAAACATATGTAAAATGTAGATAACAAAATAAGGAAACCTATAGGTGGAATTAGTATTTATAAACTTAATTTTCAAAAACCAAAAATCAAATGGTTATCAAACAAGGCCCTAGCTAGCTAGGGATCATGTTTTAATTCCTTTTTAAACTTATGGATCCGTTCCTTAAAAATTAGGAATTTTTTTTATAATAGCATTGTATTATTTAACTAATTATATAAAAAAAATCCTTGTAACTCAAAAAAGGAAAAAAAAAACCTTGTAATAAACATTTCTATATTTGTCAATTCAAACATAGTTTAATGATAAAACACATATTACCATTTCCAAAATTCGATGGTTTGATTTTCATTCTTCCCATTGTTGAATTAAAAAAAATTGTCATCTTTAACATGTATTAATTGCTTTTATTTTATCTAAAACAACAATAACAACAAAAATATTAATTCAAGTTAATTTAATTTACATTTCTATCTTTTGTATTGACAATTTATATCTACGGTAAAGTTTAATATTTTCACTTCCTATCTTCACCTCATTTTTATCTTAAAACATTAGTGTAACGTATGTGTATAAATTTAATGTATGTGTATTTGAATGATAAAAGCCAAGAAAATTAATTAAACTAGTGGTTTAATTAAAAACTATAGACTCAATATTCAAGTGGAGAAATGTTTTTCATTCTTTAATTTTAAGGGGCTTTTTTCTTTTTACATCAGTATTTAGTTAGGGGTTATAATTTTGTTTATAGTTTTCTATTTTGATAATTATGTCTGTTCACTAATAATTTTATTGGCTGGTTTTCCACATTTTATTTTTTAAAATTTTGATCAAATTTTATGTATGAATAGAATGACAAAGGGAAAACAAATACAATGAGGCCATTTCTTTACTTTTTTTTTTCTTTTAATTGGAAAAATGTGAGCTGTGAGATTTTTTTTTTCTTCTAAAAACAAAGTGTGAGATTGAATCTCCAATCTTAGAAACGACATAACATAATTTACTACAATTTTTTATGGGCAGGGATGGGAATGACTTCCTCTCGTTTCCATCTCCAACCCCCATTTAAATCTTCGTCCCAGCGAATTCTTCATAAAATTTGCAAGGATCGGAGCAAAGAATTTATTGAGGATCCCACGTACGTCTGAAAGATGAAAAGAGATCTCACAATTTATAAGATACATGGGCTACTCCTCTCATTGTCAATTGGTTTTAAGATGGAACCTCATGTTTATCTAATATGGTATAAGAGCCCATAAAACCTAAACGGGTATTCGGTCTAAAAATTAAAATTGGGATCCGATCCAAGAATGGTGAACCCAAAGATCAGGCACCATCTTGAGGGAGCATATTAAGGATCCCACATTGCAAAGATGGGGATAAGATACATGAGTTATTCCTCCCATAGCCAATTGATTTTGAGATGAAACGCATGTTTCTCTAATAGAATTTATGGAGAATCTTCATTTAAAGAAAAAATTCTTAATAATAAAAACAAAATAATATTTCATATCAAATTATCTAAATCATTAAACAATATATATATATATATATATATATATATATATATATATATATATATATATATATATATATATATATAGATAGATAGATAGATAGATAGATAGATAGATAGATAGATAGATAGATAGATAGATAGATAGAGACGAGGCAAACGGGGGCAGAGCGAGGGTGGGAGACGAGAAACAAAACGTATTCTCCGCCCTCGTCTCCATTTAGCTTGTGGGATTTTTTTTCCCTCCACTCCCTCTTTGTTCTCCATGAAAAAAATGGAGATCTCTATCATTTACTCTGGTGCTGTTATTTGTTTAGAAATTTAAAAAAAAAAAAAACATTATTCAGGTAAGTGTCTAGATATATAATTTATTTGTTTATTAATTTAGTGTGTAGAACAAATATTTTATTTATGATTTGGGGGAAAAATATAATTTTATTAATTATTTTTATTAGCTTTGGTGTGTTTATTTTTATTTAATTTTATTTTGTTTGTTAAATCTGTTTGTTTTATATGTGCAATTTTTCTTTTATTGATTTTTATATAAATATTGATAAGTATTTACCTGCATCATCAGGTGAATAGTTTTTATTTTTATTTTTTGACTTTGATTTATTTATTCACTATTTTTGTTTTAGTATCACGTCAATCTAAAAAAAAATTATAGAATTATGGCCCCATTTGAGATTGATTTTGAAGACCTTTAAAGTGATTGCAGGAGATTTTAACCCTTTTTTCATAATGAAATTGACTGTTTAATAATTTAAATAAAATCACTTTTTGAATCACATTGGTTTGCAAAAATGTAGTTAAGAGTAACTAATTCTAGCACGTCCAACAGATTCATTCCAGACTGCATAAGCATATTAATTTCCACCAATTAGTTGGTGGAGGTACTCATCTCATCTATGTAGTGCGTGAATAAGCCAACATAGGTAATTTAGTAACCATCGTGGGTTGGAGAAATTCGTTCATGATCATCTCTGTGCTCGCCATAAAGCATTCCTAATCCAATTGATCGCTTTGATGGATTAGGTTGTTTCAAAGACCCCAAATTTTCCGGATAATGATCAAGAATTTCTCCCCATCATCCCTCTAGGCATGCTTCCAATGGTTGACCCCTAGGGAGCTGAAATGGTTGACCCCCTAAGGTGGAGACCGAAAAGGCCAACCTAAAGATGTTCTTTTTTCCCGCAGGGATGAAGATAAGGCCTAAGACATGAGGCGTGAAATTACACCTAAGGCATAAGGCATGAGATTACACCTAAGGCCTGAGTCATGAGACTATGCCTAAGGCATGAGGCATGAGGCCTAAAGCGTGAGGCATGAGGCGTGAGATTACGTCTCAAGGCATAAGGCATAAGTGATGCCTAAGGCATAAGGCATGAGGTCTAAGTCATGACACTATGCATAATGCATAAGGCCTAAGGCATGAGGCCAAGCCTAATGCATAAGGCCTACGGCGTGAGGCCTAGCCTAAGGCATAAGGCGTAAGGCCCTGCCTAAGGCATAAGACATGAGGCCAAAGACATAAGACGTGATGCCTAAGTCATAAGGCCTAAGGTGTGGGGCCTATCTTAATGCATAAGGCCTAAGGCATGAAGCGTAAGGTCCTACCTAAGGCATAAGACATGAGGCGTGATGCCTAAGGCATAAGCCTAAGGCATGAGGCCTAAGACTATACCTAAGGCCTGAGGCTTAAGACATAAGGCGTGATCCCTTAAGTATGAGGTTTGAGGCCTAAGACATAAGGCCTCAGGCATGAGACATGGGGCCTCAGCCTTTAAGGCCTTGGCCGACATTCGTGGAGGTCAGCCTCCTTGGGCCTTCGTCATCCCTCGAAGGGCTAGCCTCTTACGCCTCACGCCTTAGGCTTTGTGCCTTAAGCCTCACGTCTCATGTCTTAGGCCTCATGTCTCATGCCTGAGGCCTCATGCTTTAAGTATCACGCCTTATGCCTTAGGTCTTATATCTTATGTGCTACGTCTTAGGCCTTTTGTGTTAGGCATCATGCCTTATGCCTTATGCCTTAGGCCTCATGCCTTAGGCCTTATGCCTTATGTCTTACTCCTTAGACCTCACACCTTAGGCTTTAGGCATTGCTCTTTATGTCTTATGTGTTAGGCATAGTTGCACACCTCAGGCCTCATGCCTTGAGCATCACACCTTATGCCTTAGACATAGTCTCATGCCTCACACCGCATACCTTAGGCCACACACCTCATGTCTTATGCCTTATGCCTTAAAACTCACACCTTAGGCCTCACACCGCATGTCTTAGGCCTCACACCTCATGTCTTATGCCTTATGCCTTCAAACTTACACCTTAAGCCTCACACTTCACCCCTCACGCCTTAGATAGGCCTCACCTTTGGGACTTGAGCCTCTTGCGGGCTTCGGGTATGACTTAGTTGATCATTTCATCCTCAACACCTACTCCAAAATTTTAAAAAGTTGATAAAAATTTTGACATTTCTTCTAAAATATTATAATTTTTTTTTTATTGTTTTCATGGTATAGACGACACTTAATAAATTCTTCTACTTACGAAACTTTACGAAATTGGACAGAACGTTTGACCCTTTTTATTGGCTAAATTATAAAAAAAATACCCCTGAACTTTGTACTTTGTTTCAAAAATACCCTTGAACTTTCAATAGTTTCATTAATACCCTTAAACTTTCAAAAAAAGTATTAAAATACTCTTACCATTAGTTTTGGATGGAAACTATTATTACTTTGTTTCAAAAATACCCCTAAACTTTCAAAAAGTTTCATTAATACCCTCAAACTTTAAAAAAAAAAAGTTCAAAAATACCCTTACCGTTAATAAATGGACAGTAATCATTATTATCTCGTTTTTAAAATACCTCTAGACTTTCAAAAGTTGCATCAATACCCTTAACCTAAAAACAAAAGTTAAAAAATGTCCTTACCATTAGTATATGGACAAAAACCGTTTATCTACACTCCATTAGCTCCCCCTTCTATTTCCTCTCTCTCCTGATTTGCTTCAATCTATGGCCTAACACTTTTTTATTTTTTCTCTATTTTTTCCCATTCTTTTTCAATCACCTCTTACTCTCTTCTTCCATTTTATAATCTCTAAAACTACTCCCTTCAATCAAGGTATATAGACTATAACAAGAAGAAAGGAGAATAATAGAACCACCAAGGGATCTTAAGACTTAAATGCTTTAACAAAGTTGTATGTTAGTAATTGAGTTAGTACGTTTGAGTTTAATACACAAAAGAGAGACATGTTGAGAGAATTTGGTTCATAACCTTGAGGACATCTAGTGGGAAGAAAAAGAAAGAAAATATATGCATTACCAAATTTGTAGTGGATGAAGATTTTATTAATCATTTTTGCAGTTCACATTAGTCTATTTGTTGTGGTCAGTTACATGATTGAGAATTGGACAGATGAAAGAAAAATGAGAGTATCTATATGAAAAAAAAAATGAGAGTATCTATATGAGTTGTTTTCAAATTTGTTCTTTTCCAACTCAAGATAACTTCAAAGACATGACTATTTGAGTGTTGAAACTTCTTATATTTATGTTTGGGCATATTTAGAAATGAGAGAGCTCCTCCCGTTTATTTAAAGTTCTAATATTTAAGAAGATAGAAGAAATAAGGGAGATTGAAAAATGGAAGAAAAGAGTAAGAGGGTATTGAAAAAAAAAAGAGGAAAAATAGAGAAGTGCTAAGACATAGATTGAAGTAAATCAGAAGAGAGATGAAATATAAAGGGAAGGTAATGGAGTGTATATAAACGTTTTCATCCCTATACTAATGGCAAGGGCATTTTTTAACTTTTTTTAAGGGTTAAGGGTATTAATGCAACTTTTAAAAGTTCAGGGGTATTTTTAAAACGAGATACTGATAATTTCTATCAATTTTTAAAGGTAAGGGTATGTTTGCACTTTTTTTTTTTTAAAGTTTAACGGTATTAATGAAACTTTTTGATAGTTTAGAAGTATTTTTGAAACAAAGTATTAACGGTTTCCATCCAAAACTCATGGTAAGGGTCATTTTGATTTTCTTTTTGAAAGTTTAAGGGTATTAATGAAACTCTTGAAGGTTCAGGAGTATTTTTGAAACAAAGTACAAAATTCAGGAGTATTTCTTATAATTTCACCTTTTTTTTCCCCAAAATTTTAAAAATTATTTTTAAAAAGATAATTTTAACACAACAAACATTTTAAAATATTTGGCTAAAACATTATCTTTTTCGGCCCGTTTGGATCCTGAATTTTTTTTAATATTAAATATCTGAAAGTTAAATACTTGGGATTTAAATATCTGGAGATAATAAATATCTATATTTGGATAACGTGAAATTAATGTCTGAAAATTAAATGTCTGTGTTTGTTTTGCAGGTTTTATTCCTGGGATTTAAATAACATATGAACTAACAAAAATTGTCAAAAAATCTTATTTGAGTGGAATTTCCCCCCTTCTTATAACCAAATAAAATCAGAATTAAATTATTATTATATGCATTGTATACAAATAAAAGTATTAAAATTGAATCATGTTTAAAAATAAAAGTTTCAACTACGAATTTTCTACTTAATTTTCCTTCCTCTTTTATCTTTACCTTTTAGCTTTTATAAATGAGCATTAAACTTATATTAAAATAATTTAAAATAAACATATAAACCTCACTCTATATTTTCTTATTCAATTATCAATAGAAAATCCACATGGACATTGTTTATGAATAATGTTTTGCAATTTAAGATCCATCCAACAAATCCGACACAAATCGAAAGAGAAATTGAGCCTTAAATAGGGGGAAAATGGAGAAATGGAGGTGTGGTTCAATGGAGGATTGAGGTTTTGTTATTTAACATAATTTACATAACCATAACTAAAATAATCAACAAGTTTTTGAATCCTTGATCCATCACTCATAAAAATGTTCTTCAAAAACTCTAATCCATTCTCCCAAACCCACAATTTTTTAATAAAATCGGACAAAATAAATAGAGAGTTGCAAAAATATGAGCATATATCTACCAAAAAAACTAGAGAAATATGAAAGACAGCAAGAAATCAAACAAGAAATGAGAAAAATCTACTAACCTTAGCCAAAAATTGTGTTGAAACAGAATCTTTGAAGAAGAAATATCACGTTGAAAGAAACAACTTACACTGGAAGAAGAAAAATCAGGATTGTTGAAATGAGCAAATCACGATTTTTCATATGTCTTATCTCTCCTAATTAGATATCACATTCTCTCTCCTAATTAGATATTCCAGGCAAAAAAGTCCAATCTCCTAGGTAAAAAAATTTCATGTTTTAAAGGACTTTTTTACCAACCTATAATAAATACATGGATTTTAAAATTTCAAAACCAATGTAATAAACATGGACAATTATTATTGTTTTAATAGTATTGACCCTACTTTTTAAAATCATTCAAATCATTGAACTTTCGACTTTTCCTCTAAAAAAAATTATAAATCATTTTGAAAACAAAAATGAACACATTTTTATTGTTTTCATAGCACCTACAAGACTTATTAAAATCTTCCTAATTTTTCGTCTCATTAATTCATTTTCTTGGACCACTCGACAAAAGTAATAAATGCAATGTAAAGTTTGTGATCGTGTTATACAGTCACATCAACTATTGCTTCAAATAAATAAAAAATTATAAATTCAAACATAGCTTGATAAATAAGACATCAATTATTATCTTAAATGTCTATATATATATATATATATATATATATATATATTTTAATTCTAAATGTCTATGTTCAATCTCCACTCTTGAAATTGTTAAATTTGAAAAAAAAAACATATACTTTCAAATATTTAAATCTCCATACTCCACACGTGATAATTTTTTTAGAGCGCCACTTCAATAATTAAATAGTACTGTTAAGTGTATATATTCATTAGGTTAAAATATCATTTTGGTCTTCAGTACTTTGGTTCCATTTCATTTTAGTCCATGTACTTTCAAATGTCTAATTTTAGTACATGTACTTTCAATAAATCTTAAAATTAGTCATTCGAAATTAATTTTTATCGAATTTAGTTAAATAGTAATAATAATTTCCATGAATAAAAGACACTATACGTGAATATGTTTCAAATTTATAAAGAAAAGGCTAATAGAGATTAAATATTTTTTGAAAAAATTAATAATAAACTTACTGTAGGAACTAATTTAAGACTTATTGAAATTACAAAGACTAAAATTGGACATTTAAAAGTACGAAACTAAAATGAAATGAAACTCAAAATACATAAATCAAAATGATATTTTAACCCATTTATTATAAACAGTCTACATAAAAAGATATTTATTAAGTTGAGACGTAAACGAAATTTCTAAAAGTTTTAGACATTAAATTTGTAATTAAACCTGTATAAAAAGTGTTACCTTCCCTTCCATTGACTTAACGACTTTAATTTGCTTTGCCTGGTCCATCTGCTTACGTCCTTCTCTTCTACTCCCTGTCAAAGCTTCATTGCGAGTGAGAGGGTTCGAGTCTTAAGGCATTTCAATGGCGAGCTCGGCGGTAATTGGATGGAGGATTCTGTTCGTTCTATTGGGCTGTACAATGGTTGCAACTCTCGCATACACAATCTCCATTGATGGCTCTCCTTTCCGCAGAGAACTTTTCTCACGGTACTCTCTATTCTTCACTGTGCATTTTTCATTTTCTTTCTTATCATTCCGTCTTCTTCTTCGTCTTGCTGCTTCAGTTACTCTGTTCATGATCATGTTCCTACTGATAAGCTTAGGTATTTTTATTGTGTTTAAAGAATGATCCTGCCTATGAAGCGGGTTTAAAATGCCGGAAATCCATTGGCCGAGTGATTTTGGGAGAACAGATAGTTTTATCAAGTTTAAATTATAAATTCACTTCCTCAATTTCGATGGTTGCGTCTATTGGGACGTAATTGAACTGTGATGTTATTTAGTTCATACAGTTAATATTTTCAACTAAACGATAAGATGACATGTCTACTGAAAAAAATTTAGGTTGATTCAACACAAATTAGTAAACATGTGATTGAAGGAAGTGGAAAATTGAACAAAATAAAATGACACATGCTACATACCATAATTTCATCATTAATGTTTAATTATAAGGACTATTAAAATAGCAGTTCAAAATTTAGTAACGTAATTGTAATTTAATTTTTAAAGTTTAAAAATAAATAAACATAAATATCTAAAGTTCAAGAGCTGAATTTGTAATTGAATTTGTTAGGTACAATTGAATTTGTTAGGTAGGGAAAAGAGGCTTGTATGGTAAAGTAAGGCTTTTTTAGGTAAATTTTGAAAGCTTTTTGTATTCCATCTTTTAATATTGTTTCTATTTTTTAAAAAAATATTGATTTGGGAACCAAAATATTTTGTTTTGATATTTGGATTTTGTTATTCATATATTAATTTTTATTATTATTAAATTTTCGTAGTGCAATTAACATAAATATGGCCTCCAATTCTCAAAATTCTAGGAATCAAAATAAAATATAGGTTAAAATACCATTTTGGTCCATGTACTTTGAGGTTTATTCAATTTTAGTCCTTGTACTTTAAATTGTCCAATTTTAGTCATTGACTTTCAATTAATCTCAAAAATAGTCCCCACCATTAATTTGAGGTTAATCTACCGTTAAAATTAGAAAAAAAAAATTAATTGTTTCTCTCTCTCCCCCTTCTCTCCTTCTTTCAAATTTCTCTCTCCTCCAACTCTCTTTGGTTTTTCCCTCTTCTCCTTCTCCATTTGAGCCATCAAACTCCTCTCCCAAACTTCAAAACTCCCTCAATTTCCAAAACCCCACCATTGTTTCTCTTAAACCTTTCCACCATCATTTGAACCTCTAAATTGCAAGCAAATTCTTGCTTCATTTTCTTGTTTGTGACTAAGTGACACTAAATTGGCCACGGCCTAGCTCACGGCTGAAGGAGTAAAACGACCAGTCGTCTGAAAAGGGCCAAACCAAAACCCGGCCAACAGGGGTTGGTGCGGAGGAGGAGGAAAGTTGTTTCGGAAGGGGCGGAAATTTGTTTCGAAAATTTGTTTAAGAGAAACAATGGTGGGGTTTTGGAAATTGAGAGAGTTTTGAAGTTTGAGAGAGGAGTTTGATGGCTCAAATGGAGAAGGAGAAGAGGGAAAAACCAGAGAGAGTTGGAGAAGAGAGAAAATTGAAAGAATGAGAGAAGAGAGAGAGAGAAACAATTAATTTTTTTTTTTTCTAATTTTAATGGTAGATTAATGTCAAATTAACGGTGGGGACTATTTTTGAGATTAATTGAAAGTACAGGGACTAAAATTGGACAATTGAAAGTACAGGAACTAAAATTGAACAAACCTCAAAGTACATGGACCAAAATGATATTTTAACCTAAAATATAAGACTGTGACCATCTTGTATAGAACCAAAAAAAATAAAAATAGAGAGACTATAAAAGGTATACGATGAAGAAGACTGAATTAGTATGACTAAAACAAAGATTTAAACCATGCCTTTATCATCGTGCGATTCTTTACCCAGGATTTGTATTAGCTCAATTTTAGTGTTTGTAATAAATCTTGTATGCTAGAAGATGGATTTTATTCTTGGAAATGGGCGACATTTCTCATCATCTTACCAAATAACTATTGAGGCCTTTCAAGAATACATAGTTTTGATTTGCCAGAAGATTGAAATCATTACTGGTCACAGGACAACAAGCATAAGGGAGATGAAATGCTAGTGATTATTGCAAATTTTTCAATATGCATAGTTAGGTTGCAATCTTGACAGTCCACTCGAGAAAGCATAAATTGGATAAGGAATATTAACTATTAGAAAAAATGTTCTATCCGTATTGTAGACAGTGCCTTGTTTTATCTCGGTGAAATGCATTTGGAGTGGATTCTTGTACTATTTAATATTTTTGCATGTATGAAATCTTTTTCTTTTTTCCTTGACTGCTCCTATCTCGTGTCTAAAACTTGCTCAAATTGCACACATTTTAACTTAAAAATTATAAAGCCAAGCTCTGATCATGCATTTCTCATAAGGAAGATGGAAAGTAATCGACATTTGAATGTCATTGAACTAATTGCTATAACATTCTCATGTCCAAATCGTGGATAAGCAATTCGTCATTGGGAAAACTTGTGTAATTTGGTGTACTTTCCTTTACTGTCATTACAATTGTGGTGTTGACTTATTATTATTCTTCTTATTTTTTTTCTTTTATCTTTCCTACAAGTCTGGACTTGTTCATTTAAGTTTGTACTTATATATGTTTCAGGTTAATGGTGGCAACCTTAATTGATATTTATATCACTATCGTAGCTATTGCGGTATGCAAAGTTTCAGTTTTCATAATATTTTCCATTTGAAGATATTTTGACTTTGCATACATTTAGTTATTTCTATAGCTTAACCTCTTTATGTTGTGAATGGAGCTGGTATATTGCTAGACCATTTGGGTAGGAGCAATGAGTTCTGCTAGTTTCACTTCATTTTATGTTGATGTGCAGTTTACAAGTTTTTGATTTAACCCCAAAAGTCAGTTCTTTATGCTTTATAAAGTTCTTTACTTTAACTTAAGAACATATACCGGGCTTTTGCTTATTTTTTGAGATCTGGATGTAGGTTTTATACAGAGAAAACTCATATAGGATTGTTGGTTTAATTATAATTTTCTTATAATGAGTTTCTGCTCGTCATTATTACAAGCTCAGAGGATAAACATCTAGCCATATACTTCAGAATTATCTACAGACGTACATTAGAATTTTCTTACATATTTGTTCAAGCCTTCAAGGTAACTTTTCTTCTCTAAAAGTCCCCTGTGCTTATTATTATATATTTTTTAATTTATCAGGCATGGATTTCTTATAAGGAAGCAAACTGGATTGCTGCAACTATTTGGATAATTTTTCTTGTATGTTTAGGCAGGTAATTACTTCGTATCCTTGCAGGCTCACCTTCCAGATTAAACCTTGTACCATAGGATATATTAGTGTGAATAATACTAGTGAATTCTTCTGAATTGAATGTTATTTCTTGTTGGTGTTTGGTTGATATATCTTGACTACTGATAATTCTGTTTTTATTTATTTTCATTAACGAATGGAGGAAATCTCCAAGGTTTTGGAATGCCATTTTCTTAAGTTCAGAAGATTATGTATACTTAATTAGTTGAAATATTTTTACTTACTTGATGTTCTTGCAATGCCCTTTTCAACTTTGTTCTCAGAATCTAATTGCAGTTCATGTTTTCTTTCTCTGTTCACATGCATTTATCTGTTTTATTATGCATACACAAATCTAGAATCTGTATAAGGTGGAAATTTGCAACTAATACTGAATATATATTGTTGATGTACGTTTTTTATGCTGATTCTTGAATAACTTTGATGAAGTTTTTGTAGGAATTCTGATTTCCAAACTCTTACTTGTTACTAAGACTGAATTTGTTTCTATGTGTGGGCTACTTTATTTCAATAAGAAGTGGCATTGTTTTTTGATTGGTAATAGTTATAGACTGAATCTTCATTTGATTTTTATTGATTTTATTTTTAGATCTGATTAACTCTTCTTCCCTTATCATTTTTCTCAGCATTACTACTTGTGCCTACATTCTTTGGCAGTTGTGGCAACTATCATCTCAGGAATCCTTTGAAGATATTATGTACCATGTTCTGATAAAAAATCCAAACAAGTATGTATGCAGTAATAATCTGTATTGTTAAGTCATAGGTCTCTTAAATAGTTACTTTTTTTTACTGTTCTTCCTGACTATTCTGCTGCACAGTTAAAGAAGTACAACCTTTTCTTTTTCTTTTATCATGGTGTTAAGAAATTAAATGAAATAAATTAATAAATAAAAGAATTTTTTTTATTCACTCAGGTAATAGATAAATTCAGCATCTCATATTTCTTTTGATGATAGCTTATGTGGGGCTTGACTTGCTGCTATTTCCATAACTCTCCAAATACTGGATCGGTTGGCCTTCCAATAGTTCACTTCCCTGGTTTCCCTTTTTACAACTACGTTCCCTTTGGCTTGTATTAGATTACATGGGTTCCATCTCAAAATCAATTGACAATGGGAGGAGTAGACATGTATCTTATTAAGAATGTGAGGTCTCCTCATTTTAATTTTATTTATTTTTATTTCTTGTCCTTGAGCTCTCTTTTAATGGAAGTGTTAGCTTCCTATCCAAAAAAAAGGGAGGAGAAAAAAAAAAGAAATAGATAAGGAAATAAAAAATGTAGAATGAAATTTAGATTTTTTTTCCTTTTGTCATGGGTCTTTTATGGTCTAGCAAAAAATTTTGTTAAGCAATTATTATGTGGTCAATCAATCAAATGTTGAAGGGAAGACAAAAAGTTTTATGGGCATATGAAATTAAGGTCATGGGGTAAGAATTGTGGCTCGAGAGAAACTATATAGTTTCAACAAGGAACGTGTTGAGGAAGAAGTTGTTGAGCTGGCCAAATTTAATTGTTATGTGTTGAGCTCTTATCTAAGCAATTTTAGCATTATATCTGTCTGTAATAAATTCTAATTTTGGGGCTTCTTATATAAAAAAGTTATGAGTTGTTTTTCGTTTGTTGCAAAGAAGGGTGAGAAAGGTAGAAAAAGGAATGAATATTGGGTCGTAGTTTTCTTTCTTGTTAGAGAAGAAAATTACACTTGTTTGTAACTTTGGGGATTTTGACGGACTGACCTAAAAAATTAGACCCAAAGGCTATTTGACCCAACTTTTCAAAATAAAGTTATCTAACATTTTTCAAACATTTTTTTATTATAGAAAACTTGCACAAACAACCCTTAAACTATGGGGTTTATTACAATCACACCCTTAAACTTTGAATTTGATCTATCAACTCCCTAAACTTTGTTAAGTATTGCAATCACACCCTTAAACTTTTAATTTGATCAATCAACCCCCTAAACTTTGTTAAGTGTGTTGCAATCAACCCCCTGGACTTAACAAAGTAATAGGAGGCTGATTGCAACACTTAATAAAGTACAGGGGGCTGATTGCAACACTTAACAAAGTACAGGGGACTGATTGATCAAATTCAAAGTTCAAGGGTGTGATTGCACCACTTAACAAAGTTTAAGAGGCTGATTAATCAAATTAAAAGTTCAAGGATGTGATTGTAATAAACTCCATAGTTTAGGAGTGGTTTGTGCAATTTTTTCTTTTTTTATTATTTTTTCTATCTAACTCTCAATTCCTTCTCCCTTTCATTTTCTCTTCCTCTCCTCCCTCTCCCTCTTGTTTTCTCCTGCCCTCTTCCTTCTCACTCTATTTACTTCCTCACTCTCTCTCTCACCTGTTTAGCCGCCCCCGGTAGCGGTCACCACTCTCCCTCCTGCTGTCTTCTTCCCCTAGGCGATCCTCCGGTGATGGTCGCCCCTCTCCCGTGTCTTTTTCGTTTTTTCTTTTCATTTTTCTTCATTTTTTCACTTTCAGTATGCATTTTTTCCTCCTAGCTTTTGATCCATATTTGAAATGAAAATTGATTTGGGTTCTTTAAGAAGATAAAGAGAGAAAGGAGGAAGTAAGAGTGAGAGGGAAAGGAGGAAGCAAGAGTGAGAGGGAAATTAAGGAGGAGCCCGTTGAGAAAAAACAGGAGCCAAAGCAAGAGCGAGTGGGAAGATAGGGAGCTAGAGCCAGAGCAAGAGGGAAGAAGAAAGCGAGAGCTGAGAGAAGAGGAAAAAAACATTAAAAAAAATACTTGCCCACAGTAGCAAAACGTTAGAAAACTTGGTTTTGAAAAACCAAGTCATATATCATTTTGGCGCAATTTTATAGGTCATCCATACAAAAAAAATCCTATAACTTTCATCATATGAATGAAATGTTTGTGTCTTTTCTTTTTTTTAAAAAAAAAAAGAAAAGAAAAGAAAAACAGAGATAAAAGTTTAAAATACTAAATCAGGGTCAATTCAATAATTTATCTATTCTTGATGGGGGTAATGGTCAACTTAGACATGAAGGATAAACATTATTGAGAATTCAGTGGAAGGATAAATATGATTTTATTTTTATATCGTAGACATGAAGCATTACTTGTAGTTTTATGCAATGGTATGGTTATTCTTTAGAGTTTGAGAAACTTCATTATTCTTTTTCCTATTCTTAAACACACTTTGCTTGTTGGCATATAGGAATGGCATGGAGCAGCACAGGAAGCACTCTAATGTTATGATTGCAAAAATAATTTTCAGTGCTTTGGGTTGTTTGATGGCGGTAAATTTGGTCTATCTTTTCAGTGATGGTTCACCTTTTCGCAAGGAGTTTATTACACCGTAATTTTTTCTTTCATTTCTTTCTTAATTTGATTTTTCTCTAAGTGCTAATGCTTTGGAATGATGTTTTCTCATTGTGAAAAAAGAAAAAGAAAAAGAAAAGCAACAATGGTGTTAATGTCTAAACCTTAGAAAGTGAAGTTATTTACCATTTATATCTTTCTTTTACTCATTTTTTCACCTCTCAATGTTGTTTCTTTAGAATAGTTTTATCCTTGCCTAATGCTTTCCTAATTGGTCTCATTTTACTTGATTGGAACCCTTTTCTTTGGTTGGATTCCTTTTGTGGGCTTGGTTTTTTGGATGCCCTTGTATTTTTTCATTTTTTCTTCAATGAAAGCTTGGTTTCTTATCAATAAAAAAAAATTATAACGTTAAATGTGAAATACTCTTAGGTGGTTGAATAAGGTCCTAAGTTCAAATTATATATGCCACGTATCTGTTAGGTGTAAAATTAGAAAAATTATTAGGCTACTAAGGGCATATTAGTTATATGGTTAGGGGTTGGTTATAAATAGGAGTTAAAAAAGGGGATGAAGGGAAGTAATAATGGAGTTGTTTAGGCTTGGGTTTATTTATGGAAGGTTCCAAGTTCTTCTAAGTACTTAGGAGTATCTTTTTATACTTTCCTCATTATCAATTTATTTATTTGATGAAAATTTTCACGATGGACTAAATTGTTACATATTAAAATTCAATGACTAAATTGTAAAAAAATTGAAAGTTTAGGGACTAAATCGTTACAAACTAAAGTTCAAAAACTAAACTGTAAGTTCAGGGATCAAAAGTATTTTTTATCCTATATTTTGGGATATTGAGATACATGAGATGTTTAACAAATTAGATGTTTGGGAATAAGCTTTATTTTGTAGTGGCATAATCTAAGATCTTTTGCAGTCTTTTTTGGAGCAAGGACGAGCTCAGTGGACTTGTTTTCAAACTTGAAGTGTAGTTTGTCTAGCATGAATAGCACTTCTATAATTGAAAAAACTAGACTCTTATGCTAGAATCTCACGTTCTAAAAAGTAATATTTCCTCTTTGGTTGAGAATCTCATGTTCTAAAAAGTAATATTTCCTCTTTGGTCGATATTATGCTGTATTTGTTTTCTGGTAAACAAGCTTTTAACCCATTTGCAGTTGGATGGTGGCAACACTGGTCGATTTCTATATAGATGCCACAGTTTTGTCGGTAAGTTGTTAAATTCCTTACACTTGTTGCCTTTAGATGGTTAAATACACCATCTTCTTGTTCTCCATAATGCCCCCTTTTTGAACTTCTGAAATCAAGCCTAACATTCATAAGAAGTTTTACATTTTTACTTAATATTGGGATAGCTTCTTGCTAGTTATTTTCATGACTTCGTTAGTCATCTGAAAGTTGAATAACCTTATTTTTCTTTCCATATAAAATCAGGTCTGGATGTTCTATAAAGAAGAATCATGGATTACTGCAATCTTTTGGATAGTTCTACTGCTAAGTTTGGGGAGGTAATCTGTCATTTTTGTTGCAAAAGTCACATATCTTTCTTTCATTTGGAACCTTCTATTGGCCAAGGAAACAATGATAAGTATATATTTTTTTTCCATTGATCATTTTTTAAGTTCATTTCCCAGCCTGCTTGTCATAAAGTAAGTCCAAACAAAAATTCTCTTTGGTTCGAAGTGAACTGTATATGTACATGTATCTTCACATTCTTACCTTCATTTATATATATATGCTCAAGATTAAGAAAAGATGATGCTTCGAAGGATGTAAAGAAATGTGTTTCTCGTGATTGAATTTTTATATTATGGGATAAGATGCCCAGCCAATTAGAAATATATTGTTGTAGTGACTGCATATTTCCCTGTCCATATTGGCCATGGAGAATGTGTTGTCTTTTTCTCGATAGAAAATAGAAAAAGTGAAAAAATGAAAAGGACAAAAAAAACGCACAGCCTTCACAGTCCTAGTTGATGGTTAGCCTGTTTTATATCATATCTCCTAATACACTTGATTTGTGAAAAGAAAGAGATGAAATTTTTGTTGAATGCATGCTACGGGTCTAAATTTGGTTAACAGTACATTTAATCAAAGTTTCAATTTTACCTGCTCCTCTTTTTTGTTTTTTTGAGTTCAACAATTGCAGAGCGAGGAATCGAACCATCGACCTTTAAGATGGTAATTGGTGCCTTATCCAATTACCTAAGCTCGAATTGGCACATGCTCCTCTTTTTCTATCTTTTAAACATTGCATGTGACAGGCGAATAAATATAAATTCATGCCAGTATACGTATCCTCTAAATATATGATTATTCTAAATATTACCTTTTCCTCAACTGTTATAAGATTCTATTAGCTTGCAAATTGAATATATAGGACTGAAAATGAATTTAAAAAAGAAACTGCAGAACAACCAACTAGTTGAAGATTTGATGGCTATAAACCATGGGATTGTGCAAATGACTTTTATGCTGTCAAATATTTACCCACCTGCACATGGGGTATATGGCTCTGTAACACTGTATTATCCTCTAAATATTTCAGCACCTCTACATGTCCCTTCATTGTTAAGGAACTATTCAAGCTCAACTCCGAAGATCCAGCGCACCTTATTTTATTTAAAGGCTCCCACAGGCAAGTCCACTCTTCTTGTTAGATGCCATAAGATGAAAAAACTTGATAAAGGATGCTGCATATTGAGCTATGGAATCAATGCATTTTTTTAACTTTGATTTTTCCTAATTTATGAATGTGAGTAGAGGACTTCCACCTGCCTTGACCTGTAATTTACAGTTCCAATTAGAATATTTTAAAAAACGAAAAATCTAGGCCCCATTTGATAACCATTTAGGCCCCGTTTGATAACTATTTAGTTTTTGGTTTTTGGTTTTTGAAAATTAAGCTTGTTTTATCCCGATTTCTCTACCATAGTTTTCATCTCCCTTAAGGAAGGATTTGAATTCTTAGCCAAATTCTAAAAACAAAAACAAGTTTTTGAAAACTACTTTTTTTAGTTTTCAAAACATGACTTGGTTTTTGAAAACATAGGTAAATGGTAGATAACAAAATAAGTAAATCCATAGATTGAAGTAGTATTTATAGGCTTAATTTTCAAAAACCAAAAACCAAAAATCAAATGGTTATCAAACGGAGCCTTAGTTTTTGGTTTTTGGTTTTTGGTTTTTGAAAATGGTGCATGTTTTCTCCTCAATTCTCCCCAATGTGTTGCATCTTTCTTAACAAAACATTTGAATTCTTAGCAAATTTCTAAAAACATAAACAAGTTTTTGAAAATTACTTTTTTTTAGTTTTTAAAATTTGGCTTGATTTTTTGACAACATATGTAAAAAGTAGAAAACAAAACAAGGAAACTATAGGAGAATTAGCATTTATAGGCTTAATTTTTAAAAAATTAAATGGTTATCAAACGGGCACTTATTACTTCTTTGTATTGTGAAAGGGCGAGTTTGGAAGTGTTATCTATAAATGAACTTTTTCCTATTTAAAAATTTTTAAGAGCACATTTTTATGTGTAAACCATTATGAAATTTTTAAAGAGTTTGTTTAGAATGGCGGAAGTATATTGGGAGTCGAGGGAGGACAAAGTTGTGGTAAATTTTTGTCCCACTTCCAATCATTACTTACGTCATAGAGAAGACTCGATTAATATTAATTTTGTGGTTAAGTTATTTGGCCTTATTATGATAACTGATATTGACACATTTCTCAATGTTGAAAAGAGTATATAGATTGTAATGAATCTCTGTAAATTTCTTTCTGAAAAAAGTTGAAGCCAGCAAGAAATAAGAGGCCAAAATAAATTTTTTTGAGAAAGCAGATTTGTATCTGAATTCCAAACAGAAATTGTTCAAATTTTCATTTAGATGTGGAAATGCTACTTTGATCACCATGCATCATAACTGTTATAGTACATTATGTGTAAAATGCATTACTTTTGGGACTGATATAGCTCAAATTAATGCCACTTATGGCTCCAAAATGGTAACAGAAATTGGAGAATTGAATGATAAAAACATTTTAATGATGCTAAGTGGCAATATGGAAGAAGCTCTACTGGAAAGGGAGGAAGGAAAACTACTGTTTTCTTGAAAGTTGCCCTATTCTTTGACTTCTTCATGTGAACTGGAACCTTGTCCAAGTTATTAGTTTCTTTTAATTACTTAAAGCTCTTTCTATACAATACAATTTTGATATTGTTTAATAAATGATGATAATATTTGCCCATGCCTTGCATTACTTCATGGCTCTTTCATTGCATGTCAAAGGTAGTTGATTGGTCGTGACACCGTTGGTTCTCTATTAAGACATGTTTGAGAGTGATTTTAGTGAAAATGATTTATTTACAAGTGATTTATTAAAAGTGATTTTCATATTATCATTTTAATATTTGGTTTCACTTTTAAACACGGTTTTAATTCCATCAAATTTGATTTTGATTGATTAAAGACATCTTTGAGAGTAATTTTGAACATGACAAATGTGATTTTAACTATTTCAAAATCATTCTGAAACATGTCATTAGCCTTCTAGATTGACAGCGGAAAAAACTTACCATGAATTCTTCTCGCACATTGTAATTTATGACAGGTCAGAAAGAAGGTATAAGAGAGCATCATCCTCAGAAGCAACAAATGAAGTTAGACAGTTCTAGCTTGTTCTGCCACATATCAAAATGTTACATTGTAAGCCAGCATAATCCATAAAATGTCATGCATCTTGCCGTTATGTTTACCTATGATCTAAGCTCAATGAACTCGAAAAAGAAATAAGTTGTAGCATAGAGTGTAACTTCAATAGATATGAAAGGTTTAATCATTTGGCATAATATCTTTTATTCTCTCTTTATTTTTAATCCATCGGTATTATTTTTATTTCCTTTTAAAATGTTCTAATTAATATCTTTTAATTATGAGCATCATATTAATGGAAAAATCTTCTCATTGACTATTGCATTTATTTTATATTCCAACATTTTGAATATATTCTCTTTTATGGTAGAATGACCAAATAAATGTTAAGATGATTTTATCATATATAGTTATTGATATTTTTAAAGATGTGATTGAGTATATATTTCCTTATATCAATAGTTGTCTTGTTATTTGATTGACTAATGGGATCTTTCCCATATTTGATTGAGTGATTTTTGTTTTAAATTTGAATGTTGCTAAAGTTGATGGTAGAGGAGAAAAACCTTGTAACATTTCTAGTTAACTCTTGGAGAGTTATCTTTTTGTGGTTTTTGTGTTAAATATTGAATTCTTGAGAACGTGCTTGAATTGGAGATTGCAAGTTACTTGAACGGTTGTTAAACACACTACACATTTCACAAGGGGAGCTTGTGAACGTGGATCGTCAAAGGGAGCAAGATTGCGGCATAAAATCCAAGAAGAGAGTTCTTTTAATTTTATGCATAAGACAATTTGTATTGTGTACTAATCCTTTGATAATCTAATCTTTGGGTGTGGCCTCGTGGAGTAGGTTGGGAAATCGAACCACGTTAAAAATGTTGTGTGTTCATTTATTTTCATATTTCCGCATGTCTTTGACAACCATATATGATTAGCTATTTCATGAATCGCTCATGCAATTAAAATAAATAAATATAAAATAGACATTATTATTCCAACGAGAAAAATTAAACAAATTGATAATTAGGTCATTTCAAGATATCGTACCATTAAATAACCTTATGTTATGTTGTATTCAATTTAAATTGATACGGTTTTAAGCAACCTTGTATTATATCAATGTATGCATTTCAAGTTTTAATTTTCCATTCTAAGGAAAAAGAGCAAATAGAAGTTAGTACCCCTAGCATTTAAAGATTTTTGAATCCAAGAAGTTTCCATTACTGTTGATTCAGTCGATGATATTTCTCTTTATTTTAAAAAAATATGTTAGGATTAAATTATAAATATAGATCCTAAGTTTCAAAAAGATCCAATTATATCGTTTAATTATGATTCTATTACTATTTATTTTCTATTATATGTTTTATTTACCTATAAAATAAACTATATTTAAATTGTATAATATATAGTTCAATTTATTTTGAATTAAAATCTATATTTTACTTTTTGAACAATGATCATCTAATTAAATCTAAAAACAATATAAATTAACTTGTTTTATAAAATAGCATATAAAATAGCATATAAGTTGAATTAATAAAAATAAAAGATTAAATTATTAAAGACAAAAATGTTAGATAAATTTAAATTATATTAAATTAATATATAAATTATTTAAATGAAAGTAAGGGTATTGTTGGAATAATATATCATTTTAAAACATTTTTGCTGCAAAATAAACATAGTTATTTAAATATTCATGAATATCCTTATAATATTTTCTACAAAACAAACGTGCTCATTTAAAAATGTTGAATACCTATAGTTTTAGGAACTTTTTATTTATTTATTAATATTGTAGTTTTTAAAACTTACTGTAAAAATATGGTGCTTTCCAAACTATTTATATGAAAATTGTAGTTTTTATTAGATGGATGAAGGTCGTCTCTTGAAAAGACGACCTTTATTGCGTTTTTAAAAAAAAAAAATACATGTATAGGTCGCACAACCTATACCCAATTTTATTTTTTAAAAAAAAAAAACACGTGTACAGGTCGTCAGAGACGACTGCATTGGTTTAAAAAAAATTAAAATTAGTTGGTCATGTTGACCTATACATAGACATTACATATGTTTGTAGTTGGCACAAGCGGTTGCATGTGTGTCCACTCATTCTTGAGTACATGGCTTCAACTCCTACATAATACAAAACTGTTAATTTTTTCGTTTTATTTTTAAATTTTCGATTAAAAATGACTTATTTAAATCTGTTTTTTTTCTTTTATTTTTTTTTTTCCTTTCCAACTTTCTTTATACAATTGAAATTTAAATAGGTCATTTTTAATTGAGAATTTAAAAATAAAATAAAAAAAATTAACACTTTTGCGTTATGTTGAATAACTTTGACGAACCATCAAGTTTTTAAAGAAATTTTGATTTACAAACTCTTACTTGTTACTAAGACGGAATTTGTTTCTATGTATGGACTATTTTATTTCAATAAGAAGTGGCATTGTTTTTGTTTTTTTTTTTATAGGTAATAATTGTAGACTGAATCTTCATTTGATTTATTAGTTTTATTTTTAGATCTGATTAATTAGCTCTTCTTCCTCTATCATTTTCCTCAGCATTGCTACTTGTGCCTACATTCTTTGGCAGTTGTGGCAACTATCATCTCAGGAATCCTTTGAAGATATTATGTACTGTGTTCTGCTTCTGATCAAGAATCCAGACAAGTGTGTATGCAGTAAATCTAGCATAGTCTATATTGTTTTGTATTGTGATTTGTGAGTTTAGGTCTCTTAAATAGTTAATTCCATTAGATATTGAGGATCTCACATCTGAAAGATGAAGAGCGACTTCACAATTTATAAAATATATAGGTTACTCCTCCCATTGCCAATTGGTTTTGAGATGGAACCCCATGTAATCTTGATATGGTATCAGAGCCCATAAAACCCAAACGGGTATTCGGTCCCAAAAAATAAAAAAAATAATAAAAAAATAAAAATAATAAAAATTAGGATCCGATTTAAGAATGGTGAATCCAAAGAGGCACAATTTTAACCCAAACAGGTACTCAGTAAAAAAAAATAAAAATTAAGATCTGATTCAAGAATGATGAACCCAAAGAGGCACCATCTTAACCCAAACGGGTATTCAGTAGAAAAAAAAAAGAAAAAAAAAATTAAAATTAGGATCCGATTCAAGAATGGTGAACTCAAAAGAGGCATCATCTTGAAGGGTATATTGAGGATCCCACATCTGAAAGATGAAGAGTGACCTCACAATTTATAACATATATGAGTTACTCCTCCCATTGTCAATTGATTTTGACATGAAACCTCATGTAATTTTGATATTAGAAAGCTTCCGTTATATGTTATATTTGGAATTTTTATACTATTCTCCCCGACTATGCTGGTGCATAGTTAAGAAGTCCATTTTTTTTTCTTTCTTCTTGGTGTTAAGAAATTAAATGAATTAAAATATAAGAATGTTTTTTATTCACTCAGTTAATAGATAAAGGTTAAATTATCAAAAATACCCATGAACTATGAGGTTGGTTTCAATTATACCCCCAAACTTTGAAAAGTTTCATTTTAACCCTTGAACTTTGATATTTGTTTCAAAAATACCCTTGAAGGCTTTTTTTCAATAAATTCATGGTCGGAAAATGATGTTTTTGCATTTGTATTGTTGCTTATGTGAACATATTTGAACATATACGTTGAAAAAAAAATCAAAACATATGCAAATACGTCATTTTTCATCCATAAATTTAACGGAAAAAACCTTCAAAGGTTGTTTTGAAATAAACTTTAAAGTTCAAGGGTTAAAATGAAACTTTTCAAAGTTTATGGGTATAATTGAAATTAACCCCATAGTTCAGAGGTATTTTTTATAATTTAACCGTAGATAAATTCAGCATCTCAGATTTGTTTGGATGATAGCTTGTCTGGGGCTTGACTTGTTGCTATTTCATAACTGTCTAATACCGGATGGGTTGCTTGACTTGTTGCTATTTCATAACTGTCTAATACCGGATGGGTTGCTTTCCCATTGCTACTTTCCTGGTTTTCTTTTTACAACTTCCTTCGCTTTGGCATTTTGTGTCTTTGAGCTCTCTTTTAATCGAAGTGCTAATTTCCTATCAAAAAAAAAAAAAAAAAGAAAAAAAAGAAAAAAAAAAGAGCAATTGTTAAGGAAATAAGAGTTGTGGCCTTAGGATTCCACTTTAGAAATAGACTAATCTAAACTATGGAGTTTTGATAGAATCTTATCTAAAGATGTTTTTTTTTCGTTTTTGTCATGGGTTTTTGATGGTCTGGCAAAAAACTAATGTTAAACAATTATAATTTGGTCAATCAAATGCTTAAAGGGAAGACAAAAGTTTCTATGGACAAATGAAATTAAGGCCACAGCATCGGAATTAAGGCCGTGGCATTGGAATTATGACAAATGAAGGGCTCGTTTGATAATATTCATATTTTTTGTTTCTTGTTCTCGTTTCTCAATTTTTAAGAAACATACATGTTTGATAAACCATCATATTCCTTGTTTCTAAAAAAGAGACAAATGTTGAGAAACAAACGTTTGATAATGTTCATTATTTATTTCTATTCGTTCTCTCTCTTTCATCATAATTTTTTTTTTTTTATAGTTCGTAATCTTTTTTTTTTCTTTTTTTCTTTTTTCTTTTCTATTTTCGTTTATGTTTTTTTCTTCTCTCTTATTTTCTTATTTTCTTTTACTTTACATTAACGAGCTTATAGTTATTATTTTCTATTTAATTCTCTATTTTTTTTGTATGATTTTATTTTTTATTAAATAAATAAACTAATAATGTATTTCATTCTCTCTTTTTCTGATTTTACTTGCTTGTATTATTGGCTAATGCATTTTTAAAGAAAAAATAAAAATAAAATTTATTATTAAATTAAAGAAATGTGAGTATGTTCGATTGTCTAACCTTAGACAATTTATAAATTCGTCTAATTGAACTAACTCTTGTAAGTCAAAATCGTTCAAAGTGAATTGATTGAAGTGAGAAATAACATTGAAAATCAAATTTGAACAATATTTGAAAGATAAAATTTATTATTATTATTATTATGATTATTATTATTAATTAGGTGTTGGGCCTTAATAAAATACTATAACCTCTTTATAATTGTTTTATATTTATTTTAATGCATGTTATATATTTTATTTTTACCAAAAAACAAGAAACAAGAAACAGAAATAGTTATCAAACATGTTTATGTTTTTAGTTTTTAAGAAACAGAAACAAGAAACGAGAAACAGAAACAAGAAACAAGAACGTTATCAAACGGGGCCTTAAATTCTGTTTCTGTTTTTTTTTTCTTCATGTTTCATGCATGTATCCTTATTTCTTTTTTTCCTTTCTACACTCATCTATTCTCTCTCTTTTTTCTCTGTCTTCCATTCTATTTTTTTTCTTTTAATACTTTTTTTTTAATCTTTTTTTTCCTTCTTTTTTATTTTTATTTTTTCATTTATTTCTTTCTCTCTCTTCCATCATAATCTTTTTTCTTTTAATAGTTCTTTTTTTCTTCTTTTGTTCTTTTCGTTTTTCTCTTCTCTCTCATTTCCCCTTTTTTTTTTTTTACTTTCCATTAACGAACTTTTAGTTATTATTTTCTATTTAAATCTCTATTATTTTTCCTTTTGGTACGATTTTAATTTTGTTATTAAATAAATAAACTAATAATGTATTTCATGTGTTACCATTAAATGTAATATATATATATATATATATATATATATATATATATATATATATATATATATATATATATATTCTCTCTCTCTTTTTTTTATTTTACTTGCATGTATTATTGGCTAATGCATTTTCTAAGAAAAAAATTAAAATTTATTATTAAATTAAAGAAATGTGGATATGCTCGATTGTCTAACCTTAAACAATTTACAAATTAGTCTAATTGAACTAACTCGTGTAAGCCAAAACCATTTACGGTGAATTGATTGGAGTGAGAAACGATATTGCAAATCAAATTTGAACAACATTGTTGGAATAGAAATTTTGGCCAATCAAAAATTGCAATGTCATTAATTTAAATTAGTGGCAAAATTATTTATTTAATTAGGGATTATTTAAATTTGCAAGTATCCCTAAATTAAATTAAAGTAAATCTCAATATGCAATTGGGTTATATGAAATTTGGGCCAATTTTAGACTAAGCCCAAATAGGAGGCCCTAATCCAGCAAAGTCTGAGCCCAAAGTCAATAGGTCCCAGCTCACAAGGCTAGGCCCAAGGTTAATCAGGCTCAGTCTAAGGACCATGTCCAAAGTCCACCAAACCCAGTCCAACAGTCAAGCCCAAGCCCATCTAGGGGCTCTGGGGAACTCTATAAATAGTGAGCTCCCTCCTCCATTTTGGAGGTTCAGAAATTGGAGACCTCAGAGAGAATTTAGAAACAAAAACCAGAAGACTCCTTGAGCTCTTGAGGATCAAATTCCTCCTACGTTCCTCGAAGATCAAGAACACTTCTTCGAGACCCTAAGAATCCATTGAAGCTTCAATCTCGAGAATAAGCTCTACAGCCCTCGAGTGAAACATACAAGCAAGAGAGAGAATCAGAGGATCAAGTATTAGAGATTGTATTCCACTACATTCAAAGTTATACAAATACAAAGTTTCATTTGCACATGTTCTTATTTCTTTGTTGAAATTACGTGCGAACAAACATTTGAATGATAAAATTTTTTATTATTATTATTAATTTTGTATTGGGCCTGAATAAAATATTATAAACTCTTTATAATTGTTTTATATTTATTTTAATGCATGTTATATGTTTTATTATATTATATGTACTAAATTTTATTTTTACTAAAAAACAAGAAACAAGAAATAGTTATTAAACACATGCTTGTTTCTGTTTCTTTTTTTAAAGAAACAAGAAACAAAAATAGTTATCAAACATGTTTCTGTTTTTAGTTTTTAAAAACAAGAAACAAGAAACGAGAACATTATCTTAATTCCTAAAATTAAACAAATTACAAATTTTTTCATAAATTTTGATCGTGCTTCTGTTTAATCTCTACAATTAATGAAATGTTAATATGACATATTCATTTGATAGTTCATTCTGATAATGTCATCAATCTCACCAAATTTACCAACCTTTTATTTTCGGTAAGTGAAACTTGATCTATTGTCTCTACTACCTTAGGCTGGAAATCACTTCAATTATTTGTGTCATTTCATCGAAATGAACTTTGTATCATGCATAACACATTTGGTGAAATTAAGTTTTTTTTTTTCTGTTTGCATGAGAAAGCGAGTTGATTTGCTAACCATTTACAAATAGTTAGCATGATTAAAAAACATTTGAATTTCATATATATTTCATTGATATATTACAAAACACGATAGCTTATAATGATGATGTCGCCTGTCTCTACATTTCTCAGCTTATTATGGTGATGTTGCCTGTCTCTACATTTCTCCCCCTTACTCAAATTTTATTTTCGATAAGTGAAACTTGATCTATTGTCTCTACTACCTTAGGCTGGAAATCACTTCAAATATTTGTGTCATTTCATAGAAATGAACTTTGTATCATGCATAACACATTTGGTGAAATTAAGTTTTTTTCTGTTCGCATGAGAAAGCAAGCAGATTTGCTAACCATTTACAAATAGTTAGCATGATTACATAACATTTGAATTTCATATATATTACAAAGCATTTGAATTTCATATATATTTCATTGATATATTACAAAACATGATAACTTATTATAATGACGTCGCCTGTCTCTACATATCTCCCCCTTACTCAAATTTTTGTGAGCTACACCTACTCCCCAGAGTACCCTGTTTTGGATATTCCTTTTTTCACAAAACTGATTTAATTTTTCCAATGTTAAATTACAAGTCTATTCTTGATCTTTGAGATTTATATCTATTTAGTATCTGAACTTTCAAAAGTGTTTAATAAGTTCCTAACTTATCAATTTTGTGTTTAATAGGTCTCTGAATTTTTAATTGTGTTTAATAGACCTTTGACAAATTCAAAAATTTTAAAATTAATTTATCTATAATATATAAATTTGAATTTTCTCTAAAATTTCCATTTTGTGTTTGGTTGATCGTGAAATTTAAAACATTCAAAAGTTTAAAGACTAAATTTATAATTTATTTAACCTACCTTTTTACCAATAATGAAGGAAAAAAGCAAATAGTCTCTAATCGATCATAAAATAATTGATATTTTTTCACTGCTTTCTTCTTAGTAATCCTTGCTTTTCTCAATTGAGCTATATGCTATTGGCTGTCATCAAAGTTTATCCTTAATCCTCCCCTGCACGAGTTCGTGTTTTCCATGATCAAAGCTAGCTAGCATGACAAACTAGAGAGCTTTTATTTCAATTCTAATATGACGTAAAGCAATTACTAAGCCATTCTATAATTGATGAATGGGAGTTTTGAAGAAAAAAACTTGAGAACTGCATATTGAAAAAGGATGGGTTTGAATTTTCATTCTCTAATTCCTGTCAGATTAATTGACTGGGATCAGACATCATTCGCGGCATTGTGAGTCATTGGAAATTGAAATTGGGGGGAAAAAAACAAAGAGGATGTTAGGTCAAACCTTAACTCTGTTTTGAAGAAGACGAGGCTGGAATTAGGTTTACATCTGCGATGGAGCCAAGGCCGACCCGTATTTTATTTGCCTCCCACCTATCGGGTTTGGGTGAGCTTTTGTAAGCCGCTCGTTCTTTTGGTGATACACGAGTTATGTTGTCTAATCGTGTCTTTCGTCTCCCGACTCATTCGTGATGACACACCGATTCTTCAGTGCAAGGTTTTAGTATAGAGGCCTTTGTTAGGCACATAATTAAGCCATTGACATTATCGATCATTTTGTCATAGACATTGTTGGAGTGAATTATCAACAAGTCAAAAGCCCACAAAAGGGATGAGGCCTAAAAGCATGAGGCGTAAGTCATTAAAGCCTAAGGCATAAGGCTTGAGGCATGAGGCCCGAGGTGTAAGGCGTGAGGTGTTAAGCATAAGAGCTTGGCCCTTCGAGGGACGGCCAAGGCCCAAGGAGGCTGACCCTCACGATGTTGACTGTGGTCTTGAGGTATTGGTTTAAGCATACAATTAAGCCTTATGCACTATTGCCCAGCTGTAGGCACTATTGCCTTGGTTTTCATGCCAATTTTCTTTATAAAATGGGAGGATTGGCCAAGTCATTTCCATCCATCTTCTCTTTGCTTGCCTTTGTTTCCTTCAAGTTTTCTCTTGATTTCAAGTGTCTGCTTTATTCTAGGTAGGGCGTTTCAGGAATGGTTCCTCAACGTCAGCAGTCTGAGGTGGAACATAAACAACAAAGCAGGTCTATTCAACCTGCTAGGTCGTCAAGAATTGTTTACTCCAGAGGTTGTTGCCCTTTGATTGGTGGTACACGCAAGCGCACGTGATCGAAGTAATATAAAATTGTATGTGAGTACCAAGTATCGAATCCTAAGGGAACGGTATAACAAAAATATTGTAAAGCAAGTGTAAGGAAAATTGCAACTTTGAAAACTAAATTGCAAAAATAGTGTTGGGATGATGTGTTGGTAAAAAGAAAAATTGCATAATCTAATTGCAGAATCAAGAAATGGTAATATTGAAATAACAAAAATTGCATAATTGAATTGCAGAATCGAGAAATAGCAATATTGGATGGTGATCTAAATAGACTTAGTAATTGAAATTGCAAAAGAAATTTGAGATAAAGATATGGCTCAAGAATGTCATTGCCCTAAGTTGTAATTGCAAGCCAAAAATTGCAATTCCAACTTGCTCCACACTCAATTGTAAACCAAAATTGCTTCTCCTATTCACCTTGAATTTAGTTTTTTAGGAGGCTAAGTGAGTGACTTATATGTCTATAGTCCCTCTATCTTAGATCATTCGGCTCAACAATTTTATGGGTTTTGGAGTCCTTAATCCCTATGCCTAGAGTAAGAATTGGCTTATGTCTAAGATCTTTTCTCCATCACTTGTACGAATCCGCTTATCACTAACCCCGTCGGTATTAGATCTAAGTTTGAGTTGTTACCCTAGTTGATTAATCTAGGATCTCAACGAAAATTTATTCAACACAAGCAAACAATTGAGATGTAGGCTTGGTTTTTATTGAAATTTAGGCTACAATTACTTCTTAGGGAATTCACATCATTGAACCCTCTAAGAAGTTTAGCTCATACTTGAGATAAAAATCTTACAACTAATTTCTGAAGAAGAATTCATATTAGAAATTGTGTAAATTGCTAATGATGACCAAGGTTATTGAATTAATGCAAATTTCTAGTCTGAACAGCCCTTGCTTATTGAAACAATTAGGAAAATAAATTAAAATGCAAACTGAGCAATTAACCTCAAGAATTTCTGAACTCTTAGATTAATTCAAAATACAAAGACTCAAGGGCATCATTAGGAATTTCAATCTTCTTCCTTCTACCCTTGTCTCTGGTAGATCTACAAGTATACCAACAATTATGAAACTTATATAAAAGCGAAAAAAAAAAAAGAATTGAACTAAGAATACAAGTCATTCAATCTTTGTTCAATTAATCTTTAACCCATCCCAATCGACTCAATCTCTTGCTATTTCTAGGAGACGATTAGTCTTTACAATCCAAGTACCACTTGAATTGGATTGGATAAACTTGAGTAAAAACAGAAATTGAACAACTTACAACAGAAATATAAAGCTTGAACAAAGAAGAGACCGAATGAAACTCATAAAACAAAAACGGAACCAATCTGAAATTTAATATAAAAGCAGAAATCAAATGAATATCCAAGCTGTACTGCCAACATCGGTCAGTAATACAAGAAGAAATTGAAGAGAATTAAAAACATAGGCTGAACTTCTTCGTAAAATCAGAGAAAAAAAATTGCAGAAAAACATAGCCTCCCGTTCATCAAACCCACGAGCCGAAAAATCCCTCCAAAATCGAATGTCTTAGCTCCTCCTCTTCTTCCCCCTTTATAGACATTCATTAGGGTTGAAGAATTCCCAAATTTCGTGCTTAAAATCCCCCAAATCATGCTGTAATTGAAGATTTTTGGAATGGGTTAAATGCATATTTTTTTTTTCCTTTTTTGAACTTTTCTGCAGCTCTAGATTGCAGAATCACGATTTTGTAATTTTCATATTTCCTGCAAACAAGATTAATTTATTTAGAACTCTATTCCAAATGTCATCATATTTATTTCTTTTTTTAAATTGAAGCAATCTTTCAACTATTTTTAAATGGTCTTAAGTCAAAAGAAGAATATTTTAAGCAATTGGAAGTTAAATAAGCCTTAATTCTAAGGCTTATCACCCCCACTATTAACGGGGGTCGAGAAGAACAACCTGCCCAAAGACAATGTCACTGTGCATCTCCGCAACGATTGGCTCCACAAGTGATGCCATAGGCGACCTTTCAGGTGGCACCCCACACGCCCTGCTGAACCCAACATTGTTTATTCTTCTTCTATTGAGGAAGTTGGTCACCAACATATTCTTTTGATTATGACGAACCATATGAATGTTGATGAGACGACTGAGCTTGAGTACACCTTTTTCTATGTGGAGCGGCTTGTTGGATGGTCGATCTTCTCAAGAGCCTGTCGACCCACAATGCAGCATACGTCATCCACAATGTTATTAATTAACCAAGATCACAACCCAAGTTTTAGTCATTTTTAATCAAATTAAAGGTGATTAAGAGCAAAATTTATGGGTCTTCAAGGTTGTATTGCTCCTCCTTGATCTCTATGTTATTTCAAAATTAATTTACTGCTTTCTTTCTAACAATTCCTCTTAGATCTACTTTCTTGTTTCTTATGTTTCAATGTTCTGTAAAATCTTGCTTGAATCTCTAATAATATTGACTCGCAAAGGCCTCTAAGACCCTTTGCAAAGTGGAGTAGGTCTATTGACCGAACCACTATAAATTCTTGGGTTTTTCTCTCTGTTTTACTGTTATTTACTGTAAATTCTGCACTTATTTTAATACTGTCCAGCCCCTTTAATTCCAGAAAATATGCTCTTAATCACCTCTAATTTGATTAAAAATGACTAAAACTTGGGTTGTGATCTTGGTTAATTAATAACAATTGGTATCAGAGCTTAAATCCATGTTTTAGAGCATTTTTTCTTGAATAAAATAGGTTATTAAACACACTTTCTTGAAATAAAGAATCTGGAATTTTTTTTTAATGTTCTTTTATTCCTGGAATTTTTTTTATTCAAGAAAAGCTTGTTGTCCAATTCTTTTTTAATTCTTGTAGAATGAGTACCAAGTTCGAGGTGGAGCGTTTCGATGGAAAAGGAGATTTTGGTCTATGGAAGATCAAAATGTTGGCCATCCTCCGTCAACAAAAAGTTGATTATGCTCTTATGGAGGCTAAGGAGATTCCGGAGAGCCTAACGAAGGATCAACTCAAAGAGATGAATAAGGTAGCACATAGCCTTATCATCCTTCATTTGTCCGACACCATTCTACGACAAATGAGAATTGAGGATACCGCGGTAAAACTTTGGGGTAAGTTAGAGTCTACCTATCAAGTTGCATCAATTTCTAGTAAAATATTTTTAAAGTCTAGATTCTTTAGCTTTAAAATGGAACCAAATAAAAGCATGAAAGATAACTTAGATGAATTTCATAGGGTTATCTCTGAAATGGAAAATATAGGTGAAACATTTTCTGATGAAAATCATGCTGTTGTGTTGGTTAATTCTTTACCTGATGCATATAATGATGTGAAATATGCTATGAAATTTGGTAGGGATACTCTGTCTACTGAAATTGTTTTAAGTGCAATAAGAGTTAAAGAACAAGAACTTAAAGAAAATAAAAAGACTAATAGTGAGTCTTTGTATGTGAGAGGTAGATTTGAGAATCGAAACAAACATAGAAGCAAGAGTAGGGGTAGATCGAAGTCTAGGGGGGCTAGTAATAGGAAATGTTATCATTGCAAAAAAGAAGGCCATATTAGGAGATTTTGTCCGGATCTTAGAAACAAAAAGTCGTCGGGTAAAGGGAAAGAAGAAACTAGTGTAGTAAACCTAAGCGAAGAGTATAACCAATCCCTTATGGTTAGTACCACTAGTGAAGATGATACTTGGATATTAGATTCAAGTTGTTCTTTCCATATGACCCCTAATAGAGAATGGCTAGAAGACTTCTGAACCGGTGTAGGAGGTTGATAATTCTCATTCATGAGGATTATTTGGCCTTTAAACTTAGTTATATTTGTGATTTTTATTCATATTATTTAATGAAAAATAAAAAAATGCTTGAATTTAATCACATGATTGATGGAAGACCTTTAAATTAAGTAAGTTGAGAAAAGAAAACAAAAGCAGAAAAAAATTCACACTTACTTAATGTTTTGATGCAGGATTTTCGTGGAATGCAACTGCAGTGCAATTGCGAGGCAATTGCAATCTGGCAGATCTGGAATTTAAGTAAAAAACGAGAATTTCGGGATTTTGAAGGAAAATTGACCCACGAATTCAGCAAGATGATTAGCCATGATTGTCCATCAACCAATAGGGAAACCCTAGCATGAGATCCCTATAAATATTGAACAAAGAAGCCGAACAAGGAGAGCTCGAATGGAGAAGATTTTTGTTCACGTTTTTTGGGTTTTCTTACTTTCTGCAATTTTCATTTGTAGTTTTTTTTAGTTGCTGTTTGTATTCATTTCTTCTTCATCTTAGTCTGAATCTCTTCCTTAATCCTATCTCAACGAAGTGATGTTGGTAAAAAGCAAATACTTATTCGATTGAGCTCGATTTTGGAAGAAAACAACGTTATGTTTTTGGGTTTTTGGAAGCCTATTGCAGTTTTTTATTTTCATTATTAAGTTACTGTTTTTATTGTATTTTCTTCTACATCTCCATCTCTAAATTCTCTTCAATCCCACAACAACAAAAGTTGGTAGTGGTTAAGGGCAATTTTGCTCGATTGAGTCGAAGAGAAATGGGTTTTTAGGATGGATTAGTTTTCTTCGATTTCTGCACTTTGTTCTTGAATTTCTGTTAATTAGCTACTGGTTCATTTTTCAATTTCAGTAAATTAGCTTCTGTTTTTTTTTTGAATCTTGGAAGGAGCATACTGGTATGTTGATTTTCAGCAAGTTTAAATTCAATTACTTGAGTTAGTAGCTACAGGTTGTTGAATTTTTAATTCAGTAATTTTAATTTAGTAGCAAGTTTAATTTGGAGGCCCACTGTATCTCAATTTCTACTTTTATACAAGTTTCTTTGAGTTAATTTTGTATCTTGAATTTTTGAACTTGTTTCTTTAGCTATTGAATTGCTTTGTATTTGCAATTTGATTGCATTGTTTACCTTGATTGTACCAATGAATTTTACTAATTTACATTTAATGTTTTCAATTTATTCCATCATGAAGAGCTAAATTTCCTTTGGGATTCAAGTTTGTGAATGCCCTAGAGGAAAGATGTAAAGCTTGAGAATAAAAACAATCTAGCTAATTCTTGAACTCTAGTTTTCTTTTGGTGAGTTAATTGTTGGGTAAACCTAGTTGGCCATCTAGTGTTGCTTGCCAAGCTATAACTTAATACCGAAAAGGTTAAGGGAAGCGGATGTCGCAAAAGCAATGGAGGAAAAGGCTTAGACATAAGTCTGAAACATCGACCCTAGACATAGGGCGAGACTCCAAAACCACTAGAATTGTGTGCAAAAATATCTAAGTTAGATTAGCCATAGAAATATAGGTTTAATCACTTAGTCTCCTAAAGATACTTCATAGAAGGTCGAATAGGAGTTGAATTCGGTTTACTTAGTTCTTGAGTTAGCTACGATTGCAATTGACTTCTGATCGGGTGTTACACGCAAGCGCACGCGATCGAAGTAATATAAAGAAAAATTACAGAATTGAATTGCATAATCTAAAATGGCAATCAACGAAATAACTAAAAATTGCAGAATCTAAAATTGGCAATATTGGAATAACAACTAAAAAGACTTAGAAAATGAAATTGCAAAGGGAATTTTAGATAAAGATGAGGCTCAAGAATGTCATTGCCCTAAGTTGTAATTGCAAGCCAAAATTGCAATTCCAACCTACTCCACACTCAATTGTAAACCAAAATTGCATCTTCTATTGATAACTCTTAAATTAAAAGTTATATGTTTGTATTTTTGGGCTAAATTTCTATATTTTATTTCTATAATTCTTGGAAATTCCCTAGCTTGGAGTCATTTTGCTCTAGGAGTAATTTTGATAGAGTAATATTTTTATTAGAGCAAATTTATCTAATTAAGGCCTTTTATGTGATTAAATCAGGGTAGATTAAGGAGGACTTAAGAAGCCAAGAACAGCAGTTTTACAACTAATTGCTGGAGCAAATTTCAGGCATCAGGCTTTTACGAAATTCGCACGTGGAAGCTGTATTCATTAATTGAGCTGGCATCTGTCAGTCCAGTCAACTGCTTTCAACGAATCAGAGGCCGCCACGTCACTAGGTCAAGCCCAGTCAGCCATCGTTTTCATAAAGGGTGACTATTATAATGGGAGCAGCCGTTTTTTGTTGGGCATATTGGGAGAGAGGAGAATAGAGGTGTTGATCCCGAAATAACAGAGAAGGAGCAGTAGAGGAGAGTTTAGACCATGAGCCTTCATCGGAGTTTGCCAAAAACGGAAGGTTTCCAGTCGGAGCAGACGCCGATGCTGTGGCAAGAAACTTGGGGCAGCATTTCGACTTCTCCTGCTATATTTTCTTCTGTCATTTAGTCGTTTTCTGTTTTTATTTTCATTATGTTCCCATTTCTACTGTTTTTCCGTTTTCACTGTAGCATGAACTAATCACTCTAAGGTGAGGATTAGAGGATGATTGTTATTAGCTAATGTTATAGTTGAGTAGACTTCATCTCATTCGGTTTGGTTTTTAAGGGGTTTATTCTTAGTTTGTTTCCGCTTGGCCAGCCGTTTCGAACACCGTCCCTCTGATTTCTGGGAAGAATAGGAGGGGCTGAAAACTTAAAAACCACGTTAGCCTCTTGTTAAGGTTAGTTGCTGACTAAGTGGGTAGGTTAGGGATAGCCACTCGCCTAACGCACACAAAGTACAGAGGGTTTATTGTGCTGAAGTAATTTAATTGCGACAGCATACATTCGGTGATTCGGGAGAATACCGTGTAGTCTGTAGTGAATCGATTGGAATGAATGTGTACTCAGTTTATAACTTAGCTAATGCATGACTTACCTCTAATCCGAGCATTTCCTTTAATTAAAAGTCCAAGTTAATCGTTCTCTGTTTTCTGAAGTCTTTACTCTGTTTTGCATGCTTTAGCATTACTTTTGTTTCAGCATTTATGATTTCTCTTATTGCATTTCCCTCGATAATTTTGCATGGTTACCAAAAGAGTTACTAAAAATTAATTTAGGATCATTAGAAAAAATCAATAGTCTCCGTGGATACGATAATTTTACTTGCCACTTGCTATAAAAAGGATGTGTACACTTGCGCATTGACACTCTAATTTGCACAATTATTCACATTGCTCTAGCAAGCGCATCAAGTTTTTGGCGCCGTTGCCGGGGACTATTCAATTTTTCTTTTACTTGAATTGATTTTTGGTAACTGGAGCTTATTGAATTCTGAGATTGCTGTTTGCTTGGCCTTAATTTAGGTGGTTTGCATTAGTGCATGAGAAAATTTCCTCATTCTCTACACTACGATCCGGAGATTGAAAGAACATTTCACGTGCGTAGAAGGGAACAGCGAGGAAGAAAACATATAATGGACCGTGTTAATCCTCAAGTGGGACCTGCAGTTCAAGAGGACTTACCGGAGCATCAACCGGAACATTTTGGAAATCCACCGAGAGAAGGACCATATGAAGCAGTTGGTCGACAGAATGATGCTCATAATCCTATCTTTGTGGCTGATGATAGGGAGAGAGTTATTCGAGCTTATGCTATGCCTACATTCGATGCGCCAGGAATTGTTGGACCTGATTTAGAAGCTGCAGAGTTTGAATTGAAACCCATCATGTTTCAAATGTTGCAGTCTATTGGACAGTTTCATGGATTACCTTCAGAGGATCCTCACTTGCATTTAAGAAACTTCTTAAGTGTGAGTGACTCTTTCAAGAAGTAAGGTGTGTCGAAGGATGCTAGAAGATTAATTTTGTTCCCGTATTCTTTGCGAGATCAAGCAAAATCATGGCTGAATTCCTTTGGACCTGGAACCATAACTTCATGGAATGATTTGGCGGAGAAGTTTTTGATGAAGTATTTTCCACCAACCAAAAATGCAAAACTTAGAGGAGAGATAGTTGCTTACAAGCAGTTTGACGACGAGACTTTCAGTGAGACGTGGGAAAGATTTAAGGAGCTACTTAGAAAGTGTCCTCATCATGGTCTACCTCACTGCATTCAGATGGAGACGTTTTATAATGGCTTGAATCTGGAAACACAGAACATGGTAAATGCGTCAGCAAATGGAGCCCTCCTAGCTAAGACTTTTAATGAAGCCTACGAGATTCTAGAGAGGATCTCAGCAAACAGTTCTCAATGGTCAGATGTCAGGAGTAATCCAGGGAAAAAGAATAGGGGAGTGCTTGAAGTCGATGCATTAACTTCTCTCAGTGCTAAAATGGCATCCATGGAAAATCTTCTGAAAAACTTGCAGTTGGGAAATACAAATCAGAATGCTGCAGCAGTTAATCAGATAACAGTAGAATCCTGTGTTTATTGTGGAGAGGGGCATACATTTGAGTTTTGTCCAGCCAATCCTGCATCAGTCTATTACGTGGGACATCAGAATATGCAGAAGAACAATCCCTTTTCTAATACATACAACCCAGGGTGGAGGAACCATCCGAATTTCTCATGGAGTGGTCAAGGGAATGTTGCACAAGGAATTCAAGGGCAGAATAGAATGAATTTTCCACCTGGTTTTGGGCAGAATCAACAAAATATGTCACAGCAAAAGCCGATGAACCAGCATATACCAGGAACATCATTAGAGAGTTTGATAAAAGAGTATATGGTCAAGAATGACGCAGTGATTCAAAGTCAGCAAGCATCTCTAAGAAATTTGGAAATTCAAGTTGGGCAGTTAGCCAATGAGCTGAAGACTAGGCCTCACGGTAAATTACCTTCAGATACAGAAATTCCTAATCGAGAAGGTAAGGAGCAGGTGCAAGCTATTGAGCTACGAAGTGGAAAACCTCTTTCTGTACCAGAAAAGTTAAGCAAGCAAAAGCAGTAAAGTAAAGAATCAGCAGTGCAGACAGAGGAAGACACAGTTGAGCCTGAAAATGTGATTCTGGAAGAAACAGAGAATGCTGAGAGTACAGAGGATGTTAAAAATACAGGGGATACTGAGAATGCTGAAGTAGAAGACAGTGCTGGAGCAAAACGTTCAGCAGTAACACAGAAGCCAGCTACTGTGAGTCCAGCATTTGTGCCACCACCACCACCATTTCCTCAGCGATTAAAGAAGAAAAATCAGGATCAGCAGTTCAAAAAATCAGGATCAGCAAAGGGAATTTTAGATAAAGATGAGGCTCAAGAATGTCATTGCCCTAAGTTGTAATTGCAAGCCAAAATTGCAATTCCAACCTACTCCACACTCAATTGTAAACCAAAATTGCATCTCCTATTTACCTTGAATTTAGGTTTTTAGGAGGCTAAGTGAGAGATCTATATGTCTATAGTCCCTCTATCTTAGATAATTTGGCTCACAATTTTATGGGTCTTGGAGTTCTTAATCCCTATGTCTAGGGTAAGGAATTGGTTTATGTCTAAGCTCTTTTTCTCCATCACTTGTGTGAAATCCGTTTATCACTAACCCCGTCGGTATTAGATCTAAGCTTGAGTTGATACCCTAGTTGATCAATCTAGGATCTCAACGGAATTTTAATAAACACAAGCAAACAATTGAAATGTAGGCTTGGTTTTCATTGAAATTTTGGCTACAATTACTTCTTAGGGAATTCACATTTTTGAACCCCCTAAGAAGTTTTAGCTCATATTAAAAATAAAAATCATAAACTATTTTTTGAGAAAAAGTTCATATTAAAAATTGTGTAAATTGAATACTTAAACAACAATTTGTAATGGTATTTTTCGGCAACTATAGGAATTCAAGCAAGGATGTTTAATGGAAATTAAGCCAAAACATCAAGGGCAACTAAGTAAATTTTTAATCTCCTTCCTTCTGCCATATCATTCCCACAAGCTTAGTTTGAATAACAGCACACTTTTCCAGAAGTTAAATTGAAGAAAAACAGAGGCTAGAAGCAAAAATTCAACTCAATGACTACCACACTCCTTCCTATCCAATCGATTCAATCTCCTCCACTTTTAGGGAACAATTGATCTTAACAATTCAAGAAACTCTCTAATCGGACTGGATAAACTGAAGAAAGATGCAGAAATTAAATTGAACAATCAATCCAAAGATAAAATCAAGAAGAAAGTCTAAAGAACTTGCTAATAAAGATGGATTATCCCTCAAACTAATTCATACTTGAATTCCACTGAGAACAAAGGGATAATACCCACAATCATTCATCATATAAGAAAGAAATTTTGATAACACTGTGAATAAACCCTCGGTGAAGAAGAACGAAAAAAATATTAAGAAGAACAGAGTATGCTTTTTTAGAAAAAATACCCACAAACTAACTTGAATTAAACTCGAACTTAAATCCAAAATACATCAAAATGAGAATAGAAATAGTTCAAACAACGCTTCTGTAATACAAACTGAAGAAAAACCGAGATGGAACTTGAATATTTTGGCCAAAAACAGCAGAAAATACAAAAAACAGAGGTTCGACGAACTCCGAAAACCCACAACAATAATCCTTGAAATCGATCGAGGAAATCCGATTTTTTATTCTTCTTGCTTCTTCCCTCCTCTTTTATAGATCTTTCTAGGGTTGAAATTTGCCAAAAATTGAGCTCCAATCCCTCAATTCGTGCGGAAATGGATTTTCCCATATATGGGTTTCTTCGCACAAAATCCACGAAATTAATGTCTAAAATTGCTCCCAAAAATCCGATGCTTAGCTCCAATTCTTCTTCCCCATTTATAGGCCTCCATTAAGGTTGAAGATTGTCCAAATTTCGTGCTCCAATTCCACCAAATCATGCTGTAATTTGGTTTTCCATAATGGGTTTCTTCTTCGTGTGACACATTTTTTTTTGTTTCCATAAATCCTCTGCCCATAATTGCAAAATCGGATTCAGCAATCTGATTTAGCAATTTCCAGAATTTCTGCAAAAAGAATCAAACTACTTAGAATTCTCTTCCAATTGCTATCACATTCAATTCTTCCTTAATTTCAAACAATCTTCCACTATTTTCAATTAATCTTAGGACAAACAAGAATATTTTGAGCACTTGGGAATTAAATAAGCCTTAATTCTAAGGCTTATCACCTTCTTGTTGCATTTTTTTTCCAAAGGGGCATTAGCATCTTGAATCCATTCTTCATTTCCCTTGAATTTTCATATAATTTTCTTTTAGTTAAAACACCTCTGATCGGCTATTACACGCAAGCGCACGCGATCGAAGTAATATAAAATGGTCTCTGAGTACCAAGTATCGACTCCCACAGGGAACGGAGTAACAAAAATATTGTAAAGCAAAAGTGTAAGAAAAATTGCAAATGGAAAACTAAAATGCAAAAATGATATTGGGTTGGTGTTGGTGAAAAACAAAAATTGCATAATCTAATTGCAGAATCTAAAATGACAATAATTGAAAGAACAAAAATTGCCGAATTGAATTGCAGAATCTAAATTGGCAATAAATGAAATGACCAAAAATTGCAGAATTAAATTGCAGAATCTAAATTGGCAAGATTGGATAGCAACTAAAAAGACTTAGAAAATGAAATTGCAAAGGGAATTTTAGATAAAGATGAGGCTCAAGAATGTCATTGCCCTAAGTTGTAATTGCAAGCCAAAATTGCAATTCCAACCTACTCCACACTCAATTGTAAACCAAAATTGCATCTCCTATTTACCTTGAATTTAGGTTTTTAGGAGGCTAAGTGAGAGACCTATATGTCTATAGTCTCTCTATCTTAGATAATTTTGCTCACAATTTTCTGGGTTTTGGAGTCCTTAATCCCTATGTCTAGGGTAAGGAATTGGCTTATGTCTAAGCTCTTTTTCTCCATCACTTGTGTGAAATCCGCTTGTCACTAACCCCATCGGTATTAGATCTAAGCTTGAGTTGCTACCCTAGTTGATCAAACTAGGATCTCAACGAAAATTTATTCAACACAAGCAAACAATTGAGATGTAGGCTTGGTTTTTATTGAAATTTTGGCTACAATTACTTCTTAGGGAATTCACATTTTTGAACCCCCTAAGAAGTTTTAGCTCATATTAAAAATAGAAATCCTAAAACTAATTTTAAAGAAAAAGTTCATAGTAAAACGGTGTAAATCAATTAAATAAAATACTAACTTATAACATGAAATTTGGCTAGTACTAGGAATTCAAGCAAGGATAGAATTTAAGCCAAGATAATAAGGGCAACTAAGTAATTTTCTTTATCTCCTCCCTTCTGTCATGACTTTCTACAACATAAGTTGAAATTTTCACAGAAGCTAAAATGAAGAAGAAAAACAGGGGCTGGAGTCAAAGGAAAAAATTCCAATTCAATGAAAATGGATTATCCCTCAAACTAGTTCATACTTGAATTCCACTTAGAATAAAGAGATAATCCCTACAAACATTCATCACATAAGCAAGAAATTTCGATAATTCTGCAAAACATCCCTCGGTGAAGAAGAACGAAAAAAAAACAGAATATGGGTGTAGAACAAATACCCACAAAACAACTTGAATTAAACTTGAAATTAAATCCAAAATACTTCAAAATGAGACTAGAAATCGTGCAACAATGTTCTGTAATACAAACTTGAAGGAAAACCAAGATATAACTTGAATCAATTTGGTCAAAAACAGCAGAAATCCGAAAAACAGAGGATGCGAAAACTACAAAAACCCACGAACTAAATCGTCCAATCGACTGAGGAAATCCGAACTATCCTTCGAGCTTCTTCCCCCCTCTTTTTGTAGATCTTCTTAGGGTTCAAATCAGCCAAAAATCGCGCTCCAATCCCATGATTCGTGCGGAAATCGCTCTTCCCATATATGGGTTTCTTCGTACAAAACCCATAAAATTGATCCTAAAATTGCTCCAAAAAATCCGATTAATAGCTCCTCTTCTTCTTCCCCATTTATGGGCCTTCATTAGGGTTGAAGATTGCCCAAAAATCATGCTCAAATTCCCTCGAATCGTGCGGAAATTGTTCTTCCCATATATGGGTTTCGTCATTCACGTGGATATATTCTCTGCCCAGGATTGCCAAATTGGGTTTAGCAATCGGATTTAGCAATTTCCCATTCCCTGCTCCAAAAACAATTGCAAAATCAGATTTGGCAATCTGATTTAGCAATTTCCATAATTTCTGCAAAAAGAATCAATTTATTTAGAATTCTATTCCAAATGCTATCACATTAAATTCTTCCTTAAATTCGAGCAATCTTCCACTATTTTCAATTAATCTTAGGACAAACAAAAATATTTTAAGCAATTGGGACTTAAATGAGCCTTAATTCTAAGGCTTATCAACCTCTCAAATCGTTTTTACTCTCGATTACCTTAACTTGCAATTTGTCAACGATTTCGTGCCAACTAAAATTCATTTTATTAAACCCCATTCCCTTGGGTACGATACTCTGGAATACTTCCAGTTTCTTTATTACTTCGATCACGTGCACTTGCGTGTAGCAAAAAGCACCGATCAGAGGTAAGGTCATGTTAAGGAACCGACACTTTTGTAATGTAGAAGGTGAAAGGACAATTAGGCTTAGACTTCATGACGGGAATATTAGGCTTCTTACTGGAGTTAGGTACGTACCTGAGGTTAAAAGAAACCTAATATCCCTTAGTATGCTTGATAAGCTAGGATACACCATAAAATTAGAGGGTGGCATGCTTAAAGTCATGAAAGGCATGTTAGTAGCAATGAAAGAGTATCTTAGGGAAACCTTATACGCCTAAGAGGGTTCAACGGTCATAGGATCAAGTGATCTAGTTAAGGAGAGTGATAATTCCAAAACTACTCTTTGGCATAAACGCTTAGGTCACATGAGTGAACAAGGGATTAAATAGTTAATAAAACAACAAATTATTCCCAATATAAAAAATGTAGACCTAGATATGTGTGAACATTGCATTTATGGTAAAAGTAAAAGAGTTAAATTTGGGAAGGGTGGTCACTCTGCTAAAAGAAAACTAGAATATGTGCATGCTGACTTATGGGGGCCCATCGAATGTTGTCACTAATGGAGGGGCTAGGTATTTTTTATCCATTATAGATGATTGTACTAGAAAGGTGTGGGTGTATCTTCTTAAAAATAAATCTGACACCTGTAATAAATTTGTTGAATGGGTAACCTATGTTGAAAATCAAACTAGCCTTAGAGTTAAGAAACTTAGAACTGACAATGGGCTTGAGTTTTGTAACCATGAGTTTAAAAACTACTGTAAGTCTAAGGGGATAGCTAGACACTTGACCGTTGTAGGAACACCTCAACAAAATGGGGCGGCTGAGAGAATGAACCGAACCCTAATGGAGAGAGTAAGGTGCATGTGTCCAATTCACAGCTCCCTCAGAGTTTTTGAGGAGAAGTTGTTGCAACAGCATGCTACATAATTAATAGGAGCCCGTCCACAGCCATAGATCTAAAAACACCACAAGAACTTTGGCAAGGTAGTCCCCCCGACCTATCACACATGAAAATTTTTGGGTGTTTAGCTTATGTTTATTCAAAAGAGGGAAAGCTAGACCCAAGGGCTAAGAAATGTGTCTTTCTAGGGTATCCCGAGGGTGTTAAGGGGTACAAGTTATGGTGCCTAGAACCAAATATATCCAAAATCCTAATAAGTAGAGATATTGTCTTTGATGAAAGTAAAATAGGGTATGTAGAAGAAAAAACTAAGTCTATCCCTGAAAATCCAACTAGCACAACTGAAACTGTTTTAGCACCTCCCTTAACTACTTCCCAAATAGATCAAGTAGATGAACCAATAATAGAACATGATACTGCACCATCTACTTTAGAACAGACACCTACACAGGAAGTAGTTAATAAGGAAGAGGTAGAGGATAACCAAAACTTGATGGATTACCAGTTAACTAGGGATAGGGTTAGGAGAACCATTGTAGCTCCCACTAGATTTGGGTACGCTGACCTTATATCCTATGTCCTAGTAATAGCTAATGAATTTATTAACCAAGAACCAAAAACTTTCAATGAGGCCATAAATGATAAAAATAAAGACAAATGGTGGGCCGCAATGAAAGAAGAGTATGATTCCTTAATAAAGAATCAAACTTGGGTTCTTGTTAATAAACCATTAGATGCTAAAACAGTAGGTTGCAAGTGGATTTACAAAGTTAAGGAAAACCCTTTAGAAAACAACAAACCTAGGTTCAAGGCTAGGTTGGTAGCAAAAGGGTTTACTCAAAGGGAGGGTATAGACTATGATGAAGTTTTTTCCCCTGTTGTAAGACACACCTCTATAAGAATTTTGCTTGCCTTTGTTGCTCACTTTGATCTTGAGTTAGAACAGATGGATGTCAAAACTGCTTTCTTGCATGGTGAGCTTGAGGAGACCATTTGTAAACCCGGAATCCCTCCTTGAAAATTCTTAAGAAAAATGTATTGGTAAGCTTGTTATAAAAAAAAAAAAAGAGAAAGAAAGGTGGAATGTGTTGTATTGTTTTTCCTAAAAAAAAAAAAAAAAAAAAAAAAAGAAAAGAAAAATGAAAATGAAAGGAAAAGGGCTCCATTGTCATTTCCATTTTCTTTTTTTAAACCTTATCTAAAAGTCTTACCCATTCTGTCATTATTCATCAAAAGAAGCAGAATTTTCGTGAGAGAGGGTGAAAGGAAGAAGAAAAGTGTTCTGCTGAAGTTGAAGTTGAAGAAGAAAGGGAAAAATCCAATTCAAGTTGCATGACAAAGTTTGTGATCAATCCTGACTGCATCTGATATTTGGAACGTTTTGAGCTCCACAACAGGTATTAAGAGGTGAGATTTGATTTCCTTGAAAGTTAACTCATTTTAGAACAATTTTCGTGAAGGAAGCTCGAGCAAAATCTGAATTTATGTTATGGGTTTTTGAAAGGGAAGTCAGAGGAGTGTTTTTGCTGTCAAATCCAGGGAACCTCTGGTTTTTGAGATGTGCTGATCTGTAGACTTCGAATTAGAATCTGTATTAGGTATGGATGGAAAGATGATTTAATTTCCTATAACTTTCATGAAGAAGTCGTGGTTAGAAATTGACTGGAAGTTGCCTTAAAATTCATGTTAAGTTCAGGGTGCAGCAGGAAAACGAGTCTGGAAAGTGCAGAAACCGATTTTGTAGGAAGAGGCTTTCGAGGTATTTACGGACATATCCTTTAGGAATTTCAATTTCATTCCTTCAGATGAGTTTTAGAGGGTTCAAAAAGGAAGAGTTTGGTATAAAGTACATCATTTTTGAGCAAGTAATGGAAAAGTTATAGGTGTGTGAGTTTAAGGTATAAAATCTGTAAAGTGCAGAAAATTGATGGGGTGGTTTTTGCAACCCTAGGCCTTAAGTTCGTGAGGTCAAGATTCTAATGCTTGGTTTTGTTTTGTTTGACAGGCCAAGAAGAAATAGGACAAATTTACGGACCAAGAATCTATTATTAACGCTGTGAGTGACAAAACGAATTTCGGAAGTGTATTCTATGCTTGAACTTATGCTTACGAAAATAAAAGACTTTCTAAGAGTAATTTTACTTAAAGACTGTATGTCTCTTGAACACGTATTTATGAGCATATATGGTTTCCTAGAAATGATTTAATTGTTCGTTGTGAGCATATGTTTACTATTTTACCCGAACTAGTGAAAATACCATAATTTCGGGCCAACATGTGTTAGCAAGTAGTGTCAAAGGTTTTCATGTGTTTCTATGAGACCCGAATGAGTAAATGTTTGAGATTCTGAGCCCGAGGCTGTATAGTACCGTGTGCACACAGGTCATTTTCTGTTGTCGACGTTGAGTGTACTCCGTGACAACAATGCTGTCGTGAGTGCTGGGCGAGCCCCACTACGACAAAGACGATGGGAGTGCTGGGCGGGCCCCACTACATCGTAGAATGAGCGTTGATTGTACTGGGCGAGGCTTACACAAACTAGTTTGTCATATGTTTAAAATGGTTAATATTTTTGACACACTTGCTGGACTTCTGTAAAAGCTATTGATGTTATATGTTATGATTTACGAGTTAATAGATTTAAACTCAGTCACTCACTGAGCTTTCCAGCTCATTCTTTCAATGTTTTCCAACTTTCCAGGTAGAGATCGAGTTCCCGGTGCCTGAGATCCTGCCACAGCCTGCTGAACGCTCTACGAGTCTGATATTTTTGTACGTGGTTGGCGTAGTATAGCAAGTCTGCTCGTATTGTACATAACTTAATAGGGATGTGTAGTTATGTTGTATATGGAACTAGTGGTCTTGGGTGTATAAAGCACGTCTGGTCGTGTTTGGCTTGTTCAAGTTAGGTTTAACCAGAACCGCTCCGTATGTATGTGTAATAAGATTCCTAATTTCCTGCTGTGTGGTATGTATAGTATCTCGTATACAGGTATGGATTGTTTATCAGGAATTAAAAGGGTCATAGGTATCGTTAAGAAGTGAAACGATGCCTGTTGGCTTCACGCCTTCCTCCAGGCTAAGATAACAGGTAGTCGGGAGGGGGTGTGACACCATTTACATGGATCAACCTCCTGGATTTGAAGCTCCCAAACAAGAAAAGAAAGTTTGCCTACTTAAAAGATCGTTGTATGGTTTAAAGCAATCGCCACGCCAATGGTATAAAAGGTTTGATTCTTATATGCTATCCATTGACTTTTGTAGGAGTAAGCATGATAGTTGTATTTATTTTAAACAAATCTCTAATGTGACAACTATCTACTTACTGCTTTATGTTGATGATATGTTGATTGCTTGTAAATCCATGGATGAGATAAATAAGTTGAAAGATCTTTTAAAGAATGAATTTGAAATGAAAGACTTAGGCAATGCAAAAAGAATATTAGGAATGGATATTATTAGAGATCGAAAAGAAAAGAAACTATATTTGTCTCAAAGTGATTATGTAACAAGACTAGTTAAAAGATTGAACATGCATGATAGTAGGAAGGTTAGTATTCCTTTTGGCAAGCATTTTAAACTTTCCATTGATGATTCTCCTAAGACTCCAAATGATATTGATGAAATGCATGATATTTCATATGCAAGTACTGTTGGGAGTCTTATGTATGTCATGGTTTGTACTAGACCTGACCTTGCACATCCACTTAGTGTTGTTAGTAGATTTCTTGCTAATCCTGGTAAACAATATTGGAATGCTGTTAAGTGAATTGTTAGATATCTTGCATATCATACCGATTTATGTCTTGTTTATGGTGGAGCAAATATAGTTGATGATAAGAACATTGAAATAGTTGGATATGTTGATGCCGATTATGCTGCTGACATTGATAAGCGTAGATCTTTGACTGGCTTTGTGTTTAAATTGTTTGATTGCACAATTAGTTGGAAATCTAGTTTACAGTCCATAGTTGCATTATCTACAACTGAATCTGAGTATATTGCATTAACTGAAGCTATTAAAGAATCTTTATGGCTTAAGGGAATTGTATCTGAATTATGTTGTAGTGATAATGTCTCTGTAACTGTATTATGTGATAGTCAAAGTGCTCTACACTTATCTAAAAATCATTCTCACCATGAAAGAACTAAATATATTGATGTTAGATATCATTTTGTTAGAGATGTCATCAATGATGGTTTAGTTTCTGTTAAAAAGGTTGCTACTGATTTGAATGCTGCGGATATGTTTACTAAAGCATTACCATGTGATAAGTTTAACCTTTGTGTGAGAATGTTGCAATTTGATAATGGGTGATAAATATTTTTTTTTGAGTCCTTTTGAGAACAAGCTCCATTGTTCATTGGTTCTTCTTATTTTTGATAAATTGAAATCAAGGTGGAGATTGTTATAAATTTGGTTTCAATTTATCATAAGTTTTAATTTAGTTAAATTTGTTTTTTAATTAAGTTCAAATTAGGCTTAATTAAAATAGATTAAACTAAATTAAAATTAAGTTGGACCTTTAAACTTGTTCTCAAAAGGCTCAAAATTCGTTTGGGCCCAATAATGGAGGAGCCCAAATGTCCTATTTGTTTCAAACATTCCTGATTGAGTATAGCCCGTTTTATTGTTATATTGTGAAACCCTTTTTTTCTATTTAAATAAGGCATGAATGTATGGGGTAGATAGATGAATGGATGGATGTACGAGTACCATTCATTAAAAAGAGGAAATTAGGTTTAAGAAAAGAAAGAGAGAAGGGAAAGGTCATTCGGCCGTGTGTTCCACCAAGAGAGAGAGAGCCTTTATCAATTTTTTTATGCCCTCTGTTTTTTCGCCGTGAGATCAATCGAGAGGGAGAGGAGACGTGAACGTGAGGCACTTTGTTCTTGGCCGTGGAGTTGCTACCATTTTGCCACCGATCATGAAGCTTCACCACCGCGAGCAACCGTTCAGTTCACTAGTAGTAGATCGCGAAAAGGTACGTATTCGCGATTTGGGTATTGTTGCAAGCGAAGAGATCCAAAATAGAGGAAGGTGTTCTTCTTGGAGCAAAATTTATGGGTCTTCAGTGTTGTATTGCTCATTATTGATCTCTATGTTATTTCAAAATTAATTTACTGCTTTCTTTCTAACAATTCCTCTTAGATCTACTTTCTTGTTTCTTATGTTTCAATGTTCTGTAAAATCTTGCTTGAATCTCTAATAATATTGACTTGCAAAGGCCTCTAAGACCCTTTGCAAAGTGGAGTAGGTCTATGGACCGAACCACTATAAATTCTTGGGTTTTTCTCTCTGTTTTACTGTTATTTACTATAAATTCTGCACTTATTTTAATACTGTCCAGCCCCTTTAATTCCAGAAAATCTGCTCTTAATCGTCTCTAATTTGATTAAAAATGACTAAAACTTGGGTTGTGATCTTGGTTAATTAATAACAATTGGTATCAGAGCTTAAATCCATGTTTTAGAGCATTTTTTCTTGAATAAAATAGGTTATTAAACACACTTTCTTGAAATAAAGAATCTGGAATTTTTTTTTCTGTTCTTTTATTCCTGGAATTATTTTTATTCAAGAAAAACTTGCTGTCCAATTCTTTTTTAATTCTTGTAGAATGAGTACCAAGTTCGAGGTGGAGCGTTTCGATGGAAAAAGAGATTTTGGTCTATGGAAGATCAAAATGTTGGCCATCATCCATCAACAAAAAGTTGATTATGCTCTTATGGAGGCTAAGGAGATTCCGGAGAGCCTAACGGAGGATCAACTCAAAGAGATTTATAAGGTAGCACATAGCCTTATCATCCTTCATTTGTCCGACACCATTCTACGACAAATGAGAAGTGAGGATACTGCGGTAAAACTTTGGGGTAAGTTAGAGTCTACCTATCAAGTTGTATCAATTTCTAGTAAAATATTCCAATGTTGTTTACCAGGATTAAATTTTTTATCTTGATAAGGACAACGGACCTCCACATATCTCCAAAATGATATGATATTGTCCACTTTAGGCATAAGCCCTCATGGCTTTGCTTTTGGTTTCCCAAAAGGCCTCATACCAATGGAGATAGTGTCCCTCACTTATAAACTCATGATCTTCCCTTTATCTAGCTGATGTGGGACTTTGGTCGCACTGCCAACAATCTTCCCCTCGAACAAAGTACCAACCGAGCCACCCTTCAAATAGTCATCTATCCGTCTAGCTCTTATCTTAGCCAACTCCTTTACCGGAGCACACCGCCTATTAGATAGAGCTCTCTACCACGGATATCCACCACGACTACGCCTTCGGGGCTCGCCTCCTTTGTTCGGCACCCGAGGATTCTACCGATCACGGCTCAGGGGCATGGCTCTTATACCACTCGATAAGGACAACGGACCTCCACATATCTCCACAATGATATGATATTGTCCACTTTAGGTATAAGCCCTCATGGGTTTGCTTTTGGTTTCCCAAAAGGCCTCATACCAATGGAGATAGTGTTCATCACTTATAAACTCATGATCTTCCCCTTATCTAGCCGATGTGGGACTTTGGTCACACTCCCAACACACAACACGACATGTCAAGTGCTATTGGTCTCTTACACAAGGTGAGTATCATGTCTTGCGTTCAGGCACCTTCAATGATTGTTATCTAACTTCGTACCTTTTCTTCACATGCTTTTAGTCACATGACGCTTTCTTTTCGTAGAATGGCGAATGAAATAACTTTTCTTCGTCAAAATTACGTTTCAAGGGAAAATTTGGACCATGCATATGCTTTGCACGCCCAGGCAAAAGAGGCTTTGCTCAACGTGCAGGAGACGTTATCCTCACTTCAATCTTAGTTTGATGTCCATCGGACTCAATCCAATACTCAAGTGGCTCATGACCTCCAAGCTCAGTTGGTCAAAGCTCAAGCTCAATTAGCTACTACTAAAGCCAAGCTAACTAACTCAAAGTTTCTTGTTGAGACTTTCAAGGATACCATGGAGTATGTCCTCATGGAGGATGAAGTTATGCACTGTGGAGTGGTCGACTGCTCACACTATTCAGAATCGTTATCCGAATTTGGATCTAGAGTTTGTTGATGCTGAATTTCTCTAGTTTTGCAAACCTCTCGATTTTCAGTTTGATTGAGCTTTAAGAGTGGAGGACCAGGTTCTGGGTGAAATTTGTTTGCAAGAGGTCCCATCATAGGAGGATTAGTTTTTTTTATTTGCTGTGTGTTTTCTTATGCTTCCCAGTATTTTATCTTATACTTTTCCAATGGAATGAAAAATAGTTTTTGGGGTGACTACACTCTAGCAATTTTTCTTTCTATCGAAGGGGTTGACCTAAGGGGATTTTGGTTGCCTTCTTAGGTTCGAGGGGTCAATCACTCTTGGCTTTCTCCTAAAACTTAAGAAACGTCCTTGTTTAAATAGGATCTTTTTTATAAGTTACACAACTATGTTCTTGAGTTCTAAAGATGTTCTAGAAATATCTTATTCTTTCCTTGAACTCCAAAAAATTCTAGAGGATCTTTGTTTATTCCAAATGTTTCTCTCTTCCCTTTCGTGTATTCTTCAACATGTATCTCTAGTTTCCATTTTCCATCTTAAAGAAAGAGAGCAAACAGAAGTTAGTACCTCAAGCATTTAAAGATCTCTGAATGCAAGAACTTGCCTTCACTCCCTAATCGATTGATAGCATTTCTATTTCTTTCGTATACCCTTTTTATTAGGGGAATTTAGTTCCTAAAATTAAACAAGTTGCTACGTTTTTTTAGTTCAACAAGTTGCAATTATTTTCATAAATTCTGATCGTGCTTCTGCTTAATATCTACAATTAATGAAATGTTAACATGATATATTCATTAGATAAATTTTAGCTAAATTGAAAACTTTCATAAATGTCCAGAAAATACTTTAGTATCTATGTATTCTAATCATTCTGATAATGTCATCATTCTCACCAAATTTACTTGCCTTTTATTTTCAATACGTGAAACTTGATATGTTTCTACTACCTTAGGCTGGAAATCCCTTAGGGGCCGTTTGTTTCATGGTAATCCAAGATTCTTATGGGATGAACATCTGGATTACTCCGTTTGTTTTGTAGGAATGGAGGATACCTTGACATTTTAACATGCTCGGGTATCTTAGGATGCCCATACGAGGGACCTCTAACCAATTTTAGATGCATTTTGAATCATGGGTTTTTAAGATTCCCATGTTGAGGGCATCATCTAATGATTTTTTTGTCCCTTATCAATTTTCTTTATTTCACATTTTTATTTTTTATTTAAAAATAAATTAATGTATTTATGCACTAATAAACGATACTATGTAATTACCTATATTTATATTTTACATTTACATATAAAATAAAGTTTAGTTATAATTGAATTAGGTTTATGTATTTAATATTTTATAAAAATCTCGAACTAATATAAATTAATTTTTTTCTACAAAATAACACATAAACGTTAGTATAAACTAAATTGATATACAAATATAACATTAAATTAATAAAGAATAAAAATGCATGTGATATAAATTTAAATTATATTAAACTAATGCACAAATTACTTATAGATTAGCAAGGGCATTATTGGTATAATACATAATCTTAAAACGTTCTCATACACAAATCTTGCAAAACAAGCATAGTTATCTAAATATTCTTAACCATTCTTATAAATTATTCCTTCAAAACAAACATAGTTATCTAAAATGCCGGATATCTATGATTTCAGGCATCTAAAGATTTCAGTTATCTAGATTCTCAAAAAACAAACAGTCCCTTAAGAAATTTGTGTCATTTCAGGAAGTGAGCTTTGCATTAAGCCTAACACATTTGGTGAAATTAAGTTTTTTTTTTTTTTTTTTTTTTTTTTTTTTTTTTTTCCCGCATGAAAATGCAAGTTGATTTGCCAACCATTTACAAATAGTTAGCATGAAAGCCAACATGTGGATTTCTGCAATCAAGCTATGTATATATACTTGCACACACGACCATGCATATCAAGGATACGCTTGAAAGGCAAAAGGAAAAATTTAGGTTGTACCCGAGTACTATGCAGTCCACTTCACAATCATAAATTTTTTTTTTTTAAAAAAATCAATTTTTTTTATGTGGTTGTGAAGTGGGCTGTAGGCTGCACCTAAGTTGTGCTCTGCTTAAAATCTTTCTTAGAGGAGGACAAAATTTTATTTAACTTTTTATATATATAATCCCTAGAGAGGAAGGAATTAGAGAGAAACTAAAATCTTAATTTTTTTTTATATAATTCTCTAATATAAGACAAATCAAGAGATGAAACAAAAAGAGGACTTCTAAAAGTTAATGTTATTTTATTTATTGAATATCATATAACAAACTTGAAGGTGAAATCTCAATGCCCAACTATTTGAGATAGACTGAGATTCAATAAGTATCTCAAAGGAAGAATAGTTTAATTTTTATTTTTTAGAAAATTCAATGTCTAAAAAGAAATTTAATCATTACTTCTCCTTTTTTTTCCCTTTCATTAAGCAAAAATGTTAAAAAAAAAATTGGAAAAAAAAATCAATTTTGACTATAAACTAGGCAGGTTGTATCAATTTTAACCCTAAACTTTCAATTTCATCAATTTAAACCTCAAACTTGGCAGATTGTATCAATCTTAACCCTAAACTTTCAATTTCATCAATTTAAACCTCAAACTTGAATAAGTGTATTAATTTACATCACTAGTTAAGTTTCTGTTTCAATCACCATTATAAAGGTTAATTTTTCACACATGTCCAAAGCCACGTGTTGCTCTATGATATGTACTTGTTTATTACTTTTTAAAAAATTTTACAAAAAAATAATCGAATCATTCCATATTGGATTGCCATCATCATGAAAACCACGAACTCGACTCTCAAAAATAGGACCCACATGAAAACAAATGGACTATTGTGTTCCCCTCGCCTTTGGTGTCGATACCAGCAACAATGAGTCTGAAGAAGATCCAAGCAGTGACGTCATTGAAGGCGACAATGACCATGTAAGTTTCGTCGACTTCGGTTGTGAGCAGTTTGAGCTCCACTAAAATGCAGGAGAGAATAGAGAGAAGATGGTGGTGGACAGAGTGACGCCCATAAACGCAATGAACTGGTCGTAGCCGACCTTGTCGGCCCTGTCAACAGTCTTAAAGAGGATTAAAGTGACATCGATGTTGGAGAGGAAGGAGACAAATATTTCGATGAGGGAGATTCTGAAAGCCCTATGTCCATTGCAGCGGATGGAGGACAAATCGAGCTCAAGGCTGACGAGAAATTAAAAAAAAAAATCAATATTGGCAACCGATTCAAGAATGAGAGTACTCCATTGAAAAAAAAATATGGTGCAAATAAACTTTATTTCTACTAAAAGTCGATGGATCGAGTGGAATCCTGCCTTAAAATTGAAAAACTCTCTATTAATGAAATGAAAAAAGCGGCAGAATCAGTGAAGATAAGAAGTGCAAAAAAGCCATGCTTTAAAATTGAAAAATTTTATGGCGAGTCTACTCCAATTTTCTTCAGCAATTTTATTTTTTAAAAAAAATAACAAATATGTATCTGTTATAGAGCGACACGTGACTTTAGACATGTGTGGAAAACCTTTCTAACGATGATTGAAATGGAAACTTAATCGAGGGTTTAAATTGATACACTTTTTCAAGTTTGAGGTTTAAATTGATGAAATTGAAAGTTTAGAATTAAAATTGATACAATCTGTTAAGTTTGAAGTTTAAATTGATGAAATTGAATGCAAATAGTTAAAATTGATACAACATGCTTTCATTTGCAATAAGGAGCCAAAAGGTTTGGTTTGAAAAAAGATGGATTGGACACTGAAATTGGACACCATGGTTGTCATTCATTAGTCTCAATTTGTCTCCCACTGACACCTTGTAAAGAAAGAAAGAAAAAAAAGAAATTCTATCCTCTCAAACCCCATCTCCCGCCCCGCTTCCTTTTTCATTCCTCCCAACATTATCATCATTTTTTTTATTAAATTATAAAAAATACCCTTAAATTATGAGGTTGGTTTCAATTATACTTCTAAACTTTAAAAAGTTTTATTTTAATCCTTGAACTTTGAAGTCTGTTTCAAAACAACTTTTAGAGGCTTTTTTTCCTTTTCTTAATTGATCAGTATGCCCTAGAAAGGCCCTATCACAGAAATTAAAGGCAAAACATGACTAAAAAGCCCAATATGGATCACAAACGAGTCAAAATCAAGTGAAACTGGATCAACGCAAGAGAGGAATGAGGAGCCCACTTGGGCCAACCCAAGTGCATGGTCAGCCTCGACCTTGGCCAAGGCTAACCCCACTACAAGTCCCCTTTTGGGCTTTGTCTCTTCTCCTCTTAGCCCAAACAACCTTTGTCCAATCCGATTCGATCCTCTTTCATCCTATTCCTACGAGGAATCCTCCAAAAACCCTATAAAAGGAGTATTTAAGCTCTCTTCACAGGGAAGAAGTGTAAGTTTTTCTTTATTCTCTAAATCTTAATTTGCTACATCCATTCACTTAAGCATTGGAGCCTATGTGGCAAACACCACATCGGTGTTTAGATTTATTTTTTTATTTTTTTATCTTGCAGGCTATGTTTTTTTTCCTCAAATAAATTTATCATCGTTGTCACGAATTTATCATCGTTGTCACGTGAAGGTTAGGTGAGTTTTCTTATTCGAATTTTGGCAACAACAGTATTGACCCCACTTATTAAATCTCCTGTCTTCAAATTATTGATAAATTGGCAGAACACATTTTTATTGTTTTCATAGCACTACCGGACTTATTAAAATCTTCCCAATTTTTGGTCACGTTAATTAATTTTCTTGGACCCACTATACAAAAGTCATAAATGCAATGAAAGGTTTGTGGATCTGTCATACGATCACATCAACTATTGTTTCAAATAAATAAAAAATTATAAATTGAAGCATAACTCAATAAACAAAGCATCAATATCATCTCAAACGTCTAATGTTTTTTTTTAATTTTATTTTTTTGAGTTTTAAATGTCTTTGTTCAATCTCCACTCTTGGAATTGTTAATTTTTTTTTTTAAAAAAAACATATACTTTAAAATATTTAAATATCCACACTTCACATGTGATAATGTTTTTTAGAACGCCACTTCAATAATTAAATAGTAGTGTTAAAATGTATATATTCATTAGGTTAAAATATCATTTTGGTCTCTGTACTTTGGTTCCAGTCAATTTTAGTCTATGTACTTTTAAATGTTCAATTTTAATATTTATACTTTTAATAAATCTTAAAAATAGTTATTCGATGTTAATTTTTATCAACATTATATGTGAATATGTTTCAAAATTTATAAAGAAAAGACTAATAGAAACTAAATATTTTTTAAAAAATTTAACAATAAACTAATTGTAGGGACTAATGTTAAGATTTACATAGACTAAAATTAAACATTTAAAAACACAAAACATATAATGGAACTCAAAGTATAGAGATCAAAATGATATTTTACCCTATTTATTATAAACGGACCGCGTAAAAAGATATTTATTAAGTTGAGGCGTAAGCGAAATTTCTAATTTGTAATTAAACCAGTATAAAAAGTGTTACCGTCACTTCCATTAACTTAACGACTTCAATTTGCTTTGCCTGGTCCATCTGCTCACGTCCTTCTCTTCCACTCCCTCTCAAAGCTTCATTGCGAGTGCGAGGGTTCCAGTCTTAAGGCATTTCAATGGCGAGCTCGGCGGTAATTGGATGGAGGATTCTGTTCGTTCTATTGGGCTTTACAATGGTTGCAACTCTCGCATACACAATCTCCATTGATGGCTCTCCTTTCCGCAGAGAACTTCTCTCACGGTACTCTCTATTCTTCACTGTGCATTTTTCATTTTCTTTCTTATCATTCCGTCTTCTTCTTCGTCTTGCTGCTTCAGTTACTCTGTTCATGACCATGTTCCTACTGATAATCTAAGGTATTTTTATTGTGTTTAAAGAATGATCCTGCCTATGAAGCGAGTTTAAAATGCCGGAAATCCATTGGCCGAGTGATTTTGGGAGAACTGATACTTTTATCAAGTTTAAATTGTAAATTCACTTCCTCAATTTCGATGGTTGTGTCCATTGGGACATAATTGAACTGTGGTGTTATTTAGTTCATACAGTTAATATTGTCAACTAAAAGATGAGATGACATGTCTACTGAAAAAAATTTAGGTTGATTCAACGCGAATTAGTAAACACATGATTGAAGGAAGTGGAAAATTGAACAAAATAAAGTGATAGGTGTAACATAACATAATTTCATCATTTATGTTTAATGATAAGGACTATTAAAATAGTAGTTCAAAATTTAGTAACGTAATTGTAATTTAATTTTTAAAGTTTAAAAATAAATAAACATAAATATCAAAGTTCAAGAGCTGAATTTGTAATTGAATTTGTTAGGCAGGGAAAAGAGGCTTGTTTGGTAAACTAAGGCTTCTTTAGGTAAATTTTTAAAACTTTTTGTATTCCATCTTTTAATATTGTTTCTATTTTTTTAAAAAAATATTGATTTGGGAACCAAAATATTTTGCTTTGATTTTTGGATTTTGTTATTAATATATTAATTTTTTTTATTATTAAATTTTCGTAATGCAATTAACATAAATTTGGCCTCTAATTCTCAAAATTCTTGGAATCAAGATAAAATATTTGAAAGTATAAGACTGTGACTATCTTGTATAGAACTAAAAAAAAAATAGAGAGACTATAAAAGGTATACGATGAAGAAGACTGAATTAGTATGAACTAAAACAAAGATTTAAACTTTGCCTATATCATCGTGCGATCCTTTAACCCAGGATTTGTATTAGCTCAATTTTAGTGTTTGTAATAAATCTTGTATGCTAGAAGATGGATTTTATTCTTGGAAATGGGCGACATTTCTCATCATCTTACCAAATAACTATTGAGGCCTTTCAAGAATACATAGTTTTGATTTGCCAGAAGATTGAAATCATTACTGGTCACAGGACAACAAGCATAAGGGAGATGAAATGCTAGTGATTATTGCAAATTTCTCAACATGCATAGTTAGGTTGCAATCTTGACAGACCACTCGAGAAAGCATAAATTGGATAAGGAATATTAACTATTAGAAAAAATGTTCTATCCGTATTGTAGACAGTGCCTTGTTTTATCTCGGTGAAATGCATTTTGAGTGGATTCTTGTACTATTTAATATTTTTGCATGTATGAAATCATTTTCTTTTTTCCTTGACTGGACCCTATCTCGTGTCTAAAACTTGCTCAAATTGCACACTTTTCAATTTAAAAATTATAAAGCCAAGCTCTAATCATGCATTTCTCATAAAGAAGACGGAAAGTAATCGATATTTGTATGTCATTTAACTAATTGCTATAACATTCTCATTTCCAAATCGTGGACCCCACTAATTGCAATTAGTCAATGGGAAAACTTGTATAATTTGGTGTACTTTCCTTTACTGTCATTACAATTGTGGTGTTGACTTATTATTATTCTTCTTAGTTTTTTCTCTTTTATTTTTCCTACAAGTCTGGACTTGTTCATTTAAGTTTGTACTTATATATGTTTCAGGTTAATGGTGGCAACCTTAATTGATTTTTATATCAATATCGTAGCTATTGCGGTATGGAAAGTTTCAGTTTTCATAATATTTTCCATTTGACAATATTTTGACTTTGCATACATTTAGTTATTTCTATAGCTTAACCTCTTTATGTTGTGAATGGAACTTGTATATTGCTAGACCATTTGGGCAGGAGCAATGAGTTCTGCTAGTTTCACTTCATTTTATGCTGATGTGAAGTTTACAAGTTTGCTCGCTGCAAGTTTTTGATTTAACCCCAAAAGTCAGTTCTTTACTTTAACTTAAGAACATATACCGGGGTTTTGCTTTTTTTTTTTGAGATCTGGATGTAGGTTTTATACAGAGAAAACTCATATAGGATTGTTGGTTTAATTATAATTTTCTTATAATGAGTGCTCGTCATTATTACAAGCTCAGAGGATAAACATCTAGCCATATACTTCAGAATTATCTACAGACAATAGAATTGTCTTACATATGTGTTCAAGCCTTCAAGGTAACTTTTCTTCTCTAAAAGTCCCGTGTGCTTATTATTATATATTTTTTAATTTATCAGGCATGGATTTCCTATAAGGAAGCAAACTGGATTGCTGCAACTATTTGGATAATTTTTCTTGTATGTTTAGGCAGGTAATTACTTCGTATCCTTGTCAGGCTCACCTTCCAGATTAAACCTTGTTTGACCATAGGATATATTAGTGTGAATAATACTAGTGAATTCTTCTGAATTGAATGTTATTTCTTGTTGGTGTTTGGTTGATATATCTTGACTCCTGATAATTCTGTTTTTATTTATTTTCATTAACGAATGGAGGAAATCTCCAAGGTTTTGGAATGCCATTTTCTTAAGTTCAGAAGATTATGTATACTTAATTAGTTGAAATATTTTTACTTACTTGATGTTCTTGCAATGCCCTTTTCAACTTTGTTGTCAGAATCTAATTGCAGTTCATGTTTTCTTTCTCTGTTCACATGCATTTATCTGTTTTATTATGCATACACAAATCTAGAATCTGTATAAGGTGGAAATTTGCAACTAATACTGAATATATATTGTTGATGTACGTTTTTTATGCTGATTCTTGAATAACTTTGATGAAGTTTTTGTAGGAATTTTGATTTCCAAACTCTTACTTGTTACTAAGACTGAATTTGTTTCTATGTGTGGGCTACTTTATTTCAATAAGAAGTGGCATTGTTTTTTGATTGGTAATAGTTATAGACTGAATCTTCATTTGATTTTTATTGATTTTATTTTTAGATCTGATTAACTCTTCTTCCCTTATCATTTTCCTCAGCATTACTACTTGTGCCTACATTCTTTGGCAGTTGTGGCAACTATCATCTCAGGAATCCTTTGAAGATATTATGTACCATGTTCTGATAAAAAATCCAAACAAGTATGTATGCAGTAATAATCTGTATTGTTAAGTCATTGGTCTCTTAAATAGTTAATTTCATTAGAAATCTCTTAAATAGTTAATTCCATTAGAAAGCTTCCGTCATATTTTATATTTGGACTTTTTTTTCTACTGTTCTTTCTGACTATTCTGCTGCACAGTTAAAGAAGTACAACCTTTTTTTTTTCTTTTATCATGGTGTTAAGAAATTAAATGAAATAAATTAATAAATAAAAGAATGTTTTTTATTCACTCAGTTAATAGATAAATTCAGCATCTCATATTTCTTTTGATGATAGCTTATGTGGGGCTTGACTTGCTGCTATTTTCATAACTCTCCAATTACTGGATCGGTTGGCCTTCCCATAGTTCACTTCCCTGGTTTCCCTTTTTACAACTACGTTCCCTTTGGCTTGCAGCCCCCTGTTTTATTTATTTTTATTTTTTGTCCTTGAGCTCTCTTTTAATGGAAGTGTTAGCTTCCTATCCAAAAAAAAGGAGGAGAAAAAAACCAAGAAATAGATAAGGAAATAAAAAATGTAGAATGAAGTTTAGATTTTTTTTTTTCCTTTTTTCATGGGTTTTTGATGGTCTAGCAAAAAATTTTGTTAAGCAATTATTATGTGGTCAATCAATCAAATATTAAAGGGAAGACAAAAAGTTCTATGGGCATATGAAATTAAGGTCATGGGGTGAGAATTGTGGCTCGAGAGAAACTATATAATTTCAACAAGGAAGGTGTTGCAGAAGAAGTTGTTGAGCTGGCCAAATGTAATTGTTATGTGTTGAGCTCTTTATCTAAGCAATTTTAGCATTATATTTGTCTGTAATAAATTCTAATTTTGGGGCTTCTTATAAAAAAAAGTTGTTGAGCTGGCCAAATTTAATTGTTATGTGTTGAGTTGTTTTTCCTTTGTTGCAAACAGGGGTGAGAAAGGTAGAAAAAGGAATGAATATTGAACTTTAGGTCGTAGTTTTCTTTCTTCTTAGAGAAGAAAATTACACTTGTTTGGAACTTTGGGGATTTTGATGGACCGACCTAAAAAATTGGACCCAAATGCTATTTGACCTAGCTTTTCAAAATAAAGTTATCTAACATTTTTCAAACATTTTTTATTATGGGAAACTTGCACAAACAACCCCTAAACTATGAGGTTTGTTACAATCACACCCTTAAACTTTGAATTTGATCAATCAACTCTTGTTAAGTGTTGCAATCACACCCTTAAACTTTTAATTTGATCAATCAACCCCCTAAACTTTGTTAAGTGTTGCAATCAACCCCCTAGACTTAACAAAGTAATAGGAGGCTGATTGCAACACTTAATAAAGTATAGGGGGTTGATTGCAACACTTAACAAAGTACAGGGGCTGATTGATCAAATTCAAAGTTCAAGGGTGTGATTGCAACACTTAACAAAGTTCATGGGGCTGATTGATCAAATTCAAAGTTCAAGGGTGTGATTGTAACAAACTCCATAGTTTAGGACTAGGAAGCACCGACACTTGTAAAATTGCCAAGTGTCGGTGTTGGACACATGTCGGACACCGACACGTGTTCGACACGCCAGCTGGTGTGTCCATTTTATTATTATTATTTTTTTATTTTTGGACACACAAGGACACGCTGGGACACTTTTCAGACATGTTAATGTGTTCTTAAAAAAATTTGGGACCCATTTAAAGAGAAAGCCCAATCTCATTTTAGGGTTTTTAACTTTTAGTTCATTAGCTTCCAAACAAAGTTGCCCCCACACGACAACCATCTACCCATCTCCATTTCTCACTTCCATCCTCCAAACGGCTGCTGCCATCCACGACCACCGGCAACCAATGGCGACCACCGCTGGCCAATTTTCTTAAGTAAAAAACAGTGGGGGCTTGCTGCATAGGGAATTTTCAGCTGAAATTGATTTTTTTGTTTGTTATTTTCCAACCTCCTCACATATTTATTTTCTTATCTCTTATCTTTTAAATGAATTGTGTGGATATTTTTTTCATGTTTAAAGGTAAAAATTTGGCTAAATTATAAAAAATACCCCTGAACTTTGCACTTTGTTTCAAAAATACCCTTGAACTTTCAAAAGTTTCAAAAATACCCTTGAACTTTCAAAAAAAGTTCAAAAATACCTTTACCGTTAGTTTTGGATGGAAACTGTTAGTACTTTGTTTCAAAAATACCCCTGAACTTTGTATTTTGTTTCAAAAATACCCCTAAACTTTCAAAAGTATCATTAATACCCTTAAACTTTTAAAAAAAGTTCAAAAATACCCTTACCGTTAATATATTGATAGAAATCATAAGTACTTTATTTTAAAAATACCTTTGAACTTTCACATTAATACCCTTAACCTTAAAAAAAGTTAAAAAAAATGTTCTTACCATTAGTCTATGGACGAAAATTGTTTATCTACACCTAATTACCTCTCTCTTCTATTTCTTCTTTCTCCTGATTTGCTTTAATCTATGACTTAATACTTATCTATTTTTCCTCTTTTTTTTCAATACACTCTTCTCTTTTCTTCCATTTTTCTCTAAAACTTTTCTCATTTCTCCTATATTCTTAAATATTAGTTAACAGGAAGAGCTATCTCTCATTTCTAAGCATGCTCAAACATAAATATAAAAAATTTCAACACCCAAACAGTCAATGTCTTTGAAGTTACTTTGAGTTGGAAAGAACTCAAAGTAATGCACATATGTTTTATTTCTTTTCCCTCCCACTAGATGTCCTCAAAATCATGACCCAAATTCTCAACATGTGTCTCTCTTTGTGTATTAAACCCACACATACTAACACAAATTACTAACATACAATTTTGTTAAAGCATTAAAGTCCTAAGTTTTAGGTTCCATTATTCTCCTTCTTCTTGCTATATATCTTGATTGAAGGGGGTAGTTTTAAAGATTGAAAAATGGAAGAAGAGAGAAAATGGTATTGAAAAAGAAAGGGAAAAACAAGAGGAAAAATAGAGAAGTGTTAGGCCATAGATTGAAGCATATCAAGAGAGAGAAAAAATTGAAGAGAGGGGGAATGAGGAGTAGATAAATGTTTTTCGTCTATATACTAACGGTAAGAGTATTTTTTAACATTTTTTTAAGGTTAAGGGTATTAATACAATTTTTGAAAATTCATGAGCATTTTAAAACGAGGTACTAACAATTTTTGTTAATATACTGGGTATTTTTGACATTTTAAAAAAAAAATTTAAGGGTATTTTTGAACTTTTTTTTAAAGTTTAAGGGTATTAATGAAACTTTTGAAAGTTTAGGGGTATTTTTGAAACAAAGTACAAAGTTCAGGGGTATTTTTGAAACAAAGTACTAACGGTTTCCATCCAAAACTAACGGTGAGGGTATTTTTGAACTTTTTTTGAAAGTTCAAGGGTATTTTTGAAACTTTTGAAAGTTCAGGGGTATTTTTGAAACAAAGTGCAAAGTTCAGGGGTATTTTTGAAACAAAGTGCAAAGTTCAGGGGTATTTTTTATAATTTAGCCTAAAAATTTATATGTATTCATAACATGTCAATATATGCACACATATATTTAAAAATAATAATAATAAAAGAATTAACGTGTCCCCAACGGGTCGTGTCCTACTTTTTTGGAAATTGACGTGTCGCCGTGTCCGTGTCGTGTCGTGTCCGTGTCTGTGCTTCTTAGGTTTAGGAGTGGTTTGTGCAATTTTTTCTTTTTATTATAATTTTTTTCTATCTAACTCTCAATTCCTTCTCCCTCTCATTTTCTCTTCCCCTCCTCCCTCTCCCTCTTGTTTTCTCCCGCCCTCCTCCTTTTCACTCTATTTACTTCCTCACTCTTTCTCTCACCTATTTAGCCACCCCTAGTGGTGGTCACCGCTCTCCCTCCTGCTGTCTTCTTCCCCAGGCGATCCTCTGGAGATGGCCGCCCCTCTCCCATGTCTTTTTCGTTTTTTCTTTTCATTTTTTCTTCATTTTTTCACTTTTAGTATGCATTTTTTACTCCCAGTTTTTGATCCATATTTGAAATGAAAATCGATTTGGGTTCTTTAAGAGACGAAGAGAGAAAGGAGGAAGCAAGAGTGAGAGGGAAAGGAGGAGCCCGTTGAGAAAAAACAGGAGCCAAAGCAAGAGTGAGTGGGAAGATAGGGAGCTAGAACTAGAGCGAGAGGGAAGAAAAAAGCAAGAGCTGAGAGGAGAGGAAAAAAAACATTAAAAAAAATACTTGCCGACGGTAGCAAAACGTTAGAAAACTTGGTTTTGAAAAGCCAAGTCATATATCATTTTGGCACAATTTTATAGGTCATCCGTACAAAAAAATCCTGTAACTTTCATTATATGAATGAAATGTTTGTCTTTTAAAAAAAAAAAAAAGAAACGAAAAAAGAAAAACAGAGAGAAAAGTTTAAAATACTAAATCAAGGTCAATTCAATAATTTATCTATTCTTGATGGGGGTAATGGTCAACTTAGACATGAAGGATAAACATTATTGAGAATTCAGTGGAAGGATAAATATGATTTTATTTTTATATCGTAGACATGAAGCATTACTTGTAGTTTTATGCAATGGTATGGTTATTCTTTAGAGTTTGAGAAACTTCATTATTCTTTTTCCTATTCTTAAACACACTTTGCTTGTTGGCATATAGGAATGGCATGGAGCAGCACAGGAAGCACTCTAATGTTATGATTGCAAAAATAATTTTCAGTGCTTTGGGTTGTTTGATGGCGGTAAATTTGGTCTATGTTTTCAGTGATGGTTCACCTTTTCGCAAGGAGTTTATTACACCGTAATTTTTTCTTCCATTTCTTTCTTAATTTGATTTTTCTCTAAGTGCTAATGCTTTGGAATGATGTTTTCTCATTGTGAAAAAAGAAAAAAGAAAAAGAACAGCAACAATGGTGTTAATGTCTAAACCTTAGAAAGTGAAGTAATTTTCCATTTATATCTTTCTTTTACTCCTTTTTTCACCTCTCAATGTTGTTTCTTTAGAATGGTTTTATCCTTGCATAATGCTTACCTAATTGGTCTCATTTTACTTGATTGGAACCCTTTTCTTTAGGTGGGTTTCTTTTGTGGGCTTGGTTTTTTGGATGCTCTTGTATTCTTTCATATTTTCCTCAATGAAAGCTCGGTTTCTTATCAAGAAAAAAAAAATTATAAAGTTAAATGTGAAATACCCTTAGGTGGTTGAATAAGGTCCTAAGTTCAAATTATATATGACACGTATCTGTTAGTTGTAAAATTAGAAAAATTATTAGGCTACTAAGGGCATATTAGCTATATGGTAAGGGGTTGGTTATAAATAGGAGTTAAAAAGGGGATGAAGGGAAGTAATAATGGAGTTGTTTAGGCTTGGGTTTATTTATGGAAAGGTTCCAAGTTCTTCTAAGTACTTAGGAGTATCTTTTTATACTTTCTTCATTATCAATTTATTTATTTGATGAAAATTTTCACAATAGGGACCAAATCGTTACAAATTTTAAAGTATAGAGACTAAATTGTTACATATTAAAATTCAGGGACTAAATTGTAACAAAATTGAAAGTTTAGGGACTAAATCGTTACAAACTAAAGTTCAAAAACTAAATTGTTACTTACATGTAAGTTCAGGGATCAAAAATATTTTTTATCCTATATTTTGGGATACTGAGGTACATGAGATGTTTAACAAATTAAATGTTTGGGAATATGCTTTATTTTGTAGTGGCTTAATTGTGCTGTATTTGTTTTCTTTTAGAGGTTAACAAGCTTTTAACCCATTTGCAGTTGGATGGTGGCAACACTGGTCGATTTCTATATAGATGCCACAGTTTTGTTGGTAAGTGTTAAATTCCTCACACTTGTTGCCTTTAGATGGTTAAATACACGATCTTCTTGTTCTCCATAATGCCCCCTTTTTGAACTTCTGAAATCAAGCCTAACATTCATAAGAAATTTTACATTTTTACTTAATATTGGGATAGCTTCTCGATAGTTGTTTTCATGACTTCGTTAGTCATCTGAAAGTTGAATAACCTTATTTTTCTTTCCATATAAACTCAGGTCTGGATGTTCTATAAAGAAGAATCATGGCTAACTGCAACCTTTTGGATAGTTCTATTGATAGGTTTCGGGAGGTAATCTGTCATTTTTGTTGCAAAAGTCACATATCTTTCTTCCATTTGGAACCTTCTATTGGCCAAGGAAACAATGATAAATATATATTTTTTTAAGTTCAAACAAAAATTCTCTTTGGTTCGAAGTAAACTGTATATGTACATGTATCTTCACATTCTTACCTTCATTTATATATATATGCTCAAGATTAAGAAAAGATGATGCTTCGAAGGATGTAAAGAAAATGTGTTTCTCGTAGATTGAATTTTTATATTATGGGATAAGATGCCCAGCCAATTAGAAATATATTGTTGTAGTGACTGCATATTTCCCTGTCCATATTGGCCATGGAGAATGTGTTGTCTTTTTCTGGATAGAAAATAGAAAAAGCTTTTCATTGAAAAAATGAAAAGGACAAAAAAAAACGCACAGCCTTCACAGTCCTAGTTGACGGTTAGGCTGTTTTATATCATATCTCCTAATATACTTGATTTGTGAAAAGAAAGAGATGAAATTGTTGTTGAATGCATGCTAGGGGTCTAAATTTGGTTAACAGTACATTTAATCAAAGTTTCAATTTTACCTGCTCCTCTTTTTCTTTTTCTTTTTCTTTTTTTTGAGTTCAACAATTGCGGAGCGAATAATCGAACCATCGACCTTTAAGATGGTAATTGTTACCTTATCCAATGAGCTAAGCTCGAATTGGCACATGCTCCTCTTTTTCTATCTTTTAAACATTGCATGTGGCAGGCGAATAAATATAAATTCATGCCAGTATACGTATCCTCTAAATATATGAGTCTTCTAAGTATTACCTTTTCCTCAACTGTTATAAGATTCTATTAGCTTGCAAATTGAATATATAGGACTGAAAATGAATTTTAAAAAAGAAACTGCAGAACAACCAACTAGTTGAAGGTTTGATGGCTATAAACCATATAGTTTCTTGGTAGTGTGCAAATGACTTTTATGCTTTGCAAATATTTACCCACCTGCACATGGGGTATATGGCTCTCTAACACTGTATTATCCTCTAAATATTTCAGCACCTCTACATGTCCCTTCATTGTTAAGGAACTATTCAAGCTCAACTCCGAAGATCCAGCGCACCTTATTTTATTTAAAGGCTCCAACAGGCAAGTCCACTCTTCTTGTTAGATGCCATAAGATGAAAAAACTTGATAAAGGATGATGCATATTGAGCTGTGGAATCAATGCATTTTTTTAACTTTGATTTTTCTTAATTTATGAATGTGAGTAGAGGACTTCCACCTGCCTTGACTTGTAATTTACAGTTCCAATTAGAATATTTTAAAAAACGAAAAATCTAGGCCCATTTGATAACCATTTAGGCCCCGTTTGATAACCATTTGGTTTTTGGTTTTTAGTTTTTGAAAATTAAGCCTATAAATACTATTCTCACATATGATTTTACTTGTTTTGTCATCTACTTTTTACCTATGTTTTCAAAAACCAAGTCTTGTTTTGAAAACTAAAAAAAGTAGTTTTCAAAAACTTATTTTTGTTTTTAGAATTTGGCTAAGAATTCAAATGGTTCTTTAATGGAGATAAAAACCATTGTAGAGAAATTGGGAGAAAACAAGTTTAATTTTCAAAAACCAAAAACCAAAAACCAAAAACCAAATGATTATCAAACGGGACCTTAGTTTTTGGTTTTTGGTTTTTGAAAATGGTGCCTATTTTCTCCTCAATTCTCCCCAATGTGTTTCATCTTTCTTAACAAAACATTTGAATTCTTAGTCAATTTCTAAAAACAGAAACAAGTTTTTGAAAATTACTTTTTTTAGTTTTTAAAATTTGGCTTGATTTTTTGACAACATATGTAAAAAGTAGATAACAAAACAAGGAAATTATAGGAGAAGTAGCATTTATAGGCTTAATTTTTAAAAAACTAAATAGTTATCAAACAGGCCCTGATTACTTCTTTGTATTGTGAAAGGGGGAGTTTGGAAGTGTTATCTATAAATGAACTTTTTCCTATTTAAAAATTTTTAAGAGCACATTTTTATGTGTAAACCATTATGAAAATTTTAAAGAGTTTGTTTAGAATGGCGGAAGTATATTGGGAGTCGAGGGAGGACAAAGTTGTGGTAAATTTTTTTCCCACTTCCAATCATTACTTAGGTCATAGAGCAGACTCGATTAATATTAATTTTGTGGTTAAGTTATTTGGCCTTATTATGATAACTGATATTGAAACATTTCTCAATGTTGAAAAGAGTATCTAGATTGTAATGAATCTCTGTAAATTTCTTTCTGAAAAAAGTTGAACCCAGCAAGAAATAAGAGGCCAAAATAAAATTTTTTGAGAAAGCAGATTTGTATCTGAACTCCAAACAGAAATAGTCCAAATTTTCATTTAGATGTGGAAATGGTACTTTGATCACCATGCATCATAACTGTTATAGTACATTATGTGTCAAATGCATTACTTTTGGGACTGATATAGCTCAAATTAATGCCACTTATGGCTCCAAAATGGTAACAGAAATTGGAGAATTGAATGATAAAAACATTTTAATGATGCTATGGCAATATGGAAGAAGCTACTGGAAAGGGAGGAAGGAAAACTACTGTTTTCTTGAAAGTTGCCCTATTCTTTGACTTCTTCATGGGAACTGGAACCTTGTCCAAGTTATTAGTTTCTTTTAATTACTTAAAGCTCTTTCTATACAATACAATTTTGATATTGTTTAATAAATGATGATAATATTTGCCCATGCCTTGCATTACTTCATGGCTCTTTCATTGCATGTCAAAGGTAGTTGATTAGTCGTGACGCCGTTGGTTCTCTATTAGGATATGTTTGAGAGTGATTTTAGTGAAAATGATTTATTTACAAGTGATTTATTAAAAGTGATTTTTATATAAACATTTTAATATTTGGTTTTACACTTTTAAACGCTGTTTTAATTCCATCCAATTTGATTTTGAATGATTAAAGACATCTTTGGGAGTAATTTTGAACATGACAAAGGTGGTTTTAACTATTTCAAAATTATTCTGAAACATGTTATTAGCCTTCTAGATTGACAGCGGAAAAAACTTACCATGAATTCTTCTCGCACGTTGTAATTTATGGCAGGTCAGAAAGAAGGTATAAGAGAGCATCATCCTCAGAAGCAACAAATGAAGTTAGACAGTTCTAGCTTCTTCTGCTACATATCAAAATGTTACATTGTAAGCCAGCATAATCCATAAAATGTCATGCATCTTGCCGTTATGTTTACCTATGATCTAAGCTCAATGAACTCGAAAAAGAAATAAGTTGTAGCATAGAGTGTAACTTCAATAGATAGCGTACCATTAAATAACCTTATGTTATGTTGTATTCAGTTTAAACTGATATGGTTTTAAGCAACCTTGTATTATATCAACGTATGCATTTCAAGTTTTAATTTTCCATTCTAAGGAAAGAGAGCAAATAGAAGTTAGTACCTCTAGCATTTAAAGATTTTTGAATCCAAGAAGTTTCCATTACTGTTGATTCAGTCGATGATATTTCTCTTTATTTTAAAAAAATATATTAGGATTAAATTATAAATATAGTTCCTAAGTTTCAAAAAGATCCAATTATATTGTTTAATTATGATTATATTACTATTTATTCTCTATTGTATGTTTTATTTACCTATAAAATAAACTATATTTAAATTGTATAATATATAGCTCAATTTATTTTGAATTGCAATCTATATTTTACTTTCGAATTGTGATCATCTAATTAAATCTAAAAACAATATAAATTAACTTGTTTTATAAAACAGCATATAAAATTAATATAAGTTGAATTAATAAAAATAAAAATTATTAAAGACAAAAATGTTATATAAATTTAAATTATATTAAATTAATATCTAAATTATCTAAATGAAGGTAAGGATATTGTTGGAATAATATATCATTTTAAAACATTTTTTGCTGCAAAATAAACATGGTTATTTAAATATTCATGAATATTCTTATAATATTTTCTACAAAACAAACATGGTCATTTAAAAATGTTGAATACCTATAATTCAGGGATTTTTTTTTAATTATTAATATTGTAGTTTTTGAAACTTATTATAAAAATATGGTGTTTTTCAAACTATTTATATGAATATTGTAGTTTTTATTAGGGGGATGAAGGTCGTCTCTTCAACGTTGAAGGTCGTCTCTTGAAAAGACGATTTTTACTGCGTTTTTAAAAAAACAATACATGTATAGATTGCACCTGATTTTTTTTTTGTAAAAAAAACACACGTACAGGTCGTCAGAGATGACTGCACTGGTTTTAAAAAAATAAAATTAGTAGGTCGTGTCGACCTATACATAGATATTACATATGTTTGTAGTTTGCACAAGTTGTTGCATGCGCATCCACTCATCCTTGAATGCATGGTTTCGACTCTTACATAACGCAAAATTGTTAATTTTTTTTGTTTTATTTTTAAATTCTCGATTAGAAATGACTTATTTAAATCTATTTTTTTCTTTTTTTTTTCCTTCCCAACTTTCTTTATACAATTGAAATTTAAATAAGTCATTTTTAATTGAGAATTTAAAAATAAAACAAAAAAATTATCTGTTTTGCGTTATGTAGGAGTCGAACTCATGCTCTTGTTTAAATTCTCAATTAAAAATGACTTAAATAATCTTTTTTTTTCTTTCCAATTTTCTTTATAAAATTGAAATTTAAATAAGTCATTTTTAATTGAGAATTTAAAAATAAAATAAAAAAATAACAGTTTTGCGTTATGTAGGAATAAACCATGCGCTCAAGTTTAAATTCTCAATTAAAAATGACTTAAATAATCTATTTTTTTCTCTTTTTTTTCCTTTCAAATTTTCTTTATAAAATTGAAATATTAGTAAGTCATTTTTTATTGAAAATTTAAAAATAAAACGAAAAATTAAAAATCTTGCGTTATGTAGGAGTTGAACCCATATACTCAGGATGCTTAGGCGTGCGTGCAACTATTTGTGCAAACTGCAAACAATGTAATATTTTTTTGTAGGTCGTCTCTTGATAATTTTAATTTTTTCAAAAAATCAATGTAGACGACTTGTATATGTGTTATTTTATTTTTTTAAAAAAAAACAGGTAGAGACGACTTATACACGTATTGATTTTCTTTTTAAAACGCAGTAAAGGTCATCTCGACCTTCAGCCACGTGTTGTTCTTCATCTATCCAATAAAAACTACAATATTCTTACAAATAGTTTGAAAAGCACCGTATTTTTATAAAAAGGTTCAAAAACCACAATATTAATAAATAAAAAAATCCATAATTTTAGGCATTTGAAAATTCTGACTGTCTAGAATTTTAAAAAACAAACAGTCCCTTAAAGAAATTTGTCATTTCCTGAAAGCAGGAGATTTGTACGACAAAAGCTAGTGAAATTGAACTATCTTTTTGTTCGTGTGGATAAGCAAATTGAGTTGCTTGTTAGGCACCAAACACCAATGTTTATACTATAAAAGGGGTAAAATGGAAAAAACTCCAGACAAGTGGGTGTGTGACAAATATTTTAAGGTATTTATGGATACTAACATACTTTCTAAAGAGTGGTAAAAAAAAACTGCTTTTGACCAATTAAAAGTGTTTTTTTTTTAATTTTGATTAAAAAAAAAAAAAAGAAAACATTTTTTACTTCTAATCTTATCAAAGTTGTATAAATTTTTATCCTAAACTTCCAATTTCATTAAATTTTATATCAAGCATAGATAAACGTTGCAATTTTAACCCAAATTTTAAAAAGTGTTGCACTTTTTGCATTTTGATAAGTTTTCCTTCAAAAGATTAATTTTTGTTAAAATTTGTGAGTTTTGGGAAAGTTGTTCAATGGTTAATTTGTGCATTGATTAAACTTAATTTTTGCAAAACTTGATATTATTGAAATTAGTAAGTTAGTGCAGACTTTTACCTTTTTTTTTGTTAAAATTAACAAGTAATTAGCAAGAATTGAACAAAGAGTGAAAAATGTAACAGTTGTCTAAGTTTAGGGTCCAATTTGATGAAATTGAAAGTTTATGGTAAAAACTAATACAACTTGACAAGTTTAGAGATTTTTGACGCAAGCTCGTCAAGTTACAATTTATAAACCGATCCTAAGCTACTTGTAGTATTGAGTGGACCGAGTCGATCTCAGGAAACCGAATATCAATTTCTCAAATTAAATTTTCAAAGGAGAAAACAATTAAAAAGGGGGGTTTTGTGTTTTTATAAATAAAATAAAACATAAACAAATAAAAATAAAAATAGATCAAATCTTACCAAAATCGAATTCACATGTACGGTTTTGTCCAATTGCAAAATCGATCATAGGCATACAAAACGTTTTAACTTAATCATGCAAGCATTCGGTCAACTTATTAGGAAACCCCAAAAAGCAACAAATCTTCTAAAATCATCAACTCTAACCAACGTCAAAGTTAATGCTAATTACCTAAACAATTTGGCACGGAACGGTTCCAAATTATTTAGATAAAAGCATTAAGTACTTTGGAAAGACCAAGACAAACCGGTTAGATAAAATAACTTCAACCTAACCAAGATGCTCATTTAATTCCTAGAATTAAACATGCAGACTATGCAATTATGGAAACTCATAAAACACACACATGTAATAATCATAATGCTACAAGGTTCAATCAACACGACAAATTACAGATCATGCATCATGAATAGCAATCAAGGCGTCAATTCAATCAAAAATACATGCTCATAAAATAAATATAGGAATCAAAAAACACTTGCAATTATATGAAAACTACATTAAAGTTCGAGCCTCACAATATTGCAATTGGCTATTCCGACCTATGAATTGGAACACTTACCTTAGCCGCTCATTGTGATGATGTAGCCAATATATGCCATTGGTTCGATATAGTGCCAAAAGAAAAGTAAAGGAAAATGGAAAAAAAACTCTAAAAACTATTGTCTATAAATATTACCTTAGAAGACCCCCTGCAACTATCCAAAAGAAGGCTTAAATACCCTTGAAGTAGGCAACTTGCGCAAGCAAGAAACCCTAAATTCTAGAAAGATATTTTTCCCAAACAATTAGAGAATAATATTCAAAATAAAATAAAAATAAAGTAAATAATTTTCTATCTTGCAAAATGTTGAAAAATACATCCAAAGTTTGAAAATTCTTTCCTAAATTCTCAAAACAAACATAAAAGGTTGCAAATAAGGAAAAGTTCTAGATTACACAATCTTCAGTATTTTTCCAATAACTTCTTCTCTAAAGCTTGGTCTGACGTGATCTTCATATGGATGGAAAGATCTTTCAGAGAGCTTTAAAATGGTATCTAATTTGGCTATATTCCCAAATGTGATCAGCAAGATATTGGGAATGAAAATTGGCACAAAGCATTCTCAAGTACAGCAGTTTTCTAGCATGAGCAGTAATCACTCAAAATGTCATAACTTTCATAATACTTGGTGGAATACAATGAGTCTTATACCGTTGGACATATAATTCAATAAGCTTCAATTTGACACCAAATTTGAATATATTTGCATCTCAAAATATCATGATATGATTGGTCAAAATTGGTATAAAAATTTTGTTGCTCGAATCACCTCCGATTTGGTCCGAATTAACTCTGAAATGTTGCAAACTCTCCAAAACACATAAATTGCTTGAATCCCTAAAAAATAATAATAAAACACATAAAATCCTTCTAACTAACAAGAAATAAATGTGATTAAATAGGACTTTATAGGTCCTATCATTTTTCTTAAAAAAAGTTTATGTGAAAACCTTAGAATTTTGAAAATTAGGAACCTTTTAGTTATGTGAACCCCTATTTATAAAATTCTAAAACCCCCGAAATCAATTGATTTCAATCCCAAGGGAAGGAATAGATACAAGATTATTTGATGATCGAAGACCAAGAGATAAGAAGAACTAGTTACTTACTCAAGTTGAACACTCCACAAGAGAGGTTGATCAATCCCAACTTGAATGTTTAGGCATGTAACCTAGAACTATAATTGCAAAGTGGCGAGGCTCATGGCTCTCAAGTGCAGAAACACTCTAATTATTTTTTTTATTTAAAATTAACCTCCCTACATTGAAATAACATAGGCTTTAAATAGCCAATTTTATGGCTCAACTAACCCTAATACAAGTGGCTAAAAAAGAAAACCCTAATTTGATACTCAATTCATCATTCTAAACAAAAAGTCTAAAATATCCTTACTTAAACATGCATATGAAGGGTAAAAATGAAAAACAACCAAAACTCTTAAATAAAAATGTGGACCATAATTTAAAATTCTATATTGGTTCATATCAAAAGTGGTTTTGAGAAATTATATATATATATATATAGAATAATATTCTTTAAAAAATTGCTTTTTCCATCTTCCCCACTTTCACTGTGCGAGTTTGACAAAGGTTGCTATCCATCCATGAATTTGAAATTTGAGAGGTCATATCTTAGTTCCCCATTTTAACTTAAGAATTTATTTTAATAATTGTGTGGAAAAAAATCAAATTAATTTAATTTTTATTTGTATTTGGTTAAAATACCATTTTGATTCATGTACTTTGAGCTTTATTCCATTTTGGTCCATGTATTTTCAAATGTCCAATTTTAGTCCATGTACTTTCAATAAAGCTTAAAATTGGTTCCTACTATTAGTTTATGGTTAATTCTTCTTAAAAAAAAAAGTTAGTCTCTATTAGCTTTTCCTCTATAAATTTTGGCAGTATGTTCACATGGTGTATTTCCTTGTATTAAAATTATTATTATTATTTAACCAATTTTGATAAAAATTAACTTCAAACTTGTCATAAGGACCAATTTTAAGCTTTATTGAAAGTACATGGACTAAAATTGGACATTTAAAAGTATAAGAACCAAAATGAAACAAAGTCCAAAGTACAAGGACCAAAATGGTATTTTTAACCTTTGTATTTTCATATTCACAACTCATTTTCACTTCAAAATTCAAAATATTTCACTTTCCACTTTTTATCTTAGATAAATCAAAGTAGCTAGTTAAATATTATAAATTTTATGTATGTGTTTTTGAAGATTCGAAGTCAAAAATATTAATTAAAATAATAGTCTAATTAAAAATCAGAACAAGAAATAATTTTCATCCTTGAAATTAAAGGACTTTTTAAAAAAAATATTGTCATTAGTAATTAGTTATGATTTTTGTTTTATTTTTTTTAGTTCAATAATTAGTTAGGTTTTTTTTTTCTTTTCAATAATACGTAGAATATAATGTTTTAACAAATGATACGTTAAGGTTGGTCCTAAGTAGTTGTGGTCACTGATCCAGTTGGCCTTAACCAATTGTTGAGATATTTTTGATTGGCAATTAGTTAGAGTTATGAGATAATGCAGAAGAAAAATGACGCATGAATAACAAGAATCTAGAACGTAATCTAAGATTTGTTTTCAAAATCAAATCTTAATTAAAGAATGAAGGCAAAATCAAAACTAAGATTTCTATTCAAATTTGAAAACGGATTTTTAAAAATAAAATATTTAGAAAATCATTTGAAAAAATAATAATTATTATTATATTTTCAAAATTGATAAAGAAGAAGTTACTATTTTTTTAAAAAAAATAATAATAATAAATTAATAGTAGGAATCAATTTTAAGCTTAAAGTGCTATTTTAACTTAATTTAAATAATCAATTTGACTAAAGCTTTTCATTGAAAATATATTCACCTTTCATTTGACTTGGTCATAAACCAAAATAACTTTAAAAAAGTACGATTGAAATATAAATAGACACGTGTCATTCAAATATAAATAGACACGTGTCATTGAATTAAGCTTGAAAGTGTACCATAGGAAAAAGTAGTGACCCGGCCAAAAAGATCCCAAACGTTAAGAAATACCCAAAAGCACGACAACGTGATAAAAGATACGGTCTAGGATGCCACGTCAGCAGCCTCTTCTAAACGCACCGTTTTAAAACCTCCCCGCTTCTTTCTCTCACTATAAATGCATTAGTTTCGCTCCGTTTCGCTCCTCTCTCTCCCTCTTCTTAGAGGAACTGAAGAAGGAAAAGAAAAGGGAAGGAAAAAAAAAACCCAAAAAAAAAAACTTCGATTTTCCATTTTTAGAGAGTTTAGAAACCCTAGTGCTGTTGTGTTCTTCTTCGCCTGTTCGATCGCTCATCCGTAAACTACCTCCGATTTTTAGTCATCTATCTGTCTATCTAATTTATTTTATTTCCACTCGTATTTTTTTGGTCCCGAGACGGCGATGGCGGCTACAGTTCCGGCACCGGCGACTTCCGCTCCAGTTCAGACGGCGGCGATTCCTCCTTCGACTGGCTCTGTGGCCACTGGAGGCGGGTTTTTGAGTTCGTCATTGTATGTTGGCGATCTGGACCAGACTGTGAACGAGGGACAGCTTTTGGAACTGTTCGGCCAAGTGGCGCAGGTTGTCTCCATTAGGGTTTGCAGGGATCAGACACGCAGGCAATCGCTTGGATACGCTTATGTTAATTTTGGCAATCATCAGGATGGTTCGTTATTTCGTTCTGTATCTTTCCTTTTCGTTCTTTATGTTTATTTGTGTGTGTGTGTGTTTTCATTCTCTAATTTCTGGATAATACGCTTGAGTTTTGATTTTGATACTGCTGTGTTTTGTTCTGATTTTCCACTAGACTATCGCATTTTGAAAATTGATATCTGATGACTGAAAATTACGTTATTATTTAATCAATTTAAAGAGAAATATTAGTTGCTAAGAATCTGGAGTTTTTTAAGAAATGCATTTTAGACTCTTTCATATCATCTCAATAATTAATGGGCGAATGTGATATGTTTTGGGTTTCTGTTAGTGTGTGTATTTTTTAATAATGATACAAAACGTTTAATCTCATGTTATTGATTGGACCTTGAATTTGGAGAGTGGTGAAAAATATTATGAAGAAATTCACAACATTGAGCCAACAAAACAAGTTTCAAAAAATGCTTTAAAACCCAACCACATGATATACGAACTCAGACACTCATTATAAGCTGAAGAATACAATTTCTTTTTCTGGTAAAACTATAAATGATGGGCGTACTTCAACCTTTATGTAGTTATATCTTCATTCATACTGATAGACGCATTCAAGTTGGATGTACTTTTTAAAAGCATCTTTTAGGACCAAAATTTATACATTGAATCTCTTATTGTTTCCTTTCATAAATTCTCAGCTTCCAGCGCCTTGGAACATTTGAATTTCACCTCTATTAATGGGAAGCCTATCAGGATTATGATGTCTAATCGAGATCCTAGCATTCGAAAAAGTGGCTATGCAAATGTTTTTATCAAAAATCTGGACACATCAATTGATAACAAGGCATTACATGATACATTTGCTACCTTTGGTACTGTTCTTTCTTGTAAAGTTGCTGTTGATAGCAATGGTCAATCAAAAGGTTATGGATTTGTGCAATTTGAAAGTGAGGAAGCTGCAGAAAGTGCTATAATTAGATTGAATGGCATGCTGCTCAATGATAAGCAAGTTTATGTTGGACATTTTATTCGACACCAGGAAAGGATTCGAGCAAATGGATCTATGTTTACTAATGTTTATGTGAAGAATTTACCAGAAACTACCACAGATGATGACCTAAAAAATCTCTTTGCTACACATGGTGCCATTACTAGTGCAGCTGTCATGAGAGATTCGAATGGGAAGTCCAAATGTTTTGGTTTTGTGAACTTCCAGAACACAGACTCTGCTGCTGCTGCAGTTGAAAAGTTGAATGGTACCATCCTTGGTGATGACAAGGTTCTGTATGTAGGCAGGGCTCAGAGGAAAGCAGAAAGGGAGGCTGAGTTGAAAGCGAAATTTGAACAGGAAAGAAAGAGTAGATTTGAAAAATTACAAGGTGCAAATTTGTATATCAAAAATCTTGATGACCATATTGATGATGAGAAGCTCAAAGAGTTATTCTCTGAGTATGGAACAATCACATCATGCAAGGTTCGTTTTTCTTTTCGAAATCTCCATTTGTCTTCTTCTATATACAATTGAAACCTACAGGTCGACTTTTGTGTAGATAGCTCTGTATGATGATATTTTGTTGATTTCAATGCTTGATTGAATTATTGCCAGGTTATGCTTGACCAACATGGACTGAGCAAGGGGTCTGGTTTTGTAGCCTTTTCTTCACCAGATGAAGCAACAAGAGCCGTAATTTTTTTTTTTTTAAATTTGAAATCTACTTCTGGGTTCTATATCCAAATATGATATGAAAATTAAAACTAATTTTTTCTGTTCCTTTTGTATTCTTTAGTTAACTGAAATGAATGGAAAGATCAAAGGAAGGAAACCTCTGTATGTGGCTGTTGCCCAGCGCAAAGAAGAGAGAAAGGCTCGGCTGCAGGTATGATTTTTCTTCTTGGGGAATGCATATGTCATTCAAGTTTTTTTCCTCTGATGAATTCTAAAAAGCAAAAGACATACATTGGTTATTCAATAATGTGTGGTGTCTTGATGTTTTTTTTTTTCTTTGATCATATGGTGTCCTGATGTTATTGTAAATCCATAAATTGCAATTATGTGAATTTTGATAGTCTTATGTGGTTGATGGGGATTGTGCCTCAAGAAGCATGTATTCTTATTTAGTTTGCAAGTTCATTGTCGCTATAGCATGCCTTTTCCATAACGTGTCAATCCTATAACTTCTGGTAATAGCATATTCTTCTTTGTGTTCAGGCACAATTTGCTCAAATCCGAGCAGCTGGTGGAATATCATCTTTGCCTTCAGGAATTCCAGGATTTCATCCAGGGGCCCCACGACTTGCACCTCAGCAGCTGTATTATGGTCAGGGGAACCCCGGGCTGGTGCCCCCACAGCCTGCTGGATACGGCTTCCAGCCTCAACTCATGACCGGAATGCGACCTGGTATGGGCCCGAACTTCATCATGCCTTACCAGTTTCAGAGGCAAGGACAGCCCACACCACGCTCGGGGATGAGGCGAGGTGGAAATTCACAATCAGTTCAGCAGCAGCAGGTAAAGTGAATTACGTTGTTAATATCATCTGTCTACTCGCCATTTTATTAGTGTCATTTCATTAATAGATACCATTTCAACGTTTGTGCTGCACTTATCTGAGCTTGATTTTGCATCACCCTGAGTTATTCATAGATCTATTAAAATCCTTCTTACTAGTTTTCTCAATGGGGTCGAACCATAGAAGCTTTTGTAGAAATTTGTCTACTCACTTCGTTATCCCAGTTGCTGATTCTAATGCTCCTGAAGTTTTCTCTTTTTTTCGATTTTCTTTCCTTTTCCTATTCTTTTCTTCTGATGTTTGCCTATTAATTTGTGGACTTATTTCTTGAATCCAGTTACTGCTCCGTGGCTCTGGACAAGGTTTTAGATACATGAACAATGCACGAAATGGATTAGAGCCGCCTGTCCTGCCCCAAGGTCTTGTTGGTCCGATGATGCCTCTGGCTTTTGATAGTTCTGGAGTGTCTACCTCCCCGATTGACATCCAGCGATCAAGGAATGTGCCTTCTTCAACACTCGCTTCTGCATTAGCTTCCGCTACACCTGAAAATCAGCGTGTGGTATGTCACCATTTTTCTTTCCTTCATTAGAGAAAAATGAAAACATATCTGTAAGATGAGACATGCCATTAACCGTACTTCTACATTATATTATATTTTACAGATGCTCGGCGAGCAGCTGTATCCACTCGTGGAACGTCTTGAACCAGGTCATGCAGCAAAGGTAACTGGAATGTTGCTGGAGATGGACCAACCAGAGGTCCTTCATCTCATCGAGTCCCCGGATGACTTGAAGAGTAAGGTGGCTGAGGCAATGGAAGTCCTCCACAAAGCTTCGTCGGAACCCGAGCTCTCTGATCAGCTTGGTGCATTGGCCCTGACCAAATGAACAAAGACTGAAAAAGAGAGCACGGGTTCCCTGACCTTCAATTTTTCCTTAGAACATTCTTTATTCCGCATGGTGAACATATTTATGGTTTGGGTTTTATCCTTTCCTTTTCTTTTAACTTCCCTCCTTAAGTTAACTCTCTAGGATATTATTTATTTTTGCAGGGTCTTGACCGGCTGCATTATTTTATTTAATTCTAGTTTTGGATGTGCTTTAGAATTTTGGTAGGTCATGTTTTGTTTAGGTTTCTATTTGCCGTCAAGTCTTGAGAATTTTGTTTGGTTTTGTTGAACCTTTGATGACACATTCGTTATCTAACCTATGCAGCATTTTCCTTTCGGATTTTTTAGACTATATGGTTTCATGTTTTTGTATTTGCTATTATTTTGGCTATTTTATTTTATTATGCCTTAGCATTGAAGGCTTTCTTTTTATCATTATTGCTCAAGATTCATGCCTGTCTTGATGATCATCAAACATCAGCTGTGATATTAATGCTAAATCTAAGCATGACATCAAAGAGAGTCCGAAATTGAAAGCAAAAGGAAAATGTTTTCGATTGCAGGATATTTGAAAGATCTTGCCCATTTCTTAGGGAAAATTGCAGGTACTCCGAGAGAGTATAGATGTTCCTTTCATTTATTGTCTGTTATGTCAACATTCTTTTAAAAATGATGTGAAGTCCATAGCTTTAAAGAATATATTTATGAAGGCAAAACTATCTCTTTTATTGATATCTTTTCCATTTCTTAAAATCTTCTTGGTGAATAATACATATTGATCACTCTTAGAGATTTAATCAGTATTTGTTGTTTTGATTAAAAAAAATCTCTCTTCACTCAACTTCATTCTTCTCTCTTATTGTCAAAAAAAAAAAAAAAAGGTTGGTGGCTAGTAGAAAATTCTTAATGAATAGTGAAGTATTATTCATCTTGTTTTGATCGAATTTTATGAGTCATTATCATTTGATTCATTTGAAATCAGGGTGGATATCATCTTCAACTATATCGTCATTTATCATAGTCTTGAAGATGTCCATGCCCTGTTCTGTTGCCATATTTTCTCCATTTTTGGCTTCGCAGTTATCTTCTTCAGTTATGTATTCACTCCACTTGGAAGGTCCTCTCACCTTTGCTAATATGCAAGTTTTCGTCCTTGCATTTTCATCGTCTTTTGAGATGCCTTTACTCCATTTTGATGCTTGAATGTTTGATGGCGACTCCCAGTTTCGAGTCTCATCTGCAATTTCATGACCGTAAGCTTAACTTTTTGTCCTGGAAAGTAGCAAATGGTATTAGAATCATCTCAAAGTTTAACCTTTGGAACTCAAATGTTTGGCCTTAGAGAGAACTTTTTCATCATCTTTTGAGACGCATTTACTCCATTTTGATGCATGCATGGCTGATGGCGACCCCCAGTTTCTAATCTCATCTGCAATTTTGTGGCCATTTTTACTCAAACTTTTTGTCTAGAAAAAGTGCCAGAAGTATTAGGATCATCTCCAAAATTTACCTTGGGAGCTCAAATTCTTGGCGATGTGTTTCCTCTTTGAGAAAACTGGTCTGTAAAGTCCATCTCCTTCTCCATCTTCCGACCAGCTTGAACGGCTCGTTGAACCAGATTTCCTGGTTTTTACTTCTGGAAACTCCGTCACAATCTTTCCGTCGGCAAAATCGCTCCCTGCTTCAGAAAAAATCATCATCTAACGAGGATTTTACTTCGGAGTTTTTCAATTAACTAATCGTAAATATGCATTTACAAAATCAGTGACCTATTTCTCGTTCGTTTTCTCCTCCAATTTGGCTGCGATCTTCCTCGAGATCGAGATACTCACTCCAATCGCTGCGTCTTTTCCTCCTCGCACTGCAGTCAACCTGATCGTCGTCAACAATTCCTCCATCTAGTAGCTCATCGACTTTCGTCTGTTCGTCCGCATATTTCCGGGACATATTGAAGCTCTGTACGAACTTACGGACGTCTTTCGCCATAGGAGCTCGAGCAAACACCTTCTGCACCGATTGCTTCTCGTTGCACACTGCACAGGTCCACTTATTCCCGCTCCTCCTCTGCTGCTTCACCTAAATCGAAACCACCGCCATTACAGAAGTTACAGAGAGAAACAGAGAACGGAAAAGAGAAAAACAGAGAGAGACGGAACGAGATCGGTGCCTGCATGGTGGAGCATTGGAAACACTGGACGGCGATGAAGATCGTCGACATTTCCAGCTTCGCAGTACGCTTCTTGGATTCTCCAATGCTTTTACAGATTTTGATTCTATTTTCTTTCTGTGTTTTTGTGGTTTCAATTTGGAGGGATCGTTCTCGGTTTCGATCGGAAATTTTGGCGCCAAATTTTTTTTGGAATTTGGGCCATACTTGTCTCTCTCGTGGCCCATTTTTGAAAATGGGTTTCTTGTTTCAGGCCCATATTCAAAATTATGGGCCTCCTATTTAGGGCTTTTCGTTAGTGCTCCTTCTGAAACATTCGTTAAATTTTCTCCATAAAATCTGCGACGGTTATAAGACTTCTTACATTATAAAAAAGTGTCTTGTTTTGTTCTATAAATTCTCCGTAAAACCTGTGACGGTTATAATACAGACACTCCTTCCATCGTGAAGTACCTCGTTTTTTTCCCTTAATTTCTAATTCCTAGTTACTTTTTCTTTTGTTAACATTTTTTTTAGTCATCGATGTGGGTTGAGATTCACGTTTTTGTTGATAATACGTATCTTAACCAGTTAAATTGACATTATAGCTCAATTTTTCATAACAATTATTTCTTAAATTTTTTATCAAATAATTTAGATTAAATAAAGTTACATGCAATTTAAATCAAATAAAATTTTAAATAATTATCTTATAATAAATTTAAATTATAAATTAAATATTAATATACAAATAATTGAAATAATATGCCTACTTGGTCATTATAACTAAATCACAACAATTTAGTATTAACTAACCAAACATAATAACTAGTTTTTTCTAATTTTAAATAGACTTTTTTTAATACAACAAATGTAGGGTATGGAGATTTGAACCTCGATCTCGAGGGAAAGAGTGCATGTCAATTACTACTGAACTTTGGGATAGATTTTAATTATGTTTCTAGACTTTAAAAAGTTCCATCTTAACCCTGAGCTTTGAAACGATTTCAAAACATACCATTGTAAAGTTTTTTCATTAAAAAGACGAAATTTGGTGTGTGTTGACTGAGAAATTTCGGCCAATCTTCAATTGTCACGTCATTATTCCAAATTAATGACGAAACTACAAATAATTAAATTTGAGACCAATTATAAATTGACATGTGTCCCAAATTTAACGTGATGATAAAAATTGGCAAATTCTAAAAATTAAAAGGCCACATGTCTTCATTTTGACAATTTGACCAAACAATTAAACTTAATTTGGTCAAATTGGATTATATGGAATTTGGGTCAAAGTTAAATAAAACTCAAATCCAAATGGTTAGCCCCAAATCCAACAAAGTCCAAGTCCAATAGTTGGGCCCAAAAGCATTGAAGCCTAAGCCCACATGCCCATGGAAAGCTCTATAAATAGATGAGCTCTCCTTCATTTGGAAGGTTCATAAATTTTATTCTCCAGATAACTCAGAGAGAATTGAGAGCAAATAAGACCAAAGTCCTTAAGTGTTGAATGCTCCTTTAAGTCCTTAGGTACTGAACACAAAGTACTTAGGTGTTGAACCCTCTCGAAGACCAAAGACTCTTCAAGATCAGTCCTTAGATGCTAAATACTCGTTGAAGTGTTGAATACTCTTGAAAAACCAAAGACTCAGTCCCTAAGTACTGAACACTCTTGGAAGACCAAAGACCCTCCAAGACAAGTCTTTAGGTGCTAAACGTTCCTTGAAAACTAAAGATTCTTCACATACCAAAGACATTTTGAAGACAACCGCGGTCGGCGGGCGATGGTGGCACCCTGCTTGTATGCTTCTTGAACTTAAGTTTCTGAGAAGTTTGCAACTGTTTAGTCTGTTGTGTGTGAGCTCAGCCATTGTTCTGGTAGTTTGTGGGCGTTGAGCATTTCATTGTTAAAAGAAGTGTTTTATGGCTTCTTTCAGGTTCTTGAAATTTTTGGATTTTTTGTAGTTACTCTGTTATGCTGCCGAAATTTCGAGCATAAGCAGAGTAATCTCATTGCACTTTCTAGGTAATCTACTCTAAGTTTTAGGGTCATTACAATTAGGACATTCATGTTATCCAGTCCATGAGCTTCCCATTAATAAAGTTTCATTTCAAAAAAAGAAATTGTGGATATAGTTGTAGCATCTATCTTAATCAATATTGTGGAAGTTCCATAATATGATGTTAGAGAGGATACAAGTTTAGATATTGACGTGAAATATATTTGTTTTGGTGTATACATTGAAATTAATAAATATTGATTGCCTAATTATGACAAACCACTGTATATGATGTTGATTTGTTTAGTTTGATATATATATATATATATATATATATGGGTTAAAATACCATTTTGGACCGTACTATAAGGCTATAAGTTTATTGTTAGTTTTTCTTTAAAAAAATTGGTCTCTATTAAATTTATCTCTATAAATTTTAGAAGTATGTTTACATTGTCGTGTCTTTTATTGTATTACAATTATTAGTATTATTTAACCAATTTTGATAAAAATGAACTTCAAACTTATCATAGGGACCAATTTTAAGCTTTATTGAAAGTACATTTACTAAAATTGGACATCTGAAAGTACATGAACCAAAATAGTATTTTAACCATATATATATTTAATAAAAGTAGGGCAAAATACATTTTTGATCCCTTAATTTTGCCTTTGGTTATGGTCCCTCAGTTTTCAAACTCACTTTTGGTCCCTGTTAGCTTTTCTGTTAATTTCTAACAGAAAGCTGACGTGACACTTATTTTTTATTCAAAAAAACATTTATTCTTCTTTCTTCAACACAACCGCCGACCGCCGCCACCATCATCCACTGCTGTCGCCGGCTGCCATCACCACCCGCTACCACCACCTCCCTCATTTTTCTTTTCTCTTCTAATTTTTCTTCTCTTTCTCTTCTTCTTGCTCTTCTTTCTCTCCTTCCTCACGGTTCTCTTAAATAAAAAAAAATAAAAATAAATATATATATATATATATATAATAATAATAATAATAATAATAATAATTAAAAAAAAAAAAAAAAAACATCCAAACAAACTATCTATGTTACAAAAAAAATATATTTATGTCTAGAGTAAACTATAAGAACCGAAAAATAGAAAAGAGAAAAAGGAAAATGAAAATAAGCGAAAGAAACACAAAGATTGAGGGAAAATTCTACAAAACCATAGCATCCAAACAAAGTAACCAATTTGTTCAAAAACTGGTAGCAGCTCAATTGCCAAAAAGTTTATCAATGGAAATGATATGCAAATTCAATGATTAATAACATAGAAAACAAGAGGGAAAGCAAAAAGAATCTCTAATTTTCAAGGAAAAGTAAATTAAAACTTACCAACAAAGCAAAAGAAGATTAAAACCCTTAAAAAAAATTAAAACCAGATCTGGAACGCTCAGATTTGAGAGTTCGTTCTAGATCTGGGATTCTTTTTTTTTTTTTTTTTTAAATTAAGAAAAAGTGGGGAAAGGAGAGAAAGAAGAGGAAGAAGAAGAGAAGGAAGAGAAAAAAAAAAAGATAAGAAGAAGGAAGAGAAAAAAAAAAGAAGAAGAGAGAAGAGAAATAAAGAAGGAGGTGGTAGCAGCGGACGACGACAATTGTATTGAAGAAAGAAGGAGGAGGAGGGAGAATGAACGGAGAGAAAAGGAAATAATAATAATAATAAAAATAAATGATTTTAAAATTAAAAATAGAAAATATTAATAAAATTCTAAAATAATATTTTTTAATAATTAAAATAATTAGAAAAAAATATTTTTTTAATAAAAAATAGGTGTGCTTTCTGTTAGAAATTAACAGAAAAGTTGACGGAGGGACCAAGAGTGCTACCAAATGTAAACTTTAGAAGTAAATTTGTTGAGTTTGAAGACTCGAGGACTAAAAAAGAACCAAATGCAAAATTGAATGACTAAAAAAATATTTTGCCAATAAAAGTATGACTAAGTTACGTATCTAGATATATGAGAAAAGTTAAGAAACTTAAAATATGTGGTAGAAATTTTTATTATAATTATAGTTTTTTAAGGCAATTGATATTTTAAAAATGAATTACTAGGACCCCGTTTGATAACCATTTAGTTTTTGGTTTTTGATTTTTGAAAATTAAGCTTGTTTTCCCTCAATTTCTCTACAATGGTTTTCATTTCCCTTAAGGAAGTATTTGAATTCTTAGCCAAATTCTAAAAACAAAAACAAGTTTTTGAAAACTACTTTTTTTAGTTTTCAAAACATGGCTTGGTTTTTGAAAACATAGGCAAAAAGTAGATGACAAAACAAATAAAAACATAAGTGGGAGTAGTATTTATAGGCTTAATTTTTAAAAACCAAAAACCAAAAATCAAATGGTTATCAAACGGGGCCTAGAAGATTTGTTTAAATTTATCATTTTTCATCTATATCTCATATCAAAGAAAAACAAAAACAAAAACTATAATATTATATATTTATTATTATTTTATATTTGTAGATACTCTAGGAATTGACTTAGATGTCTAAAAGAAAATAAGTTGATTTAGATATCCACAGTTATTGTAATAAAAAAAAACTATTTTGGTAATTTTACTTTCAACCTTAGTCTAAGTAGTTTTAATATGTTTATTTTAATGAACGTACTTCCAAGTTTCAATAGTGAATGTTACAATAACATTGTAATAGTTGTTCTAACTATCTATTTTTTCACCACTATTAAGATATACTTGAAAATGAAATCAATCATTTTTCCATACTATAGAAATGTTGGTCGGATCAAATTACAATTTGATGAAATTAAAAGTTTAAGTTAAAAGTTGATCAACATGGTATGTTTGTAGGATTTTTATATGGATGACTCCGTTTTAACACTTTAATGCGATCTGACTTGCTTTTTAAAATATTATCCTTTAAAATAAAATATTTAAATTAAATTTAGGTCTGTATTTAACATTTACAGAGTGGAATCTTGTTAGAACACACCAATTGCCCGCCTATCCCTACCCTCGTTCATGGCACTCCACTCTCACATTGAGAGAGTGCTCTGGAACCAGGACCAGATTTCGGCTCGAGTCGCCGACCTCGCCTCCCGAATCTCCGCCAACTTCGCCGGAACCTCTTCGCCGCCAGTCCTCGTTGGCGTCGCCACCGGAGCCTTCATGTTCCTGGCTGACTTGGTCCGTCGCATCAATCTCCCAATCGCTGTTGACTTTGTTCGGGTCGAATCTTACGGTTTCGGTACTCAGTCTAATGGCGCTCCTAGAATCTCGTCGGACTTGAAGGTCGATGTTAAGAACAAGCACGTAATTCTGGTATTTGCCTTCAATCTTACTCTCTCCGTCTATGCTTTCGCTTAAATGGTTACGTGTGTTCGCCATTGAGTCATTGTGTTTGGCTTTTCCTTTTCTTCTTCCCGCGCCCTATTCCGAATGAATTTTTTGCAGAGTTGTGTTTGGTGTATGATTGCTATAGAGTCTAAAATGGCTGCTCGTGCGCAGTCTCTTTCACTCTTACTCTCTCTGTTTGATTCTGTGCCTAACGGCTCCGGCTTACGGTCGCCTTGGACTTTCTTTTTTGGGGATTTTCTTCATTTTATGCCTTTATACTGAATCACTGATGCATGGTGGAGTTTGTGGTAAAGGTAGATTCTGCTCAAATGTGCGTATTTCTTTTAGGACATTTTGCATGTCTGGTTTCTACTTTTCGGGTGGGAACAAAAAGAATAAAGAATTTAAAAACTGGGGACAAAAAATTAAATAGGGTTAATGGAATTAGATTTTGAATTCTTCAAATTTGGGCATAGATTTGAAGGAGTACTTTTCAATCCAGGAAATAAAGCAAAGAGTACTAGTCTGAACAAAAATTAAACGAGATTAAGATCATAGTCCAGATCAGTATTGATTTGGAGCAATTATATGAACCTTACTGATACACATACCTTTTTTTCTAATTAAAATAAAAACAATATAAAATTCAATTAACAACAGTATTATTGTTCCTCATTGTTTCCTTCTGTTGAAGATAACTCCTTGAGTATTAAAAGATAAATTGTCACTCTCTTCATCTAAAGATTAAACAGATCAAGATCAAGTATATATTTGAAGAGAGAAATTATGAACTTGCTCCCTGTTTTCCATTTTGCAGGAGCTCTGAATCATAGATTTTTATTTTCTTTTCAATTCTTACCATTTGGAGGTCTATTTGTACTTTTCCTTGACTTTGGGTGGAATTCCAGCCTACCCCTATTGCAGCTTTTGAGCTGTTGACATATCCATTTGATTCCTATAAAAAATAAAATGAAAAAAAGTAAGAAGGTAGATGACAGATTCTCTCAACAACTTGTCAGGACGGGAGGATTGCCCATTTGGAATATTGTGCATTAGTTGATGCATCATTCAATTTCTACTATGCATTTCTTAAATCCTAATCATGTCTGATGTGTGACATTTTTTATTTGAGCTTATGGATCTTGCATAAAGGCAATAATGAGAGATCAAAATGGCAATGCCATGAGTTAATCTGCTTACTACTCTACTTAAGTCAAATCTCCTTGAAAGAGTGGGTCTCTGTTTCATGGTTTTGATGGTCTTCAAGAACATGGTTTTCTTCTTTTGTCTCAGCATTTAATAGATTGCTTGTCTTCATGAATTTGAAATGGGTTATTCTTATTGGTTGACAGACACTAGTTTACTGATACTTGCCATCTATTTGAGGGTGCTTCATTTCTCCCATAATTCTTGTAAAGCATGTTTAGCATATTCTTGACTTTTATAATGAATCTCCTCTTAGGTTGAGGATATTGTAGATACTGGAAATACTTTATCATGCCTTCTTGCTCACATGGAGGCAAAAGGAGCATCATCTGTATCAGTATGCACTTTTCTTGATAAACCAACGAGACGAAAGGTTCATTTTCAGCTAGTCGGCGAAGGAAAGTTCTACTGTGGGTTTGAAGTAAGATGAAATTGAATCTCCCTCCCCAAAATAGAGTGCGCACACACACACAAATGTGTATGAAAGAGTTGTGTATGGATTATTAAGGTTCTGTTTGATAACGATTTCGTTTTTAGTTTTCTGTTTTTGAAATTTATGTTTGTTTCCTCACAATTTCTTTACTGTGATTTTCACCTTTCTTAAAGAAACAATTGAATTCGTGATCAAATTCCAAAAACAAAAACGAGATTTTAAAAACTATTTCTCTTAGTTTTTAAAAATTGGCTTGGATTTTGAAAACATTTTTAGAAAGTAGATAACAAAACAAAGAAATTTAGAGTGGAAATAGTGTTTTTGAAGCTTAATTTTCAAGAATCAAAAACCAAAAATGAAATAGCTATTAAACGGAGCCTAAACTACAAACACTGTCTGTCCTCTTTCTTCAAGATTTCATAAATATTTTTCCAACCAGTAGACAGATGAAAGTACCACAATCACCAAATCACACGTTCTTCGGTAACTAGTACTTGATTCAGTTAAAAAAAATTCTTATATGGTTCATTTTGAGCAGTGTCCAGATTATTTTGTCGTGGGCTACGGAATGGACTTCGCAGAGCTGTACAGAAATTTACCATACGTTGGCGTTTTGAAGCCTGAATGTTACCAGTGATTAAATCAAACGTTTCTGTAAGGGAAGCATTCTATTTACTATTTAATTGCAGTCATAATTGTTGAAGTGGCAATGTTTTGAATTGAATATCTACCCATCAACCCTCCCCACATTTATTGCAATGTTATAGAAAAAGCAAGACATACTGCAGGAAATGATGCAAAATTTTGATGTAGTTTTAACTGTAAACACAATGGAAATTCCAAAACTTTTGAGCCAATTCTTGAATATCTACTTTTCTCTGTGGTTTTTGCACTATTTTTACTCTGTTGTGTGTCTTTGTGAGCACTAGTTTCTTTATTTTAAACCAGGGGAGGCTCCGTTTGATAACCATATTTTTTGTTTTTAGTTTCTGAAAATTAAGCCTATAAATACTACTTTCACTTGTGGGTTCTATGTTTTCTTATCTACTTTTTACATATGTTTGAAAAACCAAACCAATTTTTGAAAACTAAAAAAGGTCTTCTTTGATAACCATTTAGGCCCCGTTTGATAACCATTTGGTTTTTGAAAATTAAGCCTATAAATACTACTTTCACCTATGGTTTTTCTTGTTTTGTCATCTACTTTTTACCTATGTTTTCAAAAACCAAGCCATGTTTTGAAAACTAAAAAAAGTAGTTTCCAAAAACCTGTTTTTGTTTTTAGAATTTGGCTAAGAATTCAAATGTTTCTTTAATGGAGATGAAAATCATTGTAGAGAAATTGGGAGAAAACAAGCTTAATTTTCAAAAACTAAAAACCAAAAATCAAATGGTTATCAAACGAGACCTTAGTTTTTTGTTTTTGTTTTTTAAAAATTGTGCTTATTTTTTCATCATTTCTATGTAATTCTCTATAGTGGTTTTCATCTTTTTTAAGAAAACGTTTAAATTTTGAGCTAAATTTCAAAAACAAAAACAAAGTTTTTGAAAACTACTTTTTTTAGTTTTTAAAATTTAGGTTGTTTTTAAAAACGTACGTAAAAAGTGAATAACATAATAAGGAAACTCATAAGTAATATTTATAGGTTTAATTTTTAAAAACTAAAAATTAATTGATTATCTAACATAATAAGGAAACTCATAAGTAATATTTATAGGTTTAATTTTTAAAAACTAAAAATTAATTGATTATCAGATGGGCCGTGTGTGCTTTGGATTTTGAAGCAGGCTTAGGAGGTTTCAATAAATCCACCTCTCTTTGAAGGGCTGCTTTATAAATTTCTTTCACGTCCAAAGATTGGAAACGTGGATAATATCAATCAAGGTTAGTTTTTTATTTTATCGTTTAGCCAACTGTCAAATAATTCTGGCATATGTATAATAGCTTAGATTTTACTTATTTCCATTGTTATATACTTACTATTAATCTCTTTTTATAAAGCGATTTTTAATGAACTATTTTCTATTAAGTTCTATTGTAGTATGAACTCTATATCTTTACCACTGATGATTTTTAGTCATATTATTAGTATATAATAGTAGTAATAATAATAGTAATAAATAATAAATCTCACTTATTTTTTGAAATTTCAAAATTATTCTGTTTTGATTTTGATCTTTTAAAATATCTATATTTGTCCATGAATTTTCAAGTTTATTCTATCTTAGTCTTCGACTTTCAAAATGTCTGTTTTAGTACATGAACTTTAAAGAAATGTCAATTTTGGTTCTTAATTTGTTTTTTTAATAAACATATAAAGAAAATTCAAGTATATATTGAAGCTATACAGGTTGATGAAGGTGAGTGCTGACTATACAAAAGTTATAATACTAAATGGAAAAATATTAAGAATGACTACATTAATTTAATAAAAAATTGCAAAGATTAAATATAGACATGTTGAAAGTTTAGAAATCAAAAGAATTAATTTTTTTAATTCTTAAATTAAAATAGATATTTTAAAAATTAAAACAAAAACAAAATAGAACAAGGTTGAAAGTTTGGATTAAAAAAAAAAGGAAAAAAAAATCAATTTATACTCTTAAATTTATCAAGTTGTATCAATTTTTATCCTAAATTTTCAATTTCATCGAATTGCACCTCAAACTTAGATAAGTGTTGCAATTTTAACCTTAAACTATAAGAATTGTTGCAATTTTTACCCTCTAATAAGTTTTGTTCAAAATATCGATAAAAATCTATTATCATGTGTGTTCAATGAATTATAAAGCATATGTACGATACAAATGTTTAGAAAAATCAACATTAGAGCTTAATTTTTGTTGAAATTTGTGAATTTTAACAAAGTTGTTCAACAATCAATTCATGCATTGATCAATCTTAATTTTGTTTAAAACTCCATTTATTGAAATTAGTGATATTATGAATATTTTTACATTGTTTTTTTTTTTTGTTAAAATTAGTAGAAATTGAATGGTGGATAAAAGCTACAATATTATCTAAATTTAAGGTTTAATTTGATAAGATTAAAAGTTTAAAATTTAAGAGTGAAAATTGAATTTTTTTTTAAATAAAAAATAAAAAAATAAATCTAATTATTAAAAATATGGGACGAGGTTGGGCAGGGAAAATTGTGTCCCTGTTCTTGTCTGAGACTCTGAAGCAGGAAATTGAAATTGCCTTTTCTGTTAAGGGCAGATGCGCAGAACGTGGCAGGGGTAAGGTCAGTGATTCCTCTTGCCATCCTTATGCTTCATGGAGCCAAAATTAGGAAAGGATTGACAGAAAAAATATCAACTTTGAAAGTGAATACAAATTCAATCCTAATTTAAATTTTAACCTTCCCTTGACAAGTAATTATTTTTTCAAAAAAAAAAAAAAGTATAGACTAAAGTCTACCTATTTACTTGAAATGATTATACACGATGGAATCGAAGTTTTTATACTAAATTATGATGAAGGAACATTGAACATTAATTTATGCCTTAAACATACTTTTGTTTAGCTTATGCTTGGTTTGAGATATATTGCCTCGAACATATAATTTGTTCCTACTCTAAGATAGATACTGATTCACTTTATGTCCGAGTGCATTGACTGAGATGAAACATTTGCCGATTAGTCATAGTCAAGTCAAGACATGTTTTTAATATGGTTGAACCGAGACACCTTACATTATACTTGTGCAAGATTAATATTGTGTGGACTACTTATCTGTATTTGATCATGGCTAACATCCCACAATTTAATGATTGGTGAGAAGTTAGAACTATCGAAGTTGGTTTCCATAATTAGCACATGTTAAAATGTAATTTATGAACCATTTCCACATTTTTTACAATTGTCAAATCTCAACCCAACTGCCAAAGTGATCATAGCTCAACGATAAGTGACATGTGCCTTCGACCAAAAGATCAGAGGTTTGAATCCCTCACCCTCAAAATGTTGTTGAACTCAAAAACTACCAAAAAAAAAATGTCAACCCAAATCTATCGATGTGACATCACATTTGGGCCAAAATAAGGAATTTAAGACATTATGACACTTATGAGTGAGTGTTGTTTGTCGAGCTGCTACTCTAATTCTAACTCGACTATTGAAGATCTCTTGGTGTAATAGTTAAATCATTCTTTTGTTTTTGTTGGTAGCAATGAACCTAATAGATATGTTTGATTATATTGACTAAATTTATCTCATTATAAAAAAATATGAATATCAAGTAATTTGTTTGAAAATCATTCCTTGTACTTTATATTCAAAATTTTGAGTGGACCAAAATATTTATTTTCATATTTATTTTCAATTAGAAAAATACAACTCTCTCCGTGTGTATATACATATCTAGTGCAAATATAGAGAGCATTATAAATATAGGAGTGGAAATTTAACTTTGGAACTATAAAAAAAAAAGTTAATAGTATTAATTTAAATATTAAAATTAGGTTCATCCAAGTTTATGTATAGATTACTCAAAAAATTAATGAAATGTGAATGATAAATAATGTCAAATATAACTTTACCAATTCCAAAATAACAGTTTTCAAAAAAGAGAGAGAAAAAGAAAATAGTGCTTAAAAATAAGAAAAAACATTTTAAAAGTACAATTATCCAAAATCAAATTTATAAATTTCACACTAAAAATGGACGAAAATTATTTATAATTTTGAAATTTTCAAATAGGTTAAATTATAAGTTTAGTCTCTAAACTTTGAGATTTGTGTCTATTTGGTCCATGAACTTTTAAAAGTGTCTAATAAGTCTCTAAACTTTTAATTTTGTGTCTAATAAATCTCTGAACTTTCAATTTTGTGTCCAATAGTTCATTGAAAAATTCAAAATTTTTAAAAAGTCAATTGATCTATTAAATATAAATTTGAATGTTACGTCTAATGGAATCATACAATTTTAATATTGTGTCTAATAGACCGTGAATTTTAAAAAATTTGAAAGTTTAGGGACTGTTTGATAATCATTTCGTTTTCTATTTATGTTTTTCTTTTTCATTTTTAAAAACCAGAATTATTTGATAACCCATTCTGTGTGTTTTGTTTCTTGTTTTTCAAAAACGTTTTTGAAATTAGAAGTAGATTTCTCCCTAACCTCTCCCTCTCATGAATATATATCTCTAACTTTTCTTTTGAAAAACTAAATTTCTCTAAATTTTTTCTCTCTACGACTTTTATTTATTGTTCTCATTTATCTTTATTTCTTTTGCATATTTTTTTACTCTTAATCTTACTATCTCTGTAAAATTTATCTTTTTATGTAACTTTTTCTATCTAAAATTTTCCTCATTCCATCTAACTTTTTTTTCTCTAACTAATATTTTTTTTATGAAGTCTAACTAGTATTCTCTTTTTAAATATTTTCTTGCATTGTCTCTAAATTTACTGTGTTTAACTTTTCTCTTAAAAATATTTATATCTATGTATCTAAATTTTTATTTCAATGTCTCCACACATTTTGTTCTTTCTAAAATATCTATTTATCTCTCTAATTTTTTAAAATTTGAAAGCTAAAAGCAGTATCAAACAAGTTTGGCTTTCTTTTTTTTTTTAAAAAACAGGTATCAAACATATATATTTTTGTTTTTTTTTAAAAAAAAAAGAAAAACTAAAAACTGTAATAGTTATTAACTGGAGCCTTAGGAATTAAATTTGAAATTTAAAAATTTCAAGACTAGATCACATATTTGAAAGTTTATGACTAAATTTGTAATTTAACATTTCAAATAATGTAACGGTTAAATAATCAAAAATACCCTTGAACTATAAGGTTTGTTTCAATTATACCCCCAAACTTTGAAAAGTTTCATTTTAACCCTAAAACTATGAAATTTGTTTCAAAACAACCATTGAAGGCTTTAAATTCATGGACGAAAAATGATGTGTTTGCATCTGTATTGTTGCTTTTGTTAACATATTACGTTAAAAAAAAAAATTTAAATATATGCAAATACGTTGTTTTTATCCATAAATTTAACGAAAAAATCTTCAATAGTTATTTTGAAACAAACTTCAAAGTCTAAAGGTTAAAATGAAACTTTTTAATATTTAAGGGTACAATTGAAACCAAGCTCATAATTCACAGGTATTTTTAATAATTTAACCTAACGTAACCTAAGTTACATAACAATAGAATCTGAGGCAGGCCGAACGTCCGAACCGCACCGCCATGGGAAGTAGAAGAAAAGCTCTTCTCGAGCTCTCCCACTGCGCAAACAGCCTCTTATGTCCAACCAAACGTTCCATTTTCCCCAATCCCGCAATCTCCACGAACGCTTTCTTAGCTTCTCGATATTTTTCCTCTTCCTTCTCCGGAACCTCCACCGATGGCACCGCCATGGAAAATGATCAACCGCCGCAATCGAACAGAGAAGCGATGCTTCTTGAGAAGTTCAGGCTCAGAAAACTCAAAGGCTCGTCGAAAATCTCGCAAGAATCATCGAGTTCTAACTCTGCTATGAAAGGGAGTGGGAATGGAGGTGAGAAGGTGATGACTGGCTTCAAGGAGTTGGGGCTTTGTAATGAAGTGGCGGAGGCTGTGGAAGGAATGGGATTCTTTGTTCCTTCTGAGTTACATTGTGTAGGGATTCCGGCTCTTTTGGAAGGAAAGAATGTGGTGTTGGGATCTCTTTATGGACCGGAAAGGGCTTTGGCTTACTTACTGCCTCTCATTCAGGTTCTTCTTCTTTTATCCATTTGAATACAACAATCCTTTGGCACTTTCTTTAGCGGAATTGATCATGGCGTTGAGTTCATAATATCAATCAAAAGTGTATTTGATGTAGATGTTTGTTACTATTGGGAGAAAGTATTCGGTGAGGTCGTTACAATCTGGCAGTCAGTTTTGCACTGTTGGTTGCTTCGCTTTTGTATCCAATGCTTATTAGGGAGACAGATTTTTGGATCATAACATTGTGGCGATCTTATTGAATAATTTGTCCACTATTTGACCATTTCTGGATTAGAATTTACCTTTGGGTTGATTCTTTTAGAATTCTGATGTGTCAGTTTGCAAATCAGTACTCAGAAGCAGCTTAAAGTGATAGGTTAGGTTAATCTTTTAATATATTTTCAAGCATGTGAACTTGAGTTATGTGTGCTTGAATATTGATTTGATTAATGAAACTCCATATATGGAATATTAATATGATATAGGGAAGAAATTACATTGGAAATTTTGAACTTAGGACCTACTACAATAGCATGTTAAATTCACACTGAAACTAGAAACTTTAGGTTGATAAGTTATGACAAATCTAATCTTTTAATATGCTATAGACATTATAAGTTCGCGGTTTGTTCTTTTCATTCCCTATCCTTGAATTGTGAAATTGGCTATCATGCTTGGTCTATTCTTATTTATTTTAAGAGATTTGCACTCCCCTCCCCATGCCTTTTATTTGATCTGCATTTGGACTGTTTTAATATTCCATCTAGATTTGATGAAAGTACCATATTAAAATGCTTGTTCGCTTTCATGATTTTTTTTTCATTGTTATGTCTACAATTGGCTCTTATTAGAATCTAAAAAGGGATGGAAAAACGAATGGTATAAGGTCCAAGCATCCTCGAGCCTTTGTCCTGTGCTCAACCATGGAGCTATCTGATGAGGTATCGCTTTCTCAGACCTTCATGAATAAGATGTTAAGACCAACTAAAATTTGGTTGACATAGGATGAACCCTGCAGGTGTTTCAGATGGCAAAGTTCATCAGCAATTACAGGCAGTTGAAAACTGCAAGGGACAATGGTTGTGGCCAATTAGAAATTCAGAAAGATGCATCGGATGTCTCGATCGGTTTGTTAATTGGCACCCCTGATGAGGTCTCCGAACTCATTGAAGAGGGGAGTGTGGTTCCTGATGAAATCAAATACTTGGTATGTAGTCAACTATTCATACTATATCTTTTTCAAAATAAATTTTATCTGAAATTTTCTTGGGCAATAATTGATATGATGTAATGTAATTCTTAGTTGCTTTTTTTTTCTAAAAAAAAAAATCTGTTCCTTGCTCTGTTCAGGCTGCAGATATCTTATCTTTTAACTTTCCTTTTGCTTTTCAACACTATACTTGTACTGTGTGTCCAATGATTACCATTTATAACCATAATGTAAAAAGAAAAAAAAAGTAGTGTGGTCTTTATGTTTGTTTTTATGCGTGTGTATTTTTTTTTATTAAGCAACTTAAAGCGATGGTATATAACCTACATCAAGTCAATAACTGGTCTATTATTATTAATGTATAGGATTGACCCTTGTTATTTTTGAGTCTCTGCTATATTTATCTTTAAGATTACCTCATCTTTTGAAAGATAACTAATTTTCAGTTAATTCTGTCTTAAAATATGCTAAGCTGCTAATTTAGATAAGAAACTATACCCATATCTGAGTTCATAATCTCACAAAACCATTGAGATTGTGGTCTTGTGAAACAGGTATTGGACGAGTTGGACACAATGTTCAACCTTGGCTTCGGCCCCAACATTAAAAAGATTTTAACTTCAGTAAAACATTCTACATCAAGACACTGCAATCAAAAGTGTCAATCTGTTGTGGTTACCTCAACGTTGATTAAGGTTATCTAGTCTACTCTGCCTCATTACCTGATATAGAATTTTTGCGAATCTATAATACACACAGGTCGGTTCATGGAACTTTTTCTCCAAGTTAATAATTTTTCTTATAAATTATAGATGCTGCACGAACAACATTCGTCCCTTGTGGAGTCTCTTAAGCATGGTGATGCAGGAGAGATTGCTGCTATGCTTCTAGAAATCGAGGAAGAAGAAGCATTCCATCTCATGGAATCTCCAGATACTCTGAAATGTAAACTTGCCGATGCAGTCGAGTCGCTTCATGTGTCCACACAGAGAACTTAAAATTTGATATCAGCTTGTTTTACGCGATTGCAAATAACTTTTTAATGTTATCATGTCTACGTTTGCAATCATCGATTTGTGAATCTAGGCCGATTCTTCTCATAAGATAATGTCAAATGAGCTGCTGTTTTCGTGTTTTTGGTGATACAAGTATCGTTTCATTTCAAGACTGCATACAATCCACAGGGGGTTTGAAAGATACAAGACTTCATACAATGGTGAACCCTTAGCGAGACAACAGAAAAACAAATGAAAAGGTAGATCTTGAGATTACTCTTCGTCTTGTGATTTTCGATGCGTCTCTTCACTTCCTGGTGAGTAGAGGATACCGAGTTTTTGCAGGGGTTACAACATTTCCATTGGGGTCGTATAATATGACCCCAGAGAAGTCCGGTAGCTGGCACTTCCCTCCCATGAGTATGTTTTTCTGCCATACAGCAGCTTGTTGCTCTCTGCTGAAGAACATGTCATTGTTGCCATTCTCCGACTCAGTGGCATTCACAACGCAGGCGTTCACTCGTTGCGTAGTCACGACCGTTGCCTCATGGTTCAGCTCTATTACAGGGTCCTCAAACTCGTAGCCATAATCCAAGCAAGCATTCCAGTGATGACGCCATTTCCGAGCATGGGAAGCACACATGAACAATGCAAAAGCACACAAGAGAAGGCTTACACCAGCCATGCCAACCTGAGCTGTGCCTTGTGAAGGATGCCTCGTTTGCAGTTGCCTTGCCATTTTGGGGAAATCTGAAAGATTGTAAGTTTGTTTTGTCTGAAGACTTTTGAAGGCAGCAGGTATTTATACAAGTTTGGGGAAGTGGGGCTGTTGGTTTTGGAGGTTTTGTTGACCTGATTTGTGGTTTCGGTGATCATTTTCCACTTATCTCTGCTTCTGATTAAGTTTGCATTCTTTGACAACTTTGAATGAAGGATCACCAAACTTTGGGTTATTCTATAAACCCAACAACTCTTTCACACTGGAATTAATATATCCTTTTTTCAAAATTTTGGATAGATATCCCTTAATTAAATATGCTTTTGATTGTATATTTGTGTTATTGTTTCAATATGTATTCATAAATTTTCTTGTGTGATTTCAGTATTATATCAAGATCTTAAAAGAGTTTTTTAGAGTATTAGTCATAATTTAAAAAAACGACGAACTTCTTAGGTAGTTTTAATATTATCTAACATATTTTGCTATTTTAAATTTAATCTTTCAATGTAGTTTTTGAAATATTCCTCTTTCTTTCTTTCTGTTTGTTTTGTTATAAACTGTTGTTTTCATAATACTTTCTTCTTTTTTTTTCTGTTTGTTTTTTTTTATAAACTGATGTTTTCATAATAATTTTTGTTGAATATCAAGAGATTTGAAATTTAATGTAGCATTAGCAACCAAAGCATAAGAACATAAACTAATAGTATGTTGCTAAAGTGAGCATAGTTCAACGGTAATTGATAGGTACTCTCGACCAAGAGTTCAAAGGTTTAAATCATTCCACTTCTTAATGTTATTGAACTAAAAAAGAAAAGAAAAAATAACAGTATGTTTATTTTGGTATTGATTTACAAAAATATTTTTTTATTTGAGTTCAATAATATTTGGGATATGAGAATTTGAACCTTTGAATTTTTGATCATAAGTTCATACTTTATATCAGTTGGGCTATGCTCTGGCAAAAAAAATAAAAAAAAAAAAGAAAGATTAGTAAGATAAATAAATTCCTACAAATAAATTTAAAAATAAGAAGTATAAAAGTGTATTCCGTGGTAACACCTGCACGGCATAGTGGTTAAAATATTATTTACCTTACTAAAGGTTAAAGGTGAGCTCATTAGTTGAAGTTCTTTTTAATACCAAAAATAATAGGAACATTAAAAATACTATTTTAGTCCATTTCTTTTTTATAATAAGAAGATTAAAACACTATTTAGTCAATGTACTTTGAGATTTTCTATTTTAGTCCATATACTTTCAAATGTTCAAATTTAGTTCTAACACTCTTAGTAAATTTTAAAATTAATTCCCACTATGAGTTTATGGTTAATTTTTTTAAAAAAAATAATTAGTCTTTATCAATCTTCTCTCTATAAATTTTGAAAACATATTTGTATTGTATCTTTTCTTAATAAAAATTATTACTATTATTTTACAAAGTTAGATAAAAATTAACTTCAAACTAATATCAAACTCTTGTCATAGTTATCACCAAACTTTAGGTTATTTTATAAACCCAACAACTCTTTGACACTGAGATTCATATATCTTTTTTTAAAGTTTAAAAAAAAAAGATTCAAACTAACGATAAAGATTAATTTTAATATTTATTAAGAGTACATGGACTAATTTAAACATTTAAAAGTATATAAACTTATGGATTAAACCTCAAAACATCGGGACAAAATATTATTTTAACCTTCTTATTACTATTATTGTATTTTTATTCAACAATATGTAGGCATCGAAAAATTCAAAACTCTGTTCAAAGATATATATGGTTAAAATACCATTTTGGTCCCTGTACTTTGAAGGTTGTTCCATTTTAGTCCATGTACTTTAAAATGTTCAAATTTGGTCCCTGTACTTTTAACAAATCTCAAAAATCGTCCCCACCGTTAGTTTGGGGTTAGATTGACGTTAAAATCTAATAAAAAAATATTTTTTCTCTTTCCTCCTGCTTTCTCTCTCCCCTTCTTCGTTTCTCAAAAATCGTCCCCACCGGGTGAACAAAAATCGTCCCTTCTTCCTCTCTCTAATCTCCATATTCTTCTCTTTGCTAGTTAAAATTTCTCCATTGATGATGGCTTAAAAACCTTCATATTCGATTTGATGGAAGGTCATGACCATGGCTTTTATCGAAGCATAGCTTTTATTTTTCTTCTTAGATTCTGAAATTCCATGAATCTAAGTTTGATGCTTGACAAAAAGCTAAAAGAGAAAGTTAAGAAATGATAGCAAGGGGAGAGAGAAAGTTACAGAAGTGAGAATGGAGGAGAGAGAAAGTTGGAGAAAAGAAAAAATCGAATATTTAAAAGCTACTTCTTCTTCTCTTCGAAATTTTGCTTATATCCATCACTTTTTTTGGGTCAAATATTAGATTGAACTGGAAAGGGGGAAGGAGGAGGCTGCAATGAGGGGGGGGAAGTGGGGAAAGAGAGAAACGAAGAAGGGGAGAGAGAAAGCAGGAGGAAAGAGAAAAAATATTTTTTTATTAAATTTTAACGTCAATCTAACCCCAAACTAACGGTGGGGACGATTTTTGAGATTTGTTAAAAGTACATGGACCAAATTTGAACATTTTAAAGTATAGGGACTAAAATGGAACAACCTTCAAAGTACAGGGACCAAAATGATATTTTAACCGATATATATCTAGCTACATTCACGTGGGCAAAATAGTATTTTAACTTAGTAAAAAGAAGTATAATTTTAAGCATTTTATAATTATAGTTAGATGGGCAAATTTCGATATTATCATATTTTAAAGTCATTTTAATTGATTTAATTTAACTAAAAACTTTTGTGTAAAAAGTTGAATTACGTGTAAAACCCTTTATTCCACTGTCGCTGAACTGGTGCTTCAGCCTTTATGCTTCTTCTCGTTTTCTCACTGAACCGTGATTTCCTTGGCTCTCCTTGTTCGTAGTGTCGAGAAATTGCAAAAATGAGCCCTCGTTTACGCCTTCCTCTCTACAGATTGCTTGTCGGAAAATCTCCGGCTTCTACTTCTTCATCTTCGTGTAGCTTTCGCCGAATTCTGGACTCTGCTCTGTTGCCAAATTCTGAGTCTCCTATCAAATGGCGGCCGGATGATCTTCATTTTTCATATCTAATGAGGTTGAATCGTCAGTTCGTAACTCTTCAGTGTTTGAGGAGGTACAGTGGTGGTGCAGGCAACTCGGAGCCCGAATTTGATCAGGTTAGAGAGGTGGACAGGATCAATCTCAAGTTCGCCGAAGCGAGGGAAGAGATAGAGTCGGCCATGGAGTCTAAAGAGACCGTATATTTTGATGAAGAGGCCGAGTGTGCTCGGGATGCTGTGAAGGAAGTTTTAGAAATGTACGAAGGGCTTCTGGCGAAGTTGTCCGAGAGCGAGAGGAAGGCGTTGCAGAGGTCCATGGGGCTTAAGATTGAGCAGTTGAAGGCTGAGCTTAAACAGCTTGACGAGTAATTGAGGTTCATGTATTTTATTTTATGCTTCCCAATTTTGAACATGTCGAATTCCCATTCATTTTCTTATCTGATTGCTGCTTGTGACTGGGAAAGCAAGTCTGGCGTTAATAACTCAGCTCTAGGGTTAGGAGCGGCGAGTAGGAACTTGTTTAGTTGTTTCTTCCTTGAGAAAAGATGCTGCTGCTGCTGCTAGAAAAAAAAAATGCACTTCATTTTTCCAATTTGATGTTTATTCTAAATGGTTTGGTGATCCTAAATCTTGATTATCGTTTTGTAATTGATAACTGAACTACCCATGAAAGCAGTATGTCTATGCTATATACATCTCATTTCAGTAAGGCCTTGGGGTAAAATAGAAATGTCCTATCCTATCGCAGGTATTGTCTTTGAAATGATTAGTTTCGTATTCAAGATTTAACTGTGAGATCAAATTCCTATAGTATTGGTTCTTCAGGAGGAAAAATCCAAAGAATAAAGTTGTATGGACAAATCTGGTGAGGATAATTTGGAATGTTTTGGTGCTCTCTGGAACTTGGAAGCTTGAAAAAAGAGAAATAGAAGAATATTTAATGATGGGCTCTCTTGGACAGAGACATTTTGTTGGGGGGGGGGGGGGGGGGGGGGGGGGGGGGGGGTGGGGGTTAAAACCACATAGTGATTCCTTGTGATCTGTAGGGGGAAAAAGAAGAAAAGAAGAGTTTCAAGCTGCAAGTTTCTGAAATACATGGATCATTTGCCTCAAATCACACTTATTATTACTTCATGGTGCAATTGATTCTGAATTTTATGGAATTTGCTTTGATGGGAGATCCAATGTTTTGCTTTTGGAGTTAAAGATACAAAAGTTTTTAATGTTAAGCGGAGTTTTAGTCATATACGAAGTAGAAAGAGTTTGTTTGAAATTGATCTGCCTATGCTGCAATTTTTGTAACCAGTGAGGCAGGGACTAGATTCCTATGCAAACTAAATTAAATCCACATACAAAGAATATTTATATATTTAACTTTATTGATCCAAGCAAGGGTAAAGACAGGAATAAGATTCAAATAACTGCTATCATCTTAATAACTGCATTATATTAATTCTAGAAGGTGCTGGTGGATTGTTCCTAACTGAATATCTTGGTCTTGCAAGATTTCTTCAAGTTTGAATCGCCTCACGAAGAACCAAAACTTCATAATAACTCATAGAAGGACTCGCTCATGAGCACAACATGACAACAATACTACTACAAGTTTGGCCCACCAACTACTTGGTGGTGCTAGTGCATATTGGTTTTTGCAACTAAGTAGTGTGAGTAGATAACTTGCAACACTGACATGTTTAGTTTGCACTCCAAATGTGGAGGGAAGAAACATATTCACATCATCTAGATAAAAAATATATTTGACATGTTTTTAGTCATGTTTTCCTCTTGTCCTTGTATCTCTCAAAGTTCTAAAAGAACCTGAATTCTAAAATGCATATTTGACTCTCCATAGTAAGGGCCAAGCAAGACCTCATCCTCTGAAAGACTGGAACACACTAATTTCCCTGCTACTGGATTGTCTGAATCACTTTGCTGCAAGGCAGATAAGCGTCCATCTGGACTTGTCCATAAATTATAGATTGTAGAAACTGGCCAACATGTATTCTTTTTCTTGATGTGCCTGTGATGCAGAGGAATTGCTCCACTCCACAAAGATGTATTGCTCCACAAGGATTCATTCCTCCAATGCCACTGTCATTAAAATCTTCCATATGTCAGCCCTGCCATCTCTCGTCTAAGCTCCTAATGAAAGACAAGAGACTGCTAACTTTGCTTTGTTATCTTTCTACAAGACAGTTAAGAATAGTCTTAAAACACCTTTGAAGAATAAAGTTTCGAAGATCAATATATTCCTAATTACAACACCATATAATTGGTTCTGCTTTACAAGTTAAACATTCATCCACCAATGTCATCATCTGTTCAAAGAAATTGAGGAGTTTCCGGACCACTTGGTCTACTACAACTCTAGGCATACACTTTGGTTCCTGAATTTTCTAGCAGCCTGGGTCAGAATCTTTTTGAAGGACCATACAAAATAATTTGATTCACGCCCAAACAAAAGAAAAGTGGTCATGATGAGGACTATGGATGAAACTGAGGGAGATGATATGTATGTAGTTAAATAAACTAGGAGGTATTCATTGAACTTGGAAACTGAATATCTTTAGGATATACCAAACATTCATGACAACTTACAATCATAAAATGTAGCTTACACTGACTGCTGAATCTCATTGGAAGATTTTGTTCTAAGGTAAGCTTTTTGGAACCCTAGTTTTGGAATTTTCCCTAACCTACATTTTTTTGCAATAAAGGATGCGATAAAAGCAAAGAAAAGCTTCCTGCAGGTCCCAATAAATGAGTAACTAAGGTCTACTCGTCGGGGAGAAGTTATTACTTTCAACGGCATACCTAAATTTATAACTTCTTAATTTTCTGTTAAATATTTCAAATTGGCATACCTCTCACTGGTATCTCTGTATGCCTAAATTTATATTCTGATTTCATGCCTTTTCTAAGATTTTGTTAATTTCATCCTAGGTCTTGTATTTCTTTTACTTTCAATTTCCTTGCATGAGGAACAGAATGACTTGTTACTAAAAAAGGCTGGCTTGTTTTTATTCCTCTCCTTTGATTTTTGTTTTTACTTTCTGAAGAGAAGCTTAAATTTTACTCCAGAGATTGCGAAAATAGAATTAGTGATGATAATCTCTGGGGAGTTATCAGTCCTCATTTTTCTTCATCTTCTAACGTGTGGTTAAGATTCTCTGTCATTATTGCACCGACTATTTCTTTTAGAAATTATTGCACCAACTTTTGCACAAATTCAATTGTATACGTTTTATATTTATTGTAGACTCGGTGATTTATAATTTTATGCTTGCTATTGATTTTGGCCTTTTCTTTTTTCGAGCTTGATGGGGTTGAAAGGCATGGGTATTAGACTTATCTGTGCCTGTAAACGGGAAACTTTTTCAAAATTTGAAGTTGTTCTAAACCAAAGTAGTTTTTTTATAGGCACCTTTGGCTCCTTTGCAGAAAATACTATTCTTTCCTTTTACTTCTCACCCTCAATGTAATGGAATTTCTTCTATAAAAAAAAAAAAAAAAAAGATGAAATGGCTGCTAGATGCCTAACTCCAATATAAAAGGACAAAGGAGTAAAAAAAACCATATATAGGCTCAAAATTTTGGAGTTGTGCATCCTTTATACATCTCTGCTGGATAAATGGAATCAATTTCCTGTTTAATAGCTTGAACTGGTTAACGTTCTAGTCTGTTAGATGCTGGAATAATAGGCTGATGCCTAACTGCTATAAGAAATTTATGAACTTCTTTCAGGTGATGGATTTAATAATTTCCTCGAAGTCATAAAGCTGCAATTCATTAGTTTATATAGACTCAGGTGAATTTCATCTTTAATTCTTTATAGATTATGAACTTGCTTTAAGCAGTTGTTAATTAGGTATGATTGGGAAGTTGTTATTAACATTTATTATTCTCCAGTGATGTTTAAGTTTTAAAATGGTTGGGTGGAAAGTTCCTGAGAGTTGTATATAGTTTGCAGATATAGGTTCTTTCACTTAATCTGATTGATGCAGTCGAAGAACTTCTAATCATCAACCATTCAGAAAGGAGGAAAGGAAAAGATCCTTTCATTGGTGATGCACATGGTTGGAAAAGGTTGATGTATCTGAGGTGTTTCCAAATGTTGTCTAGAACTTTTAGCAGTGGACATTATTGCATGCTTTTAGCTTTAAAGGGCATTCATAAAGATAACAAGACTTTTCAATATCTATGTTGTATATTTTATTGTTTTTCAAACTTCCCTCACTTTCTTGGTACATTTTTCATTGCTTTCAGAGGTGTTGGATCCTCTGCTCTTTCATATTTGATGTTCATCTTTTTGATTAATATGGTTTTGATCTCTAAACTTTTACTCATAACTTCATATTTGGTCTTCAAACTTTAACCATGTTCATTTGGATCACTAATTCTTTAAAGCTTCAATTTTATCCCTGACTTTTTGTTTGGTCTCTGCCATAGAAATCTTATTTTCCAGTTAATGAATGTGTAATATAACATTGTTTATTATTTATATGTTATATTCAAGCTCTTGCTGCAAGAATTAAATTTAGAATTCAATAAAAGATAAATGATTAAATTTTGATATTTTGATAATGGAAAATGAATAAAGTTGAGGATTCAAAAATTTTAAGGAATAAAATGAAAATGAGTAAAAGCTGACCAAAACCATCAAACAGAATATCAATGATAATAGGCTTTGCATCTTTTTGACCTCTTTTTTGACTTGGTGCTGAATATGATGAAGGGTTATATGGCTTGTGGAGAGGAGACAAGATTTGTCTCATCAGGCATGTGCCCTCCATTGTAAGGGAAGCATGTCTTCCACTGTCTGTCTGCTTTTTCACTGCAAGATATGGCCTAGCCTACACTACATATGTTGGAAATTTGGAAGATCACTGCAAAGGAGTTGCGCCCCTTAATTTCAGGTGGCCAAGTTGTGGTTTGATGATGATGATAATAATAATAAGGTTAAAATACCATTTTAGTCTGTGTGTTTTGAATTTCAATCCATTTTAGTTCTTATACTTTCAAATGCCTAAATTTAGTTCATGTACTTTCAATAAAACTTAAAATTGGTTTCAAAATTGGTTTCTACGGTTAGTTTATCGTTAATTTTTCTTTAAAAAAAATGTATTCTTTATTAGCTTCCATTCTATAAATTTTAAAAATATATTCACATTGTCTTTTCTTGCATGAAGATTATTATTATTATTTAACTTCAAATTTAGACATTTGAAAGTACAAGGAATGAAACCCAAAATACAAGGCCAAAATGATATTTTAACCTATCAATAAATACCAAATTTTAATTATATATATAAACAGTTGCTCATTGACCTACAGATTATTTTCAAATGTGGCCAAAATTTTGAAAAGGGCAAAATGCAGTGTAGAGGAAATAAGTTGCAAATGAATTGATCTTTAGCTAATTGAAGTGTGGGGTTCAAAATTATGAGATCTCTTCCATGAAACTAAAGCTGTACAAAATTGCAAAGTTCATTTGATGCCACAGATCTCTATCTCAATCCTTTCCCTTGATTCTCACCCCAATTTTCTTGTGGAAAAGAAAGAATTATTTTAACTCAAATTTGAGGACTGCTTTATTAGAGGTTGGGAGGTTTTGCCCCATTCTTCTGGAGGGCTCTTCACCTCCATCAATAATGCTACCACTTCCTTCATTGTTGGCCTTTCTGCTGGAGAGGAGTTCACACAAAACATTGCTATACCAAGTGTTTGAAGCATTTCTTGCACCATCTGATCTGGTAAACCTTGGAGCTTTGCGTCGAGTATTGATATGGCAGGTTCGAAGCTTGCCATCTTCTTCTTCACCCATTCAACAATGTGAAGACCATCTCCAACTTGTGTCTCGATTGCACTACGACCACTTAGTATCTCTAGCAGAACAACTCCATAGCTATAGACATCACTTTTCTCGGTTATGTTCATGGTATAACCGTATTCTGCATTGATTTGAGAAATTTTTAGCAACAAATTCATAAAAAATAATAAAAACCAGCCCATATGAAAATCTGACAGATGCAGAGATGAATCTTCAACTTATAAAGACGAAAGCCTTGACAAAACATGTTCGCATGATGTAATTGTTAATATCATGAGTTCTCAATGAGGAAAAATAATCTAAGGAAAGATCACATTTTGCAGATTATATCAACATAAAGGAGGCTTTATAAATTTGTGAAATGAAAAGTTGAAAAGGAAATCTACCTGGGGCGATATAACCGTAAGAACCGGCTACTCTCGAAATTGCATGGTGATAATTAGGAGTGTTCATCAACTTTGCTAGGCCGAAATCTGCTAGATAAGCTTCAAACTTTGAGTCTAGAAGTATGTTATTGCACTTGACATCCCTGTGAAGAATTGCAGGAACACAATCATGATGAAGATAAGCCAGACCCTGAGCCGTCCCGACCGCGATCTTATACCTAGTCTCCCAGTCCAAATTTCTGTTTCCTTGCAAGAGTTGTTGTAGATTACCATTTGAAATGTAGTTGTAGAGAAGTAGCTTGACACTTCTATTGGAGCAGTAACCAATGAGCTTCACTATGTTGCGATGTCGAATATGCCCAAGAATTTGAATCTCTGCAGCGCACGAGTCAACTGCTTCTTCATCTTGCTTTGTTTTCCACAGTTTCTTCACAGCAACAAATTCACCATTTGGCATATCTGCTTTATAAACAACCCCAGAACAACCTTTTCCAATTATATTTTCATCTTTCATGGATTCCAAGATGTTATCTATGGTAAAATTGAGCTTCTGAAACGGGATGAAGGTCCATGGATAAGAGAAATCCTCAGCAGCCGATGCGGAGGACAATGTCCCGAAATGTTTCTCTGCCATGTACTTATGATTTCGTGAAACTACCATCCACAATGCAAAAATTAGGATGAAAACTGCAGCAAGAATGATGGTGATTAAAGCAGCAGCTTTTGCAGACTTTAAGCCATTTCTTCGCATTGAACTCGAGGAACAAGTAAATCCATCAAGTGATTCACAAAGATTCAGGTTCTGATAATATGCATCTTGTGATAGGGTTCTAAAAAATGGTGTTACAGGCATAGGACCTGAGAAATTGTTGTAGGAGATATTGAGGGAAGTGAGACTAGTCAAGAGACCCAACACTTTAATATTTCCATAAAGCATGTTATGGGAAAGATCAAGTGATTGTAACTGTGTCAAACTGGACATCGTCTCAGGAATTTCTCCAGTTAACCCGTTCGAGCTCAAGTCCAGACTGATTGACAAGCTCTTCATGTAACCAATTTCTGGTGGTATTGTGCCAGAGAGACTGTTGTAACTCAAATCAAGTAGAGTTAGTTTCTCCAGGTTCTTGATGGACTTTGGAATTGACCCTGTCAGTAGATTATTGTTGAGAATAAGTTTATTCAAATAACTGAAGTTTCCAAAGCTCTCAGGAATTTCACCAGTGAAGCTGTTTCGACTGAGATCAAGCTGCTCCAAGTTCACCAACTCCCCAAGCTGGGGAGGAATTTCCCCAGTTATATAATTATTATGCACATCGAGTAGCTCAAGAACTGTAATATTAGCAATCTCAGAGGGAAAACCACCCGAAAAATGATTCATATACAAGTCAAGAAAGACAAGATTTTGCAACCGGCCTACCTCCTTTGGAATCTGGCCTGAAAGCTGGTTTTCTCCCAGCCTCAGCCTCACCAATGATTGACAATTCGCGACACTTCGTGGCAACTCGCCAGATAAAGAATTTCCAAGGAGCAAAAGCTTGCTCAACTTCTTCAAGCTGAAAATTTCTTCTGGGATTATCCCAGTGAGCTTGTTTCTTGAAAGATCAAGGGCATATAACTCAGTGCAGTTGCCAAAGGAAGATGGTATGGTTCCTGATACAGAATTGCCCCATAAGAAAAAACTTTGTAGGGATTTCAAATTGCCAAGTTGTGGTGGAATTACACCTGATAATTGATTATTATCCAGCTGAAGGGCAGTTAAGCTTGTGCAGTTACCCAACTGCCATGGTATCGAACCCGAGATTGAATTGTCTGATACATGAAACTGTTCGAGAATGACTAACTTCCCTAAATCACTTGGGATTTCACCAGAAAGATCATTCTCTGAAGCATCAAAAACAACAAGAGCCGAACAATTCGAAATTTCAGACGGTATCGCCCCTGATAGAGTATTGCCCCAGAGAAACAAACTAGTAAGCTTCTGCAACCTGCCCAGCTGTGGAGGAATATAACCATTGAGCTTGTTCATGTGTAAATACAAATCCCTTAACTCAGAACAAAATCCCAACTCAGGAGGTATTGAACCAGACAGCTCAGTATCATAGAGTGACAAAGTTTGGAGGTTGATTAAGTTCCCAAATGTAGACGGGATAGCCCCCGAAAGAGCAGTAGCCGCTGCCCCAAATGTAGTGAGATTAGTAAGCAGCCCTATCTGTGACGGAATCTCTCCAGAAAGATACGGATTCCCTCCAATTCGAAACTCTTGGAGGGACACCAAAGAACCAAATTGTGATGGTATGGAGCCGTTAAACAGATTGTCTTGGAGGCAAAGACTTTGCAGAAAAGTCAGATTAGCAAGCTGCGGAGGAATCTTACCAGACAGTCTATTGGAATTCAGGAAAAGGAATTGAAGTGATGAAAGAGAACCAAGCTGAGGAGGAATGGGGCCATAGAGATTGTTAGATGAAAGGTCCAACAGGCGAAGATGAGTGAGTAGGCCAAAAGAAGAAGGGATTGAGCCAGATACATTGGTGGAAGAGAGATTGAGAAGTTGCAGAGAAGATAGAGAAGACAACTCAGGAGGCAAAAACGAGAGGTTTAGGAATGTTTTTGGAAGAGAAAATGAAATGACTCTGTTCTGAGGAGAACAAGTGATTCCTTCCCAAGCACAAGGATTTTGGCTAGACGGATTCCAAGAAGCAAGAACAGAGGAAGACGAAGTTGCAGAAGGACCAGCAGCAGCAATGAGAGAGAGAAGCGCTTCTCCATCTGGAGATAAAGAAGCAACTAATGAACCACCCATTGTTAAGCTTAAACACATAGCTATGAGGTACAATAAACACCGTTTAAGAAATCGATCGACTGCCCCTTCCATTAGAGCTCTGAAAAATAGCTTGACCTTGAAAACGAATAAGGTTAAGAGAAATGTAGCTTGCCGTCGTCTCGGTGGTAGCTTTGCTTCAATGGCGGATAAAAGATATTGCTTTACCCACCCTCAGAGACAACATGCATGTGAAAGAGGTCTCAATGGTGGAGGGAAATGAAAACGGATGCTTAAATCGGACTCAATACAGCATGTGAACGGGAAAATATATATTATCCAAAAGCAACCCCACACCGGAAAAAACTGCCTCAAATCAATCAAAAGCAATTAATGATCATCATCAAAGGCTCTGTAACTCACCATGAAGAAAACAGCGCCCTCCACGGCGGAGCCGAAGCCGGAAGCAGAGATATAGCCGGCGGCGGCAGGTTCAGTGCCGATATCGTAAAAGAGCCGATATAACCGGAGCGAAGTTGAACGGAAAAAAGAAAAGGCTAACTCTGAGAAAATCGAAGGTCCTCAACAATGGAAGCCATGGCATGTGGATGAAACTTGAAGGTGTCTTTGCAGAGCTTGGTGGTACTGCTTCAATGGCGTTTACAGGAATGTGATTTTTGCTTGGACTCTGGTTGGTTTAAGGGTCGGGGAAATTTTTGAGAGTGAGAGAGAGAAAGAAGTAAAGAAGGGAGCAGTGTGCATGTTATATTATCGAGACTTGGAATTGGAACTTCTTTCTATTTGCTGTTTTTAAATGGAAAACACCATGACTTTATTTTGATGCAGTCATTAGCTGATTTGGGCTCTACTTTTTTTTTTTTCATTGGTTTTTGGCATCCACATTTAACCAACTTTGCCATTTCTCTGTTAAATTTGTATTTTCGCAAGGGTGTTTATGTCTTTTCATAATGTTTATAGAGTTTATATTGTGCAAAAAAATATGTAAAAGTCTATTTATATATTCATGACCAACCTTAGTATAGTTTAAATGGTTAAGGTAATGTATATTTGTTCGTAAGATGTTAAAATTCTTACACCTACATGATGGTGAACTCGATTATATATAATTAAAGGGATTTTTTTTTGTACTTTGTGAGATTGAAAATTCATAATCTAGATAAGTAAACATACATTAATAAAGATAAGTCCAACCTCATGACTCCAAATTATATTTTAGAATCCATCCATGAATTGAACATTTTTTTAAAGTTCAAAATAGGAAAATAGACTAAGATGAATAGTTTTAAAAAATAAAAGTAAAATGTTAAATTATAAATTTAGCCATAAGTTTTGATGGTCGTATCTCTTTAATTTATGAACTTTAAAACTTTTCAATTACATTTCCAAATTTTGACGATCATCTGTTCCATGAAACTTTATTTTGACCGAAGTTGTATATCTTTTTCCACCGTTGAAGGCTAAATTATTAGAGCTCCTTCATAATTCAAATGATCTTAGAATGCTAGAGTTGGGTCAAGAGAGTTTCTTAACACCCTTTTATTTCTTCTCATTGAAGTTATTCAATAAAGATTTCCCATAATAAGGAAGGAGGGAAAAAAAAAAGAAGCACACTTGAAGAGCGTTTGAAATCGTTTGTCCTACACTCACTTGCCAAATATATACTTCAATAAAAAATTAAAGAAAAATGGATTGACACAACTGAAATCATTAGTAACACTCAAAACGACAAATTAAATTATGTGAAATATGTCAAATTCAAATAATAGAAAGACATCTATAACTTCTCCACCAACCTACCTCCAAACTCCTAAAGTGATTTGATGAGAAAGTACAATCAGTTATTGTTCATACACTGGTCTCCCAAATACAAAAACGAGTCCCTTTGGCTATAATCCTATATAACTTTTATCATTAACCCCATTGACTCAATGAATGCTAAGATATGTCTATTTATTCAATAAAGATTTTCCATAATAAGGAAGGAGGAAAAAAAACACACACTTGAAGAGCGTTTGAAATCGTTTGTCATACACTCGCTTGCCAAATATATACTTCAACAAAAAAAAATTAAGTAAAAGTGGATTGACACAACTGAAACCATTAGTAACACTCAAAACGACGAAGGAAATTAAGTGAAATACGTCAGACACAGAGAATAGAAAGACATCTATAACTTCTCCACCTACACCTCCAAACTCCTAAAGATGATGGGAAAGTAAAATCAATTATTGTTCATATATTGGTCTCTCCAATACAAAAACGAGCCACTTTGGCTATAATTCTATATAACTTTTATCATTAATGCCGGTGACTCGATCAATGCTAAGATATGTCTATTAAACAAACTTTACCTAATTTGATCAAACGAGGCAAGAGAAAAGTAGATAACTAGATAAAATAAAGTGGAACATATACGTTTGTTTTCAAATCGCCAAGATATGGGGGTAAAATAGGAATTTCAAGCCTAGGGCAGGCCAAACAGAATCAAAGATTTCAGGGCCATGTCCAAGAGTGAGGTGCCTATGTCTTGGAAAGACAATAAAAAACCACCAAGACTGTAAGGCCACTTCGTACATTGTGAGAACTTTTAGGGTAGTGGCATTTTCGTAATTTAACCCGAATCCAAACACTATAAATTAAATTAAATAACAAATCCCCCAAACACGGCCTTATTAGGACCATATATTATATTGGAGGGTAGCATCAAAAGGGGAGCAAGCTCAGTTCCAACACCAACCTCTGAGGGTATAATCGGCATTTCACTAACAAGTGAATTAAAATTTCCCCTTTTTTTACTGCGTCATTAATTACCTTGGTCGGTGAAAATATGAAGATGAGGTGCAGGTTAGTTTGGTTACCGAGGTAAACGTGGTGGGTTTGTTTTGGGAACGGAGGAAAAAAGAAAAAGAAAAAGAAAAAGAAAGATATTTATTTTTTACAAATTTCACATGCTAGAGAGAGAGATTTTTATTTTTTAGGGCACAGTGAACGATTAGGGCGTGTTTGGGTTTTTCTGCTTTTATTGTTTGTTATGTTTAATTTTAGCCGCAAGGCCACTCATTTTTGGAGCGAAAGTTTGAAAATAATATTCAGAAAGACGGTTTTGCCCCTATGAGAATTGATTTCCAGGGGTAATTTGGGGAATTTGATTGTGTGCGGCGGTGATTAATTGGGTGCTGTGCTCCATACTCGTAGGTAAAAAAAGAAGATTTAAAACCCTAATTTAGATGTACTCTTTTCTAAAAAACAAATAAAAATAAGTACTAATTTAAAATGTACTTGATTTGATTGGCATTGGCAAGTTCCCAAGTTCAAAACAGTTAATAATTTGGTGCTCTTTTTCCTATAAATATTTAGAGGCCCAATCGATGCTCATCATCTTTTTTTCATTAAAACCACTACCTTAATATATTGGATTAAGGCAAAATTATAAAAGATAAGCCTCAATTTTGTCATCCATATAAAAAATACTCATTATTTTAAAAGTTACAATAATACTTTTGATCTTTCATAAATATTTTTAAACTATTCTTTAAGTGAAAATCTATCTGAATGTTAAACAGAAAATTGTTGTGGTTGTAACTTGAAAGTAACTAAGACACTTGTCTGGATTGAGGAAGAACAATGCTTAGACATTTTGACTTTTCGTCAAACATTCTGACGATTTTTTTATTTCAATGATAGTTTTGAAATGTTTATGAAATGCTAAAGGTAATATTGCAACTTTTGAAAGAATAAGAGTATTTTTTAAAACATAGAGCAAAGTTCAAAGGTATTTTTTATAATTTAGTCTATGATTAAAAATGGTTGAACTGTAATATACATAATGGATTAAAAATTGACTAAATATTGATTTATGTTGGTTTTTAAATATTTTAATTCGATATTTAAACTTTAGAAAATAAATATTGTAGTCATTCGTTTTTTTTTTTACAATATATTGTAGTCATTTGTTATTAAACTTTGTGGTGAATTTTATAGACATCTTATGTAGTATCATATAAATTTGTATTTTAGACAATATTGATCAAGTTGAATATTCAAAATGAAAATGAATGGCCTAAGGTTTTTATCAAATGTAGCATAATAATCTAGAACCAAGTACCAAAATGAATTTTTATCAAAATTAAGGACAACAAAATGGTTCAAAATATAAGAATCAAATTGGAGTATAAGTTGTACTTCAAAAAAAAAATGGTATATGTGAAAGCTTACACGCACCTCAACTAATTTCTTCGGACAACCGTCTAACCCTACTACATTTGGTTGACAGAAACACGTAAGATATTAAATCCTAGTTAGGTGGCCACCATGGATTGAACTCATTCTCTCGTATTTTCTCAAGGCCCTTTTGACTCTTAGGCCAATTCATGATGGTTAAAAATATATATAATTTAATTTTCGTTAAATTACAAATTCAATATGTGGACTTTTACGTTTGTGTCAAATAAATCATTGAATTTTCAATTTTGTATTACTAGGTTCCTAAACTTTAAAAAATGTCTAATAAGTTCTTAATTTTTCTTTTTTTTTTTACCTAATAGGTCATTGATTTATTTGACATTTTTTAAAATGCTGGAACTCATTAGACACAAAATTAGAAGTTTAATGTCCTATTAGACACGAAATTCAATTTTATGTTGATCAGATTCATTAATTTTAAAAAAATATTGAATATGTCATGAACCTATTAGATACAAAATTAAAAGTTTAAGAATTTATTAGATATTTTAAAATTTTAGGAACTTATTAAATAGGAACATGAAAGTTGAGAGATCAAACTTGTAATTTAACATTTAATCTAACATGTTTTTAAATATAAAATAAGCTAAATTTGATTAAAGTATTCACATAGAGAGATAGAGTTGGGGGATACGTAGGCAGCAGTTCTTGGTAATTTCTGGCTTTGAAGTCTTGGAGCCCCGAACCTATTAAAAGACATAGAGGAGGTGACAACTTTTGGGCATTATAATTTATAAGCTTTCTTCATAATCTCAGTGGTTATAGATAATAATAATAATAATAATAATAATAATAATAAAATGAATGTGATAAAAACAAAAATATTTACTCCCTCAAACAAAAACAAAAACAAAAATGTTTACCTGAAACTTGAAAGTTTAAAACATGACTCAAATGAAATACAAGATAATAGCTCAATGGTCAAAATAGTAATTTAAGTACATATTTAAATTATTTAATAATTTAAACCATTTGTGAAAGAGAGTTTCTATACTTTTTTTTTTTCAATTCAACAATAAATAGAATTTTGAATACTAATGTTTCCATTGATAACCATTTGATTTTTTAAAATTAAATCTATAAAATACTACTTTCATCTATAGATTTCCTTGTTTTGCCATCTACTTTTTACCTTTGTTTTCAAAAACTAAGATAAGTTTTGAAAACTAAAAAAAAAAATAGTCTTCAAAAACTTATTTTTGTTTTTAAAATTTAGTTAAGAATTCAAATGTTTTGTTAAGAAAGATGAAACCAATTATAGATAATTAATGGAAAAACAAACACACTTTTCAAAAGTCAAAAACAAAAAACCAAGACTCTGTTTGATAACCATTTGATTTTTAAAAATTGTACATGTTTTCCTTTTCTAATCAATTCTCTACAATGGATTTCATTTTTTTTAACAAAACATTTGACTTCATAGTCACATTCAAAACACACAAACAAGTTTTTGAAATCTATTTTTTTAGTATTCAAAAATTGGCTTGGTTTTTGAAAACATATGTAAAAAGTAGATATCAAAACAAGAAAATCTATAACCTATAGATGAAAGTAATATTTATAGGCTTAATTTTCAAAAACAAAAAACTAAATAGTTATTAAAGAATGCCTAACTTTTTGGTTTAAAATATGTTAAGCCAGTTGAACTATGCTCAAATTGGTAGACAACTTTTACTTTATGACATAACAAAATAATATATTTTTAAATATTTCATCATTTTAATATTAAAAAAAAAAAAGAATGTTACGTGGTCTTTCTTTAACCTTGTAATTCGATATTCTTGTAAATTTAAAAATATAATAAATATAATATATTATTTTTAGGGGAGAATTCGCTTTTCATCAAATTGAATCATAAATTTGGACTGTGTTTTGAATTTTTTTTCCTTTCCAACTTTCGCTACTATAGTCACACACTCATTTCAACAAAAATCAACGACAAATAAAAAGAAAAGAAAATATTTAAAGCTTAAGGCCTGTTAAGTATACAATTTAAATTCTGTTTTTTGTTTTCAGATTTAATGAATTACCAATTTGACAAGTTTGTTTTTAAAACTATTTTTTGATCTTCTGGTTGAAATAGTAAAAATTTGGAAAATTTTCAGTTAATCAGATTTTAAAATGCAAAATTACACTAAAAAGATAAAAACTTTGATAAATATATTATTTTATGTTATGAACTCATTTTATTTTTGTTAATATTAAAATATTTATACTATAATATTATAAAATAATAATTATATCAAATTTATAACATAAAATATGTTCATAAATTAATATCAAATTATGTAGTTGGTAACTACAACTTTAAATATATTAGCAAACACATAACTTTTTAAATTGAGATCCAATTTTAAATCTAGTACTAAACACATATTCAAAACTTTAATAACATGAAGTAATTTTGAAATCCCTTATTTTCAAATTTCTATTTTCATATCACTAATCAAAGACACCCTTTCTAATTTCAAACAAAAATCAAATATGGTATAAATTAACTTCAATCAACAAACAAAATCAACCAGTAAATAAATCTTTCAAAACTCACAAACATCAATTAAAAAAAAAATAGCTCGACTTTTTTTTAACCCCTTTATTGAAAAACATGAAGATGAACAAAAGATGCAAAAAGAAATAATTTTTTTAGTAAAAGCAAATTAGGGCAATAGAATAGGGTTGGTTTGGTATGAAGATCTCCCACGACTTTCTTTCTTCTACGAGACAAACCTAGTGCATTAATGGGCATAATATTGCAGACAAATCTTACTGAATTTTTGGCCTCTACTTCCAAGTTCAAATCCTTTTCCATTTTCTTTTCTTATTTTCTTCCTGTTTTTCTGTCATGTTCCTCTGTTTTTTCAACAAGAATTTATTTATATAATGTGATAGACACTCCACATTCATATACAATCATATATGATAAGATCACTCCGGAAAAAAAATATCTAAGGTAATTTCTTCACGGAATATAATAATATGTGGTAGTTGATGTGTTATCCCATCAACTTTAATAAAATGTCACCGTCAATCGTCATGTCGACCTTTTTGTAATTATTTAACTGTAAAACTAACCAAGAAAAATATATGAACTAAAATGAAATGAAATAAATAAAAGTGGACTAAAATGTTAATATGAGAAAGGTACAAATTTGACTAAATATTTTCTAATTTTATTTGGAGGCATTTCATCCTTGTAAACATCAAACAAAATCTTCAACTATATGGGAGTGTATATGATACAAAAAGATTTAGTTCGTCATTCTCTGTCAGCACTACACAATTTAGGCGTAGGAATAGTGAGGCAACAACACAGCGAAAATTCAACTTACTATGTAAAAAGAAAACTTCGATAAAGAACAGTTGAGCAAGAGATTATGTTCAAAATTTGATCTTTTACACTTCCCATTCCCTAGATTTTAGCATTCCTCGAAATCAAACAGGACCGATTATCGATAAATGATAACGAAAACCATTCGTCGAACTAAGGGAACTCTTGCTCAGTTAAATATATTACCAATTCTTTCCTATGGAGTAAGGCGTGGTTGGGAAGCATGAAAGAGAGATCATTTAACTTGACAACTACCTTTCGAATTTGAACCACTTCCAATTTGCGTACATGCTCGATTCGTTTTCAATTGGAAGATCTGTAGTTGGAGCAGGTTTGGATCTGGGAATGCCTTCGGCTGGTAGCTTTTGCCTGTACTTCTTCGCCATAACCTTGGCCTCTGAAAATACTTTCTGATAAAGGAAAATAAAAAAATGACTCAGTCAAATTTTGAAGAAAGTGAAGTTCATTGGTGAGGAAGATCGGTGTGAGTACAACCTCTTTGTTTGATATAAAGAGGCCAGACTCGCTTTCAAGGTCTGCAATACTATAAAACCACAAAAGCAAAATTATCAGTTATAAGATGCACCAACCATGACTGTTAAATTGAGTAATATGTTCTTGAATTACCTTAAAGATATCTTGTCAGGAAACATTGACTTCACAACTAGAACTTGGACCTTTTCACCCACTGCAAGTAAGTCACTCACTGAGGTAACTCGGGCACGGGTGATGTTCGAAACATGGAGTAACCCGCTGAGGAACATTCAGGTGGATGTATCAATAATTTTCAGAAACTAAAGATTAATAAGAACAACAGAATATGGTATGCCCAGTCAAAGCAGAAACAGTTTCTGGCTATTTTATAGTAAATAATATCTAGATGGTGTTCATAAATACACAAAATCGGCTATTAATGCCCACTTGGAGATGCTCTCTGTCTGGTTTTGAGCATTATGTGAATTGACAGGACTATTTTTTTTGGTAGGTATTGGTTCTTCTCATCGTGTCATGTTTCTTATGGTTAAGTTTAGACATTTGTTGTGGTATTATCTTGGTTGAGTTCGGCCATTTTTGTAACAAGAAAGAAAAGGTACAATCAGGACAAGTTTGCAGGCAATCTAAATTGAAAGTGAAACTCACCTTCTGTTTTTTTTTTTTTTGTTTAGTACAACAAATTTGGGAGAATGGGGATTCGAACCTCTAACCTGAAGGGAGGTAGTAAATACCAATTACCGCTAAGCTATGCTCACTTTGACAAACTCACCTTCTGTTTGTATCACCAATTCTAATTTGAGCTCCATAAGGAAATATTTTCTTCACGGTCCCTTCTAGAAGCGTTCCCTCACGTAGGTATAACGTTTCCTGAGTTATATACACAAAATCAACCATTTATTGGTGTACTCATACAATGCCTTAAGGGGAAAACAATTGAAAGATAAAGTAGTAAAAACTGACCCAAGCTTGTCTCTCACTTAGTATCAAATCATTCTTGGCTTCATCTATTCGCGTGATCTGCACAAAGATCCGACGTCCCACCTGCACGATAGGAGACCAATACAGTGAGCTAAGATCATCCACATCTTCCTTTTGTCCAATTATGTCAAGAAAATGTTGCAGCAAGCAAAGAGTGGTTGGTAAGATCAACATTGCAGAGAGCGCAGTTCAAGCACAGAGGTCTCTGATGCAGGAGGCACCAATGTGAATGGATTTGAGTAATCATGAATAAGAACTGGATGCATATCTGAGCTAAACAAGACTCATGCTACAATGTCGAAAGTCATTGTAAATGGTAAGGCAACTTCTCGGTTCCACATGCATATTACAAAATCATAAGTTTCAAGAGCCCACTCTAGAATAATATCTCACAACAATGATGACCATGTCACGAGGATTGAATGGTATTTGAGCGTTTTCAGGTCTTCTGCAAATTTTCAATGCAACTAGTGAAAATCAATAGTGAAGGGATTCCATTACAACTTGTGGACACTGGAAGGACAAAGTAAGTCTAAAAGGAGAAAAAATAAGACATATCAAACAAGTACAGCAACATTTTTCATGAAAGAAACACATCAATGTTTATAAAACATAGTAAATTCGTAGTCTCGAGGCAACAATTATTTTCAATGGAATATGGAGATGCCATTTAAATGATGGGTGAACCATAAAGGCTTTGGTGAGGTAATGTAACGTTGCATATGGCAGCTCAGAAATAAAAGAAATCGAAATTTACTCACATTTGCTTTCAACTCTGTGAAGTTATTTACTCTATTCAATAACTCAGCCTTTGGAAGAAATGCCCGCAAACCCTGCATAACAAAAGTTAAAAACCAAAATGAACATAAGTCATCCAAACAAATGTACAAACTAAAAACCAAATGAATTACTATTGCATAGACAACCTCAATTCTTGTAAGAAGGCCTCCAGTATTCCACTCTGATATTTTAACTTCAATTGGCTCATCGAGTTGTTTCATCTGTCGAACAAGGAAACCACAACAAATATATACATTTCTTCTTTGTGCCCCCTAAGACGGAAACTCCAATAAACAGAGAAGCTAATCAAGAAAAGAACCTGCCTCACTCGATGCCAAGCTAACCGCCGAAACAACCTTCTAGTCGAGAGCAATGGCCGACCACTGAGTGTCCTTCCCAGAACCTCAGCAAACAAAACCGTGCCAGTCTCCACGACAGGGTGCCCCGGCCCCGGTCCCCGGCTAACAGCATCTTCGTATTTCACCAACCCCATCTTCCCATTCACCATAAAAGACTCAGCATCCTTGTCAAGATCACACATCAAGAATTCCATCTCTTTGTCATACAAAGGAAGCACTTCTTTTGTCAACATTGTTCCTAATAAATCTGCCCCCACGTTGATATCGAGCTTGTTTTCGTTACCTGAGACAACCACACCAACCACAACATCTCCAGGTTTGGGCTCATAGTACTCAACATTTAACTTATTGGCTTTCTCAGTCTCATCATCTCCATCAATTTTCTCTTCAAAAGCTTGTAATGCTTTTTCCTCTTCTTCCTCTTCTTCTACAGAATCTCTAGTCTTAAAGAACTTCATAAATGGTGCCAAGGCCTCATTCTCATCGGGATTTTCAACCTCTTTATCAATTTCTGATGAAACCCCATTGCTTATAGGAGCAGGAGAGGGCTTATTCAACAAACCAAGTTCATCAATCTCTTGAATTCCATCCTCTCGAGGCTTATCCGGCAACTGGGTGCTCGAGAAATTATCAAAAGCATCATTCCTAGAGCAAAACACGACACTATTTCTTTCCCGAAATGGAAACTTCTTAGATTTATTACAGTTATTGAACCGATTAGAAGTGGAACAGAACTTGGAATTTGAGATTCGTGGAGTTAGAAATCTGGGAACGGTGAGAAATGTCCTAACGGAATTGGATGAAACCAAGAAATCTTGAGGCTCAAATGACGAATTGGGAAAGGAAATATACTTACAGGGTTGAAGTCCCGCAAGGATTAGCATCTTTTTTTGCTGCCCACCTCATGAGCTGAGCTCGGCGTCGTCGCAGGGTACTGAAATTGAATTGAAAGAGTCGAAGAAGAAGGCTTTCAGCTTTGGATGAGTATGTATTTGCAATCGCATTATCCGTTCTGTTCATATTTTTCGGCGCGAGCGTTTCTGGGCCTGTGGGCCGTGGGCTGGGGCTCGAAAATGGGCCTGAAATTGGGCTTGTGTTGTTTTGGAGTTCATGTGGTTCATGTGAAATATGACATGGTAATGTTTGATAGGTTGTTGAACTTTAAAAAATGTCTAAATAAAGTTAGATTTGATAACTATTTAGTTTTTCTTTTTAATTTTTTAAAATTAAGCCTCTACATACTATTTCTATCTATGGGTTTTTATGTTTTCTTATCTTCTTTTTCTATATGTTTTCAAAAACCGAGCCAAATTTTGAGACCAAAAAAAGGTAGTTTTCAAAAACTTGTTTTTGTGTTTTGGAATTTGGTTAAAAACTCAAATATTTCCTTAAGAAATATGGAAACCATTGTAGATAAAAAGTATTGTAGAGAAATTATGAGAAAACAAGCACAATTTTCAAAAACCAAAAACCAAATGGTTCCTAAGTTTTATACTTGCAATTTTATATCTAATAGGTTCCTTTAACTTTAAATGTATCTAATAGGTTTATGAACTTTCACTTTTTTGTATAATAGATTTTAACATATTTTGATATGCTTTTAGAATTTATACCCGTGTTGAATGCAAAATTGATTTTTGTGTTTAATGGAACTCTTACCTTTCTATTGTATGTCTAATATATCTATGAATCTATCAAATAGGGCAATGACTTATTAGACATAAATTTCAAAGTTTGGAAACTTATTAGATAATTTTACGGTGGAACCTTTAGACACAAAAATTAAAGTTTAGAGTTCTAATAGATATTTGTAGAGTTCCCAAACTAATTATATATAAGCTTCAAAAATTAATGGCTAAACCTTTTTTTTAGTACAACAAATGTGAGGTATGAAAATTTAAACTTTCAACCTCAAGAAAAAAAAAATAGATGCTAATAACTGTTGAGCTGTGCTCACTTTGACATTAGCTAAACTTCTGAATCAATAAATATATATATATTAATAGTTTGAAGTTTGAGATGTAAAAAATTAGCATGTGCTTCTATTAATTCTTTAAATCTTTTAACATTAAAAGGGTTAACTTTGTTTTTTTTATAATATTTTTAGTATAATACTTTTATATAATATTATTATAATAACTCAAGTTTAAATAATAATTTGTTGTATTATAAGCTAAGTAGCTGATTATGTTAAATCAACACTAAATTTAAAAGCTTAAGTTGATGGATTATGATAAATTTAATCTTACATCAATGCTTTAACACCGTTTCTCACTTGTGGACTTAGACATTTATACGATTTCTAATTAAGTAGTTATCAATATTATTTGAAGAGAAAATGATGTTACAAAAGATTTAAACACATAATCTTATGCTCTGGTGTCATGTTAAATCATCACAAATGTAAGGCAATGGATTACAGTTAATTTAATATTATATAAATACTCAACTGATCAATCAATGTTTACCATTTATTTAGACATAGTTGGAGTGGATCGTTGAGGTTGTGTTGTGAGATGAACTAGGAAGGATATTGAGAATGGCTAGATTGTACTAGTACTGATGTGGGTTGACTCGAGGGATCAAGTTGGATATGACTGAGTATATGCATATGACTTGTGATTTATTTCCAACTAAGTTATGTTGAGCTAAAGTGAGTCATCATTGACATATTGTGTTACATTATAAGTTAGTTTGACCACGAGTTATTGTACTAAACATATATGTAGTGTTTACCCATATAATTATTATATATTATAAAGTATTAAAATTACACCCTCATTTGAATATTTTTTTTCCTTGTCTTTAAATGGTTTTTACCAAGAAAACCCTCGAGACAAATCATATTCTTTTCGGGACAAATATATGTATATATTTTTTTAAGTTGCTAACCAAGAGGGTGAATTTCTCACTTTCTTTCATAGCATCATTAGTTCAAATACACAGATAAATTGTCAACTCGAACATAAGCTAAAACAACCAGAACATTCATAATTTCAATTAAAGATTATAGGTTAATTTAAAAAATATAATTGGAGCATAGTTAAGTGGTCAATGCACTTCCATCTCAATGTAAACTGTTGTAAATTTTTTTTTTTTTTTTTATGCAAAGTAAATTCAAGCTTGTCCTTTGTATTTATATTTTTTTAATGTAAATATATATATATAAATATTGATTATAATGTAGAAATATATTTGTATTGTATTATTTGTATTAACTAGTTTATTATCACGTGCATTGTCCGTATATGTGTATATATATATTATTTTTGAAGATTAAAATAATTTGAATTAAACATTATGGATTACAATTGTTTTACAATTAATTAAAATTACTTTTATGTGTTAATGATAATAATAGTTTTTAAAAACATTATAAAATTAATTATTAGTTATATAATTATTAGTTGTTGAATATTATTATTTATATTTCTATTATGATTCATTTATAATTAATTAGCTTCAAGATTTTTTTTTTCTATTTCTATCATGATTTAGTGTTTTTAATCTCACTAATTTTAATATAATAAATTTGTTTCTATTATAATATAATTTTTTTTTATATAATATAACACACTTAAATAAAAAAAAAATTTGAATTTTAATGTTATTTATATTATTATTATATATATAATATATATTTTATGACACATAAAAAGGAAAAATAGAGAAGTATTAGGCAATAAATTGAAGCAAATCAAGAGATGGAATAAATGGAATGAGGTAATAAGATGTAGATAAATATTTTTCGTCCGTATAATAACGGTAAGAAGATTTTTTAACTTTTTTTTGTAAGGTTAAGGGTAATAATACAATTTTTGAAAGTTCAAGAGTATTTTAAAACAAAATACTAACAATTTTTGTTCATATACTAACAATAAGAGTATTTTTGAATTTTTTTTTAAAATTTAAGGGAATTAATAAAATTTTTAAAATTTCAAGGTATTTTTGAAACAAAGTACTAATGGTTTCCAACTAAAACTAACGGTAATGGTATATTCGAAAGTTTAAAGACATTAATGAAACTTCTAAAAATTTAGAAGTATTTTTTAAGTAAAGTATAAAGTTTAGAAGTATTTTCTATAAATTTGCTTAAAATAAAATAAGTAATCTTCTTATCTTAGTAGCCAGATGTCAAACAAAACAAGATTAAAAATAAATAAAATTAATGGCTGAGGAAGCTCGATGACTTGACTGAAACTGAAATTTATGATATGATAATCAGAATCGTTGACTTTAATCACATGGGACGGCAGACAAGGACGATAATGTCATTTGACGTACATCGTAAGGCACGCTATGTCAAACGCACCCGATTCCTTTCATTTCAATTTAATTACAATTAATAAGGTTGGTTGGTGAGAAAAGAAAACAGAGGAAATTTTTTTTTTTTTGGACCTCTAGATTTGATATGTTGTATGGATTTTAAATTTAAACTTTTAATTTCATTAAATTACCATTCAAATTTAAATAAATATTATCAGCTTAACTTCAAACTTTAAAAAATATAGTAATTTTAAACTTTTAAAGTTCTCGCTCTAAATATCGTTAAAAATAAGTTTTCTCTTATATGTTTAATACATTATAAAACATACGTACGATATTAAATTAATAAATTTTTTAGAAAAAAATGACAGTAGAACTATTTTTTTTTGTTGAAATTTATGAATTTTGACAAAGTTATTCAATGATTAATTTATACATTGGTCAAACTTATTTTTGTGCAAAATTTTATTTTATTGAAATTAATGAGTTTATGAAGATTTGTACACTCGTTTTTGTTAAAATTAGTGGGTGAATTAGTGAAATTTGAACTGAGAGTAAAAATTACAACACTTATTTACGTTGAGGGTTCAATTTGATAAAATTGAAAGCTTAGGGTCAAAATTGATACAACTTGCAAAGTTTAATGTCAAATTTGATTTTTTTTTTCTAAAAACAAATAACAGAAGGCTACGTGGAAATTAATTATGAAATTTTTTTTGGCAAATAATTTATAGAATATTCGTTGTTATTAAATTATGAAAATGTTACATTGGCATTATCTCATTCATTTCAAAATTATTAAACTAAAATCTTATTTCTTCTCTGTCTGATTCTTGACACGTATTGCAGTTTTGATAATTTCCTTTTATTTGTCTTAGATTCCATTCACATATCAGTACGTTATCTTATTTTTCGATGGGAGAATGTCACGGGTATCTAAGGTCACATCACATACTATTGTAATAGAAAGTGCTTATGAATATTATGATATTAAATTTTAGGGCAATACATATCAACTAATAAATAGTAAATTAGCGGTGAGGTAAGTATTAAAAAAAATATTTAAAAAATATTTAAAAAAATGAACTCTCTCCTTTTAGATTTAATTGGAAATCTGTCATCTAGTGTTAGATTTTTAAAATATTAAAGACCTAAATGGTTGGAAATTATTGAGTATAAAATGGAAAGATGTTGAAGTACAAAGATGATAATGCTTTTTTTGTTTGTTGAAGTACTTGCTCATTGCACAATAAAGAAATGCAGAGACAAATTAAAAGAACAACAAAAGTTTGAGAACATTAATATACAGCTTTTGATTATTACTTCAATTATATGTATATAATTTGTGGATTGACATGTGTTGGGTCAAAAATATATAATTATTCAATGTGGTATTTAGCTATAATAATGAATAAAGAAGATATTTATTCATTGGCTCATCCTATATTTTTATCCAATCAATCTAGCAAATGATTCACAATATTTAGGAGTAGATCTAGATCTAAAATAATGTGTGATAGTTATAATTGGCTTAATTATGATAATATGAGTATTATTAAGATGAAATTTTTATTTAAAAAATAAAATTAGACAACGTTTTAACCATATACTATTCAAAAATCCCTCCCCCAAAAAAGAACTATACAAAAAACTAGAATTAAACTGTATAAAAAAAAAGAAATAAAAGAATTAGGTAATTAAAATAACTATCAATACCAATTTGTATTAGAGAGTAAAAAAATTAATGGCAATAATAAAATATATATATATGATATAACCAAGGTAATACTATAGCACGGTATGTTTGTTTAGCTACACATTGTATGAAAACATTATACCAACTCAATTCAAAGTTATTTAATAAACATGTCACACAAATATTCGATTAATAATGTTAACAAGGTTAAAATGCCATTTTAGTTTCTATAATTTGAGTCTCATTTCATTTTAGCTCAATATGTTCAAATTTAGTCTTTGTACTTTCAATAAATCTTAAAATAAATATTTATTGTTAGCTTGAAGTTAATTTTTATTCAACTTGGTAAAATAATAATAATAATAATTTCAAGAAAAAACACAATGTGGACATGATTTAAAAATTTATAAACAGGAAGTTAATAAAGACTAAATATTTTTGAAATAGTTAACAATAAACCAACATTAGAGACTAATTTTAAGATTTATTGAGAATATGAGGACTAAATTTGAGCATTTGAAAGTGCATAGACTAAAATAAAGAAAATTTCAAAGTATAGGGACCAAAATGTTATTTTAACCTATTAATAACATAAATCAAACATAAACATAATCTACAATTTGGAACATAATTTAACGATTGAGGATCAATATCTTTTTCCACATTACATATCGATTCAAACCCAATAGAACACCCATGTTATATGGGGTGTATTAATGAGAAATATTGAAAATTTTTACAAGTGACTAAATTAAAATTATAATTAAAGAAAGCAATAATTCAAATTTTCTAAACATGATGACGCTCAATAATTATCGAGTCATTTTAATTTAATAGGTAAGGGTAAATAATGAAGTGGCAAACCTTAGATGAGAAAAATCAGAAAATGACATCTTCTTCTTCTTCTTCTTCTTTTTTAAATAAAATTCAACCATTGTTTACCTATGAAACCAGATGAAATCAACATCGAAGAGAAGACAGGAATTGGTAGCTTTTGTACGTTTTTCTATTTCGTATTGAATAATTGAGAGAATTGTGTCTTGTCTCTTGGGTATTTGTCTTACTCTTACCTGCAAAATGTTTTTGTTGTTTATCAATTTATCAAACCATCATTTTTAAGCAACCGAGTTAAAATTTCAACATCAATATTTGACAGCCTCTCCAGTACTATCTCTGTGTCACTGTCGTCGGTCATAAAATTTAAATCATAAATTTAATCGTGAACTTTTATTTGTTGTTATTATTAATTTTTTTTAGAGTTATCAACCATATGTGAGATGGGAAGATTCGAATCTTTGACTTTTTGGTTGAAAGTATATATTTTAATCAATTTGTGAATGACTAAATAACCAACTTTTGTGACGGTAATAGGAGTGTCTTATATATATATATATATGTCAATCTGAGCATAATTCAACTAATTAAAATTCGTTACCATCAACAAAGAGGTATGAGGTTCAAATCTCCATCCCATGTGTTTAACTTAAAAAAAATGTCTTATATATATTATATTGAGTTCAACAATTTGTGGGAATGAAGATTTTGAACCTCTGACCTTTTAGTAAAAAATATAATGTCTTAACAAATTGAATTATGTTCAAGTTGGGAAATAAGTATTCTTTTTTTCCTTTTGAGTGCAACAATATGTGGGGTGGAGTATTCAAACTTCTGATATCTTGATAAGGGTACCAAAACATAAAATAATAAAGAAACTAACTAATATTCTTAACAGATACATGTTTTGTGTGTCAGTTGAGTTATGCTCATTTTAGCGCGTAATAAGTGTCTTGTCTATTAAATTATGGTCAAATTGACATCATTGCCTCCTAAATATGTCTAAGATTCAAAAGGTTATATACAAAAGTGAATATTTAAAATTTATGATTACCACCACTAGAGGTATATATATAGTTGGAAGATTATATGTACAAAAAGTTATAAGGTATAATTTTGCCCCCTAAAATTTATGATTACCACCACTAGAGGTACACCTACAGATGACTACTTTAGCTACTTATAAAATGATTTTTCTTAATTTTGAAACAACTAGTCAAATAAAATGGCTCTTTTCAAATCAACAAAAATAAAGTGAAAATTGATACATGTTGTTGCCAAAATTCGGATAGGAAAATTCACCTAGCCTTTACGTGACAACAACTGTAAATTTGTTTGAAGGAGAAAGAACGTGACTTGCAAGATAAGAAAGGTATGAACACTGGTGGTGCTAACCACACAGGCTCCGATGCTTAAATCAGAGAGTGAATGGGTGTAGCAAGTTAGGGTTTTGAGAATGGGAAAGAACTTACCTTTCTCCCTTATGAAGAGAGCTTAAATACTCATATCCCAGGGTTTTAGGAGGATTCCTTGTAGGAATCGGACGAAAAATGATCGAATAGGGCTGGACGAAGGTTGTTCGGGCCAAGAGGAGAAGAAACATGGCCTAAAGGGGGGGCTGAGGCTGACCAGGCCCTTGGGCTCCGGCTTAAGTGGGCTCCTCGTTCCTCTTTTGCGTTGATCCATTTTTGCTTGGTTTCGGCTCGTTGTGATCCATATTGGGCTTTTAGCCTTGTTTTGCCTTTAATTTATGTGATATATCCTTTCTAGGGCATAATTATAAATCTGTGGTGAATTAAGAAGAGGAAAAAAGGCTGGAGCAGGCTGAATGAGGACCAAGGGTCGCAGAGGAGTTGGGCTCCACTCCTTGGTAGGGTCAGCCTGGGCCTGGATCTAGTCTGACCTGAGGGAACTTGGGCTTCCCTCCTTCTAGTTGTCTGGGAGGCCTTGTTCCTCTTTCCCTTAGGTCCGTTTTGACCCATCTTGTCCCGAGTTGAGTTATTCGTTGCATATTTTCCCTTCTACTTCCTTTATAGTTGAAGTCTGATTTTCAATCAATTTCCACGCTATCACTATTAAAAGAAAAGTGCAAAATAGTCAATGTTTACATTTTTAATCGGTATGGTACTGAAAAAAATTCTAGTACTACTATAGTAAGAAAAATTCTCCATACTACTCCCATTTATTGCTTGCTATGTCATCAACCTTTTGAAAATCGTAGGATCTACCAAAAATTATGTGGGATCTACTACCATTAAAAAATCATTTATAAATCTAAAAATATATTGTGACAAAAAAAGTATGATACTCTCTTAATGCTATAAATTTTTTCGTATGATACTAACTTGCTTTTCCGGTAAATTCATACGTGGATGCTGCCCCTTTACACATGTCAGATATAAAATCTTTATCGATTTAGTCGAGTAATTTTTTTAAAAAAGTCAATAAGTTTGCAATATTTTATATGGTTCATAATGACATCGAGAGATGATTTCATTGGTATAATGAATTGAATCTAGATAAATCAAGAGTACATCAATCTGTACCAATCAAAATTCACCACGTGGTCTGATCATTTTAGGAAGCTCTTATTTATGTCATCTCAAATACTAAATAAATATATAACTTCAAGATATAGACTTTAATAATATGACACTACATTATTGTTCATGAGCAATTTAATTCAAACTTTGATATATATATATATAGTTTTAGTTTACAAGCAGGATAGACTCGGATAATATAATTTGGAAGGTTAAATTTTGGTAATGTATTGAGAGCCAACATCATCATTCTATTATCTTCAAGTACTCTACTTGAGGATCTTTTAAAAACTATATTCAAACTTTAAGTACCAAATAAAAATTAAATTAAAATATTGTTGACCAAACATGTCAATTTTGAAATCTCAATGACCAAATAGAAATTAAATTCAAATATCAAGAAAAAAAAATTTCAAAACCAAATAGGAACCAAACTTAAATATTAAAAACTTGAAGTGTGTTTAAAAAAAAAACAAACAAACAAAAACAATAGTTTAAAAATTACAACTCCAATTATAAATTAAAATACATAAGTTAGCCATTATAGTATATGTTAGAACAAAATATTACATAAAAATAATCAATACATAATTTAGTGGAGAATTATTGATTAGTTAACATATATATAATTTAATTAGTCGTTCTAATTATGATTACAGTTAATCAACATCTTAATTCATCAACCATGTATGTTTATAACTTATTAACATATTTTAGTTTAAGGATATGAGATTTTTTTCTCAACTTTTTTTTTTTGGTTCTCTCTTAAATAATTTTCTATCTCTTGAGTTTATTCTGGGTTCAAATTTAATGCTTCCAAGTCCACACAACTCCAACGAAAATGCATGCATCTATCCTTTAATTTGTCTTTTGAGGAACATTCATAAGACATCAACTCGAAGAAAAGTAGAAAACTGCATTTCAAATATTGTTTTACAAATACAAAGGACATCTCACCTTTCCAATTTATTATAAGTTTTGACTTTTGTTTTTTTTTTAAAATTTTTGAAATGCTTAATTGAAAACACTCCACGTAAGCGATCGAAGTTATATGTCAATTACTGCTGAGTTATGCTCACTTTAGCATATCCTACATGCATTGATCATCCTAGTTATTTTTTCTATCAGACAAATGAACATACATCGTACATGCAAAGATCAAGAGCATTAGAAAAATATATATAGTTTTAATATAGGAATTAAATTGGGATGTAAATTTAAAAAATGTTGGGAGTAACAACATCATTTAAAAAAAAAGCATGCATATTTAAAATCAAACATAAACAATATCATACATAGTAGATGTAAAAGAACTCATTGTGTCAACAAAATATTATTAGAGGACTGAGAGATGATTCCCTTCCCAAGGGGAAGAAAATTTTGGTTCCTAACGAAGGTATAGAAATTTCACTTTGATCATTACTTTCTAGTATATAAACGACCTTTTTTCTTCTAAAGTTCAAAAAATTGTTGAAATTGGTTTACGTAATGTAACTTACATGATAATTTTAAACGATTTGACAGTTTATGCATGAAATATATAGGGTAAATACATGTTTTAGTTGGTGATATGTTTGTATTTTTCAACTTAGTTCTTATTATTTAAAAATTTTCAATTTAGACTCTTACATTTTTATCCATTTTCAATTATATTCTTTTCGTGGGTGAATATTAAAATCAGTTAGAGAAAAAAAATTACATAGCATAATACTTGATGAGTTTTAATAAATTTAGAAGAAAAATTAGCTCATGTAAGAGAAGAAAAGTAAAAAATTTAACAAATTCTTAAAAATTTAGAGGAGAAATTAAAAACTAATTTTTTCATGTAGATGATATAATTCCTCCTCTAAATTTTCATTAACTAACTAAACCCTTTTGAAAAAAACATGCAGTTATGTTTTTTTTTAAAGTGAGGCCCTTGCGAAATAAAATTTGTTAAATGCTTCATCAAAAGCACTTTAAGTTCCTTTTATCTTTTGTTAGAAAATTCAAACACTTATAATTGTTGTAAATTTGTGAAACTATTTTTAATTAGTCAAAGATACTTTTTGCCCCTCTTTGAATTTTTAACTAAATACTATCCATTTTTCTAAAAACACACAGAAGGGGCACTTATAGTTATTCATAAACATTTCAAAAATATGTCAAAAAATACGCACTAAATATCATGTTAAGGTAAACTTATCATCGACCAATTTAGTTTTCACTAACAGAAAATTAAATGATTGAAAAAATGTTAAATTATCAAAAATACCCATGAACTATGGGGTTGATTTCAATTATACCCCTAAACTTTGAAAAGTTTCATTTTAACCCTTGAATTTTGAAGTTTGTTTCAAAACAACCCTTAAAGGTTTTTTTCGTTAAATTTATAGACGAAAAATGACGTATTTGCATATGTTTTGATTTTTTTTCAACGTATATGTTCAAATATGTTCACATAAGCAACAATACAAATGCAAAAACATCATTTTTCATCCATGAATTTAACGAAAAAAACCTCTAAAGGTTGTTTTGAACAAACTTCAAAATTCAAGGGTTAAAATGAAAATTTTCAAAATTTAGGGGTATAATATAAACCAACCTCATAGTTTAGAGGTATTTTTGATAATTTAACCATGAAAAAATATCAAAACATCATAGATTAAATTCAAACTTTGTAGACAATAAATACTAAATTAAAAAACTCCAACATATTGATATTTTTTAGTTCAACTAGGAGTGGGGCTATCCGAACTTCCATACAAAATAAATAAATAATGACTCAACAAGTTAAAATATACTTGTTAATTGTTATGAATTGAATTTTAAATATATATTTGGCCAAAAAAAAGAAAAAGTAAAATAACAAAACTTGCCACGTTAATTTGACACAAAAGAGCGGCAGCCCCCTGCGAAGTTTGTTAATTAACGAAGCTCCACATTAAATGGATGTGATTAAAGAAGTGATTGCGGTACGAAGACGTCACATCGGACCTTATCGTGGTGCATATTTTATGCGGACTACATCTTCGGTGGATTGTTGCCTACTTGCAAATTTATATATATATATATATATATATATATATATATATATATTTTTTTTTTTTTTTGGACATGGTTGCAAATTTATACTATTAATATAAATTAAAACATGCTCAAATGTCACTATAAGTTAAAACATTTACGCATTGCCTTGTTCAAACATGATAAAATAATGTAACTTTTTTTCTTTGATTAAAATGTTCATAATAAAGCTAACCATAGTATAATTCAACCGATTTAAATATATATCCATCAATTAAGAGGTTAAAAATTCGAAACTCTCACTTTAATTCAAATATTGTTGAGAACTAAAAAAAATGATCATAAAGGAGGATCACAAACTATTAATAAAAAAGATCTTAATATGACAATAGTTTTGTGTCAAGCCACGTTTCTAGTTTATCTAAAAGTGTTGTGTTTACACTTCTAATACAGGCCATCATTTTAAATTCCAAGAAATAATTGAATGCACGTGGTAAAAATGTTTAAAATATGTTTTTGGTAACATTGTGATATTTTTTTTTTTGACAATAACATTGTGATGGTTATATATATTTATTAGTTTTTTTTTTTAGTTCAACAATATTTGAAGTGAGAGTATTTGAACTTTTAATTTATTAGTCAAAGATATATGTTAATTACCATTGAGCTATGCTCACTTTGACTATATTTATTAGTTATTGTATTTTAGAACATTGGACTTCACTCAGACAAAGGTTTATACGTTAAAGTTTTTGTTGGAATATTAAGAAAAATACAATAATATAAGATGGACGGATAATTGAATGGCTCATATTTCATGTATCATGCATATAGACTATTTTTCAATAAATTATAATTTCTACTAAAAAAATGTGGGTGAAGTTACAAATTAAATTTAGTTATTCAACTTTTAAAACTGGGTTAATAGGTTTATGAAGTTTAACAAAATTTTAATGGTTAAAAAAAAGAGTGTAATAGGTGTTAGGATTGTGGAGCTAAAATTGGCTACAGAAGGAAGAGGACTCGAGAGCACGACGTTGAGACGCTGGGAGAGTGCCTCGACACTGCCAAAAAATACGGAACGGAGACACTACAATTTCATAGCGTCTTGACGCTACATCGATTCAACGCAAATGGTCGGACTGAAACATAGGGCTTAAATAAAATATTTTTTTTATTCAAAACAAAGCTCAAGTCTAGTGCAAGTAATAAATCTGAGGGTATTCTAGAGTATCGTACCCAAAGGAACAGATTTTAACAAAATCTATTAAGATGACACAAATTTGTTTACAAAATGCAATTTCAGTAACCAAGGATGTAAAAATGTTGAGAGGTTATTTTTGCTAACGGAAATAAGTGAAAAATCAATAAATATGAAAAAGGGATTTCAAGTTGTTCATGCCCCTTTGGAAAGAAATGCCACAAAAAATGCAATTACAATCGTAGTTAACACATGAAAACTAAGTAAACCGAATTCGACTCCTATTCAATTTTACTTCAAAATCTTTAGGAGGCTAAGTGATTAAACCTATATTTCTATAGCTAATCTAACTTAGATAATTTCGCGCACAATTAATCTAGTAGTTTTGGAGTCTTGCCCTATGTCTAAGGTCAATGTTCTAAGCTTTTTCCTCCATTGCTTTTGGGACATCCGCCTTCCTTTAACCCTTTCGGTATTAAGTTTAAGCTTGACAAGCAACACTAGTTGGCCGACTAGGTTTACCCAATATTAAACTCAACAAAAGCAAACAAAGTTTCAAGTGCTAGCTAGATTGATTATGCTATTAAGCTTTACGTCTTTCCTCTAGGGCATTCACCAACTTGAATCCCTAAAGGAAGTTTAGCTTATCATGGAGGGAATGAACAACAACTAATGAATGGATACAAAACTCATAAATAGCCGAATAAAAGAGAAGAAAATTCCAGAATATAAAGGCAACTCAAACTAAAATTTTATTAAGAGAAAACTTGAAGAAAAACACTCCCACAACTCACACAACAATCTCAAAGGAGAGAAAATGACAGCACACTTTAGAGAATTTCAAAATATTATAAAGTAAAAGACAAACTGTTTTTGCACAGGAAGAAGAAAAGAATCAATAAACTTCAGCACATATCTAAAAATCAAAGAACTTACAAAAAAGAAATAAGAAAAACAGTAGTTAATTAGAGAAATAAAAATGAAAAAAAAAATGTTAGAACAATGATGAACTAGTGTTTTCCTTGCTTTGATCGAATCAAATACACCTTCAAGGCAATTGGATCTTCACCTCCTCGAACTTTCGTTGATGAGGGATCAAACTTGAAAATTACATAGCACAATGAAGAACAAACTGCTGGAAAAATGACAGAAAATGGTGAACTAAAGCTACTATCCGAAAAAATAAAACCCATGCTTTTTTTTTGCTTTGTGTTTCCTGTTTTTATAGCAATCGAGGGCTAAGGTTTCCAGCTTTGCTCTCTTTCAACCTTGGGTCAACTTTTGGTCATGAGATCGGGCTGAAGAATCTCCTAAATCTCGAATAATCTCCATAAATCTTGGTAATTCCCGTAATTCCCGCAACCTTTAAGATTTCCAGAAAAATGCAATTGCATTATTCTAATTTCATTTCAAGTCTAGAATGCAATTGCATTTTTGTGCTTGTTCACCATCTTGTTTTCCCAAAGAAATGCAATTGCATATCGAAAGTGGAATGCAATTTGCATTTTCGTACTTGCTCCAAATCTACACAAAAACAACAAATTAGTTTACATTCCTTTCTCTTTTCAATTTATTTCCTCATTTTCAATACTCCGACAAGCTTCATGAATTTATCTCATAAACACTATTTTTAGCCTACTTGTTATTCAACAAAACATACAAATATGACAAGAACGACATAGTTTAAGGTCAAATAATTCTCATAAATGAGAATTATCAGCAAACCCGAAGATTCCAAACACGCACAAAAACGTGTCTCATTTGTTGAAGTCTCGGCCCAACAAGCCCATCGTGGGCTTTAGGTTTTATAACAAAAAATACATATATATGTTTTATTTGTGTGCAGCCGACGACCATAGAGAATTATTTTCTTACCGAGTGAATGGCTTTCTATTTTGAAGAACAATACACAATGAGTGTATTGTAGTGTGTGGCAGTGAGTATTTTGAGAGAGAAAAAGAGTGTTTTCTCTCGTAGGATTGAGGGTTAATCCTTTGTTGTTCATCCCAAACTACTGGGTTGTGGTACTTGGAAGTCAATAACTTTTATTGGACTATTGAGAGTTAGTTTGTAGCGCAGTTGTGAGAGTTTCTTGTAATCTCCAAAATTATAGTAGAACTTACAGTTGCAGAAGACTGGACGTAATTCTGAGTTTGGGGCGAACCAGTTAGCCTTTGGTGTTTTGTTTTTTTGTTTTTTTTTTCATATCTCTTTATTTATTTTTTTTAACTCTAAGTTGTTTGGGTTATCCTGTGGAAGTGAAAGAATTAATATTTTAGTTTATTGCCTCTGCGCATATTATTATTATATTTTTCTCCCAACAATAGGTTAATAAACTTTTAATTTTGTGTTTAATAGATTATGATCTATTAACAACTTTTAAAATTTAGGGATCTCATAGACATAAAGTTGAAAGTTCAAGAACCACTACAAGAATCTATCCTTTTACCGACGGATTTTTTCCCGACGCTATTTAAAACGATCGGGCAAAATAGGATATACCGACGGTATCATAAACCGTCGGCCATACAGTACAAAACGCCGACGGTTTGATAAACCGTTGCCCATTTGTATATAAACGTCGACGGTTTTATGGACCGTCGGCCATTACTATTAAAAACGCCGACGGTTCAGCTAACCGTCGGTTATGTTTGTCACATAGGCCGACGGTGAGTCGAACCGTCAACCATATGTATAAAAAATCGGCCATATTCTATAAGAAAATCGCCGACGGTTTAATTAAACCGTCGGAAAATAGGAAAAACCGACTGTTCAATGAACCGTCGGTTTATTTTATAAGAAAATCGCCGACGGTTCAATTAAACCGTCGGCAAATAGGAAAAAAACCGACGATTTCATGAACCGTCGGCCTTTTTATAATGAACCGCCGACGGTTCTTTGTGAACCGTCGGCGGTTCAACCTTAAAGGGGGGTCTGTTCGAAGACCCCCCATTCCCCCCCCCCCCCCCCCTTTTTTTTTTCCCTTTTCCCCCCATTTTCTCTCATCTTCTCTCACAACCATTTCCCCTTCTCCCCTACCCACTTACACCTCCGCCCGACCCGACCTCCGCCGCCGCCCTCCGTCGCCTCCTTCCGCCGGCCGTTGCCCGCAGCCATCGCCGGACCCATCTCCCTCACATTTCCTTTTCATTTTCTCCCCTATTTTTTTCCTTTTCCCCCTCATTTTTCTCATCTTTTCTCAATTTTCTCTTTCCCTTCCCCTTACCCACTTACCGCCGACCGCCGACGCCACTGCCGATCGCCGACCGCCGACCGCCGACGCCACTGCCGATCGCCGACCGCTGCCCTTTGTCGTTGCCGCCCGCCGCCCTCCGCCGCCGTCGCCGGACCGGTACCCCTCTCTCCTCCATTTTCTCCCTTTTCGCTTTTCTCTTTTTTTTTTCTTCTCCATTCTTTTTACCTCAAAATCCCAACTACCCATACTCCTCTTGCATCTTGGTAACTTATTTTTCCCAATCTATTAAATTATATGTAGTTAGATTGCATCTTGGTAATTTCTTTTTTCTCAATCTATTAAATTATATGTAGTTAGATTGAAGATTATTTTGTAAATCTAATTAAGTTTATTTGATTTGTGTAACCTTAGATTTAGTTTGGAAAATCTTTTCCATTACAAACAAATTATCTATCTTGCAAAATAAATAAGTAAAAAGGAATGGGATGGAGGTGGAGGGAATATTAAGTGAAGTGATAGGATATTGGGAAGAGGAGGGAGTGAGTTTATGGGAAAGTGTAAGAGTTGGGAAGTGGGATAATGAGTGAAAAGAGGGAAAAGATACAAATAATAATAAAAAAAAGGAATTGAAAAGAGGTAGTATAGAATGGGAGAGAGAATGAGAGAGGGTTTGAAGTGGAGAAAGTTTGGGAGGAGGTGGGAGCTTGTCTCTCACTTGTCTCTCCCACCTTTTTTTTTTTTATATAATTATTTGTTTAGGAATTTTTGAACTTAGTTAAAATAATTTAGATTGGTAACTAACCTTGAATTATTTTGTTTTAGAATTTGGGTTCGTTTCAAGGTGTTCAAACAAAATTTTAAGGTGGAATTGAGTTGATTTCGGCGGGGAAAGAAGAATTTAAGGTGAGTTTAACTCTTCTTTTCTCTATTTTGAGTTTGTAGTTTCTAGTTTATTGTGAAGAAGTGTATATGTATGTATTTGATTTATTTGTACTTAAAATTTAGTTTGAGTTAATTTGTAATGTTGATTATTTCTCAATCTATTAAATTATATGTAGTTAGATTGAAGATTATTTAGTAAATTTATTTAAGTTTATTGTATTTTGATTTGTGTAACCTTAGATTTGCTAGAGAATCTTTTCCATTACAAACAAATTGTCTAGCTTGCAAAATAAATAAGTAAAAAGGAATGGGATGGATGTGGAGGGAATATTAAGTGAAGTGATAGGGTATTGGGAAGAGGGAGGAGTGGTTTTATGAGAAAGTGTAAGAGTTGGGAAGTGGGATATTGAGTGAAAAGAGGGAAAAGATTAAAAAAAAAAGGAATTGAAAAGAGGTAGTATAGAATGGGAGAGAGAATGAGAGAGGGTTTGAAGTGGAGAAAGTTTGGGAGGAGGTGGGAGCTTGTCTCTCACTTGTCTCTCCCACCTTTTTTTTTTCTATATAATTATTTGTTTAGGAATTTTTGAACTTAGTTAAAATAATTTAGATTGGTAACTAACCTTGCATTATTTTGTTTTAGAATTTGGGTTCGTTTCAAGGTGTTCAAACAAAATTTTAAGGTGGAATTGGGTTGATTTCGGTGGGGAAAGAAGAATTTAAGGTGAGTTTAACTCTTCTTTTCTTTTGAGTTTGTAGTTTCTAGTTTATTGTGAAGAAGTGTATATGTTTTATGGTTTGTTTAAGTTTTAGGTAAATGTTTTGTAACTTTTGTTTAGTTATGGTAAAGTTGGGTTGAAATTTTGATTCTTTTTGTTGATGCTTATCGTAATTTTAGTTGTGGTTGGTGCTTAAGTTTAGTTAAATGTGCCCACAAGTATTGAGAAGTTTAGGTGAAACTTGTTTTATGGTTTGTTTAACTTTTAGGTAAATGTTTTGTAACTTTTGTTTAGTTATGGTAAAGTTGGGTTGAAATTTTGATTTTTTTTGTTGATGCTTATAGTAATTTTAGTTGTGGTTGGTGCTTAAGTTTAGTTAAATGTTTCCACAAATATTGAGAAGTTTAGGTAAAACTTGTTTTATGGTTTGTTTAAGTTTTAGGTAAATGTTTTGTAACTTTTGTTTAGTTATGGTAAAGTTGGGTTGAAATTTTGATTCTTTTTGTTGTTGCTTATCGTAATTTTAGTTGTGGTTGGTGCTTAAGTTTAGTTAAATGTGCCCACAAGTATTGAGAAGTTTAGGTGAAACTTGTTTTATGGTTTGTTTAACTTTTAGGTAAATGTTTTGTAACTTTTGTTTAGTTATGGTAAAGTTGGGTTGAAATTTTGATTTTTTTTGTTAAGTTTTGATGAGTTTATTTGTGTATATGATAGTTTTTAAATTTAACGATTATATTTGATCGTTTTAGTTCGTTGTAAGTTAGGTGATTTCGTTCATATATATATATATAATTCAGTAGTTTGGAAGAGCTTTAAGTAATTTTAGTTGTGTTGTAAATTTCTGTTTTTAATGAGTTAATTATTGATATCATTGTTTCTTACTTTTGAAATGTTAATTTAATTATGTTCTTATATGTGTTTTTCTTATATAAGTTAGATTCAATTATGTTGTTCATAATGAGTAACTTATGTGTTTTTCTTATAGAAAGTAGGTAACTTAATTACATTTTTTTCTTTGTTTTTTCAGGGAAGGCGTGCTGGCTTATGAGGACTTTTAAAGGACTTATGGGACAAATTTTTTGTAATATGTACAAAGTGATCATAGGAACTTAAATTATTTTATGTTGTGTGTTGAAGTTTTTGTATTTTATCTCTTATGAATTTACTCATTACGAACAAACTATATTCAAATTTGGTTTAATAGAAAGTTTTATTTGATTTATTTTGTATATGATTCCTTTTAGATCCAATAATTTGTGAATTAGAATGAAATTATAGATAAAAAAAATATTGAAATTTAAAAAATGTCAAATACAAACATTTGTCGACGCTTTTTAGATTTGGTCGGCCTTTGTAAAAAATGTCAAATACCGTCGGCATTTCATACAAAGGCCAACGCTTTTAAATTTGGTTGGCCATTGTACGAATGGCCGACGCTTTTAAATTTGGTCGGCCATTGTACGAATCACCGACGCTTTTAAATTTGGTCGGCCTTTATAAGAAAGGCCGACGGTATTATTTTGGTCGGCCTTTCTTACAAAGGCCGACCAAATATAAAAAGCGTCGGCCTTTCTTATAAAGGCCGACCAAATTTAAAAGTGTCGGCCTTTATTACAAAGGCCGACCGAATTTAAAAGCGTCGGCCTTTGTAGGAAAGGCCGACGGAAATAATACCGTCGGCCTTTCTTATAAATGCCGACCAAATTTTAAAGCGTCGGCCTTTTTACCAATGCCCGACGCAATTGAAATAAGCGTCGGCAAATTGTTCCCCGACGGTGTTATGCCGACCGAATTGCCGACGGTCGTTTTTCCGTCGGGAATTCATTGGCTGACGGTTTATGGACTTAGGCCGACGGTTTTGTGCATCGGCAAATCCCTAAATTGTTGTAGTGAACTATTAGACAATTTTTAAAGTTTAAGAATATTTATTAGTCACGATGTTAAAAATTCAAGCTCTGTTTGATAACTATTTGATTTTTGAAAATTGTGCTTGTTCTCTCACAATTTCTCTCGAACGGTTTTCATCTTTCATAAAAAATAAAAATAAAAAATATTTGAATTCTTAGCCAAATTTCAAAAACAAAAACAAGTTTTTAAAAACGATGGCCCCGTTTCATAACCATTTGGTTTTTTGTTTTTGATTTTTGAAAATTAAACTTATAAAATACTACTTTCACCTATGAATTTCCTTATTTTGTTATCTACTTTTTACCTATGTTTAAAAAACCAAACTAAGTTTTGAAAACTAAAAAAAAAAAAAAAAAAAAAAAAAGCCCTATTTGATAAACAAACTTGTTTTTGTATTTGGAATTTGACTAAGAATTCAAATGTTTTTTAAGAAAGATGAAACCTGTCGTAGATAAATGATAAGAAAGCAAACACAACTTATTCCCTTTATTCACTTTTTTAAAATTCAAAAACCTATTAAATGCAACATTAAGAATTAGAACAAAAAAAAATCCAAAATTTTAACTGTTACACGACCCAACTATAGAACAAAAAAGACACAATTTAGTACTTTTTTTAAAATCTCAAAGAAAAAGAAAAAGAAAAAAAATGTTAAATTACAAATTCGGTCCCTACAATTTTTAAAAAATTAAAATTTAGTTAATATGGTTTTAAATGTTATAATTAGTTCATATAGTTTGATAAAACCTTCATGAATAGTCTCTACCATAAGAACTATTTATAAATATTTTATCAAACTATAGAAACTATTTACAAGATTTTATCATATCATAATGACGAAATTCTAACTTTTGGAACTAAATTCTAACTTTCTCCAAATCAATCGCGATGCTTTATAATTTAACAAACAAAAAAAAAGATTCAATTTACTGGTGGAGACAAAATACAACAGTTAATTTCAACATAATTGGCGGATTAAAATAAAGGTCATTATTATTAATCCTGATGCGACCTTTCGAGATTTCAGAACCAATTTCTCTTGGTCTCTCTTCAAGACCACAACAATATTATATAACGACAACCAACAAAGCTCTCCAATACATCAAATATCTTGAAGAAATTAGATAGAGCTTCGAAGGCTTTCCTCTCAGCTACCGACGAAATCAAGGCTTCAAAGATTCTTCTGCAAATTCAGCCTCTGTTCATAATCACCTTCCAGGTTCTTCTCTAATTTCTCTCTCTCTCTCTCTCTTTCTAAATTGAATTTTGATCTCTCTTTAGATCGGCTCTGAACCTGAAAATTTTCAGTTTGTTTTTAACAAAATAGAAAAAGAAAAACAATTAATCAGTTCCCATTTGTCTTTCTTTTCATCTTCTGCTCTTCATATTTAGTTCTAATTTTCAGAAGTTCTTGGTCTAATTTGCAAGATTTTTTTTACATTTCTTTTCGGCTTTTTTTCTTTCGTAATTGTGTAGAAATTTTGTTGAATTCAGTAAAATTACATGTTTAGTTGACTGATTTTTTCTTTAATTTGTTTTCTGTGACATTTTTTTTAGGATAATGTTAATTGTTCTTGCTGTTCTTAGTTTCAGTGGCAAAGACTAGCAGGCAATCATTCTCTTTGCGAAAAAAAAAATCAATGTTTTTTATTTTTTAAAAAATATCATTTTGGTCCCTGTAATTTGAGATTTTCTCTATTTTAGTCTTTGAAATGTCCTAATTTGGTCTTGTGCTTTTATATATCTTAAAATTAGTCTCACAGTTCATTTATGGTTAAATTTTACTGAAAATATTTAGTCCGTATACACTTTTTGCCCAAAAAATTTGATAATTATATTTACATTGTGCCTTTTTTCTAGAATGAAAATTATTATTATTCTTTTGTTGAGTCGGATAAAAATTAACGTCAAATTCTCTCTCATTTTTTTTTATAAATTAACTTCAAATTAAAGGAATAGTTTTAAGATATATTGAAAATATAAGGACCCAATTCAGACATTTGAAAATATAGGAACTAAAATGGAACACAATTTAAAAACCAAAATGGTAATTTAACCCTTTTTTTCCTTTAGAAATTATCTTGAAAAAATATAGATAGTGTTTTTTTCCCTTTTTTTTCCGTGGCTGGAGTGATACGTTTGTTAGGATAAGTGAATTTGTAGTGGTTGAATGAAATTTATATATATAAATATATTCTTTTTTGAATTCATAATTTTAATATTTAGATTATGGTGATAGTGGTTCAAATCAAAATTTTCCTTAAAGTAAGTTTTTCCCAAAGCGAATATAAAGAGTAAAAGGAGAAAAAAAGAAGAAAAAGAAAGTCCCACTAATTAAAGTTTTCATTATTCATTTTTACAAGCTTTTCTACAAACCAATGGGTGTCCCTGTTGGAAAAATAAGATGTATATAATTATAATATAACCCCACAAAAACGCTCAACTTAATAGGATTATTTTACAGTAATATTATTATTATTTTAAAACATATTCACATTATATCTTTTATTACATAATAATAATTATTATTATTTAAGACTAATTTTAAAATTTATTAAAAGTATATAGACTAAAATAAAATATTTTAAAATACAAAACTAAAATAGAAGAAAATCCAGAGCAAGGGACCAAAATGATATTTTAACTTTTTTTAATAACAACATCGGTTCCCTCTCACATGCAAACATCTTAGTCGGCTATTTGCTGAAAATGTGACGCCTCAAGCTGCCTTGGACATTAAATAAGAGACAACAAAATGGTGTATTTTTCTAACACGAGGGCCATCCTAATAGCAATGGCTTGCACTTGCAGCCACTTTTTTATGCCAAACAAACACAATCACAACAGTAAACTGCCCCATCCTCCTTTTTTCCCTATATTTAAGGGGACAAAAATAAGTTTTAAAACAAAATGCAACTTTCAAAAAAAAAAAAAAAATGCAATTTAGTTTCATAATTATAGCATATAATACTATAATGATTAATTAGACAAAAAATACTATAATGATTAAAATACTATTTTGGTCATTGTATTGATACTTGTTCATTTTTTTTTTAGTTTATGTACTTTTAAATGTCTAAATTTAGTCCCGTACTTTTACTAACCTTCTTTCTTTAAGTTTTGGAAACATATTCGCGTTGTCTTTTTTTTTTTTTTAATTGAAAATTATTATTATTTTTTTGCCAAATTATATAAAAATTAACTTCAAACTAACAACGAGAACTAATTTGAAGATTAATTGAAAGTACAATAATGACTAAATTTAGACATTTAAAATTATAGAGACTAAAATGAAATGAATTCCATAGTACATGAACTAAAATAATATTTTAACCTAATATAATATTTTTTTTAAAAAAAACTTCATTGTATATTGTAAATTTAATGTGTATTTTGAAAGGGTTATAACTTATAAATGTTTTTTTTTTTTTTTTTTTACAAATATAGCATATATTTGACTTTGTCTTGTGATATTTTAAATTATATTGAAATTTGAGTTAGGTTTTGATTATGCTATTTTGTTTGAAAATTTTTAGACTTCTTGCCATATTTGGTTAGACATTTTTATTGCTTCTTATGGATTATGCATTTGAATCCATAGTTTGTGGATATAGTATAACAGGATACACACTGATACCTTATTATTTAAGTTAATTTAGTTAGACTTTACTGATAGGGATCAATTTTTTTTTAAAAAAAAATCTTTTTTATCAAGAGATCGAGGCACCTAAAAAAAATCGTATTTTTATTGATTTTTTTAAAATGATGACATATCACATATGGGCCATAGAAAATAGGGGAATTAGAATATTAATAGAGTCAATATTGCCAAGATTCTAATGAGTTTGATGGAACAATATGAGATCAAGCACATCATGTGCCTCGGCTTTTGCTTTTACAAGTGGAAGACAGTGGGCAGAAAGTCTAAAACTTTAGTAAATATTTATTTTTAGAAAATCCAATGTAATTATCGAGTCTGGATTATTGGAAAGCTTGGTTTGTTTTGTTTTTTTTTTTAATTACACAAACCATCCATAAACTATGAGATTTGTAAAAATCACACTCTTGAATTTTTAATTCGATCAATCAACTCTCTATACTTTGTTAAGTGTTGCAATTATACCTATAAATTTTTAATTTGATCAATCAACTCCTTGTACTTTGTTAAGTGTCGCAATCAACCCTTGTTGTTAGTTGATGTTAAGTTACCATTTAATTGAGCTTCATATGTGTGACTTACACGTTAGAAGGAAAGAACAAATTTGTTATTGACACATTTGGAAAAAAAATGAAAGAAAATGTTTAAATACTATGTTTGTCGCTATATTTTTAACTTTTATTTACTTTGGTCCTTGTACTTTCAAGACGTCCATTTTGGTCCATGTACTTTTGGTTTTGATTTATTTTGGTCAATGTACTTTTAAATAGTGACTAATTTGATCTCTTCATTTTTTTTTTCTCATTTTTTCGATCATAACTTTAGCATGACACTTCACTTACTAAATTTCTTGAAATGTAATCATAAATTTGCATTAAAGGGTTTCCACTCTAGGTAGAATTTACGCATAAATTTTGTAAACAATTACTAAATTGGTCACTTTTTAAAAGTACAAGGACTAAAATGAACATTTTGAAACTACATGGACCAAAATGGATGTTTTGAAAGTATATGGACTAAAATGAACAAAAGCCAAAAGTATAAAGACTAAAAATAGTATTTAAACTAAAAAAAAAAAGTACATGAGACTAATTGCAACATTTAATAAAGTGCATGGGCTAATTGCAGTGCTTAATAAGGTACAAATGCTAATTGATCAAATTAAAAATTCATAGGTGATTGCAACACTTAACAAAGTATTACTTAAAAATGTGATTGTAACAAACTTTATAGCTTAGGGATGGTTTGTGCAATTTTTCTTTTAAAAAATAAATTATGACGTCACGATATTCCCTGATTTCTTAACTTGGAAGTAAATGTCATTTCCACTAGGAAGGTTATTTGTGAATTCAATAGAAAAATGTGAAAACAATTTATTTATAAAAAAAAACAATGTGAAAACAAAATTCGTAGTCAATAAAATAATAAAATAACACAATTTTAAAGATGTCTAACTCTTTTAGAATTTTATAAAAAATATCATTTTCTATTTTTTTTTTTAAATATATAAGTGAGATGTTGTGATTTATTTATTTAAATTTAGGAATAGCCTCTTCAAAGAGACGATGGAGTGTGTGTTTGTTTACTTATTTATTCGTTGAGTTCAGTTTAATTTTTTTTAGATATGGAATTAAAATCTCCACTCTCGTTCAACTTAGCAATATCAGTTTATTTTTTAAATTTATTTAAAAATTACTTATGTATTATTGTTTTCTAAAATGATTTATTTATTTATTTATTTTTTATTTTTAGTTTGCCTTTGGCCTTAAAACTTGAAATTGTTTGAAATATAATATTTATACGAAACATCACAATGAAGTAGCCGACATGGATCAAAAGATGATTTACATTTTTGGGCTTTTCACTGTAAAAACTATATTTTAAAGTCAACTTAATAAATTGTGACAGTTGAAGATGTTGAAATATAAACAATCCAACCGTTTTCTCAGGGTACTATAGGGCATCAATTAAATGTGCATTTACATCAAACAATGCCATCACAACAAACCAATTTCACTTTCAAAATAAACTAGCATCGATAAAATAAATATTTACGATTTAAAAAGTGTCTCAACATCTATTTATATTTATTTATGTTTTTTGAACAGGTTTCAACATATATTTCTAAAATGCATTTATAAAACATTAAGATTCCTTGATAACTAATTAGTTTTTTATTTTTTAAAATTAAGTTTATAAATACTACTTTCATGTATTTCTAAAATGCATTTATAAAACATTAAGGAGGTGTTTGGAGCAATGGATTGGGTTGGGTTGTTTTGGAATCCAAACCCAAACCCTTGTTGGACCACTGTGTTCAAAACCTAATGGTTTTGAAACACAACCCCATGGTTTTGCATAGTGAAATGGGGGGGGGGGGGGGTTTGATTTCCAACACACCGGTTTGCTCCTCAATTGGCACCTATTTTCATTATCACGTTTTCTTATCTCTCTCCCGTCTCTTCCATTGTTTTTTTTAATTGGTATCTCACATTTTTTTTTTGTAACAAACAATAAATTATTACAAATGTTTGTTTTATACTTGCCATAACTTAACCAAATTTCGTATTTGACAAAGTAATTATTTTTCATTGGAAACTCATATTTTTTTTTTGAAAAACAATAAATTATTACAAATATTTTGTTTTTTTATACTTGTCATAAACCTAACCAAATTTGATATTTGACAAAGTAATTATTTTTCATTGAAACTCACATTTTTTTTTTTGTAAAAAACAATAAATTATTACAAATATTTTTTTTTTATACTTGTCATAAACCTAACCAAATTTGATATTTGACAAAGTAATTATTTTTCAATGGAAACTCACATTTTTTTTTTTGTAAAAAACAATAAACTATTGTAAATGTTTTTTTTATACTTGTCATAAACCTAACCAAATTTGATATTTGACAAAGTATGTTGATTTTTCATTGGAAACTCACATTTTTTTTTGTAAAAAATAATAAATTATTACAAATATTTTTTTTATACTTGTCATAAACCTAACCAAATTTGATATTTGACAAAGTAATTATTTTTCATTGGAAACTCACATTTTTTTTTTGTAAAAAACAATAAACTATTATAAATGTTTTTTTTATACGTATCATAAACCTAACCAAATTTGATATTTGACAAAGTATGTTGATTTTTCATTGGAAACTCACATTTTTTTTTTGGTAAAAAATAATAAAATATTACAAATATTTTTTTAAATACTTGTCATAAACCTAATCAAATTTGATATTTGACAAAGCAATTATTTTTCATTGGAAACTCTCATTTTTTTTTTTGTAAAAAACAATAAATTATTACAACTATTTTTTTATACATGCCATCAACCTAACCAAATTACCCAACTTACACAAAGGATTCTACAACTAACAAAAGATTGCCACTAGAAAATAAGGAAAGGAAAAAAGAAAGACCAAAGTAGCAAATGAAAAAAGAAAAAACAAAAACTACACAACCCCAGGGTTCAGAACACTGTACTCAAAACACTGTTTTCTGATTCCCAGGGTTTAGAACACTGCACCCCAAACACTGTTTTCTGATTCCCAGGCTTCAGAACACTGCACCCCAAACACTGTGTTATGATTCCCAGGCTTTCAAACCCCCCAGAACAAACCCTCCAGGGTTCCGATTCCAAGGGTTCTGATTCCGAAACGGTGCTCCAAACGCCTCCTAAGATTCCATTGGATAACTAATTGGTTTTTTATTTTTGAAAATTAAGTTTATAAATACTATTTTCATGTATGAGTTTTGTTTTGTTATCTACTTTATATCCATGTTTTTAAAAATCAAGCCAATTTTTGAAAACTAAAAAAAGTAGACTCGGTTCGATAACCATATTTGGTTATTGAAAATTGTGTTTGTTTTTTTTTTTTTACAATTTCTCTACAATAGCTTTCATTTTCCATATAATGGTTTTCATCTTTATTAAGTAAGCATTTGAATTCTTAGCCAAATTTCAAAAACAAAAACAAGTTTTTGAAAACTATTTTTTTTAGTTTTCAAAATTTAGCTTGATTTTTTTAAAAATGTATAAAAAGTAGATAACAAAATAAAGAAACCTATAGGTGGAAGTAGTATTTATAGACTTAATTTTTAAAAACTAAAAACTAAAGACTAAGGCCCCGTTTGATAACCATTTGGTTTTTGAAAATTGTTCTTGTTTTCTCACAATTTATCAACAATGGTTTTCATCTTCTTCATAATGGTTTCCATATTTCTTAAGAAAACATTTGAATTTCTAGCCAAATTCCCAAAAACAAAAACAAGTTTTTGAAAACTATTTTTTTTAGTTTTCAAAACTTGGTTTGGTTTTTGAAAACATAAGTAAAAAGTAGATAAGAAAACATAGAAACTCATAGGTTGAAGTTGATTTATAGGCTTAATTTTTAAAAATCAAAAACTAAAAACTAAATGGTTATCAAACGGGACCTAAATGGTTATTAATCAGAACCGTAGTTTTTAAAAACTTATTTTTGTTTTTAGAATTTAACTAAAAATTCAAATATGAAATTTATTGTAAAAAAAATGATAAAAAATAAATTTAATTTTTAAAAATAAAAAATCAAATGATTATAAAACGACGAGAGCGAAGCAGTGGCAAGCAAGAAATATGCCACGTTGGCGTAGCCACGTGTCGGTGGATGCGTTCTTCTGCCATCTTCTAAATCTCCCGCGTGGAAAAGCGGGGGTTGCCTGGATTTTTGCCCACCATCTGCCGTCCAATTCCAAGGCAGCCTGTGTGCCTTACCACTTCAAAGTTCAAAATGGCTCCGTTGAAAATCAAAATTCAAAACACCAGAATCTGTAATCCCATCCCATGGGCCCCACCATGAACCAGCCGACCTCCATAATTTAATCATCATTTATTTATTTTATTTGATTTCGGCCGAATTATTTTTAGTTGTTTTTTTAGTATAATTGTTTTTTGTTGTTGGTAACTTACATAGTATGGGGAATTTTATTATGAATTAAAAAAACCGTAAGGAATCTTATATTTGTTTTTTTTGTAATGTTCGTTTATATATATATATATATAGTTTATATATATATATAATTTAGTTAAATAATATATTTTTGTTTCGTTCGTTTCTATTTTTTTTATATAAATATTTTAATTTAGTTAAATAATATATATTTTAATCATTCATGTTGGAGTTTTTTTTATAAAAAAAATTATTTCTGATTAAAATATCATTTTAGTCCTTGTACTTTGAGTATCAGTCAATTTTAGTCTCTGTACTTTCAAATGTGCAAATTTAGTCTCTACAATTTTAAGAAAGCTTAAAATTGGTCCATAATATTAGTTTATTGTTAACTTTTTTTTTTTTTGGTCTCTATTAGCATTTTCATTATAAATTTTAGAAATATGTTCAAATTGTGTCTTTTATTGCATTAAAATTATTAATATTATTTAACCAATTTCCATAAAAATTTACTTCAAACTAGTCATATGGATCAATTTTAAGCGTTCTTAAATGTACATAGACTAGATTTGGACATTTGAAAGTACAAAGACTATAATAGAATGAAGTTCAAAGTGGTATTTTAACATTTATTTATTTAATTAGTCATCTAAGTTTTAACCATTGTCTAATCTACTCATTAATATGAACATAATTTAGTAGATAAAACACCAATTATCATCTCAAAGGTCGATAGTTATTTAAGATGGTAATTGATGTCTTATCTACTGAGTTATGACGATGTTAGATGTAGTTGGTAGTATGCACGGTGATAATTAATGAGTTGCTAGAAATTTAGTGAAAAGTAGACCATTTAAGAATTTTTTTTTTCTAATATCCCATCCAAATTTCTAAAAAGTTGACTTAATTCTTTCCTTACATTTATGAGGTCGAATAAGCTACACTTGAGAAATTTGAACGGTAAGAGAATGAATTGAAAATTTTTAAATAATGGAAACTTAGTTGAGAAAATACTCAAACAATTTAGACTAACATACATATTTAAGCCTTTTAATTTCCATATAAATAGAAAATAATTGTGGATTATTTTAATAATTATTAGTAATTACAGTTGTTGCACAATAGTTTTGTATAATTAATAAAAAGCATCGGAAAACGAGAAAGTCATACAGCCACCCTCCCAACGCATAACTGCCGAATTAGCACTGGCTGCTTGTAGACGCATTCTTCTTCTTCTTCTTCTTCTTCTTCGTTCGTCAACTACTCAAGCTCTTGCTTTCGTTATTCTTCCTTTTTCTCTCTATTTCTCTGTTCTTAGTTTTCTAGCTAGCTAGCTTATCAGATGAGGCACAATTCCAAGAATCAACCTCAGGTACTTAACTCTCTCCCTTTCTTCTTTCTCTCCCTCTCTCTTTTCTCAGCGTTTGTTTGATTTTTGTTGTTAATTTCGAAAAGATGAGGAAATTTGCAGAGAACATGGGCTGAAATATGTTGTTTCGGTTGCTCGTGCCTACAGCTTTTCTGGCCGAGAGTGGTCTTGCGGAAATGGCTCAATATCAGCGCTAAAGAGTCGGATTACAGTGCCGATACCGAAGACGATGAGGATGTGAATTCGTCAGATTCTGAGACTGAAGGCAACTCTTCTAAACCCTTGAAATTTGTCGAACATTTTAAAGTTATCGGATACTTGAAATCCAAGTTTGGCGTGGATTTTTAGATAGCGAAAATGCAATGTATTTTTGGTTTGGTGGTTTCTGTGTTTGGTTTGAGAATTTCATTGAATCTTCGCGAGTTTAATGCAATACAATGAGCTATTTTAGGAATGCCTCGTGTTCTGATTTTAATATTTGGTTGCTTTTAGCAGAATGTCGTTATAGGGGAAGAGAATCACGCTTTAAGGTAGACAACAGAGATGAACCACTGGTTGATGCTAATGGTAATCTTTGAAGCACATTAGTTTCCCACTTATATTCCTCTTTACAAATTATGACCAATGCAGCCTTTACTTGAAGTACGTGCCAAAATCTGATGGGAATATGTGGTTTAATTTACTTGAGGTGTTTGATAATAGAAATAGATCTAGGGAAAAGATGCAGTGTACAAGGAAAATTTAATGCAACGAATTCTCTCTATCTGGAGAGCTGGATTAAATCTGACATTTCTCCAAATTTATGAAATAAATTCATATTTTTTTTTATTTTCAATTTGATAATCTTCAAACTAAGTAAATGGCCTTTTCTGGATGTTCGAGTGTTTGGACACCCCGTTCCTTCTATTCAATTACTGTCAGATTTCAGCAGATACATACCTTTCTGTTTGACTAATTTAACATCAACTTCTCATCATAATGTTATGCTTTTCTCCCAAGATGAGAGTAACTTTCAGCTGTATAAATTGCAGCCAAAGTTTTATTTGTGTGTGTGTTGGGGGGGGGGGGGGGCTTGTGCGGGTGTGCACTTGCAATTTCTACAGGACCTGACTATTTTTAACTCCTTTAGCTTCTTGGTAGAGAAACTCTATGTTTTTTTTTTGTTTTTTTTTTATTTTTTATTTCAATTCATTGACTCATCAATAAATTGCTTGAAACTTTAGATGTGCTGCCGAGGTTGAGAAGAAGAAATTCAGAAACATTGAGGACACAATATATAAACCCGAAAGAACTCAGGTATGATCGACCATTTGAATATTATTGTAATTTGGAAATATCTGATTAGTATTTCTTTCTGTTGAGTTGAGCCGTCTACTTTATCTTGTGTCAGAATATGTGTTGGGACTTGGAATGTTGGAGGAAAAGTACCTCCTGAAGATCTAGATATTGATGGCTGGATAGATACCAGTGCGCCAGCTGATATCTATGTCCTTGGGTGAGTAAAGTTTTTTTTATAATTATTTTCTTCTTTTTAATAGTTGAATTTTGGACTTCCAGACCATGATGCTATCTTGAATTATATTTATTGCACCAATTTGAGCAAAAAAAATTTCGAGATTGATTTAATTAGTTATGGTACATTTTGTTCATTTATTTATTTTTTAATGTTTTCTCATCTTTTGTTATTAACAGTTAGTTTTGCTTTGTCTTTGCAGTCTCCAGGAGATTGTACCATTGAATGCTGGAAATATATTTGGTGCTGAAGATAGTCGCCCAGTTGCAAGGTGGGAAGATATTATCCGTGAAACATTGAATAGGGTTAGACCTGCTACAACCAAGATTAAATGCTTTAGTGATCCACCGTCCCCATCAAAGTTTAAGCCATCTGACGACATCCCAGATTTAGAGGAGGAGGTTCTGCAGGAAAGTGATAGTGACGTCGGTGAGGAAGTGCATCCATGTGATGAAGAATTCTATGGCAAGGAAAATGGCGATGGACTAGTAGCTGATACAAATCTAAGCTTGAAGTTCCCAGTTTCGGATCTTTCTGCAAATACCATATCAGAGAGGCCTGTAGAACAGGATTTAGTGAGGCAATATTCTTCTCCAAAGAGATTGGATCGGTTAAATTGCTTACGGACTGAAGACAGCACAGAGAATGAGGATGCTGTCTTGCAACAGAACAGAAGATTAACTAAAATGCTTAGTGGGTCAGAAAGGATTGGTTTGTGTTGGCCTGAGCCTCCACTGCATTTACTACCCCATCATGTTTTAGAGAGACCCAACTCATTTAAATCAATAAAATCATTTAAAACAACCATGTCCTTTGGGACATATAATTCTTTCAAGTCAGCCATGAATGAAATGCCATCAGGGGTTGCTTTGCTTAGAGAAATTGATCTTGAGTCTCTCCTAAAACGAAAGAGAAGATCGTCATATGTTAGAATAGTAAGTAAACAAATGGTTGGTATTTTCCTCACAATATGGGTTCGTAGGAGTTTGCGAAGGCACATTCAGAATGTAAATGTATCTACTGTTGGTGTTGGTGTAATGGGCTACATCGGCAACAAGGTTCGTTCCCTTTTTCATTGTTCTTCAATTTTTGTTAATCTATGGATCCTGTTGTAGTTAGTTTGTTATGCAATGTTGTGAGTTCTCTCTATACATAACTTCATGTTGTTTTGGCTTTCTACTAGAGTTTTTATGCAATGCAATATGACATAGTATGGTTGAAAGGAAATTGGTGCTGCCTGCCATTGGTCAAGACCTTTAGTTTATAGGTTCAATACTAGATCCTCGTGTTGCATCTTTCATGATCAAATCATCTGGCGAGAAAGCCAAAACCTACTTGTAAATTCTGTTTTACGGTTTTTCATGTCTGCACATTCACATTTGGCTAAGTTATCAAACTGCATCATCGAATGTTCAGTGTTAACTTACAGTTTTTATTTTTTTCCTCAAGAATTTATTAATTTATTGTATTTTCTTACTGGTGTCTCAAATGATGAATACTGGACATTCATGCAAATCACTGAATGACCGAGCTTCTATTTTTTGGAATTTTTTAAATTTATATGTCCTGGTATTTTAGAACAGAGATGGATGAAAAATCATAGTGGAAGTGACTAATATTTGTTAGTGTTAATTTCTCCAATGAAAAAGATATTTTGAATTTTCTTCCGATTGCCATGCCATGTTTCTTTTTACTTTAAGCCAAAACGCTTCTGGTCTAACCATCTTTGCTGCTTATAATGCGTCATGAATTTATAGTTCTAGTTGTCTCTTTATAATTTATCAAAGCATCTACTTCTTCAGGGATCCGTATCTGTCAGCATGTCCATATATCAGACCCTATTTTGCTTTATATGCACTCACCTAACTTCAGGTGAAAAGGATGGAGATGAACTTAAAAGAAATGCTGACGTGAGCGAAATACATCGAAGAACTCAATTCCATCCACTTAATAGTATTGGGTTTCCTAAAATTATCCATGAACACGAGTAAGTATTGTCAAGATGCCTATCAATATCTTCATATCTAATTGGGTTTTGTTTTTCTTTTTCTATCCTGCACTTTAACTACCCATATTCCCTGTAAGCATGGCCTGGCCATTGAAGTATTATTTTCCTGCTTTAATATCACACACGTGAACTAATTCATATTCCTTGCAAGTATGACATGGCCTTTGATGTATTATTTTCCAGCCTTAAGTATGACAATTTTTCAGAGAAGGGATTGTATAGGGTACATGTTCCTAATTATCTGGCTCATACTCTTAAGGTCATAAGCACATTTTAAGGCTTACGTGGGTAAGGGATTTGAATTTACACCAGTCATGCTACAGTTTCAAGCCCTACACAATTGATTTTTATCTGTTATTTTCTTGCTCTCCTGGCGTTTATTTGAAATAGGGTCTCAGCCTTCTTATTTGTGTCTGCGTATTTTCTGCATATGGATCCTAGCTTAGGTCATTGAATTAAACCAATGCATATGAATTTTGTTCTTCCTCGAGATCAGAAATGAAAAATTTTGATTTCCTTTTCTATATTCCTGTTTAGGAGATTTATTTTAGTGAAGGTAACCTGTGCGTAGTCTGCAAGAGTATTACTGCCATGTGTGAAAGGGAGGTACCTCTCGGTATTTTAATTTTTTTTAAAATGTATTTTCTAAAAAAAGATGACTTTTCTTAATCACCAGATACTCATTTTTGCCATCTACATGGAACCTTGATGAGGTTTAGAATAGGGTGTAACTCAATATGCGCCTTTGACACTTTACTTGAAGAGTTTTGTACTTCTCTTCTTTTGTTATCCACTAACTAGAGAGCTTTTTGAAATTTCTTTAGCCTTTATGTTGAATTTGGATTTCCAGTGCTTCCCTGTAGTATATGTTTCTATTTTGGATTTTCTTTCCCGAGTTCAACAATATGTGAGGTGGAAGGTTTGAACCTCTGACCTCTTGGTATGGTTTATGCCAGTTAAGCTATGCTTATTTTGAAAAATAATTGTTTCTTATCCAAAACCAAAGAATAAAAAATCACTATATTCCCTTCCAACCGTTTTTTTTCTCAGAATAATCTTAATTAGAAGGTAAAAGGCCGCAACATCTTAAATTAAAACAAACAATGTAATAATATTCGATTTAGATTGAATTGGGCACTTGTTCATTGTGATAATTGGGGTTCATACCATTAAATACTCTTTCTCAAACATAAATTCTTTTTGCCCTTGCTATCTAAGGTTTTATAGCTTGCATGTTACTAGATATTCTTTCTCCCTATTTTCCAAAGATGCAGTATCGCAGCACATCTACAATACTGTGTTTGCGAGGTTTTGATTTAGTACATGCAGTTCTATCATCTACATTTCTTCTTGAAAAAGTTGTGCATTAGTTCATATTTTTGTTAAAGAATATTAACGTAATAATTTCTGGAAATTATTGATCAGTCCTTCTATGTTTGGCTGGCGGCATGGGTTGTCCTTGATAATGCTTTAGGTTGATGAAATAAAAATTTTTATTTCTATTCAAATCAAAATCGTAGTAGTAGTAGAAGTATGTTAGACCTCCAATCACAAAATTTTATTCCAAGAGGGGTAAAAAGGTGAATTTAATCCCAAAAGGTGATAAGGGGAAGTAGTTTTTGACAGTTATTATGTTTGAAAATTTGAAAAGGAAGTTAATTGTAACTCCTTTTTGACAGTTATTTGGAGTAGTTATTTTCTCTTTTCTATGAATAGCTTGCTATAGTTTGGATAGGGGATGTGTGTTTTTTGTGAAGTCAGTTTGTTATGTTTAGGAGAGAAGGTTGACCCTCTCAAATTGTTCACTTCGGTAGATTGTAATTTCATAAGTTCTAATAGTAAATAAAAGAGATACCTCTCATAGTACTTTAGGAACTACAAATTGTACCCAACTCTTTGACCATTATTTCACTTCTATTTGCAGGAGGATAATCTGGTTGGGTGATTTAAATTACCGCATCAACTTGTCTTATGAGAAGACTAGAGAGCTTATCTCGAGAAAAGAGTGGTCTAAATTGGCCGAGAGTGATCAGGTACCATTCATTCACTTCCAGTATCTGCAGCAATTAAACTTCAAAATAGACGACACCTGAACTACAGGCATTTCTAGATTTTATTTTTCTCTTTCTTTCTAGAATCAAGCAAAATAACATTTTCTTAATTGAACAAGAAAAAAAAGACTCTGTGTATGTACTTGCTTAAAAGCCATGTTCACGCACTTCAATCTAATTCTTGTTTGATCCATTCCTTGGAAACTGAAGTTTGTGATCAAAAGCTGGGATTCTGCAGACAGTATCTGATTTAAGCTGGAAAAAACAATTGCTCAACAAGTTCTTTATTGTGTTGTTACAAGGATATGGGAAATGATTAAGCAGGGGCTCTAGAATATGATTATTTTGTGTTAAGCTGTGAATGATGTGACAAAATGTCTACTTGTTAATTGAGTCTTTTGCTTATATTTTTTCAGCTATTGCGGGAACTTAAGAAGGGTCGTGCATTTGATGGATGGACTGAGGGAAAGCTAAGTTTTCCACCAACATATAAATACGAAAACAATTCAGAAAAGTATTATGGCGAAGATCCAAAAGTTGGAAGGCGTACTCCAGCATGGTAAGCTTTTATTATTGTGGTCCATGTTGATTTCAGTATCCGATTTTGTTTAGTTGTAGAGGATCTTTCATATACAATCTACAAATGCATTGATGTCCATGTTTTTGTGTATAAATGATGTCTTATGCCATACTTCTGTGCTTTCTGTTAAATCCAAACTGTCCTTTTGTATGTCTATGTTCATCCATGTCCAGTTGAAAATTGTAGTTGCTGTCCAGTGTTTGTGTTCGATTCCTAAATAGAGAGGGTGTTGGGAGAAAAAATAATAATATAATAATAATAAAATTACTACAATATTAAATCTCCCATTCCACAGAATAAGCCAACCAAACAAGAGTCACAAATAACAAATCTAAAAGATAGGAAAAAGAGAGACAATACCAAAAGTTATATTGGTTCGCTCCAAACTTGGGACTACGTCCAGTCTTCTGCAACTGCAGGTTCTACTAAATGGGAGATTACAAGAAGCTCTCAAAATTGCGCTACAAATTAACCCTCAACAGCCCAACAATGGCTATTGACTTTCAAGTATCACAGCCCGATAGCTTGGGATTAACAACAAAGGAAACCCCTCAAACCCACAAGAGAGAACACTCTTTTTCACTCACAAAGCCTCACTGCCACGCACAAAAATACCAGAAAAATACACAGTATTTTTCAAAACTCAAAGGTCAATACTTCTGTTTTTTCTTCTCGGTTATATTTCACCGCTGCAAACCAAAGCTCTACAAAAAAAAAACCTAAACATGAATGGGCTTTAGCCCATTTCTTTTTTTTTGTGCGTGTCAAACGAAGCATCATTTTGGGCTTCACCAAAAAATTACTTAACAAAGGGGAACAGTAAATTGAGGATAATAGTAATGACAACAATGTCAGAACACTCCTTATCTGAACATAGTTAGGAAAATTTACTTACAAAACGTTATGAGTTCATTGGCAATATGGTCTTGTTTAAAAGGATAACTTTTATTTGAATAGTTTATTCTCTTCTCAGGATATCCTTTTAAAATATTTGTATTTGTCGAAATTTATTGTGCTCCTTTACAATATAAAATTTTAACCGTTGAATTTTCACAAACTAGGAAGAAAGATCTGTGCTACTACTCCAGGAAGGTTCTTAGAATACTCTTGGAATATTTATGATAACAAATCTCATGCATGAAATTTATTGTTTGTTTGCTGCATTTTCAGGTGCGACCGCATACTTTCATATGGCAAGGGATTGAAATTGTGCAGTTACAGGAGGACTGAAATTAAATTTTCTGATCATAGACCAGTGACAGCCACCTACTTGGCCGAGGTCGAGGTCTTCTGTCCCCGTAAGCTACAACGAGCTCTAACATTTACCGATGCAGAGATCAAAAATGTGGAAGCAGCAATGGATAGATACTGATTTTTGATGAGTTGCTTAAACAGAGATTTGATGAAAAATTTATCTGATATTTCATATACCTCGAAACAATGTTCAATATCGTGTATGGAGGATTCTTTTAGCAATCATCAAAGATAATTTTGAGTAGCCTTCTGGTGCAACAAGCATTGCAAGGTAAATAAATCCAAGGAGCTTTATCTTTTATAAAACCAAGATTGGCTAACAATTAAGGTTTTGTTTGGAGATCATGTAGCTCATGAACTTTGTTGATAACTTGTATTTAACTCCATTCTTTGGATCACATTCTTTCTGTAGCTAGAGATGTGTATTACAGTGGTTGTGTACATGAGTTAGCTTTTGTAGGGTTTCATTTACAATTATATAGGAATGTACTACTCTTAGTTTGTTTCAATTTGCAGAGGTTTGTCTAAGTTATGAGAACTTAGCATTGTATAGCAATAAAGTTTGAATGTTTGGAGATTGGGATTTGTGTCATGTATTGTTTCACTTTTATCAATTTCCTTGGAGACCAGAGGTATTTTCCAAAGTGTAAGATCCATTTCTTGATTCGAACAACGATATTGAATACTCTATTTGGATGCTCATGATTTTGAGAGATTTCAAATCATAACGGATTTTAAATGAATTTTGTTCTTTGTTATCATAAGAAAGAGAATGATTTGAAATCTAAAGTGATTTCAAATTGTGTTTTTGTTTAATTTTTTTTCCCTGAATAAAACGGTCTGATTTTGCAGAATTTCAAAGAATTTAGAAGGAAATTGCAGAATTTCAAAGAATTTAGAAGGAAATTACTTATATAATTTTTTTGTATTTTAATTCTCTATTACTAAATCAAAATTAAAAGCCTATATTAGTAAATTTGTTTATTTTCTTTTCTTTTTCAGCTACTATCCAAACATAAAATTTTAAATACATTTATTTCAAATCTTTTTGATTCCAAACGAGATAAAAAATTTGAAAATTTCTCAAATTTCAAATCATAAGATTTAAAATCATTTCTTGAACAGAAGGGGAGCGTGGAGATTTAATTTATATTCATGGATTTTTTTTTTTTTTTTTTTTGGGAAGTATGGTGCATTTTATGTCATGCAACATAAAGGGCTCTAATCATATTTCAGCTCGTAATAATTGTTGGAATCGATTGGTTGAATCAATGACTTTCTTTAGGGCTTTGGAGAAATAAAAGGAATGAGTTCAATCTATGGTGGCGACCTATTTAAGATTTAATATCCTACTGTTTTCTGTCAACCAAATGTATAGGGTCAGGCGGTTGTCAGATGAGATTAGTCAAGTGCGCGCAAGTTGGCTCAGACACTCATCATATAAAAAAAAATATTATTATAAAGTTTAAAAACACTTCATGATTAAAGTTTTGTTCTAAGAGGTTTTACTTAAAAATATTGCTGTCAAAATGTAAAAACTATTTTAACATGGTTTGAGCCTGTGAGGGCCAGCTTTTCTATTATCAGACGTAAAAGAAATTATGAAATTCACAATTTCAAATTGGAAAATTTGAAGGCTACAAAACAAGAAATTTCTCAATTAATTATTTTTATTCTTTATGCTTTTAAGGTCTTGTTTGGTAAGTATTTTGATTTTTTTCCAGGAACTTTCATGTACTAGTCGGCAACACGTGCAATGCACGTGGAATTTGTCATTTTATTTTATCATTTTATTTAAAAGGAGACTTTCTTCACAAATATTATAAAGTAAATAGGAATTTTTTTTAATTCATGGTAAATACCATTCAATAATATTATGAATGATCAATTCAATTGGTTGTAGTTTAGATTCATAAATGAGTTATTTAAATAAAAATAAACTATTAAAATATCATAAATTAAAAATGATAAAAGTGTTGTTTGTATGTCTAAACTCTTTATATTTTTGACATTTTCAAATACTTAGATAAACCTTCACACTCTTCAAAATCCATAATTTATTCTTCATTAAATTTAAATCTTCATAGTTATATAATTTTTTTTAAAAAATATATTAAAATATAATATTTAATTTATACAAATTAGAAAAACAAAAGCAAGAGAAAAAAAAAAGGCAGGCTATTTTATTAAAAAAAACAATAAAAGAAAAATGCATGATAATACTTATAATACAAATTAGAAAAAACCAAAGCTACAAAATAGCCCAGCTGTTGAAAAAAAAAAGGCACAACCCATTCTATTGAAAAAAAAAGTAAAAAAATGTAATGAAATCCTAGAACTACTGCTCATCACTCCTCTTTGGTTTTCACATTTGCTATGCTCTCCTTCATCTTCCTCCCTCTTTTAAATGACATGTCTTTCTTGCAAATCTTCGCATGTCGTTGATATGATCACCAGTGCCAATCAATTACGTTGATCATGATCACGATGATGGTAGCATCAACACCCTCCCTCTCGAGATTCATTTCAATTATTGAGTTTTTTAGTAGATCGATCTCATCTCCTCAATCTTCATTGGAGTTTTAGCGTTGATATCACCCTCGCCCTTAGGTCTTTGCAACGTCATCTTTAAGCTGTTAGATGCGAAATGCAACGAAAGAAACAGACGTGAAACAAAATTGATCCTCAACCCATTCTTTCCATCAATCTATAAACCTCCCCTTTTGACATAAAATTAATTTAACCTCCGTTTTTCATTGACGCTTCCTGCCAAGGGGCCTTGGAATCTAATTCACTTTATAAGGAATAGAGAGAGGGAGAGGGAGAAGCAAGAGACTAAACTTTTCAAGTTCCATAATTAAAATTGTATAATTGTCTTCTTCAATTACTCATCAATGGTAAATTGACACTACATCAATTCAAATTGAGTGCAAATAAGTATATATTCAAAAGTGAAACATCTTTTTAAAACTTAAATAGAGTGAAGTAATTGAGCATTTATAAGTAATGGTATTAATGCTTGTTTAATTGCAACATGAATTTATTGTCCATTAATGTAATAGGAAGATGAAAGACTAAATGCATGGAATAAAAATATGGAAATTTACAAAAGTTCATAAGAAACTGAATGACTCAAATGCAGACATCTTTGAAATTTTGTACATTCGTAGATTTTCAAATTCTAGAAGAAGTTGCTAAGTTTATCATCATCCCCTTCATGTTTAAATATTGAAATTTACAAACGTTCATAAGAAATTGAATCAACATGATCATAAATGTTTTCAAAATCAATTTAATTTCCATAATGAATTTAGAAATTTAAATGACTTTAGAAATTCTAAACCAACTAACGATTTGTATTCTAAATTAAATGCCAACAATGTATCCTAAATTAATTTTTTTTTGGCTAATGCTAGATTAAATTCTCGAAATGTTTTGAAAGTCCATTTAATTTTCATAATCAGTTTTAATTATCAAAGGATGCTATAAATTTTCTTTCAATTAAATTCAAAACAACCCACGTTTGTTTCCCTTAATTAGATTACCTAGCATTTAGTTCCCTTAATAAGCAAATAATTATGGAAATTGTTTCCTAAATTAAATTGATTGCCTAGCATTTAATTCCCTCCATCGGCAAATAATTATGGGAATTTTGAATTTAAAGGACAAAAAAGCTACCAAAGTAATAGTGAAAATGCCTAAAATGAAAGGGTAAAATTGGCATAAAAAGTTTCTCCCTATTGTGGCTTTTATATATACTATAGATTATGTCTATAAAAACCAAAACTATACATGTTTAGACCTCGTTTGATAATGATTTAGGCCCCGTTGATAATTATTTAGTTTTTGGGTTTTGAAAATTAAACCTATAAGTACTACTTCCACCTATGAGTTTTTTTTTTGTTTTGTTATATACTTTTTACCTACGTTTTCAAAAACCAAGCCAAGTTTGAAAACTAAAAAATTAGGCTTCGTTTGATAACAATTTGATTTTTAGTTTTTTGTTTTTGAAAATTAAGCCTACAAATACTACTTCACCTATGGGTTTTCTTGGTTTGTTATCTACTTTTTACATATATTTTAAAAAATCAGGTAAAGTTTTGAAAACTAAAAAAAGTAGTTTTTAAAAACTTATTTTGTTTTTGGAATTTTGCTAAGAATTAAAATGCTACCTTAAAAAACATGAAACTAATTGTAGAGAAATGATTAAAAAACAAGCAATATTTTCAAAAGCAAAAAAAAAAAACAAAAATCAAATGGTTATCAAACGGGCAATAGTTTTTATAAACCTGCTTTTGTTTTTGGAATTTAACGAAGAATTTAAATATTTTCTTAAGAAGGATGAAATCCATTGTAGAGAAATGATGAGAAAATAAACACAATTTTAAAAAACCAAATAGTTATCAAACGGGACCTTGGTTTTAAGTTTTTTGTTCTAAAAATTTATGCTTGTTTCTTCATAATTTCTTTTCTATGGGTTTTACCTTTCTTAAAGAAAGGTGTGAATTCTAAGTCAAATTCCAAAAAACAAAAACAGGTTTATAAAAACTATTGCCCATTTGATAACCATTTGATTTTTATTTTTTTTTGCTTTTAGAATTTGTGCTTGTTTTTTCATCATTCTTTACAATGAGTTTCATCTTTCTTAAAAAAAAAAAAAAGAATTCTTAGCCAAATTCCAAAAACAAAAATAAGTTTGTGAAAACTACTTCGTTTAGTTTTCAAATTTTGGCTTGATTTTTGAAAACATATGTAAAAAGTAGATAATAAATCAAAGAAACTCATAGATGAAAGTAGTATTGATTGTATATGAAAACATATATAAAAAGTAGATAATAATTCAAATGTTTTGAAATGTATAAATAATATCGAAAATAAAGTAATACATACACGAAGATCACTTCAATTGAGAGACGAAGCAAGTAATACTTGTAACTTACATATATGTATTGATTAAAGGAGTTTATTGTTGGTGGAGTTAGTGAAATTAATATTTAAATCACTTTAATGCAACAGAGATGGGTAACATCCATATTTTACGCACAAGGTTTGAAGTTGAAGTTACCATTCGTGTTTACAGAATATAGATGCTATTGGGTGTGACTGTGAGCATCCAAAAAGTTACACTTATCAAGGTAATCATTTCACTACTACAAATTTAGCCTTTGTTGATGGCTAAAAAACGTCAACTATCACTTCTGTTGACGTTTTTTGGCCGTCAATAATCGCGGTGTCAACATATATAACACGTCAACATATCTAGTTTAGTTGACGGCCATCGCACGTCAATGATTATGTCTTTGTTGACGTATTTTGACCATCAACAATATGAATATTGACATATATTAGCCATCAACTATAACCTAAATCCGTCAAGAATAACCATCTTTATTGACGTTTTTGAGCCGTCAACGTAGAGTATAGTTGATGTTTTTCCACCGTCAACATTCATATAAAAACGTCAATAATACCCCTTTTATTGATACGTGTGAGCCGTCAATATAAACCTGTATTGTCGTGTTTTAGCCGTCATCGATAACTATAGTTGACGTTGCATGCTGTCAAATATGAGATATTTGTTGACGGATATAACCCGTCAATGATAATGGTTTTGATGTCAGTTTTCACCCGTCAACTATACGAATTTGAAAAAAATAAAAAAAAAATATGGATATTTTTTACCCCTCCTCTACAACCTGCATTTATATGTACAAATCTATCAAATTTGTATTTTTACAACTAGCTAGCAATTATCAGCTTGCATTTCACACAAAACTAGCTAACAATTCAATTGCAACTCAACAATTACAAAACTAGCTACAAATCTCATCCAAAAACAGAATCACAAATCAACCAATAAATTTTCATTAGCTAACTAATAAGCTAAATGTATCATATCAAGCAAGTTGTTTAAAAATGCTAACATATGAGACAAGTAATGTTAACAAAGATTCATCACATGTATTGGCCTACGAAATCACACAACTCAACTCTAATATCGTCGAACTTTGTTTGGCTAAATTTGGATTTAACAGACCAAATATGGAGAGACATTTTTATGCTGACCTCTTTAGTGACAGCTCAAGCCGTTCTCCAAATTATCCCCTGTAACTATGACTGGAGAAACTCCCATTTTCACAAGACCCTCAACAACAACTGCAGCTTATCTCTTTAGTCGATCTGTTATTCTCAGAACTCTAATTAAGTTGTCATCATATGCAACAAGAATACCAGTCTTTGCACTTTCTTCGAGCTCTATAACGAAATTATCTACATGAGGTGCTATGGAGATTCCACTTTCATTCATCAACTTCATGTTGCCAACCTGTTCAAGACAACAGGTTTTTGAGAACTAGAACCACAAAATATAACAATATATATTTCAGGATATAAGAAAATCAACATTTATATTTCCTTTAACTAGTAAAATGAACTCTTACAAGAATTTTTTTCCCCGCTATAAAGCACTGGATTCCTTTGCTTGGCAATGTAGAGAAATCTATGACATCAAACAGCCATCCAGAAGATTCTTTACTTTGGTTTTCTACACTTTTTGTCGTGGAAGGCTCATCGAAGAAATGAAAATGACGTGCATACTCAACTATAACTTTTCCCAATGGGTGTTCGCTGCTAGCCTAGCCAAAAGAAAGAGCAATAGTAATTAATGATTAAGTTGGTTCAACATATCATAATTATTCTTCACTTCACCTAAGTTCTCAACATATACAAAAAATTTAATTTGTGCCCTTTATGTATATGTTATTGTGTTAAATAAACTATACTGTCATTAAGTGTAAAAAGTGACCAAACGTTTTTTCTTCAAAGATGAACTAAAGTATAAAAAATTGCAACTCACCTCTGCTCTGAAGCAACCCAACTTAAGAAAATCTCCTTGAAAAATTTCAGTGAAGACTTTGGCGGTGGTAACCATCGCTTTCCCTTGGGTTGGTGTGTTTGTTTTATCAAATATCACGTACTTAACCTTTTGGGCCCTCTCCAAAGCATCACCTCCTTTTATCAAATTTCTTAGTTTTTTTTTATTGTACAGATGGAATATGACATTGCATAAATACAAATAAAAGCACAAAATAAACACACCTGGGCATTTAAATGTTGGGTGGTTCCTCACTAATATCATTTGAATTACTGTTTCTTCATTTGTGATCTTTTCCCGTCAACATGAAAAAGTGTGGAGTATATAAATCATGTAAGACAAGGAAACAAACTAAGAATTGAATCCAAACCAATGCAAGTTAAGCAGCTTAACCTTATAATAATATAGGAGAAATATTCTAACTCTGGACCATTCAGCTTAGAGAAGTATCCACAATTGAAAACAACATTCTTCATATTCTAGTTGAAATATTTTAGTTTGAAAAGAATTTTGGTTCAAGAAATGCATAAAATGCAATGACAAAGGATGTTGAACCATATGCATTATAGATAGAGAGTTTTAAATTTTAAAAATAATAGTAAAAAAAAAGGTAAATCACATCTAATAAGATGAACTAAAACTAGATAAACTATAATATTTAACCATACATTATATGATAGTCTAATACAACAGTTAAGATAAACTATAATATTTAAGGTATTGCAATAAATCACATCCAAATAACCTTTCTTGCTGAGACTTTAAGCACTTTCTTGGATACAAAGGGCATAAAAGCAATAAAAGATATTTTTGAATTCTACTCATACTGCTACAAGGACTAAGATTATAGTTTATCCTAAAGCATATTGGAACTTAACAATATATGTAAAAAGGACCCTATATTTTATTTTCAGTATAATTGATTCGTTGAATGAAGCTCAACCCCACAAAAGCCCAACTCACCTAATAACAACCAATGGACTAAGATTCAAATCAATCCTAGCGTATACAAGGAAAAGGTGACACACCCACCAGAAAAAACCTTTCATTTATCTCAAAAGGAGCTGACTGCAGCAATATGTTTATCACAGCAATATGTATATCACGTTTGATGACCATCAACAAACAAATACTGGTGCTACATTTATTTCATATGTTGTTAACATTATTGGCAGAGGCCTTACCTTTGAGAACATCTCCAACCTTGCAGCAGCTCCATAACTGTTTGTTCCTAATGAAGGAACTTTCATCACACAGCACTAGCTGCAAGAATTTATGGTGACAAATTGGCATTTATAAGGACTGGTTGATAAATGTTAATTTTGCATCTCCCCCTCAAGTCATCCAAGGATGCATTACTGCACAAGATGGACAATCAACAGCAGATCCAAGCGGATTTATATGAAACAGTGCACCATAAGGGGTCCTGGCAAAGCTTTTTTGGGGGAGAGTTTATGATACCTACCAAATTAGGTGCTTCTAGCAACAAAACATTGTACGCTAGTTCCACCATAGTAGTGATGGAAATTGCAATTAAACCCTTTTGAATTAACAAAGCAACTATATCCAGCGAAATTAAATTAAAGGTGGGTTAGAAGATATAGGATACGAACCAATCAATAAGAACACAGGCTGGGATAGTTCCTGGGCGTGAAGCAAAATTTGATTAGGTTGATCGAAATCGTCAATGGACTGCGTCTCCACCACCGGCGGCCGCGACAAATCCGGCCAAAATAAAGCTTCCGCCCTCATCCTTGACGCCCTCCGCCGAATCGTCCGCCCGCTGTCCATTTCGCCTATCGAAGATAGGAGACCCACAATTCCCATTCAAAAAACAACAGCTCCCATTGCTAGTATTTGGTGTTGATGATCTCTGTACAGAAAGAGTTTAAGGGCGTTTCGGGGACTCGAAATGGAAGAGGGGTTTAGGAGGTCGTGGTTGTGGTTTAATGGCGTTTTGGAGAAGCGTTCTTCCCGAACCCATTTTTTGGGCATTGAAATGAAAGATGGCGACGATGGCTTAAATGACTCGACGACGACGACTCAAAGGAAGAAGAGAGGGTAGACGTTCGATGGAGGGGGTTTGGCGGCTGTAATTTTGAGGGAGAAGGAGTGTGAAACGAATAGGGTTTGCTTTTATCTTTCGTTTTTTTAATAATAAATCACTCTATGTTGACGGTCATTGACCGTCTATAAAAGTGATGTATATTGACGGTTATTGGCAGTCAACAAAGGCCTCCTTCTGCGTGTCAACAAAACAATAAAAAGTTGACGCGCATTAGCCGTCAACGAATACAAAACACGGAGCTCACCCAATTTTGACGAAATTTTTCGGAAATACTGTCAATAAAGCTATCAATGTTGACGGTTTATTGCGTCAACTTAAATATAGACCTTTTTTGACATTCAATAGCCGTTGATATATTTATTTCTTAATTAATAAATTATTTTAAAGTGAAAATTAACCTTTTATTGACGGTTTTTTGTCCCAAGCGTCAACAATTTGATTAAGTCATGCGTCAATAAAGGCCAAATTTATAGTAGTGTTTGCATTTGGAATGAGTTCATGATGTTGAAATTGATATACATTTGTCAATTGAACTAAAAAAAAAAAAACCAATTGTCAACTTAGGCTATGGTAGAGAGATATCTTTTATCTCTACCTTCATGTGGAGTTTGGAGGTTTGATTCTCCACCTCCTTGTTTGCTGTGTTATTTTCTAACAAATGATAATAAACGTTGTATTTGAGAATATTCTTTTTAGATATTAGAATTTGAGATTACAAATACTATATATATATATATATATATATATATATATATATATATATATATATTGAATTCAACGACATTTGAAGTAGAAGAATTCGAATATTTAACCTCTTGGTCGATGGTATATATCAATTATCGCTGAGCTATATTCACTTTGGCACAAACATATATTTACTAGATTAATCACTAAGATATTTGGACGTGATTAAATTTTCAAGTTAATATATTTGACATAAAAAATTCTCAATGTTACATAAATTAGAGAAAATGAAAGGTTACAAAGTCTTATAACTGAAGTCTAGGTGAAATATTAAATATTTAATAAATTTGGCTAAATTATAGAAGGTTAAAAATCACTTGTAGTCCCATAACTTTCATGAAAGTAATTGTAGCCACCTATTTTTGTCCGACTCGTTTTTATTTAAATTGGTAGATTAATAATGTCTATGCATTTTTTTATGTTGGTATTTAAATTTGCTTATTATTTGATATCTTTACTTTTGATGTTTGTTTTTTTATTTACTTTTTACTAAGTTTTTCTTTTCTTTTTATGTCTTTTTGTTTCTTCTTAGTTTAGTTGAAGGAACTAAGTTGTTGAAGTAAAAAACAAAAAAAAAAAAAAAAAAAAAAGGAAGTTGGGTTAAGTTTAAAAGTTTTATCCTTTTAAGTGTAAGCTCTTTTTGGCATTAGTTTTGGAATTGAAAAAAGTGGTCAGTAAAAAAATTGCACAACAGTGGAAGTGGTTTGGATTTTTTTATACCCCTCTTTCTTGACCAAAGATTCGTCTACACTCACAAAAAGCCCTACTTCCATCTACACTCACACAACACCATATATCCACCCACACACTATTCTTGGCCAAAAAAAAGACCATAGCCATAGCCATAGCCATACACACAACCACATACACAGAGGGATTTATCTATGCAGTGAATAGCCAAAACACCTCCTAAAAAAATAAAAAATCTAAAACACCAAAAGAAAACCTAGCTTAGTTAGAGGTTGCATTTGGTATGACTTTTGTCTCAAGGATCCTTGCCTTAAACAACAAGTTAGTTTTGGTTGTTCTTGATCCCAACCTCTAGATCTTCGTCTCTATTTCGAAGTGCATTGAAAAATAGTAGTAGAGTAAGGGTATTAAAAGTTTGCTTTTATTTTTGTTGGTTTTTTTTATCTTCTTACTTCTCTTGCAATGTGAGGATATTTTCTATCTTTATGTGCTTTTGTTTTGCTTTAGATTTTCTATTGTAGTGTTTGGTACTGTTTTTTTCCTTCTTACCGTTAATCTCTCTTTCCTCTCTTTGGCTTTCCTTTCTCTTACTCCTATAGTTTTATTTACTGAAAAAAAAAAGAGTGCAAAAAAAAAAGTGAAATCAAAGAGAAAGAGAGTACAACATATCTTAAGCTGCGAGAAAGAGTTTTTTGTTTCTCCCTTTGAAATTATCAGCAGGGTGAGAGACGAGTTGAAGAAAAAGAAAGGAAAAAGAAGGAAGTTTTGAGAGGAGAGAAAAACAAATGAAAGTAGGAGAGTTTTAAACAAAAGAGTGATGTGTGGTTTGTTTAAAAAAAGAGAACTTTTGTTTTGTTTTTTGTTTTTTCTTTATTTTTATTCATTAGTTTTACTTTTTTTTTTTAATTATTATTTTAATGTGTTTTTAGATATGCATTTCGTTGGAGCCTGACAAGCTTATTTATTTGTTTATTTATTATTATTATGTATGTTGGATTGCGTGTGAGGTTTTCAAAACCTGAAGATTTTTTTTTTTAATGTTATAAATTTATAATTTCAGTTGGTATCTCTTTTCTCATTTTTTCTTTGTTTTCAAATTTTTTCTTTATATTAAAAAAAGAGAGGTTCAGCAGTTTTCAAATGTTGTTTTTGTATGGTTTAAATATAAGGTGTTTTTGTATGGCTAATTTTTTTATACATGCATGTTATGTGTTAATCTTGATCTAATCCTTACTTCCTTTTTAAAAATCATACTCTCAAATATTTTATAACCCAAGTGTTATTTCCAAAATTTTTGGAAATATCTTTTTTAAAAAGTGGGTTTCAAGGTCGTTTTTCCTAAAAATTCCTACGACGGATCTAGAAATATTTGAAAGTCCGATTTTCTAAAATTCTTGAGGTGAGAGATCATTATTTTTGGGAGTCCGAGATTTTGATCCTAAGAAACAAATGAATTTAATTAAAACAAAAAATTTATTTATTTTTTAAAAAATTCTTTTATGAAAGACTATCCTATGATGGAGTTGAGAATTTATAATTTTTTCTCATTCTCTTGAGGTGAAGAATATTTCCTAGTCCTAGGAATAATTCTAATATGACCATATTAATGGATTTTTCACTTATTTTATGGGATCACGACTTCAAATATTGGAGGAATAAGAGGTAAAATAAGATATTATTTTTAAAAATAGTTTTTTTCTAATTTCTTTTCAATTCAAGATAAAATTTGGCTACCGTTTTTAAACGGTTATGGGGTGCTAACACATTTCTCATACACAAACAACTCCCGAGCCAAATTTTAGTTTTCGCATACCGTTTTTATTCCTTTTTTTTTAAAGTAGTTTGTTTTATTTTATTTTGGTGCCCAATCCAATCACACTATAAAAAAGCTTGGTGGCGACTCCCTTTTAAAATCTCACTTTTTGAGGACGTCGACCCCTCCGCATCGCAAGTCCGTGGCAACAGTAATAATATAGTCCTTAAACTTTGATTTGTAACAATTTAGTCCTTGTACTTTTAATTTTGTAACAATTTAGTCCATGAACTTTTGTATGTAAATATTTAATATATGTACTTTAAAATTTGTAATGATTTAATCCTATTGTGAAAATTATTGTTAATATTTAATTTTTTTTATTATTAAAAACTCCAATATTGTCTCCTAAATTTTGATAATCAATTTCTTTTCTTTAGCTTTTATTATTATTATTTAGAAAGGTTGGAATTCTTAGTCCTTTTTTTTACAAAAAAAAAAAAAAAAACATCGTTTTTTGGTTTTCAAAACTTGGCTTGGATTTTGAAAATATTTTTAGAAAGTGATAACAAAAAAAATACATTCATACGTAGTAAAAATTTTCAGCTTAATTTTCAAAAGCTAAAAATAAAAATTCAAATGGTTATTAAATAAGGTCTTAACAGTTGTATTTTGTTATGCCATTTTCTAAAAGCAAAGATGCCATTTAAAGTTGAATAGAATGCATTGGCAGGAGAGTTGCTATTTATTCTAGCAGCGAAGTTAATGCAAGTTTTTGAATGACTCGAATCCATTTTCTTTGTTGTGCATATTCATATCTTATTTTTCAAGATATATTACATGTGCTAAAAGTAATTTTGTCATGAAAAGTAATTATTTAATATTACATGAAAACCTTAATACATCTATAGATGTATTGTTTATTGATAAAAAAAAAAACATAGAAATTACTTCTAAGGTTTAAAATGGTGCAGGTGGGAGAGCATCAAGTCTTCTAACACAATTTGTGTAAACCTTCATAGGATTAGGCTCCAAGACTTCCAAACCAGGAAATTGATACCAACTAGCAAAAGCTCGAGCACAACTCTTCCCCATGATTTTGACGAAGATGCAACAATTTAGATCCAATTCCTTCTTACTTATGTTGAAGTAATAATTGTAAAGTTCCACTTGACATTTTGCACTCTTCATCATATCCAAACATGGTCGTAGATTATATCCTCTATCCTCATCTACCCATCCATTCCATATCGGTGAATTGTAGTCGTCATTTGCCATTGAAGGTTGAACTAAGGTTGCCAAGTTTATTGCCAATATGAGAATCACCATTGCTCCCATTTTGTTAGTTCTTTTTGCCATTGTGAAGTGTTCTTCTCTTTTTGGGATTTTTTTTTTAATGCGATTGTGTTTTATCCGATGCAAATCTTTAAGCTATTTATAGATAATGTGAAAAAGAAATAATACACGAAGATCACTTCAATTGAGGGACAAAGCAAGTAATATTTGTAACTTACATATATGTATTGATTAAAGGAGTTATTGCTAGTGGAGTTAGTGAAATTAAAATTTAAATCACTTTAATGCAAGAGAGATGGTAACATTGAGATTTTATGCACGTGCGTTTGAAGTTGAAGCGATCGTTCGGGTTTAGAGAATATTGATGCTATTGGATGTGAGCATCCTTTTTTTTTTTTTTGATAACAACATCCCAAAAAGTTACACCTATTAAGGTAATCATTTGTATTTTGAATGAGTTTACGATATTGAAATTGATATACATTTGTCAATTGAACTCGAAAAAATAAAATAAATAAAGTTGTCAACTTAGACGATGGTAGAGTGACATGTCTTATCTCTACTTTCATTTGGAATTTGGAGGTTTATTCTCCACCTCCTTATTTGTTGTGTTATTTTCTAAAAAATGATAATAATGAACGTGTATTTGAGACTATTATTTTAAGATATTAGAATTTGAGATTACAAATGTAACACCTGAGTTCAGAAGGGGTACATGAATGAACCGAGACCACATCCGAATGAGAGAGATCCTGAGGCTATGCAAGGCATGGTTAAGAAAGGCTTAACAGAATTGATAACTACTACCTATATCAATAAGGTGCATATTCTTTTTCGGTGACTCAATCATAGGAACTCCAAAGTTAATCGTGCTTAGCTTGGTGCAATCCTATGTTGGGTGACTTTTTAGGAATTTTTCTAGGAAGCATGTGAGTGAGGACAAAGCATGCTGAAAAGACCCGTGTTGGTTTGTGGAGACAGTCTTCACTTTCGCAAGCAGCTTAAGACAAGTAGGTAGTGTAGCCAGATAAAAGGGGATGCAGGGGAATACCAGGGCTATCAGGTGCTGAATCCAAATTCTGAATTCTTGTTCGAATGCTAGGCCTGGGCGTTACAACAAATTTATATTTGCTAGATTAACTACTAAGAATTTTTTTTAGTACAATAGGGGTTGAGGAGATTTGAACCACATACCTCGTGGTCGTTAACACATTCGATATGTCAATTGAGCTATGCTCTCTTTGACACTACTAAGATATTTGAATGTGATTAAATTTTCAAGTTAATATATTTGACATAAAAAATGCTCAACATTACATAAAATTAGAGAAAATGAAAAGTTACAAAGTTTTATTACTGAAGTCTAGGTGAAATATTCATTTAATAAATTTTTCTAAATTATAAAATTTAAAAATCACTTTTGATCGTTGAACATTGATTTGTAAAAATTTAGTTCATGTATTTTAAAATTTGTAATAATTTTAGTCTCTGAACTTTCGTAGGTAGCAATTTAGTTCATGTACTTTTAAAGTTATAACGATTTAGTCTCTATTGTGAAAATTATTGTTAAGATTTTTTATATTATTGAAAATTCCAATTTCGTGTCCTCAATTTGTATAATCAATTTCTTTTTTTTTTCGTTATTATTTCTTTTTTTTTAGAAGGGTTTGAATTCGTAGTCTTTCTCTTTTATATAAAAATAACTATTTTTTTTTAGTTTTTAAAGCTTGGTTTGGATTTTAAAAATATTTTTAGAAAGTGATAACAAGACAAATAAATTCATAGGTAGTAAAAAATTTCAAAAACTAAAAACAAAAATTCAAATGACTATCAAATAAGATCTTAACCATTGTTCGTTGTTTTGCCATTTTCTAAAATAAGATCTTAACCATTGTTCGTTGTTTTGCCATTTTCTAAAAGCAAAGATGTCATATTTAGAGTTGAATACAATGCATTGGCAGAAGAGCTGCTGTTTATTCTAGCGGCACAGCTAATGTAAGCTTTTGAATGACTAGAATTCATTTTCGGTTTTGTGCATATTCATATCTTATTTTTCAAGATAAATTATACGTGCTACAAATTTATTAATTTTACTAATTTAAGCATCTAAAACTCGTAGACAGTGAAAAGTAATTATTTAATATTACAATTTTGTCATTAGTTAATCAGACTAAAACAGAATTGATTTTTCATGCTCTATACCCACATGAAAACCTTAATACATCTATAGATGTATTGTTTATTGATTAAAAAAAAAAAGTATAGAAATTACTTCTAAGGTTTAAAATGGCGTAGGTGGGAGAGCATCAAGTCTTCTAGCACAATTTCTGTAAATCTTCATAGGATTAGGCTCCAAGACTTCTAAATCAGGAAACATATACCAACCAGCAAAAGCTCGAGCACAACTCTTCCCCATGATTTTGATGAAGACGCAGCAATTTAGATCCAATTCCTTCTTACTTATGTTGAAGTAATAATTGTAATTAAAGTTCCACCTGACATTTTGCACTCTTCATCATATCCAAACATGGTCGTAGATTATATTCTCTATCTTCATCTACCCATCCATCCCATATCGGTGAATTGTAGTCGTCATCTGCCATTGAAGGTTGAACTAAGGTTGCCAAGTTTATTGCCAATAAGAGAACCACCATTGCTCCCATTGTGTTAGTTCTTTTTGCCATTGTGAAGTGTTCTTCTCTTTTTGGGGTTTTTTTAATGCGTTTGTGTTTTATCAAACGCAAATCTTTAAGCTATTTATAGCTATTTAATGCAAGAGAGATGGTAACATCCAGATTTTACACACGTGTTTGAAGTTGAAGTGGATCGTTCGTGTTTAGAGAATGTTGATGCTATTGGATGTGAGCATCCCTACAACATTCCAAAAAGTTACACCTATCAAGGTAATCATTTGCATTTTGAATGAGTTTACGATATTGAAATTTATATACATGTCAATTGAACTAAAAAAAAAAAAAACAATTGTCAACTTAGGCAATGGTAGAGGAGACATCTCTTATCTCTAACTTCATTTGGAGTTTGGAGGTTTGATTCTCCACCTCCTTGTAATTTGTTGCATTATTTTCTAAAAAGTAATAACAATGAACGTGTATTTGAGAATGTTATTTTTGGATATTAGAATTTGAGATGACAAATTTATATTTATTAGATAAACTATACTAAGATATTTGAATGTGATTAAAATTTCAAGTTAATATTTGACATAAAAATGCTCAATATTACATAAATTAAAGAAAATGAAAGGTTACAAAGTTTTATAACTGAAGTCTTAGTGAAATAATCATTTAATAAATTTGTCTAAATTATAAAAGGTTAAAAATCACTTTAGGTCCCTGAACTTTGATTTGTAACAATTTAGTCTTGTACTATAAAAGTTGTAATGATTTAATTAGTTCTTATTGTGAAAATTATTGTTAAGATTTTTTAAAGATGTTTAATATTATTAAAAACTCCAACATTGTCTCCTTAATTTGTATAATCAATTTCTTTTTTTCCGGTTATTATTATTATTTTTTTTAAAAGTTTGAATTCTTAATCATTTTGTTTTATATATAAAAAAATCACTTTTTTTAGGTTTCAAAACTTGGCTTGGATTTTGAAAATATTTTTCGAAAGTGATAACAAAACAAATAAATTCGTAGGTAGTAAAAAAATTTTAGCTTAATTTTCAAAAACTAAAAATAAAAATTCAAATAGTTATCGAATAAGGTCTTAACCATTGTTTTTTGTTTTGCCATTTTCTAAAAGCAAATATGGAATATTTAGAGTTGAATATCATTGGCGGGAGAGCTGCTATTTATTCTAGTGGCACGGTTAATGTAAGCTTTTGAATGACTCGAAACCATTTTCTTTGTTGTGCATATTCGTATCTTATTTTTCAAGATAAATTAAGCTTTTAAAACTCGTAGACAGTGAAAAGTAAATATTTAAAATTACAAATTTTTCATTAGTTAATCAAACTAAAACCGAATTGATTTTTCATGCTCTATACCCACAGGAAAACCATAGATGTATTGTTTATTGATAACAAAACATAGAAATTACTTCTAAGGTTTAAAATGGTGCTGGTGGGAGAGCATCAAGTCTTCTAGCACAATTTGTGTAAACCTTCATGGGACTAGACTCCAAGACTTCCAAACCAGGAAACCTATACCAAACAGCAAAAGCTCGAGCACACAACTGATCTTCTCCATTATTTTAATGAAGATGCAACAATTTAGTCCAATTCCTTCTTACTTATGTTGAAGTAATAATTGTAAAGTTCCACCTGACATTTTGCACTCTTGATCATCATATGCAAGCACAGTCGTAGATTATATCCTTGTCTACCCATCCATTCCATATCGATGAATTGTTGTTGTCATCTGCCATTCAATGTTGAACTAAAGTTGCCAAGTTTATTGCCAATAAATGAATCACCATTGCTCCCATTGTGTTAGTTCTTTTTGCCATTGTGAAGTGTTCTTCTCTTTTTGGGGTTTTTATTTTAATGTGTTTGTGTTTTATGCAAGGCAAATCTTGAAGCTATTTATAATAATGTGGAAAAGAAATAATACACGCCAACAAGAGCATAGTTGATCAATTGGCATAAAGTATGAGCTTATGACTAAGAGGTCAAAGGTTCGAATCTCTCCACCCCCAAATGTTGTTGAACTCAAAAAAAAAAAAAAACATGAAGATCACTTCAATTGAGAGACAAAGCATGTAATATTTGTAACTTATATATATGTATAATGTATTGATTAAAGGAGTTATTGCTACTGGAGTTAGTGAAATTAATATTTAAATCACTTTAATGCAAGAGAGATGGTAACATCCTGATTTTAGACTCATGCGTTTAAAGTTGAAGTGATTGTTCATGCTAGAGAATGTTGATGCTATTGGATGTGAGCATCCCTTTTTTTTTTCTTTTTTTCTTTTTTGTGATAACAGCATGCCAAAAAGTTACACCTATCAAGTTAATCATTTGCATTTTGAATGAGTTCACGATATTAAAATTGATATATATTTGTCAATTGAACTAAAAATAAATAAAATACAATTGTCAATTTAGACAATGGTAGAGAGACATCTCTCATCTCTACCTTCATTTGGAGTTTCAAGGTTTGATTCTCCACCTCCTTGTTTGTTATGTTATTTTAAAAAAAATAATAATAATGAACGTGCATTTGAGAATGTTATTTTTAGATATTTGTTTAGACTATAGATTTCATATTTGGTCTAGGTGGAATTAATTTTTCATGATATTTTTGCATAAAAAAGTGAAATAGACAAAAATGCACTTTAGCAAAAAATAATGTAGATGGAGGGATTTGGAAACCTAGAATTGTAAGTATGAAACTAACATACATGCCAATGGGCTATGGGTAGAACTCCAAATGTATTTGACAGCCAAAAATATTAAAATGCCTTTGTTATCTTTTTTTTTTATTAAAAAAAATCTAAAACCTTCCCACAAATATCAAAGCTATTGTGAGTTTTAAAAATAAACCCCTTGATCTTCTCCTCTTCATACGTAAACTCTTCTCTTCAGTCTTCCCCTGAAAAAAATCTCTTACTCTTCCCTTAAAATCTCTCTTTTTCTCTTCTTCCTTCTATCCCACTTTTTCCCCCTCTCTAATCTTTTTCTTCCTCTCTTTTCTTCAAAAGAAAAGGGGAGGACATCTATTCTAACTCTCCACCATTTTTTTTCCATCAAGGGACCTTCCTTTTTTTTTTTTCCCTCACATTTTGAGCACCTTCATCTTGAAGAAACATTTTTTCTCTCCATCTCCTTTTCTCTACTACAAATTTTTCTAAAGAGAGTGATCCTTTTTTCTTCTCCACCATTTTTTTTATTTTTATTTTTCCACCATTTTTTTTCCAAACAACACTATTTTTCATCTTTTTCTCCTCTTCTTTGTCCCCTTCACATTACTACAAGCAACAAAAAAGGCACATTTTGTTCCTCCATTTTTTTTCTTTTCTTTCAGTCTTACATCAATCTTTTTTTTTTCTCCTCCACCACATTCACCTTCAAGTAGGCACCTTCATCTTTTGCCAACGAATCACCTTCAAGTGAAAGGTAAATCATTCCATGGGAAGTACTTAGTTGTTTACCATAGTCGATCCAAACCACCATCATATTGCAAAATCAATGTGTAAGGAGCTTTTGAAAAGAGTTATGGGGTAGAAAATACTTTTTTTTCCCTCGTCTTTTTTTTTCTTTATTTTTATTAAATTTATTGTTGGTTTCTATTTGAGCCATTGTACTCTAACTATAAATACATAGTCACTATTATCTTCTATTTTGTTGGCTTTCTTTGTATGCAGTGGCAGATCCAGACTTTGATGTGAGGGAGATTATATATATATATATTTTAATTTAACAAAAATAAAATGATTTTATAGCATGAAATATTATATTTATCAAAGTTTTTACCTTTTAAAATGTAATTGTGCACTTTAAATGTTCAAATTCAAAATTGGAATACACTCAAAATATAAATGTTGTTTTCAAAATTTCCATTACTTTGGATCGTAGAATCTAAAAACAGTTTTCAAAAACAAATTAGCTAAACGCATATGAATTCGGTGAATCTAAAAACATAAAACAGAATCAGATTGCATACCAAACAAACCCTAAACATTTATATTTTCAAGCATTCATTTGAATCTCCAATTTCATTTCTTTCCCTATAGTACATGTTTCTATTTTTTTTAATACAATAAATGTGAGTTATAAGGATTTGAACCTCCAATCTCAAAGAAAGGAGTACATGTCAATTATCTCTAAGTTGTTTCTATTTTTAAAAATATTTGTTTCTAATCCAAAACTAAAGAATAAAAAACACTATATGGCGCCAAAGTTAGTATAGCTTAGTGGTAATTGACATGTACCTTCAACCAAGAGGTTAGAGGTTTGAATCCCCCACCCACAAATATTGTTGAACTCTAAAAAAAATCACTAACGACATTTAAATTTCTCAAAATAATCTTAAAAGGTTAACCCCTTGTCTAGAACCCGTAGATTTGAGAGGAAATCAAATCATAACTGATTTGAAACCATTTTAGGTGTTTGGATGCACAAAAAAGGTAAGGAATTTGAAATCACAACTGATTTCAAATCGTGTTGTTTTGAAAAAAAAAATTCTATTCCAAAATGGTCAGATTTGATAGGATTTTAAACTTTAAAAAATATGTTTCCAATCTTACCCATAGAGGGGTTTTTTTTTTTTTTTTTTTAAAAAAAATTTACGCTTCCATACAATAGTTTCCTTCCATACATCTCTCTATGCAGTTCATACTTAGCGATTATTTCTTCTACATTTAGACTCAAAGTCATTCAAGGAAACTCAATGTTAGGTTTTTATTTTGTTTGTTCATTGTATTTTGCTCTTTTTTTTTTTTAAATGATAACAGTAATTTAAATCTTTTTTCAACACAGTTTTTTATTCCAACAAGTTTTTTATAACCAAGCAAATTAAATGTGAGTTTTTTTTTCCGCTTTGTTCGTCTCCTTAAACATTTTTTTCTTCTTATTTATTGATTTGAGAAGGGGAGACAATATTGATGGGCTTTTTAAGATTCAGCTGAATTCAATTTTTTTTTCTTCATTTGGAACTTTTTTTTTATTTTCTTTTTTACAATAATGATGACATTTACAAATTTTAATTTATAAGTTTATTTGTTTTGATTAATGGTATGTTTTCATGGTTATATGTATTTGACATTGTTATTTGATATTAAAATATTATTTTATTAATTAAAAAAAATCTCCTGCAAAATTAATAGGGCATAATAGTAAAATATTATACTTTCTTTTCATTTCTCGTAAGCATTCAAATAAGAAATTTTAATTTTAGTGATTTCAAATCAATTTGGTTCCAAACGCAAATAGGAATTTGAAATCATTTCTATTTTTTAAAATTCTAGAATTTGAAATTATTTCTTACTAAATCCATCCGCCAAACAGAGTATAATTAAGGACCACAAAATCTCAAATTAAACCAAACAATGTAAGATTTAGATTTAATTATTCATTGCGATAATTGGGATTCATAAATTCTCAAACATAAATTAAAAGAAAATCTTTTTTTCTTGCTAAGGTTTTGGATAATTGTTAGAAATGGCCCAAAAAGTTTTGAGTTTTAGAGAACGGACTCATTTCTTAAAAAATAGTTTCCATGTCCCGATGGTCTTCCTTCTTGGGGTTTTTGTACGGATGACCCGTTTTCCAATGCTTTAATGACTGATGACCTGCATTCTGAAAATAATGAAATATGACCCATTCTGACATGACATAGTGCGCAAAATTACACATGAGGGTAGTATGAGGTGGTCTTGCTTGTTCACGCTCTCGTAGGCGGAAACGCTCTCGCTCAAATGAGTGGTTGAAAATCTGGAGAAAAAAAAAGACAAGAAAAAATTACGTCATAGAAGAGCTAGAGCAGCAGAGCTAGAGCGAGAGCGAGAACGAGCTAGAGCGAGAGCGAGAACAAGCTAGAGCAAGAGAGAAAACGAGCTAGAGCGAGAGCGAGAACGAGCGAGAGCGAGAACGAGCTAGAGCGAGAGCGAGAGAGAGAACAAGCTAAAGTAAGAGGGAAAACGAGCTAGAGCGAGAGCGAGAACGAGCTAGAAATCTAGAGCAAAAGAGAAAACAAGCTAGAGCGAGAGCGAGAGCGAGAACGAGCTAGAGCGAGAACAATCTAGAGCAAGAGAGAAAACAAGCTAGAGCGAGAGCGAGAACGAACTAGAGCGAGAGCGAGAAAGAGCTAGAGCGAGAACAATCTAGAGCAAGAGAGCAAACAAGCTAGAGCGAGAGCGAGAACGATCTAGAGCGAGAGCGAGAAAAGCTAGAGCAACGATGCCCTCACAGTAATTTGGACGGGATGCAAAGTACGGAAAGGGTCATATGTCATTAATTTCAAAACACGGGTCAAATGGCATCGATACGCGTGAAAGTGAGTCATCTGTGCAAATTTCCCTTCCTTCTTGGTTACAATCTCTATTGGAAAAAGCACCACAAGAAAAATGGCAACAAAGTTTCACGGTTTAATTTGCTTTCCAATTGCCTTCTCAGTCGGGATCGTGGTTGGAAAAAATTGTAGCAAGGTGAAAAAATATGCCCCAAATGGTCTTCCTTCCCGAGCAGGATCGTGATCGGAAAAAAAATTTGAAATTTTTCTTAGAGAACTGGGTCTAATTCCATGTTTGTTCCCAATATGCTTTTTCATCTTCTTCTTCAACCAAAACAAACCTCAAATAACACTCGTAAACCAAACCAAAAATCTCAAAACCCACTCCATTTCTTTACCCTTCAATTCTCTACTAGCAAAACCCTACCCCTATAAATAAAGGTTGCAAGTTTTTGTGGGTTCTCTTCTCCTTGAACTAAGAACTTGAAACCGGTGGATTAAAAAAAAATTGGGAAAAATGGCACAAGGTTGCAATTTTTTCACCTTGCTGTCATTTTTTTCGTATCACAATTCCGGCCGAAAAGGCAACAAGGAAACAAACAGTGAGACTTTGTTGCAATTTTTCCTTTGGTACTTTTTCCCGGTCACCTCCCAGCTGAAATCATAACCGGAAAGGAAAACCATCGAGACATGGAATCTATTTTTTAAGAAATGGGCCAATTTTCTAAAACTCAAAACTTTTTGGGTCATTTTGACGCGAGCTTGTCAATGGCTCATCAAATTACAATTTATAAACTGATCCTAAGTTACTTGTAACATTGAGTGGATCGGGTCGATGTCAGGGAACCAAATATCAATTTCTCAAATTAAAATTGCAAAGGAGAAAACAATTAAAAATGGGGGTTTGTGTTTTTATAAATAAAATAAAACATAAGAAAATAAAAATAAAGATAGATTAAATCTTACCAAAATCTAATTCACAGGTACGGTTTTGTCTAATTGCAAAATCGATCATAGGCATACAAAACGTTTTAACTTAATCATGCGAGCACTCGGTCAACTTATTAGGAAACCCCAAAAGGCAAAAAATCTCCTAAAATCATCAAGTCTAACAAACATCAAAGTTAATGCTAATTACCTAAACAATTTGGCACGAAACCGTTCCAAATTAGTTAGATAAAAGCATTAAGTACTTTGGAAATACCAAGACAAACCGGTTAGATAAAATAACTTCAACCTAACCAAAATGCTCATTTAATTCCTAGAATTAAACATGCAAGCTATGCAATTATGGAAACCCATAAAACACACACATGTAATAATCCTAACGCTAAAAGGTTCAATCAACACGACAATTATAAATCATGCATCATGAATAGCAATCAAGCATATAAAGTGATCGATGCGTCAATTCAATCAAAAATACATGCTCATAAGATAAATATAGGAATCAAAGAACACTTGCAATTGTAAGAAAACTACTTTAAAGTTCTAGCCTCACAACATTGCAATTGGTTACACTGACCTATGAATTGGAACACTTACCTTAACCGCTCATCATGATGATGTAGCCAATGTTCATCATTGGTTCAATATAGTGCCAAAAGAAAAGTAAAGAAAAAAGGAAAAAAACTCTAAAAACTATTATCTAGAAAGATTACACTAGGAGATCCCCTGCAGCTGTCCAAAAGAAGGCTTAAATAGCCTTGAAACAAACAACTTGCACAAGTAAGAAATCTTAAATTCTATAAAGATATTTTCCCAAAACAATTAGAATAATATTCAAAAAAAAAAAAAAGGAGATAATTTTCTAACTTGAAAAATGCTGGAAAATACCTCCAAAAATCGAAAATCATTTCCTAAATTCTCAAAACAAATATAGAATGTTGCAAATAAGGAAAGTTTCTGGATTGCACAGTCTTTAGTATTTTACCAATAACTTATTCTCCAAAACTTGGATCGACATGATCTTTATATGGCTGAAAAGATATTTCATAAAGCTTTAAAATGGTATCTAATTTGGCTGTATTCCCAAATGTGATCAGCAAGATAATGGGAACGAAAATCGGCACAAAGCATTCTCGGGTACTACAGTTTTTCAGTTGGAGCAGTAATCACTCAAAATGTCATAACTTTCATAATTCATGGTAGAATGCAATGAGTCTTATACCGCTGGAAATATAATTCAATAAGCTTCGATTTGATACCAAATTTGAATATATTTTCATCTCAAAATATCATGATATAATCGGTCAAAGTTGGTATAGAAATTATGTTGCTCGAATCACCTCTAATTTGGTCTCAATTAACTCCGAAATGTTGCAAACTCTCCAAAACACGCGAATTGTTCAAATCCCTAAATAATAATAATAAAACACATAAAATCCTTCTAACTAACAAGAAATAAGTGTGATTAAATAGGACTTTATAGGTCCTATCACATTGTGTGAAATGTTTGAATTCTTAGTCAAATTAAAAAAAAAATTATAAAAACTACTATTTTTAGTTTTTAAAATTTGACTTGAATTTTAAAAATACTTTTAGAGAGTAGATAACAAAACAAAGAAATTCATGAGTAGAAGTAGTGTTTTTGGGCTTAATTTACAAAAACTAAAAACAAAAAAATTATGTCCCGTTTGATAACCATCCATTATTTTTAGAGAGTAAATGTAAGCTTTCAAAGAACTCGAATCTAATTTCTTTGGTGGGCATATTCATCCATTATTTTTCAAGATAGATTATAGGTGCTGCAAATATATTAGTTTTCCTAATTTAAGCATTTAAAACTCGTAGACAAAAAGTAATTATTTAATATTATAATTTTCTCAATAGTTAATCAAACTAAAATCAAATTGATTTTTCATGCTCAATACACATGAAAACCTCAATACATCTAGATGTATTGTTTATTGATAACAAAACGTAGAAATTACTTCTAAGGTTTAAAATGGCGCAGGTGGAAGAGCATCAAGTCTTCTAGCACAATTTGTGTAAACCTTCATAGGATTAGGTTCCAAGACTTCCAAACCAGGAAACTGATACCAACTAGCAAAAGCTCGAGCACAACTCTTCCCCATGATTTTGACAAAGACGCAACAATTTAGATCCAATTCCTTCTTACTTATGTTAAAGTAAAAATTGTAAAGTTCCACCTGACATTTTGCACTCTTCATCATATCCAAACATGGTCGTAGATTATATCCTCTATCCTCGTCTACCCATCCATTCCATATCGGTGAATTGTAGTCGTCATTTGCCATTAAAGGTTGAACTAAGGTTGCCAAGTTTATTGCCAATAAGAGAATCACCATTGCTCCCATTGTGTTAGCTTTTTTCGTCATATGAAATGTTCTTCTCTCCTTGGGTTTTTTTTAATGCATTTGTGTTTAATCCAATGCAAATCTCTAAGCTATTTATAGATAATGTGGAATAGAAATAGTACATAAAGACCACTTCAATTGAGAAACAAAACGAGTAATATTTGTAACTTATATATATGCATTGATTAAAGGAGTTATTGTTAGTGGAGTTAGTGAGATTAATATTTAAATCACACTTTAATGAGAGAGAGATTGTAACATCTATATTTAACCCACATACGTTTGAAGTTGAAGTGATTGTTATGTAGATGCTAATGGATGTGAGGATTCCAAGTTATGCCTATCAAGGTAATCATTTGCATTTTTAATGAGTTTTTTTTTTATAAATAATTTGGTATTTAATTTTTGAATGAGTTAACAATATTGAAATTGATATGCATTTGTCAATTTAAGCAGTGGTAGAGGCATATCTTATCTCTACCTTTATTTGGAGTTTGTAGGTTTGATTCTCAATTTTTTTTTAATATTGTTATGTTTAAAACTTATTATTAAAATATATTGTGTTTCAAACTATTTATAAAAATGTTGTTGTTTTAATTCGTGGAAGGAGTTCATCTCTTGAGATAGAGAAAGCCACCAATCGTGAGAGAGAGTTCAACTGGGTGGGTGATTCTGAACAACACAAGGAAGACAAAACACTTATTGATGAATATGGCAAGAGATCAAAATTAAGGGTGTAAAACAACTAATACAATCACAGACAACTCAGCCTAAAAATTTGTCTATTTCCTCCAAGTCAACAGCAACTCAACAAGGAAAAAAAAATCAAATTATCAGTTTTGAAGGAGACACAATCTTAGCCGAAGAAATTATGGACAAGTTGTCCCAATCCGATCGCATGTCAAAGCATTCACCTTGATTTCTGTCTTGATTACTTGGTTTTAAGTCATGTTTGGAATTGTTAGATATTAGATTTAGTTTATATTTGCCATTTGAATTAGGTTTGTTTTAGATTAAGTTATTTTGTATCTCGTTATATAATAAAAACCCTACAATTTTTGCATATATACTAAAATTCTCTAAAATTAACATGGAATTAGAGTGGCCTTTCGGTGGTGTAGTGGAGATTCCCTTTTTTCAATTCTGGTGTGGCGGTGTTTCAGTGGTGCATTGAAGCTGTCATTGTTAAGGTTGAGAGAACAAAATGAATTTAATCCAGGTAATTTTGGTGCAAAGGAAGCACGGTCCAGCAAATGGTTGAGTGAATTCTTCCTTTTCAACTGCAGGCAGTGGTGTGGTGGAGAAATTCAGTAAATTTTTGCAATTTTAGTGCAGTGGTGTGGCTGTTAGGTGTTTGATTAAGTACTGTGCTCGGTTAATTTTTCTTTTTAGGGTGTGTTGCGCTTTCGTGAATATGGAGGAGGAGGAGGAAGATGATGAAGATGAGAGTTATGGAATTTACATGGATCGAATTGGCATCAATTTGCCGCTAAATTTTGACCATTAGAATTTGCATTAGCATTGGCATGAATTTACAGCTAAAATTTAGAAATTGCCTTGGCAATTGGAATTTGCAACATTTAGAATTTGTATTGGCATTGGCATGAATTTGCAGGTGGAATTTGACAATTACATTTGCAGTTGGAATTTTCAGTAGTTGAAATTTTGCATTGGCGTCATTTCATCAAGCAAACTCACGATGATCATGAGTTTGAGAGGGGATGTTAGATTATTTATCATTTTAATAAGGTTTGTTTGAGATTAAGTTATTTCGTTTAAATTTGCTTATTTGAATTATGTTTTTGAGATTTACTTTTGATTATTATAAATAAATAGGTTTTTTAGATTTGTATCTCGTTACGTAATTCAATATACTGAAAACTCCAGCAATTTTTGTATTCTCTCTACCCTAAAATTCTCTAAAATTAACAGGAATGACTTGTCAAGTACTTAAAAAGTCATTCAAAGTAAAGACATTAAGAACACTTCTTTTAACGGCCTCTAAAGAAGTTGTAGGGTTTTTGGCAATATATTAGAAGAGCAATTATCCCACATCGGAAATGTACAAGGAAGTCATGGGCTCCAAGTACTATAAAAGGAGTCTATGGCTTTGGTTTCAAATCATCCCAATTCGAAATACTTTAAGCCTGGTATACTAACTCTAGTTAAGTGAGTGGTATAAAGCTTTGAGAGAGTATTTCTTTGTAATTGGGGTCGGAGAGAGAATTCTGTGTGATTGTACTAATTTTTCACATAATAGAGTATTTCTTTCTGTCCATGGTTATTTTTCTGATTGTTGGGAGTGCGAATCAAAGTCCCACATCGACTAGATAAGGGGAAGATCATGGGTTTATAAGTGAGGGACACTATCTCCATTGGTATGAGGCCTTTTAGGTGAAACCAAAAACAAAGCCATGAGGGCTTATGCCCAAAGTGGACAATATCATACCAATGTGGAGATATGTGAAGTGTCCATTGTCCCTAACAAGTGGTATCAGAGCCATGCCCTTGAGCCGTGATGGGTAGAATCCTCGGGTGCCGAACAAAGGAGGGATTGTTGGGAGTGCGACCAAAGTCCCACATCGGCTAGATAAGGGGAAGATCATGAGTTTATAAGTGATGGACACTATCTCCATTGGTGTGAGGCATTTTGGGTAAAACCAAAAACAAATTCATGAGGGCTTATGCCCAAAGTGGACAATATCATACCAATGTGGAGATCTGTCGAGAGTTGTTTTTTTTCCCAACAAGTGGTATCAGAGCTTTAGGTTCATAGTTTCTTGAGTTTTTTAGTATGCTCTGTGGTTGCAGCACTGTCTGAACTTCCATATCAGAAAAAATTTCTTGAAACAAGCTACAACTGGTTTTGTGAATAGTGTGGGTTGTTCACTATTTGCAGATTCGCTAGGAGTGAAAGCAGATATGTCAAGCTTTATGAGTCCAGTGAAGATTGACGTGGAGAAATTTGATGGAATAATGAACTTTGGCTTGTGGCAAGTGCAAGTCAAAGATGTGTGATACAATCTGGGTTACATAAGGCTTTGAAGGGAAGACCGAGTGGTGGTGCTTCTGAAAAGTTAAGCTATGATGGTGGTCCAGTGGAGTCCAGTGGTGGTTCCAGCAGAGGTTTTAAGAAGTCCAGCATGAGTGATGAAGAATTGGATGAATTAGATTTGAGAGTTGCAAGTGCAATCAGACTAAATGTGGCTAAGAATATTCTTGCAAATGTGCATGGAATTTCGACAGCCAAAGAGCTTTGGGAGAAGCTTGAAGCGATGTATCAGGCAAAGAGCATCTCAAATCGGCTGTATCTAAAGGAGCAGTTTCACACTCTGCGAATGGAGGAAGGTACGAAAATCTCAGATCATCTGAGTGCTCTCAATGGCATCGTCTCTGAGCTGGAGGTGATCGAAGTGAAGATAGAGGATGAGGATAAGGCACTCAGGCTTATCTTGTCACTTCCGCCTTCTTATGAACACATGAAGCCAATCTTGATGCTGGGAATGCGGACAGTCTGGACACATGAAAAAGAATTGTCCTAACAGAGCAAGTTCGTCAAAGGGCTCTGGATCAGATGCTGATATGGTCTCTGTCGTCAGAGGAGATGGTGACTTCTTCTGAAGAAAGACAGAATTCATCCTCATGGTATGTCCGCTTTACCATGATAGAGGATGTGATGTTAGCGGTTCCACAAGTTTGCATGCGGGCATTGGCTTGGCAGTTTATGCAAGGTGTGTGTGGTAGAAGTTATGTCGATGGTTGAAGAACTTCCGAGTAAGCCAAGTAGGTGGAAGTTGCACCATAAATTTTAGCATGGTTTATCGGCATGTGATGAAGAAGAAAAGTCTTGGAATGTGACATTCCAAGCAGTCTACTTTTATGGTGGAGTAGGTTATAATTCTCTGAGTTGAGGATTATGTTTTTCAGTGAAGACAATTGGTGCAGCAAGAGTGGTGAATTCTTCAAATATCTTGCCAAGGTGGAATTGATAAAAGCTAGACAGATATATGACTATTTGAGGAGAGGCTCGATTGGTACTTTGTTCGAGGGGAGGATTGTTGGGAGTGCGAATCAAAGTCCCACATCAACTAGATAAGGGGAAGATCATGGGTTTATAAGTGAGAGATACTATATCCATTGGTATGAGGCCTTTTGGGTGAGACAAAAAAAAAAAGTCATGAAGGCTTATGCCCAAAGTGGATAATATCATACCAATGTGGAGATATATGGAGTGTCTGTTGTCCCTAACAAGTGGTATCAAAGCCATGCCCTTGAGCCATGATCCGTAGAATCCTCAGGTGCAGAACAAAGGAGGCAAGCCCCGAAGGCGTAGTCATGGTGGAGATCCGTGGTAGAGAGCTCTATCGGATAAGCGGTGTGCTACAGTAAAAGAGTTGGCCTAGACTGGCGGTGTGCTCAGATAAAGGAGTTGGCCAGGATAAGAGCTAGACGGATAGATGACTATTTGAGGGGAGGCTCGGTTGGTACTTTGTTCGAGGGGAGGATTGTTGGGAGTGTGACCAAAGTCCCACATTGGCTAGATAAAGGGAAGATCATGGGTTTATAAGTGAGGGACACTATCTCCATTAGTGTGAGGCCTTTTGGGTGAAACCAAAAACAAATTTATGAGGGCTTATGCCCAAAGTGGACAATATCATACCAATGTGGAGATCTGTCGAGAGTCGTTGTCCCTAACAGAGGTTTTAATCATTTATAAGTTAGAACTATCCTTAATGGTAACGTCTCAACGTTGCCCCAAACTGCATGGGACAAATAAGGAAAAACATTGTAGCGTCGAGACACGACGCTATAGACGGAATGCGAAGCTAGGTGTCCTTACTCTATTTGAGCATTAAGCGAGGCATGAACTTCATATTCGTAGTGTTGAGACGCTACTGGTGCGGAAATGTTCGCTTGGAGCGTAGTAACGTCTCACCACTACTCCACAAGTCTTCCATATTTATTTCATTTTTTTTTCTTCAACTCTTTAATTCTTGTCTAATTAACCTTATTTTCTCAATATTTTCTTCAAAGGCTCCAATTTATTTCAAATATTTGATTTCTACAAAATAAATAAATATATACAATAAATTAACTATTTAAATCTCAAAACTAGCAATAAGTTAAGCTCTAGAAATAGTCCACAATGTGTGCTATCACACACTAATATATAATGGATTATTCTATTTGACTGCAAAGATTGTCAAAAAAAAAACCATCCTAGAAATTGTGAGCATGTTCACATATTTCTTATTCAAAAGAGAACTTCTACTTAGAAAACAAAGGAAATTTATTATTGGTGATTTTCTTTAAGATCGGTACATGTACACAAATCCACTACATTTCAAGGGACAAGTCATCAATCCTTAAAAATCAATATAATAATAGATATATAAAAAGAAATTGAACATTTAAAAGTTGGAAGAGAATAATTTAATATGACAGCATTCGTATAGTTATAATTCTCAAACATCATAATAATTAAACACCTACGGCCCTTGTGATCGGGTGCCAAACCAGAGAGTTTAAAGAGTTTATTTTGGAGTAACCAGACTTAAATAACATTTTTTTAATAATATATTAGAATGAAAATTTAAATATTTAACTTTTTGATCGATATTATAATGTCTTAACTAGTTGAGTTATACTTAGATTGATATTTAAATAGCATATTCTAAATTCAACAAATTATTTAATAAAAATATAGTCAAAATTGTTGATAATAAAAATGTGCACGAAATATCCAACCAAATTTGCAATTTCCATATAATCATATATGTGTGTGTTAAATTTATATACAATATTATTACTTATTCATATAAACTGTAATATTAAGAAAATAGCAACTAAAAAGTAATTAAAAGATATAGTAATATCAAAAATGTGTAAATCAATAATTATTGTTAATCACAATGACTATTATAATTGTATATTCAATTGGTATATAAATTAGTGATCAATTTATTCTAATCAATATTTTCTAAAAAAAATTATGTTAATCAATATAATTATATATCATAAATTATACTAGTTGTTATTATTTAAATTAATCAATGATTTATAAATTTAATTATTTTTTAAAATATTTTATATTTTAATTACTTTTTAAAAAATTAGATATTTACTAGTAAATTAAAATTAAAATTATAAGTTTAGTTCTTGATAGAGTTGTGTGTAATAGGTACTTGGACTTTTAATTTTACGTTAATAGATCTTTAACCTATTAGAATTTTTTTTTAATCATGGATTTATTAGATACAAAATTGAAATGTCATAGTCTTATTAGACCCAAAATTGAAATTTTATCTCTTGTAGAATCATAAATTTTTTAAAATGTATGGTTAGAAATTTATTGGACACAAAATTTGATAATTACGAGACATATTAAGCATTTTTTAACGTAGATATCTATTAAACTCAAAATTGAAAGTTTAGGAATCTATTAAACATAGTTTTTAAAATTTTAGAGACCTATGAAATACTACTTTAAAAATTTAGGACTCAACTTATAACTTTAACCTATATTATAAAATAAAGTTTCCTATTTAAATTTCTAAAAAGAAATACATACATATATATTTTTACAGCGGGTTAACTGTTTCTAAAAACAAAATTTATTATAGAAATATAAAATGCACAATAAGAAATATTTGTATAGTTTTTGCCTAAGTATTTGGTGTGTGTATATTTGAAACGAAGTATTTGGTGTATATATATGTATATTGATAGCAACAGTACTACCTTTATATCTTATTCCATATTAGTTTCACTGCCCTCGCGCTTATTTTTCTATTTTGTAGGGATTGAGCAAATCAGAACCATTTGAAAGACTTTAGATGAATCGGACTTAAAAGGAAGCTAATTGGGTCCAATTTGAGCATTCGAATTGAGAAAATATGAATTCCAAGCCAAATGAACCGAGAGGAGAGCGTCTAGACGCCATTTATGACGTCAAAACGTTGTTGCATGATCAATTGAAGCTTGAAAACTCAAAGGAGTAGCTTCTAGATGTCACTCCAAGCATCTAGACGCTAGCCAAAGTGAAGACCAAGGGGCTCGCTTGATGCTACGGTGAGGCTGTCCAAGACGCTTGTAGCGTCTAGAAGCCCAAAGTAGTGTTGAGACGCCCAAAGTAGCGTCGAGACGCTACATAGATTTCGCCATATCTTTTCCTTATTTGCGAGAGCAGCGTCTAAACGCTGCCCAACCCTATTTATAACATATTTCACTTGATGGTTAGGACTTTTGCCTCCTTTTGCTTAGACGTTTTAGAGAGCTTCTTCTTCTTTTATTTGACACTTTCGTTGTATCAAATCAAACCATGTTGAACTTGAGAGATATTATCACAATGCTCGGCTAAAAACTTCACGTTTCCAATTCAGAGGTCAATTGTAAGCCAATTGCAATGTTGTGAGGCTTGAACTTTAATGTAGTTTTCTTATTTATGCAAGTATTCTTTGATTCCTATTTTTGATTTATGAGCATGTATCTTTGATTGAATTGACGCCTTGATCTTTGTATATGCTTGATTGTTATTCATGATGGATGATCCCATAATTGTCGTGCTTGATTGAACTTAGCAGCATTAGGATTGTTACATGTGTATGTTTTATGGTTTTTCCATAACTTCATAGCTTGCATGTTTAATTCTAGGAATTAAATGAGCAATTTGGTTAGGTTGTAGCTATCTCACTTAATCGGTTTGTCTTGATCTTTCCAAAATGCTTAATGTTTTTATCTAAGTAATATGGAACACTACATGCCTAGTTGTTTAGGTACTTAGTATTGACTTTGATGCTTTGTTAAAATCAATTACTCTAGGGGATGCATTGCTTGTTTAGGTTTTTTCTAATAAGTTAATCAAGTACTTGCATAATTAAGTTAACATGTTTTGAATGTCTATGATCGATTTTGCAATTAGATTAAATCGTACCTTTGAATTGGAATTCAGTAAGATTTGATTTTTCCCTTTTTTAATTACTTGTTGCTTTATTTTCCTAAAAATATCAAAACCCCCATGTTTCACCTTTTATTGAAATTTAACTCTGAGAAAGTAGATTTTCTAACACCTTTGAGAAATCGACATTGTCCACTATTTCTACAAGCTAGAGTAGGAAACCAGTTTAATTTTGACAGGCCTTGACAACCTTACCATATATACACATACACACATTTTTGCATACAATAAAGTTTTAATATTTATTATTGAAATTTAAAAAATATATTTTTATATATAGTTCAAGATTATATGTTGGAATAAGCACCTAGAACTTTAGGCCTCCACATTTAAAGGGAATTAGATTCCCTGTTGAAAAGAGGAAGGGTTATTGGACGCAGTGGTATCCTATCCTATTTTTGTTTTCACCATTCAAGTTCTTCACGGCTCTTATTTTCATCACTTTTTTTTAACAAAAATAAAATAAAATAAAAAAACAAATTAATTTGAATACATTGGTTGGTTCTTTGATTTCTGTGGATAATTGATACATGGGCTAGAAGATTTGTTGTAGAAAAATTTTCTTTAACTTAAAAGACCATATTCATTTCCTACTCGTTTTTATAACCATTTTATTTTTTACTAGGGATGGTTTGCTTGTATTTTATTAAATTTAAATCTTAATCAAAATTTATAGTGTAAAAATGTTTTAAAAAATTGGCTTTTTTTTTTTCAATTTCTAAAATTTGGTTAGAACTTTTAAAGCATGTTTTAGAAGGAGCATGTCACAAAACAGAAACTATTGATAAATAAAGTTGTTTAAAAAAAACATCAAAAGGCTAAAAATAAAATATAGTTAGATAAGCTATTAGAATAATTTACTAAATTGACTCTACAACTTCAAAGGGTTAATTTTATACTCTTTAAAATGCCATGAAAAATTAGACAATTACATGCACTAAGATAACAATGTTTGGATATCATCGACATCACTATTATTATTATATGATATTTTGAGTGAAACTATCACGCTATTGTTAAAAATAAAAATAATATAATAATTTTTTTATAAAAAAAAAAGTTCATTATCCTAACAAGGACAAGATCATATATGCTAAAAAATCAAGAGTCGCACAGGGCAATTGGACAACTGGAGAGAGCTTATTTTTGCAACTTTTTTACGTTCTGAAAAATGTATCACAAATTTAGTATTTTGGTTTTATCACTAACTTTTTATATTGTATTAATATAAATCATAGGCTATTCATTTATAAATTTGTTATCAAACTTGATACATATGATTCAAAACAGAAGTTTAAATAACCTCCATTCTCCTCAGTGAAATATCTTCCATTCTACTCAATATATATATATATTTTTTTAATTTTTGAAATTTTTATTTTTATTTAATAGTTTTATTTTATTTTAAGATAATTAATTAAGTTTAAGTCGTATTTTAGTCCCTAGATTTTAAAATTATTTTATTTTAATCCATGAACATTCAAAATATCCAATTTGGTCTCTAAACTTGTTAGCTTATTCCTTTTGATCCCATAAATTTTTAAATGTCTATTTTAATCTTTTATTTTTAAAAAACAACTATTTTGTCCTCCTAATTTTTTTTCAATATTTTGTTGTTGATTAGTTAACAAATAACGTGATATTTTTAGATATGTGCATCAATAGTATTCACGTAGTGATATGGGCATATACATGTTTTGAGTTCAACAACATTTGAAAGTAGAGAAATTTAAACCTCTAACATCTTGGTCGAGGGTACATACCAATTAGAGTTATGCTCACTTTGGCACATGGGCATATATTAAAGTTGTATAAGTTGACAAAAATAGATATTGAATCGGTGAATTTTAGGTTGTAAAACAATAATTACAAAAACCTAAGATTAAATTAGACATTTTGAAAGTTCAAGACCAAAATGACTATTTTATTTTAATTATAAGCTAAAATAGATCATTTGTCAATTTAGAGACCAATATAACAAATATCAAAATGCGATTTATATTCGGCCCCTTCAAAGCTTCGGCTCTAGATTCACCCTTGGTTGGTGTTATGTAACATTTTGTTTTTAATTTGTATCTAATAGTTTAGAGATAAGAATTTAAAAAAAAAATTATGTAGAATTTAAAAATTAAAAAATATATATTTGATAACATTAAAATTAAAATAAATAGGAAAGTTAAGTGAAAATATGATACAATAATCGAAAAATACTAAAAGCCGAAGAACGTCCAAAACATGGCGCGAGTCGTTGTCACGTGCTTCTCACTCGTGAGTCTTCGGGCAGGCGATGATAAAAATAGAATAAAATTCAGATTTCAGTGTTTCAGTCTTCAGATCACCGACCAGAAAAATCGGAAGAACCAATACGCTCCAAATTTCTGATCGCCGAAGGAAAAGAAATGAAGTTTCTCTTTTCGTTCTTACTTCTCTCTGTTACTTCTCCAGCTCTGTGTCACGTTGCACTCGCTCGAGGCGGCCTCAACCGCTCCATTTCGTCAGGTTTTTGCTTTGCTTTTGACGTATTGTTTTCTTTGTTTATGCATATGCGAATGCGATGCTTTCTGTTTGGCAGCTGAGAAATTGGTGTGACTGTGTAGTTGATGCTTTTGAACTGAGGAAAGTACTCCGCGAGTTTATTTAGTTTGATACTGGAATCTGTTTTTTCTTTATGTTCTTACATGACATTTTTATTTGTTTTCTGTGAGAATTGAGGCGAGGAAAGAGTAAGTATGATCCAAAACGTTTAAGTTGCGCGTCTCGGACTTTGGATTATTGTGTTTGATCGTTTGAATTGTGTTTGAATGTCTTTAAATCGGTTCTTTTATGCAGTAGGTTTCAGTAGTTGACGTTTTCTCGTTCTAAATTTTCGTTCCTTCTTCCTTTGTTATGTAGGTTCCTTAGGTTGTGCGGTTCGGATTTTCGATTATTGTCTGTGATGATTTGAATTGAATTTGAATGTATTTCTTAATCGGTGTTATGCAGTAGATTTCAATAGTCGTGCATATGGTGGCTCTGCTAGATTTTTAATTGAGGACAATAATTCTCAAGGAAGGTAGCTAGTCCATGGAGATTTCCAGTATTTCGTGGTTATTTTAGTTTTGTTTTCTGTATGTTATTTTGAGGTCTCAAATATTTCAAAATTTATTCAGTGACAGCATCATGCAAGGTTATATGACCAATAAAGAGCTTGAGCAGGCCGTTAAAGCTTTTGGTCGCAAATGTAGTAAAATTTCTAGGATATACAGGTAATTCTAACTTCTAAGAGTTTTGATTTCCTTATTACCACGCTAAGAAGGCCTAATTTATGTGCTGATTTCTCTCTCGCTTTCGTTTCCTCGCTCTTGGATGCTTGATCAGTATTGGAGACAGCGTGCAAGGGTTTCCACTGGTAATCATTCCAAAATGTTAGTTCTTTTGTTTATTCTAATTCTTCCCTCCCTAATATCAACGCTGTTATGTCGAAATATGCAATCTGATCAAGTGCTGTCATCTGATTGGTAATAGTGGGTAATGGAAATCTCTGACAAGCCTGGCCAGGAAGAAGCTGAACCTGCATTTAAGGTGAATGGTCTACTACTTTCATATAATAGTCATACCTGACTGCCCATCCACACACCTGAAAGCGTTAATTTGTGATTTTTTTTTCTTCCTCCTGTTGGTAAACAATTCAGTTATAGAGAAACAAAGGCATCTCTTGCATGAATGATAGTTAATTTGAAACATGAAATTGTAAAATAAAATAAATAAAAACATTTTCAAATTTCCTAATTATTAGTCATTTGTGGTCTACTGTTGATATAATATTGTTTACTGTCCTGTGCTTGTTAACATGGTTGTTCTTTGACTGCAAGTACTATTTAAAAAGAAAAATCATACTTTCTTGCTTTTCACCTGTGCATTGCGTTAGTGCCTGTTTATCTGTATGTCTGGTCAAGTGAAGAATTGAATGGAGTATTTTTATAAAAGCACCTGTAAACTTACTCGAGGAAGTTTGTAATGATTTTATTTGATATTGCAGTACATAGGGAATGTACATGGAGATGAGCCTGTTGGCAGGGAGATTCTTTTGCTATTTGCAAACTGGATATGTGATAATTACCTGAAGGATCCATTGGTAACTTATACCATTTTCTTTTTCATTTACATACATCTTTGTACTTATTCATATGCACCATGTCACATGCATTTATGACATACATATATTATCCATCTTGGTTCTTCAAATCTTTCTTGTTTTATTCTTGTCTTACTTGTGCCCTGTCAATAACCTAGTTGTTAATTTATGTTTGAATGTGACCTTTTTATCTGAAAAAAACTGCATCTTTTAATGCAACAGCGAAATATTGTGGACTTAACAGAATGAAAGGTTTCAATATGACTTGTGTCAGTTTTCTTCTAAAAAAAATATGACTTGTGTCAGTTTTTGGACTGAATCCCTTATCATAATGTTAGTTAATTATTGCAACTACATCTCCAAACTCCATTATGGCTTTTTTTCCCTTTGTGTGATAATTCCCAGATTTGAGAAAAGTGATGAACTCAAACTTTTTAATTGAAATGGATTTATGTTGTTCTGATTTTATTATTATTATTTATATTTTCTAAGTTAGCACCGTATATGTGCACTCTCTACTCTTCACATTCCCAAACAATAGCATATTTTCTTAGTTTGAGGATTTTCCCTCCTCTTACCCATACCAATGCCCATAAACAGTAGTTGGAAATGTCTTGCAGTGAGAAACTGCCAAGCAACCAATGAAAAGTTTAGGAATGCTTCATATTTCCTCTCATATGAAGAATTTCTGATGTATGGAGTATCTTTACATGCTTGGTGTTTCTCCAGAGATCTACTGTCTCTTTGGTTTAAGAGGAGCCTTTTGACTGAGTGATCGAGGAATAGGTCCCCTTAATCTTTATGTTGGAGGGCTCCTCCTTGTCCCAACGACACTGCTAAAGGCTTTGGAGGCTTCTTTCCAGTGGCCTCTTTGTCTTCAGATCAGAATTCATGTTTTTAACTCAAGACGTGTTCTGCTAAGTTTTGCAGAAGGTTTTCGTCCCTAAAAAAATTGGTTTTTATTTGGGATCTTAGCTTGGGTGGTTTGGTATTGCTCAAAATGTCAATAATGATGGAATAGAATATGTCTATTTCTCATACAATTAGGGTTACAAGAGACCTATCTTAAATAGGAGAAAACTCTAAAGTATAAAAGGAAAGAATTTAACACATAATTACAATTCAATTATAACAAATAAATACAAATAAGGAAAGAATTAATCTCATAAACCAACACTCCCCCTCAAGCTGGTTTGAAGATATCTTCCATTGCCAGCTTGCCAATTAGTCTGTCAAATCGTAACTTTGGAAGTCCCTTAGTTAGCACATCAGCAATTTGCTCTGTTGTAGGGAGATAGGGAATACATATCACTCCAGTGTCAATCTTCTCCTTTATGAAGTGTTTATCAACTTCAATATGTTTTGTCCTATCATGAAGGACAGGATTGTGGGCTATGGAGATAGCTGCCTTATTGTCGCAGTAAACACGCACAGGTGTCATCTGGATGAATTTTAATTCTTCCAGTAGTCGTTTTATCCAAATACCTTCACAAATGCCATGAGCTAAGGCCCTAAATTCTGCTTCTGCACTACTTCTAGCTACAACACTTTGTTTTTTACTTCGCCAGGTAACCAAATTCCCCCCAACAAAGGAGCAATAACCAGAAGTGGATCTTCTATCTGTGGAACTACCTGCCCAATCAGCATCAGTGTAAATTTCAACACGCAAGTGGTCATGTTTCTTAAAAAGTATGCCCTTTCCTGGTGTTCCTTTCAAATATCTCAGAATCCTGTAAACTGCCTCAAAGTGAGTTGGACCTGGAGCATGCATGAATTGGCTTACCATACTAACTGCAAAAGCAATATCTGGACGAGTGTGAGATAAGTAAATAAGTCTTCCAACAAGTCTTTGGTATCTTTCCTTATCTTTTATCTCTTTCTCTGTTGCAGCTTGCAGTTTTAAGTTTGGTTCAATAGGAGTTTCTGCTGTCCTACAACCCAGTAAGCCTGTCTCTTCAAGTAAATCAATGATATATTTCCTTTGATTGACAAGAATACCCTCTTTTGACCTGGCAAATTCCATCCCTAGGAAATACTTCAAAGTTCCCAAGTCTTTGATTTGGAATTCATTTGCAAGTTTTTTCTTCAAACTGTTCAATCCAGCCTCATCATTACCTGTAAGAATGATATCGTCAACATACACTATTAAAACAACCATCTTGTCGTTTTCAGTATGTTTATAAAAAATGGTATGATCTGCTTGACTTTGAAGAAAACCATAACTTGTGACTGCCTTTCCAAAACGTTCGAACCACGCTCTAGGAGACTGTTTAAGGCCATATAGAGATTTCCTTAATTTGCATACTTTGTTAACTCCAAGATCCACTTCAAAGCCTGGTGGTAAGTCCATAAATGCTTCCTCTTCAAGATCACCATTAAGGAATGCATTTTTGACATCTAGCTGATAAAGAGGCCAGTCTGAATTAACAGCAATAGATAAGAGCACTCTAATAGAGTTAATCTTAGCCACAGGGGCAAATGTTTCTTGATAGTCAATTCCGTAGGTCTGTGTAAAGCCTTTAGCAACTAATCTGGCTTTGTATCGTTCAATGTTACCGTCAGCTCTGCACTTTATAGTGAACACCCATTTGCACCCTACTGTTTTCTTATCTTTTGGTAGCTCTACTATCTCCCAGGTGCAATTCTGTTTGAGAGCATTCATCTCTTCCATAACTGCTAAATTCCACTTTGGATCATTTTGGGCCTCCTGTATATTCCTTGGAATAAATAGGTTGGTTATCCTAGAGGTGTAGGCTTTATGGTTATCAGACAGTCTATGATAAGAAAGATAGTTTGCAATAGGGTATTTGGTACAATTACGGACACCTTTCCTATGGGCTATAGGAATATCAAGGTCAGACACATCAGATGAAGAGGGATTACCTGAACTTTCAGTATCATTCGTCAAGGCATTAGATTGGTTCTGTGATAAGTCTACTATCTGATCTCTGTTCTTTTGAGTTTGTGCCCTTCTAGTATAAACCTGAAGCTCAGGATTTCGATCAGTAAGATCATTTTGTAGTATTTCTCCCCCTGAAACAGAATTTTCCATGTTTGGCATATAAGGACTAGGAATTTCAGAACATATGATATTCGGGAGAGGAGAAGTGTCCCAGAAATTTTCTTCCAAGTCGGTAGAGATCTCCCCCTGAAGAGAATTTTGGCTAAAAAATGATTGATTTTCCACAAATAAAACATCCATACTTTCAAAGTATTTTTTGGTTAGAGGATCAAAACACCGATAACCCTTTTTGTTTGATGCATATCCTAGAAAAATGCATTTAACTGCCCGAGGATCAAGTTTAGATCGAGAAAAATTAGGAAGGTGAACATAAGCAATACACCCAAAGACTTTTAACGGTAAATCTGAATACAAGCGAACAGTAGGAAAGAAAATTTTAAATTGATCAATAGGTGTTTTAAAGGACAAGATCTTAGAAGGCATACGATTTATGAGATATGCAGCTGTAAGGACTGCGTCTCCCCACAAATAATTAGGAACATGCATAGAAAACATAATAGCTCGAGCAACGTCAAGCAAATGTCGATTTTTTCGTTCAGCAATCCCATTTTGTTGAGGGGTATCCCGACAAGAAGATTGATGAGAAATTCCTTTATCCTTCAAAAAATTATCTAAGTATTCATTAAAATATTCAGTCCCATTATCAGAATGTAAGATACTGATTTTTGTTTGAAATTGATTCTCAATCAGATTGTAAAAGCGAATGAAAACATCTTTGACCTCAGATTTTTTTGTTAGCAAATAAACCCAAGTTAAACGAGTATGATCATCAATAAAGGTAACAAACCAACGTTTTCCACTATGAGTCAAAACTTTAGACGGACCCCAAACATCACTATGAATTAAGTAAAAAGGTTTGGAAGTCTTGTAAGGCTTTGGTAGATACGTGGTACGATGATTCTTGGCAAAGATGCAATTTTCACACTGAAAAACTGAGCAATCAATTCCTTTAAATAAGCCTGGGAACAAATACTTTAAATAGAAAAAACTAGGATGTCCTAGCCTACGATGCCAAAGCATGATTGTTTCTTTAACAGAGAGAGAACTAACACTACTCAAGCCCTGAACTTTTTTATCACTAGTTGGCGATTCATCAAAATAGTAGAGACCATCAAGCATCCTAGCACGCCCAATCATCTCCCCCGAGTCCTGATCCTGAAAGACGCAATGAGTGTCAAAAAAGGTAATGCGACAGTTAGCATCCTTAGAAATTCTACTAACAGATAATAAATTACAGGCTAATTTGGGAACATGAAGGACTGATTGTAGGGTAATGTTCCTAGTTAAATAAATAGTTCCCTTTCCTGCAATAGAAGTGAAACTACCATCTGCAATTCTAATTTTTTCATTGCAATATACAGGAGAATAGGAGGAAAATAGGTGAGAGGAACTGGTCATATGGTCAGACGCTCCGGAATCTATAACCCACGGAGAGGAATTAAGACAAGATAGGGCGAAAGGATAATTACCTGTTTGTGCCAAGGAAACACTAGGATTACCAGATGACGAAGTGACCTTTAGCAGTTTCAGGAGTTGATCAATTTGCTCTTGAGTGAGTTGACTGGAGTCAGCAACATTGGCAATGGATTGAGTGTTACTCTTCTCATTTTGCTTAGTACTCTTCCAATTTGCAGGCTTCCCATGGAGTTTCCAACAGGTCTCACGAGTGTGTCGAGGTTTATTACAGTAATCACACCATACTCGAGGCTTGGTTGGCTGGTTAGAAGCCTTATGTGCAGTTGCCTCAACCACCATAGCAGAGGTTTCGACAGTGCTAATAGATTTCTTGCCAAGCATAACATTGCGACGACTTTCTTCCCTGCGAACTTCAGAGAAAACCTCGTTAATAGATGAGAGAGGATTCTTACCAAGTATTCTACTTCTAACCTCATCAAACTCATCATTGGGCCGGCAAGAAATTCGTAAATACGACTATCCTCCACAACTTTCTTGTGGTGAGTTTGATCTTTAGTTGACTCCCATTCATAAGTATCAAATAGATCTAGGTCTTGCCAGATTGTTTTCAGTGAGTGAATGTACTCTGTAACAGTGTTCTCTCCTTGATGAATTTTTCTTAGCTTGAGTTTCAACTCAAATACTTGTGATTGATTTCCCAGGTCAGAATACATCTCATTGACACTGTCCCATAATTCCTTTGCAGTCGAGTAACACATATAGTTGCGGCTTATCCTCTCATCCATAGAGTTGACTAACCACGTCATAACCATGAAATTTTCAGCATCCCATGTAGCAAACAACGGATCATCTTGGTTAGGTACTTTTTTCTCTCCAGTAATATAGCCAATTTTTCCTTGTCCGCGAATATACATCCGAACACTTTGGGACCAAAGAAGAAAATTATTCCCATTAAGTCGGATGGTAGTAATTTGGACATTGGAATGATTGCGTGTGTCAGAGACCTTAGCTATCAACGGCTTGTCTTCAAACATCTTGCTAATTCAAAGAGAGATAAACCCTATCAAACAACACTCAATGAAATCCAAAAACAATACCCAAACCAAGCCTTAAAAAACAGACTCAAAAAAGCAGAGAAATCCCCTGAAAAACAGAGTAAGTCTGTCGAATAGGGGTCGGCGGCCGGAGACGTTGAACGGCGGACAGAAACGACCGGCAGGGATGAAGGATGCTTGACGGAAAGACAGAAACGACCGGAGATGAGCGGGTCGGACGGACGGACGCGGGTCGCGGTAGGGGAGCGGGTCGCGACTGCGTGGGTCTGCCTGCGCGCGTCTGTCTCAGTTGAACGGCTGGTCTGCTTCCGTTCACGTCTGGCGGCGGATCTACGGTGGGGTCTGGCGGTGACGGCGGCTAGGGCTCAGGCGTCCGGCGGCGATGGCTAGGGCTTTGGCTAAGATTAGGAATAATTAGGGTTTTTTTTTTTTGTTTTTTGTGTTGCTCTGATACCATGCTCAAAATGTCAATAATGATGGAATAGAATATGTCTATTTCTCATACAATTAGGGTTACAAGAGACCTATCTTAAATAGGAGAAAACTCTAAAGTATAAAAGGAAAGAATTTAACACATAATTACAATTCAATTATAACAAATAAATACAAATAAGGAAAGAATTAATCTCATAAACCAACAGGTATAATAGAGAAGGCAAAATTCAAAGAAGAAATTCTTTTATTTACCTAAAAGCCAATGCTGTCTATCCAAAAGACCTGTGTTGTAGAACTTTTGCTTTTCTGATTGGTTATGAGACGTAATATTTAATTTCCCTTGTGCTGTGTAGTTTGTTCTATTACAACTTTCGTCTCACTCTTAAGTTTCAATTTATTTCTGAAGGCGACACTGATTGTGGAGAATGTTCATCTTCATATACTTCCATCTATGAATCCTGATGGGTTTTCTCTTAGGAGACGTAATAATGCAAACAATGTTGATCTAAACAGAGATTTCCCCGACCAGGTACATTTATTGACCTCCTAATTTATTATGTGCGAGTAAATTTGACTCTTAGCAGGCTTTCCTACTTTTGATTAAATTCAGATACGATTGCAGAATAGGTTGTATTTTGCAAGTGCATGTCATTTTAATACAAGATTCGATGAAGAATGTAAAGTGGAAAATTATGGGATATTGAATGGCCATAAAGCACATGTGATTAAGAAGAAACGTAATTAATAGGAAAGATCTACGGAAGAATTAGGTGTTTAAGATGTTTCAAGTTTACATTCATACAGTAGATGCGACTCGAATATTAATTGGTAGTAATAAGTTCCTTGTGGTAACTCTTTTGAATTCTTACCCCTTTTTGGTTGAGCTCTTCTTTATATGAGCCTTTCCCTCTAACTTTTTTTCCTTTGGTTTTTCATTGAAAAAATAATAATAAATAATTGGTAGTAATAATCTATTACAGCTGTGTTATTTTGCACAGCTTATTGATCTCAATTGCCATATTTGGTTGCTTGGATATGAAACACATTCCAATTTAATATATATTTAGTCTTATATTTTCCTATTGTGATTATTTCTTTTTGTTCATCAAAACTGAAGATATCATATGATTAGGCTCTTACTGAAATAAGGATATTAAATGATTAAGTTGGCATATCTGTTAACCTTAGTGTGCTGTATGTAAGTTCATCAATCCTCTTAGAGAATGCAATACCTTTCCTATCACTGCATCTCTTTGCATTTGCTTGAAAAGTTGGAAATGGGTGTCAATATATGAATAATTTCATTATTTGTTATTTTCCTGTCTTTTTTTGCATACTCTTACAAGGTTGTTGCCCAAAATGTACTTTGGAGTGATTTTCCTTTTCCTCACATCAATGCCTCATTGCACTACACTGCCGAATTTGATTTAGTTGTTTTCTTCTTCTGTCCATAAGATTCAATGATCAATATTATCTGATGCAATATCTGTTTTCCTTATTTGACTGATTTTGATAATCTTTATTTGTTTTTCAAAATCTAAGATTTTGGATGATTATGTGTCTTATCTCATCGACTATTCTATTATTCCTTTTCTGTCGCTTCGATTTACTTCGATTCTTTTTTTTTCCTCCTGAGATCAATTGCTTTTCAGCATTAAATGGCCAAAACCAATTCTATGATGTTATACGTTTTAAGCAGGGATTAACTGTACATTTAATGTCAGTTCTTTGTCATCAATGATGATGAATATGCACGACAACCTGAAACAAAAGCAATTATGAAGTGGATGAGAGATGTACATTTTACTGCCTCTGCCACTTTGCATGGGGTAAGACCTAACTTTGTCTTCTTCTACAGCTTAAGGAAATCTTAACACTTAATTGATTTCTGTACCACCGCCTTATCTTTCTAATTAGTCATTCTTTTAAATTCTGGAATAGGATCGTTTGGGACATTATTTATGCATACTCTTTACCACGAGAAGCCTCTCCCTTATGAGAAACAAGAAAATTTAGAACCATCCTTTGTTAAATTAATTCTTATCACCACAAGTAAAGAAAATAACGAAGAACCTAAAAAATATCTGATTCATTATTTAAAATATTGTTTGCACCTCCTAGGGATGGACGTATTCGTATTATATTCTAAGTTCGACTGATGAATGGAGATTTAAGAAATACTTAAAAGCTTTCGTTAACGTCTTTCCTCTTTACAGGGTGCACTTGTTGCAAATTACCCGTGGGATGGCACTGCAGATAAAAGGTGATAATTTTATGATTGAAATTTTTCCTTCATCGCTGGAAAGATTTTCTTTTTCACTTTGGTTTTTCTCCCAGTGTTGTCACATTCTTTCATGTTTTATTTTTGTGTCCATTGGCTAAATTTTTTTTTTCTAATTTTAAAAAAAAAAAAGGAAACCTGATCTTTGCCCCTTGTTTCAAAAATACCCTTATTCTTTCAAAAGTTGCAATATTACCCTTGACCTTTCATAAGTGTTTCAAAACTACCCTTGGAGTAGAAAACCGTTAGAATGTTGAAGGAAAAGTCAACGTGTCTGAATGTCGTTCTTTCATACTTAATCCATTCAAGCATCCTAGTCACTGTCTTGTCGTTTCAGGTCATTGCCATGTTGATTTTCCGTCTAAAATTCTAACAAATTTCTACACCAATGGTAGTTTTGAAACGTTTATGAAAGGTCAAGGGTAATGTTGCAACTTTTGAAAGAATAGGGGTATTTTTGAAACAATGGGCAAAGTTTAGGGGTATTTTTTTTCTATAATTTAGCCATTTTTCTCTAGTGACTATGGACTAATAATTGAACCAAGCTCAGATCTCATTTCTTGATGATTTTTCCTCGATTATTCTTCTATATATGTGCTTATTTTGTTAACATATTTGTGTATATTTGTTCTATCATATCATTTTTTCTCATCATTCTCCTTGTTGAATGTCAATTTAAGACTTCATTTTTTCCTTGAGGAATTATGATTGTATTTTTTCTTTGGCACCTGAGGACTTGGTTTGCAATTATGTTGATAAGCAATCATAGCTACCTAATTCTGGATATAATTTCTGCTTTAAGACTCAGAAAAGTATAGATGAGAACAAACGAAACATTTTTTGTTTAATCTCCAAAAAGACTAATGAGGTAAAAAAAAAATCAGGCTGATCAGTTTATAGACGGCCCCATGTATGGTGGTGGCAAAAGTTGTTGGCTGAATTAAAATGATATTGTAAAATTGTTTATTGCCTATTCGATTATGCTTTTCAACATGCATTACTGAGTATTGGTTAATATTTCGGTTACTTGCTCTCTTTTCACATTCTAAATTTGATTTTTCAGGAAAGATTACTATGCATGTCCTGATGATGAAACATTCCGATTCATGGCTAGTGTCTATAGTCGCTCACATCATAACATGTCTTTTAGCCAAGAATTTCAAGGAGGAATTACAAATGGAGCTTCATGGTATGGCAATGAATGCTTAGAAAAATTATGTTTAAAAATCACATCCATGTGTCACGGTTCTGAAGTTAATGAATTATTCTCTTTTAAAGTACTTTTTAGAATTTACACAAGATTGGTGCAGGTACCCCATATATGGTGGCATGCAAGATTGGAACTATATACACGGTGGCTGTTTTGAGTTGACTTTAGAGATTACAGACAACAAATGGCCTCCTGCTAATGAGGTTTGAGCTGAGTCAATCCATCCTTGCTTCAATAACCGTCCTGGGTTGGCTTAGTGGTCATAAGGGCCTTGGGGAAATAAGAGTGAATGAGTTCAATCCATGGTGACCAACTACTTAAGATTTAATATCTTAATATCCTACATGTTTCTTGTCAACCAAATGTAGTAGGGTCAGGCGATTGTCCGGTGAGATTAGTCGATGTGCGCGCAAGGTACCCAAACACTCATCGATATCAAAAAATAATAATAATAAAATAGAAAGGAATAAAAGGCCTATTGTTATTCTATTACTCTCAATGAAGTAGAGATTTAGAAAGTATCGGCGGTTGGTTTTTCTTGTGTGGATTTTAGTGACCTTTTCCTTTCACATGAGTGCCATTTCATCTGATTACTATCGAGTAAATGATTTTCCTCTTTACCATACGTGCAGCTTGCTACAATCTTTGAGTATAACAAGTTGAGCATGCTAAATCTCGTTGCGAGCCTTGTTCAGGTACACCGTAGTTAGTCTTTCAGTTGTATTTACGTGTAAGAATACAGTATAGACTTCTCTCGCCTTGAATTGGCTCTCTCTCAAAGAAATTGGAAGGCAATTCAATGATTTAAAAAAAAAAGGTTGAAGGCCTTTGTTTTGTAGATAAGTTATAAATCATTAATATATTCTATTCAGACAGGAATACATGGAAGAATTTTTTCATCAGAGAATGGAAGGCCGTTACCTGCAACCATTACACTCAAGGGAATAGATTATTCGGTACATTCAAATCTCTAAATTCTCTTTTTTTTCTGCAATTAATTATTTGGGGGTCCGTTTTCATTCATTTTGTTTTTTAGCTTATAATATCTGGCACATCCTTTCAGAAAATATGCATTGTGTATGTATTGCATTTGATCATGAAATACGAATGACGAAAAACTTGATTGCCTTTGAATCTCACGTTACATGAATCGATTTTTGAAATCTGTCACAGCTGAATTAGATTTAGACCAAATAAGATCAATGAAAAAGGTACTATATACTGAGAGGTGAAGGATGGTCGGATTGAGTTGAGATGATATTAAGAACTTGAGAGGCTGACGTGGCAGCTAGGTTGAAAACAACTAACAAATATCGTATGTAATATTTTGATTCCTTCAGCTGCTCGTTTGGATTGGCATAAACATAATAAAAATAGATTAACGTGGGTATCTATTGGATGTTCTTGTCTAACATAATATAAAACTGTGAGAAGAATCCAATCCATCTTGTGATGATTCTTGTTGATTGAAACTTGATCAAATGACCATTTTTATTCAAAATTAAGTGACGGAAAATATATAATTGCATAACTGTCGTCTTATATAGGATATCTGAATTTTCATCTCTTCAATTATTCTAGTTTTCATCAGAATACAGAGTTTTTAATCATCTCCTTAATTAGCATGTTTTACAACAACTCTGCCTCCGGTATAAGAACTTATTAAATCCTCTTAACTGTTTGTTTTATACTATTTTGACATTGTTGTCATAACTTGTGAATCTCACTTCTTTTTTAAATCATATAATCATACAAGAAAAACAATGGAGAGAATTTCTCACTCCCTGGCGAAAAGTCTACCTCGATAATGAATTTTCTTAAATTGAATTGACAGGTTAAAGGTAGTCAAACTTTTGCGGACTACCATCGGTTAGCTGGACCAAGGCAGAAATATGAAGGTAAGTGCTTTTTTTAACCGGTTAAAACCTCTTTCCCTTTAACTGTTCTTTTTATGTAGCCACATTACAATCCTTGTCAATCATGTTGAAATTCTCAGCGTGCTAGATGAATTTTTTTTTAACACAAGACGTTAGGTTAAGATGAATTTTATAAGCATTTACTTGAAACAATGGTCATGATGTTGCCTTGTGTTTAAAATTTTTCAATACATTGGAACTCTGACTTAACACTTAAAATTCCTTTTTTTAAGCACTTAAAAAGTTATTCCAAACAAACCATTAAAATTCCTTTTTTTAAGCACTTAAAAAGTTATTCCAAACAAACCATTAAACTACCGTTATGGAGTTTTTCCACAACTCAATTTGTCTATCTCAAATAGACCTTTTTTTTCTCCAATCTACTTACGGTTTCCAGCATGATTGTTTTTAAAAATTCTGTTTTTTTTTTTAAATTGTTGTCTCGACTGAATATCTGATTTGTACTATTATTTCAAGAGATGTTTGCACGAACATTGTGCTGCATCTTCTTTTAGCATATTGATAACCTTTTGAATATTGAAGAAAAAGAACTTTTTCATTTGCTTATAACGTAGGACACTGAACATAATATGCTGTAGACATGAATACATTACCATATTCTTTTTTATTTATTTTTTTTCCCATAAGAAAAGGAAACAGAACTTCTTGTTGGTATTAGGAAAAGGGGTATAAACAAATAGTTCGACAAAAACTCCATAAAAGATGCAATAAAAGCTCAAAACTCCAAACTGAATGCTGATTAGAAAAAGAAAAAACAAGACTTTCCACTTTGAATAGGAAACAAATAATAAGGCATCTTCTATCTTGCCAGTTTCAAATAATCTCCCTTCCAAGGATTATCACCTAGCGGAAAACCCAAATAATTATCTTTGTAAACCCAATGTCTAGCGAAAATTTTGCATCTTCTAGTTCTATCTTACTAGCTTCAACTTCCAATTTCCTTCGAAAACATCCCAAAAGACTATCCACCTGTGCCAACGGACACCGCAATGCTTCTTTTCAATCCCCAAATTAAAGTATATTTTCATACTTATAGCTTTTTGTCGAAATAATACATCACAGCTACAGAGGTGAGGATTTGACTCTTATAGCCCCCTTTTCAAGCCCAAACTTCTTAAGAAACTTGTATTTGAAAGAATTTGAAAAAGTTATAACTGAGAATCATTTCAAGCCATTTTAACTCATTCCATTGCAACCTAATATAGATAGAAGAGAACTGTAAGATAAATGAGCCGCATCTCCCTCCTCTTCATGGACTATGTCAGCCTCATTCTCAGTCATCTCTGTACTTTCTTCCACAATTTCAGATTCCTTTCCATTAGCATGAACGACCATAGCCCGTAGCTCCTTAGCTTGACACTTATGGCCTATCGTATATCACTCTTCACAACGAAAACAAAATCCCTTTTCCTTTCGACTCTGGAATTCAGCATCAGATAATCGTCTCTCAGGTCCTTCTCTACGTGGCGCAGCGTTTGTATGCCCTGATAGCGTCATCGTACGAGTGGGTGTGATTTCCGGTGGCCGCATGTTCATTCCCCCTCCACTATTTGCTATGGGGTTATGGGCTCCTCGTGGGCCATTTGGGCCACCTTTAAGCTCTTCCAAACATGCTTGATCACGGTCTTCAACCAGTTGGGTTGTCTCCATCATGTCGTCAAGGCCCACTGGTCTCCAGCAGTGTACTTCCGCTTTAATCACTGGTTTCAAGACGTTTATGAAGGTATTCTCAATTACCTTCTTCGACAACTGCGGCAACGACGCCATCAAAAGCTCAAACTCGTTACAATATTCCGTCACTACCTTTCTTGGCCTTCCGAAATTGAGCCAGCAGTCGCAACTTCAAATCCTCCTAACCCAAAAACGGCTCACGTTCTTTTTTGCCCCGATATCAATTCAATGCTACTCCCTTGAAACTTATCACTACAACAGTCAATTTCTCAGATTCAGTGAGTTTGTGGATTTGAAAATACTTGTCCGCTCGAAACAACTATGAATTCGGATCCTCTCCCCCGAACACCGGCATCTCTACCTTCTTGAACTTGTTTCGGTCGTTGTTCGCCTCCTCGTTCGGAACTGGTAACGCCTTATCGTTTTCAGTTGCTCGTATCGCTGAGGTCACTCCTGATTCCCTTGTTTCGTGCAACTTGCGACTAGAAGCATCGTCCCTTCTGGTGATCGTCGATTGCGTTCTCATCGCAGCTAGTTCGACTAACACTAAGGCCATTGTTTTATTCAACGAAGCGATGCCTTCTTGCATGGATGGAATTCATAGGACCTTCTCTTGAATTCCTTCAAGCTCAGCTCGCATCGATTGTCTCTCCCGATCAGCAATTTCCATTCGATCCTCCATCAGTCTCTACGTCATACTTCGCATTCTCCCCAAGGTTAGATGCTCTGATACCAATATGTAAGGTATCTACCATTTTGTATTGAGAATAGAGAAGAAAACTTGCCATGAGGCAAATACAAAAAACACCCATCGATATAGGGAGAGTTGGGAAACTCTCTTGAACTAACTCGCCAAAAAATGTAAAAACAAAAGGTAGCCAAAAGAGAATGATAAAGCTAACCGAGGACCCCCCCCCCCCCCCCCCCCCCCACAAAGACGTCACTCTCCTCCCTCCTGCACTTCTAACTAACTGACTGCCCATTTCCCTTTTTACCCCTACGTTGATATTGGGCCTTGATTGAATGCCTAACAAGAACTTTCTCTTTTCTTCTAATTTGAAACCAGAATTACCAGAACCACCGAAGGAATGAACGAACCAACCAACAGAGAAGAGTTTATTTTCTACACTACAGTCTACATCTACAACCATCTATGGTTTTAAGTTTTAGACTTCATCTTTCACCCCTGCAAAAAATAGAAAAACAAAGAGAGAATGAAATGGGGAGCTAGTTTAAATTTGCATATGGAAAATTTCATCCTACCACTAGCTATTGTTTTTAAAGTTGTTGCATTGACTTGTGTCATTCTTGTTTTAAGTATGACAACTTTTGTGTTTTTTTTTAATGGTGATAGATATCAGAATGATTATGTTTCATGCTTTGACTATCGAATATAACTGCAGTAACTGCATCGATGCCCGGGTACAAGTCGAAGAACACGAGCATCTGGTTGGAAGACGGAGCTACGTCTCTAGACTTTATTCTCAATCCGGACAACACAACCAAAGGAAAACTAATGCAAAACTGTGACTGCTACTGTGGCAATAGGCTCGACTTTGTGGGCTATATTTGGGGACACTACTTTGAGGCGTATATTTTCTTGGCGGTTGTTTTAGTATTTATTGGCTTTTTATTTCAGAGGATGAAATCTAGACTTTCCAAGCAAAGATTAGTTGCATTGCCAAAGAGGCTTGTGGTCTGAAATCGTTTTTATTTATTTCATGTTACTTTCCATCATTAGAGAGAATGATATTATTGTAGCGTAACAATTTTCAAGGCTTTTCCCTAAAAAAGGAAGAAAATATCTTTGGGTAAGTTTTCCATTGTACTTTATCGTCAATGCTCGGTCTCAATAACTAATGATTTTATATCAATATGTACCATTCTAGTCCAATCTCCTTTGCCTTTTGAGAGGATCTAAATTTTGGGTAATTGCATCTAAATTTTGGGTAATTGCATCTGTTAGGGCTAATGGTAGGTAATTTGAAAACAGAATTTTGAAAATAAGCGATTCAATAAAAACAGAATTGTATTTCATATTTTCAATTGGATTCTAATTTAAACAATTGTTCAAAATGTGTTATATAATATACTTATATACCATGAAACTAGTTGTAGTTATAAAACTAAATATTAAGTTGAATATAAACAATTATTAATCAATTTATGAACATGTTTTTCATTATACATTTTGTATGATTATTATTTTAAAATATCATATAATTTATAATATATTATATTATACATATTTTAATTTTTAAAAAAATAATTTAAGTATATAGCATGAAATACTATATTTATTAAAGTTTTTATCCTTTTTTAATATAATTCTGCATTCTAAAATTTCAAATTCAAAATCTAGATACAATGAAAACATAAAAATGTTGTTTTCAGAATTTCTACTATTTGGATCTCATAATTCATAAACAGTTTTCGAAAACACATTTGCTAAATGCATATTCACTGAACAGTTTTCGAAAACACATTTGCTAAACGCAAATTCACTGAACTCAGTGAATCTGAAAACATAAAATAGAATCTAGATTGCCTACCAACCAGACACTTGCTTCTAGTTCTCTAGAAACGACATTTGCAACATTGAAAATCACAACCTATATCAAGTATCAGGAAGTCTTTTGCAAGATTTTTTTTTTTTTTCACTTTTGCCTCAGGATTAAATCATATTTTGGTCTCTAGACTTTCAAAATTGTTCCATCTTGGTTTCTAAACTTTCAGAATATTCATTTTGGTTTCTATACTTATAATCAAATTAGTCACCTAAATTTGAAAATGCCTATTTTAATTTCTAAACTTTAGAAAATAAATCATTTATATTTTTGCTATTATTTTGCCACCTAATATTAGCTCACTCACCTCATACACATCTTGGCCAACCTATGTAACTCTAATAGATGCCTAGTGAGCATGTTAATACACAACCAGCTATGTAAGGACTAAATCTGTTATTTTTTAAAAATTCAAGAGCTACTACATTTGAAAAATTAGAGATCAATATCAATTAAATCTAAAAATTTTAAAAATTTAGAGAACTAAAATGAAAAAAAAAAATCTTTTAAAATTTGGAGGAAAAAAAAAAGAGATTTTTAAAAATTTGTCAAGGCAGTTAGAAAGCTATTAAGTGCTTGGTAGTTGGTACCTTTTCCATGAATTCAATATGTTGAGTCAATATAAGAAGACGAGTTAGCGGATACCACAGTTCCCAACTTGGCAGCTTCTACATTCTACAAGTAACAAGCAATCAGAAGCACCAGTTTCAATTGACCAGTTCTAGTTTATTAGTGTGTTTGAATTAACTTCCCAAGAGATCCTTCAAAGGGTAAAAATGTTTTTTTTTCCCTTTAAATCATAACTCATAAGATGTTACGCTTAATTTTAATTATATATTTAAAGAACAGGTGGAAGAATAAAAGAAAGTTAATAGAGACACGTGGCCCATGTTTCGTTGCAGACAATCAAAATTATGGCAGGCAAACAAATTAAACTATTTTTATTTAGAAGGCCAAATAAATAAAACTAGAAAACTGTGCCGTACTTCTTAAAATTTTAAGATGAAATAGAAGGTGAACACTTAAAATGGTGACCTGCATCGCGGCTCGAAGGGTTTCGCAGGCAGTGGACGCCTCCTATTAGCAAGCATCTGCTTTGTCTTTTCAAGGACGCCAAAAAATATAGCGCCTCCTAACCCTATCCACAGTACCCTTGGACCTATGCCCTGCGACAAGCAAGAGAGTCATAATCTGCGGTTTATTTCGTAACAGAGCTACATGTAAAAATTATCCAATGAAGCTGCTACAGTCTAACTGCTTATAGTTCATAACCATACATTATTTCATCATTCAAATCTATCTACTAATATTAACTATTTGATACAAGTTTGAAATATAGTTTTTTTAATTCTCACTTATACCTCCAACAAATTGTTAGTCACATCGTTCAAGTCTTTCCAAATAATTTCTCTTCATCTTGTGCCTCTTCATCATAGAACTAGTTGGGTGGAACATCATTAGTGACTTCCAAAGTGGGAACCGTTTGAATAGTTCAAGATTAGCTTAATCTATTATTTGAAAACAATAATAGTAATAATAATAAGGTTAAATTACAAATTTAGTCCTTGTACTTTGAGATTTGTTTTTTTGGTCCCTAAACTTTCAAAATTACAAATTTAGTCTCCGAGCTTTCGAATTTTTTAAAATTCACGGATCTACTAGACATAAAATTGAAATTTTAGGATTTCATTAGACAAAATTCAAATTTATATCTAATAAATCAATTAATTTTAAAAATTTTCAAATTTGTCAGAGACCTATTATATGCAAAATTGAAAGTTCATGGACCTATTAGATACAAAATTAAAAATTCAAAGACTTACTAAACACTTTTGAAAGTTCAGAGACCAAATAGATACAAACTTCAAAGTTCAGAGATTAAACTTATAATTTAACCTAAATAATAACTAAAAGCCATTATTCCCTTCCTATCAGTAGGTCTGAAGAACGAACACAAACCTTTAAAAAGGCACGTGCTCCTTCTTCCTTCATTATAGTCCTACAACAATCATGAATTCCTTGATATTGGCTACTTGATCCCTGTGTAATATTAAAAATTAAGTAAGAAAATGTGTCAACACTTGAGTTGGTTTTCTACCACATAAAAAGTTGGAACAGCTCATGGATCAATACCTGAACCATTAATCTGGTTTTTATCACGTCAAGAGGAGTGGTTACAGCCCCACTGATAGCACCTATATAAGGAAAAAAATGTTGGAAATAATATTATTAAGCATTTGTATTAGCTACCTGAATTAACCGTTCGACAGAGCAACGGAATGAAATCATATATTATTTTTCCGGTTCTGTGAAGTCGAACTCCTTAGAAGGAATTAAATATATACTGGCACTGATAAGTTGCTGATATATATATATATATGTTTAAATATTATTTTGGTCCCTAAACTTTTAAAATGTCCTGTTAATCCTTGAACTTTTAAATTTGTTCTTGGTCCTTAAACTTTTAAAATGTCTATTTGAGTCCTTAAACATTCAAACGATAATCATTTTGGTCCTCATCTTTATTTTGTTTTTAACAAATTAATGACATAACTTTGAGTATGTGTACTAGCATGTTAATATGAGAATGATTTCAAGCCATAAAGATTAAGGACGTGCATTTGGTAGGTGGATATTAGACAGAAAAATAATATAGCAAGGACCAAAATGGTTATTTTTAACCGTTCAAAGACTAAAATACACATTTTCAAAGTTCAAAGACCAAAATGGAACAAACTTAAAAAGTTAGGAACTAAAATAATATATATATATATATATATATCCCTCAAATGTGTTAAACACGAAATGCATGATAAGGCCTTTAAGTCGGCAACTAGGCATCGGTCAAGAATGATTTGAAATCAAATGGCACGTGCACGTCATTGTGATGAAAGTGACTAGAATAGAGAGAGAAACTGAAAGATGAATATTGCATACATCTAGATACTAGAAAAAGCTTCCTAGCCTTCTACACATAATGAATCGACCTGAAACATCCATGATTCGACATGCTAGAAGTTTATAACTTTTATAACACGTCAAAAACACGAAGTGGTGAATAAGAACAAGATTTGCAATCAATCTTACTTGGATTAAAAGTGGACCTAGGTGAGTAGAATTCTTCAAAATTATTCAGTTTGTAATGCTCGTTGAATGAACCGATAGAGAAAAATAAAAGTCATGGTTTCGAGTTTAAAAGGTAGTGAAATTTCAGCATATTTTCTCCGAAACTCTCAAGGAAACACTTCGAACCAAAGAAGAAACAATGTCATTCGATAATTTACCAGCAAAAGCACCAATTATAGCAGTCTCAGGATCATCTGGATCTCTTTGCGCCTGCATCAAGGTGTATTATATTCATTCTCCATAACAAAATTGTAAATCAATCATGAAAGGTTAACAGTTCAACTTAGCATAAACAAAGGATGGAAAAGTAGAAGTCAATATTAGTTGACTGCATTATTCCAATTGCCTAGTACTCTGAACGAACACAAAATCATCTTATGAATTCCTTTGTTGTATTTATGCTGAAAGATAACTCGTGCTCCAGGAAAAAAATAAGGTCTAGATTAGGTCTTTGTAATCCATAAATGAACGTACCGCTAGCTTGTACCCTATCCTAAGTTGTTCGTAAATGCAGAACTGAATGGCATCAAATGGCAAATCTCGCAATAAGAAAGATCCATACCCCTGAAACCATAGAAACAGGAAATTGTGGCAAGTATTCAACCACCGATATTTAATCTCAAGAAAATTAGACATCTTTTTTGCAATAAATTGGCAAGATATACATTGAAGAATGACATGATGGGACGCTTCGTATAAATAATTTAAAAAAAAAAAAACAAAAACAAAAGTAACAAAGTGATTATATTATTACCGCATAAAGACCTCTAAAACCTTCCCTTGAAACAATAACGTGGACAGCACTCGATGCAGAAGCAAAGTGGCTAGTCTGCATCCTTTGCTTAACTACCTGGAGACAATGAACAAATAACAAGCTCAGCAGGAATGGACGGAATATTGTAATAGATCAGCTAAACTTAACTACCTCTGTTGGTACACGGATGAGCGAAGAAGCCACACCTCCTATGAAACCTGCAGTCTGTATGTAGCTTGAACACCTATTAAATTAACAAATAAAGAGCTCTATCCAACATTCTGATGCAATAGTTCATTCTAAAATATCTTGAAAAGAAACCCGCATGCACTGATGGTATTTCTTTTTTTTTTTTTTTACAAAATAGCAAAAATAACCAAAGGGAAAGCACCTGCCAGACTCGATGGATATTGTAAGCTGAAATATGGTTGGTTGTTAAATCTTACCAAATGAGCTAAAGCATTGAGGTTTTCAGGGAGAGACATGAGCAATTTCTGCTTGGTAGGTTCATATACGCCAACAAACACAGCAGTGGCACTGATAATAGCGAAATTATAAAACATTTAGCACAGACCATATGATGAGAAATAAGAACAATTACTGCCTTAAAGAACCAACGCTCACAATTTTAACATGTGAACTATAACTGTAAGCGACTCAGTAACAGGCAGGAGACTAAGCAGAAAAAGCTCCATGGCGCGAAATTCTGAAAGCAACAATAGATGTTTTAAAGAAAATGGTTTTCACTCAAATGGCTGAAAAGCATAGCCATTGCTACAGGCCATAATATGAACATGAGAATAACAAATTAAAGATTACTTAAAGCCTAAAGGTGTTTGGGGAAAATTTACAAGAAAATCAGGTTAAAAAGAAAAGGCATTTGAAACACGAGACATTCTCGTCTTCCATACAAACTAATGAAAATTTCAGTTTCTCATATGACATACTTTCATATTCAAAATCACATTTGAGAATTCTGTCCAGGCCAAAATAGAGCCCTAAAGTTGCATACATGATACATTTATCCAATATTCTGGCAGAGGAGATGATGAAAAACATCTGGAGTTAGGTACACTCACGGTAACATCCCAACAAGATTTGCAGCCAATCCAGAATAAAGACCATTCAGTACAATGTTTACTCCTCCACGAACAGCCTAACAAAACCATTTTAGGATAATTCAGAAATCTGCAGCTGCTATGCATTCAAAAGCCAACATATGACAGAACAAAGCATGAAGAACCCTATTGTTTGTTCAATGAGCATAAGATAATCAAATAGGTAGACAGGTATGGATGATGACTTGAGCAAGGGAAAAAAATGCTTCAGAAATACCATTGTAGAGATTGTTTAATGAATCATTCCAGGACAAATAATTTCAATTGAGAGATCAAAAAATAGAAATATCAGTCTCCAAAAAGCAGAGAATAGACGAAATAAGAGTACAGCACTTAAAAATATTAAGTGAACGAAACAATTAAAACAATGGGACCAAAAATTTGAGGCTCGGAAGTTCTAGGAGCCTAAAAGATATTCACTGTCCAATTGGAAGTAACCTCTGCATATAAGGTACCTGTAGACGAGTTTTTATTGTATCAATTGGATATAGAGCAGCTTCTACAACGAGACCAGCAGCACCTCCAGCTATAGCACCTTCTGCAAAAGCCCATAACAAAGTCAAACAGAGATCATATGAAATTAGAACACTCTTTGTAAATTTCAAGCATGACAAAGAAAACCTTTGGTAACAATGAACAACTTCAAACGAAGATATTAGTAGTGACCCAATATAATGTTATTTAAGCTGCTCATAGTTGTATGAGATAATGTGATAGATGGAACAAACTTTTAGAAGCCTTGAAGACCAAAGGGCTTAAAATCCCTCAGATAGGGGTGAGAAGGAAGAGGAATGGTTCAATAGGTCATTTGCATCACATAGATATGGTGTTTCAGGGGAGTTTGAAATAAATAATGCCTCCATAGGCAATATATATTGTAGAATGGATGTGTAGTTTCCTCAATAATACCATGTTTTGAAACTCACAACATCAATCATGCAGACATAGAGCATCACGATGGTTCTCAGGGAGTTGGGCTAGTTAGTGACTTTATCCATCTCTATGTGAATCTGAAACTACAGAGGGGCTGGTTTTTTAAGCACCTGGTAAGTTCCTGACTTTCTCAGAATTAGCATTTAGCAGTATTCCTTTTTCTTTATGATAAGAAATAATTTCGTTGAAAAATGAAATGAATGAACAAAAGCATTCAAAGAGATAAGATTCTAAATTTGTTTCACAAAGAAATAATACTAATAACAATAAAGAAAGAAAAATATAATTATTAAATAAATAAAGGATTTCTAAAACTTGGTCTTATGGAATCTAAAAGGATTTTTTTTTTCAGCAGGAGTGCGAGGGATATATCGATGATCAAGACACTTGATCAGAAAATAAAAGATAAAGAACATATTGTAGATACATTAATTAAGAATTCAAGATCTCAATGTTTATTTAACAGAGAGAAAAAAAAATGAGAGAGTGGAATCCAGAAGATTAAAAAAAAAAAAAAAAAAAAACTTCTGATTAAAGTAATGCAAAAATGGGTGATACGAACTTATCATGGAAGTCCACACTCATATAGGTACTAGAATGAACCCTATTCAATAACTACGAACTTAAAACTTAAAAGCAACATTAGAAATTGAAACCTAAAAAGTCAAAAAACTGAAAAGAAACTTAAATAGACAAAAAATTGAAATTTTAAATCTAACTTTAAAGAATGAAGCTTAAAATTAGTATACTTAGAAAAAACTCATAACTCTACAACACTTCATCTGAAAAATAGAGAGAAACCCTCGGTTAGTAAAATATTATTACTCTTATTTTTATATGTAACCTTAAATTTTACTTTCCCCCTCAGTATGCTCAATTCGAGTAATCAGGTAATACAATGCGAGTTGAGCCTTGGTACAGTACAGGTATGCTCTGAGAGCGTTTCGTTCCATGTTATACGTTTTTATTCTCATTCAAGCATGTCTCTGCATAATGTGCACTAAGACTTAAACTATATACATCAGATCAATAGTCTGGAATGCTGGAAAGTTCCCCGACGAATTTGTTCAAGTTTAATAAATTAAATAATACTGTCAACTTGAGTCTAACTCAACTAGTTAAAGCATATTATATCATTTACCAAAATGTCAGAGACCTAACTAAAAAAAATATTAATAAATAATACCTACCATATAAGGTACGTATAAAATCAAACTCCTTATTCTCTCCGACATTAAGTGTTGAAGAAACTTTGATGGCCTTATTTTTAGCGTCATTCATCTTGTGCACCCAAACATCTGTAGAATAAATCAATTCTTCATTACAAACAGAACCAAAAGTACGAAGAATTGAAGTGAAAATAATAACAAGGTAGATAAATTGTTGGATCTTTGAAGAGATGAATATGTAGGCAAACAAAAATTCCACAAAGATCCTAGCCTCGAAACTGAAAATTTATTGCAATTACTCACAGGCGAGCAATTCATTCGAAATACAAAATCAGCTACAAGTTCTGACATGATTAGATCAGTAACAGAATGCATTAACTTCTGAATCTCAAGTAAGAAACGGAAGCAACGACACTGCAGCTAAAAGTCTCGAAGTTTTGACAAGCGTTCTTAATAATTTAGCTATGGACGAGAATCAAGCCAAATTTGACAATATGCAGCAGGATGGAGTCTGATTCTCAGTTGGCTACTGAAAATAACTGAGAAACCAATGAACTCTAAACTGAAATATTCGGAGCAGTAAAAGAACCTCCAACAAGGAATTCCGAGTTCGTGGAAGAAATTTTACGTTCCATTATTGCCGTAAAGTAGAAGTTCCTTCACATCGTACTATTCCTATCAAGAGATAACAAATTACTCCTACAGCGCGTCCTTAAACAATGCTTTACACTGACTACGCTACTCGACGACTACTTTCGTCGGGTACATTCTCTAAGCAACCACGAAATTCAAGCTCATCAAAATTGTTCCAGAACAACTTTACGATGACTTCCTATCCATGCCAGTTAAATTTTTAGAAAATTGACGGTGCGATACAAATTGAAATGAAGAAAAATCTCCGCATCGATACTATCTCGTATCGATATCGACAACACGAAATGCAGAAATCAATACAGGAATGAGAGTGAAAATTAAGCAAATATGAATGCTCGGGTGAAATTCCTGCTAACAGGCAGGGAATCAATGGCTGCTCGTTTGCTTTCGCCGATAACGAGTAGCTAAACTAAACTTCACAAATTCTTACGGCAAGAAAGAAGAGACTGAGATCAAACAAGAAAAAGAGATCGGAGAAGAGGATTGTCGTCGAAAAGTACCAGGTGAATCTCTCATTCTGGCTTCTGCTTTCAGAGAGCGCAGGCTCGGCGCGCCAAATCCAATTCAGAGAGAGAGAAAGAGAGAGTGCTACTTTTCGGTTTTTAGATTGCATGACTGGCTTCACGGCCCATTGTCTCGTTAACGAAACAAAATAATTATCAAAGAAAAAAAAAAGGTTAAATTCATCATGTTTGTGTCTTTTTACACTTAAAAAATAAATAAATAAAAGTGTTTGTGTCTAAACGCTCTCTAAACTTCAAAAATATATATATATATCTAATATGTCTCTAAAGTTTCAATTTATAAGCCATTAGATTTAAAATATATATGTTATGGGTGAAATTGGATCAACAAGAATGGGCTAGCTGAAAGGCTGCAGTGAAGGACCAAATAAGGAAAGAAGTCCCATACGAAGTCAAAACAGACTGAAACCGACAGGAGACCGACCCAGGACGAGAAGGGACGAAGAAACGGACTTGGGCCGAAGCCCAAGCCCGTGGTCGGCCTTGGCGGAGGCCGAGGCCGACCAGTTTGGCAAGGCCAAATTTTGGGCCTTGCCTCGGTCCCTTATGGCTCGTGTGCCCTCGGTTCAGCCCAATTCGATCTTTCCTTTCCCCATTCGAAGACAGAAACCCACGAAAAACCCTAGGAATGAAGCTATTTAAGCTCTCCCTCAGGGGAGAGCAAGGTAAGTTCATTCCAGCTTACAACACTCTCCTAAAATTCTCTCAAACTCTCTCTGACTTAAGCATCGGAGCCTGTGTGGCCTACACCACACCGGTGTCCATATTTTTCTTGTCTTGCAGGCCGCGTTCTTCCCCCAAGAATACAAATTCACCGTCGTTGTCACGTGGAGGTCAGGTGATATTTCTCCTGTCCAAAATTTGGCAACAACAGTTGGCGCCGTCTGTGGGGAACGACAACGCTTGCTGGAAAAACCTTGTGCTTAATTCAATCCTACGAGAAGATGAGTAGAACTCCAGAAAACAAACACTGGAATGAAGATGGAGACGACTCCGATCAGGATCGTCACCCAAGACGTACGAGAGAGGTTTCTCCTCCTCGGCCTCGTCCTGACACAGGCCGACCAGAAGAGGAGATTGCCGAGCTGAAGAAAAAGGTCAACAACATGGACAAATATCTTCTGAAAATCTTGGAAAAACTGGAAAACCAAGATCATCAGAAGAGAGAAAAACAGGAGGAGGAACCACCTCTCATACCAGACCCACGAAAAGGAAAAGCAAAGGTGGTTGAGGAGATTGGAGGAAACAACAAGCCACGTCAACCCTCGGTCAAAAGCCAGACGAGTAAGGCAGGTAAGTTAAAATCTGTTGTGCATATCGTCTCCCAGGCTGATGGCCAAGGCCGACCAGGTAAAGTTGAAGCGACGGTCGACGAGAATATTGAAGCAACATCAGACTTGAGAAGTCTGATCGAATTGAAGAGGAAGCTACAACTCAAGGCCAAGGCCGACCAGGTACAGGCGGAGGCCGACCAGGTACGGGCCGAGGCAGACCAAAAACATGCTGAGGCCGAGGAGATCAAATTGAGGTATGATGCACGAAACCAAAGTCCTCCATGGAAAGCAGACATTCTGAAAATCCAAAAGGAGTTTGGAGATCTTCAAGGGAACATTCTCAAAACTCGTGAGATCGAGAGGTGGGATCTCGAGGCTCTCATCGAGCAAGTCGATCCCCCTTTCACTGATGAGATCATGAGACAGAAGGTTCCTAAGAAGTTCAAAGTGCCAACCATCACCTCATACGATGGCAATACTGATCCTGTTGAACACTTGGATACCTACCGAGCGCAGATGGAACTTTATGGAGTTTCAGAGGCAATCAAATGCAGGGCATTCTCTTCTACACTCACAGGACCAGCCAGGGAATGGTATAGGAAGCTAAAGAGGAAGTCCATTGGTTCCTTCAAAGAGCTGGCAAGAGCATTTGTAAAGCAATTCTTGGGAGGCCGAGATCAGCGTAAGCCTCAGATGCACTTGCTCACTATAAAGCAAGGGCCAAAAGAGACCTTACGTGATTATGTCTCGCGCTTCAACAAGGAAGCGCTACAAGTTGAAGGATTCACAGATACAACTGCCCTAATCGCCATTGTTGCAGGCCTACAAGATAAAGGCTTGCTTAGATCGATTGGCAAGAAATAACCAACTTCCTATGTTGAGTTCATAACCAGGGCTCAAAAGTATATGAGTGCTGAGGAGTTAATACGATCGAAAGAAGCTACATTTGATCGTGAAAGAAGCAACAGATTCACAGAGCAAGATAAAGCTCGGGACAACAATTTTTTCAGTTCGAAGAGAATGAGGGTCGAGAAAAGAGGCCGAGGCCGACCAGACCCTAAGGTCGTCCCCGGCCAACGGTTCGAAAGGTATACTTCCACAACTCTCCCTCCTGAGCAGATCTTGATGGAAATTCGCCACTTGAATTTGGTGAAATTTCCAGATAAGATGCGAACTCCAGCTGGAAAAAGGGACAAAGACAAATAATGTTTCTTTCACCGAGATCATGGTCATGCTACTCATAATTGCTATCAACTACGAGACGAAATCGAAAACCTGATCAGAGAAGGGTATCTGAAAGAATACGTCAAAGATGGCCGAGGGTGACCAGGGGATGGCCGAGGCCGACCAGAAGGAGGCCGAGGCCAACCCGATGAAGGACCCCCACGTGAGATTAGAACCATACTTGGAGGACCTGCAGGAGGAGAATTCAGCAGGAAAAGGAAAGCAATTGCTCGCGAGGCCAGACACGACTCAGATTATCGAGGTATGTATTTGGTCCATTATGAAACTATGAACCAAGCCTTAGAATTCACATAGGCTGAAGCTAAGGTCATCCATCAGCCCCATAACGATGCTCTGGTGGTTACCCTGACTATGGCCAATGTGAAGGTTCACAGAATCCTCATAGATGGAGGAAGTTCAGCTGATGTTCTCTCTCTGGCTGCCTTCAAAGCAATGAGGTTAGAGAGGGGGCTACTAAAGGAAAATCTGACTCCCTTGGTTCGATTTGGGGGAGAAAGAGTTACTCCTGAAGGCAGCATTGAACTTCCAGTCACCTTTGGGGATGGACTGAATACAACTACTAAGATGATTAACTTCTTGGTAGTAGAATGCACGTCAGCTTACAATGCCATATTAGGAAGACCAACACTCCATCAACTGAAGGCAGTAGCCTCCACCTATCATCAGCTACTAAAATTTCATACTTTGAATGGAGTAGGAATAGTAAAAGGAGAGCAAAAAACTTAAAGGGAGTGTTACTTCACAACACTCAAAGAGGTCAAAAAATCAAGAAACGAGCAGGAAGCATACATCCGCAAGCCTAAGGCCCAGGCCGAAGCCGAGGCCAAAAGGGAGGCCGAGACCGACCACATCCCTATGGACTACTAGGGGGCTTATTTTTTATTACTTTCTATCTGAGTTAGTATTGCATTTTTTTTTTAATTTTTGCAAAATTCAAATTTTATTAGCAATAGAATTAAATTTTCAAGCTACAAGTTGTGTCACTCAAGCATGAGTTCAACCAAGAAACTCCTACTTGAGTAGGGGGCTACTAAGGGGATATGAAACAAAAGCATTGAAGCTACATAGGAGATATGCCTCTCTGATAAACAAAAGGCAGAAGCTACTAAAGAGATATGAATCTCTAATTGAACAAAAGGCCGAAGCTACACAAAATGAAGCAGAAAAGTCAAGAATTGGAGAAAATCGAGGCCAAGGCCGAGGCCGAGCATGTCCAAAATAATCTGAATCATGGAATGCAAAGGGATCTTTCTTGAAAGAAGCATAATCTTCTCGAATGACCCCATAATCTAAGTCCTTGAACTCCTCCTGTGGCCTTTTTCTTCTTCTCTTGCCTTTGAGCTTCAAGCAAAGAAGTAGATCGTGGAGGCATATCTAAAAAACAGAAGCAACGAAATCATGAGTTAACGAAAACACATGAGACAGAAGTTAAAGCAGAGGAACTGAGGTCTGACAAACGTGGCTGAGGCCGACCACCTTGGCCAAAACCAACATCTCCTCAGCACAATGATTATAAGAAGAATTTGAGGTTAAATCCAACCTTTCAAAAGAAGGGGTGGAATAAAACCGATACTAATAAAATTCTCTTGACTAACAAGAGAAAGACTAGGCCGAGGAGGTAAGACCGAAGTTGTACACGAAAAAAAGTAGCGACGTGCAAGGAGGCCAAGCAGAAGCACCAAGGAAGCCTCGGCCGACCAGCCCGGCCGACCAGACAGGCCGAGGCCAACCAGACAGGCCGAGGCCAACCAGACTGGCCGAGGCCGACCAGACCTCCTGCCCCCGATGCTCACTCCATTTCTTATTTCCTCTACTCCTCTCACGGTATTAACTTGAAATGAAGCTACAGTTGACCCAAAAATGCTTACGAAAAGCGAGAAGCTACAAGGCTACAGAATAGCCAAGAATTCCTCCAGCAAGAGGTTATGAAGCTACAAAGCTACATAATAGCCAAGAATTCCCTCCAGTAGGAGATCATGAAGCTACACGGCTACAAGATAGCCAAAATTCCCTCCTACGGGAGGTCGGGAAGTCCAGAATAGTCCCTACGGGGTTTGATGGCAATCCCACTTAAATTTGAGGACGCCCTCGAATTTATATATTCTCTCTAGGAAAACGGCACAGATCGCGAATCCAGAGGAGAGTCTTAGCCCCCAAGAAAGATCGAAATGTTCCCTACGGGGTTGGACGACAATCTTGGGATGATCCAAGGAGAACCTTGGAGCCTTAAATTTTCTCCAGGATGTGGACGAACACACACCCAGAGGAGAATCTTACCCACCAGGAAGAGACCGACCTACGGGGTTAGACGGCAATCCTGGGGATGATCTGGGACGCAAAATAAGCATCACGGAACCCTAAAATTCCTATAGGAAACGGAGAAAACAAGACGCAAGATCAGCGTCATGGAACTCTAAAATTCCTAATGGAAAATGGAGAAACCGACACTCTAGAAGACTGAATATCCTTGTAAGGATGGACAGCAATAACTAGAGATAATTCGAGGCAGACCTCGAAATGTCAACAATGACTCCAAAACTTAATATGTTACTCCCAAGTCAGGCTCCATGCAATTACTCCACGCGCTCCTAATCTCGAATCCTAACTAGGGAGTGGGGGCTAATGTTATGGGTGAAATTGGACCAACAAGAATGGGCTAGCTGAAGGGCTGCAGTGAAGGGCCAAACAAGCAAAGAAGCCCCATACGAAGTCAAAACGGACCGAAACCGACAGGAGACCGACCCAGGACGATAAGGGACGACGAAACGGACTTGGGCCGAAGCCCAAGCCCGTGGTCGGCCTCGGCCGAGGCCGAGGCCGACCACATGGCAAGACCCCATTTTGGGCCTTGCCATGGTCCAAAGACAAAGGGGAGAAAACCAGGGCTTGGGCTCGGCCCAAGCTCGTGGTCGGCCGAGGCCGAGGCCAAGGCCGACTAGTTTGGCAAGGCCCAATTTTGGGCCTTGCCTCGGTCCCTTATGGCTCGTGTGCCCTCGGTTCAGCCCAATTCGATCTTTTCTTTCCCCATTCGAAGACGGAAAACCCACGAAAAATCGTAGGAAGGAAGCTATTTAAGCTCTCCCTCAGGGGGAGAGCAAGGTAAGTTCATTCCAGCTTACAACACTCTCCTAAAATTCTCTCAAACTCTCTCTGACTTAAGCATCGGAGCCTGTGTGGCCTACACCACACCGGTGTCCAGATTTTTCTTGTCTTGCAGGCCGCGTTCTTCCCCCAAGAATACAAATTCACCGTCGTTGTCACGTGGAGGTCAGGTGATATTTCTCCTGTCCAAAATTTGGCAACAACAATATATATACCAACAGGCCCTGAAACTTTCAATTTTGTGTATAATAGATCTCCTAATTTAAATTTCGTGTCTAATAGATTATTGATTTATTCGACATTTTTTTAAATTCATGAACTTAGTGGACACAAAAGTTCAAGTTTAGGCCCCATTAGACAAAAAAAATAATTTTATAAGATCAATTAATATTTAATTTTTTTTAATATTTCAAAGACTTGTTAAATACAAAATTAAAAATTCATAGACTTATTAGACATTTTTAAAGTTTATAAATTTACTAGACGCAAAAAAAAAAAGGGAAATTGCAAGTTTCTTCCTAACAACTTATTAACCTCGCATGAGAATGGGAATGAAGATAGAAATGGGGAAGGATATGTAACCCTTTGTATGGTACAGGATCTTTTTTTTTTTTTTTTTTTTTTTTTTTGAAAGATGTATGGTAGGAGATTTGAAAAATGGAAAGTGAGAATAAGTAATTTTGCTACTTTATTTATACTCTATGTATAACTTAAGAGTATTTGATATCCTTCCCATTCAAAAAAAAAAAAAAAAAGAGTGTTTGAATCTTATTCTCTCTTATCTCTTTTCTTGATATCTTCTTATCTTTCGTCCCCCTTTTTAATCCCTTGTTTCTATTTGATATAGTAATTTAATTTGGAATTTTAAATGTTTAAATTAAATTTATAATCAAACAAATTATATAAATTTTAATTGGTGATAATATATTAAATTAACATAATTAATTATTCTACTCAATTGTAATAAATTGTCAATAATTGATTGATTAGAATTTACTTTCTTAATTTTAATGATAATTTTTTTTTTTGAATACAGTGATAAAAAAAAATGCTAAATTAATACAATTTAATTATTTCATTGAAAATATTAATTTATTAAATTACTTTAATTTGTTGTATATATCTTTTAATGATCGTAATTGATTTTTCAGTAAAAGTATTCATCTCTTACTTATAATAAGTCGAATTATATGTTTAGTACATTAATTAAGTTATATAATTAATTTAATTATATTCCTTTGTTGGAATGTGGATTCGTTAATTAATGCAGTGCAGTTATAACAAATTTATATATTAATCTCATCAAACAAATACAAACATCATTTGTTTGTATAAAATTTGGTTAACATTTCCACGTAGAATAAACACAATTATTTTTTGACCCTCTACAATATTATTCTCATACATCCTACACAGTTTATTATGATCCTCTACAATATTATTCTCATACATCTATACCCATGCAGATCCAATGAAACTTTAAATCAACACAACTACATAGTTTCCTAAACTTTTAAAAAAAAATTAGTCACAAACATCCATAGCCATGGGCATCTAATAATATCTTATTCCCAGACAATCTATATTGAACCCATAATTTCCTGAAGTTTGAAAATTAATGAAACAACCTCTAAACTTCATATGTTTAATGTAATAATTTTTTTTAACTTTAAAAAGTAGGATTTCTAAACTTTAAAAAATGTCTATCAAATAAATTCGTAAACTTTTAATTTTATGTGTAATAGATACTTCTCTTACCGAACCTTTTTTTAAGTTTTGGGACCTATAAATGCAAGATTGAAAGTTGAACAAATAACAACAATAATGATAAAAATATAATATTAAAAGTTGAAGCATTTATTAGACGTCTTTAAAGTAGGAGGACCTATATTAGACTCAATTATGAAAATATAGACTCTTTTTTTTTTTTTTTTTGAGTTCAACAGCATTTAGGTGGGGATTTGAACCTTTGATTTCTTAATCAAGTCGAAAATACATGTCATTACTACTAAATTATGCTTACTTTAACAAATATAGACATGATAGATCTACGTGAGGGTTAGAGGGGCACATGCCCACTAGAATTATTGGTTTTATATATATTTGTATCTTTCTTCAGTTAAATTACTATAAATTGTCATTTGTTCGCGGGTCAAAGGAGCACGAAAAAACCTAGAAGTTTAGGGTTCAAGACCAGGTTTGGCCTGCCTTTTAAATTTATTTTTCTTTTTTCGATTTTGGAGGTGCAGGGTTCAAAACCCGGTTATATATTTTTGGAAAAAATCACATTTGACTCTTAAACCAGTTAAGTTGTTTCAATTTTAATCCTAAATTTTTAATTTCATCAAATTACACTTCAAATTTAGATAAGTGTTACAATTTTAACCTCAAATTTTAAAAAGTATTGTAATTTTAACCCTTTAATAAGTTATCCCTCCAAATATCGTTAAAACAAATTTTTTCTTATGTATTCAATGAGTTATAAAACAAATGTACAATATGAAAAATGATAAAATTTTAGGGAAAACGAGATTAGAGCTAATTTTTTTTGTTGAAATTTATGAATTTTGGCAAAGTTATTTAATGGTTAATTTGTGCATTGATCAAACTTATTTTTGTGCAAAACTCTATTTTATTAAAATTAATGAGTTTATGAAGATTTTTACACTGTTTTTTTTTTTAAAATTAGAATACAATTTAATGAAATTGAAAGTTTATGGTCAAAATTGGTAAACTCACAAGTTTATGGTCAAATTTGATTTTTTTTCCCTTTTTTTTAATTTTCTAAATTCTAATATATATATTATGTTATTTAGTTAAAATCTGTCAAAATTTAGTTCATTTGTAATTTTACACACTACAAATAAAAAAAATAATGTTTATTAAATTATTTTAGAAAAATTAATGTCATAAAAAAGCTTAATTATTTTTTTTTTTAATTTTAAGTTTCAAATTTCATTATTTGTTTATATAATTATATGTAGGTGGATAATTTTATCATGGTTTATTATAATTTTACAATTAAAATTACTTAATCTAAATATCATATATCAATGCATTTAAAATTATATTTACAGGAAAGTTAAATTACAAGTTTAGTTCTTGAATTTTAAAATTTGTGTCTGATAGATTCTTAAACATTCAAATTTTTGTCTAACAAGTCTTTGAACTTTAAAAATGTCTAATAGATTCATGAACTTTCAATTTTGTATCTAATAAGTTTTAGACATATTAAAAAAATAATTTAACTATTCTATTATATATAAAATTTAATTTTGTACCTAATTGAACTTTAAACTTCTAATTTTGTAATTAATAAATACATTAATTTAAAAAAAAATTGAATAGGTTAAGGACTTATTGGACACATAATTAAATTTCATGCCCAATAAAACAATTAATTTTTAAAAACTTTGAATATGTTGGAGATCTATTGATAATTCTCATTCTTGAAGATTTTATTTATATCCGTTAGACTCAAGTTATGCTTAAAATTTCATGAAATTATGTGTATGAGCTTAAGAAATCTTAGCACTATTTAGTGAAAGTTAGTAGCATGTTAAGGATGAATCAAATGAAGAATATAAGTGGAAATAATGAAAAAGTGGCTGAAAACTTTGTTTTGATGCAGGAAATTGATGCTGCAAAGAATTGCAGTTGCAATCACATTTGGCAATCGTGAGCCTGTCAAATATGGAAAGAATCCCAAAAATCTGCTGCATCTAATTAAAGAAAGAAACCCACGATTTTACCTTGATTTCAGCATAATCCATGGAGATTTTTTTGGAAGGAGAAATAAACCCTAGTCATCTTAGTCTATGAAAAGGAAGAGAAACACACAAAAGGATCAACTTTGGATTCACGCAAAAACGTTCCAACTGCCTTTTTTTCCCAGTTTTTCTATTCCTTCTTTTCTTCTCTTTTTCCAACATCCTTCAACCTAAATTGTTCGATCCAATTTGAATGAAGGTTCAAGATTGTTAAGGTTTGATTCCTTTTAAACAAGGTGGAGTTTAAATCGATTTAAGAAAAATGAACAAGGATTTAAGCCACTCATTTATTAATTTCCAACAAGTTCCATTTTCATGATTTTGTTTTATTTTTGTTTTTAGTTCTGTTTAGATGTAGTTCGAGTTTGTAATCTTTCTTTTAAGTTTCAAGAATATTGCTTATACATCGTTGTTATTAGAAGTTTTGAATTTCATATTTCAGTATTTAGTTTCATTTTAATTGAGTACACTTTGTTGATTCTAAATAAATTATATTCTTTCATTATGAAGTTCACCTCCTGCAAGTTTTTATTTTCTTTTATCTTCAGTATGAGCTAAATCCTCTTGAGGGGTTCAAGTATGTGAACACCCAAGGAGATGAATTGAGCTTAAATTGCAAAAGTGACCAAGCCTACACTTTCATTGCTTGCTTTTGTTGATTAAATTGAAATTGTAACTCTAGAGTGTGATCTAATGTTGCATACTAAGGTTCAATTCTAATACCAAAAGGATTAGAGGAAAGTGGATTTCACACAAACAATGGAAAATAGAGCTTAGACATAAGCCATTATTGACCCTAGACATAGTGCAAGACTCTATAACCATTAGAATTGCGTACTTCATTTATCTAACTTCGGAAAACTATGGACATATAGGGTACTCACTTAATCTCCTAAAAATTTAGTGTTGGGATTTATGCCCTAAAGTCTCGTAATTAATTATTTATTTAATAATTAATAATATTTTGATTATTTTATTTGCAATATAATATTATCCATTATATGAAAAATTCAAGATTATTATTGTAATATTGAACAGTATGTGGTTGACATACGGGGCGATCATGTTCAAGAAATAACCTAAAAGGTCATAGTATATGGATAAGGTTGAGTGTTTTATCTTGGTAACACTATTGATACAGCTCACTTTGTAATAGTTACAAATGATTTGATCTAAATCGTTCATGTGGAGACATGTGAGTGGGGGTATCTTATACAATGAGTTTGTATAAGACCAGACCATGAAATATTTAATCTCTCTTTATAAATTCGTTAATTGAGAATATTAGTATTTTATCATGATGATCATATACGACTCGATCTTAATTCTGAGTGAGTTATGAACTCCTACTTGTGAAGGCTTGTCCTTTGATTTGCATGGGTGAGAGTGACTTTTGTAGCCAATTCAATAAGCCTACCATTTTAGGAACTTGACCAAGTAGGGAGCTGAGAACATAATCTCACAAGATGAAATTAACTCATTCTCATATAAGGTAAGTAAATGAGCAATTTCCTTAAGTGCTAATTTCGAGATTTGAACAATGAGACCCACCCTCTCACTGGCCCGAGAGGGACTTAGTTTATGGTTTGATCATAAACAAATTGTTCATTAGAGGATCGGTGGTACTTAAGGTGCAAGATGTAATTATAGGGGTAAAACGGATTTTTGACATAGCTGTAATTATGAAAACTCGTGAATGATCGACTTACATGTGGTGATTATATTCATGGACACAATTTGTCCTACAGTGCATAAAAGTGCAACTCCAGGCTTATAGTGGAGTGACCTTAGAGTGAATGAATGAAAATTGATTAATTAAATAGTTTAATTAATTAATTTTGTATTATTAGAGCTTATAATCTGTAGGTCCATAAGATCTCATTGCTGGCTCATAGTAACACTAAAAGATTAATTATATTAGATACATTAAAGAAAATATATTTATAAAATTTGAAAGATTTGAATAAGATCCAAATATATTAAATAAATAAATAAATAAATAAATATATATATATATATATATATATATATATATCACATGAGAATTTAAAAGATTTGAATAATATTCAAATATATTAATATATGTATTTTAATGTATTAGATATTCAAATACATATTATTTAATTATGACAAAGATTTGCTCAGGATCTCTATAAATAGGACATTTGGGTTAAGTCATTATAACACACATCTCCTCAATAGAGAGTTTGAGAATTCTCTCTAGACTTTGTTCTCTCAAATCCCTTGTAGATTTTCTTTCAAGAGATTCCCACAAGCCTTGATCTTGTGTTCGAGTCATAGCCGAGAAGACTTTGTGGATGAGATAAAAACTCACATGAAATATCTCAATTTTATCTCAAATGTATGTTTTGTTTAGCCTAAAACTGTATTTTAGTTTAATTCTAAATAAATCAAATGTGATCCAATGCTTCCGTTGTGGGTTTAATTCAATTATTCCCTTCGCTTAGATTGTAAGTTGAATAGGAGTTCCAATTCGATTGACAATGCTATTGTAGGTTAGGATTGCAATTACAAATTAGGTTAAAATTCATACCCCAAAGGCAATGACAAGCTTGAGCCCCATTTTTTTCACATTGCTTATTGAATTTTACTGTCTGTTTTACTTTCCCTAGTTCACAATCCTCAAATTTTTTAAGTAGTTACCTAAAGTACAATTCTTGAACACTTTTTGCTATTTTCAACCTTTTTGTTAAATTGTTCCCTTAGGAGACGATACTCATGAATACTTCTATTTATTACTTACATTGACGGTGTGCACTTGCACTGCGTTGAACTTCATTCTTATACTTTTTAACCCATAAGTTTCACCCGATCACCTATTAATACAAAATTAAAACTTCAGGGATCTATTAAACACAAAATTGAAACTTCAATGACCTATTAGATACTTTTATAAGTTCTTGGACTATATAGACACAAATCTAAAAGTTTAGAGACTATACTTGTAATTTAATCTAATATGAGCTTGTGCCTTCATAAGGTTATGAATTAGCTATTGAATATATAGACTTATTAAACACTTATTGAAGGTTAATGACTTATTAGATAGAACTCTCAAAATTCAAGGACCAAATTTGTAATTCAACCAAAAGTAATTATGAACTTAATATTTGTATGATTATAGTCCATTCATATTTAAGATAGTTAATAATTTGTATGATTATAATTAACAAGTATTTAGCAACTTAAGCATAGCTCAACTAATTAAGACATTTAACTAGATGAATTTTTTTAAATCATACCTTAAAATATTTTTATTTAAAATAACAAAAATGTCGTGTGATGTACTTATTTTTATTCCAAAAAAAAGTACACTTTTTGTAAATATGTAAGAAACAAAATTAACTCAAATGATGCAGTAAACATTTAGATATTTTGTTTTAGTATAATAAGGTGAGAGCCGGATTTAAACATATAGTATTACTAACGAAAATGCTAAAATAATATTTGGACATTGGCCCAAAAAAAAACCCATTATTTCATTTAAATAAATTGTCCAAGCTCAAACTCCCATGGACCTAGGGTAAATCTGTCCTACACAAATATAATGCTTTACCCAATTGAAATCTTGTAAGTTGAAAAATACTACAAATTTAGTTTTTTTTTTTTTTTAATCTCATGGTTGTTTTATAAAAGTTTTTATTTCTCACTTTATCACTAAACTAAATATTATCATAGTTTATATATAGACAGAGAGAAAGAGAATCCTCCTGATTATATTAAACATAAAATTCTAAAATGTAAAAAAAAAAAACAAAAAAAACAAAAAAAAAAAAAACAACAAACAACAAACAAACAACAAACAAAACAAAACAAAACAAAAATATGGGACGTAGAATCTAAAATAAATTATCTGTGTTTTTTTTAAAATAACTCATACCAAATAATTCCCTAACATTTTTTTTCATTTAATTTTCTATAAGTATGGGATGCATTATAACTTCAATCAAAAGGTGGGGTTGGATCTCCGTTGAAAGTAAAAAAAAAATAACAATAACAAATAATAAAATAAAATGGACAACTAGAAGAATAGCTAAATATTGATAGTTCCTACTGAAAAATAACTAAAATTGTTTATATTTGAACAAATGTTTAAATCTTTTCTTACGTTATTTATATTATGATTTTATAATTATATTGTGACTAAAATACCGTACCTACATTTTCTACTCCCTAACTATCTAAATAAAAGCCTACAAAAATATTCTAAGGGGAGAGGATTCTAAGCCTACAAAATATAACAAACTTGAATCAAATCTAAACTATTAAGTTAACATAGTTTAAATAACTAAATTTTTAAATTTTGCATAATAATGCATGGGTTACATAGATGAACACAACGATTTAAATGACAAGCTATTGAATTTGCATCTAACTTATATTATATACTGGATCATGCATCTGTACTAATTTAATGAAATGGAAATATGTATAATTACTCATTACGCGTGCAAAAATTAATCTGAATATAAAAATTAATACCTCACACATGTCATTAACAGAGGTAAAAATGCCATCCACTTGAACCCCCCCCCCCCCCCCCCGCCTCCTCCATTGTTTATACCACTGCTTTTTTCCAAACCCAACAATAAAGCAAACCATTGCCCCTCAACCCTTGTCACTAGCGAATGAAGCTCGACCATGCATTAAGGCATGTACAGATGCTTGTTGGACCCGATTAAGTTCTATTAGGTATTTCCTCTTGTTTACCGGTTCCTCTTGATGACCCACTATATACAATGACCTCTCTTGCTGATATTTCCTCTTGCTTACTGGTTCTTTTAGGCTTGTCCCATCCCTGTGTATATTAGTATCTACAACACAACTGTCAATATTCTCGAGGTATATATATCTATCTACTGTCGTTTCTACTTTCAAAAATCGAATGTGTTTGATCGATTTCTCCATTCCCGCAGCATCTTCTCTGGGTTTCTTTTCCTTCCATTTACCCAAGCACAATTTTCGTTTGTGGATGCTACCTTGGAAAAAGAAACAACGAAAAATGCTCTTCATCTCCCCGACAACCCATTTCATTTGAAACTCTTCTATCCATTCAATCTTCTTTAATCTTCAATCTTGTTTCATCTTTCCTTGGCCTCTAGCAATAGAAACTAGTAGAGCAGGAGTCGTTGAACCAATCACATTCTCGAGGCATATATTTCTATCTACCGTCATTTCTGCCTCCAAAATTCAAATGATCTTGTAGCTTCTTCTATGCATTTTTTTCCTTCCATTTACTCAATCACGGTTTTCGTTTGTGAACGTTGCATCTTGGAAATTAAAGAAACTACAGAGAACGTTGAAAAAATAGATGAGTTTGAAAATGGAGAAATTTAAAAAATAAGAGAATTTAAAAATGCATATACTACTAGTTTTGTGAGGGTTGACTGTGAATACAAGTATATACCAAGGGTATAAATGGAACAAAAAATATTTACTCTCTTCTCTTAAAATCATGATAGTCATAATTCTAAATATCATTAGTTTTTAGCTATTTTTCATTAAGACTATTTTTTCTTAGCCATTACTTACAATTTCCCAAAATAAAATCAAACTTCTGTTTGCATGACTGTGAGGCCTGAGTGGGCCAAATCCAATAAGCCCATTGCATGCAAATTCAACTTAGGATTGTTTTTGTACACATATACCTTATATACGATTATAAAATTACAAACTAACAAGATTAGAAACTGAGGGTACTAAAAAAAAAATTAGAAACTGAAGTCAAATGTCCAAATCTTCATACCCCACGTAGAAACTAAAGTTTCGTGTTTTTATCTAATAGTTCTAGAAGAATAAGTCAATAAATTTTCAACTTTGTATCTAATAGAGGTCTAAACTTCAAAAAATGTATAGTAGGACTTAACTTTCAACTTTATATCCAATTAATTTGTTAATTTTAAAAAGAATGTTTAATATATTAGACACATAATTAAAAGTTTAGGATCTTGTTAAACACGAAATTGAAAGTTCTCAGCGACGAGCTAAAATACCTTTTAAAGTTTAGGAATCTATTAAATATAAATGCAAAAGTTTAGACCCCTTTTGATAACTATTTAGTCTTTAGTTTTTGGTTTTTGAAAATTAAGCCTATAAATACTACATCTACCTATGGATTCTCATGTTTTATTATCTACTTTTTACAAATGTTTTCAAAAACCAAACCAAGTTTTGAAAACTAAAAAAAATAGTTTTCAAAAACTTGTTTTTATTTTTGGAATTTGGCTAGAAACTCAAATATTTTCCTAATAAATATGGAAACATTGTAGAGAAGATAAAAACCATTATAGACAAATTGTGAGAAAACAAACATAATTTTCAAAAACTAAAAATTAAATGGTTATCAAACGATATCTTAGAAACTAAATTGTTATTTAACCAACCAACAATAAAAGAAACTGTTTCAACAATCCAATGATAATTTTTCAAGATATGACTCTCTTTATTTGATGGAATAGAAGGTTTAGATCCCAACCCAATATTTGAGGTTTAGATCTAAACCCTCACATCTATGATTGTTACCTCTTAAAACAAAACTATAAAAATGTTATAATGGTTTAAATAATATACTTTATGATACATTACTAATAATAATACATGCCCATCAATATTTATCGCAAATTAAGTCGATGGTTATTCTCATATTTTGAAATATCATATCATCCTCACTAAACTTTCACCAACTTTGTTTTGGCACAGGAGATCTTTTTTTTCATTTTGGGTACCATGTTTAATATGAATATCCAGCCATTTATTTATTTTTGAACTTGATCGCCAAACTTGAAATCCGTGGTTTAAGTTGCAAATATGCAAAGAAATAGATGAATATTAGACATTGAGACACCGTTTGATAACATTTTCGTTTTTTATTTTTTGTTTCTTAATTCTTGTTTCTTATTTCATGTTTCCTACTTTTTAAGAACTAGAAACGGAAATATGTTTGATAACTACTTCTATTTTTGCTTTTTTGAAAAAAAAATGAACAGAAACAGAAAATTTATTTGATAACTATTTACTGTTTATTATTTATTTTTTTCTCCTCTTTTTATAGTTTAAATAGAATTTAGTATATATAGTATAAAAAATATATAACATGCATTAAAGTATATAAAAAGCAATCACTGGACGTTACCAAACATATAAAAGTAATCATTAAAAAAAATGCAAATATGTGTTTAATAACTATTTAATCTTTTTTTAGTTGAAATAAAATTTAGAGATATAATATAAAAACTACATAATATGCATTAAAGAGATGTCCACGAGGTGGGGCGGGGACGAGGATGGTTTCCCCGTCCTGTCCCGTCCCCCCATTTGAATCTTCATCCCCGCGAAATTTCTCGTTAAATTTTGCTGGGGTCGGGGTGGGGATTCCCAGCGGGGAATTCGTGGGGATTGGGTTCCCCGCGGGGAATTATTCCCCGTTTAGTTTTTTTTCTTTTTTAAGAATCAAATAATTATTTTGATAAATTTTCAAATAATTAACTTCTATGAAAAATATCCGTTAATTTTCAATTACATTGTTAATTATTCACCAAAAATCTTAATTTAAATAGTTAATTTTTTATTAAAAATATCTATTTAAAGATAAAATTCTTAAACCTCCTAATAAAAACAAAACAATATTACATATCAAATTATTTAATTAATCCATACATATAATTAAAATGTTTAATTATATAATTCAAATATATCCAATTATCTAAATCATTAACAATAAAATTTTAAATCTCACACACACACATATATATAAAAACAAAATTAAACAGGACGGGGAACGATAAATAGAAACAGGGAATACATTCCCGTCCCCGTCCCCATTCAGCTCGTTAGGATTTTTTTTCTTCCACTCCTTCCATTTCCCACCAAAACGAAAAATTTTCACCCCATTAAAGCAGGTTTCGTGCCCACAAAAAAAATGGATATCTCTTTGAGGGAATTTATTTATTGAGGAAGAGTGGGGAAGTTAAAGTCCCATCATCTAATTTAAATAAATGAGAGACAAAAAGAAATGCATAGCGAGAGGGAGAGAAATAGAAAAACCCATGGAGAGAGACTGAGGCCCCGTTTGATAACGTTATCATTTCTCGTTTCTTGTTTCCTGTTTCTGTTTCTCGTTTCTTGTTTCTGTTTCTTAAAAACTAAAAACAGAAACATGTTTGATAACTATTTATGTTTCTTGTTTTTTGGTAAAAATAAAATTTAGTACATAAACTATAATAAAACATATAACATGCATTAGAATAAATATAAAACAATTATAAAGAGGTTATAGTATTTTATTAAGGCCCAACACCTAATTAATAATAATAATAATAATAATAATAAATTTTATCCTTCAAATGTTGTTCAAATTTGATTTGCAATGTTCTTTCTCACTTCAATCAATTCACCTTGAACGATTTTGACTTACAAGAGTTAGTTCAATTAGACGAATTTGTAAATTGTCTAAGGTTAGACAATCGAACATATCCACATTTCTTTAATTTAATAATAAACTTTATTTTTATTTTTTCTTTAGAAATGCATTAGACAATAATACACGCAAGTAAAATCAAAAAAAGAGAGAGAATGTATATATTTTTTTTACATTTAATGGTAAACATGAAATACTTTATTAGTTTATTTATTTAATAAAAGAAGAAAATCGTACCAAAAGGAAAAATAATAGAGAATTAAATAGAAAATAATAATTATAAGCTCGTTAATGTAAAGTAAAAGAAAATAAGAGAGAAGAGAAAAACATAAACGAAAAGAGAAAAGTAAAAAGGAAAAAAGGAAAAAAAAAAGATAATGAACTATTAAAAGAAAAAAAATTATGATGTGTTGTTGCCAAATTTTGGACAGGAGAATACTCACCTGACCTCCACGTGACAACGACGGTGAATTTGTATTCTTGGGGGAAGAACGCGGCCTGCAAGACAAGAAAAACCTGGACACCGGTGTGGTGTAGACCACACGGGCTTCGATGCTTAAGTCAGAGAGAGTTTTGAGAGTTGTAGGAGAGTGTTGTAAGCTGGAATGAACTTACCTTGCTCTCCCCCTGAGGGAGAGCTTAAATAGCTTCCTTCCTAGGGTTTTTTGTGGGTTTCCGTCTTCGAATGGGGAAAGGAAAGGTCGAATTGGGCTGAACCGAGGGCACACGAGCCATAAGGGACCGAGGCAAGGCCCAAAATTGGGCCTTGCCAAACTGGTCGGCCTCGGCCGAGGCCGAGGCCGACCACGGGCTTGGGCTTCGGCCCAAGCCCGTTTCTTCGTCCCTTCTCGTCCTGGGTCGGTCTCTTGTCAGTTTCGGTCCGTTTTGACTTCGTATGGGGCTTCTTTCCTTGTTTGGCCCTTCACTGCAGCCCTTCAGCTAGCCCATTCTTGTTGGTCCAATTTCACCCATAACATGATGAAAGAGAGAGAGAACGAATAGAAAGAAATAAATCAAAAAACAAAAATAAAAAAGAAGAAAAAAACAAAAAGATTAAAAAGTATTAAAAGAAAAAAATAGAATGGAAGAGAGAGATGAGAGATGGGTAAAAAGAGAAATAAGAATACATGCATGAAACCTGAAGAAAAAAAAAACAGAAATAGAATTTGAGAAACTACTTTTTGAAGTTTCTCAAAATCTGTCATTTTTTTAGAAACGTTTCTAAAAAATTTAGAAACAAAAAACATGATGGTTTATCAAACATGTCTGTTTCTTGAAAAATGAGAAACATGAACAAGAAACAGAAAACATGAACGTTATCAAACGAGACCTGAATGTCTGAATGACAAAGCTCATGAGAGAGAGTGAGAAGATCAAATCAAACTCCTAGGAGAGTGTGTAGAAACGGAAACCAAGAAATACTTTTTGTTGTTTCTGAAATTTTACACCACTTTTTTAAAAAACCTTTCTTAAAATTGGAAATAAGAAACTATGTCTGTTCCTTAAAAAATGAAAAATAGAAAACATAATAGAAAACATAAATGTTATTAAACGAGTGTTTCTTAAAAAATGAAAAATAAGAGACATAAAATTATCGAACAGATCATGAAAAATACAAAGATTATAATAAAATAAGTATGAGAGAGTTGGAGAGTAAATTTCAACCCAAGTTTATCTATTAAAATTTGGTTGTCTAATATTTTAGTCTGCTGACTTATGCTTGTATGAACTATAAGTAAGAAAATTATCAGTGATATGGTGGTATGAAAAAAATTAAACAAGCTCCTCATTAATTAGGTGTATTCAAAACCAAATGTTCGAAAGGAATGAATTTTTCCCTGCTAGGCTACAAGTGTGTTTAAAATACCATTTTGGAAAAATGTGTTTTCAAATGAATACTTATTTTATAAACACTTTTAGAAGAAAACTAATTTAACCGATTCGAATATAGTTTAGTGGATAAGATACTAATTATCCTACTATATATAAAAGGCACTATATTACTTAAATAACATAGTTTAATTTTATTTCATATAATGGCTGAAATTATTGGGCTTCAGTGGATATATTATATTGGACTCATTTCTTTCTTTAGCCCTTCCTAATTTATATTATTTAAATACATAGTTTAATTCAAACAATCAAACAATTTTAAGCTTGATTTGATAGTGTATATGGAAATCGTTGCTGCTGTCATTGGCTAAATGTTGCTGATGTGTGTGGTAATGAATAATGATTGATCTCAATTGTATCCAATATTTCCTCAATTGTCCGCAGCAAGAATAGGAAAGTATTGCCAACAGTAACATCTTCATATGATCAACTAATCCAAATTTTACATTATTTTCATTCAGTTTTTTTTTTCTTCCTCCCAACCTCAGGACTATAAAAGCAAAAAAGTCACCATTGACCGGACACAATATCTCTTCATCTTCCAATATATTTTTTCCCGAACGTCTTCATCTAAAAATATAATACATCTTTTATTTTTCAACAAAGTAACTTCTAATTATTTTTAAATATTTTAAAATAATGTGATAATATATGTACACTGATTTTCCAAAACTCTTATAAATATTCAATCCACTCATATGAATTAGTGATATAAATTGCATTAAATTTATTATTGCAAGACTGTAAAATAAGGAAATGCACAATTTCATTAATTAGCATGTAGTATATATGTGTAATACATAAAAGAAATCAGTGTAAAATAACTCATGGATTAATCTTTTGTAGATACTTTAATCGTGATAATTAATTATATTAGATAATGTATTGATCTTTCTTTATAAATTACATCTAATAGCATGAATTTAATATGAATTGTGCTACATATATTTTCTTTATGCTATATTCATGTAAATGTCCCTTTCTTTATTTTGTAATATGAAATGAAAATTTTCACGTGCATTACACATGTTACTGATTGGTTATTTTAAAAGTTGATGGTTCAATTATTCAATCTGCATTTGTTGAATCAAAGATAACTAATTTAATGCTTGATCTAAAAACATTCAATGAGCTTTTTATTTGTTTTAGAAATTTTCAAACAACTTTTGATTATGGATTTTTCACAAATTTGTTAAAAACAAAAGCACTATTTAAAATTCAAGTTAAAATATCATCTTAGTTTTGTACTTTGGGTCTTATTCAATTTGAGTTCAGTACTTTCAAATAACCAAATTTAGTTATTGTACTTATAATAAAACTTAAAATTAGGCCTTATTTTTAGTTGAAGTTAAATTTTTATTTGACTTGGTAAAATAATAATAATATTTTCCATTTTACAAAAGACATTATGTGAATATGTTTTCTAAATTTACAAAGGAAAGGCTAAAAGAAACTTTTTATTTTTTAGAAAAGTTGACAATAAACTTACAAATAGACTAATTTTTAGATTTATTGAAAGTACAAATACTAAATTTTGATATTTTCAAGTACGAGGACAAAAATAGAATAAATGACAAAGTACATGGACCAAAATTGTAATTTAACTTAAATTTTAACTAAACACTACCGATTTTAAAAATAACACTTTTATCTTTCCACAAACACTTTAAAAGGCACGTCAAACATATATATTATATATAGGGAAAATTTTCTAATATTACAATGTTTACACTATTTTTCTTTATAAATAATTTTTGGCTAAATTATGAAAAAAATACCGTTGGACTTTGCCATTTGTTTAAAAAATACCTCTATTCATTCAGAATTTGCAATATTACCCTTAACATTACATAAACTTGCTAAAATGTTGAACGAAAAGTTAACGTGATAGTGTCGTTCTTTCAGACTTAATTCAGGCAAGCGTCTCAATCACGGTCACATCATTTCAGGTTATTGTAATGCTAATCTTTCATCCAAAATTCTAACGAATTCATACTGCAAGGGTAATTTTAAAACATTTATGAAACGTCAAGGGCAGTATTGCAACTTTCAAGAGAATACATACAATTTTTAAAAATAAATAACAAAGTTTGTGAGTATTTTTTATAATTTAGCCATAATTTTTTAATGCACTTGAACTCCACCTAATTTTTAAATGAAACTAACATTACTAACCTACAATAATAGTAGTATTCATACTTTCGTGTCCGAAAATTTCCCGTTTTATTTTATGTTAAACACGAATTTAGTTCCCACGTGATTAAATAGGAGAGCTCCACGTGATGCATAATTGAACCAAACGTCCAAAGGAAAAAAAGCAGGGGAAATTCTGCTTTATTTATTTACCGGACAAAAATAGTATCTCTAATTGGCTCTTGGCACTTGGCACTCCGCACTTGGCAGTTTCTTCTTTATTGGAAAGGAAAACCAAACGAGGCCCGGCATTATTCGTCCGCTCTGACCCTCCCCAACCTTTTTCAGTTTTCTTGCTAGCGACAATTCACAGGTCACCGTCACAGACATTAAATGGCTCAACGTGTTCGTCTCAGCTCGTGACACGTTTCTTACTTTCTTTATTCTTTTACGATCCAACGACGGTGAGTCACCAATTGTGTCCTCTGACAAATTCAATCGTCCGGGAGCATTATGATTTCGTTTGGCCTTTTTCTTTCCCGTTGTATACCCTCTTGCACACGCGAAAGTCCATCTCAAAAACAAATAATAATAATAAAGTTGATAATAAGTTAAAATATTATTTTAATTATGTACTTTAGACTTTATTCTATTTTAATTTATATACTTTTAAATATTTAATTTTAATTTATATATTTTTAATAAAACTTAAAATTGATCTCTAATATTTTTCTTATATAAAAATATCATTTAATTTCATATCATAATAAACAACAAAATTTTCTTAAAACTCATTAATATTTAAAATCATAGATAGACAAATCATCCATAAAAGATGAAATTACAATAGATATCAAGTTTAACCATAAAATGCTAAATTTCTATAAGCTATAGGCAATAGATGTGCAATTGAGTTGAAGTTAAAATTAGAACAAAATATTTTCCAACAGTCTTTTATATTAAACATCAGACATTGTCATGCAATTAATTTTTTTTAAACTAATATATATGTATATATACACCTTTTAGGTCATTAGAACAAATGTCTTTAATAAACTGATAATTTTTTTAAAAAAAAACAATAGCATTAATTAAAAGAAAAAAATTTTCTATTAAGATAATTTCAAAAGAAAATTCTTGAAAATGCCTCTCTAGCTATCTAAATCATATAATAGGTAAAAATAGAAATGACAAAAATATGTCCTTTGATTGGAACAAATCTTTAGTATTTAAATTTTGAAAAATTGATATTTAATATATCTCTAATTGTATAGTACAACAAAAAAAATGTAGGAAAAAAACAGTCAGCATAAATAAGGACCTCCGAACTCCATGTTAAACAACTCTGCACTCCAAAATACAGATTATTTAAGTGCATGTTTAAGAGTGATTTTGACATTGTTAAAATCACTTTTGTCGTATTTAAAATCACTCAGAAATATGTTTTTAATGGTTCAAAATCAATTTAATGTTTGATTTTACATTTTTAAATGCGATTTTTATATTATAAAAATTGATTTTGAATCATTAAAAACATGTTTCATAGTGATTTTAAATACGACAAAAGTGAATTTAGTCATTTCAAAATTACTCTCAAATATGTCTTAACTCCACAAATTTAATAACTTCATTCAGCGCCTAAATGTCCCCTAGCTGTCTAATTAATAAGTTAAAATAAAAATAATTTAAACCAATGAACAAAAAGAAAGAAGGTTGATTCATATATGCTTCGTTGCCAGTACTTTTACGACACAGTTAGATTTGTATTTAAAAAAGCAAAAAATTATTTAGTCTATCAAATTTATGGCTGATATTCATATAAATGATGATAATCTCAAAATTTTGAATTATAATCCAATGTTTATTATTGTTCTAAGCAGAAAGAGACAAACAGAAATTTCAAACAAAAAAAAAAAGACACAAACAGAGTGGAGGTTACTATCATGTTCAAATTTATATTTTATTATTCAATTAAAAAAATGTTGACAAATTCGTTCGGTGCCGACTAACCGACCAACTAGCAACGACCACTTTGATTTCCTCAGTAACCAATCATGTCTTATAAAATTCATATATACATTTATATTACTTTTTGTTTGTAAAAAATTATTAATATTACTTTTGAGTTAATCCATTTATACGATTTTTCTAAAATACCATTTTGGCCCTCCATGGATTTTGATAACGTCACCTCTAACCCTTTGTTTTGGAACCCATGGATTTGAGAAGGTTTCAAATCATAACTGATTCGAAATTCTTTTACTTATTTGGATGCACAATTAAAATCGTTATTGATAGTCGTATTTTCTTAAAAAAAATTTCCTTCCGTACACCTCCCTATGCAGTTCATAGCTATTGATTGTTTCTTCTACATTCAGACTAAAAGTCAAGTAAACTCAAGGTTTCTATTTTGTTTGTTCATTGTATTTTGCTCTTTTTGTTTTTAACTGGTAACAATAATTTAAATCTTTCTTCAATACAATTTTTTATTAAAACAAGTGTTTTATAGCCAAGCAAACTAGATGTGAGTTTTTTTTTTTTTTTTTGGTGTCTATTTAAACATTTTCTTTGTTTTTATTTATTGATCGGAGAATGGGGGGCAATAATTGATCGGTTTTGTTTAGATTCGATTGAGTTCAATTTTTCTTTTCTTCATTTGCAATTTTTTTTTGTTTTTACAAATCACGATGACACTTACAAATTTTAATTTAATAAGTTCATTTGTTTTGATTAGTAGTATGTTTTCACGGTTATATGTATTTGACATTTTAATTTAATATTAAAATATTTTTTTAATTAAAATAATCTCCTGCAAAATTATAAGAGCATAACAATAAAATGTTTTTTTTTTCATTTTCCGTGAGCATCCAAACAATAAATTTTAATTTCGGTGATTTCAAATCAATTTGGTTCCAAACGCAAATAGAAATTTTAAATCATTTCCATCTTTTTAAATCTCATAATTTAAAATAATTTCTTACTAAATTCATTCGTCCAACATATCATAAATATCCAAATTTAGTCTTTATAGTTATAATAAAACTTAAAATTGATCTCCACTGTGAGTTTGTAATTAAATCTTGCTAAAAAAAATTAGTTTCTCCAGTGTCTCGTGTATTCACATTGATGCCTTTTTTTTTAAATAAAAATTATTATTATTATTTTGTCAAGTTAGAAAAAAAAAAAAAAAACAACTTTAAATTAATAACATGTACTAAGATTAATATTTATTGAAAATATGAAGACTAAATTTGGATATTTCAATTCAAAATACAAAGACTAAAATAAAATGAGTTATAGAGTACCTGGAACAAAAATGATATTTATTCTTTTAACCTTATAATGATTTGCTATTTTTTTTTAAATAAGGGATTAAGTTTGTGAGTAGTTGCTCACGTATGTTAAATCATCAATGAACCTAAAAGCTTAAGTCGATTGGTTATGGTAAATTTAATTACATCAACACTCTAATATTCTTCCTCAATTGTGGACTTGAAAATTATAGAAAGCCCAATGAATGAAAATCAATATTAATTGAGGGATGAAATGACATTATAGAGGTTAAAACACATGACTTCCACTATGATACCATGTTAAATTAACAATCAACTCAGAAGTTTGAGTTGATGAATTATGTTAAACTTAATTATATCAATACTTTAGCCATCTCCCTCATTTGTGAACTTGATGTCATTTCATCCTTAATTAATATTAATTGTCCATTTGTTAGGTCTTCTACAAATTTCAAGTCCACAAGTAAAGAAAGTATTAAAGTATTGACATAATTAAATTTACTGTAATTCATTAGCTTAAATTGTTTGGTTGAGTGGTAATTTAACAACTCAACTGTGTAATAATATTCCCATTTGAAAGACCGAACTCAAAAAAAAATCACATTGAAAAATCATTCCACATACCACAGTAAACTTTAATTAAAAAACATAAAAATAAAAACAAAACTAGTCTCAGTAACTATTTCCATACTCTATAATAAATCATTTAAACTTTTTTTAATCAAATTTAAATATGCTTGGTTTTTTAACCTATATTTAGTATAAGCATTTAATAAACTGATTTATAAATATTTATTATATTAAATACAAAATGATCAAATTACAATTTTGATCATTATAGTTTACACGTGATTACAATTTAATCCTTTAAGTTTTTAAAAGTTCCATTTTAGTTTATATAATTTTGATATTTTTTTCAATTTAGTTCTTATCATTTTAAAAGTTTAAATTTAATCTCTATGATTTAATAAAATTTCACAAAATCTTTGTTAATACTACATTGATACACTTTTTTTCAATGGCAATGAACCAACGTTTTCTATTTTGTTAATTGTGTTAGTTGACTGTATTAAAGTTTAAAGGTATATAAAACTACTAAAAAAAATAGTCACGTAAAACTATAAGAAAATAAGTGAGCTTTTTCAAGCAAACAAAATATTGTTTATGGATGTCAAATGTGCATAGCTCAGCGGTAATTGACATGTATCATCGATCAAGATGTCAGAGGTTTGATCCCCCAACCCAATGTTGTTGAACTAAAAAAAAGTTGTTTATGGATGATTTGTAAGGCCTAACCAAACCATGATACCAAATTTAAAATAAGTCCAAACTTTAAAAAATCAAATTGAAACTTTTTAAATAATACGACCAAATTACAACCCTGTCCAAACTGCAATGACCAATGAACCTAAAAAAAGAACATAATGACAAAATCTGTAATTTAACCAATACAAAAATATTAGAAATAATGCAAAAATAACAAAAGACAAAAAAAAAAGTCAAACCAAGTATAGCTCACTTAACTAAGAATCTTAATTTTGTTTTATGTTTTCACTGTATCTAGATTTTGAATTTGAAAAATTTTAAATGCAAAATTACATTAGAAAAAACCACAACTTTAAAAGAGGTAAAAAATTATTAAAATAAAGGATGAATGGCGCGACAACAATGTGTAAAAATTAGAAGGCATACGTGATATTATTTACAACGATATAGAATGTTAAGATCGTTGTTACCATTAATTTCATCTCAAAATATATTGTTAAAATTATTTATCAATTTTTACACATTAATTTACTTGAATAATGTTGTAAATAATGTACCTTCTAATTTTTACACATTAATCATCTATTAATTTTTATCTCATTTTAATGAAAAAACTCTGCAAATGTATCTTTTTGAACAAATTTGAAAGCTCGTAACTTTCAAGGCATAGTTAAAAGTTGCTAAAAAATTTAGGGTTATTTTGTTATAATTTAAGCTAAGAAAAACAAAAAGAAAACTTTATGACAACGAATCAGAAAAGAACACGTATGAATGGTGGTCCCCATCGCCTGGCCATAACATGACATGCATGTTCGTGCTACATCATACAAACATATATACATCCATAGAACAGAACAGTGGGACCCACGGGGATCCAGCGGCCAGTAACGAGCATCGAGATCGTCGACAGAGAGATAAATTTCTCGCATCGCAATGGGCCACGTCAGAAGGCAAGGGGAAGGGGCAAAGTTGAACGATCTGTACGTATCTGGAGCTGCACACCAATTGGCCGTTGCTGTTGTGGGACCCACTGAGTGCCAAAATATCTAGAGATGCTTTGTGCAATTGGCGAGGCGAAGATATTTTTGGGCTCTGACCGTGAATCCTGCCCGTAGAGTTGCTTGCTACCCATCAATCTGCCACGTGTCACGCATACTGTGGAGCACGTTGATGCTTTTCCAGCCGCCCACTGCCCGTGGCCTTCCATTCCCGCCGTGGATTTGTTTCCTCCAAACCTAAATCAGAGATTCAGATGGAGGGAATTCAATTTACTCCATCATTTACAAATATTTCATTTTTCTTTTGAAGAAACAAATAAATAAATATATATATATATATATATATATATATACTTTTGTTAGACAATTTTTTTTTAGTTGAGTTTAACAATATTTGGAAGTGAGAAAATTTGAACCTCTAACTCCTTGATCGAGAGTAAATGTCACTTACTGCTGAACTATGTCATTTTGACAACTTTTGTTATACATATGTCATGTAGATAATAGTTTAGAAATTGTTAAATTACAACTTTAGTGCCTTAATTTCTAGAATTGTTACTGGATGTCTTGAAATTTTAAAAATATATCAAATTAGTCCACAAATAAACTTTCAATTCCATTTTTAATAGGTCATTAACTTTTTAATTTTGTATCTAATAGATCAATGAATTTTAGAAAAATATTGAATAGGTTAAAGACCATGTTAGATGAATGTAACGTTCATAGACATGAAATATGTAATTGAAAGTTTAAATAATTACTAAACACATTTCAAAGGTTAAAAACCTATTAGACACGACTTTAAAAGTTTAAGGACTAAACTTATAATTTAACCTCTATTTAAATTTATTGCTCAATTATTGAATTCATGTGCTAAATGCATTCGTCCATAGTTATAAACTATACCCTTGTGGTTGGTTTGTTTTGCAAAATGTGAAAGAAAAAAAAAGACATAATATAATATGGTTTGTAGATTTGAAAATCATGTTTCTTTTAGTGATTAGATTTGTTTATTTGTTTTATTTTTTTGAGTTCAACAACATGCGGGGGTGGAGATTCGAACTTTTGACATTTTTTGGTTGAAGATATAATGTCTTAATCAGTTGAGTTATATTTAGATTTTTGTTGTTAGTTCAACAACATATGAAGTGAAAGAATTTAAACCTAACATTTTAGTCAATGATATATACATTAACTAATTGAGTTATATTCAGGTTGACTTAAATTGTATTCATCTTAGCTATTGATTAGATTTATTGTAAATGATGCCCATAGAATAAATTGTATGTGTTGTAAATGTGGTTAAAATGAACTAGAATATCTAATAGAATACTATGAGTTTTAGACTTTGCAATCCACTATAGAGATGTTTGAAACTAATTTTAAAGTAGGTTATAGTATATCATCAACAAATGATTTTTTAGTTTTTTTATTTTAGTTTTGTGTTGTTTGTTTGTTCTTTCAACAATATGAGTATATTAAAATTGAACATGTTGACATTTTAATCGAGGTTACGAGTGATTTGCTATAACAAACATACAAAAAAAAACCTATTTCAAAATAATTTCTAGAACAATCCTTTTAATAGATGGTTATTTACAATATTGAAAAACATATATATGTGACATACTACTTTATAACATCATTATGAAGTTGAAAAGTTAGATATGTTTTCTTTTAAGGAAAACGAAAACAAAAGAAAACATGTGTCGAGACTTGGGAAAGTGGGGTTATATTTATATCAAAATTCAAATCAAACACATAGAGCTATGATGTAAGTGGAATACCGAGTGGACATCATGGTCATGTATTTCATTAGCTCAAAAGCACTACAATGGAAAGCATATATTAAGAAATCTTATTTGAGCTTTTATTATTCTTGAATAAATATGCGACCATTTGTTTCAATGCTTTTCCCAAAAAATAAAAATAAAATTAAAAAATCAATCACATGACTTTTGTTAATCTTCATGCTCTCTGATTAAAACTTATCATACATCTCCATTAGTCATAAGTGAACGTAGCTAATAAGCTCTATATATAATGATTTTTTTAACTAATGTGTGTGGATAATTTGACGAGGTACATAAGTTGAAAAATATGAATTTAGATTATGCCTTTAAGCATTGTGTTATGATTGAAAAATAGAATGATAATTTTTTGTGGCTCGTTTTCATAGTTGTGTAGTTATAATAACTTACCACATTAGATATTTCTTCAGTAAGAATTATTGCATCTAATAAATTTTGATGAAAATTGGAAGATGACAACATGATTTTTAGAAATATAGAGAATGAATTGAAATTAAAGGTAACAAAATTGGGAAATAAAATATTATTTCCTAAAGATTTTTGGTCACCAAATTTCATAGGCTTACCAAAGTGATAAATTGGTGCCTTTTAATCTTGTATAAAATTAAAATGATACCTCAGATTTTCTCGAAGAGTTTAGAAGGATTAATAATAACCATAAAAATTCATTTGTGATGTATAGAGTTAAGTTTTCTCTTCTTTTTCTTTTTTATAATTTTCAAAAAAACGAATGCATTTGATGATTTAAAATTTACACCTAACACATTTAAAGACATTTTTATTTGTAAATTTTAAACCAAAACTTTTAAAATTAAAAAATAGATTCTTTAACCTTTTTTTTTTTGGAAAGAGATTGTTTAACCATTTTTACGGAATAACCTACGAGAAAGATAAATCATTAGTAATATACAAGCACGATTTCATAAACTATAATAATTGTTGTTAAGGTCAAATTAAGTGGACAAGCACAAACAATAATAAAATTTACATTACCATCTTTTGACTTGCATTGAAACTTGAGTGCTTCCACTTTTGAGGAGTGCATGACCCTCTTTCTCTAAATGCATCTCTTCTCCCACTATACTACAATATTCAAATGTTTTTATCACAAAATTAAGTCAACTCCAACCACTTTTAAAAATAATAATATAGTATGCTGAACAATTGGTCAAATATAATATAGTATTTATATGGAACAGTAGTTTGACATTTTGCTTATCTCAATTAGGGGTGATATCGATGTGGTTTTCATCGATTTTAGGCCAAACTGAGAACCGAACAGATCCAATCAATTTTAGCAAAAGAGGAATCGAACCAATGTCCAATAAAGGACAAAACCATCGGTTTAGTTGTCTATTGGTTCAGTTTCTCTTCGGTTTGGTTCTCAGTTTTTTTGTCTTTTTTTTTTTTTTTCAAATTTTTTGCTATTTTACTTCCTAGTTCGAGCCCCTATTTTAGTATTTTGCCCCAAAATTTCTCAAACCTCAATAAGAATTCATAGAGCTAACAATCTCATGTTGTTACTTTAAAATTAATTGAAAGAAAATGGATGAAACGACGCAAGAATGAAGTGGGATTCGATTTATGATTTTTTTTTTTGAGGTATGTATACCTCAGTTTGGTTCGATTTTTTTAGTGATTTTTCTGGACAAAAACCAAACCGAACCAATATTTTTTGATTTTGCCAAAAACAAAAATCGAGATGTCCAATTTTCTTCTAAAAAAATCGAACCAAACCACTGGATCGGTTTGGTTTGATCGGTTTTTGGTTAAGACTATCACCCCTAATCTCAATAACAATCTAGGATGAAAAAAATTATTTAAAGTGATTGTCACTTTCGAAACTAACTAGTATATAACAAAATATATTTTTTATTTACCTCTCTCTTGCCTTTCATAATTATAATTATAACAATTACATTGCTAATTAGAGTACAACTCTTTTTTTGTTAGTACACAACTTTATTAATTAAAACAGAATAAGACATTAAAAACATTTTTAATAGGTCGAATATTCGAATTTCCACCCATCAACAATCATATAATTTTTGTCCAAAAAAGAAAAGCTATGAAACCACTTGCCAAAATGTCCTTCTGGCATTGAATGGTGGTAGGCCAAATAGATAATTACAACCTTTCACTTTGAATATTCCTCAAAACTTACAACCTTGTAATTAAATGATGTTGTTATCTCATTCACTTCATTGGTGATGACAATGAAGTGTAGCAATTACATCTTAAATGGTTGCAACTAAACTTACCATTAAATAGAAGTATAATGATGAGATTCATTTGGGATAGTATTATATCCTTTTATTCAACAAAGGAATAATTAGTTTGTTAACTTTAGCTCAACTGGTTAATATATTATATATATGTCTTTTTTTTTTTTTTTTATAATTGAGTTCCCCAACATTTGGGTTGAGAGATTCGAACCTCTAACTTATTGGTCGATGATACATGCTAATTACCACTAAGTTATGCCCACTTTAACTTTTTTCAGGGAAGTTGTGATTGACTTAGAAGGAATAAAATCGACATTTGAATTGTGACCAAGAATGTAGACATTTTATGAGGCCATTCCCTTGAAACTTATTATTAAAAGGAAGATAATGACGTTTTGATCAAAGTTGGACCTATTATAAATGATATTATATATATGTCTTAAGATTTGTTGATAAATTTTTTTAAGAGTTTGGATATTTAAATACTCACATCTGTTGAACTAAAAAATTTATTGTATGTTCATAGAATAATTACTTAAATTAAAAAGTTAGTCGTGTAATTTTAGATTTTTAACTTGTTTTATTTTTAATCTGATTATAGCTCAATTGATTGAGGTAATGTACTAGACAAAAATGTCAAAAATTTCAATTCCCACCCCATGTATTGATGAATTAAAAAAAAAAAAAAGAAAAAAAAGAAAAAAACCCTACTGCATATCACGAAGACTGTAATTAGAATCAGCGGTTCACGTGAAGGGGGATACATACATTGCAGCCGCAGGCAATCAAAACCCCTCTCAAAATATCTAGGCAACTGACCGTCGGTCAGCTCCAAAAACCATCTTTTCGCTACCATTATTAGTTACCCATTTATTATTTTCCCACACACTCCACCCTATATATTATATATTTGGTTAAAATGCCTCTTACCAGTTTCATCATATTTTAATTTCTATATTTTTAAATGTCTAAATTTAGTCTGTATGTACTGTGTTTAATAAAGCTTAAAATTAATTCATATAGTTAATTTTTTTTTATCAAAATTGGTTAAATAATAATAATAATTTTTATGTAATAAAAACATAATGTGAGCATATTTACAAAATTTATAGAAAATTTTTTGATAGAAACTAAATATTTTTTTTAAAGAAAAATTAACAATTAATTAATAGTAGAGACCATAAGCTTTATTGAAAGTATTGGATTAAATTTGGACATTTAAAAGTGTAATGACCAAAATAAAATTAAACTCAAAGTATAATGGCCAAAATTAGATTTTAATTTTTTTTTTCATTTTGCAGAATATAACCCCATAATTGTAAAAGTGAGAATTTAAACTTTTAATGCAGGAAGAATATTAATGATATCTTTACTGTCGTATTATGTTAAAATTGATTTTTAATTTACTATTTAAATATTTAAAACCAACGATATCTTTTAGATTTATAAATGGTTATAAAAGCACGTGAGTATTTACCTCGTTTGAAAGAAAAAATATGGATGGTAAAACTTCATTTGTCTTAAAAATATTATTAAAAGTAAAATGTTTTAATGACAAAACTTGAAATAACTTTTTTCTTTTCTAAGTTTAATAATTGCAGGGTGTGATATCAAATTTTTAACTTCAAAAAATATATTTGGTGCTTTCATTCACTTAGCTAAATTTGAATTATCGTGAATTTTAAAGATAAACTCATGGTTGAGAGAAGATAAAAATAATTTGTCAAAGTGAGCATAGCTTAGTGGTAATTGACATGTACTCTCGACCAAGATGTTAGAAGTTTGAATCCTCCTACTTTCAAATGTTGCCATGAACTCAAAAAAAAAAAAAAAAAGAGATAAGATAAATATAAATTGGTCCAAACAATGCCTGTTTGGATCATACCACTTTAAAATTCAAATATGCATATGGTTAAGCTATAGTCAATTCGACTCACTAACTAGTTGAGTTAAGGTTGAGGTAAGTTTCTAATTTTATTTTAACACTCATAACATAATCTCTATAATTTTATATTTGCGGCAATTTAGTCTTATATATATATTTTTTAATTTTGTATCATATAATTCAATTTATAATTTCAATAGTTCATGTTGGTTTTTAAATACATCATGTCTCAAATGTAAGGGTGGATATTCAAACTACAACCTTCTAAGGGAAGATCAAAATATATCAACCATTTAAATTTGATTTTTTAAAATATTGTCGAGTTATACCTAGGTCATTGCGAGTGCTGACAAATTTAGTTTAACCCATTAGTATTACACCAACTTTTTCATTATATTTAACATCTCTATTATTAATGACAAAGACTATTGAGATAGTACTAAATTATGAGGAAAAAAATGAGAATACTCTAAAAGCATAAAGAATGAAAGCGAAATGGACGTGGAAACATGTAAAGAAAAAATATATAACTTTTTTTCTTGTTTAATTTAAAAATTACAAGATGGAAGATCAAACTATCTACTTTTAGAGATGGTAATAAATATTTTATTCTTTTTTTTTAGTATAACAAATGTGAGATATGTGGATTTGAACCTGCAACCTTAAGAAAATGAGTACATGTTCATTATTGCTCGACGATAAATGTTTTATTCATTAAGCTACATTTCGACAAAAAAGGAAAAAAAGGTATAATTTCATACCTAAAGAAAAAGAGAAGGTGTAATTGAAATAATATTTCTGTGAGCTAAAAAAGAAAAAAAGAATAATATTTTTATGATTTTTACGAATATTCCTTTTTTTTTTTCCATATACCATAAAAAAAAAGAAGAAGAAAAAGCATCATACATGGATGGGCATGCATGTATGGTTCGTCACTATGGGCATGACGCGGCACTACAATTAGTCCCCATCCCCAAGGCGAGAGGAAAATATCAGTGCCACGTAAGCAGCCAACTTAAGCCTAGAGCCCTGCTAAAGATCTGTCATATCTTCGTTCTATCTCTCTCCTCGCTCCATCATTCTCTCTCTACTTTTGAACCAAAACTCAACAGCTGAAAATAATTCAGTAAAAATCGCTGCAAGAATTTCTTTCTCGTTCTTTTTGTAGAATCACAATCTCAGCTTTACTGTAGTTTTTGCCTCCTCGGCCATCGGAGTTACTTATTCAGCCGCTTGTTCAACTGAAAACTTCCAGGTTTCTGCTCTATTCTATTTTGTTTCTGTTTTCTTTTGCGTTCTTGATGTTAATCTGGTTGAGGTTTACACGATTCATCTCTCACAGTCTGTGGTTCTGAATTTCTGATCCTTTTTGAGATATCTGTACCTTGTTTCTCCGTGGAAATAGAACTCATCTGCTTTCTTACTGAAGATTTTGTGAGAAATATTTGGTTATGGTTATAAATTTGTGTTTATAGGTTTATTTTTCGTAATTTTTGTGTTATTTTCGGTTCATACAGATGAATTTTTGGGATATTTGTTTCATATTTTTAGTATTGTTTGTTTTCACGATGTATTCTCTGATTAGTTGGCTCTATCTGAACAGAAACCAGGTTTTTGCGTGTTTTTCTTGCAACTTTGAAGACTTTTGGCAGCTTTGGAACGAATTCGAAAGGCAGAAAAATTGGAAGTTCCGAGCCGGTCATACCGGTCATACTTGTAAATTTTCTTTAAGGGAGCTGCCTCCGTTGCCTTGATTTTCAGTTTATTTTTTGTTTCAATTTTGCTGATCGAAATTGGGTGCCGGTTTTGGGATGTTGAGTTGCGATATTTTGATTCTTGACTGGCAGCGGCGCGTTGGTTGGATGTTAAAGCTCGAGGGTCCATCTTTTGGGTGGTAAATGAGAGACTGGCGAAATCGTGGACTGCTCCCAGTGAATATTTAAGAAGTAGACTCTTTGTTGTTCTACATGATGGCTAGTTTATCTGAAAGGTGGATAGATCGTCTCCAGTTTTCGTCCTTGTTTTGGTCTCCACCTCGAGATGAGCAACAAAGAAAGGTGAGCCAATTTTCCCCGTCTCCGTTTAATTTTATTGAATCCTTCCATTTTTCAAGGTTATGTAAATCATGTTGTGCCTCGTCGTCAGTTTTATATTTGTTTATGTAGTGCAACCTGGGAAAATGGTTAGTTCTTGAAAGTTACCCATTTTGAGCTATTGAAAAGGATGGAATATAAAGAATATTTTAAACTCAGATTGGTTAACTATCTGCTCCGTTTATATATTTTATATTTCTTTTACAGAAGCATCTCGCTCTTTTATATATTTGTATACAACATATGCCTAAAAATACAAATAATTATGGATCGACAGCCATTTTTTCACAATTGTGTATTTTTTCAAAGAAAATAATTTCTTTTACGAACTGTACTAAGTTTAAGTTACTGTTAATCTGTAATATTTGTCTAATGCTTTAAGATGCAACTTTCCCGTGAATCAAATTATATTTACTTTCGTCACCGCGGTAACTAACATGTGCTCTCTTACACCTTGGCATTCAGGCTGAAATCACTACTTATGTTGATTGCTTGGGTCAATTCACTTCAGAGCAATTTCCAGAGGATATTGCAGAGGTTTTTCTCGTACTCATTTTCTACTTAAATATTCTGTTAATAGAGTAAATATACTCAATAATCATACTGACATGGAAGAGAATTCAAGTTTTGTGGATCTAGTGTTTATGAGTGTAGCTTATTGATGTGTACCCTTGCTGCAGTTAATTCGTAGTCATTATCCGTGGAAGGAAAAACGCCTTATAGATGATGTTTTGGGTAAGGACCAGCCTGCCTTATCATTAGTAGTTTAATGATCATTTCATTGCCATTAAATGTTCTATGAGTGAGTACTAAATAATTGCCTTTTACCATTGAAAACAATGTCCAGCAACTTTTGTTCTTCATCATCCGGAACATGGGCATGCTGTTATTCTTCCAATTATTTCTTGTATTATTGATGGTACAATGGTGTATTGCAAGAGCGGTTCTCCCTTTTCGTCTTTCATATCCTTATTCTGCCCCAACACAGAGGTAAGTTTAAATGAGAACTTCCTACTTTATCTCTCTCTTTTGAGCTTGGATTAGATTCAAAGTTGTGTGTCACCTCACGTGCTGTTTTCTTCAGCATGATTATTCTGAACAGTGGGCTCTGGCATGTGGTGAGATCTTGAGAATTTTGACTCATTATAATCGTCCCATATATAAGACGGAACAGCAGAATATGGAAGGAGAAAGAAGTGGTTGTGACAACCATGCAACAACTAGTGACTCAAGTAATGTGCCACCCAGCCAGACACCTTTGAATCAGGATAGGAAGCCCTTAAGGCCCCTATCCCCATGGATTACCGATATACTGCTTGCGGCACCTCTGGGCATCAGAAGTGACTACTTCCGATGGTGAGTGGTTATGTTACATGTTTTAGTATTTACATCAACGAAAATAGGACTCTGGAAACCATTTTGAATCCATATGTACTTGGATGCTCTAAAATATAGGGTCACATTTGATTTCTTCAGATTCATATTCAACTAGAAGTGTTGAGCATTAGAAATGATGAGGTAGAGGTTAAGCCTCGGAATCGTATGTGTTATGATATGGTTCTGAACTTATTTCTAGTTCCGAAGAGTTTGAATCCATCTGGAAGGAAAGAAATACTGTTTTAACTGTTGAAGTCAATAGATGCTCTAAACACGATCTTATTGGTCTCATTTTCTGTTGGAACGTTTCACCTGATCTTACAATGGTTTGCATCTGACAGGTGTAGTGGCGTTATGGGTAAATACGCTGCTGGAGAACTAAAGCCGCCTATAACTGGTTTGTCATTACCCTTTTAACAAACAGAATGAGTTTTTGTCATTGATGTTATCTTTTTTTTCCATCAATGTCTGATATAAATTTATCATCTAATACATTGGTTAATATTCCCTATCGAGACAATGGCTTTACAATGCTATCTTTTTTTCTCTTAGCTACATCTCGTGGGTCTGGAAAGCATCCCCAACTTGTACCATCAACTCCAAGATGGGCTGTTGCTAATGGTGCTGGTGTTATATTAAGTGTATGTGATGAAGAAGTTGCTCGTTATGAGACTGCCACTTTAACGGCAGCAGCTGTTCCTGCACTTCTACTTCCTCCGCCAACTACAGCTTTGGATGAGCATCTAGTTGCTGGGCTACCTGCTTTGGAGCCTTATGCCCGTTTATTTCACAGGTGAATTCTAACTCAGAAGAAAGAAATGAATGAAGTTTTTGAATCTTTTCAACTTAGCCTCAATGGCATACTCATATATTCTTTACTTAGGTATTATGCTATTGCTACTCCAAGTGCTACTCAAAGACTTCTTCTGGGGCTTTTAGAAGCACCTCCTTCGTGGGCTCCTGATGCACTTGATGCCGCTGTTCAGCTTGTAGAACTCCTTCGAGCTGCTGAAGACTACGCATCTGGAATAAGAGTAAGCTAGTTTTAGTGGTGGTGATGTTTTTTTTCTTGACATTATTTCTTTTTCCTTCTAGCTCTCTCGAAATTATTGACTTCTGTTGGACATTTAGGAAGAAGAGGGGAAGGTAGAAAAGAAGTCACAAAAAAGGCAAAAATTTGTCACAAAGATAAATTGCTCAATTCTTGAACTAAACCTGCTACGCCAAGAATATTATGTCCCATTAGGCTTAAAAAAATTGCTCACCAATGTTCTTAGTTAAAATCTGTCCTATAGTAAAAATAAATTTTGGGCGGACATAATAACGATTAACGATCTTAAATCACTTCTGCACCATGATGTCCTTGGGATTCTTACCAGTGAGTAGCCTTTTACTGGTTCTTATTTCCACATAAAAGCAAGCCACCCAACCAACGGATGAAAACAAAAATTGATAATAAATTCAAGGTTTGATGTTGATGGTTGATTCTCGAATGTCAACGCAGTTCTAGTATCTAATGATTTTTTTTTATAATCTTTACTGCAGATGCAAGCTAATTGAGAAAATTAAAATTATGTCAATTCTCTTTTTTGAATTTCCGCTTCATATGTTCTCTCTCAAATTTTGGAAGGAAGTGATGATGGATGGGAGAAAACAGATTTTCAGAAAATTTTTGTGAACAAATACATATAACAACATTCTTGTCTTGTTCTTAAATTTGCAGACTTCCTAGAGTCTAAGACTAGAACAATGCAATTAAGCACATAATAAACTAATTTTTTTCAAAAATGTGGTACCCATCCATAACTTCATTGAACCCAACTGCAGGGTTTGTTCCACACAAGAAAAGATTTAAATGTTGAAGTGGTATAGATATGGTTCGCCTCACATGCTTGCATAGTTGGTAAACAGGTATACATAGTTACTGAATTCCAGGAATTATATCCAGTCGATAGAAAAATTATATGCTGATTGTAACTGATTGGTTAATGTATCTCCTATTTGTATATATATTCTTTTATTTTTTTAACTTTTCTATGGATAAAATATGATGCAGTAGCTAATTGAATGGTCATGTTTCTGTTTCATCTATATCTTATTGGACTTTTCTAAACTGCAGCTTCCTAGGAACTGGATGCATTTGCATTTCTTGCGTGCGATAGGAACTGCAATGTCAATGCGAGTAGGTATTGCTGCTGACGCTGCAGCAGCGTTACTTTTCCGCATCCTCTCCCAGCCTGCATTGCTTTTTCCTCCTTTGAGGCAAGTTGAAGGAGCTGAGATTCAACATGAACCATTGGGTGAATATATATCGTCCTACCGGAGACAGGTACCTATCGATCAACCCTAAAGAGCAGGCTGCACTTACATAAAAATAACTTAGGATGTTATGAATGTCCTTGTGTTGCGATTATACTTTCTAATATTCAAGCCATATTGGCTTATGCCAGATAGAAGTGCCAGCAGCAGAAGCAACAATTGAAGCAACTGCCCAAGGGATTGCATCCATGCTTTGTGCTCATGGCCTGGAAGTTGAATGGAGAATCTGTACTATCTGGGAAGCTGCTTATGGATTGATTCCGTTAAGTTCTTCTGCCGTTGATCTTCCAGAAATTGTTGTTGCAACGCCACTACAACCGCCCCTATTATCATGGAATTTGTACATACCACTTCTTAAGGTCCTTGAATATCTTCCTCATGGAAGTCCATCCGAAGCATGTCTGATGAAGATATTTGTTGCTACTGTTGAAGCGATTCTTCAAAGAGCATTTTCATCTGAGTCTTCAACAGAGCATACAAGGAAACTCAAATACCTTTCTGGAATTGGCTCTGCCTCTAAAAACCTTTCTCTATCGGAGCTCCGGATGATGGTTCACTCTCTTTTCTTGGAATCGTGTGCTTCTGAAGAGCTTGCTTCACGCTTGCTTTTTATTGTGTTAACTGTTTGTGTTAGTCACGAAGCTCAATCGAACGGAAGAAAGAAAAGAAGATGCGAAAGTAGTAATTTTCAGGAAGAAAGGTTTGAGCCAAATCAAGACATGTCCAGAGAAAGAAGAGAAACAAATAGTAGAATGAATAAACAAGGACCTGTATCAGCTTTTGATTCTTATGTTCTTGCTGCTGTTTGTGCTCTTGCTTGTGAATTGCAGCTGTTTCCATTGATGTCACGGGGAAGGAAACAGTTGAATTTTAAAGGTTTGCAAGATGTTGCCAAGTTAGTCAAAATAAATGGATCTTCTTTTGAACTTCAAAGTAGTATTGACTCGGCAATTCGCCATACTCATAGAATCTTATCAATTTTGGAGGCTCTCTTTTCTCTGAAGCCTTCATCTCTTGGAACATCCTGGAGTTACAGTTCAAATGAAATAGTTGCTGCAGCTATGGTTGCTGCTCATGTTTCAGAACTATTTCGACGGTCAAGAGCTTGCATGCATGCTCTCTCTGTTTTGATGCGGTGCAAGTGGGACAAAGAAATTTACACCCGGGCTTCATCACTGTACAACCTCATTGATATTCACAGCAAAGCTGTTGCATCTATTGTCAATAGGGCTGAGCCATTAGAAGTGCACTTAGTGTCTGCACAAATTTCTGAATACTCTCGCGTGTCTTCAGCCGGCCAAAAACCACATCAACAAGATGAGACTGGACAGCAATCTATCCCTAAATGTGAAGAGCCATGCCATGTTAGAGCGAAACTTTCATTTGAAAGAGCATCGGATTCAAATGTCGACTTGGAAAATACGTTAGGCAAACGTATAGCGAGTTTCCAGTTAGATGCTTCTGAACTAGCAAATTTTCTCACAATCGATAGGCATATAGGATTCAATGGATGTGCACAAATTCTTTTGAGATCGGTGCTAGCAGAGAAGCAAGAGTTATGTTTCTCTGTGGTTTCACTTCTATGGCACAAGTTAATTGTGACACCCGAAATTCAACCGAGTGCGGAGGGCACGTCTGCCCAACAGGGATGGAGACAGGTAAACTAAATGTTGCCTTATTTCTTCCCATTATAATTTCTGGGTTAGGTTCTGAGAGATCAAAAGCTACCAGCATAGGCAATGCATCTACCTATTTCTTCTTGTTGTGAGAGAAAACATACAGCTCTCGAGCACATCAAATGATATTTTTAATGTATAATCAACTGCTTATTTTGATCTTGCGTGAGCAAGAATTCTGGTTGACAATATGCTTCAATTTTATAGGTAGTTGATGCACTGTGCAATGTTGTATCTGCATCCCCAGCAAAAGCAGCTGCAGCTGTTGTGCTCCAGGTCTATTTCTAGTCAACTTGCTCATTGCAATTTAATATTATATTCTTTACATTAAAACTATCACGATTCCTTTTCTTGGTAAATAAATATGTTAGTTTCATTAATTTACTGAAATTGTATTCCGATGGAGTATGCCGTTTTCCATGTAGCAAAGATGTGTGGCTAGACGAAAGATTTCTTAAAAGTTAAAATATTTTTCGTATTTGACGAGGTTTCATGGAAATGATGCTTAAATTAGTAGCTTGAGCTTCTAGCTTTATCTGTGTTGAATGCTTCATGTATTATCAGGCTGATAGAGAATTCCAGCCTTGGATTGCTAAAGATGATAATCAAGGGCAGAAGATGTGGAGGATCAACCAGCGGATCATCAAATTGATTGTTGAACTCATGAGAAATCATGATACACCGGAATCATTAGTAACTTTAGCAAGCGCATCCGACCTTCTTTTACGTGCTACAGATGGAATGCTGGTAGATGGAGAAGCTTGCACTTTGCCCCAACTGGAGGTGATATTAAATTCTGATCTCAAAAGTTTCATGACTTAACATAGGCTTATAGAGGGAAAGTTTGAGGGTAAAATCAAAATTCTGGCAACTAAACTTAAAGTATTATGAAAGCAGTCTAGTCTCTAAGAAGAAAAATGGCAGAGATGCTGAGGGAGGGAGGAACAATTAAACACTGAAGATAAGATTGATTTTAGCTGTAATATTATGAACTTAGTTTTCTATTGGTGTTTAAACTTCTTATTTATATGGACAGCTCTTAGAAGCAACAGCTCGAGCAGTTCGTCCAGTGTTGAAATGGGGAGAATCTGGGTTGTCCATCGCGGATGGTCTTGCCAACCTTTTGAAGGTAATACCTTTCCATTTTTCCAAGCGTTCAAATAAATTCTGATTTGAGGAAACTTGACAACACATTTAGACGTGTCAAATTTATTATGCTTCTGAAATCAGAAATCATAACCCCAATTGTCAATGAACTACACATTGATAGAAATGAATTTGTCCATACAGTGTCGTCTACCAGCTACAGTTCGGTGCCTTTCTCATCCGAGTGCACATGTCCGAACTTTGAGTACATCAGTTCTTCGCGATATTCTGCAAACAGGTTTGGATGTTTGTAGATCTAAACCGAAGAACATAAACGGTGTCCACAGCCCATCTTTTCAGTACTTCAATATGGAAGCCATTAACTGGAAAGCTGACCTTGAAAAGTGCTTGACTTGGGAAGCTCATAGTCGACTCGTAACCGGAATGCCCATTGATGTTCTTCATGTTGCTGCCAAGGAATTAGGCTGCTCCATTTCTTTGTGAAATTAACTAGCTATTGGCAGTAAATTTACTCCGACAACTGGCGAGAAGCTGGCTTACATAGAGAAATAGTAAGTATTGATTGATTCGAAAGAAACGGGTTTCATATTAGCTACTACTAAGGTTTCTCATTCTGTTTGAGAAATAAAACCTCATATTGTCATAATAGTTCCTTATTCTGGTCAGAGGTTGGACTTTTCATATGATGAGATTATCATGTACAGTAACACTATGTAGCACAATGACAGGGCAACCGAGTCTCACCTATGTTATCTAGTCGTGTCGGTTTTGAACGTTATAAACCCGTGGTATTTCAGTGATTGGTCTAGCACGTGTAATTTGGATCTTTCTTACATCAAATGAATTAGAGTAGCTTGAACTTGCAGGGGTTCCATCTATTATATTTCATGTTTCTCCAGGTAAGTGCATATGTTATCTCCATTTGATTCCTAATGGATCTCAACCCGGTCGGTTTTGCAGCTATGGCAAATAAGGGTGTTAAGGTTCATATATTTTGTTCATGGCCACGGTGTTGTCGGTTTCAGTGTCGTTTGATAGTTTAGTCAGAGCAAATGATTATGAGGAAGACATGTTGATTTTGTTACACTCAGTTCAACCAATGAGGCTCCCTATTGGAAGGCCGATCTCGGCTGCCACGTGATCCCGACATTCAGTGCCCCTTTCTTTTTCGAGTCGAGGTGTACACTTTCGAAGCTAATCATTAGCCAGAAGCAGGCAAGGCGATCGGAGTTACCAACTGGAAGGATTTTGAAACACAAGGATGACCAGTAAGTAGTGTGTTGTACACAGGTTTTGCCAATGTGCTGAAAGCTATGAGATATGAAGTGAGTCATATTTGTACCATTTGTTCATATCTACTGTCATTATGGCGCTAAAAAGCAATAAATTCTTAATCAAACTGGAAGATATTTAGAGTATTTATTATAATATTATTAATTTTTTGAAATAATTGAAGTTTTAAGAAATAATTCACTTCCTTTTACCTTAGTATTGAGGTTACTTCTTCGATTTTAATTTTTTACATTAAAATTCGCAGTTCAAAGTGGGGTGAACTTGAATAAATGGTAAAAATCTTCTTAAAATTTATAAAAATGTTGGAAAACTCATCCATTATGGACTATTTAGGACATGAGTTATAATAGTCTGTGGGTTACAATGAGTTATATAATGAGTTATAATAATGTGTTTGGGTTGTAGAGTATTCCAGACTATTAGAATTCAGACTATTATAATTTACGTCCCAAATATTTTCTTAATGAGTTGAAAATTATTTAGCAAAAATAATGTAGAAAAATTTCAAATTCAACCATGAGATCATATGGCTTAAAAGAAAAAAATATAGGGAAAAGAAAAAAAAAACAGACTATCGTGCGAGTGTGACATTGATTTCAATTGTAATATATCAATTTGATAAGATTAACTTTTAAATTTGAATATCAAAGTGAGGATAACTTAATTGACATGTACTTATTCCCTTGAAGTTAGAGATTCAAATCTCTATACTCAATATTTGTTGTACTGAGAAAAATTTTTAAATTTGAATTAATTTACTAAATTGAAAATAAAAGTAAATAAACATAATTTTCGTTGTGTTTATAATGACATTTTCTCAAACATCTTATCATTTTTTTTTGAGTTTACAATATGTGAGGTGGGGATTTGAACCTCCGACCTCTTGGTTGTGGGTACATACTCTATGCTTGCTCATGTTGGAGTTTTTTAGCCTTATTGTAAAGCTCATTTTGAATTCAAATAAATAAGATGTCACATTGAATTTTAGATTGAAAGTAAAAATACTTGATAAAGATTAAAAGTACAGGAATTCAATTAAAATTAAGGCCTGTCTTAAAAAAAAATAAAATTAAGGTTGAAATATACGAATTAAAGCGAATCTTTCCTAGATTTATATATATAATTTTAGGGCAACCACAATGGATTAAGAATTTGAACCTCTTAACTTTTAGGAAGAGTTTGCAATATTTTAACCATAGTTGAATAATTTAATAAGAAATTAAAATATTTATGTATAAATTTAAAATTAAATTGAGTTAAAAATATCAATGTAATTTGTTATAATTTTTTTAATATATACAAAATATTAAAAATAATTATTTGATAAGGTCAATGCATTAAATTTTCATTGACATTTCCATTGATGTTTTCACATGTCCATGGGTTTAATGTCGACATGAGAGGTGAATCAAGATTTCCATTATATTGTACAAAATCGATAAAAAAAAAAAAAAAAGAAACAAAATGTAACCTAATGTACATATAATATTATAACAAATAACAAGTATTTTAACTCATTTAAAAAGTGTAAAATATTTATTTATTAATTTAAATATTTTTTTGACTTTTTTTTTTTTAGAGATGTCCATCACAATTATCGACTTAAAAGGTCAAATTTCGGCTCAAATTCTAATTAAATGGGCCAGATCTTAAACGAAAACCAGGCCTACAAAATGGGCCGAGTTCAAAATGTCCAGAACAGGCTTACGAAATTCACTAAAGGGTAAGGTAGACTTTTCACAGAAACCATCAACCCTAGAAGAAGAAGAAGAAGAAGAAGAGCCCTAATATAAAACCCTAATTTTCGGCTTCTTCTTCAAGTAGGTAAGTCGTTGCGTTGCAGCCTCTGAGAGAAGAAGGAAGCCGCTCGCCCTCTGCCGTCAAAATGGTAAAAACCCTAACGCTCCATTTACTTCACCATTGTTGTTCTATTTCTTCTTACTTGGATCAATCTCTTTCTCTATTCAAAGTTCGTAACATTTTGTTTTTAATCGTCGATACAGTCGTTGGTAGCGAACGAAGATTTCCAGCACATATTGCGTGTGCTCAACACAAACGTTGATGGAAAGCAGAAGATTATGTTCGCTCTTACTTCCATCAAAGGTATTGGAAGGCGTTTCGCCAACATTGTCTGCAAAAAAGCCGATGTCGACATGAACAAAAGGTATTTCTTTTCTTGTTTATTCAATTTATGCTGTTTTTAGATCGTAAAGCTACAAATTTTTTTTTTTTGTGTGATGTACTTAGATATGTTTTTATTTGTTTTGTGATCTTAAATACATTAAAATGTTTTTAGAACAGTCCCATAAGCTCTTTACTTGAGCCAAACTTTCTAATCTGCGTGATATTTTTCTGGAGATGTGTCAAGATCCAGAGTCACGATTAATTTAGATGGTATTTTGGTAGTGTTTTAGGTACCTATTCTAGTTCGAGGAGTAGAGAGAGAGAGAGATAAAACCAAAGTGATTGAGGTTATGTGCTGCTTCCTATGCAGCAGAAGAACGAACATATGTTTTTGAGGAATGCATATGGATTCAAAAACATGTGTAGTAGTTTATTGTATGTGTTGTTTATATTTGTGTAATCTTCTGTGAAATTTTTGTGTTTGAAATGTTTGCTTCTTTTACCTTAGAGCTGGTGAATTGACTGCTGCTGAGCTGGACAATCTCATGGTGGTTGTTGCCAACCCCCGACAGTTCAAAATTCCTGACTGGTTTTTGAACAGACAGAAGGACTACAAGGATGGCAAGTATTCGCAGGTGGTATCGAATGCTCTCGACATGAAGCTGAGAGATGACTTGGAGCGTTTGAAGAAGATCAGGTGATTCTTATTAGCAATATATAGTATTTGGTAGCTAACTCTTTGATTTGCTTACATTGAAGATTGAACACACAATACTAGATTATAAGGCTCTTTGTTGTTGATTTGCCACGTTTGTTATAGATCAATCCTGTAAATGAAGAGATATTAGTATGGTTTTAAGAAGTAGGAATCAATAACTTTCTGCAGAATAAGGTTGTTTTTTGGTTGATCTATAAAGCCTCAAGTACTTTGGGTTATATAAAGGAATAGTTTATCGTTCTCGTTATATCCAAGCAAACAGGTTGCCAGTTTTTTGGACTTGCCAACTGCTTCAGTCTTCACATTGGAATTAGTTGAAGTAACCTTTTTCCATGTCTGCTTATTGTTTTCTCTACCTTTGGTAAATGGACAATTTTCTTCTTGTTGTATGTGCGGGACGAAGCAAAGATGTAGTTTGATCGTAGAATCGACGTGAATTTTTTGGTACTGGTCTTAATGCATATGTTCTGTGATCCAATCTTGTGCAGGAATCACCGTGGTCTGAGGCACTACTGGGGTCTTCGTGTCCGTGGTCAGCACACCAAGACTACTGGTCGCCGAGGAAAGACTGTTGGTGTCTCTAAGAAGCGTTAAAATTGTTCTCTCATTTCGTTTTGCAAGCGATTTTTCTGTTGGATGCAATAGATTAATATAATTAGTCTTTGAGATTGGCTTGGACCATTTTGGATTTGGCTGGGTTATTTAAACCTCGCCAGGTTATATTTCATATCGGTCATTCATTTTTGCTCGTTATAATAGAGATTGAAATATCCCAGTTGCGTTTATTTATTTTTGTCAATCATGTGTGGGTTTATCAATATTCTCCGAGAATTAACGTTTTAAGCTGTGACGCTTAGGTTAATTTCAATGGAATTGATACAATTGGGATATGTTTTAGAAGATATTTTTATTGCTGAAAGCATGTATTATAACTGATTTTAATAACGTAAACACTAACCATATCTTCATTTGTAAAAAAACTTTCATCTATAATGCATCTTAAACAATTTTGAAACTAAATTTGTTAGATACATAATTTTATTCCTAATGAGATAAGTGCATTTGTAATTTGTAATCATCTTGGTCATATTTCCTGGTTAGTTCCTTCAATTTATTTTTAATCTTTATATCTTAACATAAGTAAGCAATTTATAATGTCTGTTATCTGACAGCCAAAAAGTTTCATTGTAAACGCTGTTTCTGCTGATCTTTTTCTTATAGGTCACTATTTCTGAGATATTCTATACCTATAATGCTTACGCAAATGGTAAATTTTCTCGAAGTTCAATAAGAGAGTGATTTTTCAAACCACCTTTTTAAATAATGTGTTGACATGTTAGCAATTCTTGAGAAGGGTGGATGGTAAATAATGCATTGACAGGTTAAGGCATGTACAAATGGTTAATTAATGTCTTTTAAAAAAAAAAAAAAGGTTAATTAATGTATGTTAAAAATGTACAAAGTAGTTAATTAATGTATGTCAAAGTGAGCATAGCTTCACAATAATGGTAATTAGTATGTACTCTTCTTGAGGTTAAAGATTCAAAATTTCATACTCCCACACTTGTTGTACTTAAATAATAATAAGAATAATAAAAATTAGAAAGTCATGTTCCAAAACAGATCTTTCCAGATCTAGATTCTTAGAAACCTTCTCTTTGTGGAAGATGAAGGAGGGCGACACCGAGGTTTGTCATAGGAAGAGGAGAGATCAAAAAAAAAAAAAAAAAAAAGAGGGTGGAAAAGAAAATGTCACCTCATGTTGCTATGTCACAGTCCGATCACCAAAAAGAAAATATAAAATCAATGTGTTTTTTCATGTAATGAAAATATAAAATCAATGTGCTTTTTCATGTAATTTTGGTTGCGGCCACATCATCTTTCTAGAGTCAATTTAAGCTACTTAGAACTAGATTAAATTATAAATTTGGTCTCTAATGATTTAAAAAAAAGTTAAAATTTAGTTTTTACAATTTTAAATATTAAAAATAGTCTTTATGGTTTGATAAAGCCTTCATAAATAGTCATAAATAGGTAGGAATTATTTATAAAAGTTTTATCAACCATAAGGATTATTGATGAGGTTTTATCAAACCATAAAGACGAAATTCTAACATTTAAAATCGTAAGGACTAAATTATAATTTTCTCTAAATCATAGAAACTAAATTTGTAATTTAAATTTTAGAACTATTTTCCAAAAGACTAAGGAACCAAATAAGATGGAAACACCCACTTCAAATTTGGGAGATCAAAAGTGTAGTCTGTCCTTTCATTATTATTATCGAGCAGTTTTTACTCTTTAGGTTACTTCAGATTTTAGCAAATGAAGCCAAGAACCATTTATTTAATTCAGATTTCGATTAAAAGGTTGACATAAACGATGTCATGCCAACTCCGCAAACTATTTTTTTTTTGTCGAAAATTACGAATATAAATATGTTAGCACAGACAGCAGTCAGTACAATAATTTCAATGAAAATGTTTATGGCCAAAATTAGTAGCTGTGATTCTGATAAAATTTTTTAAAAAAATTTGAAAATTCCAAGAACACTTTCCCCTATCCTGAATTACACAAAGCTCTCTGAGAAATCGAATACTGTGAAAAAAAAAAATGAAAATTAGAGAAATGGGGGGCTGAATAAATATGAGAAATATGATCGTCATTCTAAACTCAGCAAATTAAATTAAAATTTTCTTTTTGGAATGAGGAGCCAGTTCGTTTAGACCTTCCCATCATGTTCAGTAGAATCTGTTAAACCACCGTGTTTTTGTTGTCTAGCGGTCGGGAGCGAGTGGCTCCGACGCTCTTTTCCACCGGGTTTCGACGAGGCATTACCGTACCAGATCATCCCAATGACAGCTATGATCATTCCCAAAACTACCTGCATGTTAAGCCCCTCCTTCCCAAAGAAGAAGAATCCCATGATCAACACAAGGATTGTCTTCATGTGGCCAAGAACTTGAAATGACACAGCTGTGAATCTGCCTATGCAGATAAACTGGCTAAGATTCGTCCCCACGGCAATGGAGCAGGACAGAATTATGAAAATCTGTGAATGTGCAAATGGGAAAGTGTTGAGCAAGAAAGTTCATGAAGCATAAAAGTGGACTTAAATGAAAAGAAGATATAAATCAGATCAATGCTTTTGAGAATAGAAGGAAAGTAATGGGTACTTACGATAGAGGCTAAATTGTAGACATATTGATCTACCCTTGTGCTTGTCAACCAGTAGTCGAGAAAGGGTCCTATCAGTAGAAGCGATGCAGCCTGTGCTGGAGCCGTATGTCCTAACAGGTTGAACGAACTAAGCGAATACTTCCGTTGGAGGAAATGCACATACTGCAGATCAAAGTTTTATCAAGTCATCATTATAACAAGAAATTTGGAATAATGTTGCCAAATGTTTTGTTTTTAGGAATGCGATTGGCATATGTCAGCCTATTCTTAGTTAAAAATGAGTCGTTGATATTTATGCTGTCTGTAACAATGAAATCCACTAGCATTGTCCGGAAACAAAGAAGATTTGGAGATAAATGCTAGAGGAATGTGAATAACTCACGTATTGCTGCAGAGAAGTGCTCCATACAGCGATAATGGCAGCGATAAAGCCTCTGGTATTAACACTGACATCAGTTACAGTGCATACTCCAACACCCAAGAGAACAACTGCAATGCTCAACTTCGTGTCTCGGGAGTACCGAATCTTGTCCAAGACCACTTCCAATAAGCAAGAGACGGGTATCATACTCAACTTTGCAATCTGACGACAGAACAAGAGCAATATGAACTTTGAGCAAAGTTATGATAGCCTAATAGAAGAAGCAGACTAAGAGTTAGATTTACCTGATAAAATCCCACTGAATTCCACATCAGGCTAACATTCATTCCAACAATAGAAAAGTTGGCAAATAGTACAAATTTAAGAAGCTCTGGTAGAGGGAGATGGGAGGCTTGAATATAACCGAGCCACCTTAGAATAACAGTCATCAGGGTGGTTGTCGCAAAATGCAAACCTGTTAAGGTCGTGGCTGCAAGATATTGTTGTATGCATAATTAGAAACAGACAACCAACGAGCAGCATCTTGTGAATGTATAAATCAAATTAAATGATCACTATTATGACCTACAATTTTCCATCGTCAATTACCAAACTTCACACTTCAAACTTAAGAGACTCATACCCCATACCTACTTTTTTATTAGGTATATTACCAAACTAGAGCAATTGGATTGAAATTTACTTGTTTCTTTCTTATATATAGTACATTTTTTAGTTTTACCTTCTTCAAAAATTGGCCATTAAACTTAAATCCAAGAAGTGCTCAAAGCAATAACGCACATACAACATTCACCCCAACGCATAAGTCCTAGAACATCTAATGCAATACAAACCACCAATATCGTTTTTTTCTCTCAAAATCGGAAAGAGTTCAATATATCAACAAGAATAACAAGATTAATAATGAGATCACTTATGTGTTTCCTAACACTATTACTGAGCTGTTTTATACATAGTAAAACTCTCGCTAGTTCAAAGCATCAGTTAACCTCTCTACAAGATTAATGCTCAATTGCGTTCCCCCTAATGTTTGATTCATGCCACATGACATTATTCTCTCCCACTTTCCATTCACATACTTCTTTTGTTCAAAAAAGTAAACGAACTGAAGCTCACTTAGAAAAGATAACATTGTGGGATGACTTTATTCTGGTAAGACGAATATTTAAAAAAAAAAAAAAACTCCAAAACACATATATCCAGTTATTGATAAGCAATAAAAAACAGCAGCAGCTTTTAATTTTGAGCACCTATCCCACATCGTCTATAACTAACCTATTTTTAGTTAAGCCACTTGGAGAGCTTTCTTTTAATCTCCTAGGTTTTTGTTTGAAAGAACAGTATCTAGTCATCCCATCATTTTTCCATTTTTAGTTAATCTAATAATTTTCTAGGTAGAGGGAAAGTGAGAGAGCACGTACAAATCAGTTTCTCATTTCTACCCCCCCCCCCCCCCCCCCCCCCCCCCTTTTTTTTTTTTTAATTATTATAGCCAGGTACATTACGTGCAGATTACAGCTATGTTACTCCATTATTAGGTTAAACTAAAGATATACATTAAAATTTTGCTTTAAGAAGGAACCGCAAGTGTGCAAATTTAGCAGTGGATGAAAGTGAAACTTGAGAATGTTATTACTTCTTAAGCTATCACATGGACAGCGCCAGAAAACAAACATTAGTTACTAAAGATGGTAGGAACCTTCTTAAAACAGGAAATGATACGACTGATAATGGAAACAAAGGAGAATGAAGATCATAACTCATAGACCAAACTTGAGAAATAAGAAAACGTCACTAAACTTTTAAGCGACCATATATAATTCCAGCAAGTAACCCCTAATCTCTATATCCTAAAGAAATAGAAATGATGAACACAAAGAAGGTATAAATACAGTAAATAATAGGAACGGAAGTGATGAAGAAAATAATTACCGAAGCTGAAGCCATAGGTAGCCATGAGAGCCTTATTCACGATTATAATTCCAACAGAAGTTACAACGTTAAACATCCACGCGGCTGCATCTACAGCCGCTTTCTTGTCAGCCTTGCTAGATGGAGCCATTTTCACAGAATTTCCTTAGACCACGACTTCTGCGAAAACCTTTATCCCTCAGCTTCCATGAAAATTGGATCACATCTACACAAATTCCATAGTTTACAGCAGAAGCAACGAGATACACTGTAAATCCAGACAACATCAAGTCAGAAACTCAAACACTTAGAACTCGCACCAATCACACATGAACAGCAGTAGCAATTTCATCCGAATTAAACAAGTCGACAATACTACAACAGATCCAACGGAGAAAAACCGCGATCAAGGCAGCACGAAGCACAAACCGCCAAAACATGATATAACAGTCGAAGCAGATCTAGACATAAAATCAAAATCAAACGCAGACACAGATGATCCAAAATGAAACAATTCAGCAAAAGCAAACACAGATCCATCGACGATTCAACCAAGCAGAAACCAAATCACACTCCACCACTACAAAATCACATCAAAACAGAATAGAAACGTCACATACCGTCAAATCGAAGGAAGCATGAGCGCACTGTGGGAAAATGAAGGAGCTGAGAGTTGGGATTTCGAACGGGTATGGATTTTATTGAATAAGAGTTTGGCGTTTGTGTCTGTGAGATTCAGAGGTTTTTTTTAAAAAAAAAAAATTATTTTGATTTGTGAAAAATGGAAATGGAAAAGGAAACGCCAGGGGAGTGGGCGGGCAGAAGGTCAGTTGGCCAATGAAGGGCTCGTGGAGAGGTGCAAGCTTAATTTTGATGCCCACGATTTCCTAGTTGGGCTTTCGTGGGGCCCACTGCCATTCTTTGTCTTATAGTTTTTTGACATCTGTTACCATTACCGCCTTTTTGCTTTTGAGTTCCCATCTTCTATTATTATTTTTTCTGTAACAAATTAGGTTGATTTTTTTTTAGTTCAACAACATGTAAGAGAGGAATTCGAATTTCTGACCTCTTAACTATGTTCATGTTGGCCAAATTAAGTTGAATTTCTAGTTTAGTTCATAACTTTTAAATTTGTGTATAAAAGATCTGTGAACTTTAAAAAGAGTCTAATAAGTCTCCGAACTTTTAATTTTGACTCTAGTAGGGGCCTGAACTTTAAGCCCTTGACCTTTTAATTTTGTATCTAATAGGTCTATGTTATTTTTAATTTTTTTTTTAAATTAAATGATCTATTATATATAAAATTAAATTTTAGGTATAATAGGACTCCTTAAACTTTTAGTAGGTTCGTGAATTTTAAAAAATGTCAAATAGGTTAGAGTTGGGATGGATCCAGAGAATGTATTTTGGGGGGCCGAACCTAAATAGTATATTTTAAGTTAAAAGAATTATTATAAAAATATAATCAAAATTATTATTGGTAATCAAAACTTCACTCTTAGATGTTATTAAACTCAAAATAATAATAATAATAATAATAAACACTACTTTCTCATATAAACTCTACAAAATTAGAAGTAATTGCAAATTTAGACCAAATATTAAGAAAATAACAATTAAAAAATAATTTTTAAAAATATAGTAAAATTATAATGAGTAAATCAATTATTATTGTTTATCACAATAACTATTATAATTATATATTCAACCAATATCTAAATTAATCTTTAATTCATGTCACTCTATCATATAATTATATTTGATTGTCATTGTTTAAGTTAAAGCAATTATTTCTATTTTTTTTTAAAGAAGATGCTATATTCTTAATTACTTTTTTAAAATATGTTATATTTGTAATTAATTCTAATAAAACTCACATATTTATAAATGTGTTAAAGGTTAAATAACAAGTTTAGTTCCAAATTAGAGTGGTATCTAATATGTCTTTAGACTTTAAAGTGTTAGGTAGGTTTTTGCACTTTCAATTTTGTGTTTAATATGTCCTTAACCCATTAGAAAATTTAGAATCTTATTAGACACAAAATTAAAAAGTTGTGGTCTTAATAGACACAAAATTAAAAGGTTAATGTCTTATTACTGAAAATTTAGAGACATATTAGATATTTTTAAAATTCAGAGATTTACTAGACACAATTAAAAATTTAGAACCTATCAGACACAACTCTAAAAGTTTAACCTATATTAAAAAAAAATGAAGTTAATCTATTTAATTTTTTAAAAAAAATTCCTTTAAAAAAGACAAATTTATATATTTTAAAAACCTACTAACATTTCCATAAAAATATCAAAGGTTAAAACATATAGATATAGATATATATATGTGTGTATATATATATATATACATATAATTTTTTTAAAAAAAATTGGGGGGCCAGCCCCCACTAAGGTCCGCCCATGGGTCAGAGACCTATTAATTATAAAATTGAAAATGTAGAGTATTTGAGCTTATGTATAAATGTGATGGTATGTGGATATGTATTTGAGTTACATAGGTTAACTGAAAGTGAGCATTAGATGAGTAGATATTAATGTTAGGAACAACCGACCTCAACATATCTCCAAAATGGTAGGATATTGTCCATTTTGGGTATAAACCCTCGTGGCTTTTCTTTTAATTTAAGCCAAAATATCTCATATTAATAGAGATGTTGTCCCCTTACTTATATACTTACGATCTTTCCTTTATCTAGCCAATCTATGATTTTGGTCACACTTCAACAATTAGAAGAAAAAATTGTAGAAAAACCAAAATGGTTATCTTTTTTAAAATTTATGGACAAACATATATTATTTAAAACTAAAAGCCTGATTATCAAAATGAGTATTTTGAAAGTTTAGAATCAATATTAAAAAGTATTAAAAGTCTAATAAACAAAATAAAATTTAAACTTAATATAAATCGGTTTAAATACTTTTTTAGGCCATTAACTTTTAGAATGCTCAAATTTTAATCTTCAAATATTCTATTTTGATCTCTCAAATTTTAATATTTTGTTTTAGTTCTTGAAGTTGCAAAAAAAAAAAAAAAAAAAAATCTATACTGTTTATTTTTTTAAATTAATCATTTAACAAAAGCTTAGATCCATTTGAAAACTCAATCTCTAACTTACAAATATGTAACATGTGACTTCGCCAATCCGAACATAATTCATTAGATAAAGCACCAATTATCATCTCAATGATTGATAGTTTGATCATCCACCTCCACAATTGTTAAACTAAAAAAAAAATTACACGTGACTTCAAATATTTATCAAGTAAACGAACAAAAGATGTGCTTATGTTATGTTTTATTAAATAATTTATTAAAAATTAATGACAATAATAAAATCGTATGTTATGAAAATTAAAGTTTAGGCCTCGTTTGATAACCATTTGGTTTTTGAAAATTAAGCTTGTTTTCTCTCAATTTCTCTACAATGATTTTCATCTCTCTTAAGTAAACATTTGAATTCTTAGTTAAATTCCAAAAACAAAAACGAGTTTTTGAAAACTACATTTTTGAGTTTTCAAAACTTCGCTTGGTTTTTGAAAACATATGTAAAAAGTATATAACAAAACAAGGAAAACCATAGGTAGAAGTAGTATTTATAGGCTTAATTTTCAAAAACCAAAAACCAAAAACTAAGGCCCCGTTTGATAACCATTTGGTTTTTGGTTTTTGGTTTTTGAAAATTAAGCCTATAAATGCTAATTCCACCTATGGATTTACTTGTTTTGTTATCTCTTTTTTACCTATGTTTTCAAAAACCAAGCCATGTTTTGAAAACTAAAAAAAGTAGTTTCCAAAAACTTGTTTTTGTTTTTAGAATTTAGCTAAGAATTCAAATGCTTTCCTTAAGGGAGATGAAAATCATTATAGAGAAATTGAGAGAAAACAAGCTTAATTTTCAAAAACTAAAAACCAAAAATCAAATGGTTATCAAACGGGGCCTAAATGGTTATCAAACGGGGTCTTAGGATTTGAAACAAAATATTTGAAGGTTAAAAGGGATAAAAATAGCATAGGTAGGGAAAAAGAATTTATTTAGTGAGGCCGTCACAATGTGGATGACAAGTTTTCACCATTGGATGAGGGAGAGAAGTACCTTGTATTTATATCCAGTGGTTATTAGGGGTATGAAAATTATTGAATCCACATCCAATAGTTATTATGCGGCAAAATTCACATCCAATGTTTATTATGAAGTAGCCACATTATGGTAGCTTAATTGAATAATTTATGTTAGAAAGTGCATAAACACCCTAACAAGACTCAAATTATCTATTGAGATGTTTACAAATTTGTTGTGAATTGAATTGTTTTTTTGTTTTTTTGTTTTTTTTAGGGAAGAGAACACTAATCTGATGTAATTGAAATAAAATATCACAAAAACAACGTTAAATATAACAAAAAGTATAACAATATTTATCCACCAATAATTACAATGATTTTTCACCCAAAAAAATATATATAATGATTAAAATAAATTGATATTTAAGTCAATCATCAAATATGTAAACCAATCATTACAAAACATAATAGTCACTATTATCAAGACCTATAACTGATTAATGATTTTCTTAAAACAACAATATATTTGTAATTAATTTTTAAATGCTATATTAATGAATACTTTTATGAAAATTTGTGTATTTGCAAATATTTTAGAAAATGAAGGTATGGGAGCTCAAATTTCGTTTTTTTTTTTACTATAAATACTCTCTCCAGCGATAGGCTAGATATGCATCAAGGTCTCAATTATTTTGGCTCAAATAAAAGTTCAGTGTTAAAAGGTGAGGAGGAGTAACTAAAAAGCCAATTATTCTTATTATTGGGTTCAATGTGTTGAAAGAAACATACAGAAATGAATAAAATAAAAGTAACAAGTCAATATCATATAATATTGACAAACAAAATAAAATTTGACTCACTTAAATTAGTACAATTATTGTTAAAAATTTGTTTAGGTCTAATTTTAGCAATGTGAATTGATCAGTAAATCCAATTTTATTATAGACCAAGAAGAAGTCAAGCTCATGAATAATTTTCAAATTTTGGAAGGAAAAAGTTATATATGGTAATAATTTGGCAAAACTCTTTGTCATGTAATAATTTGATATTGTAATAATTCTATATGTACTCTAACATATTTTCAAAGTTAGAAAACACTTTTGCTTCCTAAACTTTTATGAAAGTAACAATTTAATCCTTAAATTTTAGTTTGTAACAATTTAGTCTATGAACTTTAGTATTTAACAATTTAGTTTCTATACTTTCAAATTTATAACAATTTAATCTCTAATGTGTAAAAAATCTCATCAAAATTAGCTGTCAATTTTTATTACGTAACAACTTAAGTTTTTGTAGCTTATAAATATATTTGGTTCCTAATCAATTTATTGATCTATATACATAAGAAATTTCATTAAATTTTAATAATATTTTTATCATTAGTAGGGATTAAATTGTTACGTGTTAAAATTCAGGGACTAAATCGTTACAAACTAAAGTTTATGAACTAAATTGTTACTTCCATAAAAATGTAGGGACCAAAAGTATTTTTTATCCTTTTTTCAAAAATCTTTTTCGATCTTTTTAGATAAAATTTTAAAACAGCTCAAAGTAGTTTTCAAAATCCAATCTTGTTTTTAAAATTTGATTTAAAATTTGAAATTGGAAATTTTAGATAAAATGGCTGGTAAACCATCTTACTTTAAGGAAAAAAAAATCTTTATCAATTGAGTCTATGCTTTTGGATAAATAATCTACTAGTAAATATTTTTAAAATATATTCATCTTATTTTTATAAATTTTTAAAAAAGAAAATTATATTTTACATCATTCTTAAGAAGTACAATAAGAAATAACAAAAATCATTAGAAACTGATTATTTTTTTTGAATAAATTTGAAATTGGATTATAGTTTGTGCGATTCTCGTTGTCCCAATGTCCCCCACAAAGTTAGTTGGCAACTCTCCACGTGTCGTAGGAATGTAAAGTTCATGTGAATAATATTCGACAGTTAATAACTATGTATACTATACTCTTATACAATTATATGAAGCATATTAAAATTTTAATTAATAATTGATGGCACGTTCAAAGTTGAATCTTATATCAAGCCCTCGACCGGATTTTAATAAGATATTAGATATATGACTATGGGAAAAAAAAAGTTAAAATAAAACAATTATACTATTTTGGTCTCATATTTTTATATATAATCATTTAATATTTATACTTCATGGATTATAATTGTTATGGGTGAAATTGGATTAACAAGAATGAGGTGACTAAAGGGCTGCAACGAAGGGCCAAACAAGGAAAGAGGCCCAATACGAAGTCAAAACGGATCGAAATCGACAGTGGACTGGCCTAGAATGAGTGGAAGAAGAAACGGGCTTGGGCTTCAGCCCAAGCCTGTGGTCGGCCCGGCCGAGGCCGACCAATTTGGCAAGGCCCACTTTTGGGCCTTGCCTCGATCCCTCATGCCACGTGTGCCCTCGGTCCAGCCCAATTCGATCTTTCCTTTCTCCATTCGAAGACGGAAACTCACGAAAAACCCTAGGAAGGAAGCTATTTAAGCTCTCCCTCAGGGGGAGAGCAAGGTAAGTTCATTCCAGCTTACAACACTCTCCTACAACTCCAAAATTCTCTGAAACTCTCTCTGACTTAAGCATCGGAGCCTGTGTGTCCTACACCACACCGGTGTCCAGGTTTTTCTTGTCTTGCAGGCCGCGTTCTTCCCCCAAGAATATAAATTCACCGTCGTTGTCACGTGGAGGTCAGGTGATATTTCTCTTGTCCAAAATTTGGCAACAACAATAATAATAAGTTTGGTTAAGTTTTCATAATAAACTTGATTCATGTTAATAAAGCTCTTTTATGATCCAACATTCTGATTTAATTATCAATCTATTTGTATAACTCAATTATAATGAAATTTTTAATGTTGGAAATATAACTGTTACATTGTTTTTAAAATCGATACTAAATGGAAGTAAATTGAAATGTTGTCATAGTCAAAATACAAAATACTACAAATGTATGAGCTAGTAGTATTCATTCCTATTATCAACACACAATTTAAAAATTAAAATTTTAATTTTAAATGTTAGTACGGAGTATAAATCTAAACTATAAATAATTAGAAAATTAAAAATTACTATATATAGTGTAGTCCAACAACTAAAAGTGTAGGTCCATCAACTAACTATTTTGTTTTCTAAATTTAAGTTGTATCAACCAATTTTGTTTTGTTCACATTTCAAAAATATTTTCTAAATAAAAAATAAAATGAATTATTTAGAAAACTTTTTTTTTGAGAAATTTGAAAACCTTTATGGCTATGGTACTATATATATATATATATATATATATATTTGAAAAAGGCTATGGTAATAATATGTTTTTAAAACGTATATTACAAAATAATTAATTAGTTAATAAAGCTTAAATTTTTATTTTTGTAAAATATAAAAAGTAAAAGCAAAACTGTCATCTGATGGACCGTAGTGGCCCACGTCCAAGCATGATGCTTAAATGAATTATTTCTTTAAACAAAACTGTTATATAATAGCACATCCAATTAATAAAAAAATTATTCATGTCTACATTTTTCAGATAATTTTTCTATTGTGCCCCCAAATTCTGTTTGATTTTACCAAAAAAGTCACCAGACGACTTGCATTTTTATCACTTTATTATCCTCTAAATTCCATATATACCCTTGACCTTTTTTTAGTTCTACAATATATGAGACGAAGATTAAAACCTATGACCTTTTCACATGCCTGAAAAAACATCAAGTTATATTTGTGTGTCAGGATATATTAGATTTTATTTTATCTCTTATTCAAATTGGTTGTTTTTTGGACGGATGATCCAAATTAAATTTATTAGGTCTCATTTGATAATCATTTGCGTTTGATTTTTAGTTTTTGGTTTTTGAAAATTAAGCCTATAAATATTACTTCTATTTATAAGTTTTCTTGTTTTGTTATCTACTTTTTACCTATGTTTTAAAAAATTAAGTCAAGTTTTGAAAACTAAAAAAAATAGTTTTTAAAAACTTGTTTTTGTTTTTGGAATTTGGTTAATAATTCAATTTTTTTTTTAAAGAAAGATGAAATCTATTGAAGATAAATGATTAGAAAACAAACACAATTTTAAAAAATTAAATGATTATTAAACTGTACCTTAATTTTCAAATTCACATAAAAAAGTGAATAAAAAATTTTCTATTTGGTGAGTTTACTCCTAAAGACCATAAAGTGAAAATTTTGAACATAGCATTTACATGTTTTTAATGTTTATAGATTCTAAATCTACTACCAAATACATTCAAAATGCGGTGAAAATATGAAATACGATTCTATTTTATATTAAATTCATTGTTAAATATATTTTAAAATAACCCTTGGATATTCTTTTAGTTAATTTCTATGGAGGTATACATATATAATATTTAAATACCAAGGGTTAATCACATTAGTTCTATAAATGCATATTTTAGAGTAATTTTGGAATGACTAAAATCATTTTTGACATGTTCAAAATCACATCTCTTTCAAAATTGTGATGTTTGTCAAGTTCATTGTAAATGATTTTACTATTAAAATGACTATTATTTCATATTAAAAAAAATTCCCCTTATTAATTGTTCCTAATTTACTGATGGTAGCTTTTGAGGTTTTCGATATACCTAAAATTAAACTTTTCATCATCTGTTGAGGGGCACTATGGTGTGACAGAAACACTATTGTTTTGAAAAAAAGATGGATCCCTTATCAGCAGAGGCTTTAGCAATGTTGAAAGGGATGAAAATGGTTGCAAATCAGGGTGTTACCAATCTATGAATAGAATCTGATGCCCAATCTTTAGGCAAGGCAATTCATACACATAGTCTTCGTTCTCCACCTCAAGGAGCTTTACTGGAGGAGATTAGAAGATGCATGATAGATAATAGATTTGTTGGGCTTAGTTTTAGCCCAAGGTTGACAATAGCCCACAACTTAGCTAGATGGGCTTTAGTTTCTAATGAATTCTGTACCTGGTTGTCATCTGAGCCTAATTGGCTCCATCAGTTGTTGTTAGCATATTTTTGTAGCCCGATGGGCTCTTAATTTTATTAATACAATTTTAGTTATAAAAAAAAAAAAAAGAAAGCATAAGTTTAGTGAATAAGACAATAATTATCATTTTATAGGTCGATGGTTTGATCCTCGCCCAAAATTTTTGAACTAAAAAAAATTCTCTAATTTTTACTCTCTAACTTTTTTCATTCTCTCTAAATTTTTATCTCGTTCTTTCTCTTACTTTTTTTCTCTCCAAGATTTTGTAACTCTAACTTTTCTCTCTAAAATCTTTATTCTTTCTAATTTTTTTGTTCATCTCTTTCTAATTTTTTTTATCTCTAGAATTTTTACCTCTTTCTCTAACTTTTTCCCACTCTATAATTTTTCTCTCTTGCATCTAACTATTTTCTCTCTAAATTTTTTTTATCTAACTCTCCTAACTCTCTAGGAGCAAAAAAAAAAAAAATCTCAAACATGTCTAGTTAGATTCGCACCTAGCGTACAAGCTTGAAGAATGACTTGGCTTTTTTTTGTTTTGTTTTTTGAGTTTAACCATTGTGGGTTGGAGAGATTGAACCATCAACCTTTAGGATAGTAATTAGTGTGTCTTATCCATTAAGTTATGTTCGGATTAAGAGACCTATTCTATTATTAATTAGAGTTTGTGTTAAGTATTGTCAAACATTATTTTTCGATGAGGCTATTCCCATTGTTACTATATGTAACTTTGAGGGAATCAACTTTAATTTAAAATTTCATCCAATTTGAACTATAAATTTGAATGATTGATTGAATAAATATATATTCAAAACTAAACAAGAGAATTGATCATGAATAAATAAGTAAAATAATCAACCCATATTTAATTCAACCAAAAAATAACTAAAATTGAGTTTTTTTTAATGAACTCAATCATGAAAAATACTCAAATTTAGCAATAAAAAAAATCAACAAATACAGTTATTCAAACTCTCAAACTTATCTAAAGAAGTCCAGCACAACCCAACACTCACAAAATAATTTCATCCAATCACAATAATATAAGTGACCATAATTTTAAAAAAAAAAATGAAAACCAAACTAATGAATGAATTTGTTAACTACTTTAGTAGTAGTAGGTAAGTGTTGCAATTTTTACCATCGATTCAAATTATGCTAATTTGTCCATTAATTTTATCAAAAAATAATGTAAAGATCTTCACAAACTCATTAATTTCAATAAAATAAAGTTTTGCACAAAAATAAGTTTGACCAATGCACAAATTAACCATTAAATAATTTTGCCAAAATTCATAAATTTCAATAAAAAAAATTAGCCCTAATGTCGTTTTTCTCTAAATTTTTATCAATTTTATATCGTACCTATATTTTATAATTCATTGAACACATAGGAGAAAACATTTTTAATGATATTTGGAGAGATAACTTATTAGATGGCTAAACTTGCAACACTTTTAGTTGATGTTAAGATTGCAACACTTATCTAAGTTTGAGGTACAATTTGACAAAATTAAAAATTTATGGTTAAAATTAATACAACTTGACAAGTTTAAGAGTTAAAATTGATTTTTTTTTCTAAAAAAAATGAATATAACATATTTTCCACGCTTGGGTAAAAGAATCCCAAGAATGATAGGTTACAGGCTTACAATTAGAGATGTCCACGGGGCGGGGACGGGGAAGGCTTCCTCGTCCCTGTTCCCACCACCTATTTCAATCCTCACTCCTGTGAAATTTCTCATTTATTTTTGCGAGGATCGGGGCGGGAATTTCCCATGGGGATCGGGTTCCCGCGGAGAATTTTTTCGCGTTCTTATTTATTTTTTTATTTTTTAAAATTTATTCTCAACAATAATAGTAATTCTTTCTAACGACTTCTAAATGAATAATTTTCAATATAATTTTTATTTAAAGAAAAGGTTATAAAATTTCCTAATATAAGGTTGAAACAACTTAATTTCTAAAAATTCAAATTTCAAAATTACAACATAGTCTTTAATTTTTTTTAATAAAAAAATAGTTTTCAACTAATTCCTACTATATATATATATATATATAAACACACACACACACACACACACTAACTAATTGGGGTGAGGTCGGGGAGGGGGACGGATAATATATTCTCTGTCTCCATTTAGCCAACGGGGAGAAATTCTTCCCACCCCTCCCCTATTCTCCTTGTAATCGAGGATTCTCCGTCCCATTCAGGGCGGGTCTCTGTGGGGCCCTGTCCCCACAGGTTAAATGGACATCTCTACGATGTCATATGATGGGACTAGACCTTCATATATGCTAAAATAAAATAAAATAATCAAGGTTGGTATTATTTCAATTTTAACACTGTTTGCAAAAAAAAAAAAAAAAGGTTTACACAATGTTTTTTTTTTTTTTTTTGGCTTATTTGATTTACTGTTTTTTATTATAATTATTAGGACAAAAATTAATTTATACCCTTAAAATTTAGAGATTGTATCAATAAAAATTCTATACTAATAATTGTATCAATTTAAAGTTTGAACTTTCATAAGTGCATCAATTTACACCCTCTATTAGATTCCGTTTGAAAAACCTTAGGTTACACGTATGAAAACTTATTAATTATATCAATTAAACTACCAAACCTTCGTAAATGAATCAACTTAGATCCTCCATTTCAAATAATAAACGATTTTCAAATGGAGGGTCTAGATTTTTTAAGAAGTATGCATGCGTGACAATTGATGCATAGATTTTTAAATTGAGAGCCTAAAGTGATTCACTTATGACAACTTAAGAGTTTAATTTATATAATTATAAGTCTGTGTAAACTAACGTTTTTCAAACGAAATCTAACGAAGGGTGTAAACTTATGCACTTTTAAAAGTTCATGTTTTAATTGATACAATTATTTGTTTAGAATTTATATTGATATAATCTCCAAAGTTTAGGGGTATGATTGAATTGATTTTTACCCTAATTATTATTATTCCAATTGTTCCTCACGTGTTTGGAGGAATTTTATCTAATTTTGTTTTTCCCTTAGAAATTGTTTCCTTAAGAATTATTTAAAAATCTATATAAGTAATTTTAATCTTTAAAACGTACTTATAAATTTAAAATTAGTTTAAATCTCATTTTTGATATTTGAAATTTTCTAAGTTTATTTTATTTTGATAATCGAATATTTAAAATATTTATTTTAATTGTGAGCTCTTAAAAGAAGATCTTTTTGTTTTTTTTGAGGAAAAAACAAGATTATTTTGTAGTCCTAAAACTTAAAAAACTATCTTAGTATTTGTTATAGTTTTTTCATCTAATAACAATCTATTCTTTACCGTCTTAACCAATTTATGTAGCTTTAATATATGTCGTATATATATATTTGAAACTATGTCAACCATTTTTTAAATAATTAACGAAAAAAATTAATGACCAGAATGGTTAACTTTTAATTTTAAAGACTAGAATAGATAATTTTTTAAATTTAAGATGCTCAAATGAAATAAATCTACAAATTTTAAAACCAAAATAGATATTGGTTAAGTTAAAAGTTTGATCGACCTTTTAAGGTTGTGTATAATATTTGTATTTTAAAAGTTTTTAATAAGTTCTTACACTTTCAAAAGTATGTGATCTATCTCTAATTCTCAATTATTTTAACAGTTTTCAATAGGTTTATGAATTTTCAATTTTGTATTCTAATAAGTCTCCACTATTAACTCTATATATTTAGCACTTGCATCACTAAATGCCTAAATTTATTCAAAATCAACTCGTCATGTAATTCTTAAATAATATAATTAGCATACTACATAAACATTAGAGTAACAAAAGTTAACGTACGGATTTGAACCTATTAAAAATTTGGTTAAATTACAAGTTTAGTATCTAAACTTTCAAGTTTATACCTATTTAGTCCCTGAAATCTAAAAAGTGTCTAACAGGTTCATGAACTTTCATATTTGTATTTATTTAGTTCATAAGCTTTAAAAAGTGTCTAATAAATCTTTAAATTTTCAATTTTGTATCTAATAGGTCCTTGACCTATTGGGTGTTTTTTAAAATTCACAAATCTACTGGTCACAAAGTTGAAAGTTTAGGGTCCTATTAAATATTTTATATCTAATATATCATTTGATTTTAAGACACAAAATTGATAGTTCAAGTACCTATTAGATATTTTTAAAGTTTTGGGATCTATTAGACATAAAATTTAAAGTTCACGGACCTATTTGACACTTTTTAAAATTCATTAACATTTTAGCCACAAACTTAAAAGTTTAAAGTACAATAAACTGTAAACATAACATTAAAAATTTAAATACCTAATAGAAAAATTTTAAATTAGAAGGACTATTAGTCATACAGATAAAAGTTTATTGACCAAACTTATAATTTAACCCAAATATTTCAAAAGTTACAGAAAGACCAAATATTTCTAAAACTCATGAGAAGCTTTGGGCTTTGTTTGGTAGGCAACCTGAAGTTTGTTTTATGCTTTTAGATTTATTGAGTTCAGTGAATATGTGTTTGTCAAATGTGTTTTCGAAGACTGTTTCTGGATTCTATGATCTAAATAATGAAAATTCTGAAAATAACATTTTTATGTTTTCATCGTATCTAAATTTTGAATTTGAAATTTTAATATGCAGAATTATATTAAAAAAGATAAAACTTTAATAAATATGATATTTCATGTTATAAACTCAATTTATTTTTTTAAATTAAAATATGTATAATATAATATATTATAAATTATATGATATTGTAAAATCATAATTATACAAAATTCATAAATTAATTAATAATGATTTATATTCAACATAATATATAGTTTTGCAACTACAACTAGTTTCATGGTCATGGTCTATAAATATATTATAGAATACATTTTGAACAGTTGTTTAAATTAAAATCCAATTTCTAAGTTTGCTACCAAACACATATTTGAAAACATGAAATACAACTCTGTTTTATTTGAATCACTTGTTCAAAATTCTGATTTTAGATTGCCTACCAAACCCTTTATTATTAGGAAAAAATCAATTTGACTCTAAACTTGGCAGGTTATATCAATTTTAACCGTAAACTTTCAATTTCATCAATTTAAACTTCAAACTTAGCAGGTTGTATCAATTTTAACCTTAAACTTTCAATTTCATCAATTTAAACCTCAAACTTGGCAGGTTGAATCAATTTTAACCATAAACTTGAATAAGTATATCGATTTGTACCCTCAATTAAGTTTCCATTTCAATCATTGTTAGAAAGGTTTCCCACATGTCCAAAGTCATATGTTGCTCTATGATAGGTACTTGTTTGTTATTTTAAAAAAAATACCAAAAAACAACTAAATCATTCCGGATCAAGTCACCACCATCATGAAACCACTAACCCGGCTCTCGAAAGTAGGACACACACGAAAACAAATGGACTATTGTATTCTCCCTCGCCTTCGGTGTCGTTACTAGTGGCTGGCGAGTGTGAGGAAGATCCAAGCGGCAACGTCATTGAAGGTGGTAGTGGCCATGACGGTTTTGCAAACTTTGGTGGTGAGGAGTTTAAGCTCGACTAAAATGCAGGCGAGAACAGGGAAGACGGTGATGGACAGAGCAACGCCTATGAATACAATGAACTGGTTGTAGCCGACCTTGTCGACCCCGCTGACGGTTTACAGAGGATGAAGGCAACATCAATACTAGAAAGGAAGGGGGCAAAGATTCTGGCGAGGGAGATTTCGAAAGCCTTGCACCTGCTGCGGCGGATGGAAGACAAATCGAACTTGAGACGACGAGAAATAAAAAGAACAACATACCAATACTAGCGACCGATTTCGAGAATGAGAGTATTCCATTGAGGGAAAATCTAGTGCAAATAAGCTTTGTGTTCTACTAAAAGTTGATTGACTGAGTAGAATCATGCTCTAAAATTGAAAAACACTCCATTAATGAAATGAAAAAAGCAACAAAATCATAAAAGATAATAAGTAAAAAAAAACTCTGCTCTTTAATTGAAAAAAACTCCAGCAAGTCTACTCTAATTTTCTTCACTAATTTTATCTTTTTAAAAAATAACAAATAAATACCTATTATAAAGCAACTTATGGCTTTGAGTATGTGTGAGAAACCTTTTTAATGGAGATTGAAATAGAAACTTAACTGAGGATATAAATGAAGGGAATAATAGAATTAAACCCACAGTGGAAGCGTTGGAATCGACTTTGATTTTATTTTAGAATTAAACAAAAAATATTTTAAGCTAAGCAAAACATACATTTGAGATAATATGGAGATAATTCAGGCTGGACTTTATCTCCTCCACAAAGCTTTCATTTCTATGGCTCGAACAAAGGACCAAAAGAGTTTGTGGGAACCTTCTTGAAAATAGAGAGGGAATGATAGAAGAATTTCTAGAGTTCTTTTCTCTTGTGTAGAATGCACACAATGGCTCATTCCTAGGGTCCTATTTATAGTGGCCTAGGGAAAATATTTGCCATAATTAAACAATATATTAATTTGAATCTTTATTCAAATCTTTTAAATTCTCCTAGGACATTTATTTACTTATTTGAATCTTATTCAAATTTTATAAATATATATATATTTTAATATTTAATGTATTATATACATTAAACATGTTTTCTCTCACTTAATATATCAAATATATTAAATATTAATTTGAACATTTCAAATTTTCTTTCAACGAAATTGATCCCTTATTGTTCGTATGAGCTAGCAAGGGGACCTTATGGACGTCCTACAGATTATTGAACAGAATAATCGAATTAAACCCATAGCGAAAGCGTTGGAATCGACTTTGATGCTATTTTTGAATTAAAATATAAACTTAAGGTTAAATATAAATCATACCTTGAAAATAATATGGAGAATATTCAGGCGTGTCTTTTTCTCTCCAATGAGGTTGAATTCCACGACTTTCACAAAATCTTCCTTGCTATGACTTGAACAAAGGACCAAAGAAGTTTGTGGGAACCTTCTTGAAAATAGAGAGAGAGTGATAAGAGAATTTCAAGAGTTCATTTAAAGGATGCACTCAATGGCTCATCCCTAGGATCCTATTTATAGTGGTCTAGGGCAAATAATTTAAATAATATATTTTAATATCTAATATATTAAAATATATTTATCTAACTAGTTTGAATCTTATTCAAACCTTTCCAAATTCTCTTACGACATCTATTTCCTTATTTGAATCTAATTCAAATTTAATAAATATATTTTCTTTAATGTATTTTAATACATTAATAATTTCTTTGATATTTAATATATCATATACAATAAATATGTTTCCCCTCATTTAATATCAAATATACTAAATTTCAATTTGAATATTTCAAAATTTTCTCTCAACGAAATTGATCATTATTTGTTCATATGAGCTAACAAGGGGACCTTATGAACCTACAGATTATAAGCTCCAACGATATAAAATCAATTAATTAAACTCTTTAGTTAATTAATTTTCATTAATTAACTATAAGTCACTCCACTATAGACCTAGAGTTGCACTCTTATGCACTGTAGAACAAGTTGTGTCCATGGATATAATCACTACATGCAATCGATCTTTCATGAGTTGTTCGTAATTACAGCTGGGTCAAAAGTACATTTACCCTTATAATTACATCTTGCACCTTAAGTACCACTGATTCTCTAATGAACAATTTGTTTATGATCCAACCATAAACTAAGTCCCTCTTGAGCCAGTGAGAGAGTGAGGCCCCATTGTTCAAGTCCCGAAATCAGCACTTAAGGGAACTACTCATATACTCACTCCTATATGGGAATTAGTGAATTTCATCTTGTGAGATTATGTTTCCAGCAACCTATTTGGTCAAGTCTCCAAATTTGTATGCTTATTGAATCGCCTACAAAAACCACTCTTACCCATGCAAATCAAAGGACAAGCTCTCGCAAGCAGGAGTTCATAACTCACTCAGGATTAAGATTGAGTCGCATATGTTCATCCAGATGAAATATTAATCTTCTCAATTAACGGATTTATAAACAGAGATTAAATATTTCGTGATTCAGTCTTATACAAACTCATTATATAAGATACTCTCACTCACATGTCTCAACATGAACAATTTGGATAAATCATTTGTAACTATTACAAAGTGGGTCGTATCAATAGTGTTAGCAGGATAAGGCACCAAATCTTATCCATATACTATGACCCTTTAGGTTATTTCTTGAATGTGATCCTCTCGTATATCAACCACATATTGTTCAAGATTACACAAATAATTTTGAAATTTTCATATAATGGATAATATTATATTGTAAATAAAATAATCAAAATTATTATTAATTACGAAATAAATTATTAATTACGAGGCGTTAGGGCATAAATTCCAATAATAAATTGATAAATTTATTCAAGTTTAAGATTAAAATCGATGCAACATATCAAATTTAAAGTTTAAATTGATGAAATTAAAAGTTTAAGATTAAAATTGATGCATGTCAAGGATAAAAAAAGGATTTTTCTCTTATTATTATTATTTTTTTTTAGCAAACTCATAAATTTTCTCTCTTGTTTTCTATATGGCTTTTAAGAGAAAGAGGAGTGAAAGTGTGATGGGCCTTGTTTGGGCCCACAAAGACAGGATTCAAATTGTCAAGTAATGCCATAATTGCCTAGAGCAACCTGCTTAGGGACAGAATAATGTTATTCATCCATTGAATCCTTTTTCTCAGACTGCCACCATTGTCATTTCTATTTCAGAAATGTCAAATCCTACATAACCCTTTCAAAAGCTCCACAAACTTCTCTTTTGTTTTTACCTCAAACTTTGGACTCTACTCATTTTTTATACCACACAAAGTATAGTTTAACTTGTTATATTATTCTCTCTCTCTCAAAAAAAAAAAAAAAAAGAGATTACATTTATGTTTTAGCCTCCTCTTTAAATTAGAGAAAAATATTACATTTATGTTTTAGTTCTTAATTTGGAGTTTTTTTCTTTCAATCCTTTATGCATGACCATTTTTCAATTTTGGTTAAATCACAAGTTTAGTTCCTAAACTTTTAAATTTGTATGTATTTAGTCTTTGAATATTAAAAAGTGTCTAATGAGTCATTAAACTTTTAATTTTATGTTTAATAGATCTCTAAAATTTCAATTTTGTCACTAATAGGTCATTGACCTATTTCACAATTTTTTTTTTAAATTAACGAATCTACTAGATACAAATTTAAAAGTTTAGGGTCATATTAAACATAACATCTAATTTTATATATAATAGATTAGTTCATTTTTAAATTTTTTGAATATGTCAGAAATCTATAAGACACAAAATTGAAAGTTCTGGGACTTCGTAGACAAGTTCAAGGACTTATTAAACACAAAAACTAATAGTTCAAAAACGTATTAGACATGTTAAAGTTCGACCTGTTAGACACAAACTTTAAAATTCAAGAACTAAACTTGTAATTTAACCTTCAATTTTAGTCTCTCACTGTTAGTAAATGTTAAAAACTGACAAATGACAAACTTACATGACACAATACTTAATGAGGTGACGGAAATTTTGAGGACAAAATTCATTTAAGAGAGTAAAACTCAAATTTTCTACCAATTTCTTAGAAGTTTCGAAAACAAAAATTAAGAACTTTCATCTCGTATATAACTTTTTTTCTCTTCTAAATTTCCACATACTAGGTTATCATGCCATATAAGTTTACTATCAGCCAATTTTAACAACAATGAGAACTACATTAAAAAATGTTAAAAAATTGACGACTAAATTGAAAATTTTAAATACTAAATTGGTAAAGAACTAAATTGAAACTTTTTAAACACTAAATTGGAAAATATAAACATCAAGGACTAAAGCCTATATTTCGAAAAAAGAAAATTACAGGTTTTTTAGAGAGCAGAATTCCATGTATATCTTTATCTTGCTTTATTCATTGATGAACTAAATTACATTCCTTGTTTATATATATTCTTTATGTGAAGTTTGAATCCATTAGAACTCAAAAAAGTTTGAATACATTAGTTTACATTTAATAAATTAATGTTTTTTTTAAACACGGATCTACCTTTCGTTTATCAATTAATATTAGATTTTTTATGAATTTATTAATCCATACTATTTTAAAAAATTGACCGTTAAAAACATTGTTACTAAGCAATCCATTCTCTTCTCAAGCATCTTGTACTTACAATGCAAACTTCTAAACAACTTTGTTGTTACGAAGAAAAAAGTTCAACAAAAAGTGATCTTTAAGATAATTTTTTTAAAATAATACATTTAGTTTTTTAATTAAAACTCAAACGATTATTTTCCCTAAAAAGTACTTTAAAGTGTCTTTAAAATTATTAGAAACACTCTGTTACCTATGATGACATTGAAAAGTGATTTCAATTTAACTAAAAGTAATTTTTACTATCTTAAAAGTAAAATTTAATTATGCCATATATGAATGTTTCTTATTCCATAATAGAGCTTGATTCCCTTACCCAAAAAAATGTCAATGTCAATCCACTGAGTGATGAACAAAAAATAAAAAATAAAAAATACAAGCATAGGTTAGTGGATAAATTATTTTTTTTAAGTGGTTGTGCTGTTCACTAAGGTTTCAAAATATTGAAAAAAAATATATCTTTGAACTGATGAAGGATGTGCATTTACTTTTCTCATTTGTACAAGTATTTTTATTTCACTAAGGACTACTATAGTAGATATGTCCTAGCATGACATTATTCAATCTACAAGATCAATTTAGATTATAGAGCAAGATTTATAGTGTGCTTGGAATAATGCAGCTTGGTGAAAAAAATGCTTTTTGAACAAAATCAATTTTTCTATAAGCGCTTTTAAAAAAATTAATAATTTAAAGTGTGTTTAGCATAGTTTATCGAGTGAATTAGATAATCAAACGTGGTTTTTAAAAAGTCTTAATAAACAAAAAGTGCTTAAAAAAATTGGATTAATTTTAAAACTTTTATGGTTAAAATACCATTATGGTCTCTGTAATTTCAGTTTCATTTCATTATAGTCCTTGTACATTAAATATAGCTTAAAATTGATCCCTAATGTTATTTTGAAGTTAAATTTGATCAAAATTGGTTAAGCAGTAATAATAATTTTCATGCAAGAAAAGATACAATGTGAACATATTTTCAAAATTTATAGAGAAAAGGCTAATAGATACTGTCATTTTTAAAGAAAAGTTAACAATAAACTAACAGTAGGAACCAATTTTAAGCCTTATTGAAAATACGGAGATTAAATTTGAACATTTGAAAGTATAGGGACTAAAATAGAATGAGACTCAAAATATGACCAAAATGGTATTTTAGCCAAATTTTTTTAAAGAAACACTTGAGAGATGAATTATCCAAAAATAATTTTAAAGTGATTAACTAAAAATTCTCAAATTACGTAGTAAAAAATACAAATAAATTTATAATTAATATAATAACTTTTGAATATAATGCCACTAAACAAATTTGTTATTTAAAATACTTTTAAAAAAAAAATACAAATATATAATAATATTTTTAATAAAAATATTTTTTTCAAAAGTGTTTAAATTAGAAGGTATTCCAAACAAACCTTTAATTAGTTATAGTCAACAGAAAGTTAAATTCATTTGCACACATTTTTTGCTTCCATTTGAACTCATTTAAGCCATTTTAGCTGCTTTGATTAGCACAATTTCTCAATTCCATCTCTATTGCAAAAACTAACATAAGATTTATTCTCACATCTAGTTCGTTCCTCGTAAATGAAATGATTAAAAAAATGTATATATATGTATTTAGTAAACAATAGATTGAATTATGAGATTTAGGGTCCACGTGGAATACCTTCTAATTTAAATACGAAAAAAATATTTTCAAAAAAAATATTATTCTATCTTACATATTTTTCAGAAGTATTTTAGATAACAAATTTGTGTTTGATTGTACTACATTCAAATGTGATTATATTAATCATAAATTTATTTTTATTTTCATATTTAGATGATTTTCAGTTAATCACTTTAAAGTCATTTTTGAATAATCAATCTATAAAGTATTTATTCAAAAAAAAATGTTTTTAAATTAATCCAATTTTTTGAATCACGCTTTAGTTATTAAGATTTTTTTAAAAATCACTTTTGATCTCCTAAAATCACTAAATGAGCTAACACATTTAATTTATTAATTTTTCTAAACATGCTTATAGAAAAATTGATTTTGTTCAAAAAACTTTTTTTTTCACAAATTATTTCAAACACATTATTAGTTATCATGAAGGGATATGAAAACAAGGTTATACCTTAGACATAGTTTTCCATTTGGTCTTATAGTTTTAAAAGCTATATTATGGTTCTTGTGATTCTGTCAAATCTCACAAATCGTTAAATATGTTCAAAACTATATGGACTTAAACTGAAATTATGCCCAAACTATAATGACCGAATTAAACCTTCTAAAATTATAAAGAAAATTGAATCGCTATGCTCAAACCATTAGAGACCAAATTTGTAACTTAACATAAAATTCCAAATACATATTTCAAACAACAACAACAATAATACAAAGAAGGTTAAACTACAAGTGTAGTCACTAAACTTTTAAGTCAACGTCTAATAGGTATTTAACTTTCAAATTTGTGACTAATATGTCCATAAACTTTTAGAGTATTTAATATGTCATTGAACTTTCAATTTTATGTCTAATAGGTACCTAATATATTTAACATTTGTTCAAAATTAACAGATTGATTAGATATAAAATTAAATTGTGTCTAACAAGACTTTAAACACCAATTTTGTGTCTGATAGGTATATAAATTAAAAAAAATGTCAAATAGTTTAAATACATGTTAGGCACAAAATAAAAAATTCAATAATCTATTAGACATAAAATTGAAAGTCTAGATCTCGTTTGATAACCATTTGATTTTCAGTTTTTAAAAATTGTACTTGTTTTCTCATCATTTTTCTACAATGAGTTTCATTGTTCTTAAGATAACATTGGAATTCATAACCAAATTCCAAAAACAAAAACAAATTTTTGAAAACTATTTTTTTTTAGTTTTCAATACTTAGCCTGATTTTTTAAAACAAAAATAAACAATAGATAACAAAACAAAGAAACTCATAGGTTGAAGTAATATTTATAGACACAATTTTAAAAAACAAAAAACTAAAGCCCCGTTTGATAACCATTTGATTTTTGATTTTTGGTTTTTGAAAATTAAGTCTATAAATACTACTCTCACCTATGTATATACTTATTTTGTTATCTATTTTTTATTTATGTTTTCAAAAACCAAGCCATGTTTTGAAAACCAAAAAAAGTAGTTTTCAAAAACTTGTTTTTGTTTTTAGAATTTGGCTAATAATTCAAATGTTTCCTTAAGGGAGATGAAAACCATTGTAAAGAAATTGAGAGAAAACAAACTTAATTTTTAAAAATCTAAAATAAAAAACTAAATGATTATCAAACGAGGCCTAAATAATTATCAAATGTGACTTTAGAAACCTATTGAACATTACTTAACGTTCAAGGATCTATTAGATATAAAATAAAAAATTAAAAAATTTATTAAATATTTTTAAAGTTTAAAAACTTACCCAACACAGACTTGAAAAATTCATAAATTGAACTAGCAATTTAACCTAAAAAGAAACTACTCGAGTAATCAGTTTGCGAAAATTATATCTAAAACTGTTTAGTAGAGCTAGGCCCAACCCTAGGCCAATGTGGGCACGAGGAATTGGCATGAAAATTAGTGCCTAAAAAGTGAATCACAAGCATTAATTATTATTGATTAAAAGAAATAGTAAAGGAAAGGGCAGACATGTAATTAATGAAAGGCAAAAATTACAATGATTTTTGGTTCAAAATCTTATGAGTGTTCCCCTAAATAGAAGCATGCCAAGAAGATTTGATGCCTAAAAAGCAATTCTCAAACTCAATTTAATTTTTCAGATTGCTTCATTCCTCTTTCCAGATTTGCCAAACAAGGAATAAAATTTAATAAAGCAATCATTTATTGTTATTTTTTTAAATATATATTTTATTTGCTTTCCTCTTTTTCTCTTCGCAAAATGAATCCATCAACTTTTTTCTTCTAGCATTCATTTCCATGTCCTTTAATTTATATTTAATCATTTTGTTTTATACTTTTTTTAAAAAAATATTGAGATAATCACTTTGAGCATACTACTTTTTGTTGGGATATCTTTTATATATATAAATATTGCTCAAATCTGAACTAAATTTAAAAAAAATGAAAAGTATTTGGAAATTAGCGTGCTGTAAGTTTTTGAGTATTGAGAAAAAATTATTTAATTATTTATCCTCATTTTCTCTTGACAATATGAATCCATCAACTTTATTTTGTTTTAAAAACTCCTTTCATTGTCTCTTAATCTAACTATAATTATTTTGATTTTTTACTTTTTTAATATCTCAACTAAATTTTAAAAAATGAAAAAAAAAAAAAAAAGACAGTGAGTTTAAGTTTTTGAGTACTGGGAAATTTCATTTAAAAATAATTTATTTCTAATTTTCTCTCCACGAAATGAATCCATGATCAACTTTACATTTAAAAATTTCTTTTCATGTCTCTTAATCTACTTATAATCATTTTGTTATATACTTTATGTAAAATTATTGAGATAATCACTTTAAGCTTACAACTTTTTTTCCTAATATATTTGATTTATTTTATATTTCTTTAAAATCTCAACTAAATTATAAAAGAAACAAACAAAATTCAGAAATTAGAGGGTTTAAGGTATTAAGAAAAAAAAATTATACAAATATTTTACTAGAAAACAGAAAAAAATAAAGATAAAAATAAAAATGATTCCAAACCAGTCATAACATAAGGCAACCGTATTAAATAGTTGGACTATTTCCTGTCGAGAAATTATTAAAATTTGTCTCCATTTATTGGAAAGAGAATTTAAAATAAAAATCCCCATCAGAAATGACGATTGGGCCTACCTTCATTTTTATTTGTCTATCTAAAAATAATTTATCCCTTGATTAAAAAAAATAATAATCATCATAAATCAAAGTTAATAAAAAAAAAAAAAAAAGAAAGGTGGGACCCATCACTATCATGCGCCTGAGAGTCACCATCTTTGTCTTCCCTAAAATAATGTAAGCCAGAGATGGCTCTTTTTTTTTCTTTTCTTCTTCTTTTCTTTAAAATATTCTCTTCTCTCCCAATTCCTCGGCGATTTTTACCTCTACTGCCATTTTCACGAGCAAAATCGTCAGAGCCGCCGATTTCACTCCCGAAACTCTGCCGATTAAGTCGCGTTATTCTCTCTCTGTCTGTCACACCTGGTTCGAATCTGCAGTCAGGTACAGCCACACTTTTCTCCTTCTCTGTTCGATCTCATTTTTGTGTACCCGAGGAATTGAATCGAATGGATCGTTCTTCGAATTTTTGTTTGTTTCGAAGAATGTGAAACCTCATTTTTGCTAAAAGTTGTTTGATAATTTATAGTCGTCTTCTCAATTGGAAGTAATTTGTAGATTTCTGAAATGGCTGCATAGTTGTCTGCATTTCAGAGTTCATGAACATAGCGTTATGGCCAGTGAGATGTTCGTTTCGATTGTTAATTTTTTTTGAAGCGATTCTTGATTTTTGCGCAGGAGATTGTGGATTTCAATTCGTTATCGGAGTTTTTGGATCGTTTGAGAGTTTCGGAAAAGGCAGAAAGTTATATCTTATCGAGTTTCGTGAAGATTAGAATAACGGCGGGAGATTCTTTTCATGTGGTCCGGTAGTAGTAGCTCTCTATTTCCTCTTTCACCAATTAATTTTATCTAGTCCAATTATTTATTAGTTCGCCTGTCCTTTCTCTTACTTCGTAGCTGCAATGAAAATATTCCGATTTCTTATTCAATAATGTTGATAAGTTGAACATTCTCTTCACCATGTGAATTCACCACTGGATCCAAAAGGTTAGCAGAGCTAAAGCTAAGTAATCTAGCACTGGTTAGATTTCAATAATAGAGAATGTTGAAATGTCCGGCCGTAGCCTCCAGTTTTGAAATTTGGAGAACTTGTAGGAGAGGTAGAAAAAATTGTGCATTAAAAATGTGAAGATGCTGTTTTCATATCATGCTTTTATCTGTTTCTGTCTTCAGACTTCGATTCTGACATAGGATTTCTATGCATTGTATATACCTCACTTTATGCTCATCGTGAGATTTCTCCCTTCATTCTTTTTGGCACATTATTAGGCCATATCCTTGTAGGGTAATTGTGACTGAAGAGGGCATCACGATGTTGAATAATTTTCTTTTTTAAGTTCAGATTTCATAGGTTTTTGTTGTTTGTGTTGCCACACGACCACCGATTTATGCTTTTAGTTTGTATTTGAATGCTTTAAGAAACTATAACCATTTTAACTTTGTTCTAAACAACAGCCAATCTGCACGGATTAGTAGAAAGAAATTTTAGCATCGAGCAGGGGAGCACTTCGATGGTGATAGGTACAATGACCATTTTGATTGTGAGTTATAGATGGATGAATGGGAGGGATCTTTGTTGAAATTCTTTTTGGGTTCCCAGATGAGCACAACTGATGTTATTGGCAGTAGAAGGGGGAGGGTTCTTTTCTTCTTCAGCTTCTTGTTATAGCAGTAGCTTGACCCTTCTTCTCTTGGGTCAGAAGAGCGAAGATAAACCCATGAGAGTTTTGCCATTGTTGTTGGACCGAGAGCCTGATCTTAACATCCAGCTGGCTTCAACAAAGACGTGGATTTCCTGGAGGTGCGCCTCCTCCTCCTTTCGCTGCTTTCGTCAGAATCCTGCAGGCCCAAATTCATCTACTTTGAAGAAAGCGGCCACTACACAGCGTCAAGATAGTTTAAGAGCATCTCCTCTTTCTGATAATGGCAAGAATCACGTTCCTAGTTCAAATGATGATAATCTTGCAACCAAAATGGTGCTTAAAAGTAGCTTGAAAAAAGCATCAGATGCTACTATAGTTTCTGTTCGGAATGCTGATGGAAATGAAGCATTGGGAGGAAAGGGTAGTTGTGATTCTTGTCATGTAGAAAGAAGGAAAGTGCAGTGGACAGATACTTGTGGAAGCGAGCTTGCTGAAGTCAAAGAATTTGAACCAAGGTATGAAAACTTCTATTTTTTTTTTTAAAAAAATCCAATTTAAAGAAGAAGCATAATTTTTGTTTTGAAGCTTGGGAACTATTGCATATAGGTCCATGTTCCACGTATTCTTCATTATACCCAAGAAGCCATACAACTTCAATGTTTATCACATCATTCCTTTTGAACAATGGAAAATTTTAAGTCTTCATTGACATTTATGTGCGTTTAGTTATAATGGCCACTTCTAACTGCCTACAACCGTACCCATTGTAAAGCCTAGTTCGCACGGAGGTTGCAGTTCTTTTTTAGGAATAGTTGTAAATTACATCCCATAGTGTTTTTTTTTTTTTTTTTTCTTTTTCTTTTTTTAATCGTGCAGATCATATTCTCAGGTTTTAAAAATGATTTGAAACACCCTTCTAGTTTGAAAGTTTACAAATCATACTGTTTTGTCTATTGACTTTAAATAGAATTCATACTTTTATCACATATTGAATAAATTGTATTTGCTAATTCTGTTAAAGTTAAAACAAGATTTACATAAAGCACATTTTTTTAGATTTTGCAAACGATACATGTGTTTGAAACCATTTTCAAAACATGGAGATATGATTATCAACTTGACGAACCACACAAGTATAATTTGGTATTTATCCTTATTTTCCATTCTACTACCAGTGCTCTTGGTGTCTGAGATTAAACCCTGGTATGGTGAAGTATATGCATTAATAAATTACTTGGCCTAGTAAAACCAAAATCTAACCCTGTTGATCAGTTTTTACTGATTAGAATTAGGATTATATCCTATCGAAGTTTGTATTTCTACTTAGTTTGAGTCTTAATCCCCAATGCAGTGAAATAAATGCATCTGACGATGAAAATGAAATTGGGAAAAGAAGGTGTTTATGCACTATCATGTAATTCAAAACCAATTTTTACCTTTGATGATGTGTGCTCAAGATCCTCAAAGATCTGCTGAGTTGAATCAAATCAACTTGTTCGCTCAAGAATTTTTCATGACAGAGGAAGCTGTGTCAGCAATTTTAGACAAGCAGAAACCATCCAGGAATTCTGTTGGTTCCCATGTTCTTCATGGTGATCATTTACCCGTGGTAGTGCTGGTTTCAGTAAGTTTCTTTTTTCACATGGATGACCTTCACTTTTTATGCCCTTTTTGTTGCTTTTTCACTGTATCGGCCCTTATTTCTTTGTTACTATTTACTCTGTTTCTTTCGTGGCTTTTCCTCCCTATATGAACAATTTTTTTGGGATATTTACCGTTGAGTATTTAGAAGGAAGCTTTTGATTAGGCTTTTGTTGGTTGATATTAAGATAAAATTAATGATTTACAGTGACTATTGCCTATATGAACTCTGTTTGATGATTCAATGCTCTCATCGAGAGCAACAAGAAAAGTATTTGGTTTGTCTGAGATTTTGAAGTCTATGTTCTGTTTATTGAAAGGTTTCTGGGATTAAGAATGGAAGAGTGGGCAGTCAAAGTCTGTTCATTGCAGCCCGAATTCAGCCGCATGAGTTATACTAAACTGAATTGTGGAGCCAAATCTTTTCCAATTTGAGACCTGAAATCAATAGGGTTTATGATACAATACAACCAGGTTAAATTATACCAAATGTCCTTGAACTTTAACAGCGAGGTGGGTTTCAATTATGCTTTTGCATATTTCAAAATTTTCATTTTTTACCCTTTGCTATTTCAAAATTTTCATATTTTTTACCCTTAACTTTTAAAGTTGTTTCAGAAACAACCCAACTTTTTATTTAAAATAAAGAAAAAATGTGATGTAGCGCAGTAGGATTGAATGGTAAAAAATGAACCTTTAAAATTGTCTTCAGATTTCAAACTTCTTTGTTAAAATGAAGACAATTTTAAGACAAAAATGTCATATGATGATGAGTTTATTGAAAATTTGGATTGATTTTTTTTCCTATGAAATCTGAACAAGTGAATGAAGTAATCAATCTTATATAATCCACAACCAAATTAGCTCAATAATATACTCATTCATATGATAGAGAATAACAAAACTTTTAATATCAATCTTTAAAGTACGCAAATTAAGCGCTAATACGTGCATAACTCAATTGACATAAAATATATACTCTCGACCGTAAAGTCAAAAGTTCGAATTCTCCACCCTACATGTTAAAAAAATTAATAAAGTATGCAAATTAAGTCGATATGAACATGACTTAACTAAAAGGGTCAGAGTTCAAATTTTAACTCTATGGAAATTTAGTTTTTATAATATATATATACAAAAAGACTAAAATATTGCCAAAGTTAAAATAGTGGAATAAATTAATAATATACGCATTCATATGATTTAAGAATAACAAAACTTTTAACCCCAATTTTTAAGTACGAAGTTTTTTATTTTTTTATTGAAAAATGAAAGCAAAAAGAGAATTGAAAAGGTTCCACCGAGATTTGAACTCGGGTTACTGGATTCAGAGTCCAATGTCCTAACCACTAGACCATGGAACCATTTTGAAGACATAATCCCAAAAGTATCAAATTATATAATTTAATTAAAAAATAGGAAAAGAAAAACTGGCCCATCCCATGAAATAGTACGTGCTGTTCACACGCTTGAGAATCGATTGAACGGCCATCATCTTTTTCTTCATTCTCTAAACCCCTCAATGGCTTGTATTTTTTCTGAAACTTGGCGACATCGTATCCACACCAAACATATCCAATCCATTTCTCCCAAAAAACTCACAAGCAATCAATCTTTGACTTCAATTCCCCAACTTCGAATCCATTTCAGTTCCACAACAATCTGAAAGAGAAATTTCAGAGAGAGAACGGAAATGTCGGGGGCCTGTTCAATCCCCTTTGCCAATATCAAAATACCGGCTACTTCCTCGACGTCGGCGTCCGCTTCTCCGTCGGCGTCGGCCGCTGCTTCCGCTTCTTCATCGTCGGCTCACAGTTCCATCAGATTCTCTTCCTCCAAGCCTTTCGTCTTCACCATTCGGAGCTCTCAGACTGAAGGACCTATCCGGAGACCGGCGGCTCCTTCTCTGAGAGAGCCTACGCCGCCTTCGCCACCCTCGCCGTCGCCTCCTTCGCCCCCTCTCAAGCCGACTCCTCCGTCGCAATCGCCTCCTGTTGCTCAGCCGTCGGCGAAGGCGTATGCTGCGAAACAGGATAATGTGATCACGTTGGAGTTTCAGAGGCAGAAGGCTAAGGAGCTTCAGGAGTATTTTAAGCAGAAGAAGCTTGATGAGGCTGATCAGGGACCGTTCTTTGGCTTCATCGGGAAGAATGAAATTTCCAATGGGAGGTCGATTTAATTTCCTCTTTTCTTCTCCGATTTTATCGATGATTATTAAATTTGAAGCTAGATATTCTCATTTGTGATTGCTGTTTGTGTTGCGCAATTCATGGCTGTTACAATATTCTTCTGCAATTAAATTAATATAGGTCTTGACTGCAATTGACTGCGATTGGGCTAATTCTCATTTTTGCATTTGGATTGCCCCTTTTTCTTTAAGTTTTCTTTAAGGGATACAATCCCTAAGTTTCCAGAAATTTCATATTATATGAGTTATTATCACTCATAAAGAAAATGGACTTTTCGATTGAGATGATTTCTGAAGCGAGATTAGTTGCCAGAGTTTTCTAAGTTTTTCATGCTCCATGTTTAAACTACCATCAGGACATAGGCTTTTCTTTGACTTATAGTAAGCTCCAATGTAGTGCCAACTGCCAAAAGGCTTCAACAACTCAACAAGAATTTTGGAATGGCGAAAATCACTTTTAAGAGGTCCAAAATCACTAAAAAGCACATGACGAAAATGATTTTGGCCATTCCAAAATCACTCCCAAACATGGCATTAATTTTGCTTCTAGCTCCAAGTTTTGATTATGTTCAAGTGCCTAAACTCCATTTTTTTTTATAGCACGAAGCGGAACTACAAGAATTATTTCTTTATCTTCATGGATAACCAATTCATTTCCAATATAGTTGGAGAGTCGTTTGCAAAACTGCCTCTGTTTGAGAAATCATATCCACTGTGTTTTGTGCTGATTTTATTCGGACTCTAAATATTTCCCCATTCAATTTGTCGATTTTATTCTTATTTATATGGAAACGGAATGTATTTGATTTAGATGTTGCTCCTGAAGATTTGCATCTGATTGAGTTAAACTGGTCCTTTGTGTACATTAGTTCCATATTTTACTGAATCTCATAGTTGCTAGTAGAAATCAGCTGTTCAGTTTACTGGTTAAGGTCTTCACTACTCTTACTGGGTCGTTTTTCCCCAACAGGTGGGCAATGTTTGGTTTTGCTGTTGGATTGCTGACAGAGTATGCAACTGGTTCAAACTTTGTTGATCAAGTAAAGATCCTCCTCTCAAATTTTGGGATAGTAGATCTCGATTGACACGATGACAAGGTCGATGTTGCTATATTTTTCCAATTGCTGTAATTTATAATGTATCTACATCCTGTAATTCATCTGATAGTCTTCTTGAGAGTTTTGTTGTTTGATACACTCAATTGCCATTCAAGTGTGTGCTCCTTGCAATGCTTACTGTTTTTCTGTTATATATAAAGTCTTCCTTTTCTTTATGAGTCTGTGTAATTCACCGGGAGCATATTAGCTATTCATTCCTTGCTAGACTTTTGTACCTTCATTTATTGAAGGTTACATAATCAACCTTGAAAATATGATAGATTTCTTCTTACTTTTGTTCCTTACATTGCTTCCTGTTGTATCATTGTTCAATTAGGGATACACCTGCCTCCTCTTCTGACGGTATAACTCGTTTTTGTCGATATATATCGATAGACATTGTCTTATAGTCAGAGTTTCCTTTTGTATTTAGCCTTTGATTTTCTGTCTCTCTCTCAATTCATTCTTTATGTCATATATGGACATGTATTTAGCCTGGTTGCCTAGCTTGAAATTTAGATGAGCAGATATAAACGTGGTGTGGTGGAATGGTTGGATGCTTTCACTCAAAAATCAGATGAATCTTGAGGAGCAGAGTGGTTCCACTTCCAACTTCAGATTTCCACACCAAAAAGAAGTATGGAACCTTCCCACACTCTCTCATGAATGGGAGACTTTACATTTTTCAATATCTGAAAATAACTTTATTTTATTGGAAGCACTAAACTTTTTCAACAGTCTAAATGTTATAATTGTTACTCATAGATTTAAAGATACTCTAGTCCCTGAACTTTTGTGGAAGTAACAATTCAGTCTATAAACTTTAGTTTGTAATCATTACTTTTAATTTTGTAACAATTTAGTCCCTGAACTTTAGTACGTAACAATATAGCTCGTTCATGTACTTTGAAATTTGTAATAATTTAGTCTCTATCATGAAAAATATTATTAAGATTTAATGAGATTTTTTTTTTACATATGTAGATCAATAAATTGATTAGAGACTAAATGTGTTTATAAACTATCAAGACTAAGTCATTACGTACTAAAATTTGATATTTAATTTTGATAAAATATTTTATGGTAGGCATTAAATTGTTACAATAAATAAAGTAGAGAGATTAAATTGTTACATAATAAAGTTAAGGGACTAGATTGTTACAAATTTGAAAGTACAGTGATTGATTAGAAGGTACTGGATTGTTACAAATTTAAAAGTATCGGGCTGATTGTTACAAACTAAAGTTCATGGATTAAATTATTACTTTATGAAAGTTCAAGGACCAAAAATATTTTTTAACCTAGATTTGACAGAAATGATTGAACTTTCTTCTAAGACTTTTTTGATGTAGAAATGTTCATTGTCATAGGTTAAATCCCTTGTTAGGATTCTTGTCATTCTCCTAAAACTAAGAGCAATTTATCACAACCGGGATGGGGCCAAAATTTCCAATAGAAAGAGTAAATAAAGGAACTTATTTATATATATACTCTTCTCGTAAGAAAGAGATTTAATGTTAATGCCTAATTTTACTCTCTTCTTGAATAGGCATAGTCAACCTAATGTGGACACAATATCAATTTGAAAGATTTGGTGAAAATGATACACTAATTTTTCTTTTTAGTACAACAACTCGTAGAGGTAAAAATTCGATCTTCTAACTTTTTGGTCGAAGATATAATGTCTTATTAGCTAGTTGAACATACTCAACTTGACATGAAAATGATACACTTGCTTGCAAGAAAATTTTCAAAAACTTAAAACAACAACTTCATGATAGCAACTACACATAACAATATAACTCACTACTAAATCACACCATGACAAATTTCAGTTAGTTTAAGATTATCATTGAAAGATTCAAATTCCTTTGTCACATATATTTATAGCAACATCACTCTACATTTGACCTATTTGAATAATTGACTCAACACACTATTTACATTCCTCTTAATAGAAATGTTGTCCATCTCATCCACACATGAATGTCGTTGTCACCGTCGTCGTAGCCAAAATTACATGTCGAACTTATTTTGATACTCGTCGTCGTTACGCAACTTCACGTCGCAAATCCGATCCAACAATGCGACAACATTAGACATAGGAGGCCTTTCCTTGGACTTCTCACTCGTGCACAAACAAGCAATCCTAAAATACTCCTTCACATTGGCCTCCATTAGTAGTTCCTCCTTCGAAATGCAAGCATCCACCATTTCCATATGCCTGTTTTGGGCCACCAAAATCCTGGCCCATTCTATTAAGCCCACTTCTCTACCATCCAAAACCATCGGTAAATTGGGCCTCCGGCCCATAGCAACCTCGAACATTAAAATCCCAAAACTATACACGTCAGCCTTGACCGTCGCCACCGTCACTCCCTCCCTGTACTCCGGCGGCATGTATCCCCAAGTTCCGGCGAACTGAGTCGACACGTGCGAACTGGAGCTCTCAATCATACGTGCGAGCCCAAAATCCGCAATATGGGCCTCGAAGTCGGAGTCCAATAAGACATTGCCGGCCTTAATATCTCTATGGATAATGGGCTGAGCAAGCCCATGTAAATAGGAAAGCCCATTAGCAACGCCTCTCATGATCTTCAACCTGGTCTCCCATGGCAATGGCTGCCGCGAGGGCAAGTATCCATCGGAATCCTGATCGGCCTCCGCCGATGTCGAGGTCTCGTACAAGCAATTATCGAGACTTCCTCTCTCGACGAATTCGTAGATCAAGAGCCTATCGGAGCCGGAAACGCAGTATCCCAAGATCTTGACGATGTTCCGATGGCGGAGTTTTCCGAGAGTCTCCATCTCGGCGCGGAATTCTCTGAATCCTTGGAATGCGTCGTGATTGAGCTTCTTGATGGCGACGGTGGCGCCGGAGGAGAGGCGAGCCTTGTAGACGACGCCGAAGGAGCCATCGCCGACGATCAAATCGTTGCTGAAATTCTTGGTGGCGGCGCGGAGTTCGGCCATGGAGAAGCGGAGAGAAGGATCGAAGGAGGCGCTCTCGTCGACGGTGACGGAGGAGAGATCCAAATTGCGGTTGCGAAGTTGCTGTTGGCGAAGGGTTCGATGCTTGGATTTTAATTTTTTGCAGAGGACGAAGACGCAGAAGAGGAATAGGGTTGCGACGGAGAAACTGGCGACGGATGCGAGAACTAGGGCTGAGGTGGTTTGCATGGCCTGATCTGAGAGAGAAAGTGGAAGGAATTTCAATGGCGGAATCAGAGATGGAGTGCAAAGAAAAAGGGAGAAAAGAAAAGAAGGGCGGCGAGTGAAGAAGAAGTAGGGAGGATGGTTCGAGGAAGATGGATGGGGCTAAGGAATTTGGCATCTCCCTAGTCAATAATTACAGTACGTGTTCTGTTCAAACAGTCAACTTCTTAATTATCCGACTTTCAAATTAAAAAAAAAAGGGTAAATTACAAATTGGGTTTCGTCCACATAAGAAGTGGCCTGGTTTTTTATAATATATGTAAAAAACATGTAACAAAATCAGGAAGCTTAATTTTTAAAAATTATAAACTAAAATCAATCGGTTATCAAGCATGATCTTAATTTTTATGATTTTAAAAGTTAGAATTTTATCCTTATAATTTAATAAAACCTCATAAATAGTTCAGTTTGATAAAATTCTCACAAGTCTCTATTTACGAAAATCTTATCAAATCATAGGGACGAATTGTAACTTTTTCTAAATTATAGGAATTCAATTTGTAATTTAATTAAAACAAAAAACAACCCTTCAAAGAAAAACAAAAGCAAACAAAAATAATTCATGTTTTTTTTTTTTTTTTCTCTTTGGGGTCTTTGTTTTTTTTTTGTTTTTGTTTAATGCGATCTCTTGGTATTCTTCAATCATAATGTTTGGCCAAGTCAAAATGTTGCATCAAGTCACTGCCCCATGTGTTGATCTAATAGATATAGGAAACGAGTGGACAACTAATTGTGGTGGGCCCCATCTTTTTCTTTTTATATATATATATTTTTTGAAACTATATTATATATATATATATTGATATAGAAAAATAGATTAAAATCTAGATGTGTCTAGTTTTGAGGTATATTTTCATCCAAACCAAACAACCCAATGTCAGTGTTGTTAGGACAACGACCCTCCACATATCTTCACAATGGTATGATATTGTCCACTTTGGGCATAAGCCCTCATGGCTTTGGTTCCCCCAAAAGGCTTAATTCCAATGAAGATAGTGTCCCTCACTTATAAACTCATGATCTTCCCCTTATCTAGCCGATGTGGGATTAATCCTCCCCTCGAACAAAGTACCAACCGAGCATCCCCTCAAATAGTCATCTATCCGTCTAGCTCTTATCCTGGCCAACTCCTTTACCGGAGCACACTGCCTATCTGATAGATGACTACGCCTTCGAGGCTCGCCTCCTTTGTTCGGCACCCAAGGATTCTACCAATCACGGCTCAAGGGATCTTCCCCTTATCTAGCCGATGTGGGACTTTGGTCGCACTCCCAACAAGTGTTACATATAGTCGTGGATATTCCTCGTTTGATAACGTTCTTGTTTCTCGTTTCTTGTTTCATGTTTCTGTTTCTCGTTTCTTGCTTCTGTTTCTTAAAAACTAAAAACAGAAACATGTTTGATAACTATTTCTGTTTCTTGTTTTTTGGTAAAAATAAAATTTAGTACATATACTATAATAAAACATATAACATGCATTAAAATAAATATAAAACAATTATAAAGAGGTTATAGTATTTTATTAAGGCCCAACACCTAATTAATAATAATAATAATAATACTAAATTTTATCCTTCAAATGTTGTTCAAATTTGACTTGCAATGTTATTTCTCACTTCAATCAATTCACCTTGAACGATTTTGACTTACAAGAGTTAGTTCAATTAGACGAATTTGTAAATTGTCTAAGGTCAGACAATTGAACATACCCACATTTCTTTAATTTAATAATAAACTTTATTTTTATTTTTTCTTTAAAAATGCATTAGCCAATAATACACCCAAGTAAAATCAGAAAAAAAGAGAGAATGTTTATATTTTTTTACATTTAATGGTAAACATGAAATACATTATTAGTTTATTTATTTAATAAAAAAATAAAATCGTACCAAAAGAAAAAATAATAGAGAATTAAATAGAAAATGATAACTATAAGCTCGTTAATGTAAAGTAAAAGAAAATAAGAAAATAAGAGAGACGGTAAAAACATAAACGAAAAGAGAAAACTAAAAAGGAAAAAAGAAAAAAAAAAGATAATGAAATATTAAAAGAAAAAAATATTATGATGAAAGAGAGAGAATGAATAGAAATAAATAAATCAAAAAATAAAAATAAAAAAGAAGAAAAAAAACAAAAAATATCAAAACGTATTAAAAGAAAAAAAAATAGAATGAAAGAGAGAGAAAAAAGAGAGAGAGGAGAAATGGGTAAAAAGAGAAATAAGAATACATGCATGAAACCTGAAAAAAAAAACAGAAACAGAATTTGAGAAACTACTTTTTGAAGTTTCTCAAAACTGCCATTTTTTTAGAAACGTTTTTAAAAAATTTAGAAACAAGAAACATGATGGTTTATCAAACATGTCTGTGTCTTGAAAAATGAGAAACATGAACAAGAAACAGAAAACATAAATGTTATCAAACGAGTCCTGAATTTCTCACATCTTTTAATTGAGAATATAATGTCTTAAATTGACAATAGCATCTTCCATAAGATTTTGTAAAAAAAAAAATTTTAATTTAAAAATGAGAGATTCAAATCTCCAACTTTCAGTTTGGGGTAATATTCTAAAATTTTAAAAAGTCGATAGCACTAATATAAAGGTTGTATGGTAAAGTAATACTTTAGTCATATTATTATTTATTATTTTATTTGTTATTTTATTCAATTAGTTAGTCTCATATTATATTTACATTATTGTACAATTGGAGAATCGGAAATTTTCTCCTAATATATTAAGCATCGTTTGAAGTTTATGAATACTTCATAATTTTTTGTTATATATAATTATTGTCGAGTGGAGTAATCGTTCGTTGAGTAAATAAATAAATTGGCCCAAATAATTGTAGTTATAAATATATATATACATTAATTATTAATTTCATAGTTTGGCCATAATACTCGTCCAATAGAGTAGCTCGTTGGACAACGCAATCGTATAATTTATTTATTCAACCCGAATAAAATGAGATCTATATTGAATTATTATAATACAACTTGCAATAGAACATTTCCACAGTACAAAAATGGATTAAAATAACTCAAACATTACTCTTAACTTAGTATGAGAAAAAGTCACATTGACTAAAGCTTTTTAGGAAAGAAACTAAGAATTCAAATTCTTTGCAAATGTTCAACAAAAAACACTCATATTTCAAGCGTAACGTATACGTCCGTGTCAAAATAAAATGTATCGAAATTTTACTTTTTTAAAAATTAATAAATTAATCAAATCAAACCTTGTTCAGACAAACATAATTTTTTTAGAATTCTATCGAGTACAAATATTTATTCAACAAAATTCATATAGGAATGTCATCCGAGTTTTACTAAATCCAAAGAATAGTAATAAAAAAAAAAGTTAATGATTAACGTGATTTTGTAGAAGTATTGATAAGAAAGAGGAATGTCTTCGGACTAATAGTATTAGTAACAAATATTATGTACTCAAAATAATAATAACAAATATTAAAATTAAGAACATTAACAAAGATCCTATGAATATTCTGATATATGCTCTTCTTCATTTGTAATTGTCAAACGTCAGCAATATAGCCGATTTCACCAAAAAAATCAGATGTCAACAATAGATTACTAGACTCTTAAAAAACATTTTTGTTAGAACTCATAAGTAATAACATTTTGGCAAATAATTATTCTTTGATTTAGACAAATAGATGTCTGAGCATAACTCAAGCCTCATCTGATAACCATTTGGTTTTTAATTTTTTAAAATTGTACTTGTTTTTCCATTATTTCTCTATAATTAATTTTATCTTTTTTCAAAAAACATTTGAATTTTAAGCAAAATTTTACAAACAAAAACAAGTTTTTGAAAGCTACTTTTTTTAGTTTTCAAAACTTTGTTCGATTTTTTAAAACATTTGTAAAAAGAAGATAGCATAACAAAAAAACTCATAAGTGAAAGTAGTATTTATAAGTTTAATTTTCAAAAACAAAATGGTTATCAAATGGAGGCCTCAACGATTAAGATATCTCTACTTTTTCTAGGTCATAGGTTCAAACCCCACCTCTACTCCTACACGCGATGTAATTTTCTTAAAAAAAAAGTATTGAAATTTAGACCTAACACAAAAATGTTTCCAATACTACACTGATATGTATATTACTTCCATTTATTATCAACCCGTTGATATTATTTAAGAATGATGTAAAGTTAAACAATACCTTAAATAATGGGTTGAACAGAAAAGCATATGTAAATTGTAATCCAAAATCAATCCCCGTTTTGAAATACCATCAAAAGCATAATAATAAATGGGGACAATATCCATGGAAAAGGCTTCTTTAATGAAAAGTGGAAAAAAGCTTAAAGCAGAAGTATATTTGCATAAAAATTATGAAGGGAAGGACCCACACGGCATTTCCCATTCAAAGCTTTCCAAAATCAAATCCGTGAATGCAGAGAAATAAAAGACTCTTGTTAAATTTTTATCAAAAATAAATAAATAAACTCATTTTAAATTTAGTCAGCCAGACACCACGTGCTTCACCGTGTAGAAACAGCAAGTAACACTTCTAATTTACTTTTCCAAACAAGGAGAGAACAATTTCATCAATAATAATAAGAAGGTTGAATTACAAATTGTAAGCAGAAAATGCTTACAGGGTTGCTGTTTTCTAACCTCCATGCAAATATTATTCCTTTTAGGGAAAAAAATCATTTTTGATCCTAAACTATGCATGTTGTATCAATTTTAACCATAAACTTTCAATTTCATCAATTTAAATCTCAAACTTTGTAAATCGTATCAATTTTAACCCTAAACTTTTAATTGCATCAATTTAAACCTCAAACTTGAATAAGTGTATCAATTTACACCCTCGGTTAAGTTTCCATTTCAATCCCTATTAGAAAAGTTTTCCACACATATCCAAAGTCACGTGTTGCTCTATAATATGTACGTATTTGTTATTTTTTAAAAAAAAATTAAAATTGCTGAAGAAAATTGGAGTAGACTCTCCATAATGTCTTTCAATTTAGAGCATGACTTTTTTTTCATTTTTTTTTTTTACTTCTTATCTTATTTGATTCTATTGCTTATTTATTTATTTAATTAGTTGAAGGTATTTCAATTGTAAAGCATGATTCTACTCAATCTACTGACTTTTAGTAGAAACAAAGCTTATTTACACCATATTTTTTCTCAATAGAGTACTCTCCTTCTTAAATCGTTTGCCAATATTTTTTTAAAAATTTCTCATCGGCCTTTAGCTTGATTTGTCCTCCATCCACTACAATGAACGTGGAACTTTCAGAATCATCACCCTCATTAGAATTTGTCTTTTTTCTCTCCATCATCGATGTCACTTTAATTCTCTGTAAGATTGTCGACGGGGGCCGACAAGGTCGGCTAGACCAGTTCATTGTGTTCATAGGCGTCATTTTGTCTGCCATCGTCTTTCCTGTTTTCTTCTGCATTTTAGCTAAGCTCAATCTTCTTTATACTTGTCGTCATTGGTATCAACACCAATGACGAGGGAGACACACAAATGTTCATTTTGTGTTTCCTACTTTCAAAAGTCGAATTTGTGGTTTTCATGATGGTGGCGATTCGATCTGGAATTGTTTAATTATTCTTTTAGTAAATTTATTTTTTTTTTAAATAACAAATAAGTACCTATTATAGAGCAACATGTGGCTTTAGACATATGTAGAAAATCTTTCTAATAGTGATTGAAACGAAAACTTAAACGAATGTATAAATTGATACACTTATTCAAGTTTGAGGTTTAAATTGATGAAATTAAAAATTTAAGATTAAAATTGATACAATTTGCCAAGTTTGAGATTTAAATTGATGAAATTAAAAGTTTAGGGTTAAAATTGATACAATTTGCAAAGTTTGAGGTTTAAATTGATGAAATTAAAAGTTCATGGTTAAAATTGATATAACATGCAAAGTTTAGAAGTCAAAATTGATTTTTTTCCTTCCTTTTAATTTTATCAACCGTTTCTCACGTTCATTTCTATCTAGAATCTAAACTCCTTTTTTTCCCCTAATCCACTTTTAAAATGATCAAATCAAATGATTCTCATTGAAAACGAGTACAACCCTAGCTAGCAAATAGGAGACATAAATCCTTGAAAAAATAGCATGAGAAATACGCTCATAATTGAAAGCTTCTTTTACCTTTGACCTGAATACAGTTCATGACCTTACTTGAACACGATTTGTTCTATAGGTTGTACAACTGTATCTTTGAGCTCTCTAACCTGAATATAGTTCCATAAGATCTTGTAGGCACTCCCATATGAACTAGCGTGCCTCCATCGACTAATGTTCGACAGAAGTGGTTTACCAGAGTAACTAATTCAGCTCCATATTATCAGAGAAAAACAAACTAATTAGTTAATAATTTCAGGTCGTTGTCACCTTCCACTTCAAGAGGTTGAGGTTCAGTAGAGACACCTGACCTTAGAGGAGTGCAGGCAACATTTCTGACTATAGAAGAATAAAGATCAAATTCCGCCTTCAGTTTCAAACAGCTTGCTTCTATCCACTTCTCCGCAACACTGGTAGCTACACTGTCTTGGCTATCCCTCTCATATTCCTCAATGGCAGGTCGTATTTCGTTGTACAACGAATCAAGTTCAGAGGTAGCTTTATTCTTCATTTCCTGCACGAGAAACTTAATAAAGTAGGTTAAATTATACAAAACCCCTGAACTTTGGAGTAGGTTTCAAACAACCAATAGTAATGAAACCTACTGAAGTATTTTGTCATTAAGACGTCAAACGAAAGGATATTTCATCATCACTCCACAGCTCACCATCAAAGGAAAAATTATTCAAGGAAAACTCTAAAATGTGACTGATAATTTTGTATTGTTTGATGTATGACAGTGGTTATTTGGAGACGTGGATTTTCGAATCCATATAATGTGGCAGCCTCGTTGAATAATTTTTTTTTATCAAATACTATTGTAAAACGCATTTATTACCTCATACTGTAAGACTTCTTCTTGTGCTTCCTTTAACTCTAACAGTCGAGCAACATATTTTGCATCCACTTGCTTCAGGGTAAAATTTTTTGCCCTTCCATTAGATAAGTTTCTCGATCGTTTCTTGGCCACAGATTCTGGACCAATGCGATAATTACGGCATGCAGTATTACTCCTGATACGAGATATCATAGCATTCTGATGTGCAAAGCTCTGCTGCGTATTTTCTGGATGGTCTTCTGGCTCCTCTTTTGCGTCATTTTTAATCTCTCTCACAACCATATTTTGCAATTGAACTGAATTGTCCGAGGTATCGATAAATGCAGTGGATCCCAGCTGCTGTTCAGCTCCCAAATTATCGTCCATGATCATTGAGTTCTCATTTTTCAGATAGCCCTCATACTCAAATGCCGTATGGAGCTTAGCAAAAGGCTCATCCTCTGCAGAATCATACAGTGGAATTTTCTCAACTGAATACCTAAAACCAAGCAGGATGGTTAACGGCTGTCTTGTAAGAAAAGAAGCAAGAAGAGGATGAAACTACAAAAATAAAGAAATGCCTCCTATAGATATCTGAATAATAAATTTAAATTAGCTATGATAGAAAACCAAAGGATACTAACAATGAAACAAACTTTAAATAATATAGTTTCTACAATTTATTAAAATTTAAAACTATTGATGTGCCGTGCCTCTTTGAAGATAACTGAAAGATTTATTAACCATGCTAAATAATACGATCACATTATGTTAATTAATTGGGACTTCTTTTTTCAGCAACTGTTAATTAATTGGGATTAAACGATATCAACAGGTTGGCATAGCATTAAAATGCATCTGTAATCCAAATAGAAGTTCAAGATCATTTCAGCCACCTCCACAAGTTATTAAGGCTCCGTTTGATAACCATTTGATTTTTGAAAATTAAGCTTGTTTTCTCACAATTTCTTTACAATGAGTTTCGTATTTCTTAAAAGATTTGAATGCTGGGTCAGATTTCAAAAGTAAAAACAAGTTTTTGAAAACTATTTTGTTTTAGTTTTTAAAACTTGACTTGTATTTTGAATGCATTTGTCAAAAGTAGATATCAAATCAAAGAAACTCATGGGTGGAAGTGAAAGTAGTGTTTAGAAGCTTAATTTCAAAAGCCAAAAACCATGGTTATCACACAGGGCCCAAGTATTTTAGGTGTCTCAACTCTTAAAATGTAATATAATCAAGTTAACACCCAAATTCCTTCCATGTATACATAAAGACCAGGGAATTTTGGGGCATTGTCTCACAAAATCACAAACATTCGTTATTTAGGAAAATCAAACTTTAAGAAGTGGTTGTGTGGGGAGGTAGAGATGGCCGAGGGCCAGAGACATAGACAAGTACCTATCATCGTCATCTTCCCACAAATAAGTATCTTCCTGACGAGGAAAACAATTGATGCACGTCAGAAAATATAAAAAAAGAAAATAGTTTGCAGAGAAAAAAGAGTTATCCAATTTGTGATGAATTTACACCCTCTCGCCAGGAATCATGATTAAGTAAAACTACTCGACAAATCAAAGATTACCAGGAAGCCGCGAGACTTGGCTCCAAGGAATCCTGAACAGCTGCTTGCACCACAGAGGCAGCGAACCTTGGCACCTCCATACCATTCGAAATTATAATTATATGCTAATTCAGTCCCAATGGAAATGTCTTGCTTTGCAAATATTCCAACCCTGATTTCACCCAACACATTCCACTTCCTCGTCTCACAGTTTGGGCAGCTGCAAGTTTATAATAAATAAATAAATTCGTTTATTATTGTTATTATTATATGGTAAAATTCAGCATAAACAACTCACCATGAATGATTTATAAATCTAGCAAGACTTCCCTTTCTAGTGGCATCAATTGATTCAGAGGCATTGAGCGAGATGATGTAAGCATCTTTGAGTCCTACCATCAAGGTATAGAAAATGATTACCTAAATTTATTATATAGTGCATCAAAGATGTAATTTTGATAAAATTGATACGTTACCCTGATTTTCATAAGCATGGGATCTCCGTTTTGCTTCCTTCCAAGATATAACTTCCCCACAATATTCAATAATAAATTGTCCACTCTACGTTGTCCCCAAGAAACAAAAAGAAAGGGAAAACAATCTTTAGAGAAGAAAATTCAATTTAGTTAGTCAAGTAAAGATGAATTTAAAATTAAAGTCCCCTCATTTATTATTTTTATTTTTTTATGAAAAAACTGAGCTTTCATTGAGAAAATATGAAGAATACGCAGGCATACCAAAAAAATGAAAAAAGAAGCCCACAAAACGGGAGCCAAACTACAAAAGGGTTTCCAATCAAGTAAAATAAGACCTAGCGGATAGTTACCAAAAGACCTAGAAATAGACCCCTGAAGAATCTAACAAGGGACCAAACATCGCTACAGACCCCTGAAGATTCTATTATTTCTCTCTCCCTAAAAACCCCACAAAATAGCACAAAACCCGACCTACCATAAAGTCCCCTCATTTATGTCTCTTATTGCTGGCACAAGTCTGCTTCTACAGCAAGCAATCTTAATAAATCTGACGTTTGTTACATTGCTGCATGGGATTGTTAGGTATCCAAACACCGAAAATACGAAGAACACAAAGAAACTAATATATTGCAATATCAAAGAACGTTACAATATAACAATAGTCTTTCAAGAGGGCTATCTCTCTCCCAAGTCCTACTATGGACACTCTACTAAAATGATTCCTCCCAAACTAAGGACCCTAACACTCCTATTTATAACTAAGACACCCTTAACTAATTCTCAATATACCCCTTACTAATATACTACTAATCCCCCACATATGACCCATACTAGTACTCTCAGAGGGATTTAGGTATGTAAATATAAATAATACAACTTCAAGATGTCATAGTATGGATACTAAAATGTTGGTGAGTACGTTGCATCACAAATCGGTTACTATTAAAATCATCAGCTGCATCTTGTTTCAAAACCAAACTAATTTTTCACTAATATATGAAAAGAACAAAAACAGTGATGAAATCATCAGTATAATCACAATATCAAGGTGGAAATAAAGATCAACAACATATTAGCAGGGAAAAAGGACACAAAAAAGAGAATTGATCCCATATTGAGAAACAGTAATTGTCCACTTAGACATTTAACGAATACATCAATCCAAATTAGATATTTAACGAATACATCTATCTACCTTGTCAAGTAAATACCTTAATATTCTCATCGGCTAAAAGGCCCCACCCACGGCCTTCAGTTTCGAACATCTTTGTTCTTGCATACTCACATTTCTGAAATTTCTGTTACATATTGGGAATTGAAGGATAATTTAGATTAGCTATACAAGTCAAGGATGCAAATCATCACTTTAATGCTCATTCCAAGCACATAATAACAGATGTTTCCAATAACATACCAATTTCAAAACTAGATTATATAAATAAACAACACGTGTACGCTGTTGCAAGAACATGTAAAGGACAGACAGATTGACAAAAAGTTCTTTACAGAATATCAGAAGGCCTTGAGAATCTACTTTAAATAGGAATAGTAAATCAGATTTAAAAGAAATCATAAGAAAAGAGACTGCCACAATGATGTTAACTGCAAATCGGTAGACGTGTTTAGTACCAAACAGCAACCTCAAGTCAAAAAGACAAATTTATTCAAACACATCGAATAAAGTGTACATTATCATATTATAAAGATTGGACTAAATAAAAAATAATTTAGATATTATATATACAGTTATCAAGTAGCCTCATGATTACCTGATTCTTGCAGTGAACACCACAGGGACAAAATCCAGGAGTACACTCAGTGCTGGTTAGTACATTCAAGCACCCTTCTCCACAAGTGCTATCAGGATCATTGGCGTCAAATTTGCAGTCGCAAACTGCAATATCCTCCTCCTTCTGCTTCTTGTGTCTTTGGAGAAAAAACCAAATCAAAATTCATAAAACTTTTCAATAGAACCTTCTTTTTTAATACAAGAAACTTATTCATTAAAATAGCAGAACATCCAAAAGGGGGGAGGAGAGCCACAACCCAAGGTGAGGGAGTTACAAAAAAATATTTCTGGATTTCTAATTAGCAAAAAGATAAGCTTTAAATATTAAAAAACTTGGGAAAACTACCATTGGTTGGCTTAATAGTCACTAGGGCAAGTGAAAAAAGTAAATGTGATTCTGGAGTACGGGTTCAAGTTCCATGGTGCCTAGTATATTAAAACCCTGAATTTCTCTTAACGACCAAAAGTTTACAGGGTCAGACAATTATATTTTGAAATTAGTTGAGGTGCGCATGTAGAGGCCTGAATATCAACACAAAAATGCTTATAATATTCAGCCGCAAGTGTCTAGCTTCAAATTTAAAAGGATGACCACCCAGGCAAGAGTGAAGAAGGCTTCTGATGTTGCAAGGTGAGGCAATCAACCTACTAAGGGTTGATATAATATGCCTAAACTGAAATGCCAGAGGATAGTGATAGAACCCAAATGTAATGAAATATGAAAGACAACAAAACAGTAAGATAAGCCAAGTAATTTGAGGAACTTGGACCCTCCCCTCTCTTGAGCACTCTCACTCAAGCCCTAAAACCAAAATACTAAATCAATACCTCCCTTCCCCTTTCCCACTCACCCTATTTATAACCAAATACCCTAACAAACTCCCTAATTATTTACTAATATACCCTTAATACCAATCCTATCATTACCCGCCCCTAAAACACACCTTGTCCTCAGGTGTGGTTAAACAAAAGAAAAACCAAAATTGGGTACAAAGTTTTTTTTTTTTTTTTTTTTAAGCCCAGAGACCCATATGGCATATTTCTCTTCCCATTAGCTCTATTTAAAACCAAATGGGCCTTAACAATTTTAAGCAACAACCCAATGTTAATGCTGAACTGTTTCCAAATCCATGGCCCCACTTCTTGGTACTTCACGTGACTAGGGTTTCTTGTGCCTTCCTCTCCACGACAAATACATTCGGTCCTACAGCTGCAAGTCATCGTCCAACTGCAAGTTATCGTCTCCGACCATACTGATCGCCAGCAACGCCTTTTGACGAACATTTGTCTCTTCTTTTCTCCATGTTCTACGTGACCGCCCACCTGCGATTCATCCGCCGCTTCTTCTTGACTCTTGCGTCGGCGTCTCCTCTGAGTTTTCATCTCCCACCATAGAAGTAGTAATCGACGGCAATCTCTCCCAAGAATTTTTTCCTTTGTCGCCTTGAACTGCTTCCGAGTCCCTTCGTGCTAGGTTTTTGAGTACCGACGGACTATCGATCGACCTCCCCCATCTATCATCGGCGTTTTCCAGTGGCCATATTTTTCGGTTCGTCCTACATCTCCTCTCCTTCGCTTACGTACGGTCTCATTCTTCCTCCTCAATCGATTCTTTCTCCCTTTTGCACTTTTTCTCTCCATCAATTTCCTCCTTGGATTCTGGAAAGCTCCATCTCTGATTCCAAGGTATGCTCGTCCCCTGTATTTGAAGTTTCTCATCCTCATTGAGCGTGATCCACATTTGGCAGCTTTTGGCCTTCGATTTTCTGTCTTCTTCTGCCCACATTTGCTTCCACTTAGCCGATTTCTTTTCGCTTTCAGCTCTTCTATCTCGAAATCGAAATCTGATTTCAGTGCTCCTAGGTTTTCCATCTTCGCTTCACCGATTACCTTTGTCTTCTTTTCTGCAATCTTGTTTTTCCTATGTACCATACTCTCTCGAATTTCTTTGTAACTCTGCCTCCATTCAACTTGAAATGAATCGAAAATCGAATCGAGACGATCAACAAACTTCAACAACTCCTCACGTACATTTGCATTTAATTCCATGGCCATAACCGAACAGCTCTAATACCAATTGATAGAACCCAAATGTATTGAAATATGAAAGACAACAAAACAGTAAGATAAGCCAAGTAATTTGAGGAACTTGGACCCTCCCCTCTCTTGAGCACTCTCACTCAAGCCCTAAAACCAAAATACTAAATCAATACCTCCCTTCCCCTTTCCCACTCACCCTATTTATAACCAAATACCCTAACAAACTCCCTAATTATTTACTAATATACCCTTAATACCAATCCTATCAGATAGTTGATGAAGCAATGGTCTTCAGTTTGATTGGCTAAATTCGAGGAGGCTGCCTACCAAATTTAACTGATAGGGAACTTGTATTTGTTGTAAATCACATAGATTCTTGAAACTTAAAAGAGAGCCTCAAATCCTTTTCAAACATCCTTCCATAATCTAACGTAATCACCATTACCCACCAGCAACTCCAATTTAGCACCCAACAGATCATTTTGAAGATGTCCTTCTTAAAGCCCATGGAATCTTTGATAGCAACTCGATTAGTCCACCAATCTCCCTTTAGAAACTCCGTATTCAACATTTTTTTCATAGGCAAACCCTTTTTAACAAGAAATAAGTGCATTCCAAAAAGGAAGACCCAAAACAGAGAAGCTTGCAAAAAGGTGATCCAATTGATATTTTTTAAAAAATTTGTAATAACAAAATGGAAAGGAAATAATAGCCTAAAAAGAAGCAAGACGTATTGTATCCCAAAGTTCAGCTGAAGCTCCATTCTAAGATTCCTTTCCTTCAAATTTCCCAAAGTGAAGAACAGATCACAAAACATCATAAAGAGACAATGTTGGGGTTGAGGGAACTCAAAGGCATACCTCTGAAGCCACTTTGCAAAAAGAGAGTGATTCTTGTTATAGAGGTTTCCCATGCCAAAACAACTAGAACAAATTGATTTCTTTACCTCGTTTCAACTGACTGGATGAAAGTTTCCTTCTTCGCCATGAATTAACCAGTAGAAATTACTCAAATCTTTCAATAGCGGAAGCCACTATGGACATAAAAGAAGTAGCATGGTTTGAGACAAAGGCTTGGATGAGGGTCAATCGCCACATTTTAATCAAATCAATCTTCTCTAGTTTTGAAGCTTGTTTGACAACAAGAGACATCCAAAAAATGATGCCCTTTAGGTTAATGTTTGGGGGAGATCCATAATCTTTGTTTTACACAAGTTGACATTCGGCCACAAGAATAACCGAAAGAAGTTTGTAATCTTGAGAACACTGAAGAAATTTGTTGTTAAAAGTGAGTGAGAAAAGAGTCGTTTCATCTTTAAATTGAAGGTGGTTGATGGTTAAAGCTGCTTTACTCGACACTTAAGAAAAACCACGTTCTGTTATGTACAAGTAAACTCATGAAAATATTCACTGAAATATATAACATTATGTACAAGTAAACTCATGAAAATATTCACTGAAATATATAACATACTGAAAAGAGGGCGATGATGAAAATATCTTACTTTCGATAATAGAATTCATTTTGTTTGATATCTTTGTAATGTGGTTGTCCTTCAATATTTTGATCCTTCAAACACAATAAAGCTTTTATTAACTTTCTAGTAAAGTTCCACATCATGAAGAAGATAAATACATACATAAATTAATGCCTCATTTCCATCGAATTTTGAAAGGTAAAAATAACAACAAAAAATCAATGTAATGTTCATCTAGAAGGCAAGCTTTACTGAGATCAAGGATGGAATAGTACATATGCATACCTGATACCATAGTGTCTATTGGTAATCCATCTTCCAGTAGAATACACATTTAAATACAAGAAGAGCTAAACTACAACACAAGTTATTCATGATACTTCTTATTTATTCTCACAACCACTTCATTCAGAGTACAGGAAATAGATAAGATGTATGTTGAAAAGGTCAACATAACCAAATGAATCAATGCTAATCTACAACTTTTCAACGAGGTCTTACATTATGCTAATCTCCCCCAAAATCATCTCTTCAACTGGTTCCAATAACTCATCTCTTATAGGATTAGTGCCTTAAGACATTTCAAGCTACCTCATAGGCTATTCACTACCTATGAAACTACCATAAATGCCATTTACTTTAGCCTCTCACCAACAATTTGCTTAAATTCACCCTTACCTTGGATATAGCCTTAAACAACTTCCAAGCTTTGATTACATTCATAATTTTTTGCTCCCCATCTTCACAAAGAGGAATGTACCATCAATAGATTGTAGATGAGTTATATAAAGTCCATCTCTCCATATTCGAAACCCCTACCATTGAATCTATTGGTGCTCCTTCACTTATCGATCTACGCAACACATCGATCACCCTGCCTAAGCCTTTGGGTAACTACAATTTGTCCTAGTCTACTATATAAGAAAATATAGAAATCAATTCTTGTTATGCACCCCATGATCCATTTTATCCTTTTAGGATCAAATTTCTTTTGCTTCAATACATCCTCCAAAAACTTCTAGTCAACTACGTCATGGATTTCTATATAGATTGTGAGGTTCATCCCATCCGTTTCAATCTCTTTAGTTCTTCCACAGCTTCATTGGCTACTAAGATTGAATCAACTATTTCTCTTCATGTCAGAAATCTCATTAGCTACTAAGATCGAATCAATTTAGAGTCGTATGTAAGGTTGAGTAGGGCTAAGAAGTTGGCTAACTTTGGTGGGTGACGGTCAATTGTTGAGATTTTCATTTTTCAAAAAAGCCAGAGGGTGATGGTCTAGTTTGGATAACTTCATCATTTAAAGATGAAGGAAGAGGAGGGAAAAAAAGGGAGAAGCTCTCCTATGCAATCAAATTTGAGAAAAGTTCCAACCCATTCATTGTTAGATTTCTTGTGTCTCAAAACTAAATAACTAAATTTTAAGATCAAGGACAATGAAGAAAATTGGATAGCATCTAACCATCATCTAGTAGTCCCTGAGACGAGAAAATGGTGTGGCGACATTCTTATTCAAATTAGATCATGTATGGTTGAAGCACCTATATTTAAACTCCATCAGAAACTAAGAAGATTGGAAGAGACTGCCAAAGAATGGGGGCAGGAAGTGATGGGTAACTACAGACAAAGTTGGAAAACCATACTTGTATTACTGATAATACTAGTGATAAAGATGAGGGGGTTGTGTTGGGTGCAAGGTGATGGAGAGAAAAGAAAACAATGAAGTGGTAATTGTACAATGTCAGCTAGAAGAAAAAAGGTGCTTTTAGCAAAGCAATATCCTCGAGGGGGCGTTTTTCACATAATGTTAACAATCAGGAGAAGGAGGAATCTTATTTCAAAAATGTTGTGTGATAGTGGTAATAGTTTGGGGAATGAAGAATGATAGAGAGATAGACGATGAAATCATTATACAATTCAATAAACTACATACTATACACGGTTTGAGCTCATTAATGCCAAAATGTACAAGTTGGAGTCAAATTTCTGGTGAAGATAGGCAGTGGCTGGGACTAAATGGATACATGGGGTTCATTTACTTCATTTGCGTGTGCACCGAAAGCCCTATCGTGTCAAATCCACTCCCAGAATTCGCAAGGTTTGTCTCTGTGTTTACTTGAATGTTTTCACAATCATTGTTGTTTCTGTTCAAAAATTCACTAATAGAAGAATTTCTTCGTCACCTGTTATTATCAAACCTCCGTTACAATCGGTAATTCTTCTGTGTGAGATTTGATGATCCATGTCTTTCTAAAACATTCTTTGATATGAACATTATGTTCTGTGCAGTTTGCTGATTCTAGACAACTTAATCACGTTTATCATCCAAAAAAAGATGGATACATGGGATAATTCTTTTAAAAGGCTGGAACATAGCCAAAGGTGACATCAAGGTGATGTTCCAAAACATTTTTCAGAGAGGACATCTTAATATCTGCACCAAAGAAATGGTACTTGATTTATTCCAAAGAAAAAGATGGTCAGGAGGGTAAGGTTCAAGGGACTTCCATTGGATCAGTTTAACCAAAATATAAGAACAATTTAAGGTGACTGCAGACAGATCAAGAAAGGTGTTTCATGGAACAGTATCATGTCTTTGTTGGTATTTAGTTTCTTTGACCAGATGTCATTGTCTTTCACTATTGAAATTTCTTTTGGAGTAGGTTTTTTTGTTAGTATTGGTGCCTTAGAGTTGGATTTATCATCCATCACATCAGTGTTATCTCTTTTTCTACTTGATTGGAGGCCCTTTTTGTATTTTGCCTCCTTCTTTTGTGGGCTCTCTTTTTTTGTACGTCATTGTATTCTTTCATTTTTTTTTTCTCAATGAAAGCTCAGTTTCATATAAAAAACAAAAATCACATCAGTGTTATGTGTCCTTCACTTATTGCAATTCATTTCCTATGAAATGAGCAGAATGGTACTCTGTGTTTCGTCCCATACACATAAACTATTAGAAAATATCTAATCATAAATGAAAGATAAATAGAAAATCTTAAAGCATTAGAAAATATCTAATCAAAAAAGAGAGTCAAACTAACCATGGAGAGATTCTAAATCTGGAATCATCGAGGTTCTGCCAAGACCACGTCCTTCATCTGCCACACTAGAATACACGCACAAGGTGTTGTATTAACCACGCAATGTAATCTATATCCAAAAATAGAATAAATGTTTCCTGGAGACAAATTCTTCATACCATTCCCTTTCAACATTCGACTCAACTTTTAGCTTTGGAAAAAATGTCATTAAATTTCAATGTAGTTACAATTTCCAGATTCCATGTGATTTCCACTTAAATCACTCTTCATTATTCAAATGTAGGCACATTTCACATTTTCTTAATAAATATGAACTTCTATGACACATCAGAAAAGGGGTAAACCTTCAAGATTATAGTATAAACAAAAATAAATATTGTCCAAATCATATGAAAAATTAAAGGTGACAGAATAAAATCGAACTCATTACCTTGTAAATAATCACATATTGCAATGCAAACTAAAAATAGAAGAAAAATAAATAAATAAAACCAGCAATAATTTAACATGCAACTAGACCGCAGGTATAGAGTTTTAATTAACGAAATTGAAATTTTAGAAACCAACTTTGGGAGTAATTTTACCCTTATCCACTTGTTCAAACGACTAAACAAGTACAAAAAGAGCTTAAACCTACAAATTTCTCAGCAACAGCCTAGGAAAGAGGGGGAAATAACAAAATAATGTAGAATAAATCTCCCATTTAAACTAATCACTTTTTTTGGATGGCGAACATGATTAAATTGTCGAATCAGTCAATGTGAAGTGCATCAATATGTACATAACGTAATGTTCATATTGAAGAATGCCGTAGAAAGACATGATCATCAAAATCTCACATAGATGAACGATCGATTGTAAATGAGGTTCGATATTTACAGGCGAAGAAAAAATCCTCCTAAATTTTCGAACATAAACAACAAAGATTGTGAAAACATTCAAGTAAACATAGAGACAAACCTTGGAAGCGGATTCAATGCGATAGGGCTTTTCGCGCGCTCTCAGATGAACGATGAAGTAGACAAATACGGTTTCGATACTTTTTTTTTCTATTTTTCCTTTTGCCCTTTTTGGTTTTTTTTCCTTTTTTATTTTTTATGGGGCAAAATACCTTTTTGGTCCCTCAATTTTGCATTTAGTTCCAAACTCAACAAATTTACCCCTGAGGTTTGGATTTGGTTCCATTTTGGTCCCTCCGTCCAAATTGTTTAATATGTTATTTGACCTTAATCCCAGGTCAATTTTTTTTTCTCCACTTTGACTCCACAAAAATCCTGTTTTGATATTTCAAGTATGAATCTAAACTTATTTCCATCATAACCAGTGGATCTAACAAATCTTCCCAATGTTACCAGGAGTTATCCACGATGACCCGTTCGTGAGGGAGATACTTATAACTAGTTTCATGGGCCTGGCTCCTTTATTTATAAATGATGACCTATACCTATTTAATAGGTTAAATATGAGGAACATACAAAATCAACTCCACTAAATGATACTGTAATATGTGTTCACAACTTTTTAGTCTTAGTTTGAAAATCTACCAAAAGGATTCCCATGATCTTGTTAATTTCACCAATCAAAAACACCTGCTATTCAAAAACTATTTCCACAAGACCCCAACATGAGGAAATCTGTTCACAACAAGTTACATGTATTGGGACATATAATGAAACTACTTAGGCCCCGTTTGATAACCATTTTGTTTCTAGTTTTTTGTTTTTGAAAATTAAGGTTATAAAAACTACTTTCTCCAGTAAATTTCTTGTTTGTTATCTACTTTTAATACATCTCAAGTTTCTTTAAAAAAAAAAAAACACACATGTTTTTGTTTTTGAAGTTTGGCTTAGCACTCAAATTATATTTAAGGAATGTGAAAAACATACTTAAAGTTGTGGAGAAGCCAACATAATATTTAAAAAACAGTAAATGAAAAACAAAATTGTTGTCAAACGAGGCCTTCACAATCCCAATTCTACTCACAATAAATGCATTGGACTGTTGTCTAGCGTCAATATTGATCCTTCTGAAAGACTCACAGTTATTCGCAAAGTAAACAAAAGTCTACATACACGTCCAAGCTAAAAGGTATAAACCGGAAGCTGGCCTCAGAAAACAACACCGTTGTACTAAACTCTCTCTAAACCGACAACTTCAGATATCAAAGGCATGACACGTCATCTACAAAGCCTTGGGCCCATGTTACACGGATAAACGACTACCATACTCTGCCTGTCCAATCTCCCTAGAGCTTCGACAATAAACTGCTGTTTCCTTGTACCAAAAATTTAGAGGGGCCGTAAGGAATTGAGGGAGGGGGTAGCCATGATTTAAAGAAACTCCATTTGCTTGCAATAACGGAGAGCAAGCTCTATAGCCAACTAAGCCATCGAGCTCGGCAATTTCTAGGCCAATAAAAGTAATAAACAAAACAAAAAAAAAAGTAACAGGAAGTTTCGAATTTATCCTCCTTGCCTCCCCTTAAGAATTAACCCTCATGGAAATAATGAGCTACAAACGCATGGAAACCTAATTGGACCAAATTTTAAGCTTCAACCAATAAAAATGTAAAAGAAACACAAAATCCAATCATAACCCACCAAAATTCCCTCGAAATTTCAATAACCAGAGAGCGCCCAGATGAGAACACAACAAAACAAGAGCATAACTGAATCGAAAATGAGCAGAGTAATACGAAGCTCACGTTACTCCCTTTCCAAACTTGGTACACGCGCTTCGCCATGGTGAAACGGAGTTCCCCGTCGAAGCTAAGCCGGAAGAGAGTCGAATATCTGGAACTTGTGAACGCTCATTTCGTCGGCATTCAGACCGACCGAGGCAAAAAAGTCACAGGGGACGTTTCACCCCGATCAGTCGACGGCGATTTATGAAGCGAACTGAAGGTCAGATTTGGGCTTTTGCGGCTAATGGCGATTGTTGTTGCAAATTGTGAAGGGTTTTTGCAAGGAAATGAGGAGCAGGATTTACAGTGTCGCCCTCCTTCTGCCCCAACTTGTGTGGAAAAACTCTTTGCGAACGAAATGAAAACTGAAATTAAGCCTTTGGGAAAACGAAAACTCCTCGTCTTCGTTGCACTCCAATTTGGTGCCTTTTTTGCTTCCCCCCTCTTTTTTATTTTTGTGAAATTACATATTTAACCTTGTCGTTAGCCTTCCCTTTGACTTGAATTTTTTTAAGGCGCTATGGCTATGGTTGGTTCATAATTTAATATTTCAATGTTAATGATTTTCCTATGTAGCATGTTTTCTTTTAGACTTAGGGAAATTTTGAGTAATGAGTTTGACATTTAATATAGAGTACGTGCGAATATTAAATTCATTGATTGCGTTGTGGTTTGAATTATTGAGTGAAAAAAGAAAAACAAAATTGAAGGTGGTTGATGGTTAAAGCTGCTTTATCCCACATTTAAGAAAAACCACGTTCTGTTATGTACAAGTAAACTCATTAAAATATTCACTGAAATATATAACATACTGAAAAGAGGGCAATGATGAAAATATCTTACTTCCGATAACATAATTCATTTTGTTTGATATCTTTGTAATGTGGCAGTCCTTCAATATTTTGATCCTTCAAACACAATAAAGCTTTTATTAACTTTCTAGTAAAGTTCCACATCATGGAGAAGATAAATGCATACATAAATTAATGCCTCATTTCCACCGAATTTTGAAAGGTAAAGACTCCACTTAATTGTATAATGACTACACATAATAAGGTTAAAAACTGCAATAATCCCCTGGATAATATGGTATTTAACTTCGATATTTAATGACAATAGTAGTTTAGATTACAAATACCAACCACCTTTTGAGAGGGTGGATTTCTCCTTTCACCAACCAAGTGGGGTTTCACAATTACAACCAAAGCATGAAACTTTTCAAAAGGGTAGCACAAAATATAAATACTAACTAACAGATCAACTATTCAGGAGTGGGTGTAGTTCTCATTTTTCCCCTCCTAAAATACACGTGCTTAATTGGAGGTCTGGCATCTCCCCTGTGGATGAAAGCCACCTTGTCCTCAAGGTGGAAGTCAGGAAATTGGTTGCCAATGGTTTCAAACGTCTCCCATGTGGACTCATGCTCGGGTAAGCCTTTCCACTGCACTAAAAGCTCTCCTTCTTGGGTTTCCTCATTCCATTGATAGGCGAAAATGTCTTGTAGTTCAACAATCCATTCAAATTCGTCAGAGTAGGGGAGGTTGGTTTTCCAGTGTAACGTTCTCACCCAAAACTTTCTTTAACTGGGATACATGGAACATGGGGTGTATAGTAGATTCAGGTGGCAGGTCAAGGTGGTAAGCAACTTTTCCAATTCGTTTAAGGATTCGATAGGGCCAAAATAATTTAGGCAACAGCTTCTCGTTTCTTCGCTTGGCTAGGGAGGACTGTCGGTATGGGCAAAGCTTCAAGAAGACCCACGAACCCACCTCCAACTTCAACTCCCGCCTCTTGCAATCCACGAATGTTTTCATTTTTCCTTGGGCTGATTCTAGTTGAACCTTCAGCCTATCAAGAGCCACGTCCCTTTCAGCCAACTGTTGATCCAAGGTTGCATTAGAAGTCTTTTGATCACCATAGTACACAATCGGGGGGGGGGGGGGGGGGGGCAATCGCCCGTGAACAATTTAGAAGGGGGAGGTGTTGATCGAGACGTGGTATGTCGTATTACACCAAAATTTAGCCCACTGCATCCACTTCAAACATTTCTTTGGATTTTTCCCACATAAGCAACGTAGATAGGTCTCAAGACATTTATTCACAATTTCAGTTTGGTCATTCGTCTGCGGGTGATAGGTCATGCTGTGGTGGAGATGAGTTCTCTGTAATCGAAATAACTCAAACTAGAAGTGGCTTATAAATATATTGGCTTGATCCGAGACAATAGTTTGGGGAAATTCGTGGAGACGAACCACTTCCTGCACAAAGGTTGCATCCACTGTCTTGGCAGTATATGGGTGGCGGATTGCTATAAAATGGGAATATTTGCTCAATCGATCCACAACTACCATAATAGTGTCATGACCTCGTGATTTTGATAATCCTTCAATGAAGTTGATCAATATGTCCTCCCATATTCCATCTGGTTGGGGTAATAGTTAGAGAAAGGCTGCTGGTAGGAGCGTTGATGCTTTGTTACGCTGACAAACCATGCATTCTTCCACATACTTCTGACCACACTCTTCATACCTGACCAATATAACTCACCAGTAAGCCGTTTATAAGTGTGCAAGAACCCCGAGTGACCCTCCAATACAGAGTCATGATAGGAATGCAGTATGGCTGGAATCAATTTGGAGTCAGCTGACAACACTAATCGATTCTTGTAAAGCAACTTGTCTTGATGCACCGAGAAGTTTGGGTGTAGGGTTGCATCTTTTTATACTCTCATTTTAATCTGGGCTAAGGTTGGGTCCCCACCCACCTCTATCTTTACTGTCTCCACGTCTAGGATAACATACGCAGTGAAAGCGCCCATTTGTATAATCGGGGGCATTCTCGATAAGGCATCCGTCGTCTTGTTCTCTCGCCCCGGGATAATATTATATCTCAAAATCGTAACCCAATAACTTGTAAATCCATCTCTGATAGTCTGACTGTAGTTCCTGTTGTTCAATGAGGTGTTTGAGAGATTGTTGGTCTATTCTTACTACAAATCTCTGCCCCAACAAGTATGATCACCATCTCTGAACTGCCAACACGATGGCCATTAATTCTCACTCATACACAGATTTGGCTTGAGACCTTGCGAAGAGGTTGTGACTGAAATAGGCTATGGGTCATTCTCGTTGAGATAACACGACTTCTAATCCCATGCCCAAGGCGTTAGTTTCAATAACGAAGGATTGAGTAAAATTGGGGAGAGCCAGCACCAGTAGGGTCGTCACGGCGCGTTTCAATTCCTCAAAGGCCAGTTCAACTATATCATCCCATTCGAAAGCATCTTTTCTTGTCAATTGGTGGAGAGGTGCGGCGATGGACCCATAGTTGGCCACAAACCTCCTATAGTAGCCCATGAAGCCCAAAAAGCCCCGTAACTCCTTAATGTTGGACAGAAGGGCTCACTCCAACATCGTTCTCACTTTTCAGGGTCTACCTCAACCCCCGCTACCGATACCTAGTATCCAAGGTATTCGATCTGCTCATGACCAAACTGACGTTTTTTTTAGATTGGCTGAGAGGGCACTCCCTCAACACATCCAACACAATTCCTACATGCTTTACTATCACAATCAGGGTTGTAGATTAAAATATCGTCAAATAAAACTAAAGCGAAACAACGTAGGAAAGGTTGAAATACCCAGTTCATGAGAGCCCGAAACGTCAAAAGGGCATTCTTTAGGCCAAACAACATTATGAGGAATTCATAGTGGCCTTTATGGGTTCTAAAAGCCCTTTTTGGGATGTCATCTTCAGCCCATCTGGATCTTTTGGTATCTAGAACCGAGATCAAGCTTCGAGCAATATTGGGACCCATGTAGCTCGTCCAACAATTCTTCAATAATCGGTATCGAAAATTTATCTGAGATGGTGGCTTTGTTGAGGGCTCGGTAGTCCACACAGAACCTCCAGCTCCCGTCTTTCTTCTTGGCTAGTAACACGAGGCTCGAATATGGGCCGACACTTGGCCTCACAATCCCTGCCCTCAACATGTCACTAACCATTCTCTCGATTTCTTCCTTCTGGACAAAGGGGTACTGATATGGCCAAATGTTGATCGGAGCTTGCTTTTCCTTCAAGATAATACAATGATTGAGCTCCCTTTTGGAAGGCAATCCTCTGGGTTCTCAAAAACACATCGGCGTATTCTTGCAACAAATCTTGCACTCAATGCGGGTATACGGACAAAGGGGCTGCTTCCCCAATTTCCAGATCTTCCATTTGGACCATCATGACTCGCATCTCTATTAAAAATCCTTGATCTTGTTTTTCCCACGAACGACGTAATTTCTTCAACGATACCTCTGCCAGCGTCAGGGACGGGTCCCCTCACACAACCACCTTTTCACTCCTGCTTCCGATGGTCATTGAGAGAGATTTCCAGTCAACCTTCATGACTCCTAAGGTGCGAAGCCACTGCATGCCAAGAATCACATCGATGCTCCCCAATTCTAACGGTAGAAAGTTATCAATGATGGTCAATTCATCCAACGTGATCACCACCTCCTTACAAATTCCCCTTCTAAGGACTGTAGCCCTAGTGCCCATAATCACGTCGAAGCTGGCGGATTCGAATATGGGTAGTTTGAGTTTGTTGACTACTCTGTGGGATATGAAGTTGTGAGTTGCCCCACAGTCCACTGATTACTACTTCCTCTGCATCGATGCACCCCTTAACCTTGATCATTGATAACTCTTAAATTAAGAGTTATATGCTTGTATTTTTTGGACTAAATTGTCATATTTTATCTCATTATATCTTGGAAATTCCCTAGCTTGGAGTCATTTTGCTCTAGGACTGATTTTGATATAGTAATATTTTTATTAGAGCAAAGTTATCCTAATTAAGGTCTTTTATGTGATTAAATTAGGTTGGATTGATGAGGACTCAAGAAGCCAAGAACAGCAGTTTTACAACTAATTGCTGGAGCAAATTTCGCGATTCAGGCTTATACGAAATTCGCACGTGGGAGCTGTTATTCATTAATTGAGCTGGAATCTGTCAGTCTAGTCACGTGTTTTCAGCCAACCAGAACCCGCCACGTCACAAGGACAAGTCTAATCAGCCCTCGTTTTCATAAAGGGTGACTTTTATAATGAGGCAGCCGTTTTTCTTGGAGGAAAGGGGAGAGAGGAGAAGTGAGGTTCCCGAAATAACAGAAGAGAGGAAGCATAGGAGGAGAAGGGTGTCGACCAGAGAGCTACCACCGGAGTTTTGCCCAAAACGGAAGGTTTCCAGTCGGAAAGACGCCGATGCTGGGTCAAGAAACTTGGGGCAGCATTTCGACTTCTCCTGCTATATTTTCTTCTGTCATTTAGTCGTTTTCTGTATTTACTTTCATTATGTCTACATTTCTACTGTTTTTCCGTTTTCACTGTAGCATGAACTAATCACCATAAGGTGAGGATTAGAGGATGATTGTTTTTAGCTAATGTTATAGTTGAGTAGACTTCATCTCCTTCGATTTGGTTTTTAAGGGGTTTTATTCTTAGTTTGTTTCCGCTTGGCCAGCCGTTATGAACATCGTCCCTCTGATTTCTGGGAAGAATAGGAGGGGCTGAAAACTTGAAAACCACGTTAGCCTCTTGTTAAGGTTAGTAGCTAACTAAGTGGGTAGGTTAGGGATAGCCACTCGCCTAACGCACATAAAGTACAGTGGGTTTATTGTGCTGAAGTAATTTAATTGCGACAGCATATATTCGGTGATTCGGGAGAATACCGTGTAGTCTGTAGTGAATCGAATGGAATGAATGTGTACTCAGTTTGTAATTTAACTAATGCATGACTTACCTCTAATCCGAGCCTTTCTTTTAATTAAAGCACAAGTTAATCGTTACCTGTTTTCTGAATCTTTACTCTGTTGTTTCATGCTTTAGCATTAATTTTGTTCCAGCATTTGTGATTACTTTATTTCATTTCCATTGATAATTTTGAATGGTTACCAACTGAGTTACTAAGAATTAATTTAGGTTCATTATAAGGATTAATAGTCTCCGTGGATACGATAATTTTACTTGCCACTTGCTATAAAATGAATGTGTACACTTGCGCATTGACAACATAATATTGCATAATTTTACATCACTCTAGCAAGGTCATCAATCATGTTGGGGGCTGAGAAACCTATCACGATATTCAATGATAATTCCGCCAGTTCCTCCATCGCTTCTTCGTGCAAATATCTTTCTACTTTAGTCTCACCGTCTTATAACTCTTCTAAGGATAGCTCGTCACTGACCAATAGGGGTCTCAATTCATTACCCTTGCACTTATGGCCTACAAAGAACTTTTCATCACACCTAAAGCAAAGATCTTTTTCCATGCGCGTTCGCAACTCTGTATCGGTGAGCCTTCGATAAGGTAAGTCCTTTCATGGTAGGGAACTAGCAGTTTGGAGGATCGATAAGGTGATGGTATAAGTAGGTGTCACATCAATCAACTTTGGGAAAGTGCGTGGCTTGATGCTAGCGTTTCCCAGAGTTGTCAACGTGTTACTCCCACTGAGCCTCACCACTTTAGTAACGTTGGGCCTAAATTTGCCCGTTTGGGCCTGATTTTTGTCTTCCACACGTTGGGTTGCCTTCATAAATCGCTTATAAACCACGTGGTTCAAAGCATAATACTTCGTCTAACAGATAAGGAATAGGAGTTGATAACAATTCAAATCGAGCGCGAAACTCGACGACCGTACTCTCTTATCGTATGGCTAAGAACCTAGCACACAGTGAACCCTCTTGGGAAAGGTGAAATCAATTCAAGATTCTATGTTTCATGTCCGCCCATCTGGTGAACAACTCCCGTCCCTCAGTCCAACGGAACCAGTGTAAGGCGACTCCTACAAAACTAACCCCCATAACAATGACTTTCTCTGTTTCAAAAAGCCAATGAATATCGAAATATTTCTTGGCTCTGAATAACCAGTCATCCAGTTGGTCGTCATCGAAACCAACATCTCCATTTTTTTAAACTTGTGTCGAACTCCCCCATCCTCGTCTTCATGAGTGCTCGGCTTGATTGGAATAATTCTGTTCATACTCGTGGTTCCCCCGTCAACCTCTGGGGTCTTCCTCTTGTTGTTCGACTCTTTGGCCCTCCTTGGAGAGCTGCTTGAAAATTTCGCCATTAATGTCGCTAGAGCCTTCTGATTGTTTTCGTTGGCCTGCCGTTGGTCCTCCATACTCACAAAGAGTCGCTCGATATTCTTGCTCATCTCAGCCATCGATTTTTCCAACTCTGGTAACTTCTCGCGAACTGCTTGCAAACTCTTTTCAGCCTCATCCCTTTCACGTTGCATCTTTCCCCAGGATGACCGACTCTAATACCAAATTTGTAAATACTCCACTTAATTGTATAATGACTACACAGAATAAGGTTAATAACTGCAATAATTCCCTAGATACTATGGTATTGAACTTCGATATTTAATCACAATAGTAGTTCATATTACAAATACCAACCACCTTTCGAGAGGGTGAGTCTCTCCTTTTACCAACCAAGTGGGGTTTGACAATTACAACAAAAGCATGAAACTTTTCAAAAGGGTAGCACAAAATATAAATACTAACTAACATATCAACTATTCAGGAATGGGTGTATTTCTCATTTTGCCCCTCCTAGAATACACGTGCTTAATTGGAGGTTTGACACTTTACTAGATCAAGGATGGAATAGTACATATACATACCTGATATCACAGTGTCTATCGGTAATCCATCTTCCAGTAGAATACACCTTTAAATACAAGAAGAGCTAAACTACAGCACAAGCTATTGATGATACTTCTTATTTATTCTCACAACCACTTCATTCAAAGTACAGGAAATAGATATGTTGAAAATGTCAACATAACCAAATGAATAAATGCTAATCTACAACTTTTAGAATTCAATGAGTTCTTACATTATGCTAATCTCCCCTAAAATCATCATTTCAATTGGTTCCAATAACTCCTCTCTTATAGGATTAGTGCCTTAAGACATTTCAAGTTACCTCATAGGCTATTCACTACCTATGAACCTACCATAAATGCCATATAATTTAGCCTCTCACCAACAATTTGCTTAAATTCACCCTTACCTTGGATATAGCCTTAAACAACTTCCAAGCTTTAATTACATTCATAATCTTTTGCTCCCCATCTTCACAAAAAGGAATGTACCATCAGTAGATTGTAGATGAGTTATATAAAGTCCATCTCTCCATATTCGAAACCCCTACCATTGAATCTGTTGGTGCTCCTTCACTTATCAATCTACGCAACACATTGATCACCCTGCCTAAGCCCTTGGGTAACTACATCTGCCAAGACCGCATTCTTCATCTGCCACTGATTGAATATGCTACACGCAAGTGCACGTGATCGAAGTAATAAGAAACTGAAGTACTTCAGAGTATCGTACCCAAGGGAACGAGTTTTAATAAAATTTAATAAAATGGCACACAATCGTTGACAAATTGTAACTAAGTAACCATGGGTATAAAAAAAATTGTGAGGTGTTTTGGCTAAAGGAAAAGTGTTTGAAAAAATCAATGGAAATGAAAAAGGGATTCAAGATGCTAATGCCCCTTTGGAAAGAAAATGCAACAATAAGGCATTTGTAATCGTAGCTAACTCAAGAACCAAGTAAACCGAATTCAACTCCTCTTCAACCTTCTATGAAGTATCTTTAGAAGGCTAAGTGATTAAACCGATATTTCTATGGCTAATCTACCTTAAATATATATGCACACAATTCTAGTGGTTTTGGAGTCTCGCCCTATGTCTAGGGTCGATGTTTCAGGACTTATGTCTAAACCTTTTCCTCCATTGCTTTTGCGACATCCGCTTTCCTTAACCCTTTCGGTATTAAGTTTAACTTGGCAAACAACACTAGATGGCCAACTAGGGTTTACCCAACATTGAACTCACCAAAAGCAAACAATAGTTCAAGAATTAGCTAGATTGTTTTTGCTATCGAGCCTTACATCTTTCCTCTAGGCCATTCACAAACTTGAATCCCAAAGAATATTTAGCTCTTCATAATGAAATTAACAAAAAACAGTAAGTTAAACTTGCTAAAAGTCATTGATATAAAAGAATGAAGATGTAAAATAACTAGCAATTCAAACTTGGTTTCAAATACCCAAATTACCAAAAGGATAAATCTGAAATTAATACCCAAGAGAAATTCATACAACAACCAATCTCCAATAAAAAAATTACAAGGAAGGAATGAGTAACTCAGTAACTAAGGGTTCTGAATTTAAATAACAAAATCGAAAATTACAGTAATAAAACAAAAGAAAACTACGGTAGCTAAAATTCATAAGTCAATTAATAGAATGTAAATTACAATGTTTGAAGAAATTAAAAGAACAACTATACTAAAACCCATTCCTCTCGGTTCATTTTAACAAGGATTTGTTCACCAACTCTCGTTGTGATGGGATTGAGGAAGAGATTTAGGATTGAGATCTAAATAAAATAAAACAAAACAACAACTCAAAATTGAAAATAAAAACTGCAGATAGATTCTAAAAACCCAAAAAACATAATGTTGTTTTCTTCTCCAGAAGAACGAGCTCCCTTCTCACGGCTTTCTCCTCCAAATATATAGGGACTTCATGCTAGGGTTTCCCTCTTGGTTGATGGACAATCACGGCTAATTATCTTGCTGAATTCGTGGGTATATTATCGCTCAAAATCCCTTGATTTTCGGATTTCTCTTAATTTCCAGATCTGCAGAAAATTGCAATTGCATAGCAATTGCAATGTTGTTGCATTCCGCAAAAATATTGCATCAAAACATTATGTAAGTGTAATTTTTTTTTCTTCTTTTGTTTTCTTTTCTCCACTTACTTAATTTAAAGGTCTTCCAACAATAATGTGATTAAATTCAACCACTTTTTTATTTTTCCATCAAATAATATGAATAAAAATCACAAGTATAACTAAGTTTAAAGGCCAAATAATCATCATGAATAAGAATTATCATCCATACTAGAATACACGCACAAGGTGTTGTATTAACCATGTAATGTAATCTATATACAAAAATAGAATAAATGTTTCTTGGAGACAAATTCTTCATACCATTCCCTTTCAACATTCGACTCGACTTTTAGCTTTGGAAAAGATGTCATTAAATTTTAATGTAGTTACAATTTCCAGATTCCATGTGATTTCCACTTAAATTACTCTTCATTATTCAAATGTAGGCACATTTCACATTTTCCTGATAAATATGAACTTCTATGACACATCATAAAAGGGGTAAACCTTCAAGCTTATAGTATGAAACAAAAATAAATATTGTCCAAGTCATATGAAAAATTAAAGGTGACAGAATAAAATCGAACTCATTACCTTGTAAATACAGCATATATTGTAATGCGAATTAAAAATAGAAGAAAATAAATAAATAAAACCAACAACAATTAACATGCAACTAGATCGCAGGTATAGAGTTTGAATTAACAAAATTGAAATTTTAGGAACCAACTTTGGGATTGATTTTTTTTACCCTTCTCCACTTGCTCAAACGACTAAACAAGTAAAAGAGCTTAAACCTACAAATTTCTCAGCAGTAGCCTAGAAAAAAGGGGGAAATAGCAAAATAATGTAGAATAAATCTCTCACTTGAACTGATCGTTTTTTTTTTTTTGGATGGCAAACGCGATTAAAATGTCTAGAATCAATCAATGTGAAATGCATCAGTTTGCACAGAACGTAATGTTCGTATTGAAGAATGCACATGGATCATCAAATCTCACATAGATGAATGATCGATTGTAAATGAGGTTCGATAATTACAATCGATGAAAAAATCGCTCTTGAATTTTCGAACAAAATCAACAAAGATTGCGAAAACATTCAAGTAAACACAAAGACAAACCTTGCGAATTCTGGAAGCGGATTCGACGTGACAGGGCTTTCCGCGCGCACTCAGATGAACTTGATGAAGTAGACAAATACGGTTTTGTTACTTCTTTTTTTTTTTTTCTATTTTTCATTTTTCCTTTGTTTTTCCAGTGTAGCTAATTTCTAACTTTAACGTTATAAATCGTCAAAATAATAATAACTCAACAGTAATTGACATGTATCAACATTATATGTCTAATAAATCGTTATATTAAAAAAACGTTGAATAGATTTACGAAGTTTCAATTTTAAGTTTAAAAACAAATCGGTTAACTTTTAATTTGACTTAAATTTCTATCAACATTTTTTTTTTAAATTCACACATTAAGAGTTTTGATCTTTCATTATATCCGATAGAATTATCTATATACTATCTAAATGACGCTTGAGGGGATAAACTTTTGATTTCCCCTTTTGCCCATTTTTAATTTAAAGACTCCCCATTTTGCCATTTTTAATTTAAAATTTTTCCCTTTTGCCCTCAATTTAAATAAATATTCTAAAATCTCTACGCATGTGATCTCTAATTTGAATAAAGGTTCTTAAATCTCCGCAATCTCCAATCTTCCAACTAATTCATGCATATTTGAATAATTTGAATAATAAAATGATAAAAATATAATATTGAACATATTTGAATAATAAAATGATAAAATAATACTTATATCCAATCCTCCAACTAACTAATGCATATTTGAATAATTTGAATAATTTGAATAATAAAATGATACAACAATACTTATTTATATATTATATATTAAACAATATGTACTGCATATTTAAAGAGATTTTTTAAAAAATAAACTAATATTTAAAGTTTTTTTTTTATGAGTATTGAAAAAGTTAATAACAAAAACTAAAATAGTATTTTTGAACCTATGTGTTTTTTTATGAAATTATTATGAATAATATTTTTGAACCTATGTGTTTTCGAAAATATAAAATTATTATGGAAGAAAGTTGAAAACCAAAACTTAAAAAAATTTGAACAATTGTTTTTCGAGAATATGAAATTAAAATAATACGGAAATACTTTTTAAAAAAATAAAGATAAGATTTTTTTGAATAAGTATATTAACAAAATATTAGATTATGATCTATTGTATCATACATCATCAGTCTATGTATAGTGCATCCCACAATTGAATTCTTCCATGTCTTCCAACGTGATTCCAAAAATCGTAAAGGATAAATTTTGATTTCTTCCCTTTTCATTTGATGGTTATGGCTATATAAGCCTAATCTTTCTTTTCAATAAACCATATCATTCATATCCAATTCTCAAGGTTCAAGCAATTTATTATTGAAAAGGCTTCGTTATGGTGATGTTAGAGGTTGACAAGTGAATGAACTTCCCCTCTAATTGTTTTTGCAAATGGCAGATAGTGGTTTAATGTAATTTACTGCTTTTTTGCATGTTTTGTAGTTTTTTTTGTTGCTTGGCAGAGAAATAGGGTGATTTAATGTAATTTATGGCTTGCATGTTTTTGCAGTTATTTTTATTTTTATTTTTTGGCAAATGGCAAGAAGAGTGATTAATGTGATTTACTACTTTTGTAGTTTTTTTTTCTCTTTTCAAATTTGTAAAGACACATCAATTCATCTACTGATCCTTGGCATATTGAACAGGGTGGAGAAGAAAAAGATTGCACCCATGGTTCCTTAAGGTAAAAGAAGAAGCAGAAGTAAAAAACAACAGATAATGTGATGTAATTATATTATTTTCTTCTTTATTTTTATTTATTTTGTTTCCTTTCTTTTTTCTTTTTTTTTTTTTTTTTTGGATAAATTGGAGTTTAGTAGGCTAGGATTTAAGAAAGTTTGATTGTAGTTTTACATTTTTTCTATTTTTTCTATTTATGTAATTTATTAGATTTAAATATAATTACAAATAGTTATTAAATACTATCATTGCAATTTCCAATATTATGGTAACAATTAATATTTAGATTCTAAAAGTTATTTTATTTGATGGAATATTGAATTCTCTATCTTTGCAATTTTATGATAAAAATTAAGTTACATTCAATACTTCTTAATTTATTATTATTAAAGTTTGAAATTAAAAAAATAATATTTTTGTTTGAGAACCACTATCTAATTAATGATTCTCTTCAATTAAAAAAGTTCATTGCAAAAAATATTTTTTCAATTACTAGATAATACAAAATTTTAAAAAAATAGAAAATAAATTAATATTTTTGGTTAAATTAAAGTTTGAAATTAAGTGGGTAATCAAATGATACAAACAAAATTAAAAAAAAAAAAATTAATATTTTGGTTTAAATTAAAGTTTGAAAATAAGTTAGTAGTCAAATGATGTTAATCAAAATAAAAAACAATATTAAAGTGTATTTCTTCATTTTTTATATGTATAAGGTTCTACATTCAACTTTTATATGTATATTGCATTTTCAACATTATGAAACACGTGCAACGTACGTAGTATCCAACTAGTAAATTTAAAAAGGTGTTGAAAAACAATAATTTATTAGACATGTAATTGAAAATTTAAAGATTTATGAGATGCTTTTAAAATTTAAAAATCTATTAAATGCTTTTAAAATTTAAAATTCATAAATTTATTAGGCACTTTTTTTAAAAATGAAATTTATTGGGCGCTTTTTACTCATTAGATAGATACCATTCTAAAAATTTAACCACTAATATTGTAATTTAACTTTTTGTTTTACTAGTTGTTTGTGTTTGCTTCGAGATTATTACAAATAAAATATGAAAATTCTAGCATAGAAATTACTCAAACTTAACTAGGTGAACTAAACTTTAGTTGGCACTCACTATGTGTGTTATATTATTTTTGTAGTCATGAAGTTAGGTATTTTTAGTCAATTACAACTGCGGACTATATGTTAGTTTTAATTTAAATAATTATACAATAAAATCCAAATATTATATAATTCAATAAAATTTAGATAGAACTATATGATTTTCACAATAACACAAGTTAAAATAACATACCTTGATTTATGATGCTGATGTTGCAAAGATTGCATACTCTTGGTCTTCTTTTATAACTTAATTATGTATTATCGATGGAGAGAAAATCATACTTAATATGGTCGAGAGGACCAACCCCTATAGTTTTATCTTTATATATACACATTCTATCACAGTATTAATTTAAAAATTACCTTTTAATTAATTGGTCCAAAAATGCAGTGGGTACACTAATGATTATATTGAAAATTAAAAAAAAAAAAAAAAAATCTAACACTACATTGCATGAAATTCATCTCATTTGATCTCTAAGGTCTTGAAAAATTGTAGTTTAAAAATGTTGTATTCACATATAACATGTATTCTTTAAATGTAACATATATAGTTGATGGTCAATTCGAGTATGACTTAAACCGTGTCGACATATATTGCTTATTTTAAAGTTAAATGTTCAATATCTTACTCTCACGTATGCATGCCTAATAAGAATACAATGACAATCGAAGAACTAACATTTTAGGTTTGTAATTTGTATCATGGTTTGAATCTTGACAAAAAAAAAACACATACACACACAACAAACCACATAGATTTTCAAACAATAGAAAATGAGGCTTTTCCATTTAATAAAGAATACACCATCTATTTGTCATTGAGTTGAAAATACATTCAATTTTGTTTTTCTTTTCTCACTCAATAATTCAAACCACAATGCAATCAATGAATTTAATATTCGCACATACTCTATATTAAATGTCAAACTCATTACTCATTTTTTCCCCAAGTCTAAAAGAAAACATGCTACCTAGGAAAATCATTAACATTGAAATATTAAATTATGAACCAAACCAACCATAGCCATAGGGACTTAAAAAAACTCAAGTCAAAGGGAAGGCTAAAGACAAGGTTAAATATGTAATTTCACAAAAAATAAAAAAGAGGGGGGAAGCAAAAAAGGCACCAAATTGGAGTGCAACGAAGACGAGGAGTTTTCGTTTTCCCAAAGGCTTAATTTCAGTTTTCATTTCGTTCGCAAAGAGTTTTTCCACACAAGTTGGGGCAGAAGGAGGGCGACACTGTAAATCCTGCTCCTCATTTCCTTGCAAAAACCCTTCACAATTTGCAACAACAATCGCCATTAGCCGCAAAAACCCAAATCTGACCTTCAGTTCGCTTCATAAATCGCCGTCGACTGATCGGGGTGAAACGTCCCCTGTGACTTTTTTGCCTCGGTCGGTCTGAATGCCGACGAAATGAGCGTTCACAAGTTCCAGATATTCGACTCTCTTCCGGCTTAGCTTCGACGGGGAACTCCGTTTCACCATGGCGAAGCGCGTGTACCAAGTTTGGAAAGGGAGTAACGTGAGCTTCGTATTACTATGCTTATTTTCGATTCAATTACGCTATTGTTTTGTTGTGTTCTCATCTGGGCGCTCTCTGGTTTTTGAAATCTCGAGGGAATTTTGGTGGGTTATGATTGGATTTTGTGTTTCTTTTACATTTTATCGGTTGAAGCTTAAAATTTGGTCCAATTAGGTTTCCATGCGTTTGTAGCTCATTATTTCCATGAGGGTTGATTATGAAGCTGAGGCAAGGAGGATAAATTCGAAACTTCCTGTTACTTTTTTTTTTTGGTTTTGTTTATTACTTTTATTGGCCTAGAAATTGCCGAGCTCGATGGCTCAATTGACTATAGAGCTTGCTCTCCGTTATTGCAAGCAAATGGAGTTTCTTTAAATCATGGCTACCCCCTCCCTCAATTCCTTACGGCCCCTTTAAATTTTTGGTACAAGGAAACAGCAGTTTATCGTCTAAGCTCTAGGGAGATTGGACAGGCAAAGTATGATAGTCGTTTATCCGTGTAACGTGGGGCCCAAGGCTTTGTAGATGACGTGTCATGCCTTTGATATCTGAAGTTGTCGGTTTAGAGAGAGTTTAGTACAAAGGTGTTGTTTTCTGAGGCCAGCTTCCGGTTTATACCTTTTAGCTTGGACGTGTACTTAGACTTTTGTTTACTTTGCGAATAACTTTGAGTCTCTCAGAAGGATCAATATTGACGGTGTTTATAGACAACAGTCCAGTGCATTTATTGTGAGTAGAATTGGGATTATGAAGGCCTCGTTTGATAACAATTTTGCAAGTGATTTTGTTTTTCATTTACTGCTTTTTAAATATTATGTTGGCTTCTCCACAACTTAAGTATGTTTTTCACATTCCTTAAATACAATTTGAGTACTAAGCCAAATTTCAAAAACAAAAACATGTGTTTTTTTCTTTTAAAGAAACTTGAGATGTATTACAAGTAGATAACAAAACAAGAAATTTACTGGAGGAAGTAGTGTTTATAACCTTAATTTTAAAAAACAAAAAACTAGAAACAAAATGGTTATCAAACAGAGCCCAAGTAGTTTCATTATTTGTCCCAATACATGCAACTTGTTATGAACAGATTTCTTCATGTTGGGGTCTTGTGGAAATAGTTTTTGAATAGCAGGTGTTTTTGACATATCAAGGGTGAAATTAACAAGATCATAGGAATCCTTTTGGTAGATTTTCGAACTAAGACTAAAAAGTTGTGAACACATATTACAAGTATCATTTAGTGGAGTTGATTTTGTATGTTCCTCATATTTAACCTATTAAATAGGTATAGGTCATCATTTATAAATAAAGGAGCCAGGCCCATGAAACTAGTTATAAGTATCTCCCTCACGGACGGGTCACCGTGGATAACTCCTGGTAACACGGGAAGATTTGTTAGATCCACTGGTAATGATGGAATCAAGATTAGATTCATACTTAAAATATCAGAACAGGATTTTTGTGGAGTCAAAGTGGAGAAAAGAAAATTGACATGGGGTTAAGGTCAGATAACATATTAAACAATTTGGCGAGAAAAAATGTAACTTTTGCTGTCGCATTCAAGGTTGACATGTTCTCGTATACATCCTTCGTGGCTATTTTCTTTTCTATGTCATTCTATCTTGGGCTTCAAACAGAGTCTATAACCGTGCCTTGAAAGTCCTGGATGGAGTAGTGGGTAGCTTTGCTCTTGTGAATGTTTTTCACTTCTTGGATTAATCTGAGACTTCAGTGCTGTGGTAAAACTACTTCATGACTTGGAGATTTTAAAGCCATTTGAAATTAGTTAATGTATTCAAAGGATTATTCGCAAGTTCTCATTTGGAATTAGTTTACCCATTATCTCTTTTCCCCTTTTCTGGGCATATATTTTAAATGAAAATCATTATCAGTAATTATATAACTTTTCATCAGCAAAACCCCTCCAACACCCCAACATTCAAAGGATTTGATACTGGCAATATTGCTTGCATGACGAGTAAAAATGTTGTTTGTATCTATCATACATCATGTTTCAGTTTTCTATTAATTGGAACATTCTTAAGGATGACATTAAGGGAGTGTTCCAAGACTTTTTTGAGAATTCCATTATTAATGCGAGCCTTAATGAAACCTATATTTGCCTCATTTCTAAGAAAAGTGATGCAAAATTCGTGAGAGACCATCGACCCATTAGCCTTACCTCTTGCATGTATAAGATAATCGCTAGGGTCCTTTCAGAACGTCTCAAGAAAGTTCTGCCCCATACCATATATGAGTACCAATTTGCCTTTGTATTAGATCGACAGATTACTGAGGCTTCCTTAATAGCTAATGAGCTAATAGAGGAATATTCGAGGTCCAAAAGGCAGGGGATTGTGATTAAATTGGACATTGAAAAAGCCTTTGACATGGTTGACTGGGACTTTCTTGACAATGTTATGGCAGCAAAAAGGTTTGGTACAAAATGGAGAAATTGGATTAGGGGATGCATCTCTACAGCAAATTACTCCATCATTATAAATGGAAAGTCAAGGGGCAAAATTATTGCATCGAGAGGCCTTCGCCAAGGTGATCCTTTATCTCCCTTTCTTTTCATCCTTGTGGTGGATTGTTTGAGTCGTATGCTTACAAAAGATGCACACAAAGGAAACATCAAAGGGTTTGAGGTGGGAGGGGGACGACTGAAAATTAACCACTACAGTTCGCCAATGATACTATACTATTCTCATCGAATGAAAAAGATAAGCTTACTGCTCTCTTCCATACCATACATGCCTTTGAAGAGGCATCGGGTTTACGCATTAACCACCATAAATCTGAATTTTTGGGCATTGATTTGACATCAGACTCCATTGCTTCCCTTGCACATGCCTTTGGTTGCAAAGCAGCCTCTTGGCCATCGGTCTATTTAAGCCTTCCCCTTAATGGTAAGCCCCATACAAAGGGATTTTGGGAACCTATTGTTGAAAAGGTTGAAAGACGCTTGAGAGGTTGGGGTGGCACTCATATTTCCAAGGGTGGGCGATTAACTCTTATTCAGGCTACTTTATCCAATTTACCTACATATTACCTATCTCTTTTCAAGCTCTTATCCACAACCTATTGCACTCTTGAAAGACTTTTTAGAAGGTTTTTATGGAATGGCAGCAAGGAAAAAAGGGGTTTTCACCCCATGAACTGGCAATCTGTCCAGCGGCCTTTAATCGAGGGAGGATTAGGGATTTTTGACTTAAGGATCAAAAACCGATGTCTCCTTGCTAAATGGATTTGGAAATTTTACTCTGAAAATATGCTCTTTGGAGGAGAATCATAGCTGCTAAATATGGCTCCACCCACTTCGATATGCATCCTGACCACAAAAAACTCAATTATCATCGAGGTCCTTGGAAATACATTATGGAGCAAAGATTTTTTATCTATGACAACACTGTGAATGTTATTGGCAACGGGAAATCCATAGCTTTTTGATTTGTGGAACTTTGACGGATCTACATGGGACTTTGGTTTTCGCCGAAACTTGATAGAGGATGAATTTTTAGAGTGAATTGATCTTTCTATCATTTTCCTCCCTCGGACAATTGCCACTGAGGATTCTTGGAAATGGGGTTGGATGCAAATGGTAGCTTTTCTGTCAATTCTCTCACTCACAAGATTGGGTACAGGGGCCAACACCCTCACAAAGACCTCTACAAGAACATATGGAAGGGCCCAATTCCAAAGAATATTCGATTTTGTTTATGGGAACTTAGCCATGAATGCATCAATACTGCTGATACTTTGCTCAAAAAGGCCCCCTGGATCATCTCCTCACCAAATTGGTGTACCATTTGCAGGAATAACGCTGAATCTATGCAACATCTTTTTATTTCATGCCATTATGCTCAGTTTTTTTGAGAAAGAGTTTTCATAGCTAAAGCTTCACTTCACTTTGCCTGGCAATATGATTTGCATGCTTGAGTCTCTGATCTTGGGTCACCCATTCAAAAAGGGGAAGGCTGTCATGTGGGTTTATCTTATCAAAGCTTTCCTTTGGCCCATTTGGCTCGAAAGTAATCGTCGCATCTTTGAAGACAAGGAACGTGATTTCAATTCCTTCTTTGACCACTTGATTTATTTAGCTTTCTCTCGGTGTAAATTCTCTCCATACTTTTGTGTTATAGTCTTACATCCCTCACTACTAATTGGGAAAGTCTTTTGTAATATGGCATTCTTTGCCCTTTTGTACATTTCATCACATCAATGAAATGCAGTTAACTGTTTCTTATAAAAAAAAATGTTTCAGTTTTCTATTTGTCATCCTGAAATTGAAGGAATCATATAGAGAAATTGGAATCTGAACTAAAATATTGACATATACACTTTTTCTACCTATGGCTTTTAGTTACTTGGACTTCAACATTTTCCTCAATATTTTGAAAGTCATCCAAATTTCCAATCATCCTCATGGTTTTATGTGGACTTGGATTTTTTGTTCACTTGTCTGATCTCTCACCACTCCGACCTGGGCTCTCTAATACATGTGCATTTCCACCCTGCAACTGTTGCATCTCTGATGTTGAATTGAATTTCTTTTGTAACCCTTTCTCATAAAATGAAACATTCATTCAATTGCTTTATTGTTGTTTTCCAAGTATAACAATGTTCTATTACATTCTCTGTGATGAGAGAGATCTTGTTTTTATTTGGATTAAGATGAACCGTGGAAAGTTCTACTTAAACAAACGTTTTTCCTCTGTCTAAACTCATGTTTTCTTCAATACATTTTCTGAAAACCTTTTTGACATCTCTCTTGCAGAAGTTTATCCTTGGAGGAAGGCTAATATTTGGGCCTGATGCTAGGTCACTCACTGTGACTATATCATTAATCACAGTTCCAGTTATAATATTTTGTGCATTTGTTGCAAGGAATCTTGTGCATGAATTTAAATCGTATAATGCTGGATATGCAGTTCTGGTGGTGGCGATTGTGTTTACTATCCATGTAAGTATTCTCTGACTTTTCCCTCTGGTCGAGGTTTAGTGTTTGACATTGATTTAAAATTTTAAACATTATTTGAAGTCTCTTCAGATTCTGTGCCATGTTTATTTTATGGATTTATATGCTTAGAAGCACTGTTTGGTCTTTTGAGTTTATGATGTTGATCATTTGACCTACAGCATATTTGGACTTTGAATATGGTCACAATTATTATTATTATATAGATTCTTCAGGGCACTTAAGGTGTTCGAATAATGCACATGGAGTTTAATTTGAAGGATGGGTATGGTGTATATCAAGAGCCACTATAACCTAGTATTAGGACCTCGAGACTTGAGCAATTGACATGGTTGGGGCAGAACCTTGGAAAAAAATCTTGGAACGATAATTGACCCCGTGACACCTAGCTTTGTGCACTTGTTTAATGATAAGGAAGGCAACAATCAAATTTTATCTATTCAAAAAAATGATATAATGTGCTAGTGAGAATACAAGATGACACGATTGAAGAATAGGGAGAAAATTTTATCCCAATGGGGCTGTTTGGGGCAAGGGTTATAATAACCTGTGTTATAATAACCCATGAAATACTCTGCACCCCAAACACAAACTATTATAACCTCAGACTAAACAACTCTGTATTTTAAACAATATTATATTATTTCACAGACTATTATAACCCACAGATTATTATAACCCCTGTTATTATAACCCACTCAGTGCCCCAAACAGCTTCAAAGATGTTTTAGATATATATTTTAACTTGGATATTCAAAAGATAGCTGGAATATGTGGGGAATGCATTTGGAGAGGGGAAGGGAGTAAGGATATAGTATAGAGGGAGACTACAGAGATCAAAGTAAAAAGGAGAGATTATATAGGTTTTCATACTCTATTATAGCCTTCTAGAGCTATCTTATTAAAATAAAAATAAAAGCCTAAGAGAGCAGAAATAAATCTGGCCTCTGGGTGATTGTTTCGGAATCTTGTGATGAAAAACCTTATGGTTTGAAAGAAGAATTTCTTCGAATTCATCACAAACAAGCACCACATAGCTGCTGTCTCATCATCTTACATAAAATCTCCACCTATCTCGTCCAGCTACACATCTTGGCATAACATGGGAAAATGTCTTGCATCCAAGTCTTTCTCCTGGAATTATGGTACCAAGGTTAAATATAAATTTCAATGCAATAATTCTTTAGTGCCAAATAGTTAACTTAGTGCTACTATGGATATTCACTGCGTTACTGCACATTCTTGTGGCATGTTTACACCTGTATTTGACAATGTTTCCATGCCAAGATTATAAGTATCAGTTTGGCTTTTGATGCCAAGTATTTTTTTAATTAAATTATGAATTTCCAATGCACTTTTGCTTAAGAAGAAAAAAAAGGTACCCAAGAATTGGTATAAAGTGGTGACTTGGTTGGTTTCCATAGGTATTGGTGCTGCTTTTTCTTACTTCCTCCCAGGACCCGGGTATAATTCCACGGAATCCACATCCCCCAGAAGATGAAATTCGTTACGAGTCTTCTTTATCACTTGAGCATGGGGGAAGACAAACGCCAAGCCTCCAATTTCCTCGAACAAAAGAAGTTATAGTCAATGGTGTTGCTGTGAGGGTGAAATACTGTGACACATGCATGCTCTACCGCCCTCCTCGTTGCTCCCATTGCTCTATTTGCAACAATTGCGTTGAAAAATTTGATCACCATTGCCCGTGGGTTGGCCAATGCATTGGTCTTGTATGTTTTTAAACTCCATCTCCATTACTTTATTGTCTTTCAAGTTCTATACTATCCTAGTTATATTATTCTTGACTTCTGTTGATATTCTTTTGCATCTTAATACCAATCCAATCACCCTTTGTACTTGTGCAGCGTAATTATCGCTACTTCTTTATGTTTGTGTCATCTTCAACTCTTCTTTGCATCTACGTATTTGCGATGTCAGCTTTTTACATTAAAATTCTGATGGAGGAACATCAAGGCACAGTCTGGAAGGCAATGAAGGAGTCCCCTGCCTCAGTTATTCTAATGGCTTTCTGTTTCATCTCTCTGTGGTTTGTTGGTGGACTCACAGGCTTCCATCTGTACCTCATAGGCACAAACCAGGTTGGTGAAGTCCTGCTTTTGTTAATATCCAGTTTTTGCATCCACTAGTGAGAAGAAACCATCATTAAATCCCAACCTCTCTTTACTCGTGCAGAAAAAAAAAAGTTTTTGGCCAGGATTTTACTAACCGTATATCTTTACCTGATTATAAATAGATTTACAAACTTATTGAAGAACACAGGCAGAACTTCTACTGATGTCGAGCCTTTGATTTTCAAACCTTGTTTAATATTTGATAGCGGATATATATATATCTTCCTCACAACTATTATTTGGGTTTTTCTTCTGAAAAGGCCGTAATAGGAAGAAATGTCCGGTCTCTGATTTGAAGTTCTGAACGTTGTGGCTGAAATTAGCAATATTTTTCGGTGTCTAGCCTTGTAATGTGTGTGTGTTTAATATTAATCAGCTTGAAATTGTTCTATTTTTCCAGACCACCTATGAAAATTTCCGGTACCGAGCTGATAGCAGGTTGAATGTCTACAATCGAGGTTGTCTGAATAATTTTCTGGAAGTATTTTGCTCGAAAGTAAAGCCCTCGAGGAACAACTTTCGGGCCTTTGTACAAGAGGAGGTACCAGTGGCTCCAGCCCCTCCCCCTTTGCGTGGGATGAGTGCAGCCGAACAAGATGATTTGGGCGGGGATCCACGTTCAAAGGTTGAAGATGATCTGGATATTGGTGAGGACCTACTGAAGATTTCCCAGCGTCATAATATCGAAGACATTAACGAGGATATACGCAGTAGAGTGAGCACTGGTCCTCAGCTCAATGTCTCAGAAGCTGACTCTAGTTTGGGTTCTGATCATCGAGCGCCCACCATTCGATCAGATGCTCGACACTCAAGTTGGGGTCGTAGAAGTGGTAGTTGGGACATCGCTTCCGAGGTTCTTGCCAGTGCCAATGTTACTGAAAGCAGAACCTATGCCCCTTCGAAAGAAACTCATCAGTGACGGGCTCTATCATATCATATCAACATTCCAAATACAAACCATGACTCTAACAATCGAGTGGAGGGCGTTGAAAAGCAGTTGGAGGAAAAGAATTTCTTCACTTTAGGTATAAAATTGTACTCTTATATTTTGTGGTAATGCTGCTTGTAATTGTTGGAGGAGGAAGATGAAAGAGTGTTTCTGCCAAAATCTATTCTACTTTCATTCTCCTCTTTGATGTTGATATTTGTGTAACATTCTCTGTGAACTGAATTATTTCGTGTGTGGTTTATTCTTTTGTGTAATTAGTCACTACATGAAAGCTGGGACTTGAAAAGATCTAATTGTTAATGGCCCTATGATGAAGTTTGAACTTTGCTGTATCAGTTGAGTTTGATGGTCAGAATTGAGAGAGAACCATCTTGATAAATCTAGATGAAAGTTTGCCATCTAGATAGATGGGCTTTGAATTATTAATTGTAGAAAGACCCATACTTGTAGATGTTTGCATACACAAAATATGTACTTTTGAACTGTTGAGTCCATTGAACTGTAAAATATTGTTCACAAAGTCACCAATTTTTCACTGTTCTAACTTGTATTTTGTTACAACAGCATTTTAAGGAAGGGAGGTTTTCTTGTTGTGCTGTGACTGAATATATAAATAGCAATGGTATTATATCATTACAGTACAAAAATCATTGTGAAAAAAATTGGTTGACCCATTTTAATTGTCATTTAAAATATTTGGTGTTTTTCATTAATTAAAAGTAATGTTTAGACTTTTCATTTATTGATGTTTATGAACAAAAAGTGTTGTATTCAAAAGCATTGTATTTTTTGGGGGGCAAAAATCAATTTATATCCCTAATTTTGAGAGTTGTATCAATTAAAACTTTAAATTAATAATTGAATTAATTTAAACTTTGAATTTTCATAAGTGTATCAATTTACACATTTTGTTTGAAAAACGTTAGTTCATACGTGTGCAAATTTATAAATGTATTAATTAAACTCTCGAACTTTCATAAATGAATCAATTTATACCTTCAATTTGAAAATTGTCTATGCATCAATTCTCGCACACGTGTGTAGACTTCTCAAGAAATTTAGACCATCCATTTAAAAATCGTCTATGCATTTGAAACGAATGGTCTAAATTGATTCACTTATGAAAGTTTAGGAGTTTAATTAATACAATTATAAGTCTGTACACGTGTGAACTAATGTTTTTCAAATGGAATCTAATGGACAATGTAAATTGATACACTTATGAAAGTTCATAGTTTAAATTAATACAATTATTAGTTTATGGTATTAATTGATACAACTCAAAAATTTAAGGGTATAAATTTATCTTTTTCCTATTTTTTTTTCCGCTTATATAATCAAATAAAGACTCAAATGATAAGTCTTAGCTTAAACTTTATATTTTTATACTTATTTTGTGTTGGTACTTAAATTTAATGTTTTGTTTTCTAGTTCAACTTTCAAATGTTTTATATATGTATGTATGTATGTATATTTTAACTATTACACAAATTTGAAACTCAACAAGGGTTCTACTACTTACAACTTCAAATACTTGTTCCTATAGATATTTGACTCATGTAAATTAATGAACAAAAAAAAGTGCCCGTTTTTGTAAAGTTAATGAAGGGATTAATATTTAAAAGTTGATGGACCAAAGTGGAATAAATATAAAAAATTGGTTAAAATATACTTTTAGTCCCTAAACTTTTATGGATGTACAATTCAATCTCTTTTATAACAATTTAGTTTTTATAACAATTTAGTTTATAAACTTTATTATGTAACAATTTACTTTCTATCGTAAAAAATGCTTTCAAGATTTAATACGATTTCTTACCATTGTAGATTGATAAAATGATTAGGGACTACATATTTTTATATAACTATGACGACTAAGTCGTTACATAAAAAAAATCGGCACTTAATTTTAATGGAATTTTTTACGTCAGTGATTAAAATGTTACAAATTTTAAAGTACAAAAACTAAATTGTTACATACTGATAATTCTCATTCATGAGGGTTATTTGGATTTTAAACTTAGTTATGCTTGTGATTTTATTTATATTATTGGATGAAAAGTAGAAAAATTGTTGAATTTAATTACATTATTGTTGGAAGACTCTTAAATTAAGTGAGTTGAGAAAAAATAATAAAAGAATAAGAGAACCCACACTTATTTAATGTTTTGGTGCAGGTTTTTGCAGAATGCAACATAATTACAATAGTATGACAATTGCAATTTCAACAGAATCTGAAAATTAAGGAAAATCGTAAATCAAGGGATTCCGAGAAGGAAAACACCCACGAATTGAATTGGATCCTTAGCTGTAATTGCTCATCAACCAAGACGGAAACCCTAGCACAAAGTCCCTATAAATCTTGGAGAAGAAGCCGTGAAGAGGAGAGCTCATTTTTGGAAAAAAATTTCGTTTTTGTCTTTGGGTTTTTGAAGTCGTCTGTAATTTTTATTTTCTTAGTTGCTATTGAAATTTTCTACATTTCAGTCCCTAAACTCTCATTCAATCCCATCACAACGAAAGTTGGTAGTGGTTAAGAACAATTCCTTGTTTGATTGAGCTAAGAGCAACGGGTTTTATTATATTTTGTTCTTTTCGATTTCTTCAAGTTGTTGTAATTTCCCTTTTGTAATTTAAACTATGAAGTTAAGCTACTGCTATTTTTTTTCCCTTGAAATCTTTTCTTAAGGTTGTTTAATTTTTAGAACTTCTTTTGGGTATAAACTACAGATTAATCCTTTTGGTAAATTGGGTATTGAAACCAAGTTGAATTGCTAGTTTTTTTTTTTTACATTTTCATGCTTTTGTACCAATGAGTTTTAGCAATTTTAACATATTGTTTTTAATTTCATTATGAAGAGCTAAATTTCCTCAGGGATTCAAGTTTGTGAATGTCCTAGAGGAAAGATGTAAGGCTTGATAGTAAAAGTAGTCTAGCTAACACTTGAACTTTGTTTGCTTTTGATGAGTTCAATGTCGGGTAAACCTAGTCGGCCAACTAGTATTGCTTGTCAAGCTTGAACTTAATACTGAAAGGGTTAAGGAAAAGCGGATGTAGCAAAAGTAATAGAGGAAAAGGCTTAGACATAAGTCATGAACATTGACCATAGACATAGGGCGAGACTCCAAAACCACTAGAGTTGTGCGCTGATATATCTAAGTTAGCTATGATTGCAATTGCTTTCTAGTTGCATTTTCTTTCCAAATGGGCATTAGCAATCTTGAATCCCTTCCTCATTTCCATTGTTTTTCAAACAATTTTTCTTTTAGCCAAAACATCTCACAAACATTTTTATACCAACGGTTACTTTAGCTGCAATTTGTCAACAATCCTGTGCCATCTTAATAAATTTTATTAAAACATGTTCCCTTGGGTATGATACTCCAGTACTTTCAGTTTCTTATTACTTCGATCACGTGCACTTGCGTGTAGCACCGATCACATACTAAAGTTTAGAGAAGTTTAAAAGTGTACTAGAGACTACTTGGGTTCCATCTTAAAACTAATTGGCTATGAGACAAGTAACATGTATCTTATAAAGATTGTGAGGTGTTTTCATCTTTTCGATGTGAGATTTTTAACATGTCCCCTCAAGATAGTGCTTATTTGGGTTAACCATTCTTGAGTTGGATCCTAATTTTTGGACCAAATATTTGTTTGGGTTTCATGAACTCTGATATCATACTAGAGAAACATGGAGCTCCTTCTTAACACCAATTGACTATGAAAACAGTAACTCGTGCATTTTATAAAGATTGTGATGTCTCTTTGTCTTTCAATGTGAGATCCTTAACATAGATTGTTAGTTTTATGAAAATTAGGAGACCAAAACCAAAAACACTTTCTAACGTAAAAGAATTGTAGAGTAGTAGGATAGGTGGTTTGGTGGGAAAGGGTCATGGCAATGATGGAATGCCTCAATAGGAGGCGCAGATTGGTGATGATTTTAAAAAAAGGGGTCATTGTTCAAAATAGATTTTAAACTTTTATCCCTATTTAGACCATCCATTTTTAAAGAGAATTAGGTCTACAAACCCTACAATTTTAATTTATTTGTGGACATCTTACTTTCAATCCTTTTCTATTCTAAGTTTGGTTTGGGTCACTTCTCAATTTCAAACAAATATATATTTTTTTAAATGAAAACAAAGAATTTATGCTAGCCATATGATCTTTCTTTCTTCTTTCCTTGATTGCCTAATCCTTTTGATTTATAAGGTTTTTTTTTCAATCTATATATTTTGTTGGTTAAAATACCATTTTTATTCATGTACTTTAGGTTTAATTTTATTTTAGTGCTTAGACTTTTAAATGTCCAATTTTAGTCATTGTACCTTCACTAAAGCTTAAAATTAATCTCTACCGGTAGTTTGAAGTTAATTTTTAGAGAACTTGATTAAATAATAATAATAATAATAATAATTTTCATGCAAGAAAAGACATAATGTGAACATATTTCTAAAATTTATAAAAAGAAAATTAATAGAGACTAATTTTTTTTAGAAAAGTTAATGAAAAACTAACAATAGGGACCAATTTTAAGTGTTGTTGAAAGTACAAGGGCTAAAATTAAACATTTGAAACTACATGGAAATGAAACTCAAAGTAATTGACCAAAATGATATTTTAACCTATTTTTTTTTATTTATTTAAAAAAGTTGTTTGGTCGTACGTTCATATCTCCTTTTTGAAATACATTATTGAAAATTTGGACAAATTTTAGTTGAAAACTTTAAAGTACTGTTTGGGGACAATGTTAGGAAATATATATATTTTTTTCGGTTTGAAACAAAATTTAGTTTTTTAATATGGACAAACCTTCAAGTAATAGCAACGAAAAAAAAATGGGGTATTAAATAGTAGGAATAAGCTAAGTGTATAATTAATGTTAAGAAATGTAGAAATTCCATTTTAAATTTATCCACACAAAATATAATACCACGCTTTTTGAGTGATCATTTTATCTTATTGTCTTTTAGTTTGATTCCACGAATAATATATCTTTTAGATCAATTAAAGTTATTTTTCATTTCAAAATCACGAGTTATGAATAATTACTACAAATATATATGTAATAATATCTTGTTACAAGCCACTCAGGAAACATTCTTTAAAATAATTTGAAAAGAAACACTCCAAAAATATTTTTTTTTCAAAACAACTCATAGATAGCCCTTTGTTTTTGTCCATTGTATGATTCTAAAAAAAAACATGTTTGTTAATAATAATTTCTTTTCCCCTTTCCATTTTTCAAACCAAGTAGTTGAAACTTTTAACCAAATTTTGAAAAAAGAATAAAAAACAATTAAAGTGTTTGAAACCCATTTTTTTAAAGAACATTTGAACTTTACTTAGAGATTCAAATATATATACATATATATATATATATATATATATTCAAAGGACAAAGAATAGAGAAGAAAAAGGAAATAACTCATCATTTACCAAGCAAACTTTGCTACTGAAAAGAAAAGAAAAAAAAAACACAAAAAAATTAAAAAACAAAATACAAATCAGTCACCAAACAAGTGGTCTTTTTTTTTTTTTTTTTCCCAATATAACTATGTCAAAAAGACAACAAAAAATGTATATATAGTGTCATAGAATTAGAGTATATATCCATTTGCACCAATACCATAATTTTAAAATGTGGATAAAATTTACCTAAATTTCTCCAAATGTTGAAGTGACAGCTTCCTTACTTATAATATAACAAGATTTCACATCAAAATCTACCTGCTTTTCATGTCCTGTCTTATTTTTCTGTCCCCATTTTTTCTAGCTTGTACTAAAAAATAGAGGCTGCAAAAGATAAAGATTTCTGCCGGACTTATGGCGGCTTTTCAAATTAACACTAAGATGTGAAAGACTTTTTTTTTTTTTTTTTTTTAAACAAAAAAAAAAAAAACAAAAAAGAGATAGCACGAGATAGCTATAGGAGGGTTAAAATTTTCTACAATTTTATAGCAACTTATAAATTAACAATATGATATGAAACATTTACAGAGAAAGAGAGACTTGTACAGTTAATAATACTATTGTACGTAATTTGAGTAAAACTCAACCGGTTAAAGCATCATGGATGGTTAAATTTTTAAATCTTAAAAAAAAAATGAAGTTTGTTGTGACGTGAAAGGTTTCAAATGCCTGACGATTGTTGGAGTATTTGTAACTTAGTTGAATAACTTTTTGCAATTTGACATTCTTTGGCATACCAAAGAATTATGTCATTATTCAAAGAAATAATCATGAAAAATAATAGGCTATGTAACTTCAAAAACTTACCATTTTTTGCCAGAACTTTGAATAAATTATAACCTCATTGTTCCCAAACCCAGATCCCATTCATTTTAAACCTGCAACAAAAATAATAATAATACTAATACATGAATTTATTAATATAGCACTTAAACTGAATAAATAAAATAAATACCTCTTTTTTTTAAAAAAAAAACTAATTAAATAAATACCTCTATATCTATATCCTACTTTTAACACATTAGAATAGGACTCCTCATAAGCATTGTTTCTGTTTAGTATTATCTAAAAATAATCGAGCTAATCTTGGATAACTTCTTTTCATAAATTTTACCGCGTCATGTACTATTTTTTTTTTTTTTTAATAACTTTCAAATATATGATTTCAAGGTTTATAAAATAATTAGTTAATAGTGGCACAGTCATTAATGTTTTGATGTCTTTTCAATTTATTATTTATTGTTTAAAAAGTTTTGAATTAATCCCTTGTATGTTTTAATATTGTTCAATTATATATTTTCTCTCAGTGGATAATAAATGTGGTTAATAGTAAACATACATGACATGGTATTTAGTGAGCTAAAAAATTTAGAATATGAATTAGGCTAAAAGGAAAATTTCGGATGTGTTTAGCTGGTGATCTAAAAACATAAATTTGAAAATAAAAGATTCAATGAAATCAGAGTTGTATTTTATGTTTTCAGTGTTTTCGAATATGTATTTGGTAGCGTTTTTAGAAATTGTATCTCAATTTAACAATCGTTCAAAATGTGTTTGATAATATATTTATAACCCATAAAAAAAGTTATAATTATCAACTAAATATTATGTTGAATCTCAACTATTATTAATTTATTTATGAACATGTTGTATGTTATAAATTTTGTATAATTATTATTTTACGATATAATATAATTTATAGTATGTTATATTATACATATTTCAATTTAACAAAAATGAAATGATTTCATAACTTGAAATACTATATTTATCAAAGTTTTTACCTTTTTAAATGTAATTTTATATTTTAAAATTTTAAATTTAAAATAAAAAACCATAAAATATTATTTTCATAATTTACACTACTTTAGATCACATAATCCAAAAACAGTTTTCAAGAATAAATATGTACACATATTTATTGAATATTTTGAATTGAGTGAATCTGAAAACATAAAATTGATCTAGACTACATGCCCTTATATTTCCTCCTCCAAAATTTTAAGTTGGCAAAAATTTCAACATTTTTCTCCGATGGCTTAATTCTTACTCTAAAATTATAACAATTCACTCAACATCATCTCACTTGACGCAAGCTTACTATTAGCCATGTTTAATATATCTACTAATGAAAATGATATAATAATATTAACAAAATATTAAAATGTAAACAACGATGAGGACTAAACTGAAATAAAAAGTCCTCAAATCTTAAAAGATTAAAAAATATATTTAGCCCTAAATAATTAAAAATGAAATATCTGAGTGACAAGATTCAAGATTTTTCACATTTCTTCGCCAACCTTCTTCCAAAAAATCATTTTAAAAATCAATTCTAACAAACCAATCGTAATGCGACGGGACTCTTCATTGGTGGGTCCCACTCTGAGGTGGTCAACGTGGACTAATCCTGACGTGGCATCTCACCATTGGTCCGTGAACCCAACTCCACAAAGATCCGTATCCTCTTTCATGGGTTCTCACTGTACTCGATAAATTCGCGGTAGGTAAACGACCAATCGGTCCAACAGCAAAATCCGACCGACCTAAAATACTCCGGAGGTACACGTGTGCACGGTCCCAAATAATTACGCACGTGTCAAAGTTTTGAGAGTCAAGAAAGGGACACGTCACTCCCTCATTATTATTTCATTTCCCCACGCACCAAGTTCAACGTGGATCCCACTCCCCTGAAAATCGCTTTTGACCCGTCACTTAGATTTTGTCCACGTGTCTTATAGTGACGTCATTAATATTAATAATCAGGAAAAGAAAAAAAAGCAATTTTTTATTTCTTGTTTCTTCTTAAAGAAGTTAAGAAAAGACATAGCGAAGATTGTTCATCACGTAAACTTCAACCCAGGGGTATTCAAGTAAAATCGCTTATATTTTTCGAGATTTCAAATAAATTTTATTTGAGTTATGTATTTTGAATTTCATAATTTTTTAATTTATATACTTTTCAAATGTCTAAATTTAATCTATATACTTTTAATAAAATTTAAAATTGGCCTCTATTGTTAGTTTTTTTAATTTTTTTTCAAAAAAATAGTCTTTATCAATATTTTCCCTATAAATGTTGGAAATATATTTAAATTATATTTTTTTAAATAAAAATTATTATTATTATTTAACTAATTTCAATAAAAATTAACTTCAAACTAATTATAGAGACCAATTTTAAGATTTAAAGTATATGGTCTAAATTTAGACATTTGAAAGTATAAAAATTAAAATACAATGAAACTTAAAGTATATGGACTAACATAATATTTTAATTTAATTTTTATTATTTTACTTTTGATCGGGATAATTGATTAATTGTTGGCCAAAAAGACGATCGGGTTTTATTTTCTTTTTTTGCGAATGGAACTTAAACTTAGTTTCTTTTTTCAATTTGTATTATGACAATTTGTTCTAGTGGTTTTTGTCCACGTGTTTCTCGTATAGAAACATGTGTATCACAATTGCGAATAAGACAGTGACACGTGTAAACAGATGGGCCCAGAAGAAAAATTTTGAGTTTTGGAGGGTGAACACTTTTTTTTTCTCTTTTCTTTTTAATTTTCTAATTCTCTTATTCCTTATTATTATTATTATTATTGATGTCAATTATTGCTGTATCAATTTTTTAAGAAATGAAACTTCCATATTAAAATCAAACCAAATTGTTCAACAAAATATAATTGAATTGACTGAAATAGACAAAATTCAACATTACATCAACCAAAATTGAATCAAACTGATTAAAACTAATAAAATAAATCTAAATTCAACTGATGAACTTTTTTTTTCCATATATTGTACACAATTATTAGTTGAATAATTACCTCGTAACTAGAGATACAAGTCAATTATTAATTAAAAATCATCATTTTTTTAGGAAAATTAAAAATCATCATTTATTATGGTAAAAAAAAACCCAATACATTTTGATGGCAAACTTGAAACGTCTCCCTTCCTCTCTAACATTTAATGAACTAAAATTTTAATATTGTTTTCTTGTTTCAATTCTTATTTTAAAATATTAGATCAAAGGGTCATTTAATTTTGGTAGAATACATTAAATTAGATGGCTAGCTACTTTAAGTCATATCAAGAAAATAACTAAAGAAAAAAGTCATTTGACAATAGAAATAGATAGTAGAATCATTAATCATTTCCATAAATTATTGCACAACGGACCAAGGTACAAAAAATAAGTATGGTACCATTACATGAAATTTTACTTTTCCCATGAGTTTGACTCTATATCAAGAATATATACTTCTTCTACATAATCATATCCATTGAGATTTTCCATTATGGTTGGCGTGTAATTTTCATAAATTTAATCATTTAATAATATTTTTCTTCTCCCTTTTTTGAACGGAGTCTTAAAGAACAAAACTAAAAACAAGGATGAATCAGTTGTCTCATTGATTGAGCCGACATCTCATTTTTAAAATTTTTTGACTTGAAATTAAAAGCAATATTTATTTGATGTCACTTAATCAAGTAGGAAGACTTGCAAAATATCAATTAAAGTGAGTTAAGCTTTTACTTTAACTAAAAATTTCAACCAACTAATTAAGAAGTTGCCTATTCAACTTTGATAAAGATTTTCTTTCATCACAGTTGCCATTTATAGTTTGGCTCCTTTAATTATGAACTACTTTTGCTCTGCCCCATGTTTAAAATCAAAAGCAAAAAAGTCTTGTGTAACCCATTTAGAGCTAAGAACAACCCAATTTAGTGGATACATATATTTATTATATTTTTTTTAAGTTTAAAATTCAATCTCAATAAATAAAGACACTTATTACATTTTTTTAAAGTTAAAAATTGAATGTCTTCCTACATTGTTGCACTTGCACTAAAGGAAAAATAAATAAATAAAGAAATTGTACTTCAAATATAAATTAAACTATCAATTTAAACACAACTTTAATCATGAAATGATTAAAACACCTATACTTTCTTTAAAATTGAAAGTTGGAATGTACTAATAAATTTCAGATTTTTTAGTCTTACTAATTAACAAATTTCAGATTCTTTTAGTCTTTCTAAACGAAAACTTATTGGATGGAAATTTTATAAGAAAAAAGCAAATAAACATGATCTCATTTGAATTATTACTTTTTGAATAAATATTTTAATGTATACGACGCTTCCTTAATATTAGACGTTTTCGCTAATAAAAAAATGCATCACAATAATTAATATTTTTATATAATGGAATGCTAAAAATGTTACCTCAGAATGAAGAAACGTTCATAAGATACTTGTTAAAAAAAAAATACATGCAAAACTCAGAATAAAGATATAAAAAGAAACTATCATCTAAAATATAAAAAATGGATTAACTCTCGAGCAAAAACAAAAAAAATCCAAAATAAATATGCTTTTCTTTTACTTCTGAAAAAGGAAAAAAAAAAAAAAGTATAATCAACCGGACGACGAAGAAGGATACTGGTCACCGGAATCATTCCACGACGTAGCCGGAAAGTAATCGGAGCCACCCTGGTTTTGATTCATCGGCGGCGGCCGGAAAACCCCCATTTGCTGCTGCGGCGGCGGCAGCGGCGGAGGGAGAAAAACAGAATTCGAAACAGAGGGCAACGACGGCAGCGGCGCCGGCAAAGATTGAAACGGAGTCAACTGCGCATTATAAAACATTTGCTGCAGTAAACTCGAAGGCTGTCCAAGGAGTTCGCCGGAGCTTTGAAGCAAATTGGAATATTCCATGTAATCCCGGTAATTTTGGATCTGAAGCGCCGCCGTCCGCGGCGGAGCCAATTGGGGGGTGGAAGCGGAGGCGGCGGCGACCGGAATGTGCTGCGACGGAGGAAGTAATCTGACATTTTCAGGGAAATTGAGTTTTGCTCTGTTTCCTCTGAATCTGAGGGCGGCTTCGTCGTACGCTCGAGCGGCAGCCTCCGCCGTGTCGAACGTGCCGAGCCAGACCCTCGCCGCCTTGTGCGGGTCGCGAATCTCCGCCGCCCATTTCCCCCACGGCCGCTGCCGTACTCCTCTATACCTTCGCCTTCTATCGCCGGCAGCCGCCGCCTCACTCATCGGAGATGCAACAATGGCGGCTGCGGGATTTGAAACTACCGGGTATGGAATTGGAATTTCTTCTTTCACTATAGAAAAAAATGCAAGTAACAATGTGAACATAAATTGAAAATCATTTTTCAACATCAAATCAACAACACCAATCAAAAAAAAAAAAAAAAAGGAATACAAAATTCTTACACTGTTTCATTGCTTAGAAATAAAACAATGCTAACCAACATCAAAACATGCTATTAATTTTCTCCCGATACAAGAAGTTCAAATCTACTAAAAAAAAATTCAAGCATAATTCAATAATTAAATCATTAATAATATTTTTTTTAGAAATTCAAGCATATTCAATAAGTAAGTCATTCATTATCTTTTCTAAAAATTCAACGTTAAAATCCTCTACCATTACAATACTATATTCATAAACATGAAAAAAGACGAAAAAAGAAAACAAATGAGAAAGGATGAAGTAACACTAATCAATTTAGAGGTGGAAGGTTCGAATCTCAATCGGGTTGGAGAAAAAAAAGAAAAATCTAAATTTTTTTCCTTCACATTTGTTTAAAACTAAGTTTTAGAATCGAAAGATTATATATAAAATGTTCGAGTGTAAGAATTCGTCTCATCCAATGAAAATTTCTAGCTCGGCCTGTGATACGAACCTGTAGTAATTACACCAGAGGAAGATTGTCCATGAGATTCAGAAAAATGGTCATCAAAACCTCTACTAACCCTCGAAAGAGAATCAAAATTAAGCTGCGTTTGTGAACTTTCTTCTTCACGCATTCGTTTTTGGCCAACCCAATAACCAGGACAAGAACTCATCGCCGAAACATAGCTCGGTTCCGAACTCGACGAGTAAGTCGACAGAGGTGAAGAAGCCGATGTCGATGCCGATGTCGATGACAACGAAGACGAAGAAACAAACCCCGTTGTTAAAACCTGCCCGCCGCCGTAGCCCCAGTGGCCGGCCCCCTGCCCGGACACCACGTCAGTTAACGCTGACACCATCGCCGAAACCTCTCCGACGTCTGAATAGTAATCGCCGTAGAATAATCTGTGATGGTTGTCGCCGCTGCTGTCGCCGTCGCCATCGCCGCCGCCATCGCTGCCACTTGGAAATTGTGCCAAGTCACCTCCAATTCCTCGCCGATTCGCCACCTTGAACGAGCACATGCAAAATCCTCGGTAAAACTCGGGGGAAAAAAAAAAAACAGAGGGATTTGATTTTTGATTTGGGTTCAATGTTTTTAAGGAGAAGGGAATTGGGAGGTGTTTTTTTGGGGTAATATATGGGGGATTTTGTGCTGTTTGTTGTAAGGAATTTAAACACGCGCAGCCGAAATATGTACAGTGAATCTCTGTTTTTTAAGAATTATGATTTGGGATTCTGCGATTAATAGTGCCCTAACCTCTTTTTTTTTTTTTTGGCTTAAGAGATTTTTTGGAGATGGGGACTTGCAGAGAAATTGTTTTTTTTTTTGGTTTCTTTTTGACTGATTAAAACGGGAGATTTGGATAACAATTCTGGATACGAATTTTAAATTGTCGGTCTTATTCGTTTTTTTTTTTTAAGAGAGAGAATTCATATTGGAATTGTTCTCTCTGTTTTGCCGACTGAGAATGGGCACAATAACCATTTTCTTTTTTCTTTCGATTTTTCTTCTTATTTTTATAGATTAAATTTGAAGGAACTTTTCTTTATTTATTTTTCCCAAATAAGAAATAATTAATTGGTCTTTAAAGATGTTAAATTACAAGTTTAGTCTTAACTTTTAGAGTTTTGTTTGCATGTTTTGAAAAGTTTATCATAGATTCTGAAACTTTCAATATTACATTTTGTCTATTTAATCTTTATACTTTAAGGACTTAACACTAAATTCTTGAACTTTCAAATTTGTGTCTGAAAGCCAATTGTGTTAAATCCTATGCTACAAAATGCTCGAACTTCCTGAAATCAGCCTACCACCAATTTATCATGACATGAAAAACATTAGGTTGAGAAAGTTAATGTCAGGGACCTATTAACACAAAATTGAAAGTTTAGGGATTTATTAGAAATTTTTTAAAATATACTTAAAAGATTAGTGATATATTAAAAAAATTAAGTATAAAAACTAAATAGACGTAATACTAAAAGTTCAAGAATTAAATTTGCAATTCAACTAGAAAAAATTATTGTAAAGAATTCTCACACTTCTTATTTGAATGAAAGTTTAGAATATACTAGGCATACCATGATTCTTCTGTCTATCAATAACGACGTGCATTGCACAGTGAATGTGAAGAAGTAGATTATTATCTCAACAATAATGAGCCATGCTAGTATTTGTAGTGAATTCATGTAACTTGTATTTAGTAAGTAAAATTCAATATATAGCAAAGAAAACAAAAGATAAGTTGAATGCGTTTGATGTAGTATAAAATTGAAAGTTCAAGGGTCTATTAGATACACAATTGAAAGTTCAATAACCTATTAAGTACTTTTTAAAGTTTATGAACTAAATAAATACAAACTTAAAAGTTCAAGAATTAAACTTATAATTTAACTAAAAGTTGGGAGTAAGAAGTTCAAACAAATATAAGAATAAAGGGAGAAAAGGTGGTATGTATAACTTAACCAAGTTATGTGGAGGATTTGTATGGATTGCCATCTAACCCGCTTTCTGAAATTATGATATATGACTCATTCTGACGTGGCAATGCATGCAAAATTATCCAAGAGGACAATATGAGGTTGTTCCACTTGCTCATGCTCTCGCAATCTCACTCATAATCGCGAGGACCGAGAGTGAGATTGAAGAAGAAATGATCAAAAAGAAAGAAAGAATATAAAATTAAGTTAGAGAAGAGCGAGAGTGAGATTGAAGAAAAAAAGATCGAAAAGAAAGAAATAAGATAAAATTAAGTCAGAGAGAGCAAGAGTGAGAGTAAGATTGAAGAAGAAAATATCGAAAATAAAGAAAAAATATAAAATTAAGTCAGAGAAGATTGAGAGTACGCTATTCTCATGATAATTTTGGACGAGTTGCGGAGTACGAAAAAAGTCATATGTCATTAATTTTAAAAATTAGGTTAAATTTCATTGGGGCACCTGAAAAAGAAGTCATCTGTACAAATTCTTTTACGAGAAGTATAAACGAATACAATAATAAATTTTTGCTTTATTATAATTATAATCCTTTGTCATTTATAAAAGTAGAAAACTCAAGATATATAATTGAAATTTGACCTAAACTTTTTTTCATTCGAGAATTTTGGTCCACTAATTTTTATGGTATAATATTTAAATTAAATAATGAGCACATGTAAATTAATTTATTAAAAAAAAACATTTCGGGGAAACTCCTCCATCACTATAGCTCCTTTTTCTATGTATGAAAACTGATAGGGTTAGCTAAGGCAGAACTAAAGCAAAGAAAAGTAAATATTAAAAAGAAGTTCAACTGAGCACTTTTATTATTTTTTTCTTTTTTTCTTTAGGTGGTTTCATACACATTTATTTGCAAAAAAAAAAAAAAAAAAAAAAAGGGGGCCATGCAATGCAAAGCTTTAGAAAACTTATATTAAATTCTTAATTCAATTAATTTCCAAGTTGTAGTATTTTCATAATTTTGGTCACTAAGGCCCGTTTGATAACCATTTAGTTTTTTATTTCTGAGTTTTGAAAATTAAGCCTATAAATACTACTTTCACATATGGGTTTCTATATTTTCTTATCTACTTTTTACATATGTTTTTAAAAACTAAGCAAAGTTTTGGAAACTAAAAAAGTAGTTTTCAAAAACTTGTTTTTGTTTTTAGAAATTGGCTAGAAACTCAAATGCTTTTTTTTTTAAAAATGGAAACTATTATAGAGAAGACGAAAACCATTGTAGAGAAATTGTGATAAAACAAACACAATTTTAAAAAAAAAAACTAAAAACCAAATAGTTATCAAATGAAGCTTAAAATTTTGAAGTTTTATTTTCTATGTTGGGTAAAACTTTTGAAATATTGGATTTTAATTTATCAATGGTTATCGAGTTTTATCAATGTGATTCTTAAAAATTTAAAACTCCATCTTTCAACTTCTATTAAACTCTAATTATTACCATAAAAGCTTTATTTTCAAATCAATACATAAATATGATACAATACCATTTGATAAATTCATCTCTCTTAAATCCATTTCTCACTTTTATGACAACTATTAAATGTGGGGCTTAAAGGTTGAAACAAAGTTAATATATTTTAAGACATATTTGACTCATATATTAAGTTTTGTGCAACTCAAAGTTAGGAAGTCTAACTCATTTTTTTCAAGCTAATTTCATAAGCTTACACAGAAAAAGCACACAAAACTGACTTTAAAATTAGTAACTTTTATAAATCACAGACCAAAAAATCAAATGTTGATAACTTTGTAATAATACAAAACCAGACTTTTATAATCAATATGCTTGTACACAATTCAAATTCGTACTGCTAAAACTAAAGTTTTTAAATTGTATTCTAACTTCAAACTTTAAAAAAATAATAATAATAAAAAGAAGAAGAGGAGAATTGAATCTACAACTCTAACAAAAGGCACTAGTATTTAATTTTGATTATTTGAACTATCCTCGACTTCTTCCCATAAAATTTCCTTTTTTGTTTTAGTAAATAGACTAAATAATAATGGAAAGATAAGATTGACAAGTAATCCTATATTTAAATATCTGATACTAGGTTAGGCTGGTACGGACATATGCTTAGCTTTATCCAAAAAATACACCAATAAAAAATCTATAAAAAAAAAAAAAACAAATAGGCATTAATTATATTGGTTTTAGTAAATTAAATTGGGTGGATAGAGTTTGGGATGGGTGGACTTTGACTGTATTATTATATGATAATGAATTGGAGGAACCCGAGGGTAAAAAGGAAACTAAGTCAAATTTAAATTAAATCTAATCAAGCTTTTCATACTTGCAAATAACATTTTTGACATTTTACAACTAAAATAAAACATAAATACTTTTTTAAAAAATAATTTATATGTGTTTAATTAAAAAAAATAAAAATAAGATGAAATTTTAAATTTAAATTTGATTTTTTAAATTTTGTTGTGAGTTCACATTCTTTTTAAAGATATTGTCGTAGATAAATTATTTAATGAAACTGCAACAATGTAGTTATCTCATTATGACGGTTAGACGTCCATTCAATAATTTTTATTTTCCTTAACAGTTATTGGGTATATAAATTTAAGATGCTTCCCTTTACCTCTAATGGTAAAAACTGCTAAAATAATTTCTCGTTGTCATCGGTTTACAAATCTTAGTTCGGCAAAACATGAATAAAATAAAAATAAATAAATAAATAAATAAACAATGCAATAAAACTTTGTAGTTTGGCAGTAACTAACTTTTCTCTTTTTATGTCTCTCTATAGATTCGGTGATTTTTGTCGTATTATTGACTTTGATTAGCAATCTTTGTTTCTGCAAATCTTTTGATTTTTTTTTTTATTTATGCAAAAGAAATCTTTTTTTTTTTTTGTTTTTTCATGAAGCAAAATAAATCGTTTTTTTTTCAAAAGAAATCTTTTGATTTCTGATGGAAGAGATTTTTGATGCCATCTTGTCACGACTAGGATGTTCAATAATCTCCATTGACCATTACCCAAGAAAAAATTCAATTAACTTAAACCGATAAATTGTATATTTTGAATTCTGATTGATTTAAAAACTTTATAAGTTGATTTTTTGTCTTGCTAGATAAAGGTTGTTTTTCCACAAATTTGTGATTTGAATAATTGAATTTGGTCTAAAAGTTCCTTAATGCAATCAAATCGTACCCATTATCGCACCAAATTTAGACATTTTAGGGTGTGTTTTTGAAACCATGTCCCTTTCAGAGGAAGAAGAGAGAAAAAAAAAAATTCAATGGACTCCTTTTCGAGAAAAACTAATTATATATTTAATTTTAAAATTTTTTAGGTGTTTCTCTTTTTATATATTTTCAAAAAATTTCAAATCACTTTTGATAATCGAAAATTTTAAAAAGTGTTTTTATAAGGTTGGAATCGTTGGATTAGATTTTAACCAAAAACCGTGTACCAATTTTTTTTTAAAAAATATTTTAATCTTCCATAAGCACTTAAAAAAAGGTGTCAAATATACCTATAAAATATAACATTATAGTTGTAGAGTTCATAATATATTTTTTGGGAAAAAATCATTTTTGACCCCTAAACTTTGCATGTTGTATCAATTTTAACCTTGAACTTTCAATTTCATCAATTTAAACCTCAGACTTTGCAAATTGTATCAATTTTAACCCTAAACTTTTAATTTCATCAATTTAAACCTCAAACTTTGTAAATTGTATCAATTTTAACCCTACACTTTTAATTTCATCAATTTAAACTTCAAACTTGAATAAGTGTATCAATTTACACATTCGTTTAAGTTTTCGTTTCCATCACCATTAGAAAGATTTCTCACATATTTCTAAAGCCACATTTTTCTCTATGATAGGTACTTATTTGTTATTTTTTAAAAAATAAATTTACTAAAAGAATAATTAAACAATTCCAGATCAAATCGCCACAATAATGAAAACCACGAACTCGACTTTCGAAAGTAGGACTCACACAAAATGAACACTTGTGTGTCTCCCTTGCCATTGGTGTCGATACCAATGACGACAAGTATAAAGAATATTGAGCTCAGCTAACATGCGGGAGAGAACAAGAAAGGCAATGGCAAACAAAATGACGCCCATGAACACAATGAACTGGTCTAGCCAACTTTGTCGGTCCCGTTGACAATCTTACAGGGGATTAAAGTGACATCGATGCCGGAGAGAAAAAAGACAAATTCTAACGAGGGTGATAATTTTGAAAGTCCCACGTCCATTGCAGTAGATGGAGGACAAATCAAGCTAAAGGCCGATGAGAGATTAAAAAAAAATATTGGCAAACAATTCAAAAAGGAGAGTACTCCATTGAGAAAAAATATGGTGCAAATAAGCTTTGTTTCTACTAAAAGTCGGTGGATTGAGTAGAGTCATGCCTTACAATTGAAATACCCTCAATTAATTAAATGAAAAAAAATAGCAGAATCAGATAAGATAAGAAGTAAAAAAAAGTGAAAAAAGTCATGCTCTAAATTGAAAGACATTATAGAGAGTCTACTCCAATTTTCTCCAGCAATTTTAATTTTTTTTTTAAAAAAATAACAAATACGTACCTATTATAGAGCAACACATGACTTTGGACATGTGTGGAAAACTTTTCTAATAAGGATTGAAATGAAAACTTAATCGAGGGTGTAAATTGATACACTTATACAAGTTTGAAGTTTAAATTGATGAAATTAAAAGTTTAGGGTTAAAATTGATACAGTTTGTAAAGTTTGAGGTTTAAATTGATGAAATTGAAAGTTTATGGTTAAAATTGATACAACATGGAAAGTTTAGGGGTCAAAAATGCTTTTTTCCCATATTTTTTTTCTTAACTGTGGCATATAGATATAGATGTGATATTCGAACTTTTGACCTCTTGATTAAAGATATATGCCTTAACTAGTTGAGTTATGCTCAAACTGGTACAAAGTTGGTTCATAATTCAAACCTTATAGATCAAAGTAGTTATTCAAATAATACCCTTATTAATTAAGCTATGCTTGGTGATACAATCATATAATTCAATTTGGTCAAGACATTATACCTCCTTTATAGGTTGGAGGTTCAAATCTCAGTTGTTAACTTTTAAAATATATATTTAGTTTGTCTTTAATTATTGGTTAAATTACAAATTTAATCTTGAACTTTCAAGTTTTTGTTTAATAGGTCTCTGAACTTTAAATTTTGTGTTTAATAGGTATCTAAACTTTAAAAATGTCTAAAAGGTCTCTAAATTTTTAATTTTGTGTCTAATAAGTCTATGACATATTCAATTTTTTCGAAAATTAATTATTTTATTATATATAAAATTAAATTTTATGTCTAATAGAATCTTAAACTGTTAATTTTGTGTTTAGTAAGTTCGTGAATTTTAAAAAATGTTGAATAGGTCAATAATTTACTAGACACAAAATTGAAAATTCAAAAATCTATTAAACACAAAATTGAAAGTAAGACCTATTAAACACTTTTTAAAATTCAATGACCAAATTGACACAAATATGAAAGTTTAGGGGCCTATTAGGTATTTTTTATAGCTCAAGGACCAAATAGATATAAGTCTAAAAGTTCAAGGACTAAACTTGTAATTTAACATTAATAATTCAATCTAAAATATGCATTCGATTAAGTAAAATTGTGCTCATGAAAAATACATGTGACGGTACCACGAACATAATGTAATTTTAAACGTAGAAAAAGAAAAGTCAGAAGTCTAAAGGTCGGACTCAGAATTTAAAGAAAAAATGTCAGAGTACACTCATAACCAGGAGATTGTTGAAAACAATGAGTAGCTTGTCATGTAATGTAACGTGTAGTATTAATCAAAATCTTTTGATTTTTTTTTAATCTAATCTTTGGACTTAGATTTTTAAATTAACATTTTCGATTTCAATTTATTAAATACATCCAAATATATATATATATATATATATATATATATATATATATATATATATTAAATAAATAAAAAATTACAAATTTAGTTCTTAAATATTCAAAATTGTGTATAATAAATCTCTAAACTTTAAAATATGTCTAATAAGTTTATAGACTTTAAAAAATGTGATAGATCTATAAACTTTCAATTTTGTATCTGTTGAGTACATGAAGTTTAAAAGTGTTTGATAGATCTTTGAACCTTCAATTTTATGTCTAATAAATTACTTTAAAAAAATTGCCTAATAAATAATTAACATGTTCGACATTTTTTAAAATTAGCAGGTTTGTTACATATAAAATTAAAATTTGTATCAATAGGTCTTTAAACTTTCCATTTTGTATCAAATAGGTCAATTTTAGAAAATGTTGAATATTAAGGATCTATTAGTCACAAAACTGAAAAGTTTTGATCTACTGACACAAAGTCAAAAGTTTAAGGACTTATTTGACACTTGAGTCCATGTACCTATTAAACATAAAATCGAAAGTTTGGAAACCTACTAGACACTTAATAAAGCTTTGAGACTTAATATACACAACTCTAAAAGTTCATAGACTAGTATTTGCTTTTAATGTTGTAACTAATAGACCCATAAGCTTTTAATTTTATTTGCGATAGATCTCTGAACTTTAAAAGTGAGATTCCAGACCTATTCAATATTTTAAAAATGAACGAACTTATTAGACACAAATTGAAAAGGCATGTCAAATAAATGATACATTTATTAGATATAAAATTGAAAGTCTAGAAATTTGTTAGACTCCTATTAGATATAAAATAAAAAGGAAAACTTGTACGAATGACCTCTTTTCACGCCCCTCAATGACATTTAATCCAGTTTCTAAAATTAATGACATATAGCCTTTTTCGTACGTTGCAACTCGTCCAAATTACCTTGAGAGCAGCGTACTCTCGCTCTCGTTTATCACTCTCGCTCTTTTATGACTTAATTTTATCTTCTTTCTTTCTTTTCGATCTTTTATTCTTTAATCTCACCCTCGCTGTTCTTTGACTTAATTTTGTCAATCTCACTCTCGCTCTTCTCTGACTTAATTATATATTTTTTCTTTCTTTTCAATCTTTTATTTTTCACTCTCACTCTCGCTCTTCTCTGACTTAATTTTATTTTCTTTATTTTTTTCTCTCAATATTTTCTTATTCAATCTCACTCTTGTACTTTCATTCTCGTTCTTCTCTAACTTAATTTTATATTCTTTCTTCTTCAATCTCACTCTCAATCCCTCGCGATTATGAGCGAGATTGCGATAGCGAGAGTGACGAGCGAAAGTGTGTCCTCGTTCAAGAGCGTGAACGAGCGAGACTACCTCATACTGCTTTCTTAGATAAATTTGTGCGCATTGCATGCCACATCAGAATGGATCATATATCATTAATTTCATAAATCATGTCAGATGACATTAAAACGTGTGAAATTTGGTCATCCGTACAAATCTCCGAAATTAAAAGTCAGAGACTAAACTTTTAATTTAATTTTTTTTTAAAATCTTATTAAAAATATTTTGAGGTCAAATCCGAAGTGAGAATTTGGTCAAACTTTGAAATCGTGGACGTCATGTAGTGCAAGTGGGGTCCACTAAAGAGGCTCCATTGGCACCGCCCACCAATCATAAAAGGGATTGAAAACTTTTCAACGGCTCCTTCTGCCTAATCCATTTTCGATTTGCTAATTTAATAACATATTTTACGATAAGTACAATTAAGATTGAAATGAACCCAAAAAGAAATAATAATAATAAATAAATAAATAAATCTAACCAACCAAATCAAATATTTAAATGCTTGTACGAAATATATCTTAGCAAAAACAAAGCATCACGTGCATTTCATTTCGTTTCGAGGATGCTTATAATTTTAAATTAAACATTAGGCTAATACAATTACAATTTTAGATTATGAAAAAGATTCATGAATGTCTTAATCCAACTTCTCGTATAAATTCTAGTTTTTTAGCCGACAAACTAAACATATATAATATACAAACTCAAGTTTTTGTTTTTGTTTTTGTTTTTTTTTTGTTCCACCATCTAAATATAAGTTACTCAAATTAAAACTTCCAGTTTTTGGATGTCACAAATCCAAATTTATTAAAACAATGACTTAAATATTTCTTAGTAAATTTAGTTTCAAATAATCTTGACATTTAGGATTTTTTTTTTAAATTTTTAAATCTTTATAAGTATTTAAGTAAATTTAATCTTACCATTTTCGAATTTTAATTTATTTATGAATAGATTTCACAAATGAAATTATTTTGTAAATGAATTTAATTTACACTTCATTTTTTTTCCCTGTAAAGGAAAAGAAAGGTTCATATGGCTGTGCTTGTACGTTTTCAAAATTTTAATATATATCTGCGTGCAAGTTTGACATTTTATCTAGATATAGAATAATAACACTGTAGTTATAATAAATAAATAAAATTCAAAATGTGTCCAAAGATTAAATAAATACATTTATAAATATAGACCTGATATATTCAACTCATTTGTTGAAGAGAAGGACAATATTGACCATTGCTTTAAAATTTAAAAGTTATTTATTTTCCTTTCACATTAATTCAATGAATTTTTAAACTTCGACATGAAACATCTATCATTTTATTATGGTCATTTTAAATTTAATTTCAAGCATGTCTCTAAATAACTAAACATGGAAATCTTATATATTTGTAAAGAGACCTTAATTTATGAAACGAATAATTTTATTATCGTTAGAATTTCTCATCATGTGTATATTTAATTTAAATAGAAGAAATTTAATTATTTGATAGAAAAGTCCTTATATATAAATAAAACTAGTTTTAGAAAATAATTACGAACTCTTTATTAATGTTGAAGATAGAAAACATCTTTTTCTTTTTTTTTTTTTCTTTTTTTAAGATAAAAAGCATCTATTCGAGATAATTCAACTTGAACGTTCTTTTTAATAAGACTGTTTCTTGATTGAATGTGCTGATCGAATAGAATTCTCTTTTTAAAGTGATTTTGTCAACGAAAAACAACGGAATCAAACAAATAGAGGGTTTTTTTTTTTGTTTTGAAGGAAAGCAAAAGGAGGAGATTAGATTGTACATGGTCAATTAGTTTCATATTCATCTACCTTTAATTTATTTTTCAAAACGAGAGAAAAAAAAAATATCACCAAGTAACGTTATAATTGCAATTATATTAATTTAATGCATTTTAGACATTGAATAAACTCAACGGGTTCCCACTAGTTTTTGGACCAACTTATTAAAATTAAAAGACAATCGATCACGTTTAAGTGCTCTAATCCTATTTTAAAGAGAACTAAAGAAATTATACAAAATTATCATTGGATAAAATTTCTTACTTTTAGCATGCTCACTGAAAAAGGAAAAAGGAAAATAAAATAAAATAAAATCAACTTCTCGTCCACGAAAATGGAATATATAAAAATGTTTATTGCAACTTGAACACACGTAAGAAAAAAATGACCTAAACTAACTTTATGAAAAATGTCAGTTACGTGGACCTTTAACCAATCCATATTATTTATTTGGTTATTATAATAAGTTAATTAACGAAATTAAAGCCTTTGAATTTGTTTGACTTTTCAATTTTTTTTTGAACAGCCAATTTTAAATAATAATAATAATAATACCAATTTAGACTAATTAAACTAGACATGGAGTCACCCTTTTGATTAAGAAATAGCTAGGAATAATATTATGAAATTTTAAATTGTACAAGCTCAAATTGTCTACCACTTGACGTAAAGCAATATCTATGGTTGAGCTAAAAACATTAACATGGATCACAAGACCAGCACGTGGCGACTAAAGTAACATATTATTCAAATTCAAAGACATTTTCAACTAAAGTATGCTCTTTTGCTTAAGCGGGTTCCAACTAAATCGTATTTGACCAAACACTACACTTGCATTAAAATCTAGCAGCTCATAAGTTACAATTTTTTGACTTGATCATTTGTGGTCTTTTTATATAGTCCAACCCAAATTCACCAAAGAAAAAAAGGTTTTGGATAACTAATCTATAATATCACTTCGCGAACTTCAGCCTCAATTAATTAAGGTATATATTCTCAAGTAAGAGGTTAAAAGTTCAAATTCTCACCCTCACACATTGAACTCAATGGGTAAAATACACTTATAGTCCATGAAGCTTGGGATTGATGTCTATTTGCTCATTGAACTTTCAAAATGAACACTTTTATTCCTAAGGTTTGAAAAGTGGTTCTAAATGGTCCCTAATCATTAACTGACCTAACGAAATGCTGATGTGGCAATTAACGTGCTAAGTAAGTATGAGTGACATGACAATTTTGACATATTGGACTATTGACGTCATCCTCTTCCTCTCTCATTTTCTCTCTTTGCCTTCCTTTTCTTTTTCTCCCTTCTTTTACAATAGGCTTGGATGTCGTCGTTGTCGCCGTCGCTGCATCCCATTACTGTCTGACAATCGCCGCCATGAGCCATTCGACACAAGCAGTCGCAACCTCAAAGTTTTGTCTTCCAACGTTGGAATGGACGACAAATCTCACAAGTTGGAACGAATAGCATATCTCGATTTGTAATGTGTTCATTCAAGATTTGGGCTTTATTCATTCATGTTCCTAGTTGGAATGAATGCCTCGTTCGTTCCTTGGACTTGGGAACGCATTCATTCTAGATCTAAGGAATGAACACAGGAGAAGAAGGGAGTTGGCTCCTTTCTCCTTCCAAAGTTAGTTCCTCACTCATTCCAAATTGGAAGGTGGATCCTTAAGATGATAGCGGTGTCTCTTAGATAGTTAATCCTCAGTACTGATAGGAATGAACACTTCATCCTGCAACGAAAGTATTGGATCGTCTTTGATTTTTATTAGAATTAAACAAAAAATAAGGTTAAGCAATAAATACCTTGACATAAATATTATGGAGATATTTTATGTTGTGTCTTTATCTCCTCCACAAAGTCTTCCTGGCTCTGACTCGAACACATGACCAAGGCTTATGGGAGCCTCTTGAAAGAAAATCCACAAGAGATTGCAGAGGAAGAGGTCTAGAGAGAATTCTCTAATTCTCTATTGAGGAGATGTATGTTCAATGACTCAACACAAGGGTCCTATTTATAGAGACCTGATCGGGTAAAATTTGGGTGAAGAAAAGTAAATAAATACTTTCAACCCCAGTGCAAGTGCACACTGTCGATGCAAGTAATAAAAAAAGAGTATTTATGAGTGTCGATCCCACAGGGAACGGTGTAACAAAAATATTGTAAAAACAACGACGTAAGTAGAATTGCAACTTGGAAAACTAAAAGGTACAAAAATAGATTTTGAGTTGGTGTAAACTAATAATGAAAATAAAGGTCAACTGCAAAAACAGATTGTGAAAACAAATTACATAATCGAAATTGCAAAATCGAAATTGCAAAGGAATAAATTGCAAAAACAGATTGCAGAAACGAATTGGCAAAATCAAAATTGCAAGAAATGTAAAATAGAAATGCAAGGAAAATTATTCAATGAGGTAAGATATGGCTCAAATATGTCATTGCCCTAAGTTGTAAATTGCAAAACCAAAATTGCAAATCCAACCTACTCTACACACAATTGTAAACCAAAATTGCTACTCATATTCAATTCACCTTAAAATTAGGTTTTAGGAGACTAAGTGAGTGACGTATATGTCTATAGTCTCTCTATCTTAGATCATATGACTCAACAATTTTATGGGTTTTAGAGTCTTTAATCCCTATATGTAGGGTAAAGAATTGACTTATGTCTAAGCTCTTGTCTCCATTACTTGTGCAAAATCCGCTTATCACTAACCTTTTCGGAATTAGATTTAAGCTTAAGTTGCTACCCTAGTTGATCAATTTAAGATCTCAACGACATTTTATTCAACACAAGCAAACAATTGAAATGTAGGCTCGATTTTCATTGTACTTTTGGCTAGATTTACTTCTTAGGGAATTCACATCTTTGAACCCCTTAAAAAGTTTAGCTCATAATTAATTCAAAACAAAACTTTGGATTGAGTTCCATGCTAAGAAAAGTTACTAAAAACCTATTTGAAGCCAAGAGAAATAGAAAGAAGGAAATTAGCTTGCTATATTACTGTAATTGAAGATGAAGGAATAAAGAACAATAATTAACAAATTTTCCTTCAATACAAAGCCTCTGGATAAAAAACCCATAAAAAAATTTCAAAAAAATATCATTCAATTGCTTCAACAATTTAAACTCAATTCAAAAGCTTAATACAGTAGGTGAGGAATATAAAGCATGAAAAATTACAACTCAAAGATCTAAAAAAAAAACAGAAATCGAATTCAAACTAAACTAAGAACAAGCTATAATGAAGAAAACTTGAACAAAACTCATTGTTTCCTTAGATTTCAATTAATTCAATCCCAACTATTTCTAGGAAAGAATGAATCATTACAAACCAAACTTTCATTTAGATTGGATCGAAAAATCAAGGGAGAACAGAGTTGGACATAATGAAGAAGAAGAAAAACCCAGAAATTGTTATTTTTTTTTTAGAAAAACCCACGAAAATGGAATCTTTCGTTAAGCTCCAAAAATCCTCTCCTTTTGTGTTGCCTTTGCTACCCTTTTATGGTCTTCCATTAGGGTTGATAACCCAATCAATTTCGTCCATAATCCATCCATTTCGTGCAAGAATCAAGCACTTTCCAAATTTGGGTTTCGTTGATTTTTTTTCTTTTCTTGCATTTTTCATACTGCTCAATATTGCAAAGTCGATTATGTAATTTCCAAATTTCTGTTACATATTGCAAAATCGATTATGCAATTTTGATTCTACAATTTTCAAATTTCATGAACAAAAGAAACTCTTCTTAGTTTATCTTTTTCTTTTCCTCATTCTTTCTTTCACATGCACTTCTCACACATTATGTTGATGTTTTTCAAGCATTTACCAAATTTCTCATATGATTTCTAAAGTAAAGCAAACATATTTTAAGCTTATGAGCATTAAATAAGCCTTAATTCGAAGGCTTATCAAGACCTATGGTAAATCTTTGTCATAGTTAAAATATTATATTTTAATATCTAATATATTAAAATATATATTATACCTATTTGAATCTCATTCAAATCTCCTATGATATTTTATTTAACCTATTTGAATCTCATTCAAATTTTAAATATATAAGTTTGTCGTTAATGTATCTAATATACATTAATCATTTTAATATTTAATATATCAAATACAATAAATATAATTTCCTCTTTTATATTTAATATATCTAATATATTAAATATTAATTTGAATATTACAAATATTAATTTGAACATTTCAAAATTTTCTTTCAACTAAATTGATCATTTAGTGTTATTATGAGCTAGAAATTGGACCTTATGGACCTACATGTTATAAGCTCCAATTATACAAAATTAATTAATTAAATTTTTTAATCAATTAATTTTCATTCATTAACTTTAGGTCACTCCACTGTAGACCAGAGTTGCACTCTTATGTATTGCAGGACAAGTTGTATCCATAGATATAACCATTACATGCAAGTCGATCTTTCACGAGTTGTTCATAATTACAGTTGGGTCAAAAGTCTGTTTTACTTTTGTAATTACATCTTGCACCTCAAGGTACCACTGATCATGAATAATTTGTTTATGATCCAACCATAAATAAGTCCCTTTCTGGCCAGTGAGAGGGTGGGGCCCCATTGTTCAAGTCCCGAAATTAGCACTTAAAGGAACTACTCATCTACTTACCCTATATGAGATGAAGTGAATTCCGTCTTGTGAGATTATGTTCCCAGCTCCCTATTTGGTTAAGTCACCAAAATGGTAGGCTTATTAAATTGGCTACAAAAGCCCTCTCACCCATGTAAATCAAAGGATAAGCTCTCACAGGAAAAAGTTCATATCTCAATTAGGATTAAGATCGAGTCGCATATGATCATCCTGATGAAATATTAATATTCTCAGTTAACAGATTTATATAAAAAGATTAAATATTTCGTGGTTCAGTCTTATACAAACTCATTCTATAAGATACCACCACTCACATGTCTCTACATGCATGATTTGGATCAAATCATTTGTAACTGTTACAAAGTGTACCAATAGTGTTACCAGGATAAGGCACCTACCATATACTATGACCCTTTAGGTTATTTCTTGAACATGTTCTTCCCGTATGTCAACCACGTATTGTTCAAGATTATACTTATATCTTTGGATTTTTCATATAATACTATACTAAACCCTAAACCCTATCCTTGGATTTTTCATATAATGGATAATATTATATTGCAAATAAAATAATTAAAATGATTATTAATTATTAAATAATTATTAATTACGAGGCTTTAGGGCACAAATCTCAATAGGTACAACGGCAGTGCTATCGGAGAAGAAGGGAGAAGGAGAGAGAAAGAAGAGGATGGAGGAAAATGATAATGTCAACAGTCCATTTAACAAAAATTGTCATGCCATTCAAGCTTATATAGTATGTTAATTGCTACATTAGCTTTTCATTAAGTGAACTAACGGTCATAGACTATTTATAACTATTTTTCAAATTTTAGAGGCTAAAATGTTCATTTTGAAACTTCATGAATTAAATAGACATCAATCATAAACCTCATGGACCAAAAGTGTACATTTTTCTTTTTTGAGTTTAACGATATAGGTGGAAGTGTAGATTCGAACATCTAATCTCTTGGTCGATGATTTATGCCTTAACCAGCTGCGCTATGCTCGAATTGACTATAATATCAATACTTACCATCATAGTAATCATCAATTCATCTCTATTAATAATTCTCATCTTTCAAAAAGCTAACACATTACTATATATATATATATATATATATATATATATATATATATATATATATATATATATATATATATGCACATCACTAATTAATTGCCACGAATTGTTAACAAATATCATACTAGAGCAATGAGTTAAACTTTTTCATACGAGAACTTATAATAAAATTTTAATTTCATTCGTCATACTCTTCTTGTGAAAGGTAATGTCAATAATAATTGAAAGCTATTAAAAATAAATTTCTTCCATTTAGATTTAAATGGTGGATGGAAGTAATGATTAGAAATAATTAGTTAATAATTATAGCTAGCACGTCGTAAATGGTAAGAAACCTTCTTTTTAACCGTGGAAGATAAAAATAATAATTACGGGGAAGATTTTGGTGATATTATTATTAATATTATAATTATATATATTTAATAGTTTAATTAGTACTTTTTGGACTTTTGGAAGTGAGGAACGTGGCACCTGAAGAAATGAATCTGGTCCGCTTTGTCCAAAGTCTGCAGCCGACAACGAGGAAAAGGATTTTACCATGTCCCTCTTCTTTCTCAAATGCTAACAATGTTTTGCTGCTTTTTTTTATTGTTTTTTTTTTTTTTGGTTAAATTACAATGTTTTGCTGCTTTTTTTAAATTATTTTTTAAGGTTAAATTACAATGTTTAATTATATACAATGTTTAATTATAAACTAAATTTCTAGATTACTTTTTTAAAGTTTAAAGACCTATTAGACTATGAATTATATAGATACAAATCTAAAAGTTTAGAACTAAATTTGTAATTTAATTTTTTTTATAATTCATTTTTATTTCTGGACTAGATATTTAATATGAGAAAAGAATTGCACCTCATTTAATCAAATCTTCCACCTTAATTTAATTAATACCTCAGTTAGTTCATCGTGAATAAAAATTAATATGACTTTTTTTCTTTTTTCTTTTAGCTTTTGGCTCTTTTTCTTTTTTGGAGTTTAATAATATGAGGGAGACTTCAAACATTTTACCATTCTTAGAAATTTAGAGGAGAAATTAGAAACTTTACTCTTTTATATAACATTTTTTCTTCTTTTAAATTTATGTCAATTTACTAAATATGTAAGTTTATCAACAACTAATTTTGACATGTAACTTTATCAATAACTAATTTTGACATTTACTAATGTAAGAGACTAAATTGAAAAATGTGAAAATATAATAGACTAAATTTAAAAAAATTAAATAATAGAGATTAAATTGAAATAATACTCAAATATTAAGCATCAAAACATATATATTTAGCCTCAAATTTATTTTACCGATTTTTACAATAATAAAAGAAAAAAAAAACTAGATTGATCTAATACCTATGCTTTTTTTTTTTTTTTTTTTTTTGAGTTATAACACCAATGCTTTTATATATGTATTGAAATATCATATTTATATAATAACTAAATACTATATGGTTTTATTTTTCTATATTGAGATTAGAGAATGATTTTTTTTTATATATAGTAAAATCATAGTTTAAATTATAAACCTATTTACGAGGTTTTATGTGTGTTACATAAATGTAGATTTTTTTAGCACATATAAATGTATATATATATTTTGTATTCAAACCTATGACCTCTTGATTGAGGTACATGTCAATTACTCCTGAGATATATGTTTATTTGGCCACATTTTTTTTAAATTAATTGATAAAAATTAAAATACGTTTTCTATGCCAATTGCCAATTAGTAATTAAAACGGCACAGACATTTAAAATATTATAAACAAGTCTTTGATAAAAGAAATTTAAAATATTTCAACTATTTATTCTTAATACAATGTGTTGTGTTGCTTACCTTTGATTGTTTAAATTTCGTTTGATTCTCATTTGTTTGTAAAAATTATATTTTTATTTTGTAATAATTTTGTTATTTCAAAATAAATTTTGATTTTTTTCCCTAAATTTTATTGACAGAAAAAAAAATCAAGAATTTTTTTTAATCAAATTAACTCTCAAATTTAACTAGAAAAATATTCTCATCTCATTTAAAACAAGATGTCTACCTTTTTTTTTTTAAATAAATAAAATAAAGGTTAAAATATCATTTTAATTTTTGTACTTTGGAATTCATTCAATTTTAGTTTATGTACTTTTAAATGTCCAATTTTAGTCTCACCCTTTCAATAAATCTTAAAATTAGTCTCCATTGTTAGTTTGAAGTTAATTTTTTTTTTTTAAATTGGTTAAATAATAATAATAATTTGGAAAAAAAATCAATTTTGACCCTAAACGGTTGTATCAATTTTAACCCTAAACTTTTAATTTCATCAATTTAAACCTTAAACTTAGCAGGTTTTATCAATTTTAACCTTAAACTTTTAATTTCATCAATTTAAACTTCAAACTTGACAAGTTGTATCAATTTTAACCTTAAACTTGAATAAGTGTATCAATTTACACCATCGGTTAAGTTTACATTTCAATCACTGTTAGAAAGATTTTCCACACATGTCCAAAGTCATGTGTTGCTCTATGATAGGTACTTATTTGTTATTTGAAAACTGTACAAAAAAAATAACTAAATCATTCCGAATCGGGTCACTGCCATCATGAAAACTACGAACCCAACTCTCCAAAGTATGACTCACACAAAAACAAGTGGACTCTTGTGTTCCCCCTCGCCTTCGATGGCGTTACCAGCGACGACGAGTGTGAGGAAGATCCAGGTGGCGGTGGCCATGGCGATTTCGGAGACTTCGATGGTGAGGAGTTTGAGCTCTGCTAAAATGCGGGCGAGAACAGGGAAGGCGATGATGGACAAAGCGACGTTTATGAATACAATGAACTGGTCGTAGACCTTGTCGGCCCTGTCGACGATCTTATGGACGATGGATGACAAATCGAGCTTGAGGCTGATGAGAAATAAAATGAACAACAAACCAATACTGGTGATCGATTGGAGAATGGAAGTACTCTTTTAAGAGAAAATCTTGTGCAAATAAGTTTTGTTTCTACCAAAAGCCAATGGACCGAGTTGAATCTTGGCCTGAAGTTGAAAAATGCTCCATTAATGAAATGAAAAAAGTAGCAAAATCAGATAAGATAAGAATTGAAAAAAAAAATGCCCTTAAATTGAAAAACACTTTAGCAATTCTACTCTAATTTTCTTCAGCAATTTTATCTTTTTAAAAAATAACAAATAAGTACCTATATGGCTTTGGGCATGTGTGGAAAATCTTTTTAACATGAATTGAAACAAAAACTTAATTGATGGTGTAAATTGATACACTTATTCAAGTTTGGGGTTAAAATTGATAAAATCTGCCAAGTTTGAGGTTTAAATTAATGAAATTAAAAGTTTAGGGTTAAAATTAATACAACATGCCAAATTTATGGTCAAAAATATATTTTTTTTCTAATAATTTTCATGCAAGAAAAGACACAATGTGAATATGTTTATAAAATTTATAGAAAATGGCTAATAGAGGCTAATTTTATTTTATAGAAGAGTTAACAAGAAACTAACAATATAGAGAACAAATTTAAGTTTTATTGAAAGTATAGAGACTAAAATGGAATAAAATCTAAACTACATGAATCAAAATGGTATTTTAACCTAAAAGAACACAAAATGTCTATCAACAAATAGAAAATTAATCATATCTACTTAATTAATAATTCATGCTTTAAAGATTGCAAATAAAATATTGATTTTCTGGTTCATTTTTTATAAAGATACGTTTTTTTTAGTAAATACCTTATATAGATACTTCGAATTAAATATATTTTCTTTTCATATATGTTGTTTTTGTTCAATGAACAATCTAAATTAATTTTGTCACGTTTGTTTCGTGGACTATGGCTAGAAATTATGATTCATTTTATGGATATTTATTTTATTTGCTTTCGGTTGCTTTTCTTTTGTCGTCTAATTATTCTTTAATAAGCATAATTAAAGTATTATTAGCATTGGATTCGCCTCCACTCTTTGCCACGTGTCCCTGATTTCTGCAATAATCCCCTCCTAATAATTTGAAACTTTTAAGCATTGGAGACAGGTAATTTTAGCAACGATAAAATGTTTTTTTTTGCCATCATAATAATAAAAAAAATACACCTAAACTTTGTCCATTATTTAAAAATGTTCATATTCTTTTAAAAGTTACAATATTATCTTTGATCTTTCACAAATATTTTAATGTTGAACGAAAAGTCGACATGTCTGAATGTTATTCTTTCATACTTAATCCAGGCAAGTGTCATTAGTCACCGCCACATAATGTCAGGTCATTACCATATCGATTTTCCGTCTAACATTCTAACGAATTTTTATTTTAATGATAGTTTTGAAACTTTTATAAAAGATCAAAGACAATATTGTAACTTTTGAATACACAATAGACAAAGTTTAAAAATATTTTTTATAATTTAGTCTTTAAAAAAATTAGATAAATCGTTTCATAGCTTCTTAAAATATCACATCATTTCAATACCCCATCATATTTATTATATTTATGATGTGTCACATCATATCAAACGAAACAATATTTTATATGTCGTATGCGTGTTAGAAATGGTGCTAAAGTTTTTCATTCCGACTAACCACCGGCCTTGGAGATGGGTAACGATGTTGTTGATGAGTTAATTGTGCATGCAAGAAAAACACAACTCATCTTTAAGGTGTGGATTGAAGATATCTCCAAATTAATTTGTTTTATTTTCTTTTATTGCCTTGTTGTGTATTATTATTATTATTATTATTATTATTATTATTATTATTTTGCGTTCAATAATATTTAGAGTGATGGATTCGACCCTCTAACTTATTGGTCGAAGATACATGTCAATTACCCTGAGCTATGTTCACTGTAGCGCCTCTTGGTCGGAAATTCGTCGTGTACTTGCACTCAAAGATAGGAGAAAATAACCATATGACATCATCATTTAATAAACATGGTTTATGATTTTAAGCACATTAAATTGAAAATTGAAACTTTCATAAATGTAATTTTGCACAATCAATAAAATAATTATAGGAACTAAGTTAAAACTAAGTTTAAATCTTTAGATTAAAGGATCTATTTAGTAAAAAAAATAAAATAATAAGAAGGGGTCCTTTATTGAAATAAAATGATTTGTGTAGGACCAAATCAAGTAAAAGGATGCACAGGTTGATTTGCACGTGCGGGAACAGAATAATTAAATGGAGGAACTTGGTCGGCGGTGTGTCAATCTCACACCCGTGCAAGAGTCATCATTTTAATCCTTAAAAAAGATCATAATTTTAAGAGAACATGTCACAAGATTATGGCTTTCCTCAATAATCCTCCATCAAATTATTTAATTTAATTTTCAAAAAAATATTTAATTTGTTGTTGCCAAATTTTGGATAGGAAAAATCTCACTTAACTTCCACGTAACAACGTCGGTGAATTTGTATTCTTGAGAAAATGACACGGCCTACAAGACAAAAAAAATTTGGACACAGGTGTGGTGTAGGGCACATAGACTTCAATGCTTAAGTCATAGAGGGTTTAGAGAGAATTTAAGAGTTCTATGAAAGTTTTAGAGGTTTGAATGAACTTACATTATTCTCTTCTCTAAAGAGAGCTTAAATACTTTCATTCTTAAGATTTTCGTGGGTTTCCGTTTTCAATTGGGAACGAAAGGACTGAATTGGGCTGGATGGGGTACACAGACTATGAGGGACCGGGCCGACCATGGGCTTCGATTTCAACCTAAGCCCGTTTATCCTCCCTCTCATTTTGGGGCGGTCTCCTTTTGGTTTCGATCCGTTTTGACTTCGTATTGGGCTTCTTTCCTCTTTTGGCCCTTCGTTGTAGCCCTTTAGCCAACCCATTCTTATTTGTCCAATTTCACCCATAACATAATTTAATACATAATTACAAGTTCAAAACATGTGCATTGATGAGTGACTAAGAGGTAATATATACGTTTAGTTGCCAATCTGAGCATCAACTGATTAAGACATATATCTTCGACTAAAAGGTTAGAGGTTCGAATTCTCTCACTCCCTATTCAGAACTCAAAAAATTTACAAGTTTATCCGCGAACTTTCAAGCAATGTCTAATAGATCACTAGACTCTCAATTTTGTGTCTAATGGGTCATTGAATTTCAAAAGTTTCTAATAGATCACTAGACTTTAAATTTTGTGTCTAAGAGGTCCCTTACATATTTGACATTTTTAAAAAAATTAATGGATCTATTAGATATAAAATTGAATATTGTGTCTAATAAGACTCCAAACTTCCAAATTTGTATACAATAGATTTATGAATTTTAAAAAATATCAAATAAGTTAAGGACTTATTATACTCAAATTTGAAAATTCAAGGTAGTTTAAGAACCTAATAGACAAAAAATTTAAAGTTAAGTAACTTATTAGAAACTTTTTAAAATTATGAAATCTATTAGACACAAATCTGAAAGTTTAGGCCCCATTTGATTACCATTTGGTTTGTGAAAATTAAGCATGGTTTCTCCCAATTTCTCTACAACGGGGTTTCATCTATTTTAAGGAAACATTTAAATTTTTAGCCAAATTTCAAAAACAAAAACAAAATTTTAAAAACTATTTTTTTTTTAGTTTTCAACGATTTTGAAAACATGTGTAAAAGATAGATAACAAAACAAAGAAACTCATAGGTGAAAATAGTGTTTATAAGCTTAATTTTCAAAAACCAAAAACCAAATAATTATCAAATAGGACTTTAGGAACTAAATTTGTAAGACATACACCTGAACCAGGAGGTTAGACCCACACATGTTGAATTAAAAAAAAATCTTACTTTCTTAATTAGTTATGTAATATTCTAAAAGAAATTTATTTGCTCAAAAAATTGTTTATTTTGTATAGAATTTTTTTGGGGTGCTTGGGAAGATGATATTTATGAGATGGTTACTAAAAAAATATTAAGATTATTGTTTGTAGTTTTTAAGATAATAGTTGGATTTATTTTTAAAATATCATGGATAAAAAAAGTTAGTAAATATAGAATACAATCAACCAAATATGTTTTTACTATATAATTTAGAGGAATTGTAATGGGTGGCAAAAATTATTAGGATATTTATAAATCTAGCAATGGTTTTTTAGATTTGTAAATATAGCAAAAAAATACCCCTAAACTTTTAAAAGTTGCAATAATACCCTTAAACTTTCATATACGTTTCAAAATTACCCTTGGAGTAGAAAAGCCATTAGAATGTAGGACGAAAAGTCAACACATTTGCATGACATTTTTTCATACTTAACTTAGGCAAGCATCCTAGTCACTGCTAGTCATTCCACATCATCACCACGTTGACTTTTCATCCAACATTCTAAAGAATTTTTACTCCAAGGAGAATTTTGAAACGTTTATGAAAGTTCAAGGGTATTATTGCAACTTTTAAAAGTTTAGGGGTATTTTTTATAATTTAGCATTTATTTTATGTATATCTAATATATTAATCGATATGAATTACTAAATTGATATACCAAATAAAGTATATCAATAGTATAACATTGATAGACTTCATTTTAGATATATTTGATATACGGAATATGAATTATTGATTCACTCTTGATATACTTTATATTAAAAATGTCATTTCATTTATATATCTAAATAAAGTAGGTCAGTAGTATATCACTGATATACTTCATTTAGGTATTGATAATTCTCATTTATGAGGATTATTTAACCCTAAAACTAAGTTGTTCTTGCCATTTTTGCATGCTTTATTGATTACCGAGCAAGCTAAAAATAACATTTTTAAATAAATTCATGCAAGCTTGTTGGAATATGATAAAAGAAGAAATTAAGTGAAAAGATGCAAGAAAGTTAGCTTAAGTTGAGTTTTTGTGCAGATTTGAAGAAGTGAAGACTTTGCAAAAGGGAATGCAATTGCATTCCCATTTGCAATGTAAGGTGAAGAACAAGGAAGAAGAATGAAATTGCAATACAAATTGCATTCTCTGGACTTACAAATCAAGTGCGAAAATGACGGAAATCATGCAAATGATGAATTTTCTGCACGATTTTGGAAGATTCTCATCCCGATTTGATTCCTAGAAGTTAGCCCATGGATTGAGGATGATTTATATGGAAACCCTAGTCTTCAATGCCTATAAAAATGGTGGAAAACGAAGCAAATGGCGGCTGGGTTTTGACTGCTCGCCCACAGTTCCGAATTCTCTGTTTTTCTACTTCTTTTATGGTGTTTTGCTCAAGTTTAGCTGCTGTATTTTTCTTCTTCACTTTCAGAACCTTCAATGTTCAACTCTCAATCCTTCCTCACGAAAATGAAGGAAGTTTTTGCTGCTGTTAATTAGTTTTCTGCACTTTATTTTTGTGGGTTTCTCTGTTTTCTAATTCTTCGAACAACAGTTTTCTTTCAATTTCATCTCTGTTTTTCTGTTGTTATGTTTTGGGTTTAATATCATTTTGTTAATGTTACAAGTTTTGCTTAATTTTGGAATGAGTATTGGTCAAATCCAAATTCCTGTATACGGTGAGATTGAAATAAACAATTGAATTCCAAATTCCAAACTTTTTCTCTCCGTATAAAGGCTTGTACATTTGTGTTTTTATTTTTATTTTTATCGTTTACAAAGTCTAAATTGCCCAGTAACATGTTCTAGGTAAGTGAGATTTAAATTTAGTATTTCTAGCCTTGTTATTTCCTTGTGGGTATTCGAATTTAATAATTACCATTAGTTTCCTTAAGATTAATTTCCTTATTTCATTGTATTCATTATGAATTTTACACAAAGTAAGTTTTTGGTTTTCATTTTTTTACAATGAGCTAATTCCTTCTTAGGGATTCAAGTTGGTGAATGCCCTAAGGAAAAATGTAAAGCTCTAAAGCATAAACAATCTAGTTAGCATGTGAACTTTGTTTGCTTTTGTTGAATTTAGATTTGGGTAAACCTAGCCGGCCAACTAGTGATTGCTCATCAAGCTTGAACTTAATATCGAAAGAGTTAAGGGAAAATCGATGTCATAAAAGCAATGGAGGAAAAGGCTTAGAAATAAGTCCTGAACATCGACCCTCGACATAGGGCGAGACTCCAAAACCACTAGAGTTTGTGCGAAGTACCTAAGTTAGATTAGCCATAGACATATAGGTTTAATCACTTAGTCTCCTAAAGATTTTGAATCAAAATTGAATAGGAGTTGAACTCGGTTTACTTAGTTCTCACATGTTAACTATGATTGCAATTGCAATTGAATCGCATTTTTCCAAATGTGCTTGAATCACTTGAATCCCTATTTTATTTTTAACTCATTGAATTTTCATTCACTTTTGTTAAACAAAACAAACCTCTTAAATTTTTACAATGTTACCCCAATTGTGTTTTGCAAGCAATTTTGTGTCATTCTAAGTAAATTTTGTTAAACCCCGTTCCCTTGAGTACGATACTCTGGAATACTTCCAGTTTCTTTATTACTTCGATCACGTGCACTTGCGTGTTGTAGCAAAGCATAGCGATCAGGTATATATGATATACTGAATATGAATTATCAATATACTGTTTCTATACTCCATATTAGGAATGTAATTTCATGAATATATCTAAATAAAGTATATCAGTAGTATATCATTAATATACTTCATTTATGTATATTTGATATACTAAAAATGAATTACTGATATACTCATGATATATTTCATATTAGGAATGTTATTTTATTGATATACCTAAATAAAATATATAAGTAGTATATCACTTATATACATTTTGGTATATTTGATATACTGAATATGAATTACTAATATACTCTTGATATACTTTATATTAGGTATTTTTGATATACTATTGGTATATTTCATATTAGAAATGACATTTCATTGATATATCTAAATAAAGTATATTTAGTATATCATTGATATACTCAAGAATAAGTTGAGGGTTATTTTAGACTTTTTGCAGGTTTCGTTTGGGTTAGGCCAATTTTTTTTTGTTATATTTGCAAATTGGAAAAAGGAGTGACACGCCTACAATTAGTCTTTTTTTTTTGGTCATCCTTGCAACTGACCCTATAATTTATTTTTAAAACAAAAAGAAAGCAAAACAACTCTCAAATGGTCTCTTAGGTTCTTAACATGTTAAATATGATTTTTTTTTTACTTCATGCAAAATCCTTATTTTCAAATTATTTAGGTTAAATTATTAAAAATACCCTGAACCATGGGTTGGTTTCAATTATATCTCCAAATTTTGAAAAGTTTCATTTTAACCTCTGAACTTTGAAGTTTGTTTCAAAACAACTTTTGAAGGCTTTTTCATTAAATTCATGAATGGAAAATGATGTGTTTACATTTGTATTGTTGCTTATGTGAACATATTTGAACATATACGTTGAAAAAAAATCAAAACACATGAAAACACGTCATTTTTCATCCATAAATTTAACGAAAAAAGCCTTTAAAGATTAAAATGAAACTTTTCAAAATTTGGGAGTATAATTAAAACCAACTTCATAGTTCATGAGTACTTTTAATAATTTAACCAATTATTTAATAGAAATTTGACACTACTTATTTTTTTGTTCAAACTCATCAAAGTACACGCAGTTAAAAATTGATTTAGATCCACAATTAAACTTAAAATTTAAATCGTTCACTTTCACTAAGAATAATATTTAAACTTTAACAATCATATGCTTAAAAAAAATAATTAACAATCATCGTAGCTCAAAATTCACATATATTGTACTTATCACATTCAAAAGTTGACTTTTTAAGTAAATATATACTTTTTTTTTTTTTGAAAGAAGTAGATATATACTTAGTACATGATATATACGTACACACGATATTAGATCATTTTTAAATTACAGTTTGTAAGGAATATAATTATCTTTTATCCTACACAAATAGCCATGCTCGGTTAATAGTTTTTAGTGATTTGTTGAATTTAGATAAATATAAACTTTTGAACTTCAATTTTTCTAAAAAAAATTTAAAAAATTTAAAATACTATTTTGGCTCCAATACTTTGGATTTTATTCTATTTTAGTCCTTATGTTTTCAAACGTTCAATTTTAGTCTATATACTTTCAATAAAACTTAAATTTGGTCCCTATTGTTAGTTTATTGTTAACTTTTCTATATATTGAAAAAAAAAGGTAATATCTATTAGCCATCTTTCTATAAATTGTAGAAATATGTTTACATTGTGTCTTTTTATTGCATGAAAATTATTATTATTATTGAACCAATTTTGAAAAAAAATAACTTCAAATTAATGGTAGAGACTAATTTTAAGATTTATTGAAAGTACATTGACTAAAATTAAACATTTGAAGGTAGGAGGACTAAAATGTAATGAAACCCTACATACAAAGACTAAAATGATATTTTAACCTAATTATTATTATCAATAAAATTGTTATTCTAAAAAAAAAAACAGAAAACTGTTATGAAATCAATCTCATACAATGTTTTTACACTATTATTAAAAAGCGAAAAAAACACATTGACATTTTGTTATTATTACAAAACAGAACAAATAAATAAAGGATGAGAAAAAGGGAGGGACAATGTGGCCTAATAAACATTTTAAATTCAAAGTTTAATGTATACAAAACAACTCATTATAATATAAAGTTACCAAAAGTAAACAAATCAATTAAGATTTTTTACACCTTTCAAAAAAAAAAGAAGATTTTTTACGTGGACCCATTGTTTGTAAATATAAGAAAATTGAGTGCATATATATATTTATTGAAAAGTGAAAATTTTGTCTTGAAATTAATTAAACGTGAGGTTCCCATTTGTTTTTGAGCTATATACTAGTTTTTTTTAATTCAATAACATGTAGGGTGGAAGATTCGAATCTTTGACTTCTTGGTTGAGATATATGTCTTAATCAGTTGATCTATACTCTTGGCCATAATTTAATTGATATATCTTCATTAACAAATTTTAAGTGAAGGGTGATTTTATCAATAATTATGAAAATTACAGAATATTATTAGTTTTTTAAAACATGTTTTAAGGAAAAAAAAAATTGAAAACAAAACATAGTCATAGTTTAGAAGGAAAAAAATTATAATTTAGCTTAAAATTATATAATTCATAAAGTGAGATAACTTTTTTGAAATATTATATATTATAATTAAGAAGGATATTTTGAACTTTAAGCTTTTAAGGAGAATTCTTAACAACATGAACTGTGCTGATATTAATATAGGACGAAATTTTAATTTATCGTATAGTTTTTCAATCGTTGCATTGATTTGTAAGTCTTTTTTTCATTAAAAAGCTAATTACTTCTTGGATTGCTCAAAATTAGCCTGCCCTATGCCAGAAAAAGACTGCCCAATTGACAAAAGTTATATGTGGCTGAAAATCCATTAAAGGTTGATCATGATAGGTTAGACTTTTTATTTTGGATATTTTGGATTTTAGTTCAACTTTTTTTTAGCAAAGTTTGGTCAATACTAGGGATTTTGTTTTATATGCAAATTGCATGTAATTAATATTCTAGTGGAGAATATTAAAATTAGCTCATGCATGAATCTTTTTCTTTTTCTTTTTTTTTTTTTTTGAATTCTCTCATGCATGAATCTAAATCTTCAAAAAAAAATTCCATTCACATTCAAATATCAACTTTTGGAAGTATTATGGTAACTTCATTTCCCCTCCAAAGGATCAAATTGAAGAAAGAGGGGGTTTGATATTGAGAAGAGAATTAAAAAAAAAATAAAAGAAGGAATTTTTTATTTCATTATATTAATAGAAAGTTCTTATAATTAATTAGAAGATTTGTTCCATAAAATTTAGATGACTTGTCTATTAGAATAATTTTGTTCCATAAAATTTAGATGTTCATCTTTAGGTACCCAAATTCTCAGTATATTTTATGAGAATGTTACGCCAAATTGGCGTAACATTCTCATAAACCAAACATTACATGTACTCTAATATTAAGACCATTTAATTGATATACCTATGGACAAATATTAATATTTAACATTTTATATATACATATTTAAGTGTCTTTGAGAAAATCTTCTTATCTCCAATATCATTTTTTCCCTAAAAATATCAGGGTATCTAAAGTTCAAAACTTCCTTTATAGATTCTCGAACATCCTAATTCTCGGGAGAAAAAAAAAAACTAACTAGTTAGAGAGTTCTAAACGATTTGTTGAATATGACATTACAAAAAATATATATATATAAAATTTAAAGTCTCATTTGATAATTATTTGATTTTTTATTTTTGAAGATTAAGTCTATAAATACTACTCCCACCTATAGGTTTCCATATTTTCTTGTTTACTTTTTACATATATTTTCAAAAATCAAGCCAAAATTTGAAAACTAAAAAAAGTAGTTTTCAAAAACTTGTTTTTGTTTTTGAAAGTTTTTGAAAAAATTGGCTAGAAATTCAAATCTTTCTTTAAGAAAGATAGAAACCATAGTAGAAAAATGGTGAGAAAACGAGCACAATTTTAAAAAATTAAATGATTATCAAATGGGACTTGAATAATATATGTCTCTTTTTTTTGTGAGTTCAACAACATTTAAGAGTGAAGTTGATGGTACATATCAATTACCGATGAACTATGCTCACTTTGACTAATAATATATATGTCCACCATTATAATCAAAGAAGAATATTAAGAAGATTTGACTGACAAGTAAAGTAATAGATAGAGACAAAGAAAATTCAAGATAAAAGTTAAAGAAAGAAAAAGGAAAGCTTCTTCTTCTTGTTCTTCATATTCCTTTATTTTCACAGTAGTAATTAGGATGATTTGAATTTATGCTATTTCTGTCCTTGCAGAAAAAGGAAAAAGAAATAAAGAGTTCTAGAAAGAGAATGTTTTAATTAAAGAGTGAGAAAAGAATATCTTCAAACTTTTACACACAAACCCTAAATTCATTGACCAAACAATTGATTTGGGGACATGGGTTTGGCAAGTTGTCTAATTTTCAGTGGAAAAATTAGCTGCTTTGATTTTTTTATTTTTTTTAAATAAAATGTTTATTAATTTTCTTTGAAGGTTCAGATCATCTGGGCCTTTCTCTTCCCACCAAACAAACACAAAACAATTAGCTAGGGTTTCACAGTCAGACTCCACTTTTTATTTTATTTATTTTTTTTTTTTGCTTGCTTGCTTTCTTATGAAAGTAGTCATTTAAAATATTCTCTTAGCCATTGACTCTTTAATTTGAAAGTATTATTTTAACAGTTGATATAGTTGATCACATGCTGCTTTGCTTTGACTTTGACTATTTTTCATCCATAGTTATTTCTACTAGCTTGATGCAATTTGATTTTTTTTTTTTTTTTTTTTTTGCAATTGATGCAATTTGAATTCTATGGATATGTAGATTTTTTTAAAAAAATTAGGTTAAAATACATTTTTTAATACCTGTATGTACTTTGAATTGCAGTATTCTTAATTATACTTTTTTTTTCTAATAATTTAGACTTCATTTGATAATAATTTAAGCCCCGTTTGATAACCATTTGGTTTTTGAAAATTAAGCCTATAAATACTACTTCCACCTATGGTTACGTTTTCTATGTTTTCTTATCTACTTTTTAGATGTGTTTTCAAAAACCAAGCCAAGTTTTGAAAACTAAAAAAAATAGTTTTCAAAAACTTGTTTTTATTTTTGGAATTTGGCTAAAAATTCAAGTGTTTTCTTAAGAAACATGGAAACCATTGTAGAGAAGATGAAAGCTATTGTAGAGAAATTGAGAGAAAACAAGCATAATTTTCAAAAACTAAAAACCAAAAACCAAATCGTTATCAAACGGGGCCTTAGTTTTTAGTTTTGTGTTTTTAAAAGTTATACTTGATTTTTAACCATTTTTCTATCATGTTTTCACATTTCTTGAAACACACATTTGAATTGTTACTAAAATTTCAAAAATAAAAATAGTTTTTAGAAATGACTTTTTTTTTTTTAGTTTTCAAAATATATGGCTTGAATTTTGAAAATGTTTTAAAAAAAATAGACAACAAAACAAAGAAATGCATATGGGTGAAAGTAACATTCATAAGCTTAATTTCAAAAAATAGAAAGCAAAATTAAAATGGTTACCAAACAGAACTTTAGAGTATGAACTCTAAGAAATGGTAAAGTTATAACATTCATGTTAAAAATTTCTTTGCAATTGGGTCATATAAAAATACATCTATACTATATATTTGTGAGTTTGTTATAATCAATGATAAGAGGTTTGTTTGCTTCATTTACTTTGACTTCACTTTATGCATAGAGTATTGTTGATGATATTTTTAATGAATTTTTTGTGTCAAGAACTTAACCACCAGTTTTTCTTTTCTTTTATTTTTTTAATACAGAATAACCCTTTGGGAGGAAAAAAAAATTAATAAATGTTAATCCAGTAAGTTTGACTACCCACTTGTTAAACTGGTACTTCTAATCCAATCAGCAAAATAAAGGAGTTCAACCAAAAGACTTTGAAATTTTTTTTTTTTAAAAAAAAAATTGTATTAACTTTTGACCAAGCAAGAAAAAAAAAAAAAAAAAAAAAAATCTATGACAATGGTTCTAAAGAACTGAAAATTCGAGGCTAGCTTGAGCTTTGACTTCATTCATTCAAACATTCACGATTGACTATTTGACTTTGTAATCCACTCTTTAAAAAAAAAAAAAAACTAAATATCGACATATAAATAGTATAATATAACTTTATTCGCCGCAATTTAAAATTTAAACACATTAACATATTATCTGAGACAATTTTGTAAATTATCAAAAAGAAAAAGAAAAATAGAAAATAAGTGCAAACCATGAATAAAATAAATACAATTCATTAGACAGCAAGAAGTGCTGGAATAGCTCAGTTGGTTAGAGCGTGTGGCTGTTAACCACAAGGTCGGAGGTTCAAGCCCTCCTTCTAGCGTTTTTTTCATTATTTTTCTCCTGATTTTCATGGAACATTTGGCTATGGTAGAACTCTTTTTTCCTTTCTATTTTTGAAATGGAGTAGAATGATACCTATGGTATTACCAATAGTTCTTACTTATATTATATGAGAGGCAAAAAAACTACTTTTTATTTTTTTGGTTAAATTACAAATTCAGATCCTGAACTTTTAATTTTGTGTTTTTTTAGTCTTTAAACTTTAAAAAATGTTTAATAAGTTCGTATACTTTAAAATATGTTTAATATATTCTTAAACTTTAAACTTTCAATTTATGTCCAATGAAATCTTGAATTTTCATTTTTGTATCTGGTGGATCCTTGACCTATTTGACATTTTTAAAAATTCATAGATCTATTAGATACAAAATTGAAAGTAAGAATCCTATTAGATATAAAATTTAGATTGATTAACTTTTAAAATTTTCGAATATGTTAGGGACCTATTAAACATAAAATTGAAACTTCAATGACTTAGGGATTAAACTTTTTAAGACTCAAGGACCAAATAGACACAAACATGAAAGTTTAGGGATTAAACTTGTAATTTAACCTTATTTTTTCGTTTCTTTGTTCCTTTCAAATCTTCCTCGTCTGTCTTGGAGAAGAGTTTTTATTCAACACCAAAACTATCTAAAGAAGGGAAAATATAAAACAGGCTTGTTTATTTCTCTAATTCCCCTTTGATCAGTTCTTGGAGGATGCACGTTTTACAGGTTTCGAGCTTCGTTGAGCTGTAGGTGGTAGTTTCTCTGACGGACCACACGGCAGCGGTTGGTCGGTCTCCCGTTCGATCCGACGTTTGAGCTCCCTGAGTATTCGAACTTGACTCAGCTTCTCAGGAGATAACATTTCCCAGTAAATGCCTACAATTCAAAACATTTTGGGTTGTGTATGAGACTCTCTTGTTGATAACAAATCAATTCATAGCTACAAATATTGAATATAGATGCAGGCATCTGAGGGATCAAACTTGTTTTTCTAGAGGGTGGCATGGAAATGCAAAGCTGACCTTGGGGTTTGGGGATTTTCGTGTTGGTTAAAATGACCTGCGTAGGAGTGCAAACGATGTCTACTGGCACGTCATGGACTAATAGCTTCTCAAATGGAATATCATCAACCAATTGACAATCGTGCACTGCAAGAGAATCGGAAGTCCATATTAGGACAGGAAGTTCAATGAAAATGTATAGCCAAAAGCACAAAGAAAATATGAACTTTAACATGTGTGAAACAAACAGGGGGGCTAAATGATATGCAAGTTATCAATTTGTATCTAAAACATTCAATAAGTTATTGTTATCAGTTATCACCATCATTCTTAAACTGACAGCCCTCTGCCCATGAATTATCTCAACTGCTTGACAAAAGTTTAATCTTGACTGATAATTCATCTTTGTACTTAGATTTGAAAAAGAAGCATTTTCTTTTCTTGGGAATGGGGGAGGTCTGGAAACTATATATTTCGGGAAATCAACTGCTAAAATTGTACAATCTAAGTTGATAGTAGAGGATATTTAGATAATTTAGCACTGAAATTTATCTCCACCTGTTTAAATATGTAACACAACATCTTGTCATTGAAAATAATGAAAAGAGAGAGAAGCCAGAAAATAAGTAGTCACACAACCAGAAGTAACAATTGGAGTTGAGTCATCAATGGCTCCCATGTACCGCAGCATTCCATATTCGAGTTCTGCAAATCCCTGCATTTCATTTTGTATTGTGATAGCAATGCCATTAGAAGGAAATTAGGGATATTGTAAGGGTATATTAGTAATTAGTTAGGGAGGTTGTTATGGTTTTTGGTTATAAATAGAGGGAGTGGGAAGGAGAAAGTTAAGCATTGATTCAATTGATTTAGGGCTTGAGTGATCTCAAGATAGGGAGGGTCCAAATACCTTAAATTACTTGTTTTATCTTGTAGTTCCATAATACATTTCTATCATATTGTTTCTTTTAGTCATAACAGAAGCTTCGGTTTCATAAAGAAACATAGATATGTGCTAACATTTCACTTTTAAGTTTTATCCTTCATGCAGTTGGTTAACTTTTTATTTTTTTTTGGTAAGAAACCACGCTTTCATTGAGAAACGTGAAAGGAAATACAAGGCATACAAAAAATAAGCCCCACAAAAGAACGTCCTCAAAACTACACAAAGGGACTCCAAACATGAACAGACCCGTTCCAAACAGATGCAGTTGGTTAACTTTTGGATAAGAGAAAAAATGAACAGAGCCGTTCCAAACAGGTGACTGAAGACCGAGGATTATAAAATGTTCCAAGCAAATATGCCAGCAGTAACACTCTTACCTATCCCTTGCCAAGCCGTGCACCTGTTCTGGGGTCAACAGCAACAGAGCCAATGACGATCAGATCAACTTTGATCTTTTCATCCAATCCAATTGGCTTTCCATACTTTGCTACCCCAACTGAGGTGCAGGCCTCGTTGATGGTAGCAGGAGTCAACATTCCGGATTCAACTATGGAGAAAAACCCTGTTCTCAACCGTGGCTGAGGTGTTAATAGTTTTTTGCCACCTGATCATAATCAAATACCATTTGGTTTGTGATTCAACATGAAGAAGGTTATCATGTTTATCGGGAATCAAATATGATACATACAACTCAAGTAAGTCATTGCAATAAGTTCATGATTCAGTCGAAGCCTACACTGAATTGATTCAACTACCTGACAATGATGATTAAATCTGACAACATTTTTGACACAGCCAACCATCAGGTTTACCATTAGAAATTTCATAATTTCACTAGATCTTTCTTAGTTTTAGTAATAAACTAAGACATGACCAGTTGACATATTTTGAAGTTTTGCCTCATATTTTGTAAGGCTTTGTAAGGTTATAACATTCTTGAGTGAACTCTGTTCTTGATAAATACTACAGGGTTATCCAGAATAACCAAAAATTCTCTCGATCATTTATTTACTAATCATTGATCTTGTTGTTGCAGATATTAGTACACGAATGATGAATCATGCATTAGTCAGAGTATCATATAACAAAAGTCTTTTAATAACGAAAAGATAGAAACTATAATCAGTAACCAGAGATGAGATGGCATAAAAAACGCCAACCTAAATTATATTGAGATTGTATTATTTACTTGCATTGAGTGTTCGAATTAATTAACAAATTGAAACCTAGTCTCTTGACGATTTAATACCACAGAACTCACAAGATGGTGGACGATCTAAACAAACAAAAACAGTAACAGAAGAAATTAAAAAAAAGTAAGCCAAACTAATACGACAAGGTAATCAAAAATAGAAGTATCTGTTGAAAAACAAAGGCAACGCCATAAAACTGACCCGTAAGTGTAAGAAGCCTCACACCCTTCTGAGGGGAATCCGGATTAACCTTCACGCACTGAGAATCCCTAAACACTTCCAAATCGCACAACTGATAGAACTCCATTTCATCAGGTTTACGGGGAACGAATCAAATTTTCCAATACTGAAAATATCGACTCAAACATTTTCTTTCCAACAAAACAATTCAGGAATCGGAGAGCTCACTCTATTGGCAGCTTCCATGGCGCCAACGAAATTAGGGATTCGATGGTGAACGGGTCGGGGGTTTGCGGCAATGTTTTTCGATTCCATCAAATCCCAAATTCGTTTTCGGACCACCCATTTCCAAGCTTTGGGGTCGTCGTCGGCAGCGCCTTCCGTGTCCCTGATTGAAGCTTCGGCCATGGATTTTTGAGCTTCGGCGTCGAGGCGAGACCTCTCGACCTCGAAAGCAGCTTCGTCGAAAGCGATATCGTGTTGGGTTTTGCTGCTATTGTCTCTACTACTCTCCAGCTTGAAGTGCCTTTGGAGCTGAAAATTTCTTCCGATGGGGATTGACGAAATAGAACGAGATTTCCGAATTGCGTTGAGAAATGTGGTTTTGACTGATAGAGGGTAAGACAATTGCATAAGACTCGAATCCATCAACGAGAATTTCAGTTGGGGAAGAAACTGATAACTGTGAGTGTTCGTGGATAGTTCGCCACGTGAGGACGATGAGATAATACTATATTGTATGATGATAAAGTTAATATTAAAAATTTAAAACCATGAAGTGAAATTTTGTAGTTAAAATGATTGTAACTTTGCTTTAATGGAAGTGTTAAAATTTGGTGTTTATGGAATTTCAGAAATTCCCTCGGGCAGAATTCAAAGTCTCAACAGCTCCCTGATAACCTAGCTGTTCTTGGACTAATCGACAGGAGTTTCCTTGAGTTACCTGAGCTCGAAATGCTCCACCCTTTGTTGGCAAGATCAGAGAGCTACGTGTGTCAGATCGTGTGGAAGTGGAACTCCCTTCTAATGGTCATTAGAAGCTTTGTAGGGATTTTGGCAATATGTTTGAAGAGAAATTGTCCCACATTGAAAATGTACAAGAAAGTCATGGGCTCCAAGCACTATAAAAGGAGTCTATGGCTTTGGTTTCAAATCATCCCAATTCGAAATACTTTAAGCCTGGTATACTAACTCTAGTTAAGTGAGTGGTATAAAGCTTTGAGAGAGTGTTTCTTTGTAATTGGGGTCGGAGAGAGAATTCTGTGTGATTGTAATAATTTTTCACATAGTAGAGTATTTCTTTCTGTCCGTGGTTTTTTCTCCGATTTTGGAGTTTTCCACGTTAATTCTTGTGTTTCTTATTTTGTTGCTTTCTTTTTAATTTCTCAGTTATTTTTCTGCTTATTCCTGCGGTAGTAGTGGGAGGTTTTTTCCCAACAAGTGGTATCAGAGCTTTAGGTTCGTAGTTTCTTGAGTTTCTGAGTATGCTCTGTGGTTGCAGCACTGTCTGAACTTCCACATCAGAAAAGATTTCTTGAAACGAGCTACAGCTGGTTTTGTGAATAGTGTGGGTTGTTCACTATTTGCAGATTCGCTAGGAGTGAAAGCAGATATGTCAAGCTTTATGAGTCCAGTGAAGATTGAAGTGGAGAAATTTGATGGAAGAATGAACTTTGGCTTGTGGCAAGTGCAAGTCAAAGATGTGCTGATACAATCTGGGTTACACAAGGCTTTGAAGGGAAGAACGAGTGGTGGTGCTTCTGAAAAGTTAAGCGGTGATGGTGGTCCAGTGGTGGTTCCAGTAGAGGTTCTAAGAAGTCCAGCATGAGTGATGAAGAATGGGATGAATTAGATTTGAGAGCTGCAAGTGCAATCAGACTAAATTTGGCTAAGAATATTCTTGCAAATGTGCATGGAATTTCGACTGCCAAAGAGCTTTGGGAGAAGCTTGAAGAGATGTATCAGGCAAAGAGCATATCAAATCGGTTGTACCTAAAGGAGCAGTTTTACACGCTGCGAATGGAGGAAGGTACGAAAATCTCATATCATCTGAGTGTTCTCAATGGCATCGTCTCCGAGCTGGAGGTGATCGAAGTGAAGATAGAGGATGAGGATAAGGCACTCAGGCTTATCTTGTCACTTCCGCCTTCTTATGAACACATGAAGCCAATCTTGATGTACGGGAAGGAGACTTTAAATTTTGCTGAGGCTACTAGTAAACTTCTATCAGAGGAAAGGAGGCTGAAGAGTGACGAGCGTACTTCACAGGAGGATTCAGCACTGGTAGCTAGCAATTGGAAGAAGAAGAAAGACTTCGTGCAAAAGAAAGGTTGCTGGGAGTGCGGACAGTCTGGACACATGAAAAAGAATTGTCCTAACAGAGCAAGTTCGTCAAAGGGCTCTGGATCGGATGCTGACATAGTCTCTCTTATGAAGGGAGATGGTGATTTCTTCTGAAGAAAGACAGAATTCATCCTCATGGTATGTCCGCTTTACCATGATAGAGGATGTGATGTTAGCGGTTCCACAAGTTTGCACACGGGCATTGGCTTCGCGGTTTATGCAAGGTGTGTGTGGTGGAAGTTATGTCGATGGCTGAAGAACTTTCGGGTGAGCCAAGTAGGTGGAAGTTGCACCATAAATTTTCAGCAAGGTTTATCGACATGTGACGAAGAAGAAAAGTCTTGGAAGGTGACATTCCAAGCGGGTCTACTTTTATGGTGAAGTAGGTTATAGTTCTCTGTGTTGAGGATTATGTTTTTTCAATGAAGACAATTGGTGAAGTAGAAGCTGTGAATTCTTCAACTATCTTGCCAAGGTGGAATTTGTAGGGATTTTGGCAATATGTTTGAAGAGAAATTGTCCCATATTGGAAATGTACAAGAAAGTCATGGGCTCCAAGCACTATAAAAGGAGTCTATGGCTTTGGTTTCAAATCATCCCAATTCGAAATACTTTAAGCCTGGTATACTAACTCTAGTTAAGTGAGTGGTATAAAGCTTTGAGAGAGTGTTTCTTTGTAATTGGGGTCGGAGAGAGAATTCTGTGTGATTGTAATAATTTTTCACATAGTAGAGTATTTCTTTCTGTCCGTGGTTTTTTCTCCGATTTTGGAGTTTTCCACGTTAATTCTTGTGTTTCTTATTTTGTTGCTTTCTTTTTAATTTCTCAGTTATTTTTCTGCTTATTCCTGCGGTAGTAGTGGGAGGTTTTTTCCCAACAAGATCGTGTGGAAGTGGAACTCCCTTCTAATGGTCATTAGAAGCTCAACACTATGCCTCGTGGTATGAAGCTCTAGGTAGAGGAAGGTTTGGTTAGATTGTTCTTGACTCTCAAGGATCTCTCATCTGTGTCGGTTATCAATCGTGCAATCGGAAGTGGACTTTCAAATCATTGGAAGCCGCTACAATTTCTCGCTGGTCTAAATTCATTAAAGTGTCTTTCGGGTAGAGATCGGCTTCCTCTAATAGTTGATTTAGACTCGGTGAATGTTGTGAACGCCTTGTGTAATCCAGGTTTTGATCTTTTCAAAACTAAGAATTTGCGAAGCTTCGGTTGCAGGAGTGGTTGCTTTTCAAAAGTGTCCTAGAGGTGGTAACGTGGCTGTCCATTTCCTCGCAAGCAAGGCCGTTTTGGAGCCTAGTGTTAGGCCCTCTTCCTCCAATTCATAAGAGGGCTCTATTTTTTAGTGTAGTAATTTTCCTCACTAGGTTTGGTGTACTTTTTATGACAATCATGTTCTGGTTTAATGCACTGTTTCTTTCAAAAAAAAAATTGTAGTTAAAATTATAAAATTGAATCTATGCCTTCTCATAATAATAATAACAAAATTAAAAATAACTGAATCTATGAACTACTTGGACAACATAGCTATGACTACATAGAGAAGCGCGATGGTATACCTTGAGTCACTCGCTTTCATTGGGTGAACTTTCATCTTTTCTTTCATTCTTTCTACTTTTATGGTAAAATGAACATGCGTATCACAATTAGTTCGATTTTCTTTTATCTTCATTTCGTTCAGCCTTGATGGCTGTTAGTTCCTTTATTACGTCGTTCAGTTCAAAGAGTTATTCTAACATATGCTTTCAATACTTGATAGTAACTGTGATTGTCTCTTTGAGACAGTCTCTTCAACTTCTTTAAGTGCTTTTTAGTCATACGATACATTGTGAATAGTTGATTCAACAAGAGGAATCATAGTTTCTCCCTCTGGTCACTTCGCTACTTTGAGAACTGCGAGAGCATAATTCAAAAAAAACTTTTAGATGTCACTTTCAAGACTTGCTTCTGATTTTTTCTTTCATCATTCATTCATCCCTTTTTTATACCAATAGGGAGCTACAAGCAAGGCAACTCTGCTCTAGAAATACAAGAAACCACCAAGTCCTTTTCCACTTGATAGCTAACTCACGAGCAAAGTCTCCTTTTGTCACGTCAAATATCGACCTTTCTTCTTTTTTATTTTTTAGTTTAAAAACACGTGGAACTAGTGGATTTTAACCTATGACCTATTGGTCGAAGGTATATGTTGCTATCTATCAAGTTATGCTTAAATTGGCTCAACCTATCAATCTTTAAGATAACAATAAATGTCTTATCTACTAAATTATGTTTTGTAGGTTTTTTTTCTAGAGATTGTATGTTTAAATCCTCATCTTCGTATTTGTAATTTGACCTCTCATTCCCACATTTTGTTGAACTTATTGCATTAAGATGATATGTTTGTGTGACAAAATAGTAAGGGTATATGTAAGAATTTTAAAAGATTGAAGACTAAATTGATAACAGAAATCATTTCGTATATTTGATCTAAAATAAAAATAGTTTAGACCCTATATAATAAATCAATATGTTTACAGCCTTAAAAAAACATTATATTTACAAAAAACTGAAATATCATGAATAGAATATATAGTATAGCTATGCTACAATTTTTAATATGTTTAGTTGTCTGTTGCATCAATCAAGACAATAATTTAATAAAAAAATTATCAACTCGAGCACAACTCAATTGAAGCATTATGCATATGCCTAGGACATATTATCAAACCTCCACTTCTACATGTATAACTAAAAAAATAAAAATAAAAAGAGAGAGAGAGAGATGTAGCCTTGTCGAGTTTTCTCTTTTATTTATTTATTTATTTTTAATTTACATTAGAAATACGGTGGTGGAAATTTGCATTTACTCCATGTTGATTATAGGAAAAAGATAAATGCACCATAAAAATTTGAGGGATGAAGTGGAAATTTTTGAAAGACAATAAGCTAAATAGACAAAATACTCAAAACTCAAATCTACGACATAAATATTTTAGTTCCATAATCGTAATATTATAAATTTTTTGTCTTGTGGTTTTTTTTCCTTTTAACTTCATAGTTCAATTGAAAAAAAATGAAAATTTTAGCAAAATTCGAAAAGCTGTCCCTCCGCTCCTATAATATGTACTAGTATTATTTTCAATACTACAATAAATTTGTGGATCAAGGATTTGAATCTCTAACCTCAATAAATAAATAACTTTAATTGTTGATTTTGGATACTAATCTACATTTTTAACCTACTTATTCAAACTCCATGTATATAAATTCAAAGTTTTTATATTTAGGTTCAATTACAAGTTTAGTTCTTAAACTTTGAGGTTTGTATCTATTTGGTCCATAAACTTTCAAAAGTGTCTAATAAGTCCCTAAATTTTAAATTTTGTGTCTAATAGGTTCCTAAACTTTCAATTTTGTGTCTAATAGGTCCATGTCAAATTCAAAATTTTTAAAAATTAATTGATCTATTAGATATAAATTTGAATTTTGTATCTAGTGGAACCATAAAATTTTAATTTTGTGTCTATTAGACTTGTGGATTTTAAAAAAATTCGAAAGTCCAAGGACTAAATTTGTAATTTTGAAAGTGTAGAGACTAAATAGATACAAACCTCAAACTTCAAGGACTAAATGTGCAATTTAACCTTATATTTACTATATTTGATCTCTAATTAATTTTCGTTGATTTGAACCTTCACCCATTTTTATTTATAGGTTTGGTCATTAAACTTTCAAGTTTGTGTTTAATAGATACTTGAACTTTAAAAAACACCTTGTATATTCCTAAACTTTAAATTTTGTGTCTAATAAGTACCTCAATTTTCAATTTTGTATTCAAAATTATTTTTACGGACAAAAAAAGTTTAGTAATGAAAACAAGGCTACAAAAATTAAATCACAACATCATATCACGAAAAAAAAATATTTTCAAGTTTATTAATTAAAACAAGGCTACAAAAATGAAAATAGAATTTAGGATATATTATAAAAAATACCCTTGAACTTTGCTCTTTATTTAAAAAATACTCATATTCTTTCACGAGTTGCAACATTGCCCTTAGCCTTTTATAAACATTTCAAAACTACCGTTGGAGTAGAAATACGTTAGAATGTTGGATGGAAAATCGACATGGCGATGGGCTATAACGACATGGTGATGAATAGGACACTTGTTTTGATTAAGTTTGAAAAAATGGCATTCAGACACGTCAACTTTTTGTCCAACATTCTAATGGTTTTTATACTCAAATGGTAGTTTTGAAACTTTTATGAAAGGTCAAGGATAATATTGCAACTTTTGAAAAAATAGTGGTATTTTTTAAACAATGGGCAAAGTTCAAGGCTATTTTTTTTAGAATTTAGCCTAGAATCTAATACTGGCTTTCTTCTTTAAAAATGGTTAAATTCTAAACATAGTCTATAAAACTCTAAGGGCATGTTTGGGAGTGATTTTGGAATGCCCAAAATCACTTTTGACATGCCCAAAATCAATTCCCCTTCAAAATTATGATGTTTGGCAATAATAAGAAAGTGATTCTCGGTCAATCACTTGGGAGGTAATTTCCAAGTATTTTTTCTTTAAAATAACTATTATTTCATATTTTTTTTAAATCTTACTTTTTGTGACGGTTAAAAACCGTCATTTTTTTTTATTTATAAAAATTCATTAATTTTCATCAAAAAGCATGTATTCTTAGAACCATCATCATGGAGGTCATCCATAATTATTTAAAAAATGCCAATTTTTCTCTCTCTAAAATTTTTATAATGGCTATCTCTTACTTTATTCTCTTTTTAAAATTTTTATTCATTTTCTCATTTTTTTTCTCTCTCCAATATAATGGTTTTAACTCTTTCTAACTTCTTTTATCTCTATTTTTTTTTGTTCATCTCTCTATAATTTATGTATCTCTTTAATTTTAATCATTTAAAAAAATACTTTTAATTAAATTTAAATTACTTTTAATGGTTTTAAATCATATTTAAAAATAAACATTAATCATTTAAAAAAACACTTTTAATTAAATTTAAATTACTTTTAATGGTTTTAAATCATATTTGAAAATAAGCATTAATCATTTAAAAAAACACTTTTAATTAAATTTAAATTACTTTTACAAGAGTGTAAACCAAATATTAAAATGATTTATAACTAAAACTTTTACAAAATTAATTATAATTAAATCACTTAGTTTAAAACACTTATTTTAAAGTCACTCTTAAAAATGTCTTTAATCATTGAAAGTCACTTTTATTGTATGAAAATCACTATTAAAAGTGTAAAACCAAACATTAAAATATAATTTAAATTACTTTTACAAGAGTGTAAACCAAATATTAAAATGATTTATAACTAAAACTTTTACAAAATTAATTATAATTAAATCACTTAGTTTAAAACACTTATTTTAAAGTCACTCTTAAAAATGTCTTTAATCATTGAAAGTCACTTTTATTGTATGAAAATCACTATTAAAAGTGTAAAACCAAACATTAAAATGATTATATGAAAATTACTTTTCATAAATCAATTACAAACAAATCAATTATGCTAAAATCACTATTTCTAAAATCATTCCCAAACATGCCCTAAGTTGTGTCTAATAATTTTATTTTAACTTCAAACTTTTAGGATATGTTTGGGGCGTTGAGTGAGTTATAATAGTTCGTAAAGTTAAATAACTATGCACCCCAAACACATATTATTATAACTCAGACTAAACAATTCTACAGACTAAATACAGCTTATATAACTCCACAGACTATTATAACTCACTCAACGCCCCAAACGGTCTTTTAAAAAGTGTCTAATAAGCTCACCAACTTTTCAATTTTGTGCAAGTAGGCCTTAGAACTTTAAAAAATGTCTAATAACTTTAAAATATATTATACACTAAATTAAAAGTATGGAGACTAATTACATACAAAACCAAAAGTTTAGAGATGTATCATACATATTTTAAAGTTCATATATATATATATATATATATATATATATATATTAAACACAACAATAAAATTGAAGGACCCACGCTTTTTAAATCTCAACGACCTATTTGACACAATAGGCAAACTTTATGTTTAATCTTATTCCTCTCTTTAAAAAAGAAAAAGAAAAACTTGTATGTTTAAATGAAAAGTTTAAATTGTATTTTAATCTCCAAGGTCTTGTTTAATAACTATTTGATTTTTCGTTTTTGATTTTTGAAACTTAAGCCTATAAATAGTACTTCCACCTATTGGTTTTATTGGTTTGTTATCTACTTTTTACCTATGTTTTCAAAAACCAAGGCAAGTTTTGAAACTAAAAAAAGTAATTTTCAAAAACTTGTTTTGTTTTTGAAATTTGGTTACGAATTCAATTGTTTGATTAAGAAAAATGAAATTCACAGTAGAGAATTGATGAGAAAACAAGCACAATTTTCAACAACCAAATAGTTATCAAACGATGCATAAACTTTTAAATTTGTTATATTTTGATCCATAAACTTTGAAAAAGCCTATTTTAGTCATTGAGACCTTGTTTGATAACCATTTAGTTTTTGAAAATGATGCCTATAAATATTACTTCTACCTATGAGTTTCCATGTGTTTCTTATCTATTATTTACATATGTTTTAAAAAATCAAGCCAAGTTTTGAAAACTAAAAAAAGTATTTTCAAAAACTCGTTTTTGTTTTTAGAATTTAGCTAGAAACTCAAATGTTTCCTTAAGAAATATGGAAACTATTGTAGATAAATTGTGAGAAAACAAACACAATTTTCAAAAACTAAAAACCAAAATCAAATGGTTATCAAATGGCACTTGAACTTTTAAATTTGTTCCATTTTTTGTCATTTAACTTTTAAAATGTATGTTTATAGTCCATAAACTAAAAAAAAACAAAAAACAACCATTTTGGTCCTTACTTTTGTTTTATTTTTAACATATTAATGAGGTAGTTTTGAGTATGTGTATTAGCATGTTAATTTGAGCATGATTTCAAGTCACACAAGTTAGAGACAAGATAAAGTCAGAAATTCGAATTTTCTTACTCCAAATGTCGTTGAACTGAAAAAAAAAAAAGTTAGAGACAAGACAAACTTTGAGAAACTGAAAATTAGATAGAAAAATAATGCAACAAGCATCAAAATAGTTAAACTTTAGGGTTAATGGTATTTAAAAAAAAAAACCAGAAATTAAAATGGCGGAAAATTCCCCCAAGTAGCGTTGGTTTGTTTACAAGGGCATTTCCATTTGAGCTAAGCCCATCAACTTCCAGTCCACCGGCTAAGAGTTTTCCCGCCTCGGCCATAGCTTCGACTGCAGCAAAGCAATGTTGAAGGCGAAGAGTCTGAGGAAGGCGGTTGTGCCGCCCACTCTCATCGGCAATCCTTCTCCCGGAAATCTCCAGCCCACTCGTCTCGCCCTCCATGTACGTATCTCCCCTTCTTTACAGGCTATTCATCAACCCTAAGCTCTTTATTCCATCTCTTTCAATGTCTCTTAAGTTTCCTTTCTTTCACTCTCTCTCTAGGTTAGTCCGGATGGTTCTTCGTGCTGGGTCTTCATCGCTTCCGGTTCCCGCGTTTTTAAACTCCAGGTATGCTGCTGTCTGCTGAGCTGCTTTTGAGCGTTTTGGTGTGGCGAAACGCGAACTAATGCGTTATCTGTTGTTCTGATGTCTAGTTTTATGTGTGTTCTTTTTTATCTTGTTGAAATGTGTAGACGTGCTTGATTTTGTTTGGGATTTTCGTTTCTGTTTTGTGTTGGAATTCAGTTAGAAAGCAAGCCGTTCTGTTGTTGCTAGTAAGAATGGCATTGAGCGACTAATTGCAATGTGGAAGATTTTTGGTGATTCGGAGTAATTATTTGATGTTTTTAGATTTATGTGCTTCTTCAAATTTTAAAAGGCTGAAAATGAGCTATGAAGGAGGTACTGTTAGTCACCTCCAATTCAATGTCAGTTAACCCTCAATCGATATGTTCTATCTTTTGTTCATACTCAGTTTTTGTCTTGTTTAGAATCTCAATCAAAATTAATAAATTTATTGAGAAAAACCCCAGATATATTTGTGGGCTGCTATCAGATGCGGGGTGGCAGTAGTTTTATTGAATGATGAAGGAGGGCTTGGAGTTGGCAACTTAAGGAAAAGGAATGTAGCTTTCTCCTCTCAATGGACGTGGAATTTTCATAAAGAAGAAGGCTCTCTTTGGCATGAGATTGGTGTTAGTAAGTCATAAGTTCGGTCATAATAGAAATGGTTGGTACAATGCCAAAACTCTGGGTATTAATTGTACGAGTCCTTGACATTTCATTTCCACTTACAAGGAGAATATGAAAAAGGTTTTTGGTGTGAAAGTTGGTAGAGGTGGCACAGTTTTTTTTGGTGCTAATCCTTGGGCTTCTAATCCTCCTTTTACAGGAAAAACTCCCGAGACTTTTCAATCCAGAAAATTCTAAAAGTTTTAATGCCAGTCAATTTGGAATACGGGAGCAAATGGGTGTAATCTTCTCTTCTGAATCTCTCTTAATCATAGGGAAGTTTTAGAATGGGTAGATATTTTGAATTAGTTCGGTCCTCATCACAAAGGGATTATTTAATTTGGAATCTGAGCTCTTTAGGGTCCTTCTCCAAATCTCTTTCTCCTTTTTCAATCCCAATAGAGATGGTCCTACGCCTACCTCATCTATGGAAAGCCATTAAAAAACAGTTAGTTTTTGCTAAACCTTCGTGTTGGACTGTCATGTTGATGTGAGATGCTGTCACGTTGGCTGTTGCTCTTTCTTTATGTGTGTTATGCTTGAAGCAAAGGGTTGTTTCTGCATAGTTTGGTAGGACCTGAATCAGGTGACTGTTTGAATGCAGTGGCAACTGATATTAATTGTTAATGTACTAAATCTATCTTCCTTTGTTTTTGTCTTTCGTTTTCTGTAAAATATTGACTGCAGTATATTCCACTTTATTTTCTGTAGATTTCCATGGAAGAATCATCAGTCATTGAGGGAAAAGATAGCTTACTGATCCCTGAACAGACAAAGGTAATAATAATATATCGCAGTTTTGGTCATGGTATATCACTATTTGCTTAAGGTTCCATACTCGATATTCATAATAGAAAGAGTAGGAGAATTTCTAATGTCGCCATAATCTATTGAAGGTTCTAGACTCTTTATTACTCAATCGCTGTCCTCATCGCTCAGAAATCCAGAGCTTGGTCCTGACTGAAGTTGATAGTTAAGTCAACTTATTCTTGCTCACCTCTGTCTGCACATACATGCAATGCCATGAATGAAATATCTATATTTATAACCATGTAAAAAATAAAGAATCAATGACGCATCATTTTCTAAGATTTCAACATAGACACACACACTACTCAAACTAAAGTCTCCAAGATTCATGTATTACTATTGTTTTTTCATTGACATGGTGCATTAATTCAGGTTCCAATGACCTATTACTGGGGACAGTAGATTCCTATGGTCACCTCATTGTTTCTAAACTAGATGCCACTAGCAAAGGTACATTATCTTTTCACTGCTGTATTGTCATGATACCAATGATTTATAGTCAAGTTCCATCATGAAATACTTGGAGCTTTCTTTAATATTAGTTGACAAAGCTGCACGTTGTTTGTACATCATAAAAATACGTGTCATGACTTTTATTGATACGGTGCATATTAATATTAACATTTGGCTCAATTCACACCCCCCCCCCCCCCCCCCCCCCCCCCTTTTAAATTAACTGTTACTATTAATAATTAAAAGTTGTTTCCTTTTCTGTAAGCCTTTTCCAATGCCCGCTTTCAGCTTGGCTTTTTGTGGACCTCCTTTGTATTATTGCATTTATCTTAATGGAAATTGGTTTCTCATAGAGAAAAAGAAATTTACCAACAAAGTAAAAAATGCTAAGTGATTAACATCCCAAAATCTTTTCTTAATGCACTGTTATCTGCAAGTTATAATCCCAACATTTAAAAAAAGCTTAGAAGGTTTGACATAGCTGAGTGATAAGGTTTCTTACCGGACTTGCTTTTAATTTTATCCAGAGCACCTACCTCAATTGGTTTAAAAATTGACTGCAATGCAAGGTTTAGATAGAAAACAACGTTATTTATAAACATCCAGAGTCTGTTAGATATTATTTTATTAAATAAACTTGATCATTGCATATTTTTCCTTTTTTTTTTCTTTCTTTTACTTGTTCATTTTCCATTCCCGGTCTATTGCTCACCTCTACTTCTCTTATAATTTCTTTTCCTGCATGCTGTGCTTCTGTTGATTAACTGTTCATGTTCTCTTCTATTTTGTGATATAAGCTCTTCAAATGTACAAACAACTTATCAATATTTCTTGAAATTTCAGATGTTGATAGGTTTACGTATTCTGTATTGCCTCGGGATTCAGGTCTTGGTGAGGGAAGTTGGGCAGGATTATGCTTCAGTCCAAGTGAATTGTTCACGGTTTTCTATTTCTTCATTGAATATTTTTTATACTCTTGCACAAAAATTCATTCCTTCTGCTATGTTCAATGCTCACTAGTAACTCATATACACGCACACATACAAACATACAACTTCAAAATAAATGTTTCCATGTGTTAGTTTGCACATTGTGGAACTGTAGGTAAAACTTTGTTAGTGATTGCTGATTCCCGTTGATGATTTTCTCATTTTGTAACTCTCTAAATTTCTAGTTCTAATACAGGCACACGTACACATACATACTGAAATCTGATTTTAGAATGAGAAGAGGGGCGAGGATAAAGAAAACAAAGTCAGATGCTCCTTTTTAGCTTTATTTTACCAGAGAAATTATTTTTTTCCCTATAGATTTTCACCGACCGTGTTTTAATTTATTTCAGGCAGCAGTTGCTCATAACTTGGGTAGAACTGTTGATATTTATGATCAAGACGTCCATGTCCGGACATTACGTACGTAAGTACTACCATAAGTTGCTTTATTCATTCTATTTATTGTGCTACCTCTTTGGTGAGGTTCATTGTCTTCTCAGGTCTATCCACATTGAAAGGGTTTACAACAAAGGCAAGATAACTGCTGGTTCTGTTAGCCGTAGGAACTAATTAGTCGACTGTAAAAGTTAACAAGGTAACGGACAATATCTCCTTAGAGAGGACGCAGAGGTTCAACATTGAACATTTTGCTAGCAATGATAATAGGCCCGGAAAATTACCATACCCAAGATTGCCATTCTCTTCAAGGGGAGGGCAAGGAAACAATTTTCAATTTTGGAGTGACTTCCCTTTGAATTTTCCATATAACTTCAATACACCTCTCTAGTTGCATTGCCACTCTTTAAGATAGATGGAGCAAGGATAAATCTTCCACCCTTCGGTATGAGCCCCTTCTTCCCCCTATCAAGCTTCCCAAAAATTCTCCCTAAATACAGTGCTAGTTCTAGAGGTTCTCAAAAGGGGCCTTTTCATTGTCCCTTAAGATCTATTTTATTAACGACATGATAGGTTGGGTCACAGGGATTCATGATCCTACTTACCATGATAGAAATTCATTTTCGGCTGAGCTGAAAAGTCTTGTGGCGGTCTATGAGGACAATGGTCGCTTAAAAAAAAAGATTCCAATGGGATTAGAAGGATTCATGAGAAAGTGGCTCAAGGGATAAGAACTAGAAATATGAGAAGATTTAACAAGAATTTTACTCATGCTAAGAAGAAGATTTTCCCTTGAGTTGAGAACTCTGAGAAATAATGAGTAAGAGGCTAGTTCTTGAACAGCTGTTCTTTTTTCCCTTGCTAAAAAAATTAAGATTTTATGTCTTTTTTTTTTTTTTTTTTTTTTAATGTCTGTTTCAGACTCTGGTATCCAACTGCATTGAGCTTCATTCAAAATCTTTCGTCTGGGAATGGAAGCTCTGTATTAGCTGTCACAGAAGGTTGTCAGGTAAAAGTGTTATGAGACTAGGTTTGCTACAAATGGGTCTTTTATTTTATCTTCCATGGTGCCTCTCCTTTTCATCTAATGCAATAATTGCAGTTGACGATATGGGATTTGAGAATGAAAGAAAATGGTGGTTGTCTGCGAAGAATCTGTGGTTCAGTTGGTGATAACTTTTATGCTGTCTGCACTTCCTCAAATGGTAATATTGCAGTGGGTGGAGCTGATCGAACTGTAACAATCTATGATCCTAGAAGGTGATTGCTGTTGAACTTGTTACAAATACAATCTGCTTAGGTTTCCTTTCTCCAAATTCTTATTTGATTTGTGTACATAAATCTTTTGAGACCAGAACACAATTGTATCTGTTTGACATTATTCTCATGTATGGAGATTTACTTGAAATTCCTAGTACACTTTTCTTGAAACTCTTTCATTCATAAACAATACACAAGTTCACAACACAGTGATGGGAAATGGTATAATTGTATTGATTGTACATGTTTGTCAGTAATCCATCAATAATGCTTTACATGGATATGTGGTGAGAAAATAGAGTATTAGCATGCTTTCAATTACATATTCGATGACTAAATGATGAAATTCACATTCTAATTTAGGTGGTCAGCATTATCAAGATGGGCTCACTGCTCGAAGTATGAGGTTAGTTAGACTTTCCACCGATCCCCCAAGGAGTAGGTTTCTTTTAATTTTTCTACTTTGGTTGTGAAGGTCTCAGAGCTGGCATTGCTGGTCATTATTTCCTTGGTGTAGGCCAAGGTTGTTTTATGAGAACGTGGCAATTTATGGGTTTTTATGTCATTGTAGAGTCATTATTGGCTTGTTATTTTAACTGTTCAATGATAAGAAGACCTGGTTGAAAAGAAAGAATGAACCAAAATTTTATTATTCAGAGTGCACATCAAAGTATCAATGTATGAAATTTACAAAAGGGATATAAAATCTATGGTGGTTACAAAAGGCTCACCCAATTGGTTAAGAGGGAGACATAACTATATGAAGCAAAGATATTAAATACTTTACACCAAGAATAGCATAATAAATGACAATATCAAAGAGCTCTTGTAAGGATAACTCTTGTCCAAAAAAACCCTATTGTTTCGTTCCTTCTAAAGAAGCTAAAGAAAAGCCCTTATGATGTGCTTCCAAATTAGAGCTTTGGCATCCTTGAAAGGATGGCCCACCAAAACAGTGATGAGAAGATCTTTGACATCCTAAGGATAGGCCAGCTACCAATTAAAGGAAGAGAAGATTCTGTCCCATATGGAACAAGCAAAATTGCCTTGAAGAAAAAGATGGTCCAATGTCTCAACGTGTTGCTTGCATAAAGAACACCAACTCGGAGACAAAGCCAAAAAAGGCATACGCCTTTGTAAATTTTCTTTTGTACTAATGGCTCTGTGCGCAAATTTCCATAGGAAAAATTTGATCTTCTTGGGGTACCTCTCTTTCCAAATACCCCTAGCCAAAGTATCATTTACAATATGCAAGTAAATGTCAAAAGGTTGGTTTGTTTCTAGCCTATTTTCCTTAAAATGGCAATGGGTTCATATGATAATAATGTTTGTACTTTTGTGAACCGGCATAATAATGATATCTCTACTGCATATAGGAGGATAGATCTGCCATTGGTTGATGGCCAGTTTCAACATGACACTTTCTTCTTATTCTTAAAGATGTTTTGATACATTCTTTACACATTTGTGTAATTTCCTTATTTGTATGGTTACCAATGCCCCATCGTTCTTATTTGCAGATTACAGGACTGACTTTCTCATCAATTGACTCTGATTACATTTATGTCCAGGGAGTTGACTATGAGGTAAGCTTCTCAATTAATATGGTTCTTCTTCTTTCTGTCAACTACAAGGGTCATGGAGTCTCTCTCATTGACATATAGATATTTTTATCCCTTAGCTGCCTCATCTAACTCTAATGTGGAGGAAATTCCTCTATACTTTGCCTAGGAAACCAAAACTGGTCTTATCATATTTTTCCTAGGGTAACAATGTTCACTCAGATTGTTCTAGGATCAGCATCTTGAAAAAATGAGTATTTTTCAGTTGACTGTGAGAGTACATCTCAATGATGTGTCATGTGCTTTTGGGGATTTGGATCATATGTTATGAGAGTTTCGTTTTGCAAATTTCATTTGGGATAGCTTTCTTTAGTTACTTTTGGTGTGTTTTTGGCTTGTAATAAATTGTTTTGGACGATGGAGGAGGTGTTGTTTCATCTAGCATTTTTAAGACGATAGAGGGGCCCTTTTGCGTGCAATCTTTCTTGGTATTATGTGGATTGTTTGGCTTGAGAAAATTGAGAAAAAATAGGATATTTTTTTTAAATGGATTGAGAGTCCTTGGAGGAGCTGTGGTCTATGGTTAGAACACCACGGGGTCTATAACCAAGGAGTTTTGTAATTATCCCATCTCTTATTAATCAACAATTGAAACCTTTTTTGTCTGTTTGTTCTTTTTCTTTTGTTGTGGGTTATTTCTTTTGTGCGACCCATTTATATTCTTTCCTTTGTCTTAGTGAAAGCCTAGTTTCTCATTAAAAAAAGTACATCTCAATATGCTGACAAATTGAGATTATATATGATAAAGATGAAGTTCCTTTACTTATTAATCTCATTCTTGCTCTGTTTCCTTCATTTTTGAGACCTCCAATTTGGGCCTGTAGGTAAAGAGAGAGTAGCCATACGTGTGTTCTATTCCATGTTCTGTTTTTGGTGTCAAGTGAACTTGCATATTTCCACAGTATTCCAAATTTCCCGTGAAACTTAGCGAAGGATCTCATTATCATTACATGATATAGCGATGGCCACTTTATAATACCTCATATGGTGCTTCTACGGATAAAGAGGGACTCTCTGAATAATTAACTTGAACGTGGAGATCATGCAGGTTTTTTGTGGACAGTGGAAAGAAAGCAAGAAAGTATTTTCATTAAGAGGAGACTCAAATTGGCTTGGGTTTAGCAAGGTATCAAATTTCTCCATACATTGCATCAATTTTGTGCGGTTTGAGCCAAATAAATATCGTTTGCTAAATTTGGAGTCATATTAGCTGAGTTCATTGTTGCGTTTGGATAATTTTTCGTGAGCAACTCAAGTTCATATGCTATTAACTTCACTGTAAACTAAACTTGACATCTTGACCTCTGATAAGTCTATTGTGATGTTACCTTTGAACGTTGCCCTCAATTACTAGCAACTAAATTTGGATGATAAATATATCTTTGTAACAGTCATAAATAATTGAAAGTCTTGATTAATTTCCTATTCATGGGAGGGGAGGTGTTTGGAGAAAGCATGTTGACAAATAATCACCCTTTATTCAAATTTAAGATTTTCTCCCCGAAGAAAGTCTATTGTGATGTCAAATCATCATTGATCTCTTAAGATTATATCAGCCTATTATTGGATCTTCGAGAAACTGGTATTGACCTTATAATCAATATAAAGACAATTGCTCGTGTTGTTTGGGGAGAATGATTATGACATATCAGTTCTATGTCATATTTCAGAGCTGCAGGAGGGATGTCCTAGGCGGATGGTGTGATTCAGGTAGCATCTTCTTGACAGATGTTGCCAACGACAGCAAATACGACACGTCAAATGGTTTCGTCAATTGCCTTTCCTGAGTATACCTTCTGTTGTCTTCTCGTAACGGTACTCTTCCTTCTGATATCAATAATGTTAAGTTAGTTCTAAAGCAGCTAGTTAGGTTTTAGTCAAACGATCCTCTAATTTGTTACTCATCAATAATGCTTATTCAATGCATTATCTACTAGTACTGATCCAGCAGTTCGCTTTATACATTGTTAGGTGATTCTAGTACCCTTGCACATGAGTTAACCTCTTACTCTTCATAGTATTTAAGGAACTTCATTCTGTGATAGCAGTTACACTGATGAGGTCGTACTTTGTTCTCACCCACCCCTTTTTTGAGTAATAGTAACACCATTATTATTATTATAAAAACGCAAATATTTGATTAATGGTATGAAAATATTACCAAAAAGGGAAGGAAAGCGGTATTCCCTAGCCAAAGAAGATTAAAAAAAAAAAAAAAAAAAAAAAAATCTAATTGGCCAAAAGATAAAGCAGCCACTTTAGCCGTTTCGAACCAAAAATCTTAAAAAACTTCCTAGCACTGTGCATGCTCCATTTTCTTTATTTTGACTCCCTGGACTTAATTTTTTGGATGTCCATGTATTCTTTCCTTCTCAATAAAAGTTCGGTTCTTCATCAAACAAATCTTTCAATACCCAACTACTGGGTGGGGATTTAGACTCTCTCTATCACGGTCAGTTTCATTTCTTTCAATTTCAATGGTTGGGGTGAAGCAATCTGAATGAAATGGATTCTTCAGATCAATCAGTCTTAGCAACAGAGAACCACTTGATTGGACTGGGTCATTTGAGATAGCTTTGGCAAATAAAACCATTAACTTAGTAGGAATAGGACAGAGTTGACAGCCATGGGTCTGTGGTCCTCAAACCCTTCATTTTGAGGCTTTCTAAACTTTGATTATGAACATTTCAAAGTCAAAAGGGTCAAGAAATGCTGGATCTGGGGCATGCTCCTGCTCGCTAGTTGGGTAGCTTTGGTGGGGTTTTAATCCCTTTTCTTTCATCACAGCAACCAGGAAAACCTAAAAAATTGTAGGTCCCTCCTCTGATATCATCCATCGGATCAAACAGCTCACCAACTGCCATCAACTTACATTATCTAGTTTGCCTCTGTCTTAGCTGTTCTTCCATCACATATCTCCCGTCACATCTCGTTCTCTCCGCCCTTTTCATTTTAGGTTTAAATTCTATTTTGATCCTAAATTTTCGGGTTTAGTCTATGTTGGTCTCTAAACTTTTGAATATTTGAAGTTTGCATAAAAAAAACTATTTTTAATATTGTTATTAGCTTAAAATACTATTTTGGTCATTGTACTTTGGATTTCATTCTATTTTAGTACATGTACTTTCACTAAAGTTTAAAATTAGTATCCATGTAAGTTTATCATTAATTTTTCTAAAAAAAAAAAATTAGTCTCTATTAGTCTTTCTTCTATAAATTTTAGCAATATGTTTACTTTGTGTATTTTCTTGCATGGAAGTTATTGTTATTATTTAACCAATTTTGATAAAAATTAACTTCAAACTAACAATAGGGACTAATATTAATATTTATTGAAAATAATAAGGCTAAATTTAGATATTTGAAAATACGGGACAAAAATGGAATGAATCTGTATAAACGCCCCATCAATAGAGCGCTACTGTATAAATGGTTGAGATTTGGAATTTTATTGAACGATTATTAAAAAATTAGTGGCAAGATCTAAAATAGGGGTAATTTTCCCAATAATGTAATTTTTAAAAAATAATGACGAAATTAGAGTAGTTTTGGAATTTTGTTTTTTTAATAATGTTAAAAAAAAACAAATTACGAATCTGGAATGCAAGAGAAAAGTATTGACAAAATTAAGGTATCAAACTCGTGTACCATGTACACATTTTGTGTGGGTTGACATGTGGGTGGTGAGGTGGTAAAAAACGTGGAAATCAGTTTTTTAAACAAAAAATATTGAATTGGTCCATGGTTGCTACATCATCACCGGTTGAACTACCCTTCATTTGTGACAACCCCATTGTTTCAATCTTCATTTTCATCATCTTTGACCGAAGGAAAAATTTCCAACAATCTGCAAAGGAAATGGAAATGGGCCTAATAGACGTTAAGAGGGTATTTGATGAAGAAGCTATTGACGCCAGCATTTATGTTTTGTTTGGTAGATGAATTTGGTAATAAATGATTTCAAATCTTAGGATTTTAAAAAATGGAAATGATTTCAAATTCTTATTTGTGTTTGGAACTAAATTAATTTGAAATCACCGAAATTAAAATTTGTTGTTTGGATGTTCACGAGAAATGAAAAGAAAGTATAACATTTTACTGTTATGCTTTTATGAATTTTGTAGGAGATTATTTTAATTAATAACAAAATATTTTAATATCAAATACATACATCATGAAAACATACTAATAATCAAAGCAAATCAACTTATGAAATTAAAATTTACAAATGTTATCATTATTGTTAAAAATGAAAATAAAAAAATTACAAATGTCTTAATTTAAATAAAAAAAAATTGAACCCAATTGAATTTAAACAAAATTCATCAAAAGAAATTTGATTTGTTTTGTCTAGCTATGGAGAAAAAAAAAAAATCAAAAGAATCTTTTTTTTTTTTTTTTTTTTTTTTGTGTTGATTTTTTCTTCAACCCAATTTATGAGAACTTAAAACTAAAAAAAATATACAGGAAAAAAAACGATTGAATCAATATATATAAAAGGGAAAAAAATATTATTCTTATCAAATAAATAAATAAATGTTTAAAAAGATGAACAAAGAAAAAAAAAACTCATTCTAGTTTGCTTGTCTAAAAAAAAAAACTTGTTGAAAATGTAAAAGCTGCATTGAAAAGATTGAAATTATTGTTATCAATTTTTTTAAAAATAGTAAAATACAATTGTGAAACAAAATAGAATCTTAACCTTGAGTTTGCTTTAATGACATTAAGTTTGAATATAATCGATGATATGAAGTTAAATAGAGAAAAACTATCGTGAAGAAACTATCGTATGGATTGGAGTAAAATTGGAAACATATTTTTTTAAACTTAAAATCCTACCCAATCCGACCTATTTGGAACAAAAAAAATTTTCAAAAAAACAAGATTTGAAATCCCTCACTTTTTTTTGGCATCCAAACGTGTAAAATGATTTCAAATCAATTATGATTTGAAATCATCCCAAATCCAGGGGTTCCAAATAGGGGGTTCCAGAGTTGTCGAAACAAATTGTAAAAGCCACATTTAAAATAACGATTGAAGAACATAATCGAAGGCCTCCAATGACAAAAATTTCATCTGAGCCTTGTTCTTAAAAATCTAATGGACTTTTTTTTTTCTTTTCTTTTCTTTTCTGAGGCCACTTTGAGCCAAATTAGCCTTGAACTTGAAAAAGAAATGTCCCGTCCCACTTGCTAAAGTCTTGAACTTTCCCAAGAAAATCAAAGAAAAAAATAGTTCAAACCCCCCAAAAAAATGGAACTTGACTCTGAGAAACGAAGGGGAGAAAGAAAGCGAAGGTGCGGCAAGGAGATGAAGAAAAAAATTTGAAACTTATTGGTCGGTGGCGGCGAAGGGACCAATTTTAAACTTTATTGAAAGTACAAAGACTAAAATTAGACATTTAAAAGTACAAAGACCAAAATAAAACAAAGTCTAAAGTACATGGACCAAAATGATATTTTAACCAAAATTATTTTATGTTTCTTGGGCTTGAAGGGAGAAAAAGAAACATAGTTTAATTCGGAATGGTTGTTGATTTATTCAGAATTGTTTTGAAATTCTAGAAGATCGAGCCAGGATTTTGTATTACATTTATTTCACACGTGTAGCGAGACTTAAATTTAGTTGCAAAGTTTCAAAAGGCTACAGATTAAAA